>JARPMR010000013.1:25850783-27109117 GCA_029955525.1 Oeneis ivallda | reverse complement strand
CCATCTCCTGATGCTGCAAAGGTTTTGCCTATTTAAGCTGTGGTGAGCTGTCGATTATGAATTAATATTGCAGGTTTTAAGAGATTTTAAACCGTCTGTTTATTTATTTATTTATTATTATATATTATTTTATATTTATTATTTATTATTCGTTTTTCGTTGTTCGTTATTCGTTATTCATTACCACTTACTAGCTGATGCCCGCGATTTCGTCCGCGTGGAAAAAGTATTAAAAAAAGAACCGCTTTGTGTTAATCGCGAGGTTTTTACGATTGTCCTTCGCCATTATATATTTTTTTATTAATAATATAAATTATATTATTAATATTTAATTATATATAAATTATATAGCTACTTGGTACCTACAATTACACACTACACAATCGAAATTTCATAAATATCCACAATTTAGGTGGGCAGTACCCAGCAGCATCAGGATTGAGGAGTTGGTAACTGGTCTTCAATGTTGTAGTCCAGTGATGCAGGATGGGGGAGGGCGATTCCCAATACAAACCGAACGGCATTGAAACTAGTTGTATATATTGGTGGCACCTATAAAAACATATAGCTACCGCAGAAAAGTTTCGCGAGCGAAGCGAACGCGAATTTTTTTAGGACTGCACTACTTAACTATGTTATTCATACTTGGTTCCTACAACACCAATGCAGAAAAGACATTTAAACTACGATTACGCAAATAATTGATTAAAAATGTTTTTTTTTTCAAATTAATAAATTATAAAATAAAATTAATTTATATTAATTATGTTCTATACAATAGCAACACTAATGTTGAGCACAGTGGCGCACAGCCGCGCCAAGTTAACTTGTCGCACTGTACATTAACAAACTTTAACATAAAAAAAATTTATGGCAAAATTGTTTATGAAAACAAAGTTATCGCCATTTCTGACGCAAAAAATCACTAAATCGCGTTTCACTTGCGATATTGTTTTTGTTAGTTATTTAATTTTCCAACTAAAGCAACGATATTATTATGCCATTCTGTTTATTATACAAGCACATAACACGCATAAAACCAAACATTATAAACACGCTAAGGGTGAAACCACATTTGTAAGGATCGATTCGGATTTTGCCTATACAAAACTGTCATTTTCCATAGAGTCGTGTACGCACCGAAAAGTCGATTTGATCCGTACATGACAGTTTTGTATGGGCAAAATCCGAATCGATCCTCACAAATGTGGTTTCACCCTTTAACAGAAAACTCATGGAACTAAAAACGACTAAGAAAAATACAAATTGCACGATAAGAACTTAGACAAAAGTCGTAATTCCTAGTTCCATGGTAAGACGTACGCAACGCAAACAGAAATGAATTGAACCACAGACTTATAACACGAATACTAGAGTTGAGTTGCAATTATTGAGATGATATATTTTCTAGTCCATGGAAGTAGGAAGACTATAGTCGTTTTCCTAGTTCCATGATTTACCCCATGGAAGCATGAAGGTAGGAAATTAGGTCCATGGGAATTAAAGGAAGTGTCAATGTAAATGTCATTGTCAAGTCAATGTCAATTGGTCATTTATCCTAAACTTTTGCTAGGGTTATTTTTTATATTAATTTAATTTATCTTTAGGTATTTCGATTATGTGGAAATACGAAATCAAAGCAAAGCCTGGCTTATAAACCTGTATATATAAATATAGGGATAAAAATGTGTTTTAATATTGTAGAACAGCCATAGTTTAGGTTTAGCCCATTCAAGTCTAAGTTGATTGTGTTATCGCTTATGATTCTTATCAATCCTACATAATCATTAGCACAATGAAATCGATTTGTTTGTCGGCAGTGCTGTGAAAGGTGTATAATATCGGCACCCAGTGGCGTTCCAATGACTCGATGAGATTATTTCCTTGATGAGTCACAATAGTTCGCCAGTAGTAAAACCTAAGTGAACTTTGAAGTGAACACTGAACAGATTTTAATTTCAAGGTACTAAATCATACTATTTATTATTTAAGTGTTTCTTATTGTCCGACCTACCTAAATACTAAGGTATTTGTTATTCATGTCATTTTGTGGATTTGTGAAAATATATGGTTTCAGTTAGGTACCTATCATTTCAAAATTCTTTCGACAGAATTTGTTTCATACAAGTATTTATAGCTTAGCAACTGATTAGCTTCATAGTGTTCAGATTGTAAGATTCCGGGTTGGGCCAAAAATATAGGGTTTTTGTCAAGAAAATCTCAGGGTTTGGGACATTGAATGTTACACTATGTTTTAAAGAGTGTAGCCATCTTGTCTCTCCAGTTGTGTCTGATTGCTGTTCCACAGAACTATGAGAGTGCAGCAATGGAGAATGGGCATGTGTAAATTTGTGTGTTATATTAGGTATATCCCACATAGTCCTCTATTCTCTGAGAAGATTATCACTGTGCTGAACTTCAACAAGGAGAACATCTATACGTAAGTTCCTCCCCCCTGCGGCCCCTCTATCTGGCACAAGCCTCCATCTTCAGCTGTAACAGGTAGCCATTTGAAATTTTAACAGACTATGACTGTGGTCTTCTGACCTCCATTACAGTAAATAATGCTAATAAAATCACCAGAGGGGACTATTCTATTCTTGTGCGGCTATGCAGGTCCTGGGCCCCCAAAGCACGGATATTGTTGCCGGTCCATTGTGCTCACCACTTTTTTATAGCTTCTCTCTGATACTCGTTGCCGCCAGGAACAGCAGCATTTTCTTGGCTTGGATGACCAGAGGGGCCTCCATACTGATAATGCTATTTTTTAACATTATATTTTGTTTCGGCTCTTAAGAACATTAATACATACTCCCGCTGGCCTCGGAATTTTTGATATATTATGTTTATAAATTTATTCTGATATTTCCTTAAGTGTAGGTTAACACTTTAATAAAAAATAATACATACTCCATTATAAAACAGAAAATTTTATGACAAAAATTTGGGTTTTGAACATACCACTACCATAATGTAGGGTCTTGTTTGTTGCCCAGGAATCAACAGCATCATCATGCATCAACTGTACTAAAAATAAGTAGGTACTATGTGAATAATTCCAGCATGTTCTAGCATGCCGTGCATCCATCCCCGGCTATCACTAGACTTCAATGGAAGAATTTATAAGGTGTATCAGTCCAACTGGAACTTGACAACAGTATTTAGGGTTAATGGATAACTGTGATTGTTTCAGCTCTGATTGAAGCAACACAAGATGGGGGAGCAAGAGGAGAGCATGGAGCTGAGCGCGTCGGTGGCGCGCGGCGCGGGCACGCTGCGCGGCGGCGCGGCGCGCGCGGCCGCCGTCAACTTCATGCCGTCGCGCCAGGCGCACAGTGAGTCGATGAGGACAATCAAGCAAGCCATCACCGGGTACAATCCATACAAGATGGCTTCCTGTAGCAATCCGGTTCAACTTAAAATTATAAATATCTAAGACATTTTCTAGGCAAGTTCCCTCCATCTTAGGCTGTCTTCACTAGTATTCACTTACCATCAATGCTAAATATATAGGGTATGTTAAAAATCCCTTATCTTATCCAGAAAGAAAGCGAACGCGATGCCTGATGACCGCGACACGCACAGCACCACTGTGCTGTAGAGGGTGTTGAACTGTTCATGACAGTCATCTGTTAAAATTAAATAGGAAATGGGTCACCCCGCGGCCGAGACCTTAACAAGCTCTAATCAAATTAACCTGACAATTATAGCTTGCTCTGAATCACTCCACTGTACACTACACGTTAGTCGTGTGCGCAGCGCGCGTGCGCGATAAAATATACTTATAAAACATTATAAATTATTATGAAATATTCTAATATAATATATAAATATTCTATTATATTCAATACATAAAATGTTTGATTTTGCAACGTTTGATCATCGGCGCTAGCCAGTAGTGTTGAGCGGAGAGCGTAAAGGGACTTTTTGCCGTGCTTACGTCTCACTGCTGCGAGAATAGCGACAAACAAAGCGCTTCGGCGGCAACACGGCGAGACGTCACGCTGAACGATTTGTAGTACAAGACAACTTGCCAAGAGCTATGTTAGTCACTTGGGTTCTGGTAAATTGTTTAAACGCGTAGAGCACCCGTCCGAGCCGCGAGTTGTCGCATCAAAATGACTTTAAATCGCACCTCGCCTATAGCGTCTACAAACGGTATAATATTTTATTTTTATGCATACATTTTAACTGTGAAAGAGCTGCCGCAACCTCTGTATGCGGATTGAAATTCATCGTCATGTCCTCGTCAGACACCCTGCGGCTTAGGCGCGTCAACAGCGAGCACCGCGCGCTGCTGGACGCGCTCTGCGACGCGCCCGACGCGGCCGACCAGCAGGCCGACATCATCGTGCGCGAGATGGAGCAGCACCAGCTGCTGATGGAGGACAACCCTGTGTCTGAGGAGTTGAGGAGGTACCATCGTCATGTCCTCGTCAGACACCCTGCGGCTGAGGCGCGTCAACAGCGAGCACCGCGCGCTGCTGGACGCGCTCTGCGACGCGCCCGACGCGGCCGACCAGCAGGCCGACATCATCGTGCGCGAGATGGAGCAGCACCAGCTGCTGATGGAGGACAACCCTGTGTCTGAGGAGTTGAGGAGGTACCATCGTCATGTCCTCGTCAGACACCCTGCGGCTGAGGCGCGTCAACAGCGAGCACCGCGCGCTGCTGGACGCGCTCTGCGACGCGCCCGACGCGGCCGACCAGCAGGCCGACATCATCGTGCGCGAGATGGAGCAGCACCAGCTGCTGATGGAGGACAACCCTGTGTCTGAGGAGTTGAGGAGGTACCATCGTCATGTCCTCGTCAGACACCCTGCGGCTGAGGCGCGTCAACAGCGAGCACTGCGCGCTGCTGGACGCGCTCTGCGACGCGCCCGACGCGGCCGACCAGCAGGCCGACATCATCGTGCGCGAGATGGAGCAGCACCAGCTGCTGATGGAGGACAACCCTGTGTCTGAGGAGTTGAGGAGGTACCATCGTCATGTCCTCGTCAGACACCCTGCGGCTGAGGCGCGTCAACAGCTAACACCGCGCGCTGCTGGACGCGCTCTGCGACGCGCCCGACGCGGCCGACCAGCAGGCCGACATCATCGTGCGCGAGATGGAGCAGCACCAGCTGCTGATGGAGGACAACCCTGTGTCTGAGGAGTTGAGGAGGTACCATCGTCATGTCCTCGTCAGACACCCTGCGGCTGAGGCGCGTCAACAGCGAGCACCGCGCGCTGCTGGACGCGCTCTGCGACGCGCCCGACGCAGCCGACCAGCAGGCCGACATCATCGTGCGCGAGATGGAGCAGCACCAGCTGCTGATGGAGGACAACCCTGTGTCTGAGGAGTTGAGGAGGTACCATCGTCATGTCCTCGTCAGACACCCTGCGGCTGAGGCGCGTCAACAGTGAGCACCGCGCGCTGCTGGACGCGCTCTGCGACGCGCCCGACGCGGCCGACCAGCAGGCCGACATCATCGTGCGCGAGATGGAGCAGCACCAGCTGCTGATGGAGGACAACCCTGTGTCTGAGGAGTTGAGGAGGTACCATCGTCATGTCCTCGTCAGACACCCTGCGGCTGAGGCGCGTCAACAGCGAGCACCGCGCGCTGCTGGACGCGCTCTGCGTCGCGCCCGACGCGGCCGACCAGCAGGCCGACATCATCGTGCGCGAGATGGAGCAGCACCAGCTGCTGATGGAGGACAACCCTGTGTCTGAGGAGTTGAGGAGGTACCATCGTCATGTCCTCGTCAGACACCCTGCGGCTGAGGCGCGTCAACAGCGAGCACCGTGCGCTGCTGGACGCGCTCTGCGACGCGCCCGACGCGGCCGACCAGCAGGCCGACATCATCGTGCGCGAGATGGAGCAGCACCAGCTGCTGATGGAGGACAACCCTGTGTCTGAGGAGTTGAGGAGGTACCATCGTCATGTCCTCGTCAGACACCCTGCGGCTGAGGCGCGTCAACAGCGAGCACCGCGCGCTGCTGGACGCGCTCTGCGACGCGCCCGACGCGGCCGACCAGCAGGCCGACATCATCGTGCGCGAGATGGAGCAGCACCAGCTGCTGATGGAGGACAACCCTGTGTCTGAGGAGTTGAGGAGGTACCATTGTCATGTCCTCGTCAGACACTCTGCGGCTGGGGCGCGTCAACAGCGAGCACCGCGCGCTGCTGGACGCGCTCTGCGACGCGGCCGACCAGCAGGCCGACATCATCGTGCGCGAGATGGAGCAGCACCAGCTGCTGATGGAGGACAACCTTGTGTCTGAGGAGTTGAGGAGGTACCATCGTCATGTCCTCGTCAGACACCCTGCGGCTGAGGCGCGTCAACAGCGAGCACCGCGCGCTGCTGGACGCGCTCTGCGACGCGCCCGACGCGGCCGACCAGCAGGCCGACATCATCGTGCGCGAGATGGAGCAGCACCAGCTGCTGATGGAGGACAACCCTGTGTCTGAGGAGTTGAGGAGGTACCATCGTCATGTCCTCGTCAGACACCCTGCGGCTGAGGCGCGTCAACAGCGAGCACCGCGCGCTGCTGGACGCGCTCTGCGACGCGCCCGACGCGGCCGACCAGCAGGCCGACATCATCGTGCGCGAGATGGAGCAGCACCAGCTGCTGATGGAGGACAACCCTGTGTCTGAGGAGTTGAGGAGGTACCACCGTCATGTCCTCGTCAGACACCCTGCGGCTGAGGCGCGTCAACAGCGAGCACCGCGCGCTGCTGGACGCGCTCTGCGACGCGCCCGACGCGGCCGACCAGCAGGCCGACATCATCGTGCGCGAGATGGAGCAGCACCAGCTGCTGATGGAGGACAACCCTGTGTCTGAGGAGTTGAGGAGGTACCATCGTCATGTCCTCGTCAGACACCCTGCGGCTGAGGCGCGTCAACAGCGAGCACCGCGCGCTGCTGGACGCGCTCTGCGACGCGCTCGACGCGGCCGACCAGCAGGCCGACATCATCGTGCGCGAGATGGAGCAGCACCAGCTGCTGATGGAGGACAACCCTGTGTCTGAGGAGTTGAGGAGGTACCATCGTCACCGACCTCATCGCTCGGGCCTGTGGACGCTTACCGGTAGACCTCGTCCAACCGCGTCACGTCGTGAAATAGGCGCATTAAAATATGTAGAGCTGACCAGCAATATTATGTAGGAATGATAGCTGGTCACTTTGTTCAAGATTCAAGTCCAAAGAAATATCGTATTTTAAATGATAAAGGGACTGTTAAACCTCCCCTGCCCCAGACTAACTAGAAATCAATTCCATTTAAAGTGATCCCGCAATCCAGAGATGGATTGGAATTTATTAAATGTTTGAGGGACCCCTTCTTCATTTCTAAAACAATAATGTCGGCGCAAGCTCAAGATATCGATCTCGTTGGTACGCTTCGAGAGCCCGTGTGTGACGTGCCGGTGCGCTGTGGCAGGGAGGCGCTGCGTGACCTGCCGCAGGGGCTGACCACGAAGCGGACGGTGCGCGCCAAGCTGTCGGCGTCCGTCAGCCTGCGCTCCAAGCGGCGCCCGATCTCGCTGCTCAAGAGGATGAAGTACCGGATCAGCTTCGCGTGGAAGAGAGTGAGTACATTCTTTCGCTTTTCTAACATCGAGCTGATGTTAAGAAATGGAGTTTATACTCGGTAGTATAACTTTGCAGTCGGCTGGTAAAGGGTGCTTTTGTATTAATGCTATTATTATTTTACTGTTTTTATTTTATATCGGGTAAAGTGTAATCACTTTCAATTAATATTGACAGTATACCAACGGGATACATGGGATATAGCACTGTTCTCATCGATAACTTTACTAAACTCTGTGTACTGTTGTCGTCCTCTTTCTCCAGACTCGCGACAGGTTCCGCGACTTCATATTCTCGATCGAGCTGTGGTACGAGGCGATCCGCTACATCGAAGGGCACCTGGGCTCCGCGGTGGGCTCGTACTTCCACCTGCTGCGCTGGCTGTTCGGGCTGAACCTGCTGCTGTCGGCGCTGCTGCTGTGCTTCGTGGTGGTGCCGCAAGCGCTGCACGACCGCGCCGCCAACGTCACGGCCGAGCTGAGCGCGACGGACTTCATCAGTGGGAAGGTAAGCGTCCGACAGACAGCTCGGCGGCGGCGCGGCTAGTGGTCAGTACGGACAATCCGCCTCAAAAATTAGACTACGTCGTCGACATGCATTGCATAGATTTCGGCGCGTATCGAAACGTGCGGCTAGCTCGGTATTTAGCTCGGTAACATCTCAAGGGTTATACTCACGTCGAAATCGAGTTCTTCTAAATTTAAATTTAAATTTCTTTTAAATGTAAATTTTTCTTAGTGGAGTGACGGTCTTCCCCCTTCTTATTTCGCTGAAATTTCCTTCGTCAGCATCAAAGTCATCGACTCTAAAATAGTGAGCATCGGGAAACATTCTGTGGGCCAGGGTAAGACTCCTCAGATGGAGACATTTCCCCTGGCCCCCGGAGGCTCCCGCTGACGCACGCCGCGGCTGCGCAGGGCGGGCTGGAGCGCACGCCGCTGCTGTTCGGCCACTACCACGACGGCGAGGCGGCCGGCGCGGGCCCGCTGCGCTACTACATGCCGTTCGCGTACTTCTACACCATGCTGTGCCTGTACCTGATGTTCTTCGCGGTGCTGTGCTACAGGTGAGAGCACCGGTTTGTTTTAGTCCTAAACTAGCCGATACCCGTGATTTGCGAACCGCGAATGCGTATAATTATTTAGTTTTTATAATCGCACAGAAACTGATTTTCCGGGATCAAAAGTCTATACCACTTCCAAGTCCTCGACTAAACTACCAACAAACGAACGCACTTCCGCATTTACAATATTAGTAAAATTGTAAATTTAGGTTCTTGGGTTTTTTGAGAATGTCAGTGAAACTCAATAACATCTTTTTTATTTAAGTCGAGGTCGATCGATATTTCGATGATACGATCAAAATCCGTCGCTGCCTGGAGACCGCCTTTTGAAAAAATAATGCATGTAGCCAGTGATGACTTATGGATCCGAAACATAGTCGCTAAGACTTACTAAATAAGGCCTGACAAAAGGCTCAGCATTCATAAAACGTAGGGAAGCAGTAACTAGCAATATAGGTTAGGCAGGGTATGATTTCACCTCTGCAGTTTGGCAGAGAGATTATGTTCGAAGAAAGGTTTCTCTATAGAAAGAGGGATCCATCTTGGAACAAGTCTCTGGCACGGTTTCTATGAGATGTTTTCCGTCATTTCGGTGGGACCACCCCTTCAGCTCAGGGTGCAGGGTAGAGACAGGTAGCTCCGACTCCGATATTCGGATGTAGTGCCGACGCGTGCAGCGGCAGGTGCACGCTAGCCTGTCCGCATCCAGCTCGTGTGCGCAGGACGGCGGACTCGTACCGGCGGAACTTCATCGAGCCGGCGGGCGGCGGCGCGCGGTCGCACCTGCTGGCCGCCAAGCTGTTCTGCGGCTGGGACTTCGGCATCGCCTCGCCGCGCGGCGCCGCGCTCGCCGCGCACGCGCTGTTCCTGGAGTTCAAGGCAAGTACCCTCCGCGGGATTCGCGGAGTGCATCACTCCTCGACTCGGCGGCCGATCCCAACGGAGGCCGAGACTAGCCGACTATTTGCGAGAAAGAAGTGTAGTATGTGCACAAACGCAAGTCCGAGCTTTTATTCCATCTCATAGCCCGTCGGAACTCCAACGAGACCGGTGAAGTCAGGCGCTCCCTGTGGCGCGGGGTAGCGCTCGTCTCGTCATCAGAGCGCACTGTGTCCACCCAGGAGCTGCTGAACGAGCAGAACAGGCGGCGGGCGGCTGGGTCGCGCTGGGTGCGTGCGTGGCAGCGCGCCACCAACGCGCTGGTGTGGGCGCTGGTGCTGGGCGCGGGCGCGGGCGCGCTGCTGGGCCTGTGGCGGCTGCTGGGCGCGCGTGCCGCCCGCGGCTGGGGCGAGCTGTACACGTCGCTGGCCGTCACGGCGGCGGCGGGCGCGAGCCCCGTGCTGCTCAGTTTTATAGTTAAGTGAGTTGTCGGGTAGTTCCTTTTTATTTGCCTGTTTTTTCCTTTTTTACTACAGTTACTACAGTTATTTTAGTTGTATCTAAATCGAGATAACCCTAGGTTCGAAAAAAACGGGCTTATGGGGACCCTAACGGCAAACTTTCAGATTTCCTACAATAGATCTATATAAAGACTGCAAGGTTCTAACAGTCCGCCAACTGTACTTGCTCCACATTATAACACGCAAACATAATTCCGTTAGTTATGATAAAAATTTGTCAAAGAGAAGAATAGATCAAATCTTTCAAACAGAAAGACATAAAAGTAAACTTGCTGCGAGACAGTATTATATCATTAACGCTAGACTGTACAATAAAATTAATATAGCTATTAACATTTACCCTTTAAATAGAAACGATTGTAAAAGGCGCGTTAAACAATGGTTGCTCAAGCAAACGTATGTTGATACTGAAAAGTTGCTGGAAGTTTTGGGTTGACGGAATATTATTTCGGACATACTAGACATACTGCGTACGCGCGCGCACACACACACACACACACACACACACACACACACACACACACACACACGCGCGCGCGCGCACACGCACACGCACGCACACATCTTTGTCAACAAAATGTCATCTTTGCTGCTGTCGCCTAAGATACAGGTTTTTTTACCTAGTTTAGGGACAACAGATTCTTGAATGTATGAATGTACTATCTTTACGCTGGGTTATGACGTACTTTAAGTTGGTGAAATCGACCCCTAATGTTTTTGGAGATAATATAATGTTTATTTTTACTCATATTTTACTAGTGTTTAATTTTGGTTATGTTTTGAATATTTTTTTTTAATGTTATTGATAAAATGTGGCCACATCATAAAATGTCTGCTCAAATCGTGGCAATTCACCTTGTAATGCAAGAATAAGGTGAATTCTTACTTGGTAATTTTCAGACTGTAATTATACTAGCGGCACGCTATGATGGCCGGTTTGACACATTACAATAGTGATGTGGAATGTCAATTTATTCTCGAACAAAAAACAATTAAGTTTTGTTTTTGTACCTGATTAAATAGGTTTAATAAAACAAAAATGTATATGTTTATTTAATTTATTTGAACGAACTGAATATTTGAATGAAAATGAATATACATACTTTATATGCACACAAGAAACATATGAATACAAAAGATACCAAAAAAGGTGCCACAAAAGGCCTTAATTAATCAGATTCGTCCATACTACTATTTTCACTGTCGTCACTGCTATCATCACCTACATTAATAATTATATGTTCGTTTTCTATAATATTATCTATTTTCACATCTCTTTTATAATCTTCCCTTATTAATTTAACAGTTCTATTCACAACCTTTTCCCAGTCTCCTTTAGTCACATGTTCACAAGCTTCTTCTAATAATTTTAGCATTTTTTTTGTGGTAAATGGGGGTTCTGTATTGTGTCTTGCAGCATATCCCTTAATTTGAGCCCACACCAACTCAATCGCATTATACTCACAATGGTAAGGCGGTAACCGTATAACTCTGTGCCCATGTTCTAATGCTATTTCGTCAATGACGTATCGGATCTTGGTTGGTTTGTTTTCTTTTAAAAGACGTACTAATTCCGCTTTTAACATATTCATGTTTGCATCTACGCCATTTTTACGAAGCCATGCGACGATATCAGCTTTCTTTTGGGATTGGGCAGGTGGCTTGTCAATTTGCATCGAGTGGTATGGGGCGTTGTCCATAATTATAATAGATGGTTCAGGGAGGCTACACAACATTGAGGTAAACCATTCAGTAAACTTTTCTCCATTCATGTCTTCATGATAGTCTCCAGTGGTTTTTGACGCAAAAGCCATGAGAGAACCTTCGACAAACCCGTTGATGGTTCCGGCGTGACAAATTATAAGTCGCGATCCTTTTCCTACAGGAACTTTGGAAGTAGATGCTGCTGTGTCATCGTTCCAAGAACGGCCTACAGTATGGTTAGCATTAAGCCATGTTTCATCCAAGAACACAACATTTTGCCAATTTTTGATTTCTTTCACTTGCCGTAAAAAAGTATACCTTGCCATCGCTATATCAAATCTTTCCATCAATATTTTGCGTTTGTTACATTTTTTGTATCGAAATCCAATGGTCTTCAAAATCTTCGTTAAAGAACTTTCCCCACCGAAGAATAATCCAGCTTCCTTCAGTGAATGCACCAACTTTTTTCTTGTTGGATACTCCTTCTGTAAATAGTAGCCGTAAACATGTCTTCGGATAGCATCGGCATCAAAGCTATCGATGCCTACGACTGGTTTTGCTCGTTTTCTCTTTTTTGGTGTGTGAAGTTTATTTTCTTCTGTGCCAGTCTCGCCATATTTTTTTTTAGTTATCCGTCTAACAGTTCGTTGTCCAATGTTAAGCGCATCAGCTACGCGTTCAACCACTGACGTTATAGGTAAAATTGGCCCTCCATTTTGAGCTTCACGATCGAAATAGTTACGAAGGCGTATTACGAACTCACGTGTCTGACTATTTAGAACAGTTCTCTGCGTACGTTCGGTCATATCGACGAAATCCACAACAAAGGGCTTGAACAGAGTCCAAATTAACGAGCAAGGGTCAACAGTAATGCAGTATCAATATTTGAAATCCAAAGCCAGGTCAAAACTATATCACAATCGCATTGCACTGACAGTTTATACTTTTCGAAGCAACGTCAATTCGAAACTGCTTTGTTTTGCATTGAGCATTGACGCGAGTTTGCCGGAGGTAGTAGTTGTGCTAGCCAGCGATCCTATGTGACGATCGTATTAGATTCCATTTTTAAAAATTTTCAATTTAGAAAACCAAATGCCGAGTTGTGGTATATATCATATAAAAATAAAAATTTTACCTTTTGTATGAAACAGCTGATATTTTTTTGCGATTTCAGAGGTTTGTCCACATAGTGAAAATTGTTCATATTCACAAGTACATTCACCCCTTAAATGGTGCAAACTGATTTTTCTACACTTGTATACATTTTAGAAATCAATTTAATAAATAAATTTTGAGTCCTAAACCTAAAACTACATTCGATAAAATTTATGAATCTCTGCACATCACTATCGTCAATAAAGTAATACAATTATTTCCTTCAAAGTCGTTATCAATTAATACGGAACTTCATGAGCGGGCAAACGTCAAACCGGCCATCATAGCGTGCCGCTAGCGTATGTAATAATTAGTTATTCAAGTCAGATGTCAATTGCTTTTTAAGAATTGTATATAAATGTAGTATAATATAAAGTAAAAGTAAAATAAACTTCAGACCGCAAATGACAGTACTTTTGGCATTCGGCCCATAGTGGATCGCCGTCGCTGAGTGGAAACCTCTCGTCTGTGCTCTACATTTTATACTTTGTAAATCTGTGTTCGTCATCAGAATCATACTTTTAAATGGTATAGTCTAATTTGATTTTGTTTTATATTATTTTCCCAATTTTCGGATTCCGTAAGCTTTCTTAGATTTGGTTTCGACTATTGCCTCTGCTGCCAAAGTATTGGCAGGCCGGTCGCCATAGTCACGACGCGAGTGCGCGGCCGCAGGTTGGAGTACTACGAGGCGCGCACCGCATTCTACGTGACGCTGGCGCGCACGTGGCTGCTGGACATCGGTGCGCTGCTCGTGCTGCTGGTGTACTGGGCGCGCTCCGGCGACGAGGTCAGTATACGAGTACCTTGTAGTGGCGTTTGAAGTTGGGTTTTTTGAAAATGATTTTCTCTTTATGATCTCCTTCTCCCATTCCTTCAACGCTATGCTACTGCTTCTACTAACTACGCTACTGCAGTACCTACGAAATCAATTCATAACCGATAGTTCTTAAATCCCCACAGCTTAGGTGGGCAGCATCAAGATTGAGGAGCTAGGACCTAGAGGTCCATGATGTAGTCTAAACTTCGTACTTACAATAACAGCTCGTAATCGATAGTTCCCAAATCCCCACAGTTTAGGTGGGCAGCACCGTGCAGCGTCAGGATAGAGGAGCTAGGACCTAGAGTTTCATGATGTCAACACGATGTAGTCATGATGTACAAACCCGCCACCTCCCATGGCCCCTCCAACCTCGTGGTTATATGGGCCGAAACACTGGGAGGGCGCCCGGTACTTGCTCTTGGCGTGTTTCCCGGTGCGCCTTCTTGACTCCCTACAAATTCTTTTTTCTCTACTCCTTTGTACCTTTTGTCACTCCCCCTTCTGGGGCTGGACGTCACTTCACAGGCTTAACTCGCGTCGTCGCTCTGTGGCTCCTTGCCTGGTCCCTGTTCGCTCCGATCCGCTTCGCCTCTTGTGCCATTGGTGTGCGAACCCGCAGCCGGTTGTAGTTTTCCGCCGACGCAACGAGGTCCATGTAGTACACTGGTCCCGCTTCCCCGCGAACGATCCCATCCAGCATCTTGTCCCGTAAGTCCTTATAGAGGGGGCATTCCCACAGCGCATGGTGTCCGTCCTCCTCCTCAGCGCCACATTCGCACACTGGGCTCTCGCATAGCGCCTTCCCATGCAGGCGCGCCCTGAAACAGCCGTGTCCGATGAGGATCTGCGAGGTTTCGTAGGTCCGGCGCGACCTAAGTTGCCTTGAGCCTGCCGGACACGTCTAGGAAAAAGCGCCGCAAATCCTCGCCCGAAATCTCCGCGGACCACCGCTCCTGCCACATCGCAGTCACCTCAGTCCCGATTTGCCGTTTGCGTTTGCTCAACTCCTTCTTGGCCACGGACTGACGCGCCTCAATGATCCTTCCAGCACGAATCACCTCCAGGTCAGCTGGCATTACACCGGCGAGCACCGCCGAGCGGTGGAGCTGGCCGAGCGATACGCCTTGATCAACAAAATAAGGGAAGACCGCTGCTTCCTGATTAGCGTCGATCGCACAACGTGTAGTCATGATGTACAATATAATTGTTTTCGATTGTCTAAAAGAGGCAGAAGAGCCGCAGGAATCTACTCTGATGGAGGAGGTACGGAGGAGGTTACTCGGGCCAAAAAGCGCAGATTTTTCTCGCGTGCAGATCCCATTTCCAAATAATTGTGACTAACCAGAAGCGGATGTGATAGAACTTCGAAGGAGTGTTTGCCGTTGTTATGATATTGTATGTGTACAATATCAGAACAACGGCCAAGTTTGTCACTTGGTGTCAACGACGATCTGACCGTCGTCCGCAGTGCTGGGAGTCGCGCGTGGGGCAGGAGGGCTACCGGCTGCTGGCGCTGGACGCGCTGGTGTCGCTGCTGCTGATCCCGGCCGTGGAGCTGGCGCGCGGGCTGCTCTTCAAGTGAGTGGCAGTGTGGGCGGTGTCGGTGTCGCACCGGTCCGCGTCGGTCGCGCGTGTAACGGCTCTGTGCGCAGGTGCGGCGCGCTGGCGGCGCCGCCCGCGTTCGACATCGCGTACAACTCGCTGACGCTGATCTACAACCAGTCGGTGCTGTGGCTGGCGATGCTGTTCGCGCCGCCGCTGGTGCTGGCGGTGGCGCTCAAGTTCCTGCTGCTGTTCTACGTGAAGCGCGCCACCGCGCTGCGCACGTGCCACGCCGCCAGGAAGGTACGCCGCTCGCTGCATATCACTTGTGTTGTGAATCGCGCCGGTTCCAAAATTTTCGATACATATTTATATTCATTGTGACCGTCGACTCGGTGTGTACTTTAGCCAAAATTGTTGATTAGAAATTGTTGAAGATTGATAAGTTCTATTCATAAATAGGATTTATCCCGTTTTCCTAATACCTAAATCATCCCTTAAGTACGTCCCTCTTTACGTAGATAGTCTCTTTTTTTGTTTAACGAGAGGGAAATCTTCTTAAAAGATAGCCGAACCCCTGGGGGAGATTTCGGATTATGTGGAATTATTAACCTCTAAAACTCCGTCAAAGCTGCGTCAGGTCTTCGATTCGTCGATACCGCAAAGCCTGAAGACAAAGGTTTTCAATGAGTGTGTCCTACCGGTAATGACGTATGGAGCGGAAACGTGGACAGTGGACACTGACGGTGGGCCTCGTTCACAAATTAAAAGTCGCTCAGCGCGCTATGGAGCGAGCTATGTTGGGAATCTCTCTCAGGGATAAAATCCGGAACGAGGAGATTCGTAGAAGAACAAAAGTGACCGACATAGCTCTGAGGATTAGCAAGCTGAAGTGGCAGTGGGCAGGTCATATCTGTCGCAGAACCGATGGCCGATGGGGCAGACGTGTTCTGGAGTGGAGACCGCGTATCGGCAAGCGCAGTGTAGGACGCCCTCCAGCTCGCTGGACCGATGACCTTAAGAAGGTGGCGGGAAGCGGTTGGATGAGGAAAGCGGAGGACCGTGTTTGGTGGCGCGCTCTCGGAAAGGCCTATGTCCAGCAGTGGATAAATACAGGCTGATGGATGGATGGATGGATGGAAAACTCCGTCGGTGGCCACCGTCAGCGCATTTTGGAAGGCTCCGAGATCTCTTAAGAACAGCGGAGCCACGTAGCCACGAACACACATATGATCTCTTAGCCAATGTTATTTTTACCTTTAGGTGTTAAGGGAACACCTAAAGGTAAAAATAACATTGGCTTCATGAAAATGAAATTGACAGAAAGGGTCACCTAATTAAGCTTCCTATCCTTAACGGGCTACCGTTAAGGATAGGGAGTGTTGATGATAACGGGCGTTATTCTCGGAAAATCGAAAAATTCCTCCGAGATTTTAGAAAACGCAAATCCACCGAATGAAGTCGCGGTTATCATCCAATGCTTTATACACTAGGACTAGACAAGAACCCTGACAACGTCGCGGGACACCAACACATTACCAACGCATACTGCCCGAGTTCCCTCACTGAGTCTGAAATTTACTGAGCGAGCTCTGACTTTGGCGCTTTGGATTTGAGTCAGAATTTATAAAAGTCTTGACGTAAATGTGCCTCGTTTTAGGTTGCCAGTCCATTGATCCTGGAGCGGAGATGTGATCGGTGGACCAATGATATTATTGAGAGATGACGTGTTAAAATTATCGCGTCATCTATCAACGACGTGATTGGTCTGCGAAGCGCGTCTCCGCTCCGCTCCGCATCAACGGACAGGCAGCCTCAACTCTGTCTCGCGCGTGTCGCGGCTGCGCAGGTGTGGCGCGCGGCGCAGACGCAGACGGTGCTGTACATGCTGGTGACGCTGTCGCTGTTCACCACGCTCTTCGCCATCGGCTCGCTCTTTCTGAGGTTGTATTCGTTTAATGATTTCTATAAACTCAATTTCTACTGACAAATTGCTAAACGTTAATGCGTATGACTTCTTACATATTGTGCTTTTTGCAAATCTTCAATGAGAAGATGTACTTGTATCGTGCATGGACATTAATTTAAAGTTTAAACTTACGCGGCGGCTCAGGTCGTCGTCGCGCACGTGCGGCCCGTTCCGGCAGTACGAGCACGTGTTCGCGGTGGTGAGCGAGGGGCTGCTGCAGCTGTCGCGGCACCACACGCTGCGCGCCGTGCTGCACTTCGCGGTGCGGCCCGGACCCATCGCCTTCGCGCTGCTGGCGCTCAGGTGACAGCACACTCGGTACACTTGCATCCGTTCCGGCAGTACGAGCACGTGTTCGCGGTGGTGAGCGAGGGGCTGCTGCAGCTGTCGCGGCACCACACGCTGCGCGCCGTGCTGCACTTCGCGGTGCGGCCCGGACCCATCGCCTTCGCGCTGCTGGCGCTCAGGTGACAGCACACTCGGTACACTTGCGTCCGTTCCGGCAGTACGAGCACGTGTTCGCGGTGGTGAGCGAGGGGCTGCTGCAGCTGTCGCGGCACCACACGCTGCGCGCCGTGCTGCACTTCGCGGTGCGGCCCGGACCCATCGCCTTCGCGCTGCTGGCGCTCAGGTGACAGCACACTCGGTACACTTGCGTCCGTTCCGGCAGTACGAGCACGTGTTCGCGGTGGTGAGCGAGGGGCTGCTGCAGCTGTCGCGGCACCACACGCTGCGCGCCGTGCTGCACTTCGCGGTGCGGCCCGGACCCATCGCCTTGGCGCTGCTGGCGCTCAGGTGACAGCACACTCGGTACACTTGCGTCCGTTCCGGCAGTACGAGCACGTGTTCGCGGTGGTGAGCGAGGGGCTGCTGCAGCTGTCGCGGCACCACACGCTGCGCGCCGTGCTGCACTTCGCGGTGCGGCCCGGACCCATCGCCTTCGCGCTGCTGGCGCTCAGGTGACAGCACACTCGGTACACTTGCGTCCGTTCCGGCAGTACGAGCACGTGTTCGCGGTGGTGAGCGAGGGGCTGCTGCAGCTGTCGCGGCACCACACGCTGCGCGCCGTGCTGCACTTCGCGGTGCGGCCCGGACCCATCGCCTTCGCGCTGCTGGCGCTCAGGTGACAGCACACTCGGTACACTTGCGTCCGTTCCGGCAGTACGAGCACGTGTTCGCGGTGGTGAGCGAGGGGCTGCTGCAGCTGTCGCGGCACCACACGCTGCGCGCCGTGCTGCACTTCGCGGTGCGGCCCGGACCCATCGCCTTCGCGCTGCTGGCGCTCAGGTGACAGCACACTCGGTACACTTGCGTCCGTTCCGGCAGTACGAGCACGTGTTCGCGGTGGTGAGCGAGGGGCTGCTGCAGCTGTCGCGGCACCACACGCTGCGCGCCGTGCTGCACTTCGCGGTGCGGCCCGGAACCATCGCCTTCGCGCTGCTGGCGCTCAGGTGACAGCACACTCGGTACACTTGCGTCCGTTCCGGCAGTACGAGCACGTGTTCGCGGTGGTGAGCGAGGGGCTGCTGCAGCTGTCGCGGCACCACACGCTGCGCGCCGTGCTGCACTTCGCGGTGCGGCCCGGACCCATCGCCTTGGCGCTGCTGGCGCTCAGGTGACAGCACACTCGGTACACTTGCGTCCGTTCCGGCAGTACGAGCACGTGTTCGCGGTGGTGAGCGAGGGGCTGCTGCAGCTGTCGCGGCACCACACGCTGCGCGCCGTGCTGCACTTCGCGGTGCGGCCCGGACCCATCGCCTTCGCGCTGCTGGCGCTCAGGTGACAGCACACTCGGTACACTTGCGTCCGTTCCGGCAGTACGAGCACGTGTTCGCGGTGGTGAGCGAGGGGCTGCTGCAGCTGTCGCGGCACCACACGCTGCGCGCCGTGCTGCACTTCGCGGTGCGGCCCGGACCCATCGCCTTCGCGCTGCTGGCGCTCAGGTGACAGCACACTCGGTACACTTGCGTCCGTTTCGGCAGTACGAGCACGTGTTCGCGGTGGTGAGCGAGGGGCTGCTGCAGCTGTCGCGGCACCACACGCTGCGCGCCGTGCTGCACTTCGCGGTGCGGCCCGGACCCATCGCCTTCGCGCTGCTGGCGCTCAGGTGACAGCACACTCGGTACACTTGCGTCCGTTCCGGCAGTACGAGCACGTGTTCGCGGTGGTGAGCGAGGGGCTGCTGCAGCTGTCGCGGCACCACACGCTGCGCGCCGTGCTGCACTTCGCGGTGCGGCCCGGACCCATCGCCTTCGCGCTGCTGGCGCTCAGGTGACAGCACACTCGGTACACTTGCGTCCGTTCCGGCAGTACGAGCACGTGTTCGCGGTGGTGAGCGAGGGGCTGCTGCAGCTGTCGCGGCACCACACGCTGCGCGCCGTTCTGCACTTCGCGGTGCGGCCCGGACCCATCGCCTTCGCGCTGCTGGCGCTCAGGTGACAGCACACTCGGTACACTTGCGTCCGTTCCGGCAGTACGAGCACGTGTTCGCGGTGGTGAGCGAGGGGCTGCTGCAGCTGTCGCGGCACCACACGCTGCGCGCCGTGCTGCACTTCGCGGTGCGGCCCGGACCCATCGCCTTCGCGCTGCTGGCGCTCAGGTGACAGCACACTCGGTACACTTGCGTCCGTTCCGGCAGTACGAGCACGTGTTCGCGGTGGTGAGCGAGGGGCTGCTGCAGCTGTCGCGGCACCACACGCTGCGCGCCGTGCTGCACTTCGCGGTGCGGCCCGGACCCATCGCCTTCGCGCTGCTGGCGCTCAGGTGACAGCACACTCGGTACACTTGCGTCCGTTCCGGCAGTACGAGCACGTGTTCGCGGTGGTGAGCGAGGGGCTGCTGCAGCTGTCGCGGCACCACACGCTGCGCGCCGTGCTGCACTTCGCGGTGCGGCCCGGACCCATCGCCTTCGCGCTGCTGGCGCTCAGGTGACAGCACACTCGGTACACTTGCGTCCGTTCCGGCAGTACGAGCACGTGTTCGCGGTGGTGAGCGAGGGGCTGCTGCAGCTGTCGCGGCACCACACGCTGCGCGCCGTGCTGCACTTCGCGGTGCGGCCCGGACCCATCGCCTTCGCGCTGCTGGCGCTCAGGTGACAGCACACTCGGTACACTTGCGTCCGTTCCGGCAGTATATGGATGGATACCACATTCTCTCACCGAAGAGCACAAATCCCGTCGTGGTGGTGTAATCAAATGCAAATTGAGGAAGATGAGTTGCCCACAAAAGTTGTTCGCGATCAGAGCTTTAATAAAAAAATGATAGTGGTTTTTTTTCAACGCAGTGGACCAGTAGCAGTAATTCCGCTAGAAGACCGTAGAACAGTTACTAGTGAATGGTATTGCGAAGTTTGGTTGCCTCAAGCTTTCAGGGATTTGAATAGCGAGCGAACAAGGAGCGGTGTCCATGGCATTCTTTTTCACTAAGATAACGCGCCCGCTCACACAGCTGCTAGAACCAAGGACTATTTGAAAACTTCAAGGGTACAAATATTACCCTATCCTACGTACAGCCCAGATTTAGCTCCATGAGATTTTTTTATTTCCCACAAGATAAATTTTTTAAATGTTTCCAAAGCTGGTTCACCCAAATATATAAGTGCATTGGGGTTGGAGAGGAATATTTTGAAAAAACAATAAATGAGCTTTTTTTCAAATTCCAATTATTTTTCATTTCACTAATAATTTTTGGAACAGCCCACGTATGTGTATCTATCTGTTGGTTCATCAGCATCCGCAAGGTTGTCGAACTACGTTTGAACAGTTAAATTTTTTTGTTTGAATTTTAAATACAATATTCCGCCACATGATCCTGGAACTCCATCTATTTCTCCAACAGGAATTTTTAAAGTTTTGGATGTACTTCTCAAATTCTTAATTGAAGGAGAAATATTATTTCAGCATCTAGTGGCAAAGTATCTCGATGGTCCTTTGATCGTAGCAGTACCGTGATACAGCACACGAAGTCGATAAGGGCTTCGGAGTCTGCCCTGAAAAGCAAACGTCAAGTGCAACTTCCTCCTCGCCCTAGTTTTTACTGAGCGACGATTATTCTGGAAGGATTACTCGATCCTCTGGAGCGTCGAGGTGTGTAGGTCTGTTCGTGTGTGTAACGTGCGCGTGTGCTCCCGCAGCGTGGGCGTGTACATGCAGCGCGCGCGCGCGGCGGCGCAGCGCTCGACGGCGCGGCTGCTGCGGCGCATGCTGCGGCTGCAGGCCAAGGACAAGGAGTTCCTGCTGGCGGCCATCGAGAAAGTGTCCAACGGAGGTAACGGCGATGTGGTTGTGTAACGAGAACACCGAAGGGTATTAAAGGTTTTCTTTGCCTAGTGCTCGTGGATAACGAGCAAGCTAGGGCCGTGTTAAGGACTCTGCAGAGACTCCAGATCGGCTATCGGTGTTTCCAAGTTTTGAAGTACGAGAAGTGAGTATCCAATACGAGACCAATCCAATTTCAGCGAAAAGTGCAACAGGGAGACGTAATCTCCCCGAAGCTGAATCGGATGACGTCTAAGATTCTGGAATGGGACTGACTTGACTTCAACGCCGAGTACATTAACTAACTCATTCGTAATGGAATCTAAGAGACCTTAATACGATGTTCAACATGGTTTCTATAGAGAACTCGAATCTGAAAGAATTCTTAGCGTCACTCGGCGGGCGACGAAGTGAGCTCAGCTCGAAATATCCCTGTGTAATCAAATCAGAAGTGAGAACGCAGCCCGTAGGTGCTGCCGACATTGCGCATCCAGTCGCTAAGTTGAAGTGGCAACGAACGGGGTTCATAGTTCGAAAAACCGATTGCCGTTGGGGTCCGAAGGTGCTGAAGTGGTGAAGTGCACTGCAAAACGCTGTCCCTACAAAGTGGACCGACGCATCAGGTGAGTGTCAGGGGACCTTTGGATGCGATCGGCACCGAACGGAAGTCTCCGACCTGGCCTGTGACCGGCGTTTAAATGTCTGTGTAGTGGTCGATGACGACGGAGAGGAAGATCTCTTAACAAGTTTTTATTTAGTACAATAACCCTTAGGTCCACTAGACCTCCTAGCAGAGCCGAGGCGAGATGGCTTTACTAAAAAAGTTTTTGGTGTACAATTTTAATTTAGTTTTAATTTGTGGCTCTAGATCCAATTAGTTAATCCGCACAGCTTGCTGAATCTTATAACTCTTCTCTAGTCCCTTTTCTTTTTCGTTCTTCTCCAACTAACTAGTTTCTTTTCTATTTTGCAAGCTGTGGCAGTCTCTAAGTGGGTCTATAGTACTGTAAAATATGTTTTTTCTTTCTGTTTAGTTTTTAATGATTTATTGTATACCCGTTGACTGTACTATTAAATAAATAAATAAAATAAATAAAAATATGATTTTAGAATGGCTGTACAGCCCAAAAGCGGAGGAGTACGGAGCCGACAGCCACACGTGGAAGTACTTGAACGAGGTCCGCAAGCCTTCCAACGCGGGCTTCCACTTCGACGGCTCCCGCCTGAGCCACTCCTTCCAGGACCGGCCCCGGTCCTACGCCAAGGAGGCCCGGCCCGCGTCCCACCACGAGCCGCAGTCGCCGGAGGACGGCGACACGGACAGCTCGTTCAGCTGGCGCGGCTCCGGCGGCGACGACGGCCAAGGGAGCAGGTAGCCCGCACAGGGAACAGCGATAGGCGGAAGTTGCGCGGGCGGGCGTGGGCTGTGAAGTGTGAGCCTCGTACATCCTGTATCAGAATCTGAATTCCGGTTCCGGTGTTGCCAAATTCCAGGCTTTTTAGGACCCGATTTCTTTATTTTGGAGCCAATAAGTTATAGGACCACCAAATTAACCTAACCAAAACGATTTAAAAAATCGGCCAAGTGCGAGTCGGGACTCGCTCTTTTAGGGTTCCGTTAAAAAAAAAATTCCATGTACCCATGGAAATATTATAATTTAATTTTTTAATTTAATTTAATTTTTATTATTTGTTGTTATAGCGGCAATAGAAATACATAATATTAATATGTGAAAATTTCATCTGTCTATCTATTACGGTTTACGAGATACAGCCTGCTGACAGACAGACGGACGAACGGACAGACGGACAGCGTAGGCTTAGTAATAGGGTCCCGTTGGTACCCTTTGGGTACGGAACCCTAAAAAGGCAGTCAGTAATTTCATTCTTTATTTGATTCTTTATTACGTTTCAAATAAGTATGGTGATGAACTTCTGAGTAGCAATAGGATTTCATCTTATACATAATATAAAAGGGTTAATTTTTTTAAAGTTTACGTTCCTGAATTCCGAATCTGATTCCTGATGTTTGAAGCCGGCCTAAAGTGTGATTAGAGGGCGGAAACATAGCTTGGGAGCGCGAGATGTTGAGCCAGGTGGAAATGTATTAACTCACTTCAGTTCCTGTTTCCACGTTAAGTTCCACCAGGGCTGGAAGCGACAGGGTCGTGACGCTCCAGATACACAATACACATTCCCGCGCCAGAACCACTGTTTCAACTTCCGTTGTGCATTTTGTGAGCATGGTATGGCGTGCAATTCTGTGGAGTCAACTCGTCAACACTGAGCTTATCCCTCTCTTATATCTAAAAGTATTAAATACTAAACAAAAATACTGTGATTTCATTGGTTGTATTGCAGAAAAATGCAGTTGTAGGTAATATTGTGCTACGGATTCTATAATATTTAAGTACATATTATATTTATATAAAGTAATAATAAATGTTTGTCAATTAAAATATCCACATAAGAGTGTGGACAACTGTAGTGATGCAGAATTAGGTCCAGCAATTTACTATTCAAAGTTTAAAGATAATAATTACATAAAAAGCATACATAACTATCGCTTTATATTGTAGTTACCTTCCATCTCACAGAAATTGAAATAAATAAATAATGGAATTTGAGTTGTATCAAAAGTTGAATTTGTTTATTCAGAAAATGCTGCCTTTAAGAGTTAGGTACATAAATAAGATTTATGGATATTTTGACACATGGGATGTTAAATGATGATGCTTATTTGTATAGTAAATACTTGTTTCGTAGGAAATCTAAATTAATTATCAAATTATGTAAGTAGATCTTTGAGTATTTTATACTCAAAGTAAATAGAACATTAATAAAATGTAAATAAGTACCAAATGACTGGTCTTCCTGTGATTCAAAATCAACGTTTAGCGTAGTGATAAAGTGATGATGAACTGTTGTCTACAATAATTGTTTTCTACTGTGCTCATAGACCTATTATATTTACTACCTACCGTAAGACCGTGCCAAAATACTAGTGTAAGAAATAAAAAAAAATTATTACTATTACCTATCCGGTTTTAAATATAATTATGTATGGATTTTGTATAATATTGATGAAATAGTTTTACAAGAGAATTAATTGTATCTTTATAATATACTTACATAATAATAAAAATCTTTTTTTAATATCATTTTTGACTTGAATGCATTAATATTTTATTTTATATTAATTATTACTGAATTAAATAAGAATAAGTACAATTTGTATCTCTTCAAGTACCTAGGTATATTCTGTGTGATTTATATTTTTTATACAACCATGAATTTGAAACAGTAAATTATATTATTATTTTGTAAAATATAATTCTTTTATTTCGTCTTCGACTCTGGCTTAGTCTTGGGTAGTTCGCGAACGACCTAGGTGGGAAGAGCGCTCCTTTAGGTGAACTATGCGAACTAGTTCATTGAAAATCCCGCTCTTAGTTCTTTTTATATTTCTGTTAGCGTCCACTTTACTAGACAGTGGCGCGATGTGACCAACCGAGCTATTTACTTTTACTGTGCGCGCCTTGATATTTCGATAATCGATATCGATACTAAACAACTTCAAATCCCCATGGTTGAAATTTTATCAAATCATATGAAATCATACAATCGTCAACTGAAGTATTGCTGGCTAATTATCAAACAGAATACTAATACCATTTATGTCTTATTTTACGGTAAGTTTAATTAAAATTAAAAATTTTTTCTTTATTTATTGTTCTTACTAAATTATTTCACAAAAAGAACTACTTAATGAACTAATAGAGCGAACTAGGTCATCCTTGGATTATGAACTAAATTGAGCGCTCTCTGTAGTGACTGGTTAGGCCCAAGCCTACTCTGGCTCTAACTATAAACGTAGTAGCACAGATTAATGGATACCGTAGGCGTAGTAGGTATTATGGCTGCAAACACTCCGACAGACAGACAGACAGACAAGTGGAGAATTCACGCAAGTGGACTCAGAGAGCTCACTTCTCTCGTTCAATGAGAAATGGTTTGACAATATACAGTTAGGGATCTAAGCCATCCATAAGATGCTTATTTTGTAACGCACAATGATCAAGGATTTGGTTCAAAGTTATTTAAGACTATAATTTAAGTGACACTGACAGAGAACCTCAGTAGTAGTCGTAATTCTAGTTCCATGGTAGCGTTGGGTATTCTATGTAATTCGTAGTCCCATGACTCCCATGATGGTGAGTATATAGCATGGAACTAGGAATTACGATGAGATATAGCTTCTTGGTAGCGGTAGTCGCGGTGGGGCATGGAACTAGGAATTACGACTACTGTGGGGCGATATAACTGTGGCAGGTAGATAATATCCACAGAGTACTTTGTATAGGTATAGAGGTATAGATATCTCAAATGGCTGATAACAAGCTACTGAAACACGACTGAGTGTATACATGTTATACGTATTTAAAACTTACACTAGCGGCACGCTATGATGGCCGGTTTGACACATTACAATAGTGATGTGGAATGTCAATTTATTCTCGAACAAAAACAATTAAGTTTTGTTTTTGTACCTGATTAAATAGGTTTAATAAAACAAAAATGTATATGTTTATTTAATTTATTTGAACGAACTGAATATTTGAATGAAAATGAATATACATACTTTATATGCACACAAGAAACATATGAATACAAAAGATACCAAAAAAGGTGCCACAAAAGGCCATAATTAATCAGATTCGTCCATACTACTATTTTCACTGTCGTCACTGCTATCATCACCTACATTAATAATTATATGTTCGTTTTCTATAATATTATCTATTTTCACATCTCTTTCATAATCTTCCCTTATTAATTTAACAGTTCTATTCACAACCTTTTCCCAGTCTCCTTTAGTCACATGTTCACAAGCTTCTTCTAATAATTTTAGCATTTTTTTTGTGGTAAATGGGGGTTCTGTATTGTGTCTTGCAGCATATCCCTTAATTTGAGCCCACACCAACTCAATCGCATTATACTCACAATGGTAAGGCGGTAACCGTATAACTCTGTGCCCATGTTCTAATGCTATTTCGTCAATGACGTATCGGATCTTGGTTGGTTTGTTTTCTTTTAAAAGACGTACTAATTCCGCTTTTAACATATTCATGTTTGCATCTACGCCATTTTTACGAAGCCATGCGACGATATCAGCTTTCTTTTGGGATTGGGCAGGTGGCTTGTCAATTTGCATCGAGTGGTATGGGGCGTTGTCCATAATTATAATAGATGGTTCAGGGAGGCTACACAACATTGAGGTAAACCATTCAGTAAACTTTTCTCCATTCATGTCTTCATGATAGTCTCCAGTGGTTTTTGACGCAAAAGCCATGAGAGAACCTTCGACAAACCCGTTGATGGTTCCGGCGTGACAAATTATAAGTCGCGATCCTTTTCCTACAGGAACTTTGGAAGTAGATGCTGCTGTGTCATCGTTCCAAGAACGGCCTACAGTATGGTTAGCATTAAGCCATGTTTCATCCAAGAACACAACATTTTGCCAATTTTTGATTTCTTTCACTTGCCGTAAAAAAGTATACCTTGCCATCGCTATATCAAATCTTTCCATCAATATTTTGCGTTTGTTACATTTTTTGTATCGAAATCCAATGGTCTTCAAAATCTTCGTTAAAGAACTTTCCCCACCGAAGAATAATCCAGCTTCCTTCAGTGAATGCACCAACTTTTTTCTTGTTGGATACTCCTTCTGTAAATAGTAGCCGTAAACATGTCTTCGGATAGCATCGGCATCAAAGCTATCGATGCCTACGACTGGTTTTGCTCGTTTTCTCTTTTTTGGTGTGTGAAGTTTATTTTCTTCTGTGCCAGTCTCGCCATATTTTTTTTTAGTTATCCGTCTAACAGTTCGTTGTCCAATATTAAGCGCATCAGCTACGCGTTCAACCACTGACGTTATAGGTAAAATTGGCCCTCCATTTTGAGCTTCACGATCGAAATAGTTACGAAGGCGTATTACGAACTCACGTGTCTGACTATTTAGAACAGTTCTCTGCGTACGTTCGGTCATATCGACGAAATCCACAACAAAGGGCTTGAACAGAGTCCAAATTAACGAGCAAGGGTCAACAGTAATGCAGTATCAATATTTGAAATCCAAAGCCAGGTCAAAACTATATCACAATCGCATTGCACTGACAGTTTATACTTTTCGAAGCAACGTCAATTCGAAACTGCTTTGTTTTGCATTGAGCATTGACGCGAGTTTGCCGGAGGTAGTAGTTGTGCTAGCCAGCGATCCTATGTGACGATCGTATTAGATTCCATTTTTAAAAATTTTCAATTTAGAAAACCAAATGCCGAGTTGTGGTATATATCATATAAAAATAAAAATTTTACCTTTTGTATGAAACAGCTGATATTTTTTTGCGATTTCAGAGGTTTGTCCACATAGTGAAAATTGTTCATATTCACAAGTACATTCACCCCTTAAATGGTGCAAACTGATTTTTCTACACTTGTATACATTTTAGAAATCAATTTAATAAATAAATTTTGAGTCCTAAACCTAAAACTACATTCGATAAAATTTATGAATCTCTGCACATCACTATCGTCAATAAAGTAATACAATTATTTCCTTCAAAGTCGTTATCAATTAATACGGAACTTCATGAGCGGACAAACGTCAAACCGGCCATCATAGCGTGCCGCTACTTTAATCCTTATAATAATTGTTTATGAAAGATCTTGTGACACTCGTATCCATGACAACGCATCAATTGTTGCGTTTACCCATGTTTTTCCAGAGAAATTCGCAAAAATGTAATGTTAGTTGGGTTTGATTGAAATAAGGTAAAATAGGAAGGAATAGGAGGTAGATAAGGTGAGTTTACTATGTTTATAAGACTGTTTACCTACCTATATTCATTGTTTATAAAATTATACTTATGTTACTAATCACTTCGTGGCCAGTGCATGGAGAGTGCGCGATGCACGTAAGTAATTATATAGTGTCTGACGATGGACGAGGTAATTTCTAATACTATTCCAAATAAAATCTATAAAAAATGAGCTTTATACTTTAATAATTTTATACACCTATTGTTACCTGATGTCTCCCAAAGCCACCATGATCCAATCTTCGAAGTCAGGGATCGTTCTTACATCTATTGAGTACCTACATAAGCAGAGTAACTTTCAGCTTAAATAAAATGACGAAGATCTGATCGTCCTGGGCTCCTTCTTTATATGGGACTAGCTGATGCCCGCGACTTCGTCCGCGTGGATTTAGTTTTTAAAATCCCTCGGGAACTCTTTGATTTTCCGGGATAAAAAGTAGCCTATGTCACTCTCCAGGTCCTCAATTATACCCATGCAAAAAATCACGTAGATCCGTGGCTCTGTTGCGGCGTGATTGAAGGACAAACCAACAAACAAACACTTTCGCATTTATAATATTAGTAAATATGATTAGAATATTAAATTACATAGGAAAACACTGTAATATTACGTCCATACGATGTATTACATTCATACCTACTATGTAGTATGTAGGTATAATGATCGTTTGGCAAAATCTGACGCCTTTGGAGTAGTTTGACTTTGACAAAATAGTATCCACGATGGCTATATACGATAAATTACACCTACCAGCTTAAGATGAGCCGTTCATTCAAAGTATCCTGTAGATTCCGGGGTTCAAGTTATTTGGACCTTTACAGAAGATTTTGATGTCTATAATTTCTGAACTACGAAATTGACGACCTTGAAATAATTACAGGACAATCTCTAAAGAACCTGCTTTCTAACAAAAACAGAATGGATTAAATCGGAATACGCCTTAATGAATTACAGCGAAATACACATTTTGACTTTCATCCCCTCTCCCAAGGGAACGGTGCTGAATTTCGGGATAAAAAGTATCCTATATTATACCTCGTAGTATTAACTTAAATCGTGCCAAGTTTCATTTAAATCCGTCCAGTAGTTTCGGCTTGATGCGCGGCCAAGATACAGACAGACAGACAGACAGACAGACAGACAGACAAAAAATTAAAAAAAAATTGTTTTGGCTTCAGTATCGATTATAGAGTGCCCTCAAACAAAAATTTTCAAAATATCTTCAATGTACAGAATTGGACCTGTTACAGTTTTATTATATTACTAGCTGATGCCCGCGACTTTGTCCGCATGGATATAGTTTTTAAAATCCCTCGGGAACTCTTTGATTTTCCGAGACAAAAAGTAGCCTATGTCACTCTCCAGGTCCTCAACTATACCCATGCAAAAAATCACGTCGATCCGTGGCTCTGTTGCGGCGTGATTGAAGGACAAACCAACAAACACACTTTCGCATTTGGGTAAGGACGTAAAAATTTGTACTATCGAAAGTTTTTAAGTTAACCCACGTTTGATTGAGAATATAAAAACTTAATCAATAGTAATTATTGTTATCTTTACTTGAATGCAATGATAATATGGTTAGAATAATGGAAAAACAATCAAAATTGGATAGTGGATTCAAGTTACAGAACAATTTTGGTTTAAATGAATCAATAAATCAAAGCTGCATACATTAAAGATTTGTCTCCTTACTACTCCATGGTAGAAATAATTTTTTAAAAAAAAATATATATATGGTACAGCTCTGAATTTGTAGTTCACTTAACGAGCGCTGAAATATCATACATTAATGCACAGATTATTAAATGGAAACAATGCTAGTGATTCAAAAACAGAATCCAAAAATATGTCTCCAAATGCTTTCCGGTGTGTTACTCTTATTTATGTTATTATTTAAATTTTTTGTATACATTAGTAGCAACAAAATTGAGCATTTATTTGATGTGGCAACACCTTATCTCTACTGTCAAATGCCACTTTTGACAGTAATCTTTCATATCTGGTCGTGACATACAACAATTCGGAGTTTCTCGATTTAGTGCAATATTCCTCTACCTCTTCACAGTGATGTTACAGGTTCAACAGTTATAGTTAACTTGATTAGACCCCTGGATCGGAGAGTACATTGTATAAACGAGGTAAGTCATGTTTTAAAATTGAAATTGGGCTAAATTTGTAGGTGTTATTCATTGTTTAGGTTAGAATTTTCAAGTGTGTTTGATCCAGTTCGTTATGTGTGTTATGATGTATGTTACGTTACACACTGGAATTTTGTAAAGATGGTTGTACACTCCAAAAGATAGCCGACTGCAGCAGATACAAGTCTTGGTACTGTTTTCACAAACATGTAATATTATTGGGTGCAGTTTTTTATCGTGATCCCTGAATTTTATTGTTTTGAGGTGTCGAATCGATAGCGGGTAGTGACTTTTCATAGCAAACTGCTTTTTTTTCTGAGGAAGTGCGTAGTTTTTGTGAAAATCGACACTGAAAATGAAAATATTTAACCATTTTATTCGTTTATGCGACGTCAAATTACCAATAAACTGTAGGTATTTGTAGTTTTACTAACGCTTTCATCGCAGCTTCACCCGTTCGGTGTCTTTATGTACTTCTGACGTAGTTCTTTTTTATTTTCCCGAGAAAACTGATATTTTTCCGGGATTTCGAATTTTGCACGGAGTTTTATAGCCAATAATTTTTAAGGAGAAAAGTTTTTTTTCCCATGGAAATCAGAAAGAATTTTTAGTGTTTGTCCCTTGTTGCCTTATTATTATTATTATTTTATTTACAGATGCCTTTAACTTCCGCTGAAAGACAAAAACAATACAGACAGCGACTAAAACAAGAAAACCCCAGTAAATATGAAACTATGAAAAAGAAAAATGCGGAAAGAACAAAAAGGAAAAGAAAATAAATAGATTATAGAAAAAAAATATTTTTATATAATTGTACAAATAAATATTAGTTATGTTGTTATCTTGAGGACTATGATTAATTAGACTAAGATTTTATGTTGAGAAAGCATTTTTTTAAATAATTGTTACAGTCCGTGTCACGAAATAAGTTCCAACGCTAATACTACTGGAACTTGACAGTAGTGGAAGTAACATATATTTTACAAACTAGTAGTCATGTTTATGCAATATAATTATTATTGCATAAACATGCGACTACTAGCGCCGCCTCTAGGGGACTTTTTCGTGAAACGAACTATACTTTTAAATTTTAAAGGAGAAGCTGTAATTGTTTAAGTTTTGATTTTCGCAAATTAATAAATAAATTTAGTATGTACCTCAATATTTTATTTCTTACTTTATAAATCACCTCAGCCATGCGCCACTCATGATCATGAGTAACTGAGTGTATAATCAACTTTACTTCATTCCAGTGTGTTATTGTGTTATTGTGTGTTATGTCTTCCAGTATGTTATGATACAAAAAATTACGGCCTTACCCATTTATAATATAGGTAGTATGTTAATTCCGTGAGGTAACGTAGTCGTAATTCCTAGTTCCATGGGTAAGTCCGAATCGAACCCGGGTACAGAAGGGCGGTAATATAGCCGTATTGTTAACTTGTTAAAGGTCCATTGTAGAGTATTTTTTGTACTTCCCTAGATTTAGACATTTAAAAATCATTATTATCTAGGTAATAAGCTATTACAGAAGTTGTAATTTATAAATATATTGTATACGTATTAATAAATAATACCTACCTTCTATAATATATTGCATTATCACAAATTTGTGTAATACTTGTACCTACCGTAGTTATTTGTACACTAGCTGATGCCCGCGACTTCGTCCGCGTGGATTTAGTTTTTAAAATCCCTCGGGAACACTTTGATTTTCCGGGATAAAAGTAGCCTATGTCACTCTCCAGGTCCTCAATTATACCCATGCAAAAAATCACGTAGATCCGTGGCTCTGTTGCGGCGTGATTGAAGGACAAACCAACAAACAAACACAATTTCGCATTTATAATATTCGTAAATATGATTAGAATATTAAATTACATAGGAAAACACTGTAATATTACGTCCATACGATGTATTACATCCATACCTACTATGTAGTATGTAGGTATAATGATAGTTTGACAAAATCTGACGCCTTTGGAGTAGTTTGACTTTGACAAAATATTATCCACGATGGCTATATACGATAAATTACAATTGCCAGCTTAAGATGAGCCGTTCATTCAAAGTATCCTGTAGATTCCGGGGTTCAAGTTATTTGGACCTATACAGAAGATTGTGATGTCTATAATTTCTGAACTACGAAATTGACGACCTTGAAACAATTACAGGACAATCTCTAAAGAACCTGCTTTCTAACAAAAAAAGAATGGATTAAATCGGAATACGCCTTAATGAATTACAGCAAAATACACATTTTGACTTTCATCCCCTCTCCCAAGGGAACCGTGCTGAATTTCGGGATAAAAAGTATCCTATATTATACCTCGTAGTATTAACTTAAATCGTGCTAAGTTTCATTTAAATCCGTCCAGTAGTTTCGGCGTGATGCGCGGCCAAGATACAGACAGACAGACAGACAGACAGACAGACAGACAGACAGACAGACAGACAAAAAATTAAAAAAAAATTGTTTTGGCTTCAGTATCGATTATAGAGTGCCCTCAAATAAAAATTTTCAAAATATCTTCAATGTACAGAATTGGACCTCTTACAGTTTTATTATATTATAGATAGATAGATAGATAGATAGATAGATGAATGTACACTGCCTAAGGTTCGAAGTTAGGCCGCTACCATCTTAGACTGCATGGTCACTTACCATCAGGTGAGATCGCAGTCGAGGGATATCTTCTCATCGAATAAAAAAAATGAAATATATAATTTATTATGGGTTATAACATCGATGGGGACTGGGGTTACCTTACCTACCTAAGTATAAAATAAAGTGCGAAAGTATAGGTTACTACTTATGTTGGTTACATAGTTGGCTGGTAGGTGCCCATTGGCCAATATCCAATCACGCGAGAGCAACGGATTGACGTGCGGCCGCCGTCGCCGTGCGGCCGCCGTCGCCGTGCGGTGCAGTTACTGAAGATCTGCGACAAGGGCTTCATTGTGTCCCGCACTCATTTGTAGGGAGAGTGAAAGAGAAAGATGGCGAGCGGCGACCGCAAGCGGCCGGCGCCGTCGACATCACGCGGCGCGGGGGCGGGGCGGGGCGGGGCCGGCGCCGCGTGCCCCGCGCGCTTCGTGCCCGCGCCCGCGCGCCGCGCGCCCGCCGCGCCGCGCCCGCCGCGCGCCGGCTACGACGACGAGCTGCAGCGAGACAGCGCGCTACTGCGGGCCGCCAGGAACTACTATCCTGAAGGTATTCACACCGCGGGGCGGCGCCGCGTGCCCCGCGCGCTTCGTGCCCGCGACCGCGCGCCGCGCGCCCGCCGCGCCGCGCCCGCCGCGCGCCGGCTACGACGACGAGCTGCAGCGAGACAGCGCGCTACTGCGGGCTGCCAGGAACTACTATCCTGAAGGTATTCACACCGACAGGGTTTTTAGCACTGTCAATTAGATAAATAATTATTATTATTCTCAATCGGTCACTCTTGGCAGAGTGGTCGTGGCTGCTGGGATGATGTGACATTAGTTGATAGTCGTCAGTCTCCTAGATTGTTTTTGGATCGCACCGCCTCACGTGCGATGCTCCTCCACTTGCGACGGTCAGTTGCGTTGCGGGAGCACTCCACCACAGTTGTCCGGGTCACCGTTTTGATCAAGTCCGTCCAGCGCGTGGGTGAGCGTCCTCTCGTTCTTTTCCCTTCCACCTGACCCTGCACCACCAACCGTTCAATTGACCCTTCATTTCTAGAGATGTGACCGAAGAACTTCAGAATTCGCAACTGCACAGTCGACGAAAGCCTTTCTGTTATCTTTAGTTCTTTCAAAATGGAGTTGTTGGTTCTGAAGGCCGTCCAAGGGATCTTCAAAAGGCGCCTCTAGCACCACACCTCTAAGGCATCAATTTTACGGCGGTCCTGCAGTCTAAGGGACCAGGTTTCAGCTCCGTAGACGAATATTGGAAAGACGAGGCATCTCATAAGTCGAACTTTGTGGTTTAGGTGATCCTTCTGTCCTTCCAGATTTTATTGAGCTTCTCCACCGCAGACCTAGTAATAGCACATCGCCTTCGGATTTCTAGCTCTAACCCCCGGTATTGGAGATAGTTGAACCTAGATAGATGTAAGTTGGCACCACCTCACAATCGGCAATGCGTTGGATTTCGGTTCTGTTTTGATTTGCACGATCTACTATCGTCATCTTGGTCTTATCCCTGTTGATGGCCAGTCCAAATTCATAGCTAGTTATCTCCAGACGTGTTAGCAGCTCTTCAATATCCTCTTTTGTTTGAGCAAAGAGTGTAGTATCGTCTGCATATCTGAGATTACTCATCTTCTGCCCTCCAACAGCTGATATGCTTTTATCCCAGTCTTCCAGAACAATCCGCATTTCCGCAATTATTATTAACGCAGTGTAATTCCTATGTCCATTTAAGGTACTCATTAAAAAGGTAGGTAGAACCTCCTTATTCTCATCAACCCTCGTCTTGTAGGGAGTGACCCGCTTCAGTGCCGGCGGCTGACCGCTGTTACACCCCTGCCCGAGTCGCAGGGCCTGCCTTTGCGGCAGGGCATCGGTGTCGCTGCTGCCCGACTCTGCTCGACTCTGCCCCACAATGTGCTATTTAATAAAGCCTCATTCGTAGACAAGTAGAAGGCACCGCGAACAAAGAATGTTGACAGTTAAAGGGCTAGACAGAGGTACACTTTTATCACTGTACCTATGCGTTTCCTGTTTCTCTGATTTACAAAACTTAAGAAAAGCGATCTCTTGAAAGAGTAGAAAGCAAAAAAGGGTCTTAAATGAGGCAAGGTATTTACGACGATCTCGTTTCTTCACGGCGGGTCCTGTGACCGGGGCCGTGGCCTGACGACGAGAGCGTTGGACTGCGGACGGGCGTTAATCGATGCAACGATCGCAGGTGAAGGCGCAGGCGGCTGCAGCGAGTTCCCTCCGCTGCTGCAGGCTAAGTCCTGGACGAGAGGCGTCCCGTACCGAGACAGCTACGACCACACGAAGCCTGCGGACTCCACAGGTACCTAGCTGGTTGTATACCTAGCTGTAGTCGACTCGACATCTTACCTAAATGTCAATTTTATTAGAAGCGATCTGTCGCACGTCAGGTACTCACTTGGCAAATTGCTATTAAATAGGTAATAACTAATAATACACATATCTGTTCATACAAATAATTAATAAATATTTAAATGTCTTTCTCTGATTTTGAAATAACTATCACAATCTCAGGTAACTGCTACACGCGTTCCACCAAGACCATGCGCACCATCAACATGCCGCCCAAGAGACGGCCGCCGCCGCAGCTGTTCGGGCCGCTGGGGCCGCGCGGCGAGCTGCAGTTTCCGCCGCTCAAGTCCTACGCCGAGAGGGAGAAGGACAGGCTCGCGGCCATACAGAGGGAAAAGGACAAGAACAAATTGCCGAAAGGTGCGCGTTCGGCGTGATGCTCCACAGCTGATGTCCGCAGCGGAAGATGTCTCGAGCGCGGTTGGTGCGCCACAGCGCAAGGAACTTGTGATATCTCACAAGTTGTGATACCTGCTGCTGGCTTAGAGGAAGTAAGGCAGGGGGCATGTGATTAGTTTCTTACAGGTAAAATAAGCCTCCGCGTTCCAAAACAATCCCCCTTCTAAAACGGACGCCTAAGAATTCGATAAACTGCCATACGCACTCGGCTTAGTGCGCTTCCTTCTTCTTACTAGACTATGAGCGTCATTTTCCAGTAGATCGCAGGCTAATTTTAGCCTCAACTGACTGAAAAATAGATTGAAATCTTACGAAATTGAATATCAGAATAAAAATAGATTCTTATATCCGATCTGGTGAGATTTCGATAAGTGTCTTGAAGGAATGTACTGTCACGTAATGGCATGAAAATTAAAAAGAATGGATATTTGATAGGGTTGGTGCTGCTCGGCGACTTGGTATCAGGCGCGTACGACAGACGTAAAGCGGCCGAAGCGGAAGCGAAAAAAAGAAGAATAGAAAAGAAACGAAAAGAGAAAGCCGAAGCAGAATTAGCTGCGCAGGAAGCATTGAAAAGGTATCTATTTTGATACTTTTTGGATTGTTATGTCTTGCCGGCCCTTGTCGGGGCCTTGCCGGTCTTGGGTCGATATTCAAAATTGATGTTCCCGTGGAAGGGTATTGGACTTACTTATTGTTGCGATCGTCGTTTGGGTCAACGAGAAAAGTTTCCATCGGGACTGTTTTCCATCATTCCTCACCGCCCCTGGCGTGTTGCAGACGTTTAGCGAAGCTGGAGTTCGAGCTGCCGCGCGACCCCGACCAGCAGAGGGCGGAGATGCTGCGCGCTACGGAGGAGGAGCACTACCGCTACATTCACCCCGACGATCTGGAGAGGATTCAGTATTACCTGACTACGGTGAGACTTTAGCGAAGCTGGAGTTCGAGCTGCCGCGCGACCCCGACCAGCAGAGGGCGGAGATGCTGCGCGCTACGGAGGAGGAGCACTACCGCTACATTCACCCCGACGATCTGGAGAAGATTCAGTATTACCTGACTACGGTGAGACTTTAGCGAAGCTGGAGTTCGAGCTGCCGCGCGACCCCGACCAGCAGAGGGCGGAGATGCTGCGCGCTACGGAGGAGGAGCACTACCGCTACATTCACCCCGACGATCTGGAGAGGATTCAGTATTACCTGACTACGGTGAGACTTTAGCGAAGCTGGAGTTCGAGCTGCCGCGCGACCCCGACCAGCAGAGGGCGGAGATGCTGCGCGCTACGGAGGAGGAGCACTACCGCTACATTCACCCCGACGATCTGGAGAGGATTCAGTATTACCTGACTACGGTGAGACTTTAGCGAAGCTGGAGTTCGAGCTGCCGCGCGACCCCGACCAGCAGAGGGCGGAGATGCTGCGCGCTACGGAGGAGGAGCACTACCGCTACATTCACCCCGACGATCTGGAGAGGATTCAGTATTACCTGACTACGGTGAGACTTTAGCGAAGCTGGAGTTCGAGCTGCCGCGCGACCCCGACCAGCAGAGGGCGGAGATGCTGCGCGCTACGGAGGAGGAGCACTACCGCTACATTCACCCCGACGATCTGGAGAGGATTCAGTATTACCTGACTACGGTGAGACTTTAGCGAAGCTGGAGTTCGAGCTGCCGCGCGACCCCGACCAGCAGAGGGCGGAGATGCTGCGCGCTACGGAGGAGGAGCACTACCGCTACATTCACCCCGACGATCTGGAGAGGATTCAGTATTACCTGACTACGGTGAGACTTTAGCGAAGCTGGAGTTCGAGCTGCCGCGCGACCCCGACCAGCAGAGGGCGGAGATGCTGCGCGCTACGGAGGAGGAGCACTACCGCTACATTCACCCCGACGATCTGGAGAGGATTCAGTATTACCTGACTACGGTGAGACTTTAGCGAAGCTGGAGTTCGAGCTGCCGCGCGACCCCGACCAGCAGAGGGCGGAGATGCTGCGCGCTACGGAGGAGGAGCACTACCGCTACATTCACCCCGACGATCTGGAGAGGATTCAGTATTACCTGACTACGGTGAGACTTTAGCGAAGCTGGAGTTCGAGCTGCCGCGCGACCCCGACCAGCAGAGGGCGGAGATGCTGCGCGCTACGGAGGAGGAGCACTACCGCTACATTCACCCCGACGATCTGGAGAGGATTCAGTATTACCTGACTACGGTGAGACTTTAGCGAAGCTGGAGTTCGAGCTGCCGCGCGACCCCGACCAGCAGAGGGCGGAGATGCTGCGCGCTACGGAGGAGGAGCACTACCGCTACATTCACCCCGACGATCTGGAGAGGATTCAGTATTACCTGACTACGGTGAGACTTTAGCGAAGCTGGAGTTCGAGCTGCCGCGCGACCCCGACCAGCAGAGGGCGGAGATGCTGCGCGCTACGGAGGAGGAGCACTACCGCTACATTCACCCCGACGATCTGGAGAGGATTCAGTATTACCTGACTACGGTGAGACTTTAGCGAAGCTGGAGTTCGAGCTGCCGCGCGACCCCGACCAGCAGAGGGCGGAGATGCTGCGCGCTACGGAGGAGGAGCACTACCGCTACATTCACCCCGACGATCTGGAGAGGATTCAGTATTACACCTGACTACGGTGAGACTTTAGCGAAGCTGGAGTTCGAGCTGCCGCGCGACCCCGACCAGCAGAGGGCGGAGATGCTGCGCGCTACGGAGGAGGAGCACTACCGCTACATTCACCCCGACGATCTGGAGAGGATTCAGTATTACCTGACTACGGTGAGACCTTAGCGAAGCTGGAGTTCGAGCTGCCGCGCGACCCCGACCAGCAGAGGGCGGAGATGCTGCGCGCTACGGAGGAGGAGCACTACCGCTACATTCACCCCGACGATCTGGAGAGGATTCAGTATTACCTGACTACGGTGAGACTTTAGCGAAGCTGGAGTTCGAGCTGCCGCGCGACCCCGACCAGCAGAGGGCGGAGATGCTGCGCGCTACGGAGGAGGAGCACTACCGCTACATTCACCCCGACGATCTGGAGAGGATTCAGTATTACCTGACTACGGTGAGACTTTAGCGAAGCTGGAGTTCGAGCTGCCGCGCGACCCCGACCAGCAGAGGGCGGAGATGCTGCGCGCTACGGAGGAGGAGCACTACCGCTACATTCACCCCGACGATCTGGAGAGGATTCAGTATTACCTGACTACGGTGAGACTTTAGCGAAGCTGGAGTTCGAGCTGCCGCGCGACCCCGACCAACAGAGGGCGGAGATGCTGCGCGCTACGGAGGAGGAGCACTACCGCTACATTCACCCCGACGATCTGGAGAGGATTCAGTATTACCTGACTACGGTGAGACTTTAGCGAAGCTGGAGTTCGAGCTGCCGCGCGACCCCGACCAGCAGAGGGCGGAGATGCTGCGCGCTACGGAGGAGGAGCACTACCGCTACATTCACCCCGACGATCTGGAGAGGATTCAGTATTACCTGACTACGGTGAGACTTTAGCGAAGCTGGAGTTCGAGCTGCCGCGCGACCCCGACCAGCAGAGGGCGGAGATGCTGCGCGCTACGGAGGAGGAGCACTACCGCTACATTCACCCCGACGATCTGGAGAGGATTCAGTATTACACCTGACTACGGTGAGACTTTAGCGAAGCTGGAGTTCGAGCTGCCGCGCGACCCCGACCAGCAGAGGGCGGAGATGCTGCGCGCTACGGAGGAGGAGCACTACCGCTACATTCACCCCGACGATCTGGAGAGGATTCAGTATTACCTGACTACGGTGAGACTTTAGCGAAGCTGGAGTTCGAGCTGCCGCGCGACCCCGACCAGCAGAGGGCGGAGATGCTGCGCGCTACGGAGGAGGAGCACTACCGCTACATTCACCCCGACGATCTGGAGAGGATTCAGTATTACCTGACTACGGTGAGACTTTAGCGAAGCTGGAGTTCGAGCTGCCGCGCGACCCCGACCAGCAGAGGGCGGAGATGCTGCGCGCTACGGAGGAGGAGCACTACCGCTACATTCACCCCGACGATCTGGAGAGGATTCAGTATTACCTGACTACGGTGAGACTTTAGCGAAGCTGGAGTTCGAGCTGCCGCGCGACCCCGACCAGCAGAGGGCGGAGATGCTGCGCGCTACGGAGGAGGAGCACTACCGCTACATTCACCCCGACGATCTGGAGAGGATTCAGTATTACCTGACTACGGTGAGACTTTAGCGAAGCTGGAGTTCGAGCTGCCGCGCGACCCCGACCAGCAGAGGGCGGAGATGCTGCGCGCTACGGAGGAGGAGCACTACCGCTACATTCACCCCGACGATCTGGAGAGGATTCAGTATTACCTGACTACGGTGAGACTTTAGCGAAGCTGGAGTTCGAGCTGCCGCGCGACCCCGACCAGCAGAGGGCGGAGATGCTGCGCGCTACGGAGGAGGAGCACTACCGCTACATTCACCCCGACGATCTGGAGAGGATTCAGTATTACCTGACTACGGTGAGACTTTAGCGAAGCTGGAGTTCGAGCTGCCGCGCGACCCCGACCAGCAGAGGGCGGAGATGCTGCGCGCTACGGAGGAGGAGCACTACCGCTACATTCACCCCGACGATCTGGAGAGGATTCAGTATTACCTGACTACGGTGAGACTTGTCCATCTTCGTCCCAGCCTTATATTGCCCGTAAAGATGCATCAATAAGCAAATAGTGTGTTTCAGCCATTGTTTCAGCTGGTAAATTGCGTTAATACTACGTGGAAAAAGATTTACAGTATTTTGTCCCAGAAAGATCCCATGTTATAAGATTCGAAAAATTTCAATCCAAGACGTAAATGAAAATTAATTATTTTTCTATAAAATTAACAAAATTAATCTCCCTACAGACCTGATCAGAAATAGAAATCATGGATTCCCAAATTTCTGCTTCCGGAAATCTTACACTCACTCAGAATAGACAGCACTCACCACTGCGTGGGCAAGATCGTCATAATTTCGAAATAATGTTGACCCCACAAAGGATTTGTGTACAATAGTTCTGGCTGCGCTCTCCAGCAGTTACTCACACATAGCATTGACCGTCGCTCACGCTCACCGTGTGTCCCAGGCCATCGCCGGCGACCACGTCCCGGAGTTCCCCGCGGCGCTGTATCGGCGCGCCAAGGCGCAGGTGGAGCGGCAGACGGCGGCCATCAAGCGGCGCCTCATGATCCTGACGTACCAGGCTTGCGTGCGCCAGAGCGAGGCCGACATCAGGCACTACTTCCTGATGGCCATGAGGAGGTCGACTACGAGATGAGCTTTACAACTGAAGCTTTAATATTACTATATTATAATAAGAACTATTCAATGCTATTTTATGCTCCTGTGATATCCTAGGGATTAGCCTGCGGCGTCCTTTTCGGTGGGTCGCAGGTTCGATCCCGGGCTCGCACCTCTGGCTTTTCTAAGTTAAGTGCGTTTAAGAAATTAAATATCACAAGCTTCAACGGTAAAGGAAAACACCGCGAGGAAACCTGCACACCTGAGAGTTCTTCAAAATGTTCTCAAAGGTGTGGTGAAGTCCGCTAGTTAGCTTTGGGCCAGCGAGGTGGACTATGGCCTTTAACCCTTCTCTGAAAAGAGACCTGGGCTTGGTAGTGAGACGTTGATGGTTTCCTGATATTAAGCTTACTTACGGAACTTTCCGATGACGATGAAAGTATATTTCGGCTTTCCGGATTGTTTGATAATATTCTCGAAAAGCATTCTGAAATATTCTAGAACATTTTCGAACTGGAACATTTGTAACAATTTCAAAAATTCATCCAACTCTTGGAAGATTCTATACCTTTAGAATACATAGTCATTCTGTCTGGAATATTTTAAAAATCGCTGGGAACATAAAAACGGTCCACAAGGATCACACGTCCATAGGGGTATACGTCTGTATGGTCTCTCGAGTCTTAAGGCTTTTCTACATTCCACAGCCCGGCATCGATGCTGTGCCGTTTGTGATATTTCAAGTGCACAATCCAAATCGATTCGTGTCGTACAGATGTCTGCTCGCGTATATTCTGGAAGACCCGGAGGAGACGCAGCGTCTCCGCATCGCCTTCCTGCCGCCGCTGTGGCCGGCGCTGTGCGTGCGCGCGCCCGTGCCGTGGCACAGCGACGTGGTGCGCGCCAAGCAGGCCATCCACTACCGCTACTACCAGGGCAACCCCATCCTGCTGGAGCTCAGGAGGCTGTGGCAGGAGAGGTGACGCGGCACTTTATTATTATTATTCATTTTCCCCATTCACATTGGGCGCGTGGGTGCTGGTCAAATGCTATGGAAACCCTTTATTTTGCCGAAATAAATAGAATCCCACGTCTGTCTCCTGGACGTGGCCTCCGGGATTCAAGCTTCTTTACTGTAAGTTACAAGACTCGAAAAGGTTACACACAGAATAGACACTATGCATTTATTTTAGATACCAGAACATGTACATCTGCGACATGAACAAGATGCAAGAAGCCGTGCCCTTCCCCCACTACCCCAGCGACTTCACGGAGCGGCTCGGCCAGCTGTGCGCCGACACGCGCGCCGAGCTGCTGGACAACTGGCTGATCGACGTCGCCGACACCATGGTCAGGATGAGGAAACACTGGGCGTGCTACGTCGCCAAGAAGAAGAAAGAGTCCACTTTCCAAGTAGAGAAGTTTTTTAGGTTAGTTATTATACTGAGCTATACAACTTTTTTCATCACTTATGATGATTGGTTATGGATTCTGATTGATTTTGGCATCGAGATGATCACCTTTTATGTGGTGTTCATTGTCAGCCAAGTTTATAATTTTTAATTAGGTATTCTTTGTACCAATTCTTTGACCAATTCGCATTAGGCCAGCGTGGTGGACTATGGCCTGTAACTCTTCTCTGAGATGAGACCTGCGCTGTGTAGTGAGCCGTTGATGGGTTGCTAATGATGATGATGATGATTTTTTATATGACTTGATATTTCCTTTGCAGCTGTATTCACGCGCTAATGTCGCGACAGGTTCGCGATCTGGTGGAGAGGAGCGTTTATCACTTTGCAGAATACTTCTCTTATTATTCGGTGAGCGTCAAATTGGTTTTAATTCGTACAGACCATATCGGAGATTCTTGGGTAATCTCTCAATCTGAATACGATATTAAATTGTAGAGTATGAATTTTCTGAACATGTATTTCTCTCAGGAGGGCAACAACTTCGGAAAAGAGTATAAGGACTACCTCTTCATAAAGCGGCCCCTGCTGCGCATCAAGGTGGTGGGGCAGCCCGGCTCCACCAACCTCAGCTTCGAGCCCAACCTCGACAACATGCGTGTCCTGATCGTCAAGTGGATGCACACTATTATCGGTGTCAATCAGCAGTTGCCTAGTGTTGATGCCATTATGTACCCTGGTTTGTGAACATTTCCGTTCTTGAACCTATGCGGTGATCTACAATCATACATTTTGCAGTACATTTTAGCGTCACTGTAAGTGACTGTATTCAATTTTAATCCCTTAATATTAGATGGATAACTTTGGAAAAATGTATTAGGATTTGTTTTATATATTTGGCGCAGGAAGAATTTTGTGTAGGATAAGATGGATATTTTTTGAGATATTTTGCTTTTTGAGAATTTTTGCTTTTAAAATATATTGTTTAAATCTTTTTATTTTTGGGGCTTAGTCATTTGCGATTAAGGCGTCTCAATACTTAGTATGTTTAGGGAAGTTTAATTCCAAATCGTAGTTATTTACAAATTGTTTCACATGAGGAATGTGTAATGAAACTCCTCAGGTGCCCAGCGCCCGAGGCCCTACCTCGCGGCGGTGTACCCGGACGAGCAGTACATGGTGGACGCCGTCAACAGGTGCGTCAGGCACTTCCACGCGAACCGGCCCGGGCCCGTCAGCTTCCTGGACGTCTACCGCGAGTACTACTACATCCTGGACGGAACCGCTCACCAGGATCTGCTAAAGTTCTTTGCTTTGGAACCTCCGCCGTATTTGAAGGTTTTTAATTTGTTTCATTGGTTGCAGTAAAATACACCCTTATTTTTATTAAAATAGGATATTTCATCATATAATTTGTCGGTTTGTTAATATCCTTAACATTTAGTAATAATATGGCTATAACATTGTTATGTTGCACACTATCCGAATTTATATAGAGAATCCTGAAAATTCATTTCAATTTGAATCGTGTTTAGACAAAGGTCTTCTTTATTTTCAATTTAATTTTTTTCTTTTCAATGATTCTTTAAATTCTTTTTACAAAACTTTATTCCCCAGGACTTCTCGGCGCGCATCTACATGTACCGAGCGCTTCGCGACGAGATCGCGTTCCTCCGGCGCGACATCCCGCTCAACATGCTGATGCTGGACTGCGCGCCCGTCAACGACGCGCTGTGGGGCGCCGTGGACGCGCTGCGGCTGCACATCGTCGACCACTTCGTCGCCGTCAACAGGAAGTGGAACCGATCGTGAGCTCGCAGGCCCTCTCGATACAGCCCAGCGAAACCTTCAATTGGCATCGCGATGCCAAAATAGAAATAAATAGTACCTCGAAACGAGAAATGTATCCTGCCGTGAAGGTGTTTTAATCATGTTGATAATATCACCTGGACCGTGTCAAATGAATAGAACACGTCCATTCTTTGTATTTATGAGTTTGAACTTATCGCTAGCGAAGGTGGAGGTGCAGATTTCTCAAACGGCCGTAATTTGAACGCAGCTTGATGCACGTAGAGGCTACTGCTCTGCGGAGCGATGCAACTGTAATTGGTACCGAACTAAAGTATCTATCGATGTTCCGCACAGCATATGCAACGTGTACGAGGAGATGGCGGCGCGCACGTCGGAGAGCCCGGAGACGACGGCGCAGCTGGTGGAGCTGCTGGGCTACGTGCAGGACTGCCGCGACTGCGCCATGTTCGACCTGCGCGAGAAGTCGCGCACCACCGCCGAGTACGTGCTGTTCCTGATGGAGCACGCCCACCTCTCCTGTGAGTCTCAACGTGTACGAGGAGATGGCGGCGCGCACGTCGGAGAGCCCGGAGACGACGGCGCAGCTGGTGGAGCTGCTGGGCTACGTGCAGGACTGCCGCGACTGCGCCATGTTCGACCTGCGCGAGAAGTCGCGCACCACCGCCGAGTACGTGCTGTTCCTGATGGAGCACGCCCACCTCTCCTGTGAGTCTCAACGTGTACGAGGAGATGGCGGCGCGCACGTCGGAGAGCCCGGAGACGACGGCGCAGCTGGTGGAGCTGCTGGGCTACGTGCAGGACTGCCGCGACTGCGCCATGTTCGACCTGCGCGAGAAGTCGCGCACCACCGCCGAGTACGTGCTGTTCCTGATGGAGCACGCCCACCTCTCCTGTGAGTCTCAACGTGTACGAGGAGATGGCGGCGCGCACGTCGGAGAGCCCGGAGACGACGGCGCAGCTGGTGGAGCTGCTGGGCTACGTGCAGGACTGCCGCGACTGCGCCATGTTCGACCTGCGCGAGAAGTCGCGCACCACCGCCGAGTACGTGCTGTTCCTGATGGAGCACGCCCACCTCTCCTGTGAGTCTCAACGTGTACGAGGAGATGGCGGCGCGCACGTCGGAGAGCCCGGAGACGACGGCGCAGCTGGTGGAGCTGCTGGGCTACGTGCAGGACTGCCGCGACTGCGCCATGTTCGACCTGCGCGAGAAGTCGCGCACCACCGCCGAGTACGTGCTGTTCCTGATGGAGCACGCCCACCTCTCCTGTGAGTGTCATATCGGCTCGCTGTTCCCTGTGTCGCTGCGCCGTTATATGCACCGATGGCACCCTGGTAATCATAGTAGCGTTAGTTCAGCTAAGTTGACAGTATTTTATTATTAACTTCAAATTAAAGATTTTAAATTAGAGATTTTAGGAGATAGGTAATAGTCTAATTAATTGAATATGACTCGAATCACTTTGGGCTACGTTCTGATTTGCCGAATACAAAATTCTTTAATTACAACATACCTTGCTGTTTTCAAGGTAAATACAGTATTTTGTATTGTATTAAATAAAACTGTTGGTAAAGTCGCACTGACTGCCGACCTACACTTTACAGTCGAAGACGTGAACCTGAACACGCGCGTGTTCCTGTGGCCGCTTGACATGGAGGAGACCATCGACCTCACCATCAAGACTCTCAACACCAAGAAGCTGATGGCGGAGGACAAGCTGAAGAGCAGGAAGGCCATCTACGAGGAGAGGCTCAAGAAGCACGAGAAGGAGTTGGAGCTGTTCCGTCGGTTCGACCCGCCGCTGCTGAACCTGGACCTGCTGCGGGAGGTGGTCGGCAAGGTGGACGAAATATACAACAGCCTGACGGTAAGGGGTTGCAGAACGCTCACCCTCTCTGGGTGATTGCCATATTAATAATTAGTAAGAGAAGCAGCTTTACTGACATAGCTCTAAGAATCAGGGCATACATACAGCGCTAACAAACGATAGACGTTGAAATCACGAGTTGATCGAGTGGCGACATCATCGAGTGAGTCGCTGGCAGCCCCTGGATACAAACGGCACAAGATTAGGTTCTGTAGCAAACCTAGAACCTCAAACCTTGAGAGGGCTACGTCCAGCTGTATGTTGAGACGGCGACGACGACTAGTGTGCCTCAATTTGTTTGCTCGTCGTGGTCCGGGTCACCACTCACCGCGCGCCGCGTGCCGCAGGAGGACAAGCGCGAGGCGGAGGAGATCAACGGCGAGGAGGTGCTGCTGGACCAGGAGGTGTCGGTGTACTTCAGCATGAGCGCCATGCTGGCCAGCGTCGAGCCCTTCCACAAGCTGTGGCACACCGCCTTCGACTTCTACGACGGATACGAGAAATGGTTTGCTGCACCTTTTTATCTTAAATGAATGAATGTCCTAGTCTAGTGTTGATATAATGTACTTATTAATGCATGTTGTGTTAGCCTTTAAGTGTGTATACAATGATAATTCATAAATTTGTAACTATATCATAATAATCATTGTAAACCGTTGGCTTCCTAATTAAATAAATAAAAATAAATAAAATCTTAGCCGGATAATAGACTACCCGGAGGATAGATAGCATAGATTCCGCACATTCTGAAGCGAGTTTTAAGAGTATTCTCTCGCGTTGAGTTAAATTTTTAAGAAATCCCACGGGAATCTGTTGTTTTTCGCTACAAAACGATCGAGCAATTTTACCGAATCGAGTTGGTCTTCTACTTGCAATTTTCTATGATTATGATTTGTCAATTTAATTGTCCGTATCAGCACCCGCTATGATCGCTTCCAGGTACCACGGCCCCTTCTTGGGGCTGGACGCGGAACAGATCGCCGAGGACGTGGAGGCGTGGTGGAAGCTGCTGTACAAGCTCGGCAAGCAGCTGCTCGAGTACCCCGGCGCCAAGCGCATCGCCGACATGGTGCGCAACAAGGTGGAGAAGTTCAAGTTGCTGCTGCCGGTGCTCACCGCCATATGCAACAAGGTGACCGTCTGTCGTGCTGTACTACTTAGGGCTGGACGTGGAGGCGTGGTGGAAGCTGCTGTACAAGCTCGGCAAGCAGCTGCTCGAGTACCCCGGCGCCAAGCGCATCGCCGACATGGTGCGCAACAAGGTGGAGAAGTTCAAGTTGCTGCTGCCGGTGCTCACCGCCATATGCAACAAGGTGACCGTCTGTCGTGCTGTACTACTTAGGGCTGGACGTGGAGGCGTGGTGGAAGCTGCTGTACAAGCTCGGCAAGCAGCTGCTCGAGTACCCCGGCGCCAAGCGCATCGCCGACATGGTGCGCAACAAGGTGGAGAAGTTCAAGTTGCTGCTGCCGGTGCTCACCGCCATATGCAACAAGGTGACCGTCTGTCGTGCTGTACTACTTAGGGCTGGACGTGGAGGCGTGGTGGAAGCTGCTGTACAAGCTCGGCAAGCAGCTGCTCGAGTACCCCGGCGCCAAGCGCATCGCCGACATGGTGCGCAACAAGGTGGAGAAGTTCAAGTTGCTGCTGCCGGTGCTCACCGCCATATGCAACAAGGTGACCGTCTGTCGTGCTGTACTACTTAGGGCTGGACGTGGAGGCGTGGTGGAAGCTGCTGTACAAGCTCGGCAAGCAGCTGCTCGAGTACCCCGGCGCCAAGCGCATCGCCGACATGGTGCGCAACAAGGTGGAGAAGTTCAAGTTGCTGCTGCCGGTGCTCACCGCCATATGCAACAAGGTGACCGTCTGTCGTGCTGTACTACTTAGGGCTGGACGTGGAGGCGTGGTGGAAGCTGCTGTACAAGCTCGGCAAGCAGCTGCTCGAGTACCCCGGCGCCAAGCGCATCGCCGACATGGTGCGCAACAAGGTGGAGAAGTTCAAGTTGCTGCTGCCGGTGCTCACCGCCATATGCAACAAGGTGACCGTCTGTCGTGCTGTACTACTTAGGGCTGGACGTGGAGGCGTGGTGGAAGCTGCTGTACAAGCTCGGCAAGCAGCTGCTCGAGTACCCCGGCGCCAAGCGCATCGCCGACATGGTGCGCAACAAGGTGGAGAAGTTCAAGTTGCTGCTGCCGGTGCTCACCGCCATATGCAACAAGGTGACCGTCGGTCGTGCTGTACTACTTAGGGCTGGACGTGGAGGCGTGGTGGAAGCTGCTGTACAAGCTCGGCAAGCAGCTGCTCGAGTACCCCGGCGCCAAGCGCATCGCCGACATGGTGCGCAACAAGGTGGAGAAGTTCAAGTTGCTGCTGCCGGTGCTCACCGCCATATGCAACAAGGTGACCGTCTGTCGTGCTGTACTACTTAGGGCTGGACGTGGAGGCGTGGTGGAAGCTGCTGTACAAGCTCGGCAAGCAGCTGCTCGAGTACCCCGGCGCCAAGCGCATCGCCGACATGGTGCGCAACAAGGTGGAGAAGTTCAAGTTGCTGCTGCCGGTGCTCACCGCCATATGCAACAAGGTGACCGTCTGTCGTGCTGTACTACTTAGGGCTGGACGTGGAGGCGTGGTGGAAGCTGCTGTACAAGCTCGGCAAGCAGCTGCTCGAGTACCCCGGCGCCAAGCGCATCGCCGACATGGTGCGCAACAAGGTGGAGAAGTTCAAGTTGCTGCTGCCGGTGCTCACCGCCATATGCAACAAGGTGACCGTCTGTCGTGCTGTACTACTTAGGGCTGGACGTGGAGGCGTGGTGGAAGCTGCTGTACAATCTCGGCAAGCAGCTGCTCGAGTACCCCGGCGCCAAGCGCATCGCCGACATGGTGCGCAACAAGGTGGAGAAGTTCAAGTTGCTGCTGCCGGTGCTCACCGCCATATGCAACAAGGTGACCGTCTGTCGTGCTGTACTACTTAGGGCTGGACGTGGAGGCGTGGTGGAAGCTGCTGTACAAGCTCGGCAAGCAGCTGCTCGAGTACCCCGGCGCCAAGCGCATCGCCGACATGGTGCGCAACATGGTGGAGAAGTTCAAGTTGCTGCTGCCGGTGCTCACCGCCATATGCAACAAGGTGACCGTCTGTCGTGCTGTACTACTACTGTAACACTTTTATGGCAGATCTCCGCTGTTTCTGAACTAGCCCTTGAGTTAAGATTTTATTATGTATGAAGATTGGATGATATGAATTTGATGTTTACACATACATACTTATCCAATCCTGGCACCATTGTCTATCCCACTCTGCGCTTGCTTTTACGCAGTCTCCACTCCAGAAATTTTCGCTTTCAACGGTCATTGTCACTTCAGTTGTCTAATGGTTTGTGCCATCTGATTTGATTATTTTGAGGGTAATGAATACATTACAGATCTTAACCTTCAGGGAATCTTAAAAATGGGCCTTTTCTAGCAAGCTGGGTGACTTTTAATTTTTGGTTTAAGCCATTTCTCAGTTACCACGTCTCGTAAATGAGAACGAAAAAGATAAACTGGTTGAATTGAGGTATTGACGAAAAGACTTCACTGAATAATACGAAAGGCTCAGTCGTGTTCTTCTGTTAAGGTAAAAGGTATGTTCGAAAGTGTTCACCGATGTGTTTGTGGCCTCGCAGGGCATGCGCGACCGGCACTGGGCCAAGATCAGCGAGCTGGTGGGCGCGGAGGTGGTGCACGCGCCGGAGTCCACGCTGGCCGACATGGTGGAGCAGGGCGTGCACGTGTTCCCCGTGCAGCTCGAGGAGATCGAGCAGTACGCCTCCAAGGAGTACGCGCTGGAGAAGGCGCTCAACAAGATGAAGGAGGAGTGGGTCGGCGTCAAGTTCGAGGTGATGCCTTACAGGTGCGGCTCCTGCGTCTGACCCTACAGGGTTTGGCTGGCGATTAATGCCAATTATTTTTGGGACGTGTATTGCTAGATTTCATTTTAAATGTAATTCAGAATTCTGTAATTTGTTGCCAAAAAATAACAATAATAGGTGCTGTAGATTCATTTCCGTCAGATTTTTTTAATATCTATTCTTATTTTAGTCGATACGAAGTTCGATGGGTTGACGTCAGGCAGGCGGCCGGTCGTAAAATGTCAAGCCGAACCACTTTCAACATGGCTTACAAGCCATGTTGTCCCGACTCCACATAGCGTGGGACAAGGAGAGGGAGATGATGATGATATACGATGTTCGATGGGCGCTCTTCATACCGATTGTCGTTGGAGTCCTTATACTGGCATGACACGAACGCTAGATCGGTCCAGTGTGTAGTATTGTCCATGCTACAGGGACACCGGAGTGGGCATCCTCACCGGGCTGGACGACATCCAGCAGCAGCTGGACGACCACATCCTCAAGTCGCAGACGATGCGCGGCTCGCCGTACGTGAAGGCGTTCGAGGAGGACATGGTCGCCTGGGAGGAGAAACTTATCAGCATGCAAGACATACTGGATCAATGGCTGCAGGTGAAACTTATACATACTAATTATTTGAAATTAGTTCTCGAAGATTACAGCAAATATCCCCAAAAAAAGCTTTTACTCTAAATTTTAATATGTATGAGTGATTAAAAATTTTCAGCACAAGTTTTCGCAATCTTATGAGATAACGTTAAAACTCATTCGCGAAGTCTAGTTGCCTTCATGAACTTTTTTATGAACATCTGTAATTTTCTACTCTAATTATTTATCTTCGACACTTATTGAGGGGTTTCAAAAACGTTTGCACGGGTGTACTACTTTTTCTGTACATTTTATTTGTACTAAACCCGACGACTGTCTCCCGCGGCCAGTGCCAAGCGACGTGGATGTACCTGGAGCCGATCTTCTCGTCGGAGGACATCATGCGGCAGATGCCCACGGAGGCGCGCAACTTCCGCGACGTGGACAAGGAGTGGCGCACCATCATGCTGGCCACGCAGAAAGAACCCATGGTGCTGCCGGCCACCGACTTCCCTGGTACGTACTAAGCCCGACGACTGTCTCCCCCGGCCAGTGCCAAGCGACGTGGATGTACCTGGAGCCGATCTTCTCGTCGGAGGACATCATGCGGCAGATGCCCACGGAGGCACACAACTTCCGCGACGTGAACAAGGAGTTGCGCGCCATCATGCTGGCCACGCAGAAGAAGCCCATTGATGGCAAGGCCAGAAGATTTTTTTATTTCAAAGACAAATAACAAAATACGTCTAAAGTAAGATTATTTCTCCAGGGTTACTGAAGAAGCTGCGATACAACAACGCGTTATTGGACGACATTCAACGCGGATTAAACGACTATTTGGAGAAGAAAAGATTATTCTTCCCCAGGTTAGTCAGATTTTTCGATTTTGAAATCAATAGGTGATTATCTTTCCATTTTAAAAAAAGGAAAACTAATAAAATATCAATAAACATTAACAGATTCTTCTTCTTGTCAAACGACGAGTTGCTCGAGATCCTGTCGGAAACGAAAGACCCGATGCGCGTGCAGCCTCATCTCAAGAAGTGCTTCGAAGGCATTTACACGCTGGAGTTCAACGCGGCGAAGGAGATCGTGGGCATGACCTCGGCGGAAGGGGAAGTCGTTACGCTGTCGTCCTCTATACAGCCTGCCGATGCTAAGGTATGATACCATACATACACGTACGTGCACTGCAGTTAGTCTGCACGCTGCACTCCTCATCAAGGACTTTGCGTCATTTTCGAGAGGTCATCTTTGTGTCTTAAGATTGGCGGTCTTCCCACCCTGAGCTTAACATCTTCCCAGAACGAAGCCACAATAATTTTATTATAAGTAAAATAACAAAGGTTTTCAAAAAGTAAGCGATGGTTTCAGGGCATGGTGGAGCGCTGGCTGCAGCAGCTGGAGCAGCAGATGGTGACCAGCCTGCGCGACGTGGCGGCGGAGTCCATCGCTGCGTACGCAGTGACGCAGCGCGAGGAGTGGGTGCTGCAGTGGCCGGGCCAGATCGTGCAGGCCGGCTCGTGCGTGCAGTACACTACCGAGGTGAGGCTCGACTTCAGGACTGCACTCCTCTCCAACGGCGTAACAATAAATATAATTTCATTACTAAGGCACTGGAAGCGATCCAGAGCACGAGTCTGCCGGAGCTGATCGCGAAGAGCACGAGCCAGATCAACGGCTTGGTGTACCTGGTGCAGGGCGACCTGGAGCCCGGCAACCGCATCACCGTGGAAGCGCTCATCGTCATCGACGTGCACGGTGAGAGCGTTCTCGAGCTTTCCAAACCACTGGTACGTGACCCAACGCACCGCCCTGTCTTGCTTGGTGGCCAGCTTGACAACTCTCAGAAATTGTCTAAGGATTTTAAATGTATTGAAGAAAAATTTATTTTCGATCCTATTAGCAATTTTTTTAATTTTGGGATTTTCAGTGGATTATCTGAAAGATACCTCTTAAGTTATGGAGCTCGTTGTTGAAAGGCAAGATTTTCATAAATTTGTCTCTGGAGTGGTACAAATAGCATCCTAATAAATGTTCAGGTCGCTCGATCCTGGAAGAGATGGAGGATAAGAAGGTCCGCGAGGTTACGGACTTCAACTGGATCTCGCAGCTGCGCTACTACTGGCGCGGCGACCGCATCGTGTGCTCCATGATCACCACCGACGTGGACTACGGGTTCGAGTACCTCGGCAACACGGGCCGCCTGGTCGCCACGCCGCTCACCGACCGCTGCTACAGGTGCTCGCTATCTTTGTGATTCAGACTGAGTACAGCGGCTGTGGAGTTAAGGAAAATTATTTATATTTTGCATCCAGTAGAGTTCATATTTGCAAGAGACGTAAATGCCGACCGAAAGCCACCAGGTGCTACTGCCTGCCGGCACTGGCAAGACCGAGAGTTGTATGAGTGTGTGTGTGATCGAGCAGGACGCTGATGAGCGCGCTGAAGCTGAACCTGGGCGGCGCGCCCGAGGGTCCGGCCGGCACAGGCAAGACGGAGACCACGAAAGACCTCGCCAAGGCCGTCGCCAAGAAGTGCGTCGTGTTCAACTGTTCCGACGGCCTGGACTACAAAGCGCTCGGCAAGTTCTTTAAGGTACGCCATCGCACAGAAAATTCTGTGTGTGTCAAAGTAACCCGATAAATTTAGCTCCAAGGGCTTATTTTTAAGGTCAAACTCCCCCAAATCAAATTATTTTTATTCTGAAACTGTGGTGTATGAAAACAATTAACTCTTTAAAGCCCGCTTGCAGAGACGCTGGGTTAGGCTTAACCCAGATAAATTTGTAATTTTGACTGCTTTGAAGCTATATACGAAATCTGTCAAAGCAGCAGCTAACTCTGGGTTAAAGGGATAACTCGGCTTTTCTGCAAGCGGGCCTTAAGGACCTTTTATATTTATAAGGTAAAAGACCCAATTTGTACCACACAATTTCGTTTAGTTTTATCTCCCACCAACAGGGGCTCGCGCAATCAGGCGCGTGGGCGTGTTTCGACGAGTTCAACCGCATCGAGCTAGAAGTGCTATCGGTGGTGGCGCAGCAGATCCTGTCCATCCAGCTCGCGATCCTGCGCCGCGAGAAGCGCTTCATCTTCGAGGGCACGGAGATCAGCCTCAACCCCACGTGTTCTGTCTTCATCACCATGAATCCTGGGTAGGACGTCGTCACCATCAGTTCGCATTATTAGGATGTGTTTCATCATCATCATTATCAACCCATCATCGGCTTACTACTGAACGAGGTCTCCTCTCAGAGAAGGGTTATAGGCCATAGTCCACTACGCTGGCCCAAAACGAATTGGCGGACTTCACACACCTTCGAGAACTTTATGGAGAACTCTCAGGTGTGCAGGTTTCCTCACGATGTTTTCCTTCACCGTTAAAGCATGTAATATTTTAATTTCTTAAACGCACCTATCTTCGAAAAGACAGAGAGTACCCGGGATCGAAACGAATAGGAGACCACAGTCATAACCACTAGGCTATCACTGCTTAGGATGTGTTTAGAAAGATGCAAATGCGTGGTATGGCATTGAGTGTTGACAGAATTGTTTCAAAGTTTCCCTCACAAGCCATATTTGTTGGCCGCCAACGATACGGCAAGGCGATGTGCGGTGTGCAGGTACGCGGGGCGCACGGAGCTGCCGGACAACCTGAAGGTGCTGTTCCGCACGGTGGCCATGATGGTGCCGGACTACGCCATGATCGGCGAGATCACGCTCTACTCCAACGGGTTCGTCAACGCCGGCCCGTGAGTGTGCCCGAATATCTTCATTCGCTTATTGTTTTTTTTAAGCTATTGCATAGCTTTTATCGCGGGCTTTGAGCGCAGCGACCGAATCAAGAAATTCCGTAACGTAAATAAACCAAACACCCCCCACTCCGACCGGCATGCACAACGGTGCGGCGTTGAAAGCCGTGCATCGTCTAACGTCGTTTCAGTTGGCATGGTGTTTGTGTGCGTGCGACTAGAAAATGCTATGCAATAGGTTTACCACGGCAGTCCCCGAGTGCCACACGTATTTTTTTTATTTTGTTTTCTTGTGTGTTCAGCAAGCTTTTTTTATTTCTAAATTCGCTGCAAAGTTTTACTACTACTTTCTGTTCAAAAATTTATTGTAGACTAGCGCGCAAAATAGTGCAGGCGTACAAGCTGTGCTCGGAGCAGCTGTCGTCGCAGAACCACTACGACTACGGCATGCGCGCCGTCAAGTCGGTGCTGCTGGCGAGCGGCGCGCTCAAGAAGAACTACCCCGAGAAGGACGAGGCGCAGCTGGTGCTGCGCGCCATCATCGACGTCAACATGCCCAAGTTCCTGTCGCAGGTGAGCGCGGCGACGCACGCCCCTCCTCCTCAGTGACAGTAACGACCACAGTAACGACACTCGCCTCGCCGCCGCAGGACGTGCCGCTGTTCGCGGGCATCTACTCGGACCTGTTCCCGGGCGTGGAGATCCCGCAGCCCGACCGCGCCGAGCTGCTCAAGTGCATCAACAAGGACCTGGAGAAGCGCAACCTGCAGAACACGGACTGGTACCTCGAGAAGATCATACAGGTGACCGCGCGTAGGGCCCCACGACCACACATTTTGAAAATTAAATCAATTTTAAAAAAAATAATATCATGCAATTCAGACCATATCACAAACATCGATCGAAGATATTCAATAATATATTGGGTATGTTGGATTTGAAAATGTGGATATCAAAACTTCGGACTATTCGTAACATAAGTCGCCTAATGTGTGTATAACTATAGTGATATAAGTTCTCTGTAAAAAGTTGAAATTGTGCACGTATATCTTCGTTTATAGTAAGAGACTTTCTACTTAACTTTAAAATTTTTGAGGTTAGGAGGGAAATGTTTGTAGATCTACGAGATGATGCTGGTGCGGCACGGGTTCATGATTGTGGGCCCGCCCATGGGCGGCAAGACGCAGGCGTACCAGTGCCTGGCCGACTCGCTGCGCGCGCTGCAGCTCATGAAGCCGCCGCCGCGCCACAAGGAGTTCGGTGCAATCTACCGCATCCTCAACCCCAAGGCCATCACCATGGGGCAGCTGTACGGCTGCTTCGACCCCGCTTCGCACGAGTGGTACGTTCGGTTCCCGGTTCGGAGGAACGAAGTCCAACCTCCGACTGTCACTATATCACACAAATGCACCACAGCAATGGAAATTGATGATGTGGCGGAAGATTAAACGTTTCTTGAAAGATTATGATAGGAAACACAAAGATTTGAAGCTCGTCGATTTACAGTACTTAATATCGCCAGACATTACTTTGCAAAGCTATCGTATCGTATCAGGTGACTGCAATTGTCAAGTTTAAACAAGAATATGAGGTGCATTACACAGACTGCCGTGGCTGAAAACTGCCGTGGCAAAACTCGCCGCATTTAAAAGTCGATAAATATTAGAAATAATCTATTGTCGTCAGGTCTGACGGAGTGCTGGCCATCGCGTTCCGCGAATACGCCATGTCCATAACGCGGGACCGCAAGTGGATCCTGTTCGACGGGCCGGTGGACGCGGTGTGGATCGAGAACATGAACACCGTGCTGGACGACAACAAGAAGCTGTGCCTCATGAGTGGCGAGATTATACAGGCGAGCGAGCTCCGAGTGAACTGAACCTAACCTAACCTTACTAAGGCTAACTCTCGTTATTCTCAATTAAAAGTGTTTAATTTGCCAGATACGGAATTAATCATTTTTAACACTTCAAGAACTAAGCGTAAGTTTTGTTCCTGTCCAAAAATAAATTTGACAGAAATCTCTACTAAATCCCTCCACGTTGTGCCACTATGTAAACGCATTCTTTCAAATTACGTAACCATCAGAATCATCACTTTATGAACTTACTGGTGAAGCCTTTTTCTAAGAACGGACGTCATTTTTTTTAAACTCTTATCGGTTATTTTAACATTGTAAATTCGCAGATGACGAACAAAATGAATCTAATCTTCGAGCCGGCCGACCTGGAGTTCGCGTCGCCGGCGACGGTGTCTCGCTGCGGCATGATCTACATGGAGCCCGAGCAGTTGGGCAAGTAGAGCTCCACCACCGATTAAACGGTTTTGTTTAGGGACATCTAAAATGTTTCCATATTTTAGGAATCATGTATTCTTCATTGTCCAAAAACTCAACACTTATCAAAACAGAAGAAAAATACAACGGCACCAACCATAACAACCCTCAACATCTGGGGGCCTCTGGCCTAAATACAAACCCTTACCCAATGTCATTTTCACATTTAGGTGAAATTCCTTCTCCTAAAATTTGTGTTCATGAATACAAAAATTGGCAGAAAGCGTCAATTACATTAGGTAGCCCGTAAAGGAATATTGGTGAAAACGGGCATAAGCCAGACAAAAACCTGTATCAAAGGTGCTTGACATAGCTTTACTTTTTGTGAACATCAATAACAACTTCCTCTGTAGGTTGGCGCGCCTTCCTGACGTCATACAACACCCAGCTCAGCAAGAAGTTGATCCCGGAGCAGTACGACTTGATCCAGGAGCTGATCGACTGGCTCGTGCCGCCCATCTTCGAGTACCTGATTCGATGCCGTCACTTCGTGCAAGTGGGGGAGATTCATCAGTTCTATGTGAGTGGCTGCTTGTCTTTGTCGGTCCCCAACGTAATGTTAACTTAATGACGTAATGTAAGTAATGTTTACTTCCGATGCGCCGATTTCAATGGAAGTTCCTGGGTGTATTTTGTTGGGATACGATTGAATACTCGTAAACTAGCGGCACGCTATGATGGCCGGTTTGACACATTACAATAGTGATGTGGAATGTCAATTTATTCTCGAACAAAAAACAATTAAGTTTTGTTTTTGTACCTGATTAAATAGGTTTAATAAAACAAAAATGTATATGTTTATTTAATTTATTTGAACGAACTGAATATTTGAATGAAAATGAATATTCATACTTTATATGCACACAAGAAACATATGAATACAAAAGATACCAAAAAAGGTGCCACAAAAGGCCATAATTAATCAGATTCGTCCATACTACTATTTTCACTGTCGTCACTGCTATCATCACCTACATTAATAATTATATGTTCGTTTTCTATAATATTATCTATTTGCACATCTCTTTCATAATCTTCCCTTATTAATTTAACAGTTCTATTCACAACCTTTTCCCAGTCTCCTTTAGTCACATGTTCACAAGCTTCTTCTAATAATTTTAGCATTTTTTTTGTGGTAAATGGGGGTTCTGTATTGTGTCTTGCAGCATATCCCTTAATTTGAGCCCACACCAACTCAATCGCATTATACTCACAATGGTAAGGCGGTAACCGTATAACTCTGTGCCCATGTTCTAATGCTATTTCGTCAATGACGTATCGGATCTTGGTTGGTTTGTTTTCTTTTAAAAGACGTACTAATTCCGCTTTTAACATATTCATGTTTGCATCTACGCCATTTTTACGAAGCCATGCGACGATATCAGCTTTCTTTTGGGATTGGGCAGGTGGCTTGTCAATTTGCATCGAGTGGTATGGGGCGTTGTCCATAATTATAATAGATGGTTCAGGGAGGCTACACAACATTGAGGTAAACCATTCAGTAAACTTTTCTCCATTCATGTCTTCATGATAGTCTCCAGTGGTTTTTGACGCAAAAGCCATGAGAGAACCTTCGACAAACCCGTTGATGGTTCCGGCGTGACAAATTATAAGTCGCGATCCTTTTCCTACAGGAACTTTGGAAGTAGATGCTGCTGTGTCATCGTTCCAAGAACGGCCTACAGTATGGTTAGCATTAAGCCATGTTTCATCCAAGAACACAACATTTTGCCAATTTTTGATTTCTTTCACTTGCCGTAAAAAAGTATACCTTGCCATCGCTATATCAAATCTTTCCATCAATATTTTGCGTTTGTTACATTTTTTGTATCGAAATCCAATGGTCTTCAAAATCTTCGTTAAAGAACTTTCCCCACCGAAGAATAATCCAGCTTCCTTCAGTGAATGCACCAACTTTTTTCTTGTTGGATACTCCTTCTGTAAATAGTAGCCGTAAACATGTCTTCGGATAGCATCGGCATCAAAGCTATCGATGCCTACGACTGGTTTTGCTCGTTTTCTCTTTTTTGGTGTGTGAAGTTTATTTTCTTCTGTGCCAGTCTCGCCATATTTTTTTTTAGTTATCCGTCTAACAGTTCGTTGTCCAATATTAAGCGCATCAGCTACGCGTTCAACCACTGACGTTATAGGTAAAATTGGCCCTCCATTTTGAGCTTCACGATCGAAATAGTTACGAAGGCGTATTACGAACTCACGTGTCTGACTATTTAGAACAGTTCTCTGCGTACGTTCGGTCATATCGACGAAATCCACAACAAAGGGCTTGAACAGAGTCCAAATTAACGAGCAAGGGTCAACAGTAATGCAGTATCAATATTTGAAATCCAAAGCCAGGTCAAAACTATATCACAATCGCATTGCACTGACAGTTTATACTTTTCGAAGCAACGTCAATTCGAAACTGCTTTGTTTTGCATTGAGCATTGACGCGAGTTTGCTGGAGGTAGTAGTTGTGCTAGCCAGCGATCCTATGTGACGATCGTATTAGATTCCATTTTTAAAAATTTTCAATTTAGAAAACCAAATGCCGAGTTGTGGTATATATCATATAAAAATAAAAATTTTACCTTTTGTATGAAACAGCTGATATTTTTTTGCGATTTCAGAGGTTTGTCCACATAGTGAAAATTGTTCATATTCACAAGTACATTCACCCCTTAAATGGTGCAAACTGATTTTTCTACACTTGTATACATTTTAGAAATCAATTTAATAAATAAATTTTGAGTCCTAAACCTAAAACTACATTCGATAAAATTTATGAATCTCTGCACATCACTATCGTCAATAAAGTAATACAATTATTTCCTTCAAAGTCGTTATCAATTAATACGGAACTTCATGAGCGGACAAATGTCAAACCGGCCATCATAGCGTGCCGCTAGTGTAGTCACAACTTCATGCTGAGTCAGGAAGCTGTCGGAGTATATTTGATATTTTGTGATGGTATCTAATAATTAAAATGCTTCGATTTCGTTAGGAACAGGTCATCATCATCATCATCATCATCATCATCATTAGCAACCCATCAACGGCTCACTACTGAGCGCAGGTCTCCTCTCAGAGAAGGGTTTGAAGGCTAGGAATAGTGACAAATAAGGTCTGATGAATCTAATGAATCTGGTGAGGCAAAATTCTGAATGGTAACAGTCCCCGCATTGAGTGTGGCAGGTGTAGGCGCGGCGAGGTCGTGCCCTGTGTGACGTGTGCTGTACTGTACTGTACTGTGTGACGTGTGCTCGTGCTGCAGTCGTTCACGCGGCTGTTCACGTGTCTGCTGGAGGGCGAGGCGCAGGTCAGCACGCTGTGGCTGCAGTGCACGTTCGTGTTCGCGCTGCTGTGGGGGCTGGCCGCCACCATCGACGGTACTGTACTGTGGACATCTAATATCACATTTTTAACATTAAACACTGTAAAATCACTGAAATTAATTTTTAAAGTAAGTAAAGCTTGTTTAGTGATACCTAGAGCGTGGAATTTACTGCTACACCCTAAAATTATAAGTCTCAATTTATCACAGATCTGGAAAGTAGAACTATGACGTCAGAAACCCAGCTACGCGACCATCATTTTGCGTGAAAATTCTCAATTTTAAGCTATTGCATAGCTTTTATCGCGGGCTTTGAACTAGGACAAACAGTTTGAGCGCGGCGACCGAATCAAGAAATTCAGTAACGAAAAAAACCTAACACCGTCGTTCAGTAAGAGTTCAACATTTTAGAGGTTCTCAAGTAGCTCTATTTGGCGCAGTGGGCGAGCGGCCGCTTTCTTTACCGTATGGTGTATGATGTCGCAGGTTCGAATCTCACTCGCGAAGTAGTGACAGTTCGCTTTTCTTGTTTGTTTGTTTTTTAATTTTTTTTTGCATAATTTTTATTATGCAAAAAAATATTGCATAAATATTATAATTGCATAAGTTGATAAAAAATGCTATGCAATAGCTTTACCGCGGCAGTCCCCGAGTGCCACTTAATTTTTTTTTGGCAAAAAGTGACGTCTCGGTTTTTACTTGACGGATTACAACAATTTTTACGCTCTTTCATTACTTTCGATGTAAATTTGTAAACAACCGGATATGTTCCAGGCGACAGTCGCAAGGGCTTCGACACGTTCTTCCGCAAGCTGCTGGACGGCAGCAACGCCAACTACCCCAAGCCCAAGTCGTTCAAGCTGACCAAGAACCAGCTGTTCCAGGACAAGGACACCGTGTTCGACTACGTGTATGACAAGCGCAACAACGGCTCCTGGATCCCCTGGGTCGAGCTGGAGAAGGAGGTCCCTCTGCCGCCCAACGCCAAGGTTTACCTCGATTTTATTTGTACCAGCGTGTAAACTGCGCGGAGATACCATTTATTCACTTAACATTCAAAACTTTTCTTTAGGACGGGAATCATTTTGTTAAACGCTGTTGCGTTACTGCAATGGTTGCAATGTAACGGCGTGTTCTTGCAGAGAGACGTCGGTGAAGGAATAAAGAAACACAGACTGCAGTGTCTAATGGTAGTGGCATATATTACGTATTTACAAAGGTCTTATATACTAATTAAAATTATAAATAAAAGGTGGGAGAAGTTGGTGCTCAGATATTATGTACGTGCGAACTTTGCTGATTAATATTATTATAAGTTTGTTGAAATAAATTACAAGGTAATTATCGCGGAATTAAAATATGCTATGAGGTGCTCTATGGTCACGTCCCGTACGTGCCATAGATATTCCCCCCTTTAGGGAAAATGACGTACTACGCGTTCGTTTGAAGTTGAGCCCTGCACCAAGGAATGCAGGAATTACGACTACGTCGATTTCTTTACTCTATAAAGAAATCGACGTAGTCGTAATTCCTAGTTCCATGCCGACAGTACGGACACAGTATAGGATATATGCAGTAGTTTGACACCTTTGATCTAGTGGTACTACGCGTTACAAATTTCCCCTAGCTCTCTCGCGCTTCCCCGCACCGCACCTCAAGTCAGACCCACTTAGTAAACCGCTCGCGAAGCACCGCTTATTAAAAATAAATTTCAAATTCAAATTATTTATTTGCACAGATTGAGTAGTACAATGGTGTTACATTATAATAAAAGTCCTTACAATCTGCCGGATAGGCATGCAAAAATAATATTTAATAATAATTCTTATTCTAAGTTTACGTATTAAAAGTTCAATTTATTAAATTGAACTTCGGATATTAGGAGTTTTGGTAGGTTTGGTTAAAAAAAACTAAGAATGTTGTATATCGTAAAGCACTTACACAATAATAAACACTTTTTTTTATATATTTTTTTATCTATTTTTTTATTATTTATACCAATTCAAATTCAATATTTATAGTTAAAACAGGTCAGCTAGTACTTAATAAATAAAACAATAGATAAACTATTATACTGCATCTTCTTATACTGTGTCTTTAGGTACTGTGGGTCTGACTTGAGGTGCGGTGCGGGGAAGCGCGAGGGGTGAAGATTTCTTTACTCTATGGTGCAGGGCTCAACTTGAAACGAACGCGTAGTATACATAAAAAGGGAAAAAAACTATTACTAACTAACACTGTTGAAAACGAACTGTAGGACGAGATATGCGTCCTGAACGCGTAACCTTCTGCTGTTGAATCTCTCTGTGATCTGTTGCTATGTCGCGTTTGTTGCTGCAGTTACGCTCGTCGATCTCTTCGTTCATCAGAAATGCTGGCTTGATCCGGTCTATTGATACGTTGTATTCTTTGCCGTCTCGTTCAATGGTGAAGACTTTATCGTTTCGTCTGATTACCCGGAAAGGTCCCTCATACGGAGGAGTTAAAGATGGACGTAGTCTATCGCACCTCAGGAATACGTGCGTACAGTCTGACAGGCGCGGGTGGACGAAGACGTTTCGATTTGAACTCTCTCTTTGCGGAATGTTCGTGGCTCGACTTATGTTTTCTTTGATATCTTGAACGAATTCGGGGTATGTGGTCTCTGTCTTGTCGCCGAAAAAACTTGCCGGTAACCGAATAGTTGTGCCATAAACAAGTTCTGCGGCGCTATAGCCAGTATCTTGTCGATAACTGGAACGTATGCCTAATAGAACTGATGGCAATTCTTTTGTCCAATTCTCTGTGTTTGCACGAGCCCTTAATGCTGTTTTTATTGTCCTGTGCAATCTCTCAACTTTCGCGTTTGATTGTGGGTGGTAAGGTGTGGTCCGGATCTTCTCAATTCCCATTAATTTTGCGAGACTTTTGAGTATCTCACTCTCCATCTGGAGCCCCAAATCTGACGTTAAATGTATAGGGGTCCCGTACCTGCAAATCCATCCTTCATACACCAGTCTGGCTACAGTGGTGGCTGTAATATCAGATACAGGAAAAGCTTCTGGCCATGACGTGCATCGATCGATCATCGTTACTAAATACCTTTTGTTTTGTGATGTAGGTAATGGTCCGACGATGTCAATATGTATGTGCGCAAAACGCTGTGCAGGCATAAATTTCCCGAGTGGCGATACTGTGTGCCTATGCACTTTTGATAGTTGGCATGGTAAGCACGAATCGCACCACTGATTTATTTCTGTGTTCATTTTAGGCCAAATGTAATTTCTTCCGATTAATTTCCTTGTCGTATTTTTGCCAGCATGGCTGAAGTTATGATAGCTGTCAAAAATAGTTCTACTAAGTTGCTTCGGAATGTATGGTCGCGTAATTCCAGTAGAAATGTCGCAATAAATCTTGATATTTGTATTGGGTACTGCAATTCGCGTCATGTATAATGATCTATTTTGTTTGAGTTGTTGTAGCTCGATGTCACCCTCTTGGTATTTTCCTAGTTCAGAATAATCGATAACGGTGGGTAAAATAATAGTTTCCACAACTCGAGATAAGGCGTCTGCCACTATGTTGTGATTCCCGCTTACGTGCTGTATATCGGTGCTAAATTGTGATATAAAATCCAAATATCTTATTCTCCTTGGAGTGTCATCTAGTGACGGCATCTTGTCGAAGGCGTGCACCAATGGTTTGTGGTCGGTGTAAATCGTAAAAATGCGACCTTCTATCAGTCGTCGGAAATGTTTTACCGCCATATAAATTCCGAGTAGCTCTCGATCATAAGTTGAATACTTGACTTGCGTATCCGATAAGGATTTTGAAAAATATGCAATAGGTATCCATTTTTGCTTGACCTTTTGTTGTAAAACTGCGCCGACGCATTTTAAACTAGCGTCGGTCATTATTGCGATCGGTGCGTTTTCATCAGGAAATGCTATCGTTGCAATGTCACGCAAATCTTGCTTGCATTGTTGAAAAGCACGCTCGGCCTCTGCGTTCCACTTAATCGGCGTATTGTCGTTTTTCCTTGAATTTATTAAAAATATGTTGAGTGGAGCTTGATGATTGGCGGATTGCTTGATTGCATGTCTGTAAAAGTTGACCATGCCCAGGAAACGACGAAGTTCCTTCACAGTTTTGGGTTTGGGATAATCGATGATTGCTTGAATTTTTTCTTGTGTTGGTCTCATTCCTTGGCTCGTTATATGATAACCAAGAAAATCTAGTTCTTGTTTGGCGAACTCGCATTTGTTCATGTTGATTGTAATACCATTTTGTTGCAATCTCTTGAAAACTGTTTCCAAATGTTTGTAGTGTTGTTCTTCGGACTTGCTTGCGATTAATATGTCGTCGACAAAAATGAAAACGTAGTCCAAATCTCGGAATATTGAATCCATGAATCTCTGGAAGGTCTGTCCAGCATTACGTAAACCGAAAGGCATCCTTAAAAATTCAAATAAACCGATGGGCGAAACGATTGCGGTTTTCTCGGGTTCCGCTACTGGTATAGAATGATAAGCCTTCCGCACGTCGATTTTGCTAAATATGTTTTTCCCGTTTGCGATATATGTAAAATCCAGTAACCTTGGCAACGGGTATCTGTCTGGAACAGTAATCTTGTTTAAGGCGCGGTAGTCACCGCAAGGTCTCCATTCACCATTCTTCTTTTTAAGCATGTGCGTCATGGACTGGCCCATGGGCTACTGGATGGTCTGCAAATTTCCATCTCCATCATCTCTTGAAATTCTTTTTTGGCGATTTTGTACTTGTCAGGAGGAAGTGGACGAGCTTTGGCGCATACTGGAAATCCTTCCGTGATGATGTGATGTTGAACATTGTGCTGCGTAGGTCCCTTTATTGATGTTGGCCTTGTAATACTTTCGTACTTTTCCAGTAATTGTTTGAGAGGAGCGGATAAGTTGTAGTCGATGGAGCGGACGGACGGAATATTTACTCGTATAGAATTCATCGGTTTCTTGATTTCAGTCGTTTTGTCGATTAAAGTTTTCCCGTGTATGTCTACCAAAAGTCGGTAGTGGTCTAGGAAATCAGCTCCTAATATAGGCATCTTGACGTCGGCAATAACGAAGGTCCAGATGAATGGGCGGCGTAACCCCAAATTTAAGGTTAGGGTTTTTTCTCCATATGTATTGATAATGGTTCCGTTGGCGGCAAATAATTTCAACTCGCTTGCCTTTTTTGAGCTCTGTGATGACTTTGAAATGACTGAAATGTTCGCCCCAGTATCCACGAGGAATCGATAACCACTGTTTTTTTTTTTTTTTTTTTTTCATTTATTTGGAAAACATACAGCTTAAATAAATAAAATATAGCTAATACAATAATTATATCACTGGAGCCAGTTAAGTTTCCACGTTTTGGTAAAATACAATATTTTGGGTGGGAGTCCATCCTAAACTTTCAGTAAACAAAAATATTATAATAATAAAAGATAAATAAACATGTACCTTAAACGAGATGGGTCCACTCCTGCCATCAAGCCTTGTATTATATTGTGCATTTCTTGATGGCAGAGACGAACCCCCCACACTTATATTTAAATTGGTCTACTTTGAAATATTTCTTATTATACGTATCACAAGCTCGAACGATGAATCTGTTATGACTATAATTGGTTCTGGCACGTGGAAGTACAAACATGTTACTTTTACGTGACTTACGCTTATTTAATTTAGGTACACAATATTTTATTTTATTTAGAAGATAAGGACTATCGATCAATCCGTTGATAATTTTATATAAAAATATTTGATCTTTATGTTCCCTCCTTATTTGTAAAGTTTCTATTTTACTTGTATTAAATGAACTAAATCTTTTGTTCAAACATTTTATGAATTTGCGCTGAATATTCTCTAACATGTCCACGTAAACTGCATACTGAGGGTTCCAAGCAGTGGAAGCATGCTCCAAATGGGATCTGACAATTGAATTATACAAAAGGATTAGGGTTTTTGGGTTTTTGAAATCAGTCGTTTGCCGGAGAACAAACCCGAGCATTTTATATGCTTTATTTTTGATTTTGTTCAGATGCTGATCAAAAATTAATTGCCTGTCTAGTTGGATACCCAGGTCTCTCACCTCATCAACCCTACGCAATTTTTTGCCAAGTAAGAAATAATTATGAAAGAGTGCATTAATTTTTTTTCTAGAAAAGGAAATAGTGCAGCATTTATCTATATTTAAATCTAGTCCATTAACTTTACAATATTCACTTATTCGATTTAAATCTTCCTGTAAGCCTAAACAGTCTTTTTCAGTTCTTATTATATTGAAAATTTTTGTGTCATCTGCATACAAAAGTAGATGAGAGTTTTTAATACTATTTTTAACATCATTTATAAAAATATTAAATAGTAGAGGTCCGAGGTGGGAGCCCTGGGGGACACCAGACGTTATGGGTATAAAGGTGGAAGTATACCCTTTGACTGCCACTGCTTGGGTTCGCTCACGTAAGTAGGATACGAGCCACCTCAGGAGGTCACCGTGTATACCGATCGTCTCCAGTTTGGCAATTAAAATATCATGCGATATTTTATCGAAAGCCTTGGAGTAATCGGTATACACGACGTCAACCTGGAAACCATTATCCATCGCATCCAAGGTAACATCTAGCAATTCACAGAGGTTGGTTTCTGTGGAGCGTTTGTTTATGAAACCATGTTGAGACTGCGTTAAAAGCGGGCGTACTGCCGGGAATAACTTGTCGTATATGATTTTTTCAAAGAGTTTGGGGATGATAGATAATTTAGAAATACCACGGTAGTTTCTTACATTATGCTTATCTCCGTTTTTATGAATGGGGACGATTATAGAACGTTTCCAAGTGTTAGGCAAAACACCAGATCGCAAGGAACTTTGGAATAAAAGCGTTAGAGGCACAGATAATTGATTGCTACATCTTTTAAGGAATAAAGGATGTAGACCATCAGGGCCACTTCCCTTGGTGACATCAAGAGCGGATAAATGCTTTTTAACAGTGTCAACATCTATCCCAACGTATCCAATGAGGGCTTGTGGAGATTCACTGGCATCGGATTTGAATTTAAGGTTTGAGCGCTTTACAAAAACAGATTCGAAAAAATTGTTAAAGAGGTCAGCTATATGTTGCCCATCATGTGCATTTTGATCATCTAAGTATAAACTATCTGGTATACTGTTAACGTTATATTTAGATTGTATAAACGACCAAAAACTTTTAGAATTAAGTGAAATATTACCTTCTGCACGTTCAATATATAAATTGTAACACGAAGCCTCAGTGTATTTGAATTCACGCCGAATCTCTGCAAATTGGATGTAGTCCGATTGCCTGCCATATATTTTCCATTTTTTGTGAATTCTATTTTTTTTATTTACAATCTTAATAAGATGGCGTGAGTACCAGCATGGATACCTAGTATTTTTCATCACTAACTTAGAAGGAATGAGCTTGTCAATTATCAGATTGACTATGTGATAAAATTCATCAACTGCGTCGATGATGCTTCTATTACCGAGGCGCTCAACCCAGTCTATTTTCGATAACTCTTCGTTAATGGCACTGTAATCTGCTGTATAAAAACGACGAACCAGACGGGGAGGAGGACGTAGGCTAGGTTGTAAGTTTTGGATGTCGACTGTTACATGGAGGGCAGGATGATGTTTATCTTCCGGTAATGATAATGGCTCCGCTCTGACTACTGCACAGTGGGAATTAGATATAACCAAGTCCAAACACCTATTATTAACGTTATTAACACCATTAAATTGCATCCAACTAGTAAAACATAGAAATGAATAAAGTTGCGAAGTTAATTGATCAGCAGTAGTATTCACTATATTATAATTTATATCACCTGAGTTGGATTGCCATTCGGCGTTCCTTATATTAAAATCGCCCACCACCAAGAACTCGTCTGTAGGATTATTAATGGTCAGGTCTGAAAGATACTCGAAAAATTGCTGTTGTGACCAGAGTTGATGTGGGTTTTGAGGAAAGTAGCAACAAAATAATCGGAGATTTTTAAATGTAGGCCCGCGGCTTAATGATATGTTTATTTGGGTGATTTCGGTATCTGGGAATACTGGCAGTGGATGCATATTAAATATATTGGTAGTAAGTGTACGGTGTACCGCGATAAGGGTACCGCCTCCCATGGTCAATCCAACTCGGTCATAGTCGCGATCAGTTCTATATACATTATAGCGTGAATCGAATAATTCTGCGTCGTTTATTCCCGTCAGTAGCCACGTTTCACTTAAACATACTACGTCGTAATCGTTTTTTAGTAGATTTTTCAGAAAACCAGTCGTTTTTGTTCGTAAACCGCGAACGTTCTGGTAAAAGAGACTAATTAACACTGTTTAAAATTAGGTTTAATATTAATCGTGAATATTTCGTAAACAAAACGCTTGATACAATATTAGATGTTACCAAAATAAGATAAAGTTTGTTGCTATAACATATTATTAAACGTTCGCAGTAGAATATAGATTTATGGTAGTAGTGCATTAAACATCTTAAGTCACATCTTACAAAAATTGGAAACATACTATTAATAGTAACAATTCTTAGAGTAATAGATAAAATGATTAAAAAGCAATAGTCAATTGTTATTATTAATTTAAGAAAAACAATACTCGTCAATGATTGACTTTTATAGTCGAAAAACCAGTTGTTAGAGTCGGTAATCGTTAGGCGATTTGAGGGAAGAATAGCACAGAGTCTTGCCGCACGCTGTGCTGAATCTAGTTTTCCGAATGTTTGTTCACCCAAGAACAGGGTTTCTCACACTTCCGAGATTTGCCTCTAAAGTTTTTATGATAGTAACAAAAATTACTTCGTTGTTCCGATCGTGAATGCAGGCGTGAACTTGACCTAGGTCTATTGTACCGAGGTTGACTAAAACTGCTGCGTCGGTGCATTGTTCGCGAGCGGTCATTGCGTAGCGCTGCGATTTCTAATTGCATCGTTGCAATTTGTGACGTCAGTTGGGTGATTAAATTTATGTCAGCTGATGCCGAAGACGATATGTTCGTATTGCAGCGGCTATTCTCGTAGATGCGATCAGCCATTTCGCTCAGCTTGTCCAGTGCCAAATTTTCGGAGATCGCTAACACGGAGGTTACGGATGGAGGAAGTTGTCTCATCCATAATTGTAAGAGTAAAACCCACGATTATATTGGAATGGAATGAATGAATCAGAATGAATGTTTATTGATCAAACTTAGCCTAGTTATATTTACAAAATTACAAATCTTAAATCTAGACATTTGACGAGCGTAGTAAGTCAAACTACCAATGACGGCGCTGAGCGGTATGGCATGTCTTCGCTCCTGCTCACGCTCTCTGTCTGACGACGCGCCAGCGACGCGTGACGTCAGTGAGTGAAAGGCGATGGTGTTATAAAACTGATTCGCCGGTTGTCCAGGCACTCAGTGTCTCGTGCGCGTCGCGATGTGCAGACGTGTGGAGGAGATTGCGGCGGCAGGCGTAGACTGGATATTTCGTAAGTATCGGTAAGTATTGTACGACAGCTACAGGACTCTTCCTCTAGCGAAAGCGTACAGGTGGCTTAGTTATGCGCCCGCTTCTAGTCTTCTTCAATATGGGTTGTAGCACACCTTGAGCTGGCGCCTGGCTTTCCTCTGTAGTTAGCTCGAGTGAATGAGTAACTTCCTGACTGTCCAATGTATCATTCAAGGTATAGGCAGGTTTGAGACGATCGATTGATACAACTGAAGTCCTATTCTCGGGTAACTGTATTTTGAAAATCTTGCTGTCTCTCTCTAGGGCTTCTGCTATTTGCTCGTAGTCGAGAGTCGTCGGGCAAACTATACTCTCGATCGGTATTCGACTCAACGCGTCAGCGACCACGTTGTCCTTTCCGCTGATGTGACGGATGTCTGTGGTGAATTCACTAATGAACATCAGCTGTCTCGCTCGTCGCGGAGTTTCCGATGGTGATGGTGATTTTTGTAGCACGAAGGTGAGAGGTTTATGGTCAGTGAAGATTATTAGGTGTCGTCCCTCAAAAATCTTCCTGAAGTTCTTGATTGCCATATAGATTGCAAGTAGCTCGCGGTCGAATGTGCTGTAGTTACGCTGCGCGTCGGAAAACTTCTTTGAAAAATATGCGAGTGGTTGCCATGCTCCGTTGATGTATTGCTGAAGTACTGCCCCGGCAGAGGTATCTGATGCATCAGTAAAGATTGCGAGCGGAGCGTCGTGCGATGGGTGTGCGAGTAAAGCTGCATTCTTGATCGCATTTTTGCAGGCTTCAAATGCATTGGTTGCTTCCTCGGTCCAATCGATGATTGTGCGGTCCTTCTTTTTGGTGTTGTGCAGATATGAATGAAGTGGTGCTTGAAGATCCGCAGCCTTCGGAATGTGTTCCCGGTAAAAAATGATCATCCCGAGAAAACGCCTGAGCTCTTCGATCGTCTTAGGTTTCGAATAACTGCAGATTGCTGCGACTTTTTCGGCAGGCGGTTTTATCCCATCCTTGTTTACGGTGAAACCAAGAAATTTAACTTCGTCTTGACCAAAGTTGCATTTCGAAGGGTTTATTGTGATACCGTTGTCTTCTAATCTTCGTAATACAATTCGTAGGTGTTCTTCGTGAGCTGTTTTGTCTGGACTTGCGACTAATAGGTCATCTATGAATGCGTAGACGAAATCGAGACCTTGGAGAACTTCGTGAATAAATCGCTGGAATGTCTGGCCGGCGTTTCTAAGTCCTGGGGTCATCCTGGGGAATTCATAAAGTCCCATAGGGGTTATCAGCGCGGTCTTCTCTATGTCTTCTTCACGAACTTGGATTTGTTGATATGCTCTGTTAAGATCGATGGTAGAAAATACTGTCTTCTTCGCTAATTGGTATGTGAAATCCTTAATGCGTGGAATTGGGTAGCGGTCGGGAACAGTGATGTTGTTAAGTCTTCTATAGTCCCCGCAGACGCGTAGATCACCGTTTTTCTTCGGAACAATGTGTAGTGGTGATGACTTTTGCTTGGACGGCATAATCCTTGCTCCATCATATTTTGAAATTCTTTGAGGACTTGCTCGTAGCGATGCGGTGCGATTGGTCGAGGATGGCAGTGAAGAGGCGGTCCGGTTGTTTCGATGAAATGTTCAACATTGTTCTTCGTCTTGAGATTCATTGAAGTTAATCTTGTTACTCCGGGAAAATCGGCCAAAATGTTGTGGTATGACTGTTGAACGTCAATACTTCGTATTGTAGGCATGTTCGTTGCACGGACGATCGATCTTGATGATAAGTTGGTCTTCCCGTCAATAAGTCTTCTGTTCGTGATGTCGACAATTAACTGGTGATGCTCAAGGAAGTCTGCTCCGATGATTGGTTTTGAGACTTTTGCAACGATGAACTTCCATCTGAAGGGTCGACGAAGGTTGAAATCGAGCTCCATCGACTTCTCTCCGTAGACTGGAATAGGCGTATTGTTCGCGGCGTAAAGATGGAGATTCATCGGCGACAGTGTTTGGCCTTTTCTGGGCGGTAACACCGATATGTTCGCCCCAGTGTCGATGAGAAATGTTGTTGATGTCTTCCTGTCAGTGACAAACAAGCGGTAAGACTTGTTGGATACGTCAGACCCCGCCTCGTCCAACGTATTCTTTAGTTTTCCGGTTTTTCGTTTCTGAAAGAACACGGCGAAGTGCATTTTCGTGCGTTTTGACCGAATTTGCGGTGGTAGTAACAATATGGTGTTGCACTTGGCGATCTCCTGTAGTTGCCATAGCGACGGTTTGCAGAGCGTCCTCTTCGTTGAAATGGCCTGTTGTTGAGCTGTGACTTGAGTGAGGCAACTTCGAGTGACAGCTTGGTGATTTCACTGACGAGGAATTGCATATCTGTGCTTGCTTTGGTGCTTGTGCTTGGAGTGGCGGCTTCTGATTTTGTATCTTCCATTTTTCTTTGTTTTTTGCTACGGCGTGCTTTGTCCGGGGTCACCACTGTTGAGGGAAGATCTTCGTGTTAAGAGTAAAACCCACGATTATATTGGAATGGAATGAATGAATCAGAATGAATGTTTATTGATCAAACTTAGCCTAGTTATATTTACAAAATTACAAATCTTAAATCTAGACATTTGACGAGCGTAGTAAGTCAAACTACCAATGACGGCGCTGAGCGGTATGGCATGTCTTCGCTCCTGCTCACGCTCTCTGTCTGACGACGCGCCAGCGACGCGTGACGTCAGTGAGTGAAAGGCGATGGTGTTATAAAACTGATTCGCCGGTTGTCCAGGCACTCAGTGTCTCGTGCGCGTCGCGATGTGCAGACGTGTGGAGGAGATTGCGGCGGCAGGCGTAGACTGGATATTTCGTAAGTATCGGTAAGTATTGTACGACAGCTACAATAGTAAACGTAGTGTGTCGTCATTAATCTTGCCGCAGCCAGCTTCTTTCATTTTTCTTAATAGTTGAGATGGCTTTTGATCTCCCAGGTCCATCTCAGACAAAAGCTTATGGAATCGCCGATGTTCGCTCTCTTCATAACAGCTGATGAGCCGTTCCCGGATGCAGTGGTACTTGTTTTCTGAAGGCGGACTCGTTAAAATGTCGCTGACTTGATGGATGACGTCTTTGGGTAATTTTGATACGACCGCGTTGAACTTGTATTCATCGCCTTGTTTCTGCGGAGCCACAATAGCGTCAAATTGAGAGAACCAAAGACGCGGTGAATCCGTCCAGAACTGCGGAATCCTCTCTGCTATTGAGATTGATGCCACTAAGTTTGTGCTGCCGTTGAGTTGTTCGTCTGTAGAGTTGCCAGCGCCGAGACGAAGAAATGTGACTCACAATGATGAGGATGTCTTGATGTGTTGGCCGATCTCGTTGGTTGGTTGGACACGTTGGGTACGATCTCGTCGGATGATCGCTTCGGATGACGTCGGTCGAGGATCACTGCTTCGTACGTCGGGAAGCAGAATCACGTTGAGGTTTTCACGGTCGGGAGCAGAATCACGTCGGGGTCACCACTGTTGCGTTACTGCAATGGTTGCAATGTAACGGCGTGTTCTTGCAGAGAGACGTCGGTGAAGGAATAAAGAAACACAGACTGCAGTGTCTAATGGTAGTGGCATATATTACGTATTTACAAAGGTCTTATATACTAATTAAAATTATAAATAAAAGGTGGGAGAAGTTGGTGCTCAGATATTATGTACGTGCGAACTTTGCTGATTAATTATAATATATATAGCTCGATTACCACTGACTGATTCACTCACTCACTGACTGATTGACACGATTGTTCTCCTAGAAAGAGACGGAAAACGATACAATGATGTAGGGAAGATATGTCCGGGTGGGGGATTCGAGTGGGGAAAAATTATGACATTTCGGAAAAACAAGATGGCGGCCGACGTGAATCTTGCAAATCTTTTGTTTTCCAACCGATTTCTTTGAAATTTTGGATTATTGTAGAAATTAGTAAGCGATTAACAAAAAAAGTGAAAAAAATTAAAAAAACAAGATGGCGGCCGAGCTGTGACGTCTCGAATTTCCACCCCTCTCCTGTAAAATTTTGTATGAAAAAAATTTTTTTCACCCATGGTGTCGTATAGAGCTCAAAGAATGTGACTCGGAGAAAGGTGGAGAGAGCTGATGAGTGAGGAGTTCGGAGACGGGCGAGGGGCACGGCCAGGGTATAGAAGATAGGTGGAGGGTGCTCGACCAAATGTCATTCGAAACCTCGAGCAGTTGCCAGTGAGTTGAAAAAAAAATCCAAAATGGCGGAAAAAAAATGGCGGCAAATTTTGTCCGTCTCTCTCTCGGAGACTATAAAAGATGGAGGAGCGGTTTCTCGACAAAAGATGATCACAACCCGGAGGTCTACCTGGTGAGTAGGAAAAAAATTCAAGATGGCGGATTTTTTTTCCCCCCATACAAAATGTATGGGGAATATTGAAGGGACTAGAAGTTGGGAACTATGCAAGACATTGATTTTGATAGGTTCATAGGGCTTTTTTCTTTTTCTTTTTTTTCATTTTACATTTGCTTTTTTTTCTTTTTTTTCTTTTTTTTTTTTCTTTTTTTTTCTTTTTCTTTTGTGAATGAGGAGCACGGCCAGGTTATTGCAGATAGGTGGGGTGTGCTCGAACAAATTTTTTGGCAAAAGATGACCAGAATCTGAAGGTCTACTTGATGAGTAAAAAAATCGCGGTCCGCTTTAGCGGGCCGCGCACCCACGCGCCCTACTTGTAGTAATAACACTTCCCGCGAGCTGCTTTAGCAGCTCGCGCACCGAGCGAAATAAATAAAGCCGAACAATCGCGGTCCGCTTTAGCGGGCCGCGCACCCACTTGCCCTACTTGTAGCAATAACACTTCCGCGAGCTGCTTTGAAAAAACAAGATGGCGGCCGAGCTGTGACGTCTCAAATTTCCGACCCCTCTCCTGTAAAATTTTGTATGAAAAAAATTTTTTTCACCCATGGTGTCGTATAGAGCTCAAAGAATGTGACTCGGAGAAAGGTGGAGAGAGCTGATGAGTTAGGTGGGGTGTGCTCGAACAAATTTTTTGGCAAAAGATGACCAGAATCCGAAGGTCTACTTGATGAGTAAAAAAATCGCGGTCCGCTTTAGCGGGCCGCGCACCCACGCGCCCTACTTGTAGCAATAACACTTCCCGCGAGCTGCTTTAGCAGCTCGTGCACCGAGCGAAATAAATAAAGCCGTACAATCGCGGTCCGCTTTAGCGGGCCGCGCACCCACGCGCCCTACTTGTAGCAATAACACTCCCCGCGAGCTGCTTTAGCAGCTCGCGCACCGAGCGAAATAAAGAAAGCCGAACAATCGCGGTCCGCTTTAGCGGGCCGCGCACCCACGCGCCTTACTTTTAGTAAAACACTTCCCGCGAGCTGCTTTAGCAGCTCGCGCACCGAGCAAATGCTAGTTATAATATATATAGCTCGATTACCACTGACTGACTGATTCACTGACTGATTGACATAATTGTTCTCCTAGAAAGAGACGGAAATCGATATAATGATGTTCGGGAGATATGTTCGGGTGGGGGATTCGAGTGGGGAAAAATTATGACATTTCGGAAAAACAAGATGGCGGCCGACGTGAATCTTGCAACTCTTTTGTTTTCCAACCGATTTCTTTGAAATTTTGGATTATTGTAGAAATTAGTAAACGATTAACAGAAAAAGTGAAAAAAATTAAAAAAACAAGATGGCGGCCGAGCTGTGACGTCTCAAATTTCCACCCCTCTCCTGTAAAATTTTGTATGAAAAAAATTTTTTTCACCCATGGTGTCGTATAGAGCTCAAAGAATGTGACTGGGAGAAAGGTGGCGAGAGCTGATGAGTGAGGAGTTCGGAGACGGGCGAGGGGCACGGCCAGGGTATAGTAGATAGGTGGAGGGTGCTCGACCAAATGTCATTCGAAACCTCGAGCAGTTGCCAGTGAGTTGAAAAAAAATTCCAAAATGGCGGAAAAAAAATGGCGGAAAATTTTGTCCGTCTCTCTCTCGGAGACTATAAAAGATGGAGGAGCGGTTTCTCGACAAAAGATGATCGAAACCCGGAGGTCTACCTGGTGAGTAGGAAAAAAATTCAAGATGGCGGATTTTTTTTTCCCCCCATACAAAATGTATGGGGAATATTGAAGGGACTAGAAGTTGGGAACTATGCAAGACATTGATTTTGATAGGTTCATAGGGCTTTTTTTCTTTTTCTTTTTTTTCATTTTTCATTTTTTTTTTTTTCTTTTTTTTCATTTTTTTTTCTTTTTCTTTTGTGAATGAGGAGCACGGCCAGGTTATTGCAGATAGGTGGGGTGTGCTCGAACAAATTTTTTGGCAAAAGATGACCAGAATCCGAAGGGCTACTTGATGAGTAAAAAAATCGCGGTCCGCTTTAGCGGGCCGCGCACCCACGCGCCCTACTTGTAGTAATAACACTTCCCGCGAGCTGCTTTAGCAGCTCGCGCACCGAGCGAAATAAATAAAGCCGAACAATCGCGGTCCGCTTTAGCGGGCCGCGCACCCACGCGCCCTACTTGGAGCAATAACACTTCCCGCGAGCTGCTTTAGCAGCTCGCGCACCGAGCAAACGCTAGTTAATATATATATAGCTGCTCGTGCTGATTCACTGATTCACTCACTCACTGATTGATCACCTCTCCTGTAAAATTTTGTATGAAAAATTTTTTTTTCACTAATGGTTTCGTATAGAAGACAAAAATTCATTCGGAAGAAAATTATGGAGAGAGCTGATGATTGAGGATTTCGAAGACGGGTGAGGAGAACGGCCAAGGTATTGTAGATAGGTGGGGGGTGCTCGAACAAATGTCATTTGAAACCTCATCCAATTGGCAGTGAGCTGAAAAAAAATCCAAAATTGCGGAAAAAAGATGGCGGCCATACAAACTTCGTCGGTGTCTATCTCGGAGAGGATAAAAGATAGAAGAGTGGTTTCTTGGCAAAAGATAATCAGGACCCGAAGGTCTACTTGATGAACAGAAAAAAAAATCAAAATGGCGGATTTTTTTTTTCCATACAAAATATATGGCGAATATTCAAGAGACTAGAAGCTGAGAACTATGCAATACTTTGATACGGTTCCTTTTAAAAAATTGTTTTTATAGAAGAATTCTCATTCTTAAAAATGATGAGATATGATGATCGAGGGTTTGGAAGGTGGGTGAGGAGCACGGCCAGGGTATTGAAGATAGGTGGGAGGTGCTCAAACAAAAAATACTCGAAATCTCATCCAATTGGCAGTGAGCTGAAAAAAATTCAAAATGGTGGATTCAAGATGGCGGCTATACTTTCAAAGGTGTATATCTCGGAGAGTATAAAAGATGGAAGAGTAGTGTTTAGGTAAAAAATGATCGAGACCTGAAATCCTACTTGATAAGCAATAAAACCGCGGTCCGCTTGCGGGCCGCGCACCCACGCGCCCTACTAGTATTATTATAAGTTTGTTGAAATAAATTACAAGGTAATTATCGCGGAATTAAAATATGCTATGAGGTGCTGAGGAGAGGGTGGCAACACTCGCGCTGTCAACACCTATATTTCAAAGCTCTGTGTCTTTTTCATAAAATAAATTATAAAAAGAAGTTAAAGTGTTATATTTGCTTGTAATTAATAAGTATCGTAGTGAATTTAATAGTGAAGTTAAATTATCGTGAAAACAAACCATAAAAATCTGGAAATCGACTCTTATAAAACTGAAGTTTATAACGGACAACGCCTACGAAATAACCCATGAAAACCTTTGATTTGGGATCAAATGAAGCTCATCAGTGTTATGTTAGCTTGAAAATCATACGAGCTGAAGAGATGTGAACAGTGAAGTTAAACTCGCGTGAAGAACAAAGCATAAACGCTAGAAATCGACTTTTAAAACTTAACTTTACAACGGACACTGCATGCGAAATTAACCCATGAAAACTTTTATAGTGGTTAAAGTGCAACTGCGACCTTAAATAACTGCGAAATTCCAGGAATTATAGACTGAGTGAGCAAAATAAAAAGTTTAGAATTTTCATAACCTCAAAGGACACAAACAGTAACATAATTTAATTTCGTAAATATTGAACGCTTAGCGTCATCTGTTGACAAAGCTTAGAAAGAGCAGCTGAAAGAAAAGTACACGCACGTAAATTATTTGACGCGATTCTGCAAACCCAAACGATAGTTCTCGCTTCTGGCGCATGACAATAGAGGGCGACATATGTCAAGATTGCTCCACGATTTATAGTTTTTCTGTACACCGTTATTGACGACCCTAGGCAAAATAAATTAATTGAAATTCAAAATGGAACAAATCACGGATATATTAAAAAGTATACAACTAGATATGCAAATACAGAAGCAAAAGTTGGATAATATGGAAATAAGCTTAAAAGAAACTATAAACAAAAAATTTACAGAAATTGAATCAAAACACAATGAACTAAGCATGAAAGTCGAAGAACAAGAGAAGCGTATTGATTATATTGAAAAATATATAAGAAGGAAAAATATAGTGATTTTCGGAGTCGAACAAAAAGAGAAAAATTACAATGATCTGGAGAAGGAAATTTTGAAAATTATAAACGAAATTCTAGGTGTCAATCTTGCCTCTTCTGAAATAGACTATCTTCATAGAGTCGGCAATAAAGATTTAAAGATGAGGCCAGTTATTCTATCACTAAACACAGTAAATAGAAAAATACAAATCATGAAAAGTAAAAGTAAATTAAGCGGTACACCATACTATATAAAAGAAGATTACCCAAAGAAAATATTAAATGATAGAAAATTACTTCAGGAACAAGTGAATAAATTAAAACATGAAGGAAAAAATGCCATAATAAAATATAACAAGATCATAATTTTACAGGATAGTACTCGACAGCCATATAAGAGAAATTTATCTCAATCGCCAGAGAATAATAATGCGAATAACCGTGCTAAGGGGTTCTTTAAACCTACAACTAAGAAAAATAAAAACAGTAGCATCACAGAGTACTTAGAACAAAAAACAAGACAGATTGACAGCGCACGGAAATATCAAGAAAATGTATAGGATACGGAAAAGGCCCCTCTCTACTGTTCTACTAGAAAAACAATTTATGACATAAGAAACTCTACAGCTCCCAGTACGGGTGGTCGCCGTGGGAGTCTCAGACCAAAACCCTCCATCAGTAATATACTCTACATTGGAACGTATAACATAAGATCCCTTGTTTCGGACGGAAGACTGAATGAGTTAGAGCACTCTCTTCAGAACATTAAATGGGATATTTTAGGCCTCTCAGAAATAAAGAAAGAGAACATGAAGATACTTGAATATGGCGAATATGTATTAATGTACAGCGGAGAGAGAGCCGGTTTTAATGGAGTTGGATTCATGGTTCGAAAGAAATTGAAACACCAAATAATAGACTTCATCCCTATATCTGATAGAATAGTACGTTTAGATCTATCATTGCAAAATATAAATATATCCTGTATCCAAGTGTATGCTCCTACAGAAAAAGCCCCCGAAGAAGAATTACAGAAATTCTACAATGACCTGAGCTTAAGCCTCGAAAATACACCTCTCAATACTCTAATTTTAGGTGATTTCAATGCCAAAGTTGGCCAACCAATGGCAGCAGATGGTAAAGTAGTTGGAAAGTGGGGATATGGTAAAAGGAATGATAGAGGTGAACTTCTGATACAATATTGTTTACAGAATCAGCTCTATATTATGAACACCTTTTTTAAAAACAAGCTAAACAACGTTGGACGTGGCTCTCTCCAGATGGGAAAACGCGAAACGAAATTGACTATATTTTAACCAAAAATTTGAAAGCTATATCCAATGTTCAGGTTATAGAAACTACATACTCTACGGATCACAGATTACTCAGAGCAAGCTATAATGTATCAATCGCTTATAAAAAGAGCAGAACATCATTTGGTCAGATTGCATTGGATCTAACGCCTACAAAGAGAGAAAAAATTAAGAAATGTTTTGAAGAAATTAGAAAGGATTATATTACCGAGACTAAAAATACGATGCAAAAGTATACTGAACTGATAAAACACATCACACAAAGTACTGAACAAATACCTCAAAAGAAAAATATAAGTGAAAATGAATTTATATTTACCACACGACTGAAAGATTTAATAAGCGACAGAGAATTCCTAAAAAATAAACAATATAAAACTATAAAAGAAAGAAAACAGTTGACTAAGCTCTATACAAAAATCAGAAAAATGATAAGCAAAAATAAAACTAATTACAAATACAAAATTATTGAAGAAGAGCTGTCACAAAAGAGCTCGATAAAGCGCTCTGACAAACGCTTAAAGAAGAATAAAGAGTGGATGCCTTCATTAAAAAATAAAGACAGCATTAAAGATTCAAATAGAAATAAACTGGTAGAGATTGCTTCAGATTATTATAAAAACCTATATAGCATACAACATAGAACATGCTCCCCAGAACTTGAACGTGTGGAAAACAAACAGAAACTGCTACCTCTGTTAGAAAGCGAAGTACGAGCGAGCATCTTCTCCTTGAAGCCCTCTAAGAGCCCAGGTCAAGATAGAGTCACAAATGATATCTTAAAAGCGCTTATTGAACCCTTAACACCTATACTTACGCCCCTATTTAACGAAATATTGAGTTCATGCCTTATTCCGAAGGACTGGGAAAACGCCATTATTACACTGATATATAAAAAAGGCGATCCCTCAGAGATTGGAAATTATAGACCAATAAGCTTACTGCAAAGTGTGTACAAGCTATTTACAAATGTTATCTTGAGGAGATTGAGACCAACTCTCAACTCTCAACAACCTAGAGAACAGGCTGGATTTAGACCAAAGTACAGCACAATAGATCATATATTTACGCTATCTCAAATAATAGAGCGATACAATGAGTATAAATTGCCTCTCTACATAGCTTTTATTGATTACTCAAAAGCCTTCGACTCTATCTCACATGAGTCTCTATGGAGAGCCCTAAAACAGCAAGGAATCGAGAGAAAATACATAGATCTGTTACAGGCCATATATAAAAATAGTAGGGCTACGGTGAAGTTGGATAGGTTTGGTACTCCGTTCCCGATAAAGAGAGGCGTTAGACAAGGAGATCCAATCTCACCAAATTTATTCACGGCTCTCCTAGAGCACATATTTTCAAAGTTAAAATGGCAAAATTTAGGAATAAAAATAAATGGAGAGTACCTAAATCACCTAAGATTTACAGATGATATTGTGCTGATAAGCGGAAACCACGAGGATCTCTACCATATGCTCAATAGCCTAGACCAGGAAAGTCAAAAGTGTGGATTGGAAATGAATGCTAACAAGACATGTATAATGATGAATAGTGTAGAGATACCCACTATAATTCAAACCCAAACAATTAATTATGTGGAAGAATACACATACCTCGGCCAAAGCATTTCATTTAATGACCATACCACAAAAGAGGTAGAGCGGAGAATCAAGATCGCTTGGGGCAAATATTGGTCTCTTAAACATATTTTTAAATCAAAAATTCCTTTACCATTAAAAAAGAAGGCAATGGACTCTATAGTTCTGCCTACTCTCTTGTACGGCTGTCAAACTTGGGCGCTTACAAAAAGAATAATACAAAAAATACAAGTTTTTCAAAGAGCGACAGAAAGAAGTATGCTTAATATAAAGCTGAGCGACCGCATAAGAAACTGGGGAATTCGGAACAGAACAAAGGTAACCGATGCTGCACAGCTCGCATGCAAACTGAAATGGCGATGGGCGGGTCATGTGGCTCGGGCGAGAGACGGCCGGTGGAGCGAGCGCGTACTGCACTGGTGGCCGCGCGACCACACCCGGCCACGCGGCCGCCCGCGCGCTCGCTGGAGAGACGACCTGGAAGATGTCGCGGGGCCCACGTGGACGAGGCTCGCTAACGAGAGGACGCAGTGGAGCAGGATGGAGGAGGCCTTTACCCGAAGATGGGTACCCAAATAAAGCAAAATTTGACATTTTTGAATGTAATTTAGTCTAGTTTTATAAATAATTTTTTTTTTTTTTTTTTTTTTTTTTTTTTTCGAAAATATCAAATAATATAACTCACTATGATTGACTATATTAGATGACTAATCGACTTCTAATAATGTAATTGAATTGACTAAAAATGTATTGGACTTAATTTGGGAATAAATGGCTATTTATTTATTTATTTATTATTTATTATGAGGTGCTCTATGGTCACGTCCCGTACGTGCCATAAACGCCATGGATTCAAATTGAAATTCGCCACGTACAGTTAACAGTTACACCAATGGGGCTCTAGCATCGAACTGTTTCACCAAAATAAAATAAACATATTTGCAGGTTAACGATTTAATAATCCTGACAAACGAGAACGCATGTCTCCGCTTCTTCGTGAGCAAGATGGTAAAGTCCAAGATCCCCATCCTGCTGGTGGGCCCGACCGGCACGGGCAAGTCCTCGCTGGTGCTCAACTTCCTGCTGGCGCTGCCCAAGGAGAAGTACATCACCAACACCATCAACTTCTCCGCGAGGACCACCGCTAATCAGGTGACGGTTACCGGTAATCCCTACGACTGTCCAATACACCCGGAATGAGAATCTTAACTCCGTGTCCGGTGTTGCTTCGTTAAGGCTTTTGGTCCCAAATTAAGGACGGAAATACAAACTTCTTAGGACCAAAATTTATTTAAGGTATTTTTGCAGAAACATCACTATATACCCCACCAAACCAACCTGACCAAAACTAATGAAAAAACACAAAATCTCTTGCTTAAAACTCTTGCTCCTGCCTTAAAACCCGATAAAAATATTTTTCTATTTCTTAAGCTGAATAAATACAACATATTGTTTACGATTTCAGACGCAAGACATAATTATGTCTAAAGTAGACAGGCGGAGAAAAGGAGTATTCGGACCTTCTATGGGAAAGAAAGTGAGCATAAATTTTTCAAAATATGTTATAATTTATTTATTTCTTAATGTTTATTTTGCGTGACGAGCACGTGTTGTCCGTTGCGCAGTGCGTGCTGTTCGTGGACGACCTGAGCATGCCGCAGAAGGAGCAGTGGGGCGCGCAGCCGCCGCTCGAGCTGCTGCGGCAGTGGATCGACCACGGCCACTGGTACGACCTCAAGGAGATGGTGCGCCAGGAGGTCGTCGACGTGGTAACAACGCACTCTCATATTCTGACCTGAGCATGCCGCAGAAAGAGTAGTGGGGTGCGCAGCCACCGCTCGAGATGCTGCGGCATCATCGGATCATGGAAGCCACAAAAATTGACCTTTTTTAAGCAGGGCTGAAGGCAAATTATTATTAAATCAAAGAGTCATATCAAAGATGCTTTCCAGTTTATACCTGAACTTCTCAACAATTTAACTAAACTTGCTTAATTTCACTGTAATGGTCGTTGTCTTGACCTAAACTTATTAATTTGACAGCTTTTCGTATCGGCGATGCTTCCCCCGGGTGGAGGCTCCAACTTGATATCGTCTCGGCTGACGCGGCACATGCTACTCATTACTTTGGACTCGTTCGAAGACAACACGCTTAACAAAATATTCATCACCATCATGGATTGGCATTTCGCTAAGGGCTTCTCGGATACCCTAGCGAGACAAAGCAAGGTTTGTGTCTCAGACCTTCAATCCGAAATGCCCTACTTCATCCATTATTTAAAAACTGTTGTGTAAAATCTGTTGAATCTAATCAAGTTGTGGTAAAAAGGTGGACTAGACCGCTGTCGCAGTCCGCATTAGCTACTGGTGCTACTGGTGCTGCTGGTGTCCGCAGGGCGTGGTGGCGGCGACCATGGAGGTGTACAAGGCCGTGACGCTGCAGTTCCTGCCCACGCCCAGCAAGTGCCACTACCTGTTCAACTTGCGCGACTTCGCGCGCATCATCAAGGGCGTGCTGCTCGTGCCCAGCACGCACATGAAGGAGCTCAACAAGCTGGTGCTGCTGTGGGTGCACGAGACCTACCGCGTGTTCTACGACAGGCTCGTCGACGACAGCGATCGGTGAGCGGTCGCTCCTCTTGCCTTTCCTTGCCTTGTATTTATTGAGAACGCACGATTGAGTTTAGTCTCTACCAAAGGACTACTTGCGTTCAAAATAAGGTGCGTCAACATTTTACCGAATGAATCCTTAAATTTATGTACAAAAATTGTCAGAAGAAAAAAAGTTGTTCACTCGTGCACAGGCTGAAGCTGTTCGACTTGGTGTACAAGGCGGTGTACGCCAACTACCGCGTGCACATGGACCAGGTGCTGACGGAGCTGGGCTACGTGCCGGACGGCGAGAAGCTGGCCAACCGGCACGCCGCCAACATATTCTTCGGCAACTACATGGAGCCCGATGCCGATCCTAAGATTTATGATCAGGTAAATATGCATTAATGTGTCCCTAATTTTTACGTCTTAATTCTAACCTAACCTTCTTTTAACCTTTCTTCTTTTTGACTTGATAACGTCTTATAAGTCGATGAACACCGGCTGCACGCACGAAAAAGTGTCAAGTTCCGCCTAAGCCTGAGCGTGCAAACGAGAGCGCAGAACAAGCGATAGAGAGGCGATCAGTCCAAGCTCCTTATTTGTATTATACAAAACTAGCTGACCCGGCGAACTTCGTACCGCCAACTTATCTATAAATAAAACGAATAAATTATCTTAATCAAAAAAAACTATCCTATCTTTCAAGTTGGACCAAATTACAGATAGTTACGAAGTTTGATTAAAATCGGTTAAGGAGTCCATCGCGGACAAACAACGTGACACGTAATTTATATTTATTAAGATAATGATAATTCAGTGATAATAATTCAATTCATAAAAGTATGCAATTTTTCATCAATGTTTCTTTATGACATTATCACGTAAAACCATCGTCCGTAAACTGACTATACAGACAACCAATTTTTCCCCGGAAGTAGGCCATTTCCATCCGTTTACCGCGAGTCCACTTGTGTAGTTTTCCGGTGGATCACCCCGCCAGCCAGCCGAGCCCACTCCAGAAGCTAAGCGTTGATTGGAAAAAATGAGGATATAAAATATTTGTTGCCCAAAAGCAACTTGTACCAAATTTATTGATTACGTTGAAACCTACTCGTTTGCTAACCCTCAATCGTGGCCTGATTCACTCCTGAACTGAAGTCATACAAGTCATTTCCTACATGTCTACAATTTGTGGTAGAAAGCAGATTAAGACTCCACAGATTTTATGTAATCTGGCATTATAATCGTGGATTAAAAACGACTTTGTACGAACTACCATAAGGAAACTTTGTTGACGGCAGGTGTTGGATCTCGATGATATGGCGGTGAAGATGGAGTACTACCTGGAAGAGTACAACGTGGTTTCCTCATCGCCGATGGCGCTTGTGATGTTCCGTTACGCGCTCGACCACATATCTCGCTGTACGCGCGTACTGTTGCAGGATAACGGTACGTCCATATTGCTTGGGTGCATGCCGCAAATATCCAATATGAATTAGACGGTAATTTTTAAGACTGCTGATTTTAAAGACTGGTGCTTGGCATGCTTTGCACTACCTTAATTACAATATAAACTCGCACGCCACCATATACCTATACGTTATGTCGTATTGTATATTTTTTCTATGGTTTTGACTCATGAAAGCATTTCGACTATACTTCTACGTTAGGAACTCTAGCGCAGGTGTCAGCAGCATTCTTTCAAATCAATCGAATTAACAATGCACAAACGTAGGTATAAAAGATGTACTAAGTATATTTATGTAAGTTTTGATTTTTTGTTGCTAGGCAATCTTCTGCTGGTCGGGGTTGGTGGCAGCGGAAGAAGTAGTGCGGTTAAACTTGCTGCTAGCATTCTGGAGATGAATGTCGTACAGGTATACCTGCCAGCAGTTCCAGCTAAACACTCAAATAATGATTTTTATATGATTCGACTATTGTCTTGACTCTTGACTTCGTGTCCACGATTTCTGAATTCTACTCTGTTAATAGATTGAGATATCTCGAGTGTACGGTCAGAACGAGTGGCGCGATGACATCAGGAAGTTGCTAATGAAAGCTGGCATCATCGGGAAACCATTGGTCTTCCTTTTCGCGGACAATCAGGTATTGCAGCTAAATAAAACCTGATTGGAATTCTTGTAAAAGTTCTGACATCATAGAAATTAGTTTTATCTCCTTCCACTTTTCACAGATCATGTACGAGGGCATGGTGGAAGACATCAACATGTTGCTCAACACGGGCGATATCCCCAACCTCTACGGCATGGACGAGAAGGTCGAGATCCTCGACAAGATGCAGGCCGCCGTCAGGGAGGCGGTGAGTGGATAACGTTCCTTATTTTATAAAGACGCAGTTTGCATCAAAATTCGCTTTTTAAACTGTAAAAAAATTCTTTTCAAAAAACCGACTTCTAACGCCACTACAAAGTATAAAAATAATTTTAGTTTGTCCACGTTTGTTGAAGTCGGGTGGGCCTATATACAAACTATGAAACCGATGCGCGACGCTACAGAATATGATAGACTCGTTTGTAGAAGTCGAGCGAGCATCGCGAGTCGGTTTCATAGTTTGTATTTTAGGCCCGCCCGACTTCAACAAACGTGGACAAACTAAAATTATTTTTATACTTTGTAGTGGCGTTAGAAGTCGGTTTTTTGAAAAGAATTTTTATTTTAAGCTTTTAAGTGTAGTATCCTATGATTGAGGAGCTAGGACCTGGAGCTCCATGATGTAGTCCATACTTGTTACCTACAATATCAATTCGTAATCGAAATTTCCTAAATCGCCATAGTTTTAGCCTGCAGCATCAGGCTTGAGGAGTTGAAGGTTAAAATTTTTATGGGACCATTTCGCAAACATCCTCTGTCGATTAAAAAAAAAATCACGCGAATCGGTCCAGTAATCCCGGAGAAATCGGTGGACATACATAGAAAAAAAAAAAAAAAAGATACCGGCCGAATTGAGAACCTCCTCCTTTTTGGAAGTCGGTTAAAAAGTTAGTGGAGTCAGATGTTGTCCCACACCTGGGTAAAAATCTTCTCCCATATTGGAACTTGTCCCACCGTGTTGCACTTAAACCTATAAACTCTTTGTTGTTTCTTTTCTTCTGCTATTGTCTATGATTTTATTGGTACGTGAATTTAAATATTTACACAAATAAATCTGTGACCTTCCTCGTACACGTTCCAGGGCCGTAAAATGGAGACCACCCCACTGGCCATGTTCGGCTTCTACGTGGAGCGCGTGAAGGCCAACCTGCGCATCGTGCTGGCCATGTCGCCCATCGGGGACTCGTTCCGCAACCGGCTGCGGATGTTCCCGTCGCTCATCAACTGCTGCACCATCGACTGGTCAGTGCTGCGAACGTTCCACGTAGTATCTTCGCATTCAACGTTGTAATAATTATTACAACCCTAGAAAACTGCTTTAAAAACCTCTCATTAGCAACCCATCAACGGTTCCCTACTGAGCGCAGGTCTCCCCTCTCAGAGAAGAGTTATAGGCCATAGTCCACCACGCTGGCCCAATGCGAATTGGCGGAGTTCACACACCTTCTAGGATATTACGAAGAACTCTCAGGTGTGCAGGTTTCCTCACGATGTTTTCCTTAACCATTGAAGCAAGTGATATTTAATTGCTTAAACGCACTTGACTCCGAAAAGTCAGAGGTACCCGGGATCGAACCTGCGACCCCCCCGAATAGGAGACCACAGTCCTAACCATTATCGGTATCCCTGCTTAAAAACCTCTATAAAAACCTCTAGATGGCAGTGAAATTATTATTTACAAGAAATATTAAGACAGGAAAAAAATTTTGAACCTATTTGCCAGTCAAATGTTCGGAGCCAACCTTGCTCCCGCTCATGCACGAGGCGCACCCCGCAGGTTCACGGCGTGGCCGCCCGAGGCGCTGGAGCGCGTGGCGTCCATGTTCATCGCCAAGATGGAGAGCGTGGACGCGGCGCTGCGCGACTGCTGCGTGGAGATGTGCCAGCTGTTCCACACCAGCGTGGTGCAGCTCAGCGACAGGTCGCCGAGGGCTTTGGTTTATTAGTATCATCCTTCAGCAACGAGGCGCACCCCGCAGGTTCACGGCGTGGCCGCCCGAGGCGCTGGAGCGCGTGGCGTCCATGTTCATCGCCAAGATGGAGAGCGTGGACGCGGCGCTGCGCGACTGCTGCGTGGAGATGTGCCAGCTGTTCCACACCAGCGTGGTGCAGCTCAGCGACAGGTCGCCGAGGGCTTTGGTTTATTAGTATCATCCTTCAGCAACGAGGCGCACCCCGCAGGTTCACGGTGTGGCCGCCCGAGGCGCTGGAGCGCGTGGCGTCCATGTTCATCGCCAAGATGGAGAGCGTGGACGCGGCGCTGCGCGACTGCTGCGTGGAGATGTGCCAGCTGTTCCACACCAGCGTGGTGCAGCTCAGCGACAGGTCGCCGAGGGCTTTGGTTTATTAGTATCATCCTTCAGCAACGAGGCGCACCCCGCAGGTTCACGGCGTGGCCGCCCGAGGCGCTGGAGCGCGTGGCGTCCATGTTCATCGCCAAGATGGAGAGCGTGGACGCGGCGCTGCGCGACTGCTGCGTGGAGATGTGCCAGCTGTTCCACACCAGCGTGGTGCAGCTCAGCGACAGGTCGCCGAGGGCTTTGGTTTATTAGTATCATCCTTCAGCAACGAGGCGCACCCCGCAGGTTCACGGCGTGGCCGCCCGAGGCGCTGGAGCGCGTGGCGTCCATGTTCATCGCCAAGATGGAGAGCGTGGACGCGGCGCTGCGCGACTGCTGCGTGGAGATGTGCCAGCTGTTCCACACCAGCGTGGTGCAGCTCAGCGACAGGTCGCCGAGGGCTTTGGTTTATTAGTATCATCCTTCAGCAACGAGGCGCACCCCGCAGGTTCACGGCGTGGCCGCCCGAGGCGCTGGAGCGCGTGGCGTCCATGTTCATCGCCAAGATGGAGAGCGTGGACGCGGCGCTGCGCGACTGCTGCGTGGAGATGTGCCAGCTGTTCCACACCAGCGTGGTGCAGCTCAGCGACAGGTCGCCGAGGGCTTTGGTTTATTAGTATCATCCTTCAGCAACGAGGCGCACCCTGCAGGTTCACGGCGTGACCGCCCGAGGCGCTGGAGCGCGTGGCGTCCATGTTCATCGCCAAGATGGAGAGCGTGGACGCGGCGCTGCGCGACTGCTGCGTGGAGATGTGCCAGCTGTTCCACACCAGCGTGGTGCAGCTCAGCGACCGGTCGCCGAGGGCTTTGGTTTATTAGTATCATCCTTCAGCAACGAGGCGCACCCCGCAGGTTCACGGCGTGGCCGCCCGAGGCGCTGGAGCGCGTGGCGTCCATGTTCATCGCCAAGATGGAGAGCGTGGACGCGGCGCTGCGCGACTGCTGCGTGGAGATGTGCCAGCTGTTCCACACCAGCGTGGTGCAGCTCAGCGACAGGTCGCCGAGGGCTTTGGTTTATTAGTATCATCCTTCAGCAACGAGGCGCACCCCGCAGGTTCACGGCGTGGCCGCCCGAGGCGCTGGAGCGCGTGGCGTCCATGTTCATCGCCAAGATGGAGAGCGTGGACGCGGCGCTGCGCGACTGCTGCGTGGAGATGTGCCAGCTGTTCCACACCAGCGTGGTGCAGCTCAGCGACAGGTCGCCGAGGGCTTTGGTTTATTAGTATCATCCTTCAGCAACGAGGCGCACCCCGCAGGTTCACGGCGTGGCCGCCCGAGGCGCTGGAGCGCGTGGCGTCCATGTTCATCGCCAAGATGGAGAGCGTGGACGCGGCGCTGCGCGACTGCTGCGTGGAGATGTGCCAGCTGTTCCACACCAGCGTGGTGCAGCTCAGCGACAGGTCGCCGAGGGCTTTGGTTTATTAGTATCATCCTTCAGCAACGAGGCGCACCCCGCAGGTTCACGGCGTGGCCGCCCGAGGCGCTGGAGCGCGTGGCGTCCATGTTCATCGCCAAGATGGAGAGCGTGGACGCGGCGCTGCGCGACTGCTGCGTGGAGATGTGCCAGCTGTTCCACACCAGCGTGGTGCAGCTCAGCGACAGGTCGCCGAGGGCTTTGGTTTATTAGTATCATCCTTCAGCAACGAGGCGCACCCCGCAGGTTCACGGCGTGGCCGCCCGAGGCGCTGGAGCGCGTGGCGTCCATGTTCATCGCCAAGATGGAGAGCGTGGACGCGGCGCTGCGCGACTGCTGCGTGGAGATGTGCCAGCTGTTCCACACCAGCGTGGTGCAGCTCAGCGACAGGTCGCCGAGGGCTTTGGTTTATTAGTATCATCCTTCAGCAACGAGGCGCACCCCGCAGGTTCACGGCGTGGCCGCCCGAGGCGCTGGAGCGCGTGGCGTCCATGTTCATCGCCAAGATGGAGAGCGTGGACGCGGCGCTGCGCGACTGCTGCGTGGAGATGTGCCAGCTGTTCCACACCAGCGTGGTGCAGCTCAGCGACAGGTCGCCGAGGGCTTTGGTTTATTAGTATCATCCTTCAGCAACGAGGCGCACCCCGCAGGTTCACGGCGTGGCCGCCCGAGGCGCTGGAGCGCGTGGCGTCCATGTTCATCGCCAAGATGGAGAGCGTGGACGCGGCGCTGCGCGACTGCTGCGTGGAGATGTGCCAGCTGTTCCACACCAGCGTGGTGCAGCTCAGCGACAGGTCGCCGAGGGCTTTGGTTTATTAGTATCATCCTTCAGCAACGAGGCGCACCCCGCAGGTTCACGGCGTGGCCGCCCGAGGCGCTGGAGCACGTGGCGTCCATGTTCATCGCCAAGATGGAGAGCGTGGACGCGGCGCTGCGCGACTGCTGCGTGGAGATGTGCCAGCTGTTCCACACCAGCGTGGTGCAGCTCAGCGACAGGTCGCCGAGGGCTTTGGTTTATTAGTATCATCCTTCAGCAACGAGGCGCACCCCGCAGGTTCACGGCGTGGCCGCCCGAGGCGCTGGAGCGCGTGGCGTCCATGTTCATCGCCAAGATGGAGAGCGTGGACGCGGCGCTGCGCGACTGCTGCGTGGAGATGTGCCAGCTGTTCCACACCAGCGTGGTGCAGCTCAGCGACAGGTCGCCGAGGGCTTTGGTTTATTAGTATCATCCTTCAGCAACGAGGCGCACCCCGCAGGTTCACGGCGTGGCCGCCCGAGGCGCTGGAGCGCGTGGCGTCCATGTTCATCGCCAAGATGGAGAGCGTGGACGCGGCGCTGCGCGACTGCTGCGTGGAGATGTGCCAGCTGTTCCACACCAGCGTGGTGCAGCTCAGCGACAGGTCGCCGAGGGCTTTGGTTTATTAGTATCATCCTTCAGCAACGAGGCGCACCCCGCAGGTTCACGGCGTGGCCGCCCGAGGCGCTGGAGCGCGTGGCGTCCATGTTCATCGCCAAGATGGAGAGCGTGGACGCGGCGCTGCGCGACTGCTGCGTGGAGATGTGCCAGCTGTTCCACACCAGCGTGGTGCAGCTCAGCGACAGGTCGCCGAGGGCTTTGGTTTATTAGTATCATCCTTCAGCAACGAGGCGCACCCCGCAGGTTCACGGCGTGGCCGCCCGAGGCGCTGGAGCGCGTGGCGTCCATGTTCATCGCCAAGATGGAGAGCGTGGACGCGGCGCTGCGCGACTGCTGCGTGGAGATGTGCCAGCTGTTCCACACCAGCGTGGTGCAGCTCAGCGACAGGTCGCCGAGGGCTTTGGTTTATTAGTATCATCCTTCAGCAACGAGGCGCACCCCGCAGGTTCACGGCGTGGCCGCCCGAGGCGCTGGAGCGCGTGGCGTCCATGTTCATCGCCAAGATGGAGAGCGTGGACGCGGCGCTGCGCGACTGCTGCGTGGAGATGCGCCAGCTGTTCCACACCAGCGTGGTGCAGCTCAGCGACCGGTCGCCGAGGGCTTTGGTTTATTAGTATCATCCTTCAGCAACGAGGCGCACCCCGCAGGTTCACGGCGTGGCCGCCCGAGGCGCTGGAGCGCGTGGCGTCCATGTTCATCGCCAAGATGGAGAGCGTGGACGCGGCGCTGCGCGACTGCTGCGTGGAGATGTGCCAGCTGTTCCACACCAGCGTGGTGCAGCTCAGCGACAGGTCGCCGAGGGCTTTGGTTTATTAGTATCATCCTTCAGCAACGAGGCGCACCCCGCAGGTTCACGGCGTGGCCGCCCGAGGCGCTGGAGCGCGTGGCGTCCATGTTCATCGCCAAGATGGAGAGCGTGGACGCGGCGCTGCGCGACTGCTGCGTGGAGATGTGCCAGCTGTTCCACACCAGCGTGGTGCAGCTCAGCGACAGGTCGCCGAGGGCTTTGGTTTATTAGTATCATCCTTCAGCAACGAGGCGCACCCCGCAGGTTCACGGCGTGGCCGCCCGAGGCGCTGGAGCGCGTGGCGTCCATGTTCATCGCCAAGATGGAGAGCGTGGACGCGGCGCTGCGCGACTGCTGCGTGGAGATGTGCCAGCTGTTCCACACCAGCGTGGTGCAGCTCAGCGACAGGTCACCGAGGGCTTTGGTTTATTAATAGAGCTTATTTTAAGGGATGATACATTTTCTTTGAAATCAGAAACACGTTATACTCTGCGTTGTGTTGGAAGACGACAGAATAACGTCAAGTGATCCACCTTGGATGTTTGCCAGATATGGATATTAGGCCATGATTATATAGATGCCATTTCACATTTAATACTATAGCCTTCTTCATACGATAGCGTCACGCTAAACTTCCAGTAGGAGCGGAGACATTTACAGTGACCTAGTATATTATACAATAAAATATATCTTTTTATTTTCTTAGTGTAGGTGAGTAGTTTAATACTAATTTTGGAAAGTATCGCAATGTTACAGATTCTACTCGGAGCAAAAACGCAAGGTATACGTAACTCCAACGAGCTACTTGGAGCTCATCAAGGCATTTCAAAACTTGTACGCTTTGAAAGTGGATCAGATCACAAAGTCTAGGAATCGGTGAGTGAAGCAGCTATTTTTATTCTACAGCGATTTTCGGAAACCGAATTCAGATCGAGCAGTCAGAATATTATCAATAATTACTGTCATTTCACTCTCACACTGTATTCGAATACTACGAGTGCAAGATCGTTATTATAATATTTAATACCTACATAAGACAAGGTATGAGCATTTCCGATAATTTCATACTGAATTCTAGATACGAGACAGGCCTAGAGCAGCTCGATTTCGCAGCCGGTCAGGTGGCTGTGATGCAGCAGAACCTCATCGACCTGCAGCCTCTGTTGGTGGAGACCTCCGACAAGACCGAGAAGCTTATGATCAAGATCGAGCAGGACACCGTCGTTGTGGAGAAACAGAAAGAGGTGAGGTTAACATTGAACGGATGTCGTATTTACATGTAAGGTCACAACAAATCTACGTTTAGTTCAGCCTTACTCCACATCTCAACATACTATAATAACCTTATAGATCGTGGGCGCAGACGAAGCGCTCGCCAACGAAGCGGCGGCGGCGGCCCAGGCCATCAAAGACGACTGCGAGTCGGACCTGGCGGAGGCGGTGCCGGCGCTGCAGGCTGCGCTGGACGCTCTGAACACCCTCAAGCCTGCCGACATCACCTTGGTCAAGTCCATGAAGAACCCTCCCGCTGGTGTCAAGCTGGTCATGGAGGCGGTTTGCGTGATGAAGGGCATCAAGGGCGACAGGAAGATGGACGCTAATGGTTAGTCACTTGTAACCTGACATTTTGTCTCAATTATAAATCTTCTTTATTAACCGATAGACGTCCACTGCTGGACAAAGGTCTCTTGCATGGACGTCCACAGGCCTCGGTCTTGCGCCGCCTGAATCCAGCAGCTCCCTGCGCCTCGTTTGATGTCGTCGGTCCACCTGGTGAGGAGTCTGCCAACACTGCGCTTCCAGGTGCGGGGTCGCCACTTCAACACCTTGGGGCCCCAACAACCATCACCTCTTCGAACTATGAGCTCTTCGAACTATGAACAATTATAAATACAATGGTGGAATGGAGCCGCGGATGTGGGCGCCATGTCCGCACTGAACAGTTAAGTTGATTCTTTGTGCAACTAATAAACTATCAACGCTGAGTAACGTTTAACCGGAGAATAAATTGGACGTTCTGACAGTTTTTCTATTGAAAATCTGCCAAAACATTATCCTTCAGTTAAACGTTATTCGGCGTTGGTGAAATTGGCACTTAAACAATTTCTGTTTTATTCTATTTATATAGGTAAGTTCTAAAACAAATCTGATAAAATCCCGAATTCCTCCTCTCTGTAGGTACTTCTTTATTTTCTCCAGCGTAGGTAGTTACAAAATCAAATGCACCCCATAGAATGGATAAATGGGAACACTTAAATCGGATAAATATTGTTGAGCGTTGATTAAAATAAATAAGTATTATTCTTTAGGAAAGCCATTTGAAGACTTCTGGGGGCCGTCGCAGAAGATGCTCGGAGATATGAAGTTCTTGGAGAGCCTTAAGAATTACGATAAGGACAACATACCTCCCGCCATCATGAAGAAGATTAGAGACAAGTAAGCGATGCCACTCTTCTGCCGCCTCATCTTATCTTACATTACGTGTGGTAAACTAATAAAGTATACTTGTTCCCCCTACTCTACCAGTTATCCTTAGCACGCTGGTCTTTCAATTTTTAAAATTTGTGATACAGGATGTGCTCAGCTTACAGATGTGGGTATGAAAGTATGAAGTTCCAATAAAGTTTCCATACTTTGTTCCGTTTTGAAACTAATTTACATGATATTATCATTACTGGGTCTGCGTAAGTCCGTCCCGATTTTGATTTGATTTTATATTAAAATTCCCTGACACGAATCAACCAAAAAACCCTTTTTGTATGTTTAGGTACATCCCCGACCGCGAGTTCGATCCTGCAGTGATCGCTAAAGTGTCGTCTGCTTGCGAAGGTCTGTGTAAGTGGGTTCGCGCGATGGACGTGTATGATAGAGTCATCAAGGTAATACTGTAATTAATGGCATTCTTGATCTAGGTCACAAGAAAATTCCCGAGAGAACCTAAATAAAATAAGTTATGTTTGGACAGGTCGTAGCGCCTAAAAAGGCAGCTTTGGCTGAAGCTGAAGGCGAGTTGCAAATGCAGATGAATACGTTAAACGAGAAAAGGGCTCAACTGCAAGGAGTACTCGACAAACTGCAGGTAGGTTCAGATTATTTTGAGTTCGGAAATACCTGCTAATAATCAGGCTTCTACACCATTGAAGCCTAATATAAATTTTTAACAATTCGATTGAGGGAGTTTTTTTTTACATCCTTCTCTTGGAGTTAAACTGGGAGCGTATGGGTTCAAGAAAGTGTAATACTGATGGACATTACATTTCGCAAGGCGCTCAACGACGAGTTCGCAGAAATGACTCGCAAGAAGAAAGGATTGGAAGATGAAATCGAATTGTGCTCTACCAAATTATCTCGAGCGGAGCAGCTGATCGGCGGCCTCGGCGGCGAGAAGGCGCGGTGGACTGACTTGGCCAAACAGTTGCAGGAGCTGCTGTCTAATATTATTGGTGAGTGGCGTGTTCGCGCTAAACGCAGACCTACGCAGTACAGTTTAACTAAGATTGACCTTAATTTGTTAGTTTGAATAGCAATTTTTACAAAAACTTAAACTCACCATAAAGAAACGTGTTATCGGTGCGCCAAACGAAAACTCGACTTCTCTGTTGTTGTTGTGTGGCATTCGTTCCATTGCAAGTTTGTCACGAACGGAAGCTCCCCAGGTGACGTGCTGCTGTCGGCCGGCTTCATCGCGTACCTCGGCCCCTACACGGTCAACTACCGGCGCGAGCTGGTGCTGATGTGGAACCAGCGCACCAAAGAGCTGAGTAATATATTGTGTAGTTTTAACATCCTTTGTTTGTATTGGATAGAAGCAGGCGTTACTTTGCGGAAGTTCATGATTAGCAAGAAAAGGTTAGAATTATTTTGCTATAATCCGCCAACAGAAAAAATCTGTATGGTCAAACATGCAATTAAAAGCCAAGCACCACTCACCTACCCAGCCAAGCAAGAAAGCCAAGTTCCCAAGCAAGCAATGCCACCACCACTCACATGCACCACCACACAAAACTTTTACGCTACTCTCTAGAGAGTATAGCAAAATAATTCTAACCTTTTCTTGCTAATCCTTTGTTTGGTTTTTAATCTTTTGGGAATGGTCGGAAGAGAACGCCATGAGTAGGTGGACAAAGATATCGTTTTTTAGAGAGAAATATATGGGGTTTATAACCCATCGCGCTGTTCAAATATTATACTGGTGGCGATCGTCTTTTCTCGAACTTTTGTGAATTTTTCAAGTTTGCTCATGAAATTGGATAGAAGCAGGTGTATCGCCCGTGGTACCCGAGCGACACCAAACTGAGATGTTCCTTGTGCTTGCTCTGACTAGACATACCCTGTTCGGACGTGTACTCCCTGGTGACGACGCTCGGCGAGCCGGTCGTGATCCGGGCGTGGAACATCGCCGGGTTGCCGGTGGACGCGTTCTCCATCGAGAACGGCATCATCGTGGAGAAGTCTCGCCGGTGGCCGCTGATGATTGATCCCCAGGGTCCGTTGAACGTCTATCCAGTAGCTATCAGTACTATTCAGTATCAGTACTATGCAGTAGCAGAGAAACTCTCGACTAGCATACTATTCAGATAGTTTGACACTGGAAGCCTAAGTAAAGGTTTCATCTAAGACCCGATTTCACCAACGTAAAATAAGTCTTATCCGAGCGTAAATTTGATATTTTGACAGTATTTTCAATATAAGAACTGTCAGAATGCCCAATTTATTCCAAGGATACTCGATCACTCGATGTTGGTGAAATCGGCACTAAATGTAAGATGTAATACCTCTGTACAGAACAAGCCAACAAATGGGTGAAGAATATGGAGCGCGAAAACCAGTTGAAGGTGATAAAGCTGACAGACTCCAACTACGTGCGGGTGCTGGAGAACGCGATACAGCTGGGGTTCCCCGTCATCCTGGAGAACATTCGCGAACAGTTGGACGCCGTGCTCGAGCCTGTCCTGCTCAGAAATGTTTTCAGGTACGTCTGATGCGGCGAATTAAGTTAGTCATAGAAGTATTTATGGTGGACTTTTTATCGATGAATTAGTTTTCCAAAAAGAAGAAATTTGACTGATTAGAAAAAAAAATTTTTGGAATAAGGTATGTTTAAGAATTAAGAGTACCAATAATAATTAATTTAACTATGTTTTAAAATAGGTGTTCATTCTGTAAAGCTTAAATTACTTTAATTAGTCCTGTCGCGAGAGGTTTCTGAATTTTGATTCAGATGCTGATGGAATACCGGTTTCTTGCAGGTCTGGCGGCGTCGACTGCCTGAAATTAGGCGATAATATTTTGGAGTACAATTACAACTTCCGCTTCTATATCACGACGCGAATCAGCAACCCGCACTACTTGCCAGAGATCGCTGTTAAGGTCAGTGCCTCTGTGGAACTATGTAGTACTAAGTAGAACTAAGTAATACTATGTTTATGAGTCATAACAAACACAATCTTAGTGCGAAAAAATGTTGCAAAATTACAAATCGATGGGTGAATCATTTCCTGTAATTTAACACGCCGCGATCACGACTGTCAAATGATGAATGTTGTGTGGAAACGACAGGTCGCCATCAAAGGTTACAGTATTCAAAAGTGAATATGTATTTTAAATTCACTTGAAGATTTAGATTTTATAAATGTCAATGGCAACTCCTTGATTTTAAGGGATAAAAAGTAGCCTAGAGAAATCGTTTCATGATCATTTACTGACCCGTGAAAGTCCCATCTAGCCGTTCCAAAGACCAGCCCCAACAACAGTGACATACAGTTTCAGAGTTGATACGGTTATTTTCCACGTGCAGGTAACGCTGCTGAACTTCATGATAACGCCGCAAGGGCTGCAGGACCAACTGCTGGGCATCGTGGTGGCGCAGGACCGGCCCGAGCTGGAGCTGAAGAAGAACCAGCTCATCGTGGAGGGCGCCAACAACAAGAGGACGCTCAAGGAGATCGAGGATAAGATTTTGGAGGTATGATGTAAAATTTAACGAAAATAACATAATTATATTACTAGCAAATAACTGAGCTTTGTGAGGGCTCGCGTAGTTTTTCTAACGGGTACCTAACAAGTTCTGTTGCAGCGATGTTAACAGATGGCGTTAGTAGTACAATAACATTCTATCCAATGAATACAAAATTGTTAATGTTCTTTTTTTTTAAATGGTTATAAAATTATATTTTTTTTTGACAGATAACACATCTGGTTATGAAGTTAAATTACTATGTTAAAGCACAAATCTATAGGCGTAATAGTTTGTCAGTAAAGTGTACCACAAAAATGCTCAGGTTGTGGGATAGTGTTAGGGCTCGCCCTAATAAAGTGGATCTTGGCCTCCACGACTATGATGCGTCAGTGTTCTTTGTTTTATCTTTCCAACCAATTAAGAACAAAATATATTATTTGTGGAGTTAGGTCAACTTAGACCTAACTGCTTAATGTGGTTTAGTTTTTTTTTTAATGCTTTTGATACTTATTCATATTCTAAAGTTAAAAAGAAATCTTAAAAGACTCCACGTGCACAAAGTCGCTGGCAAAACCTAATACGTACCTAATAATAACCTAACCTAAACCTAAGGGTTATAGGCCATAGACCACCACGCTGGCCTAATGCGAATTGGCGGACTTCACACACCTTCAAGAACATTTGAACTCTCAGATGTACAGGTTTCCTCACAATGTTTTCCTTCACCGTTGAAGCAAGTGATATTTAATTGCTTAAACGCACTTGACTCCGAAAAGTCAGAGGTGCATACCCGGGTTCGAACCTGCGACCCCCCCCCCCCCCCCCCCGAATAGGAGACCACAGTCCTAACCACTAGGCTGTCACTGCTTCACTGCACTGCTTGCTTTTGGTAATTCAGTATGGTTCGCTAAAATTCAGAGAATAAATTTCAAAATTGTTCATAGGTCCTATCTTCAGCCGGCAACATCCTCGAGGACGAATCGGCGAACCAGATCCTGTCGTCGTCGAAGGTGCTATCGATAGAGATCGAGGCGAAGCAGGCCGCGGCCGCCATCACGGAGAAGGAGATCGACGAGGCGCGGCTGCTGTACGTGCCCGTCTCCAAGCACTCCTCGGTGCTGTTCTTCTGCATATCGGACTTGGCCAGCATCGATCCGATGTACCAGTACTCTTTAAATTGGTAAGTACCCACCGAAAACGGAAGAACGAAGCCTACTTGTCATTTCGTCGGAAACTCTACGATCTCATTTCATCGTTCCTTTTTTTGCCATCGGACACAAAGGCACATAAAAATGTGCACTGCTGCACTGATCTCGTACTTATTCTTAGCGCAACCGTTGAACTTCATTTGCAGGGAAACGGAATTTAAAAAACTGAGATCAGGTTTCCACTGAAGATACTGAAGAGCGCTGCTCCTGCTGAAGGGAGCTCGTTTCTTTATTCGCATTAATTGCTTTCTGCAACCGCATCGCTGCTTTGGACATATAGGGCTTTTCTGCCGCCCTATATTTATATCACTGGCTAGTTGAATGAAAGACTTGTAGTTGTAAAGATACTTGGGTTGAAGTATTATATTGAATTGTATAATCAAATAGATATAAAAAATACAATAATAAAAATGTCACACAAGAATTTTGAAGGATAATGACCGGCCTAATGTGTATAAGGAATTGAATGTGCGCATCCGTTCGCGCAGCTATTCATCTCTTTACAATGCTCGAAACTCAAATATTTCTCGCTGAAATGACATGTGGCTATTTATAATCCTATTGAAGAGGTTGTATACGCCACATACACTTTGATTTCAGGTTCATTAACTTGTACAACCAAGCGATCGTGAACTCTCCGAAGAGTGAAGACCTCGACGAGAGGCTGGAAGGTCTCAACGCCTACTTCACACGCAGCGTGTACGAGAACGTCTGCCGGAGCTTGTTCGAGAAGGACAAGCTCATCTTCTCGCTCGTTCTTACACTTGGCATACTACGCGCTCAGGCGAGTCTCATTCGGGTTACATTCTACTTGGGTCCTATTTCCTTCTCAGCAGAATCTGCTTTCCGATTGTAGTTTACTGCACTACTGTGTGTTGTTTTATTTCATTTCATAATTAAGATGTTGCTAAAAATGATTCTTTCAACTTGGACTCACCAGGGCAAATTGGACGACGAACAAGTGGCGTTCCTGCTGACCGGCGGCGTGGCTCTGGAGAACCCTTACGAGAACCCCGCGCCCGCCTGGCTCTCCGAGAAGTGCTGGTCCGAGGTGGTGCGCAGCAGCAACCTGAACGGGTGAGCGCGACGGCCGCTAAATCCTCACGCTGCCTCTGTGCGAGAGGCGTATCGAATCAAGAACCACTCTTATATGATGCCATAGAAGTAGTTTTAATTTCGCCATAGTAGTGGTTACATAAGGATGTATTAACACAGGCTCCGGGGCTTCAAAGAGAATGTGGAATCGAACATCGGAGCTTGGAAGGATTTCTACGATCTGGCCGCGCCCCATGAGAATCCTCTGCCTCATCCGTATGCGGACATCAGAGGGATCCCAAAACTGATCATATTCAGGTATTTATATCTAAAATACTTTGGTTTTTCTCAAAAGATTGAATTCTAGACGATCGCTCGGGGCTTTATTTATACTATTATCTCACTGGAACGCATTTGACAGGTGCATCCGGCCGGACAAGCTCATACCGCTCGTGCAGCAGTACGTGGTGGAGGAGATGGGGCGGCCGTACATCGAGCCGCCGCCCTTCGACCTGGAGAAGTCGTACAACGACAGCAACTGCTGCTCGCCGCTCATCTTCATCCTGTCGCCCGGCTCCGACCCCATGTCGGGGCTCGTCAAATTCTCCATGGAGCGCAAGGTGGTCAGCTTCGAGACCATCTCGCTCGGGCAAGGACAGGTCAGTTCTCGTCGTCGCGCTCTGCCCACATGAAGCGTAAAGCTCTAAAAAAAGCAAAATGTTCTGAAAGCCCTTAGTTTGTTGCTTGCAAAGAAGGACATGATTAAAGTACTTTCAGTTCAACTTAAATAATTCTTTTTTCATTGTTCTTTCTCCGCCCAGGGTCCAATAGCGGCCAACATGATCCAACAAGCCATCGTGACGGGCGGGTGGGTGGTGCTTCAGAACTGCCACGTGATGGACTCCTGGATGGGGGAGCTGGAGCGCATCTGCGCCGAGGTGATAGTGCCGCAGGTGACGCACGCCAACTTTCGCTGCTGGCTCACCTCCTACCCCAGCAAGGCCTTCCCCGTCACTGTGCTGCAGAACGGTGAGTCGCCGAGTCGAGGAACGTTCAAACCAGAATAGAATAACGTTTCATTACGGAAACTGAAGATCTATTCAATGAGAAACATAATGATTCTTTAAATAATTGTGAAACGGTTTAAAATTTTAAATCAATAAAAATAGGTAGGTTAAATTGTTAAAAAATAATTTGGAAATTCTATTACTTAGTAGAATTTTAAAACAATAAAAATAAACACGACGACTCGAGAACCTCCTCAGTGTTAAATTAGAAGAAAGAAAGTCAGAGGACGGATCTAATTTAAAGTTGTTTTGCACTAAACTTACAATTAATCGATTTTTCCCCTCAGGCGTAAAAATGACAAACGAAGCGCCGAAAGGTCTAAAGAACAATATCTATCGCTCCTACATATCGGACCCCATATGCGACCCCGAGTTTTACATCTCGTGCCCGCGCACGGAAGAGTGGAGGAGGTTGCTGTTTGCGCTGTGCTTCTTCCACGCGATAGTGCAGGAGCGAAGGGCTTTCGGACCTCTGGGCTGGAACATACAGTACGAGTTCAACGAGAGCGATCTGAGGATATGCATCATGCAGTTGCAGGTAAACTATTGCATCTAGAGCTAATTACTGTAATCACTGCTTGAATTCTGCTCCTTAAGCTACTGTTATCCGGTTTAGCGCATTATTTGGCATCGAGAACGCGTCTTGAATTGTCGTAATTCGAATAATGTCAAAAACTTGAACGAGATTGTTTCAGATGTTCCTTACGGAATATTCGGAGACCCCGTTCGACGCTCTCAACTATTTGGCGGGCGAATGCAACTACGGTGGCAGAGTCACTGACGACAAAGACCGGAGGCTCATCTTGTCTCTGCTGTCCATCTTCTACAACGATGAAGTGACGACAGATCCTAAGTAAGAATTATTGGGGTTTTATTAAGGCATGGAAGACTAAAAAGGGTATCATTTAGGATCTCTGTCTAGGACACATTTTTTTTCATTCGACTAGACAGTAAATTATTAATAGTAATAGTGGTCGATCACAGGATGTGGCGACCACTATTTTAATAATCACAGGTGGAGGCGACTTTTAAGACTGCAGCAATGCACTCATACGTTCTGTTCGGTCCCGTCACAGCTACTCGTTCTCCCCGAGCGGCGAGTACCGCATCCCGCCCTCCATGGACTACAACTCGGTGCTAGAGCACATCCGGGCGTTGCCGATGATCGCCAAGCCGGAGGTGTTCGGGCTGCACGACAACGCCGACATCACTAAGGACAACAAGGAAACTGCTGCGGTATACATACGTTCTGTTCGGTCCCGTCACAGCTACTCGTTCTCCCCGAGCGGCGAGTACCGCATCCCGCCCTCCATGGACTACAACTCGGTGCTGGAGCACATCCGGGCGTTGCCGATGATCGCCAAGCCGGAGGTGTTCGGGCTGCACGACGACGCCGACATCACTAAGGACAACAAGGAAACTGCTGCGGTATACATACGTTCTGTTCGGTCCCGTCACAGCTACTCGTTCTCCCCGAGCGGCGAGTACCGCATCCCGCCCTCCATGGACTACAACTCGGTGCTGGAGCACATCCGGGCGTTGCCGATGATCGCCAAGCCGGAGGTGTTCGGGCTGCACGACAACGCCGATATCACTAAGGACAACAAGGAAACTGCTGCGGTATACATACGTTCTGTTCGGTCCCGTCACAGCTACTCGTTCTCCCCGAGCGGCGAGTACCGCATCCCGCCCTCCATGGACTACAACTCGGTGCTGGAGCACATCCGGGCGTTGCCGATGATCGCCAAGCCGGAGGTGTTCGGGCTGCACGACAACGCCGACATCACTAAGGACAACAAGGAAACTGCTGCGGTATACATACGTTCTGTTCGGTCCCGTCACAGCTACTCGTTCTTCCCGAGCGGCGAGTACCGCATCCCGCCCTCCATGGACTACAACTCGGTGCTGGAGCACATCCGGGCGTTGCCGATGATCGCCAAGCCGGAGGTGTTCGGGCTGCACGACAACGCCGATATCACTAAGGACAACAAGGAAACTGCTGCGGTATACATACTTTTTTCAATAATTGCTTGTAAAATTTTAAGTTCCAAAAAATTATTAGATACTTTGTTAATTTGTTTAATTTCCGGGTTTAAACGGTTAACCATCTTGAACAGAATGGAAACAGATTTCATATATCTTGGATCATAAAGAACCGAGATACTTCTGCAAAAGCGATCAAACGACAACCATTCCATTTGTAAGTCCTAAACTTAAAGAAACATTTGGGTAGGAACTAGGAAGCAGTGTTCAAATTCGATTAATGTGAAAATTTTAGTTCTCGTTATTTTTTTCCGAAAATCACGGAACTGTGATCGATGAGTTGGTTATAATGAGTAGTAATCCTATAAATAGTCCATCCTTATTCAACCAGGATCTTATAAAAGTCTAAAAACTGCTCGACTGAATTAAATCTGCCCCACACAGTTGCTGTTCGGATGCCTGCTGACGCAGACCAGCATCGTGGCGGGCGGCGGCGGCGAGGGCGCCGAGGGCGGCGGCGTGGTGGAGCTGACGCGCGACATGATGGCGCGCCTGCCGCGGCCCTACGACGTGCTGGCCGTGAGTCTGCAGTACCCCGTGCAGTACTACAACAGCATGAACACCGTGCTCAAACAGGTGAGCCATCTGCGTGTTCCGCTGCTTCCCGGGCTGGTAACCCTAAGGGCATCGTGCATGTCGCGTCTGATCCCTCGTGCGCTGCAGGAGCTGATCCGCTACAACCGCCTGCTCAGCGTGGTGGCGCGCACGCTGCACGGCGTGCACATGGCGGCGCAGGGGCTGGCCATCATGAGCGCGGAGCTGGAGGGCTGCAACAACGCCTTCGTGAAGGGCATCGTGCCGCAGGCGTGGATGTCCAAGTCTTACCCCTCCATGAAGCCTTTGGGATCCTACGTTGCGGACTTTTTGGCCAGGTGAGTTAGGTGTATACATACAAATAAGTATATTAGTCCTAATCGATATACATACTTAGACCTTTTTCTCCTTCGGTTCACTCTGTCAAATGGTCGAGGTCATCATGTCCCAGGGTACTCCCAAAGCAGACAATGTGGTCGATTCATCGTCGCGATCGCTCTGCACGGTAAAAGGCGCTCGATGGAGTCCTTGTGACGCCGAGTGATGAATCCGAAAAAACTGAATTCTTCGAGCAAGGAGAAAGTGTTAAATTCAGTAAACAAGACCTCCAACATTCGTTTACATAACAAATAATGGCAACCACATACAACAATAATGGCAACACTAATTTTAAACGTCATCTGTGAACATTTTCAAGCTGCGAACAAAGTACCGGATGCGTCCATAAGCCGCAGCTGACATCCGCAGTCCGTAGCGTGTAAACGCTGAGCTTTGCACAGTTGGACGTAACCTTGAACCGTCCTGAGCGTTCGGATGTCCTATAGAATTCGTGCAATGGCACACACTGTCAGCCGCGGCGTACAGGCGCATCCTATAGTTTTTTGACAGATAAAGTTTTAAAATTAGTGTTGCCATTATTGTTGTATGTGGTTGCCATTATTTGTTATGTAAACGAAGTGTCTGAATGTAGTCTTCCTATTTCTATGGTTAAAGGTGTGTATACAAGCGTAAACTATTAGATCGGCAGTGACGACTCTAATTGTCTAATTAGTGTGTCTTACAGTCTGAATGTCTTTAAACTTGTCTAAATTTAGAGACATTTTCATTTAGTGCACTAAATTTAGCCAAATGTAAAGGCCGCTTTAATGTCACATTCATGACAGTGGCGCCCATAAAGCAGGTTTTTTAATTTTCTGGTTATACTATTATAAATTTTCCTTACCGTTAGAAAATATTGGCAAACCATAAAACCATTTACGAACAGTCCTTAAAGGTTTGTGAAGTTCGCTATTCATCGTCGAATTTTGTCCGCAATTTGGCATTAATCGTCAATTTCTGAGGCGTCTAATGGCTTATGATCGCAAAGCACGCTTGTGTTTAAATCTGTGTACACTAGCGGCACGCTATGATGGCCGGTTTGACGTTTGTCCGCTCATGAAGTTCCGTATTAATTGATAACGACTTTGAAGGAAATAATTGTATTACTTTATTGACGATAGTGATGTGCAGAGATTCATAAATTTTATCGAATGTAGTTTTAGGTTTAGGACTCAAAATTTATTTATTAAATTGATTTCTAAAATGTATACAAGTGTAGAAAAATCAGTTTGCACCATTTAAGGGGTGAATGTACTTGTGAATATGAACAATTTTCACTATGTGGACAAACCTCTGAAATCGCAAAAAAATATCAGCTGTTTCATACAAAAGGTAAAATTTTTATTTTTATATGATATATACCACAACTCGGCATTTGGTTTTCTAAATTGAAAATTTTTAAAAATGGAATCTAATACGATCGTCACATAGGATCGCTGGCTAGCACAACTACTACCTCCGGCAAACTCGCGTCAATGCTCAATGCAAAACAAAGCAGTTTCGAATTGACGTTGCTTCGAAAAGTATAAACTGTCAGTGCAATGCGATTGTGATATAGTTTTGACCTGGCTTTGGATTTCAAATATTGATACTGCATTACTGTTGACCCTTGCTCGTTAATTTGGACTCTGTTCAAGCCCTTTGTTGTGGATTTCGTCGATATGACCGAACGTACGCAGAGAACTGTTCTAAATAGTCAGACACGTGAGTTCGTAATACGCCTTCGTAACTATTTCGATCGTGAAGCTCAAAATGGAGGGCCAATTTTACCTATAACGTCAGTGGTTGAACGCGTAGCTGATGCGCTTAATATTGGACAACGAACTGTTAGACGGATAACTAAAAAAAAAATATGGCGAGACTGGCACAGAAGAAAATAAACTTCACACACCAAAAAAGAGAAAACGAGCAAAACCAGTCGTAGGCATCGATAGCTTTGATGCCGATGCTATCCGAAGACATGTTTACGGCTACTATTTACAGAAGGAGTATCCAACAAGAAAAAAGTTGGTGCATTCACTGAAGGAAGCTGGATTATTCTTCGGTGGGGAAAGTTCTTTAACGAAGATTTTGAAGACCATTGGATTTCGATACAAAAAATGTAACAAACGCAAAATATTGATGGAAAGATTTGATATAGCGATGGCAAGGTATACTTTTTTACGGCAAGTGAAAGAAATCAAAAATTGGCAAAATGTTGTGTTCTTGGATGAAACATGGCTTAATGCTAACCATACTGTAGGCCGTTCTTGGAACGATGACACAGCAGCATCTACTTCCAAAGTTCCTGTAGGAAAAGGATCGCGACTTATAATTTGTCACGCCGGAACCATCAACGGGTTTGTCGAAGGTTCTCTCATGGCTTTTGCGTCAAAAACCACTGGAGACTATCATGAAGACATGAATGGAGAAAAGTTTACTGAATGGTTTACCTCAATGTTGTGTAGCCTCCCTGAACCATCTATTATAATTATGGACAACGCCCCATACCACTCGATGCAAATTGACAAGCCACCTGCCCAATCCCAAAAGAAAGCTGATATCGTCGCATGGCTTCGTAAAAATGGCGTAGATGCAAACATGAATATGTTAAAAGCGGAATTAGTACGTCTTTTAAAAGAAAACAAACCAACCAAGATCCGATACGTCATTGACGAAATAGCATTAGAACATGGGCACAGAGTTATACGGTTACCGCCTTACCATTGTGAGTATAATGCGATTGAGTTGGTGTGGGCTCAAATTAAGGGATATGCTGCAAGACACAATACAGAACCCCCATTTACCACAAAAAAAATGCTAAAATTATTAGAAGAAGCTTGTGAACATGTGACTAAAGGAGACTGGGAAAAGGTTGTGAATAGAACTGTTAAATTAATAAGGGAAGATTATGAAAGAGATGTGAAAATAGATAATATTATAGAAAACGAACATATAATTATTAATGTAGGTGATGATAGCAGTGACGACAGTGAAAATAGTAGTATGGACGAATCTGATTAATTATGGCCTTTTGTGGCACCTTTTTTGGTATCTTTTGTATTCATATGTTTCTTGTGTGCATATAAAGTATGTATATTCATTTTCATTCAAATATTCAGTTCGTTCAAATAAATTAAATAAACATATACATTTTTGTTTTATTAAACCTATTTAATCAGGTACAAAAACAAAACTTAATTGTTTTTTGTTCGAGAATAAATTGACATTCCACATCACTATTGTAATGTGTCAAACCGGCCATCATAGCGTGCCGCTAGTGTAGTTCCTATTGGGTTTGGGGATGTAAATATATCATAAATAGTTTCAAGAAAGGATAAACACGTTTTGGATAAAATAATAGTTTATTATCGCAATTCGCAACATTGCCACAATTGTAAAGTTGTCTAAAGCTTACAAATACCTTTGTACTCAGTCTGCTCCTTTGCTCTTATATGCTCGTCTAAGCTCCGTTATTTTACAAATAAACGCATCACAATATGTTGGTATAAAATGTGCATCAGATACCTAGTTAATTGTTCATAATTTTAATATTAATTTGTTGTAATCTTCCCTATACACAACACATACAGCAATATGGGGACACAAGATAACAAGATTTCGCAAGTAAATAGGTAAACGATTAAACACCGGCGGTGGACTAATTATAACATTTATTATACACTATTAGCAGATAAATCCTAAAAATTTAATCGTCGCTTCAGAAACTAAGCCAATTCATATTTCCGAAAGTGAAATATCTTCCTCACCGAACCGCTGGTAGTCATGAAGTGTCATAAGAGCCACAGGTTGGCCTGCGTGAAATAAATAAATTTGCATTTTATGCCACGTTTCTGTCCGGAATCTGCTCCGGACCGGCGAATTGGCAGTAGCGTCGCTACGTACAAACAAACTTGACAAAACAACCTTCTACAGGCCTTTGGGATGGCTAGTGCAATTTGAAATAGTAAAAAAATGTGCTTACAATGTTGTAAACTTCATATAATCCGGGTAAAAATGAAAACTTGAACTCCCCGAGTTTGGTTTAGTTCCGCAACTGACGATCAATTCAGTAACCTAAATAGACATTAAACAGTCATCTCTGCGAATAGCAAAGAGTAATTACCTACATATAAACTACATTTAAATGAACAAGTAAACATCCACAGATCCACAACAATGTCTCGCTCCGGTACGGTCTGTCAACCTTCAGAGTTTTTGGCCAGATCTAGCAGTTTGTTCATCAGCTCTCCGCCGAAGGATTCCCTGTATTTCTGGCTTATGCTGTTCAGTAACGCGTAAGGCGTTTCGTAGTTCATATTTTCAATGGTAGACAAGCTCGTGTCGTCGTACTTGCGGCCGACCACCCTGAACCCCGCGGACGACATCTCGACGCAGTAGTCGGAGTTCTCCAGAGTGGTCAGGTTGATGTGCACCCGCCGGTTGGTGTTGGCGAGGGAGGACGACACGTGCGCGCGGGTCACGTGTTTCCGGATGTCGTTGATGGCGGCTTCCGCTTCGATTGGCCATGTTTCTTTATCTAGCACTTGTTCCTCCGTCATTTTACCTGAAAAGACAAAAACCAATCGTTATCCTTCTTCTGGGCCGGAAGGTCCATTTCCCAGAATATACGTTGGACAGATGCATATATAAATTTTTAATAATGCACAATGCATTAAGGGATTCTTAAACGCTGCAGGTTATGTTTAGATTTAGGTTAAGTTTTACTCTACAAGGAATTGTTTAGTTGGTGAAAATGGGCATTATCTCAGTAACTCAATTACAAACAACAAGTAAATCTTCCCCAAAGCAGTTTTTTTAACGTAGTTAGCCTACAAAATGAAATGTCATTTTCACTTTGAAGTGTTCCTAAAGGTTGGTGGAAACTAATAATTGTCTAAATAGTTAGGTATGCCCCTAATTTAGTAAAGAAAAGAAAACGTTAATATCATTTAAAAAAAAATTGCAACAGAAAGGGTGCTGCATCTATAATTTAATCGTCATTGTTTCATCACCAGGTTAAAATTTCTCCAAGACTGGATAGACGAAGGGCCACCGATAGTGTTCTGGCTATCTGGATTCTATTTCACCCAGTCGTTCCTCACGGGCGTGCTTCAGAACTACTCGCGCCATAACAGAATACCCATCGATCAGGTGCACTTTGAGTTCACCATCACCAGCATGGAGGCCGAATGCGAAGAGGAACCGTCGTTCGGGGTTTATTGTAAGGTGAGAACTATAAGATAGCGAATTAATTTCTACTTAGGTATCTAATTTAGCTTTTAGAAATACGTTGAGGCAATAGGTCCCTTGCCATGCCATGCATGTATTTAAAATCATAGAATTATAACGCATAGAAAGACAGTAGCCGCGCGCGGAGTGTAACACTTTCATGGAGGCCTTCAAAGGCTCTTTACGCCTATCAGTACGCACGTGTCGGCGAGCGAAAATAAACCCTTTCATGGTAGCCTTAAAGACTAGTTTTGCCTGCCGGCACGCACACTAGTGTACGTGTCGGCGAGCGTAAATACACGACGCCTCTTAGCACACATAGTTCGAAAAATGGTTACTTACACGTTATGTTAGTTTACTTGTATGTAACTATCGGTCTATGCGTTATTAGTCTAAGTTTAAAATGTGGGTACTAGTAACCCGCTTGATGGCACTCTAGTTTTGTTAAGGATTAGGTATAATTTAAAATATTTGAACCTGAATCAACTAGGTACGATAGTAACCCATAGTAACCCGTAACACACATTTTATTCATTCTTCTTTCAATTTGATTTATATCCCTCTAAACTTTTATTATATACTAGGAAGGTACTGCACTAGCGCCCCTGGTAAAATAAATGTACATAATATTTATAGATATAGATATATCACCATCCATGTTAATTTTACATGGATATATATAGATATATTAAAATTAAGTAGAAAATAAATAATAGTTTAAAAAAACTAAAAACACGCTTTTTATAGAAAACCAAACTAAAAAATAGAAAATAAATTTTAATAAATTTAAATTAAGAATAGGGGACAAAAATTTCAATAAATATAAATTAATAATACGCTTTTTTTACAATAAAATACATTTTTTTATTTACACTATTATTAATTTATATTTATTGAAATTTTTGGACCCTATTCTTAATTTAAATTTATTAAAATTTATTTTCTATTTTTTAGTTTGGTTTTCTATAAAAAGCGTGTTTTTAGTTTTTTTAAACTATTATTTTATTTTAAACCCTGCATATTAAATTTACAAGCAGCAAACACAAAAAATGGATAACCAAGGTCAGGAACACAGTGTTTTTGTGTGGGTGAGTAACGAGCACGTAGCTGAGGGATCAGGAAATATATTAAAAGGAAAACATGCATGTGTTTAATGTTTTTATTGCTACCAACTTGGTTTTTACCTGCTTTTAGAATATTGTTACAAATAAATTAATTTTTTTTTAATTATTGCCCTCGTTATTTCACTTAGGGCTGCTTGCAGAGACGCCGGGTTAGGTTTAACCCAGGATTAAATTTGTAATTTTGACAGAAGCTGTATACGAAATCTGTCAAAGAAACAGCTTACTCTGGGTTAAAATGATAACTAGGCGTATCTGCAAAGTTTGAAATATTGTAAAGAAAAACTAAATTCAAACACTGACATACTCGCTGAAATACACAGCGATAATGTAGAGGTCTAAGGCACATTATACCATTATTGCTATTCGCGGTATTTACCATTATTATGATTTTTGTTCAAACAATTATTAACTTTTAAATTGAAGACCAATATTTAACCAATAAGTTGACATCGGTTTTAAACCCCGCTCAGAATGTTATTTGTGTAAAAATGTTTGTAGAATGAAGCAAATAAATAAATGTATACGATTGTATATTTTTTGTGAACAGGGCTTATTCCTCGAAGGCGCGCGATGGAACCGCGAGATCATGCAGCTGGATGAGTCCTACCCCAAGATCCTCTTCGACACAATACCAATTATCTGGTTCCAACCGGCGCTCATCGCCGACTTCAGCCCTCCACCGAGCTACTTCTGCCCTATTTACAAGACGAGCGAGAGGAAAGGCGTGTTGGCTACAACAGGGCATTCCAGCAACTTTGTCATGTATATCACGTTGCGATCTGATATACCGCAGAAGCATTGGATCAACAGAGGTGTCGCAAGCTTGACTCAGCTCGATGACTAGAGTTTGAACTATTACATGCTTGTTAGCATTGATGTAGTGTTGATAGTGTAGGTACATAATAAACTGAAGACCACGTGAAGTTAGCCCATAGGTAAAAGGCGAGGCTAGGCATATTTGGGCAGGAAACTGGGATCCCACGACAAAAATTATTTTTTTACAAATAAATAAACGGAAATACAGAAAGTTTTTGCATGTTTTAGGTCGATGGTATCTGGCAGGTCAAGTTTCTATTTTTATACTAACAATAATAATATTTATTTTGTGATCTATTTCTAGTCAAACAATATCAAATAAAAAAGTTATTCTTAAAATGAAGTGTTTCTTTTTGAACCTATACTTGAAGTCAAACTTTCTATACCAACTTCAAAAGACTGTAAATTTTTTACATATGTATACAACTATTTGCAGGTGTTTTCACACTTTTCGGTCTTCTAATTCCTACTAGATAACATGAGAATTGGGTATTTGACTGATATTTACTTATTTACTTAAAATAACGTTTTTAATAATTATAACACAATGCAATTTCTCTTTTTTAAATATCTTTGCTAATCTCGGAATTATAACCTGTTTTACTGTGACTGTATCTGTCGCTTTCTAAAATGAAATTTTCTATGGAGCATGTATGGAGCTGCTGAATTGTGACATCACAGTTCACTCGCAGCAGTCTCTGTCTAACAGGAAAGTTTAAAGCTAGTTTAAAGCTATAACTTATTTGTTTCTGGACTGATTAATTTTCTGTTTTTACAAATGTTATTCTTACATGTTAAATTTTCGATTAAAAATAATGAACATCAACATTTTGACTACAGTCAAATACCCAATTGGTAACATAATAAGGCTTTTCATCTTCATGAAGGAAAACTTTATGATGTTCCTTTTTTAAATAAATATATCCAAGTGCCACTAAGAATCTGGGAACTGGCAGCCTTATAGCAATCCTAATCCTACAAATTGCAGTAATAGAATCTTAGTAAATAGTGACTTCAATTTGTTACATGTATGTATGGTTGAAATTCTATTGCTTATTACAAAATAGTTCAATATGTTTGTGATTGCACAGTAAAAGTTGTTAGGCATTTATGTATTTTTTAGTAATATTTTAGTTTAAAGGTAAACAAACCAAGCTCAAATAACATTATAATCATTATTATGTTGTAGCGAGTTTTTAAATATATAGAGTTTATTACATTATAAGTACCTATATTGATAGTTTAACCAAGTGACAAAATAATATGATGAGATATTTTATTGTAACATCATTGGATTGTGATATTTTTTTTTTGTTGAAAACATTAAGGTAAGTTTTGTCAAAAGGACAATGCTCAAAAAACCCAGTCACGGCTCTAACCAAATGTAACTCAAATGGCTTGTTCGCTTTAAGACATATTCGCTTTACAACAGATTCGCTTTACGGCAGAAGTACAGTGAACTCAAATAAATAGGCTAGGTATAGGCTAGACATCAGGAGCAGTTCGATCACCCTGCAACATTTTTGGATAATGTAATTTTAAACCTGGAAAATAAACAACTTGTAAACAAAGGCATTTAATTAAAAATTTAAAATATTAAAATAAACCTTTGTTTTGTTTTATTTTTATTATTAGGGCTGATTTTTCAATCAACAGAAAAACCTTATTTGATGAATAAATCTGATGTTTTGACAGATTTACTATACAAAAACTGTCATAGGTACCTCTTTATTCCTCGAATAAAAGTTATCTGACTGTTGAAAAATTGGCCCTCAATCTTGTAAATGTAAAATGATTGTTGTGTTTGTAATATTATACACTTTTGAACTGCAACTGGAACTATTTAATATTTTAATACAATAAACAATGGCCCCTGTCAAAATTCAAATAGCATTTATAACATATTCAGCATTTATAGCCATTGATTTCAATGATGCCCCCTATGCAGTATTTATTTACTCATTTTTACCTATGATTTGAGTTACATTTCGTTTGCGCTGGGCCTGGGTATTTCCTCATACAATTTGAGCATTGTCCTTTGGTAAAGATCTGAGGAAAATGGATATTGAGGAGAGAACTTTACAAGGGATAACAGCAAATCACTCCCGTAAGACTTAATTACTTATGCTTGTATGCATACTACATAATTATATGACGGTCTTGACCACTAAATTATTAACAAAGTAGCAGAAGTTTTCTGAAGTGAAAGGGCCAATGTCACTAATGTGTATGAATTTCTAAAGTGGAACACGGCCAAACGCTTAGACATTGGATTTCATCAAGCTTCTCAAAAATTAAGTTATACTAGTGGTTCACCCCAAACTGAGACTTCGAGGTGAGGGTATCCCATAATTATTCATTCAATTGATACATTACGACCAAAACTGACATTTTTATTATGCCCATTTTGATCAAACATGATTTAGGTATGTTAGGTGAAAACGGGAGTAGGAGTCTCTTTACGTAGGTAGCCCCTAATTAATACCATCCTAAGTCCTAACATCCGTCCCAATGTCCTTTTAGGTGTCCCGTACAGGTTCGTGATAACGAAGTTGACAGAAAGTATCACCTAACTTAACATAGGTAGCCTGTATTAAAGCTTAGGGAACATTAGTGAAAACATTGAATTATTATGTACTAACGAGTGAAAACGTTTTGCCAGAGAGAGTCTTCAAGCGAGAGTATTAAATCTCCACATTGAAAGCCCCCATTTTGTCAATTTCAAGGGAAAAATTAAAAAAATTATATTTTTGTACTCAGTTCCAAATTATCTTTGCAACCATATGTAAAGCTATAAAAAATATTTAACTTCGCTTTCGTTTTTATGAGAGCTCTCCTCAAATAAAGATTTTTATAATTTTTTAAGCAATAGAATAGAATAGAATAGAATAGAAATATTTAGAATAGAATAGAAATATTTTTTATTCAAATAAACTTTTACAAGAGCTTTTGAATAGTCAATGAATCTACCACTGGTTCGGAATGCCTTTCCTGCCGAGAAGAACCAGCAAGAAACTCGGCGGTTGCTCTTTTCAAAACAGATTTACAATACAGTAAATACTATGCTATATATGCAGTGTTTCCACAATGAGGAAAGTTCCAAAAATGCATACAGACTAACTTCTATCTTAAGATGGGCAGACATAAAGTAGCCCCATTCCCGCCGGTGGCACCCGTTCACGAGCATGACGCATGACCCAGCCATTGCTTCGCTCAACCATATTTGAGGGAACGTAACAACCCGCATCACACGACACCACCACAGAAATGTTTAAAGAGTGCGTGACATACTTATGCTACCCATGTCAAGGCATCAAACTGAAAACTAATATTCAAATGCTAATTTTAAGACATCACTTAGACACAAATAAAGTAGAAACACTGAATAGCACAGGATAATTTTGTTACACAGGTTGATAATCAATTTAGGTTGATAAACAAGTTGATTATTACTGTCTCATGAATCGCTGGAGCGAGTTATATCCACGCTTTTTTGTCATTAATATAGTCTTCAATTGTATAATATGCTTTTTCCATGAGAGAAGTTTTAATTGCTTTCTTAAACTTGTGTAAAGGCAAGTCTAAGATCGACTGTGGAATTTTATTATAGAACGTCACGCCCATTCCCACAAATGTCTTTCGGACCCTCTGGAGGCACAGTCGAGGAATCACGAGCCTATTTGGATCTCTAACCTGCCTATCGTGTAAATCACCCTTTTTTTTGTAACTTAAAATATTTTGTCTGACAAATATTATGTTGTTATAAATATATTGTGAAGCTACTGTCAGAATGCCTATTTCCTTAAATTTTTCTCGAAGAGAATCCCGCGGTTTTAAATTGTAGATTGCGCGAATTGCCCTCTTCTGCAATACAAAAATTTTTCCAATGTCGGCTGCTTTACCCCATAGTAAGATTCCGTATGACATAATACTATGGAAATATGCAAAATAAACAATTTTTGCAGTTTCTATGTCAGTTAACTGTCGAATCTTCCTAACAGCGTAAGCAGCAGAGCTAAGCCTGCCAGCAAGTGTTGTTATATGGGTGCCCCACTGTAGCTTAGAATCCAGGGTTAATCCCAAGAACACTGTGGAGTCCTCAGTTTTCAAAGGTTCATTATTTATCTTTAGATTATTACTGACAGCTCTGGTGTTAGGCAATAAAAACTCAACACACTTGGTTTTTTTAGCATTTAAAAGTAAATTATTTGCCGTAAACCATTCAGAAACTTGAGATAATGCATTATTTACATCGTCAAAATTGTCTTTTTTCCTATCGACTTTGAAAATCAAAGACGTATCATCAGCAAATAGTACAATATCGCAAGTATTTTGGACAAAATGTGGTAAATCATTTATGTAAATCAAAAACATGAATGGATCTAGAATAGAACCCTGGGGTACACCCATTACTGAGGCTGATCCGGATGATTTTACGTCATTGACACATACTCTCTGAACACGATCACTGAGATAAGATGCAATGAGACTAAGTGCAAAACCTTTAATACCATAGTGGCTCAGTTTAAGCAAAAGGGTCTCGTGATCAACGCAATCAAATGCTTTTGATAAATCACAGAAAATACCAATGGCATTCTGTGAGTTCTTCCATGCATCGAATATGTGTTGTAACAGCTTTGCGGCTGCATCGGTTGTTGATCGACCCTTAGTAAAACCATACTGCTCAGGGTGAAGAAGTCCATTTAAATTAAAGTGTAGAAGCAGTTGGTTGAGCATTATTTTTTCGAATATCTTGCTGAGGGTTGGCAAAATTGAAATTGGTCTGTAGTTATTCGGGTCACTTTTGTCTCCCGATTTAAAAAGAGGTATTAGTTTACTACATTTCATAAGGTCTGGAAAAGATCCAGAATCAACTGATTTATTAAAAATTAAGGCAAGATATGGCGCAATAATATCAATTATACTGTGGATTATTTTAACTGAAATTCCCCATAGATCTCCCGTTTTTTTATTTTGTAAAGCTTTAAATATTTTGATAATATCATATGGGGTAACATGTTCAAACTTAAATAGTTTACTGCACTCAGAAACGTTGCTCTTTAAAAGATTATAGGCTCCTGTTGGCGAGGAATTTAGAGAACTAGTTGTGGTAACTGGAATATTTTTGAAAAAGTTCTCAAATGTATTTGCAATGTCTATGTCGGAGTCAATAATATGGTTATTAATTTTGAGCTCCAATTTATTATTATGCGTCTTGTGTTTTCCCATTTCATTGCCGATGATGTCCCATGCGGCTTTTATTTTATTATCAGAATTAATAATTTTTTGTTTTATGTAAAGAGACTTAGCTTGTATGCATACCTTTCTAAATAATTTGGAATAGGTTCTTACATATTCAATAAACGCGGGGGAATAATTATATCGCTTTTCTGCATACAAATCAAATAGCTTATTTCTACTCTTATAAATGCCAACAGTTGCCCAGTCACTAAACTTTAGATTAAACCGAAACCTTTTTTCTATCATCTTAAAGGCAGAGTTGAATTGAGAGTTTAACAGATCAAAAAACTTGCGATAGATTTCATCCGGACCACCCTGTGTAAGGTCAAGTGTCGGTAATGTAGCCGAGATATTATGTTTGAATTGCCTTACTTTTTTAGTGGTAACTGGCCTACATTTTATTATTTTTGTAATTTTCTGTTCACTGCTTGGAACAGATATCATTTGTCCGCAATGATCAGATCTTAAATAAGTGATAACAGATTTTTCGATAATGTTACAATCACAAAAAATGTTATCTATACAAGTAGCTGAATTTGCAGTAATTCTTGTGGGTTCAACAAAAATATTCTCCAGGTTAAAGCATTTAAATAAGTTTAGTAGTCTACCCGTAAAAGGAGTGTGAAGCAAAATATCAATATTATAGTCTCCACAGATTACTATTTTTTTTGATGACCTACATAGCCGCTTTAAGGCGTCCTCCATGACCTGCTCAAAAAGACCGAAGTCACCCGAGGGGGGTCGGTACACGCAAACTATAATATATCGGTCCAGCTCAACACAAGACAGCTCTATTATGCGTTCTATAGAAAGACTAACAATGTCTTTTCGCTCTTTGTAATTATTATTGTTGCGCGTTATTATTAGTGATCCCCCGTGTATCGCAGTCTTTCTTGAGAACACACTTGACAGTGAATAATTTTCAAAGTGTACAAATAACTGATGAGAATTGAGCCAGTGCTCAGTGAGGCACAAGATGTCAATATCAAATTCTTTTATAAATAGCTCAATCTCATGTTCTTTGCCAGATAAGCCCTGGATATTTTGATGTACAAGATTAATTTTACATTGCTTATCTGTTGTCCTATTGCTTAGTTTAAAATTTTATTAATTCCACAGGAATTACTTCTATTGGAATCCAATGACAAAAAATCTGAATTAGTATTACTACTAATTATGTCTATATTATTAGTACAACATGTACCACTGTCGCTGGAATTTAATTTTGGTGTCAAAATACTTGAATTAGTAATAATTGTGTCAATATTTCTGGTACAACATGTACCATCGCCCGACAAGCCAAAACTGGCTGAATTTTGTATATTATAGGTTACATCACTTGTAACTGCATCGTTAATATTATGCGCTAAAAGTGAAGCTATATGGAGCTTACATCTCCTCGGGAGATACATACTCTCACCGGTCAGTTGAAAATATTCTGAAATGAAATATGTGAAATGAATATTCGGCTGAAGGCCATCGGTTTACTTATTATTATATTTAAATTTGAAGTAATTACGTTCATTAATTCAGAAGATAAGGCTCTGACAGACGGACGGACGGACAAGTGCAAATTAACTCACGTAGACTCAGAAACCTTCGCTTCGCTCGGTCAAAAAGTGGAAAAAGGAATTTCATTTTGTTTACTTACTAGTCTTCCCCAAACTAAGTGAATAGCAAATTGTTTGCAGTTTGCAGAGATGCCGTAATGTGCACGTAATATTGCTGGATCTCTCAGTATGGATACATTATAGAATAACTATCAATTTACTAAAAATAAATGCGAGAAACATGAAAACACCGCGAGAATTTCTATCACAGCAAACATTTACCATTTACATTTTTTAAATTGATTTGACATTTTTTACAAGCACAGCACTTATCAAGTTAGCAGTTAGCACAGATACAGCCACAGATTAGGTATTAGTTACATGTTAGTTACTACGTAACGTACAGCACAGCAAACACAGGCCACAGCTAATGAGAGGCAGCTCAGAGCACCAGTGTTGCCAACTCCTATAAATTGAAGTCGCTAGAATTATTATTAATATCAAAAGTCACCAGAAAGTCGCTATAAACGATTTTACCCGGAGCGGACTCAGGATTTTGTTATGGGAGGGGCATACGAGGCTAGTGGCGGTAATTTAAATATTATAATATTAAAAAATATAGAGCCAGTGGTCGCGTTGAGGTTTACTAAATGCCTTAAAATATACTAAGCAGGTTCTGAGGTTATATTAGTATACCTTACTAGGTTACAATATGTATTCTATTTTTGCACCTTAAATTTGGCATGCAAGTCGCTTTCCGTTTAAATATATTTTTTCAAACTCTAAATAAAAATTTTGCATTAAAATTTTACACAATTTATCTGAATCTTAAACCAGATGATTTCCGAACGTTCTCAAAAAATTAATCCTAGAGACAGACATTAAATGTCAGACAGCACAGACATTAAATTTTTTTAAAATAGCTGAAGCTACAGCATGCAACTTTAATTAAATTAAGTTTGAATTTGGCGCGCAGGTGCGTTTGCGTTTTCCCTAGTACCTACCTATATAATTATCTCTTTGTTCTGTATAATTCTGTGTCATGTAAACAAAAAATGTATTTATTACGATTGTGATGTATTCATTAAGCCCTATTTATTTTGATTTGTACTACAAAAGTCGTCAGATAAGTCGCTAAAACATTTTCGTCGTCAAATCTTATTTACTGTCGCTAAGACTCAAATGACAGTCGTCATTTCTAGCGACAAAGTCGCTAAATTGGCAACACTAGAGAGCACAGACCCAGGGCCCTGATTCTGTAACTCAGTGGCTATCAAAAAATGATAGCCACTGACATGTATTTTTAGGGTTCCGTACCCAAAGGGTACCAACGGGACCCTATTACTAAGCCTACACTGTCCGTCCGTCCGTCTGTCAGCGGGCTGTATCTCGTAAACCGTAATAGATAGACAGATGAAATTTTTCACATATTATGTATTTCTATTGCCGCTATAACAACAAATAATAAAAATTAAATTAAATTAAAAAAAAATAAATTAAAATGGGTAGGTGGGTAGATGGAAATATTTTAATTTAATTTTTTTAACGGAACCCTAAAAGAGCGAGGCCCGACTCGCACTTGGCCGATTTTTTATCCATTGAAGGTTTGCTATGAAAATAAGAGTATCAATTTCGTAGCAAACCTTCAATGGATAAAAAATATATGTCAGTGGCTATCATTTTTGATTACAGAATTATTCAAAATATCGAGTTGGACGTGAGCTATAGCCTCACAACTCACAAATTAGCCGATATTCTGACTAATTTCTTAAACTGGACACTTTCAAGTAAAGATTTTTATATAAACCTGTGAAGATGATACTGCCACTGCACTGGCGCAATTAGAATGCCTTAGGCCTACTTTGTCGTATTAGGGTGGAACCACATTTGTGAGGATCGATTCGGATTTTGCCTATACAAAACTGTCATTTTCCATACATTCGTGTACGCATCGAAAAGCCGATTTGATCCGTACACGTTTCTATGGAATTTGACAGTTTTGTATGGGTGAAATTCGAAACGATCCTCACAAATGTGGTTCCACCCTAAGGGCCGGTTTTTTGATCCCTAGTTAAGGCGACCATTAGTTAAAAATTGCAACAAATTGTTAAATTTCTTTAAAATACGTTTTTTGACTCATAGTTAGCTTAACTAATGGTTGAAAAAGTAACAAATAGTTAAAATATTTAACCACAGCAGTCTCGAGGGTTTAGCAAGATAACGAATAGTTAACTTTTGGAAGAACATCTGTTCTTTTGTTTTATTTGGGTCCATTGACCATCTGTCCTCGACGCAAGATAATATTATTAGTTTTTGTCTTTTGTCAATTTGTTGAAATTGGGATAAATTCAGTGTTTTGGCCCATTTAATGATGAATTTAAAAATAACCCGATACATTAACATGTCGGAGAGTTCATCTTATGATGAACTAGTTACGGTCGGTTAGTTATACTACGTAGTCCTGATGAGAAGATCTAAGACCTAAGACCTAAGCCCTAAGGTTAATAACCACGTAACTCGCCGCTTGAGCATTGGGATGATTTATCAAACTTCCTTGCTACTGAGTTTATTCATGTTGTTAAATTGTAGTTGTTTTATAGTATCTAACTGTGTCGGAATTGAAATTATCGGCCAGAGATCGCCAGGCTGCATCTTTTTGTTGGTTACATGCACAATCAGTTTTTTTTTGCTTGTGATTATTGGGTAATCCATTTAGTAGATAGGTTTTGCCTATACACAAAATAATTGAGTATCTTCCTTTCCTACTAATATAGTAAACTAGCTTTTGCCCGCGGCTTCGCTCACGTTAAGTTCGATTTTTCAAACCCTTATTTTACCCCCTTAGAGGTTGAATTTTCAAAAATGGTTTCTTAGCGTTTGGTTAGCTCACGTTAAGTTAGACTTTTATTGGTAAAAGCTTTTGCCCGCGGCTTCGCTCACATTAAGTTCGATTTTTCAAACCCCTATTTTACCCCCTTAGAGGTTGAATTTTCAAAAATGGTTTCTTAGCGGTTGGTTAGCTCACGTTAAGTTACGTTAAGTAAAATTTCAACCCAATCCGTCCAGTGGTTAGAGCTGTGCGTTGATAGACCAGTCAGTCAGTCAGTCAGTCAGTCAGTCACCTTTGCCTTTTATATATTTAGATGAAAGCTAAAGTACCAAGTTTGATGGATATTACTTGAAAATTAACTTAAAAATCTGGACTTTTATACAAATTTTCATCCCCTATTTGAAATCTTTGGGGGTGGAATTTTCAAAATTTGCGAAACACGTATTTCTTATTTTTTTATCGAAAGCCCAAAAATTAAAGTTTCATCGATATTACATGAAAAATAATTTGATAAATGACGGACTTTTATACAAACTTTCAACCCCCATTTAACCCTCTTGGGGTTGGAATTTTCAAAAATCCTTTCTTAGCGGACGTCTACGTCATAATAACTATCTGTGTGCAAAATTTCAGCCCGATCCGTCCAGTGGTTAGAGCTGTGCGTTGATAGACCAGTCAGTCAGTCAGTCATTCAGTCAGTCAGTCAGTCACCTTTGCCTTTTATATATTTAGATGAAAGCTAAAGTACCAAGTTTGATGGATATTACTTGAAAATTAACTTAAAAATCTGGACTTTTATACAAATTTTCATCCCCTATTTGAAATCTTTGGGGATGGAATTTTCAAAATTTGCGAAACACGTATTTCTTATTTTTTTATCGAAAGCCCAAAAATTAAAGTTTCATGGATATTACATGAAAAATAATTTGATAAATGACGGACTTTTATACAAACTTTCAACCCCCATTTAACCCTCTTGGGGTTGGAATTTTCAAAAATCCTTAGCGGACGTCTACGTCATAATAACTATCTGTGTGCAAAATTTCAGCCCGATCCGTCCAGTGCAGTGGTTAGAACTGTCCGTTGATAGACCAGTCAGTCAGTCAGTCATTCAGTCAGTCAGTCAGTCACCTTTGCCTTTTATATATTTAGATGAAAGCTAAAGTACCAAGTTTGATGGATATTACTTGAAAATTAACTTAAAAATCTGGACTTTTATACAAATTTTCATCCCCTATTTGAAATCTTTGGGGATGGAATTTTCAAACTTTGCGAAACACGTATTTCTTATTTTTTTATCGAAAGCCCAAAAATTAAAGTTTCATGGATATTACATGAAAAATAATTTGATAAATGACGGACTTTTATACAAACTTTCAACCCCCATTTAACCCTCTTGGGGTTGGAATTTTCAAAAATCCTTTCTTAGCGGACGTCTACGTCATAATAACTATCTGTGTGCAAAATTTCAGCCCGATCCGTCCAGTGGTTAGAGCTGTGCGTTGATAGACCAGTCAGTCAGTCAGTCAGTCAGTCACCTTTGCCTTTTATATATTTAGATTAATGTGAAAGTTTATGAGGAGGAATCTAGAAATAAAATGTTTACGATCTTTATAAATCGAATTAAATTATGATAAAAAGTTAAAAACTACTCTCAAACATGGTAGTTTCGCTTAGAATCAAATACTATGTATTTAACTGCACAATTGATTCACACAAAACAAAATTCACACGAATTTGACATAAATGCCACGACAAATGGCCAAAATGCAATCGGATCTACAAATATTCCCATAAGAAAATAACGACTCCCTACGAAAAATGACTTTACCCTAGGTAAGTCAATGTTAATAGCAATGGCAATACTTTAACCATTAGTTAGTCATAGTCATAGTCATAGTTATTTATTCATAAGTATTTGCATTACACGTCAATTAGAGATTATTACAATGTTACAATTAGATATACAATGTCAATTTTATATAAGTAATTAATTAATATGTCACAATAATATCCTAATATAAATGTCAATATTATATATATATTTTTTTCTAATATACAAGTTATTAGTATATTTATAATAGTGTACTAGCCTGGCCTAGAATCCGTCTTGACAGAAACTCATTATAACTATAGAAAGACTCCTCGACAAGCCAACTCTTCAGTTTTTGTTTAAAAATGTTAATGTTTTGTGCATTTGTTATGCTGTGGGGGATCCTATTAAAAACCTCGGGACCCATACCTGCGACCGTTCTTGAGGTTTTTTTAAGCCTGTGGTGTTTCGTCAACAGGCGATTAGGATGCCGTAAATTATAATTCTGCATATTTCCCCTACTATCGAACTCATCCTCATGTTGTACAACGTACATTGCCACATTTAAGATGAGCAAGCTAGGCAGGGTCAATATGCCGAACTTTTTGAAGTACGGTTACGGTTAGTACTTACTATAGTTAAAATGACGATCAATAAACGAAACTTTGGTTTGACCATTAGTTAGTGTCTTAACTATAGTCAATTTGACAAATGGTCAACTCTACTATTACTACGGATCAAAAAACTGGCCCTTAGTTAACAAATTGCGAAAAACCAAATTAAATTTTAATTTCGCGGGCAAACCCGTATATTCCACCTTATATGCTTCTAGTAACCATGGTAGGTGGGAATGTATTTCCAGTTCCTACCTTCATGGTATTAACTTGAGATAGGTTTTTACTTTGAGTATATATTTTTTGACGTAAAGCTTCTAGGGTGCAATGTTATTCATAGATTAATTTAATGTATTAGGTCATAAGTCAATGATTAGGTCAGTGCTTACTGCAGACTGCAGTAATTGAAATCACAGTACTGCCAAACGTAGAATGAAACGTAATGTTTTCCTTGGCCCTACTTTGTAGTTTGTTGAGTTGCATAGATGGCGCTCGTATTTGTAAACTGCGTACCTGAGGTGAAGTGACATTTTTGGTTATTTTTGTTCTCGCCTCGTGTTTACTTTAGTGTCTAATTTCGGTCCAATTGCGATAATTTCGTTCGTGCAATATCACAACCTTCAAAATTCGCCCAGGGACAGATTTTACGCTATCGCAGGGTATCGATCCGCGCTCCCCAACTGGCTATATGTATACAGCTCTATCACGTGGTGGTGTGATTTATATAATTCTTGTTTACCGTTCGAGTGGAAGTTTGCGCATGTGCGTCCCCTCAGTAACCTCAAATCGTCGAAGGGCCACGGATTCGGCAGGTTCCGGATATCCGGGTCGCGTAACGGCGGTGTCGGGTCTGTGATGTGCCATCGCGGTGGTGCGAGCCCCGCGCGCGGCTTCTGATAGACGCCATGGCTCAGACGCAGATATCGCAGAGCTCGGAGAGCGACGCGTGGCGAGCGCTGCTGTCGCTCAAGTCGGCGCCGCCGTCGCCCTCCAAGGTGCAGTGGGCGCAGGAGCCGGCCGCCGTGGCGATCGCGCGCCTCGACGGCCGCGACTTCGAGTACCTGATCAGGCAGAAGAAGGTGGTGATCGGGCGCAACTCGAGCCGCGGCCAGGTGGACGTGAACATGGGCCACTCGAGCTTCATCTCGCGGCGGCACCTGGAGCTGCTCTACGACCACCCCGAGTTCTACCTGACGTGCAACAGCAAGAACGGCGTGCTCGTGGACGGCGTGTTCCAGCGCAAGGGGGCGGCCGCGATGCTGCTGCCCAAAAGGTCAGTACACCCTACACCTAGCCATAGACCCATAGATAATGTAGAGGTTAGCATTGCTGCCTATTTATTTATTGCCCAATCGTTTTTGTTTGTAAACAAACTGTATTTGTTTATATCTACCCACCTGTTGTTATTGTTTTTTTATTTCTCAAACAATTTATTCATGTCTTTTATGAAGGTTATAGTTTTTATGAGCCAAGCCAGCATAGTACCTACCTAGTTATTATTGAAGGAAAAGCTTATGTTTTTTTGTACAGTTGATTATGAGCATAGTATTCTCCTTTGAACTAAGTTTATTAGCTACTTTGTGTTTCAAAAACCTGTTGAAACAATTTCTCACAATTAACTTATGCAAATAAAATGCAGCGCAACATACTATGAATTTCTTAAAGTTACAATTAAGTATTATTTCCCCATAAAAAATAACATTGTTTAGTTGCCATGGTACCTGTGTTGTACATGTGTGCAATATAGATTAAAATGAATGCATATCATACTATTGTTGTATACCTGAATGTTCAATATAAATAACTAGCTGATGCCTGCGACTTTGTTTACCAGTTCTCTGAATCTGTTAAATTGCAGTTTAAAAGAATGCTTTTTATATTTTTTGTATTGTGATGGATATGTTCTGCTCATTGTTCATTTGGGAATATGAATTACCCTTTCATCATCAAAAACTCAATTTCTTCATTGCTCAATGTGTAACAAAAATTGTTGCTCAATGTGTAGTTCTCTGTTTATGCTAAGTTTTAGTGCTGCCAGAGAGGCTTTGTATAGGGAGAGCCAACCATTGTTTGATGTTGCATCATTATTTAAAACTAGATGATGCCTGCGACTTCGTCTGCTTGAATTAAGGGTTTTTAATTCACACTCATCATCATCATCATTAGCAACCCATCAACAGCTCACTACGGAGCGCAGGTCTCCTCTCAGAGAAGGGTTATAGGCCACAGTCCACCACGCTGGCCCAATGCGAATTGGCGGATTTCACATACCTTCAAGAACATTATGAAGAACTCTCAGATGTGCAGGTTTCCTCACAATGTTTTCCTTCACCGTTGAAGCAAGTGATATTTAATTGCTTAAACGCACTTGACTGAAAAGTCAGTGGTGCGTACCTGGAATTCACACTAGAACTCTTTAATTATCCAGGATAATCTATGTGCTAACCCTGAGTATGAGCTGTCTCCTTTCCAAATTTCAGCCAAATATTTTTTGTTAGGTTCTAGTTGTGGTCAGTGTCAGGCCCACTTACTGAGACAGAATACACAATAGAAGTAGATCAACAACTGTAACGTGTTGCTACTAGATGTTGTTAACAGTTGCTTAAACTGAATAAAGTAGATACATATCACTAATTTCAATGCTGAAGTGTAGTTCAACCATGGCTATGGTGTAAAGCCAACACACTCGGGCGCGATTCCCAAGAAATGTGGGTTTGAATCCCACTGGCCTTGGAATTTTTGATATGTGTTTGTAAAATTCAGAATACACAATAGTATGTTACTGGTGCAGGACTGCAATCCACGTCGCACAGCGCTAAATTACCTACAGTTATATCCACCTTGTAGTTGCCTCTCTTTCTATTGCAAAACTCTTACGCCTTGGGACTATGCTAGCCCATTAAGTTGGCCCAATGGGTTGGCCCAACTTGTAGCTTTACACCCACAATGTGGAATGCACCAGGCCTGACTGAGATCATAAATAAATAAAATAAATAAATAAGCCCTTTATTCTGAATAAACAAAGTTAAGGAATTTTACAGTTAGTTTATAAGATATCTCGTAATTCAAAGTGCCTCTTGGCATAGGTCTCCTCTAGCATTTTCCATTGGTTTCTGTCTTGCGCTACCCTTCTCCAATGGTGACCAGCCGTGAGCCTCAGGTCATCTGACCATTTTGCTTTGCTCGGTTGCTCTTTTCAAAACAAGTTTACAATACAATAGATACTATGCTGTGTATGCAGTTTTTCCACAATGAGTGGAAGTTCCACAAAAGCATACCTAATTATAATTCAACACATGTTAAGACGGGCAGACAGAAAGTAGCCCCATTCCCACTGGTGGTACCCGTTCACGAGCATGACACATGACCCAGCCATTGCTTCGCTCAACCATATTTGAGGGAATGTAACAACCTGCATCAAGTTTGTCAATAAAAAACTTGATGAGATATATGAGATAAATAAATAATGCCTTATTATAACTGTCTGTGAAGCTAAATTCAATGTACATAGTAACTAGTAAGATACTAAAAATTAATGAAATGATAATGCAAAATAATTACCTACTTAATTACTCTTATTCTTAACTAGCGGCCCGTCCCGGCTTCGCACGGGTAGACATAAATAGGTACAGATATTTAAGTTATAAGCATGCTAATTAAAACGACCATGAATCACTAAATTAGAAAAAAATCCTAGTTCATAATGGTGCACCCCCCTCTCCCGCAATGCCCCTCTCACGAAGAGTTAGTTACTCGATGCGCTGCGTGGCGGCCGCCGCCGGCATGTATTTTTATTTTATTATATATTTATTATATATATATACAGTCTTGAATATTAAATTTTTTATTTGGATAAAAATTTATAAATGGTATGGATAACACGGTCTGATTTTGATCGGCATTTCTATCAATTTGTTAAATGTGAAAAAGTAGTTATAGTGACGTAACTACAATAGTTAGACACATGGTCTCGCGAAGTTTTTTGTAGATATTGATATATTCTATAATATTGTCGAACATTTTTTTGTCCTATCATTAATACTCTTCACAGCGTATGCGATGAAAGACATTTTATGGCTAATTTTTTTACACCTTCGGTTGGTTTTAATAGGAATTTCTAAAGATTTCTATAGTAATCTAGTACTAAATATAGCCTATGTTACTCAGTGATAATGTAGCTTTCTAATGAAAAAAAAATTATTAAAATCGGTCCAGTACTTTTTGAGTTTATTCGTTACATACAAAAATACAAATCTTTCCTCTTTATAATATTAGTGTAGATAATAATCATTCATAAAGTGAATCCTATGTTATAATTAGTAAATGTAATATGTGTTGGCCAGACTTTTCTTTATTTTTAAATATTATAGTAGCAGTGATAGCCTAGTCATAAGACATGGTCGCTAACTGTGGGCCTCATAAGAAGGCTCAGGGTGACTCAGCGAGTGATGGAGAGAGCTATGCTTGGGGTATCCCTGTGAGATTAAATCAGAAATGAAGAGATCCGCAGGAGAACCAAAGTCACCGACATCGCTCAGCGAGTCACGAAACTGAAGTGGAAATGGGCGGGGCACATAGTTCGAAGAGCTGATGGTCGTTGGGGTCCCAAGGTGCTGGAGTGGCGACCCCGCATCGGTAAGCGCAGTGTTAGCAGACCCCCCACAAGGTGGACCGACAACATCAAAAAAGTCGCAGGGAGCCGCTGGATTCAGGCGGCGCAAGACCGAAGCCTGTGGAGGTCCGTGCAGGAGACCTATGCCCAGCAGTGGACATCTAAGGGTTGATAATGATGATAGCCTAGTGGTTAGGACTATGACAGATGGTGGACTTGGCCTATAGCCCATCTGTGAGAGGACACTGGTGCTCAGCAGTGAGCCGTTGATGGGTTGGTGATGGTGATGATGATGATGAATCACTACAATTGAGATTGTATCAATGATTGACACAGGTGTTCTGCAATAGACACTGTTTGTTGTAATTGAGTTGCTAATGAGGTACAATATTTATAAACACATTTTATATTATGGTCTTAAGTTGTTTACATTTACATCAATTGGAGATTGATAAAAATTATTAATTTGTTTATTGTGGGTTTTTCATCTTTCCAATTAAGTATAGTATGAGGGGTGGAGTATTGTGTAATAAATGAGTAGTTAATTAAGCACAGGGCATGTAATATTAATAGTGATTTCTGGATTCCATTAACAATATAAACCATAAATGCAGGGCTGGCTTTTGAAAAATTGGTTAGATTCAATTCAATTTTCGTTTATGGCACGCAATAGCACCAAATGTGCACAAATTACTCTGCCAATGTCGTGTGGAATGGCAGAGACACATGGTAGCTGAGCTGGGAATTTCTAACCAAGAGACTGACTTTTCTTGGAAGCCATTACTATAGGTTTCTCAGAAAATAACCTTTACATCCTTGTTCTTTACTTGGATATACAATTCATAGACTTCCTAGTACTCATTTGGAACTAGCTGATGCACCTTTGTTTGTGTGGAATTAGGTTTTTACTCAAAACTCCAGTGAGAATTTGCTGATTTTCTGGTAAAAAAATATTACCTACCTTTATCATTTGTCCTATCTGTGGATACAAACTATCTCCTTGGCAAATGTTAACAAAATCAGTTCAGCATATGCATAGCTGTGACGATGTAACAGACAGACCAAAATTCTTTTTGATTCATAATATAAGTATGGATATTAATCCATAGCTTAATTATTAACACCAGCACTAATTTATAGATCAGGTTGTCCTCTTTTGACATAGGCCTCCTCTAGAATTCACCATTTTTCTCTGTGGAGTGCTAATCTGCACCATCCCTGTGGTAGGTCAGCTTCCCATCTTCTTTGTGGCCATCCTCTTGCTCTCTTCCCATCTCTGGGGTACCATGATATGACCTCTGGTCTATTTTTCTTTCGGAGATCTAGCCACATGTCCAATCCAACGCCATTTAAGTCTTTTAATTTTCAGAAATTTAGATTGGGAAGGGCGGAGAATAAACATTAATGGATGTAGGCTGTCACACCTGCAATTTGCAGACAACCTGGTACTGTTTGGCGAGGACCCAGTCACTACAAGAAATGCTTGAACCACTAGCATCAGAGAACCAAAAAGCAGGTCTGACAATGAACACAACTAAAACAAAGGTTATGACTTGTTATGACCAATAGACATCAACAAAAAATTAATGTAAATAACCATGACATAGAGTATGTGAATGAATACATCTACCTAGGCCAAATAATTGCACCAAACTTGCAGATGGACAAAGAATTGCAAATAGAATAGAATAGAGTTGAATACACATGCATGTGTATTCAACACATGCATCCTACCAATACTTACTTACGAGTGCCAAACATGGGGCCTGAGTCCTGACGAAGACTTAAAATTATTAAGTACATATATATTTACACATGTTATATTTTGAGTGTCAGTCTGTTTGAGTCTTATCTCAAAAACTACTAAACAGATTTTATATTCAAGATTTTGCTTATTGATAATTGCTCAAAGGTAATTTAATACTGTTTAGGTTTCTGTACCCAAAGGGTTCTAATGGGAACCTATTATTTATTCACTGTCAGTCCATACATCTGTAGGCTGTATCTCATGAAACAAAATAGTTAGATGCTTGTCACAAAATGTGTATTTCTATTGACAAATAATAAAAAAATAAAGTTAAAAATTAAAATTTCCACTTTCATAATTCATACAATAAACTTTTGCTTTTGTTCAATCTTATTACCTAATAGCTAGCGTTCCATCTTGTACAATGCTAGGGAACCAGACAGAAAATATTTAAGAGCTTAAAATATTATGAGCTTTTATACATATTATATTAAATAATCAGAATAAATGTCAACATCTGATTATTTTTCTGAAGTCAGTTTTTATAATAACTAACAAATTAATTGATTTGGCACACCTAAAAGCCATTGCTTGGGAATTGAATTGAATTAATTGATTCCAGAAATATGGTTGAAGGATGAAAAGTAACTTGGTAATTGCATAAAGCATAACCTAGTTAGTAGTAGTTTGGCGTGTGTGTGAGGAATAAGTGAGCTGTACCTGCTGTAGTGTGTTGTGGTGCAGGCCGCGTGACGTCACGGCCGTGACGCGTGCTCAGTGCGCCATTGCAGCTTCGGGGAAACTACATCCTGCTCTGCTATAGATCTCTGATTAAATAAAAGTGACTAGCTCAAGAAATGTTCATTGATACAAGTAGACAAAAATCTAATTATAAATTACTAAATGGACCTACTATAATAACAAAACTGAGAGTTTTCAGTCTTAATATGGTCTTATCTCATTGGACCTTAAAACGATTGCTAACTTTACTTGCTGTCAAAAACAGACGATCATAATAGATAGATAGATCATAATAGATCAAGATAGTCCTTGACTGCGATCTCACTTGATGGTAAGTGATGATGCAGTCTAAGATGGTAGCGGACCAATTTGGAAGGGGTATGGCAGTGAAAATTCAACCCATACCCCTAATCAGTTTCTACACGCCATCGTGCCGGAACGCTAAATCGCTTGGCGGCACGTCTTTGACGGTAGGGTGGTAACTAGCCACGGCCAACGAAAGCCTCCCACCAGATCAGACCAGAGACAATTCAGAAATTATAAATTCCCAAATTGACCCCGCCGGGAATCGAACCCGAGACCTCCCAGTAATAAGACCACAGCTCTCACCACTGCGCCAGGGAGGTCGTCAAATTCGGTCGGTTCTTGCAGCCAAGCCACGTTTAGAGTTCAAAATTGTTTATTTGTGACATGTAGGCCAACTTGTGGCTCTTATGACAAAGTTCGGACAGCAGAATCTGCTGAGAAGAGCCAGCAACAACCTAAACAAAGCAGAGCATTTAACCAAATATATGATATTTGACAACAAAGAAAGTTTTAATCAATAATTTGGAACAAGGAGTAGTAAAATAACAGTTGGCTACATTAGTTTGGTTCGACATGCGATCAACACAGTAACTATAAACAATACAGTATAACAATAAATTGTATTATAACTCGATCTGATACTGTTATCATTCTGGGTCATTCAACTATTTGTCTATGTCTAGTTGCACTTGCAACGTTGCAAGCGCAAAACAGCTCTCGTTCCAAAATAAACCTACGCCACTTGGGAATAAGGTTTATAATAGTAATGTGTCTAGATTAACGATCAATATTCTATTGTGAATGCATTTTATGCTATTAAAAAGCAAGACGTATATATTGCGCATTGGATTATTTTACGTGGTTTCCACCGTTTCTATATTAATTTGCGCCTTAATTTAAGGAAACTAGGTACTAATACTAAACTACCTAACTAATGAGGTAATGACGACCAAAAATAAATTTTGCCAATCAGCTACCGACTTAACATGGATTAACTAACTAGTAACATAACTACCTAAGCTATAAAAATTTGTGTTTCGAACAGTTACCATGTTTATTAACTGCCTCAAGGTAACACTGAAGGCGACCGCAAATGAATAATGAGATCAAGAGGAAAGAGAGTGCACTTGTGTTTGCACTTAACTGTCTGCGCTTGTGCACTGTAATATCTCCTGCCTAGTTGGCTAGTGTCCGTTGAGATTTACTGCCGTGATAGTTATTAAATCAGAACATTAATTTCAAATTGGAGCTTGGAAGTAGTTAGACACCTATGTAGTATGTCGTAATTAACGGGTTTAGAAGGAAAGAAATCCAAAAAGTTTTATGTTAGAGTGAGAGTATTATGTCACTAAAAGACAACATAATATTTTACGCTTCAAATAATTTCTATACATGGTACATTTCTATATAGGTACATAATTATCGTTACCAAAATATCACTCTACAAAATAAGATAATAAAAGAAAGAAATAATAACTTCTTAATATGTGTTGAATTATTAATTAGGTATGCTTTTGTGGAACTTCCCCTCATTGTGGAAACCATCACTGATTAGATAAATGTGGAAACACTGCATACATAGCATAGCATCTATTATATTGTAAACTTGTTTGAAAAGAGCAACCGCCGAGTTTCTTGCTGGTTCTTCTCGGCGGGAAGGGCATTCCGAACCAGTGGTAGACTCATGGACGATTCAAAAGCACTTTTAAAAAAGTTTATTTGAATGAAAAACATTTCTATTCTATTCTGTTCTAAGAGCAAATATAGTAAAACTCGGTACCAAGTATATTATGGCCTGTATCGCGATTCGCGACGCGGCCGCATTGGCTAGGTGGGTCTTTTTGTCTAGATGTAGCCTAGTATTTGTGTCACACGCGATTTGAGCCACTCTTGGCTGGCTCGGCCTTGTAGCACATGCGACTGTATTTATATTTTATACGTATGGGACAACTGCTTGTTACATATTACGAGTATCTACCTTCTAATACACTGTATAACTACTTACTGTTCTGTATTAATTATTGAAGTAAAATAGGTAATACTACGTAATGCGGGTTGTTACGTTCCCTCAAATATGGTTGAGCGAAGCAATGGCTGGATCATGCGTCATGCTCGTGAACGGGTGCCATTAGCGGGAATGGGGCTGCTTTCTGTCTGCCCGTCTTAACGTGTTGAATTATAATTAGGTATGATTATGTGGAACTCATTTGTGCAAACACTGCATACATAGCATAGTACCTATCTATTAAATTGAAGACTTGTTTTGAAAAGAGCAACCGCCGAGTCTCTTGCTGGTTGGAAGGGCATTCCGAACCAGTGGTAGACTCATCGACGATTCAAAAGCACTTGTAAAAAAGTTTATTTGAATAAAAAACATATCTAATGTCGTAAGGTTATCGTAAATAGATCGTAAAGTTAAGTCATAAATTTTATTCGATCTTACAAAATCTGTGCGTGTCTGAAACACTAAGTTCGCTGGAGGAAATAAGTCGCCCAATCCGTAGTGGAACCACCCCTTGTCCCCCTATTTCCATTCGGCGACAGACCTTGAACTTCACTCGAGCTATCGACAAAACTTTGAACGCTGGTTCTACAACTTTTCGTGACTGCGGTGATCGCGGCCTGACGCCAAAAATTACAACTGACTTACCAATGATTTGACAATTCACAAACAAAGCATTGAGTTTCGACTCTTAAATTATGCTATGAAATAACCAGTCTCACAGGGGTCATCATTATGCAATAAATTGTTTGTAAACAACTCTAGTAAAATGTCCCAGTGAAACCGTGTCGCAGTTAAAAAGTAGCCTCCGCGAATTGAGGACATCCTAGTAAAGATTACCCATGTATGTACGTGTCAGGCTCGTAGGTACTCGTAGTTGTAGACATACACGTAGTAGGTACGAGTACGTGGTACGTGGTACCTGGTACCAAACGAGTAAATATTACTTTAATACCTACTCTGTGGTGGTACGGTCGGCGCGGCACTTGTTTACATCGTGGCTGTGACGGATCTGTTTGTGCGTGCGTTTGTTGCGTAACGCGCGAAACATACGAGTGTGCAGCGCGTGCGGTAACGGCGGGTTTTTGTTTGTAACTTCTAATATGGGTAGATAGGTAAATTATATATACTGACATTGTGATTGTTGGTATAGGTCGCGGCACGAAAGTTTAGCGCTGAACAAAATAGCTGCGCATGGGGTACTGTCGCGCAACCAATGACGACGGCCGGAATGCGACTGGAGAGCCAATCAGCGCCATGATACCTTATTTTCGACTTCTGCGCAATAACGGTCACCGCTAGACTTTCGTGCCGCTACCTATAGCAGCGGTGGTGACTGTTCGGAGAGTCCGACATTCGAACAGGCACTCGTAATTTTCGGAAGTAACTTAACGCACATGGCGTTAGCAACCTACCGATGAAGGAAAACATCGTGAATAATCATGGCGGTTTGTCTGAGATTTCTACATAGGCACTATTCTCTAAGGTGTGTGCGCGTAGTGGCCCGAACCATGTTCATTCTCAGAGGGTACCCGTGCCCAGTTGTGTGCCGACGATGCACGATTGTTGAGATGAAGCCATAGCACAGATACTAGTTTGCTAGATGCTATTGTTATGATTTTATAGTTCTACGATTGTCTTCTACGTAGGAATATGTTTTTACTCTTTTAACTGTTATAAAAATGTATACCTTTATATTAAAGTGAATAGGTCTGATAATAATAAGTCTTAAAGAAAGATATAGAGCATTTTGAAGAGTATTTTCTCAATCCGCCGTACTCATTTCCCTGGAGCATCTCCATATTATATGGGACGCTATGTAACACGTTTCGCGAGTAGGTTCAGCGGCGGGCGTCGACGTGATGCGAGCTCGTGTGTTGTCGGATGTCGGATGCATCATGCAATGCCGCGATCGGCGCGTATAAACGCAATGTGTCGCAAGCCGGCAAACTGTTGTGCTCGTCTCGAGCGCAGTGGATCCTACCGGGTACTTTCAGAGTTAGACCGGGTTCAGACGATGCGAATTTTGTTGAATGTCACCATAAATAAAATAAAATAAAAACTTGAGAGGTGTCAAGGGACACCCGGATGGAACGTAGTTCCTTTCGATTAATTTTAGTGAAGGAATTATAATAAACTAGTGGTGTCATCTAGTATTAAATTGATTAACTACGATGAATTATATTTAGTTTATTTCTATTGCAGCACTGTTACAAAACCAAAGAGTTACTCTGGTTTTTTAACAGATGGCGTTAGTATTACAATAACATTTTATCCAATTTATACAATAAAAAATTAGGGAAAAATTCCACATGTAGAAATTATCTAAAATAAAATTGAAAATAGAAAATTCAGTCTGTCGAGCTGGGATTCGAACCATCGACGTTGAACTTTTAGGCGACTGCCGGAGCCACTAGGCTACCGAGACCTAATGTTGTATCGCGAAAATACCGAATACAATGCAAAATTCACATTCAACAAAAAAGTGTCGGTTTCAAAATTATGTCGAGTGTCGGTTCCTTAATTTTTTCCGTCTAGCCCCCTTCCGTACCGCGCGATAAGGAACTTAGGTTCCAATAAAAATGCCTTTATTTTCGAAACAAGTCATTACATAAAATTAATCAAATTTTTTCATTAAATTACATTGAACTATTATTAAAACAAGTCAAAAATTAATCTTAAAGGGTGTCTCGCGATTCGAATTGCCTGTTGGCAAAGGCCTCCTCTAGCTGTCGCCACTCGCCACTGTTGTCTGTCGTGTGCTACTCGACGCCAGTTCGGTCCCGCGGTCTGTTTTATTTCATCCTCCCATCTTCTGTACGGTCTACCTTTAGTTCTTTTTCCATCCCGCGGGTACAAATTTGTTACGATTGTGCTCCATTTTTCTTGATCATCTCTTTGTGAATGTCCGGCCCATCTCCATTTTTGCGAGTCTATCTTTCTAAGAATGTCTACCAGTTTTGTTTTGTCACACGAATGTCCCCATAGCCATCTCTATCTCGGCTATTAAGGATACGTTCGAATAAGTTGTAGGTAGAGACGAATGTTGTTTATTACCTATCTGTTATCACTCGCGAGTATCATTCATATTATTACGGCTTATTTTTAACCGACTTCCAAAAAGGAGGAGGTTCTCAATTCGGCCGGTATCTTTATTTTTTTTTTCTATGTATGCACCGATTTCTCCGGGATTACTGGACCGATTCACGTGATTTTTTTTTAATCGACAGAGGATGTTTGCGAAATGGTCCCATAAAAATTTTAACCTTCAACTCCTCAAGCCTGATGCTGCAGGCTAAAACTATGGCGATTTAGGAAATTTCGAGTACGAATTGATATTTTAGGTAACAAGTATGGACTACATCATGGAGTTCCAGGTCCTAGCTCCTCAATCATAGGATACTACACTTAAAAGCTTAAAATAAAAATTCTTTTCAAAAAACCGACTTCTAACGCCACTACAAAGTATAAAAATAATTTTAGTTTGTCCACGTTTGTTGAAGTCGGGCGGGCCTAAAATACAAACTATGAAACCGACTCGCGATGCTCGCTCGACTTCTACAAACGAGTCTATCATATTCTGTAGCGTCGCGCATCGGTTTCATAGTTTGTATATAGGCCCGCCCGACTTCAACAAACGTGGACAAACTAAAATTATTTTTATACTTTGTAGTGGCGTTAGAAGTCGGTTTTTTGAAAAGAATTTTTTCTCAACTTTGTTATGCTATTGCGGCAATCGGATTGTGAGAACTCTCAATTTAAAACATTTCGCGATTCGAATTAATATCTTAAATAGGTACTTAATTTAATACTAGGTGTAAAACTGTAAATCAAATCATAGGAGAGCCAAACCACTTTACCCCTATATGAGTACACGTTCATAAGGGTGCCGGTCCATTAAAACGAAAGCGGAGATTTGCTCAGCAGACTATTTCAAGGATTGACAAATGACGCCATAATCTAATAAGATTTATTGAGAGATGAAATAATTATGATCTCTCAATAAAGTTGCCATATTTCAGCCCCGCTTTTCGCTGAGTTCATGTCTTGGACGGAATTCCGAACTGTTCCGTAGATTTACTTGATGATTCAAATTCAAAAGCACTTTGTAAAAATTTATTTGAATAAAAATATTTTCTATTCCATTCTTTAGTGGAAACTGGATACTCTTTTGTTATCAAATAGGTACAATAAGCCACCAATAATCGCAGTACACGAGGACACGAGTATTGGGAGTTGGGACGCGAGCGCGACACAGCGGGCGTTTGTTTTGACGGCGAACTGGACGATTTTATCGCCTTCCGAAGGTTAATTGAGTGCTAGGTATATATAGATACTACAGCGATAAATACCTGTAGATGTAGGTACCTAACGTGGCTGTGTTTTGAATATTATATTTTGTCATTGTTTACGTAATAACATTATGTACAGGTTTTAAGAATCAATAGCAGCCCGCACACAGTCAATAATATTGACGAAAATATTGACGAAAATATTGACAATATTTTCGTCAATATTTAGACCCCGCACACTACGCAAATAATATTGTCAATATTTCTAACAAAAAGTGATTCAGTAAGACGTAGAAGCTTGATTTGCATGCACGTGTGCTAAAATGGATACAAAGAAAAAACCATTGCATTGGTTATTGCATTAACTTTATTGAATAAAAAAAGAAAGAAACGATGGCTTAAATACTGGATGACAAAAAAAATTTCGCATTTATTTTATTTTTCCTGTAAAATATACATAAACCTCTATTGACCATAATTATTTCAGATTTTTCGATTGGTAAACTTCGGAGATAAGGGGGGGAACGGTATTTTTTTCGACATTTTGGCCGATCTATCAAAAACTATTACATATAGAAATAAATAAAAAACTGTTTTAGAATGCACAAGTAAAGGCCTTTCATATGATACCTCACTCGGTATAGTCGACCGAGCGAAGCGAAGGTCTTTGAGTTAACTAGGGCGATTTGCACTTGTCCGTCCGTCCGTCCGTCCGTCCGTCCGTCTGTCAGAGCCTTATAACTTTTGAATTACTGAACGTAATTACTTCAAATTTAGATATAATATGTAAACCGATGGCCTCCAGCCGAAAATGGCTTAAAAAGTTATAAAAATCTTTATTTCAGGGGGGCTCTCATAGAAGCGAATGCGAAGTAAAAAAAAAAAAATCGCGTTACATAAAATTGTTACGTATCATTTTAAAGATAATTTTGAACTGAGTACAAAAATATTTTTTTTTTAATTTTTCCCTTAAAATTGACGAAATGGGGGGCTTTCAAAGTGGCGATTTTATACGCTCGCTTGAAGACGCTCTCTAGAAAAATCCGCTATGGATTTTCAAACTGATTTTATGTTTTTAGGTCACTTATATCCTGTACTTGAACAACAAATACTAAAATTATATGAATATTATAAAGAAACGAGATTATTTAATTTTTAATGGGCGTCAGTAATTCATATAGCATCAACATAGCTTCACAATAATGCTAATAGATGGCGCAGTCAGTAACTATTCCCATGGAACTACGAGTTAAATTCAATGTTTGATAAATAATTCAATGTTTTCACTAACGTTCCCTAACCTTTACGGGCTACCTATAAGTTAGGTGATTGATGTTTTCTGTCAACTTATTTATCACGATCCTGTACGGGACACCTAAAAGGATATTGGGACGGATGTTAGGACTTAGGATTGTATTTAGGAGCTACCTACGTTAAGAGACTCCTACTTAGGGGATGATTTAGGTATGTTTGGTGAAAACGGGCATAATAATAATGTCAGTTTTGGTTATCATGTATCGATTGAATGAATAATCATGGGATACCGTTACCGCGAGGTCTCAGTTCGGGGCGAACCACTAGTTATCTTACTTTGAAATTTCAAACCCCCGATTTTCCCCCTTTTTAGGGTTCCGTACCCAAAGGGTACCAACGGGACCCTATTACTAAGCCTACGCTGTCCGTCCGTCCGTCCGTCCATCCGTCCGTCCGTCTGTCAGCGGGCTGTATCTCGTAAACCGTAATAGATAGACAGCTGAAATTTTCACATATTATGTATTTCTATTGCCGCTATAACAACAAATAATAAAAATTAAATTAAATTAAAAAATTAAATTAAAATATTTCCATGGGTACATGGAAATATTTTTATTTAATTTTTTTTAACGGAACCCTAAAAGAGCGAGGCCCGACTCGCACTTGGCCGATTTTTTTTTAATAAAACCAACCAAACCAAAACAATAAAACCAAAATTGAAAATTTTTAATAAAACCAAAATTGGCCAAGTGCGAGTTGGGCCTCGCTCTTTTAGGGTTCCGTTAAAAAAAATTAAATTATTATATTTCCATGTACCCATGGAAATATTTTAATTTAATTTTTTTAATTTAATTTAATATTTATTATTTGTTGTTATAGCGGCAATAGAAATACATAATATGTGAAAATTTCATCTGTCTATCTATTACGGTTTACGAGATACAGCCCGCTGACAGACGGACGGACGGACGGACGGACGGACGGACAGCGTAGGCTTAGTAATAGGGTTCCGTTGGTACCCTTTGGGTACGGAACCCTAAAAATAATTTTCGATTTTTCTTTATTCCAATGATGTTGGGCGACTATTAGACATTATTTTAAATTATATATTATTATATACAATGCCCAATATATTATATATTTTATATTATATATTATTATATACAATGCCCAATTTCATGTCGATAGCTATAGTTACTGAAATAATCGACTGTGACAGACGGACGGACGGACGGACGGACGGAGAAAGTCTCACCATAAGGGTTCCATTTTTACCATTTTGGTACGGAACCCTAAAAAAGAAAGAAACGATGGCTTAAATACTGGATGACAAAGTGGAAAAGTGGAATTAAATCATTTAAATCTAATAAAAGAACTTCGAAATACAGAAAAAGATGATTTTAAAAATTACATGAGAATAAAAGGTAGTAGCTTTCAAAAAATACTATCTTTAGTAACCCCTTACTTAAAAAAACAAGATATACTGATGCGAAAATCGTTACGTCTCCCACATTCTAATAAATTCTATTAAATATTCTTTTTCATTGCTTGTTGCACTGGGGATGTCCTCCATTTTTGGTTGCGAGCGCACGTCCTCCTGCCTTGAAATCTTTTTTCAACTAAAATATTGACGCGCGCCCGCACACTGTCAATATTATTGTCAATATCCCTGCCTCCCCCCGATATTGACGAAATTTCCGGACTTCGACAATAATATTGATCAAACCCCGCACACAGTCAATAATATTGTCAATATTCGTAAATATTGACAATAATATTGACTGTGTGCGGGGTGCCAATGAGCTTGGAATTTCGATTCACGTTTATAATCTTTAATTAATAAAATATACCGAGACGCGTCGCAATATTTGTGAACAAGTCCTGAGATGCATGCAACTAATACAATGGGTGTCGTCCAGGGGCCTGATTCTATAACTCAGTTGCTATCGAAAAATGATAGCCACTAACATATATTTTTTATCCATTGAAGGTTTGCTACGAAAATGATACCTACTTTTATTTTCATACCCAACCTTCAATGGATAAAAATATGTCAGTGGCTATTATTTTTTGATAGCAGCTGAGTTACAGAATCAGGGCCCAGGTGTAGGATAACTGGATTAGTGTAACCCTTTTTAGCCTCATTTACCCTCCCCTAGATATGTGTAATGTGTACACGTGTGTGGTTAGACTTGTCGAAAGTAGAACTAGTGTGTGTTTTAGTTCAGGCCCTGACAGTTCAGTCATCTCCGATGTAGGCCGCGCGACGTCTGTTGTCACGACTCGCGAGCACCTGATAACATTCACCTGGCACGCTCTTATCACTCGACCTGTATTTCGGTCTCGTCGTGGCTGCTCGTAGTTTGACTTGGGCTCGCTCCAACCGTCCAAGGCGCCGTGTGTTTCGGAACTTGATCTGCTGTCATGTGCTACTGCTGCGGCCTGCGAGGACGAGTCATTGTTGAATCATCAGTGCACGCACGCTGGGTTCACTAATAGAATATAGTTATACTAACGTATTATTTTGTATAACAAGTACTAATAGAATATAGTTATACTAACGTATTATTTTGTATAACAAGTACTAATAGGTACATATAATAACATATTATTCTTTAGTTAAATATCAAACTTCAATAAACTATTAATTACTACATTTTGTTTATTTTCTATTCGTGTCGATAGATGACGATTTGTACAGATGCCCGTTTTCACTCGTTAGTACATAATATTTCAATGTTTTCACTAACGTTCCTAACCTTTCCGGGCTACCTATGATAAGTTAGGTCAGGGCTTCCCAAACTGTGCGTCGCGACGCCCTGGGGCGTCGCTCGCGGCATCGTCCCAAGGGCGTCGCATGTCGATGCAACTTCATGCGACGCGACGGGTCGAGTGAGCGCCGTGCAATAGACAGATAAAATTACTGGGTTTCAGAAGAAGTAGCTCTTATGGAAGTGAAAATTAGAAGATCATGCTTATTATGTTTTGATTTCGTTCTTATTTTCTGATAAAAATTATTAATGTCAAAATAGTGTTTTTCTGATAATCTGTTACTAGGCTAGTTACTAAAATTAGTAAGTATTTTTGGAGGCTGGGTTGAGGGGCGTCGTAAAAAATGGCAAAGTTCCAAGGGCGTCACAGTACAAATAAGTTTGGGAAGCCCTGAGTTAGGTGATGCTTTCTGTCAAGTTCGTTGTACGGGGCACCTAAAAGGACATTGGGATTTGGGACGGATGTTAGGACTTAGGATTGTATTTAGGGGCTACCTATGTAAAGAGACTCCTACTTAGGGGAAGATTTTGGTATGTTTGGTGAAAACGGGCATAATAATAATGTCAGTTTTGGTCGTCATTAGGGCTTGCAAATATTCGAAAATTTTTGGTATTCGAATATTCGCCTTTTTTTCGGGTATTATTCGAATAATTCGAATAATATTCGAATAATTAAAAAAACAAAAGATGTTATAATAATCATGTTTTTAACTGCCAATCTTTTACTTTGAGTCTAATATCTTTGAACCAAAACTAAATCTTACTTAAAAATTAAAGAACTGTTTGGAATTTGACAATTATTTCAGTTTAATTCAGTCCCCCAAAAAATATAAAAAGTTGGTGCTTAACAAGACAACCACAATATAACTCAGTCTTATAAACCGAGATATGAGTGTGAGTATTGTAATAATATTTATATATCAATAAAATCAAATAATCAATTACAAAAACAACAACTTGCTTAAAATCTTTTATCATGTAACTAGAAATAAAGTACTAAATTCTAAACATTATTTTTGGTTCTTCGTACTACTTACTTCGTATTACTTATACAAATCTTAAAAGATTTAAAAGAAAGATTTTCAACGTTGATAGAATACAAATAGGTAACAATTCAGTATTAGAAATTATGAATTTGGACCTACCTAGCTGGACTGTGTGTCCCAGGTATATTATTTACTCGTTCACAATGTCAAGTGCAATATTCTTAACGAGGGTGGAGTGGAGCATGAGCATTGGACATGATTTCCAACGCTGAGAAACTGTGCTGAGATCGTTGAGCCCTGTATTAAGGTCGCTCAGAGTCTCTGCCATAACGACTATGTCATCGGCAAATCGCAAGTGAGTGATGTACTCACCGTTTATGTTGTTGCCAAGTCCGTTCCAATCCAGAAGCTTAAAGACATCCTCCAATGCAGCGGTAAATAGCTTTGGGGAGATTGCGTCTCCCTGTCACACTCCACGCTGCAAGTGGATTGGCCTCGTAGTCTAGTCCTGTATACGTACTGACATAGTGGCGTTTTCATACAAGCACTTCAACACTTGGATATACCGGTAGTCAATCCAGCATCTCTGCAGCGACCTCAATAAGGCCCAAGTTTCCATCAAATCGCAGGCTTTCTCATAGTCCTCAGACGCTAAGCAAAGTGGCCGTTAATGCTCTTCCATCTATTGTATAACCTGCCGCAGCGTATGAATGTGATCTATGGTGCCATAGCCTTTTCGGAATCCAGCTTGTTCGGGAGGCTGGAAGTAGTCGAACCTACGAGCGAGACGATTCGTAATGACTTTCGAGAACAACTTGTAAACATGACTCAGCAGCTAGATGGGACTATAATAATTCTTCAACAAGGTATTATCACCTTTTTTGAAGAACAGAACCACCACGCTCCTGTGCCATGCTTCCAGCGGATGCAGCGGCGTGATGACGGAATTGAACAATCGCTGAAAGATCTAAAGTACCGGTTTTCCACCCGCTTTCAGGAGTTCTGCAGTGACTCCATCATCACCGGGCGCCTTCTTGTTCTAATACTCATACTAATCTCGTTTAGGCTGACGTCCGGGATATCTTCGTTATAGTGTCGGGTCAGTTTGGCTCTGGGATCGAATCCTCAAGAGGATTTTGAGAAAGAGATCAACAGCCGAATCCAACCCAGCTGGGCAGCATTTGGGAATCTCCGAGATGTCTTCTCGTCCAATATCCCTCAGCGCCTGAAGACGAAAGTCTTCTAAGTCACTAAAAGAACAGTGCGTGTTGCCTTACGGATCCAAGAATTGGTCGCTAACTGTGGGCCTCATAAGAAGGCTCAGGGTCACTCAGTGGGCTATGGAGAGAGCTATGCTTGGAGTATCCCTGCGAGATCAAATCAGAAATGAGGAGATCCGTAGGAAAACCAAACTCACCGACATAGCTCAGCGAGTCGTGAAACTGAAGTGGAAATGGCCGCGGCACATAGTTCAAAGAGCTGATGGTCGCTGGGGTCCCAAGGTGCTGGAGTGGCGACTCCGCACCGGGAAGCGCAGTGTTGGCAGACCCCCCCACTGGGTGGACTGACGACATCAAACGAGTTGCAGGGAGCCGCAGGATTCAGGCGGCGCAAGACCGAGATCTGTGGAGGTCCATGCAAGAGACCTTTGCCCAGCAGTTGTCGTCTATCGGTTGACAAAGAAGAAGAAATTATGAGATCAGAATCAGCTCAATGTTACACTGCACAAAAATAAAATGCGTTTCAATCTTATCATCTTACTTTGGCTTATTCTTACACTTACACGTACAACTTAAGAACCTTCAAGGCAAGGGTGAATAGGTATCTTCTAGGCAAGCGCGTTCCAACCTAGACCTCATCACTGCTTTCTTCTAAGCATAATTATTGTCTTCTACTTCTAAGCATAATGTTGCACGCGGAGTTTAAAATTAATATTTTGTGCATGTCGCAGGCATTTTGTGTGATTCCGCCGTTTACATACGGCGTCGTCAGTTTAGAAACACTTGCTGTTATGTAATATGCCGAAGGCAAAATGACAACTGGTTCAATTGTTTTAATTTCACTGTAGTTTTAGATGTAGTTATTGCGAATCTACGCAATTCCCGAGCACCAGGGCCACGAATCTGCCTCTAAAGTTAGCTTAGGTTGTGGTTCGACATGAACAGTCAGGTGCCCGCTTAGTTTCCATTTGTCCAATATACCTTTTTTTTTACGTGGGGAAATCCATCATGGATACCACCGCTCCCGGGGTTACGCGACAGTTATGTCGGACTCTAACTCTGACTCTAAAACCCCACGGTGTTCCTTCTTATCGCCTGGTGACTGGGCAACGGGACCGTAATCACGTTCACGCAACCCAGCCAGCGGCGCCTGCAGAGACAGAACCTCCTCTCAAACACAGAGTTCTTCACTCATCACTCTATCTGAGGCACACAAGGAACAAAGTGTGTCTCCCGGCCTGAAGACCTTACTCCCTCAGGCGACGGACTCCCCATATCCATCGCTTGGAGGCGATGAATTTCACTGTAGTTTTAGATGTAGTTATTGTGAATCTACGCAATTCCCAAGCACCAGGGCCACGAATCTGCCTCTTAAGTTAGTTAGGTTGGGGTTCGACATGAACAGTCAGGTGCCCTTAGGTTCACCACATTTGGCCAATATACCTAAGTGTTCACCAGACTCTTCACACACACCTGACTGTTCACACTACCACCCGACTGTTCATGTATAACCCTAACCTAACTTTAGATTTTGGCGAACATAGTACTTGTTAGGCATAAGAAACAGAACTAAATACTTCAATTTGCCGCGGCATTACATAACAGCGAGCGTTTCTAAATTGACGACGCCGTATGTAAACGGCGGAATCACACAAAATGCCTGCGACATGCACATCAATATTCAGAGTTTGGCTTTCGGAAAATTGGTCGAATATTCGAATATAGCAGATTTAATATTCGAATATTCGGACAAGAAATATTATTCGAATAATTCGAATATTCGAATATTCGAATGCAAGCCCTAGTCGTCATGTATCGATTGAATGAATAATTATGGGATACCGTTACCGCGAGGTCTCAGTTCGGGGCGAACCACTAGTTTATAATAGAGTTCTCTAGAGATAGGGTTTGTCAAACAGACTGACCTGGGGGTTTGGCTTTAATGTGCACCTACAGTGCATTATGCAAGTGATGTCTACACTGTGGTTTAAAAGATTGTGCACGTAGTGATAAAACGCTTTGTAGTAATAAAAGAAATCGTCGTAAAAATCTGTTTATCTTAGGAAAATTTTGGATTGTCTTATAATTCTCCAAACTAAATTGACGTAATGTTACGAAAGACCTTTGCCGAGCCGATGTACCTAGGGCTCGTCGATATGTGGATTAAACTGTCACTCTGATCGAAGCAATGGCTGAATCATGCGTCATGCTCGTGAACGGGTTCCACCAGCGGGAATGGGGCTACTTTATGTCTGCCCGTCTTAACATATGTTGAATTATAATTAGGTATGCTTTTGTGGAACTCATTGCGGAACTCATTGTGGAAACACTGCTATAGCATAGTATCTATTGAATTGTAACTTGTTTTGAAAACAGCAACCGCCGAGTTTCTTGCTGGTTCTTCTCGGCAGGAAGGGCATTCCGAACCAGTGGTAGACTCATCGACGATTCAAAAGCACTTGTAAAAAAGTTTATTTGAATAAAAAAAATGCGTGAGTGTCGTGGAAGTTGGAACACTCGGTTGGAACGAAGTTCCTTTTAATAATAAATTAATAATAAAAATAAAAAAATTAGGGAAAAATTCCACATGTAGAAATTATTTAAAATAAAATTGAAAATAGAAAATTCAGTCTGTCGAGCTGGGATTCAAACCATCGACCTTTATGCGACTTTAGAAACCACAAGACTACGGAGATCTAATATTGTAGTGTGAAAATATTGAACACAATGCCAAATTCACATTCAAAAAATTGTCGGTTCAATTTGGTCTCAATTTATTCCGTCTAGCCCCCTTTCGCATCGCGCGATAAGGAACTACGTTCCAAAAACATTTCTATTCTATTCTATTCTATTGAACACAAGCCTCAAGTGCGGGCCAAGTGGAAGCTCGCTCTATAGATATCAGGCGGCAGGCCGAATGTGGCAGAGATTTTGTATGTATCCTTCCAACAGTCGACGGAGCGCGGCCGGAATGCCCGCTCCCGAGTCCCGCAGCGGTCGGCCTTTACTTATACAGAGACGAGAGTACCTACCGTCCGATGTATCTTTTTGTTGGTGCAGGCGCGCCGGCTGGGTAGTTATAGATCCGTTTCTAATTCCGACCACACTACTGGGCCCTGGCGTGTCTGGCTGGAGGAGCACGCATTGCGCACTTCGGTTGGTGGGTCTCGCAGACCATTCAAAATGATTGACGTGGGAAAGTTATTATTGACCGAGCGAAGCGAAGGTCTCTGAGTCTACTTGAGTGAATTTGCACTTGTCCGTCATTCTGTCAGAGCCTAATAACTTTTGAATTAGTGAATTGCAGAATATTGCTTAAAAATTGGCCAAGTGCGAGTCGGGCCTCGCTCTTTTAGGGTTCCGTTAAAAAAAATTAAATAAAAATATTTCCATGTACCCATGGAAATATTTTAAATTATTTTTTTTTAATTTAATTTAATTTTTATTATTTGTTGTTATAGCGGCAATAGAAATACATAATATGTGAAAATTTCATCTGTCTATCTATTACGGTTTACGAGATACAGCCCGCTGACAGACGGACGGACGGACAGCGTAGGCTTAGTAATAGGGTCCCGTTGGTACCCTTTGGGTACGGAACCCTAAAAAGTTATAAAAATACCTAGGTAATAAGGCTAAATCCATGCTAAACTCATATTTCAATTTTTAAGCACCTCTGCTATGGTCTAATAAGTACTCTGTTATCTCGTTTTGTCCGACTTTGTTTGACTCCAATATTTTAAATACTAAATTCCAATTCAAAAGTATTATTATTTAATGTAGGCCAACTTGTGGCTTTTGTGACGAGTCGAGACTCCGTTCGAAGAGTACATTCTGCTAAGAAGAGCCAGGAAGAACTTTAAATAGTGATTACAATATTTAAACAAATATTTCGATTTCATAAATTGACTATCCTTCAAAATCAGTGATGTGTGCACAGTTATCAAAATCACAATATTGTAATCGGTGTCAGTGTTTCAATGTTCGTCAATCGAGATAAACAAACATTCGGGCGTAGCGCCACCCGCTGCGGCCGCCCACGCATTACCTCATACCAGAAAGCCGTAACCGCCGTCACGATGCGGTGGATCATCATCCCAAGCCGGGATGAAATTAGGTTGCTATTCGCATGGGGAGTGCGGGCGCTACGTCAAGCGGGTGTGGTTGTGTTGTGTTGCACTCGGCAAATAGCCTGCATTCTACCGGTCAGCTCGGAGCATCGCACTGTCCGTTTGCAAATGGACGCGCTACCACAGGGGTATAGGTCACTTCTAATGCACTTGAAAAGTACACTACCCAATCATGTTAGATACGTGATCCCTTCGTGCATTCAAACGCTTCAGTTCAACGTTTCTGAATCGAACCACTAAGGTGTGGAACGCACTTCCAACATCGGTGTTTCCGGCCACGTATAACCTCAGTACCTTCAAGGCAAGAGTGAATAGGCATTTTCTAGGCAAGCGCGCTCCACCCTAGACCTCATCAGTGCTGTCCAGTATTGATTGTCTTCAAGCGCAAGCCTATCCCGAAAAAAAAAAAAATTCAGCTCCCGGTGACAGCGGCAGGGAACTACCTCCCCCACACAAAAAATAGATATTTAATACAAGTTTCGTTGGTTGTGTATTATTGGCACAAGACCACAATCACACCACAAGCTTGATTTTGGGCCTCGACTTCGTCATGGATTGATGAATGGTGATGGATCTGAGAATGTCACTTTGCAGTCATTTTAAGCTTTATAAGTATAACCAGATTTATTGGAAGTGCAGATTGTATCATTTCCCGTGAACATGAATAACACATGAATCCTAACAATGTTGTTTATTTCAACAATCAAATTTCGACGAAAGTGAGATTAAGATGTTCTCATTAGAGACAAACAAACAGGCTTGACTACTCAGACTCACGCGGCTCGCGTTGAAAACCGTCTCGAACAAGGAGCGTTTGTTTTGCCTCAACGAGGCGACCTCCCTGGCTCAGTGGTGAGCGCTGTTATCTTATAACTGGGAGGTCCCGGGTTCAATTCCCGACGGGATCAATTTGGGAATTTATAATTTCCGAATTGTCTCTGGTCTGGTCTGGTGGGAGGCTTTGGCCGTGGCTAGTTACCACCCTACCGTCAAAAGACGTGCCGCCAAGCGATTTAGCGTTCCGGCACGATGGCGTGTAGAAACCAATTAGGTATGGGTTGAATGTTCACTGCAATACCCCTTCCAAGTTATCCCGCTACCATCTTAGACTGCATCGTCACTTATCATCAGGTGAGATCGCAGTCAAAGGCTAGCTTGTCATCAAATAAAAAAAACGAGACGCAGACGATGCGGCAATGATAAGCGACGCAAGATGTAGTTTCGGGGACGCAAACATTTGAACAATCCTTTGTCAGGAGGCGGCAAGTAAACAAAGCACGCGCAAAGTGCAAACAGAAATAGCCGAGTTCAGCGGCGGGCACCCCGGGGCGCGGGTCGGAGACGCGGGGTATTTGTGGCGATGCAGCTACTGCCTGCACTAGCGGGTGCCGTAGAAATATGTAGCTCGTAGTCTATGCGCTTCCAGGGGAAACGGCCACATACATCAGAGACTCGGCGTCATAAAGTCAATAGGTACATATCTGACTCAAAACAATCAGACTTCTTTATTAATGTAAAATCCATAACGTTGGAAAAATATTCATTTGGGACATCGGCGAAGTAATCCTGTCGTGCGAGGATGACAAACAATGAAAAAAAGCTGATAATAAATAAGTAGACGAAGGTATGCGATAATTAATTATCTTAATTAATTATAGTTGAAGAACTTGGGAGACTGGAGAGTGCAATATAGGCTACCCTTTATCCCAGAATAACAGAAATAATATGGTTCCCGAAGGATTTTTATAAACTTAACTCGACGCTGCGCTGACGAAGTCGCTAGCAAAAGCTAGTTTGTAATATAACTTACTAGTCCTCATTATCTACGTTTAATATCTGAAGATGATCCGGGCTTAGCGAGCCAGACGTGACGTCACACAGGGAAGCGTATGTGAACTAACAGCTTGACTGTGGAATAGAATAGAAATGTTTTTTATTCAAATAAACTTTTTTACAAGTGCTTTTGAATCGTCGACGAGTCTACCACTGGAGTATAGTAGAGTCCATATCAGTAGCGCTGCGTGTTTGTTGTTTTGATTAATGATTCTTATCGCTGCCCATGGTTTCATTTATGCCCGCGTTCTTAATTTGTTTCTTTCATAGGCATTTATGTGTCTTTGGTTAGTCCGAAAATCCACCTAGAATTTTTGTAAATTACACAAACTATCCATCCAGTAATCTCCTTTCTACTTTCTAAACCTCTAATAATAATAATAATAATAATCTGGGACTGGCGCTAGACGTGACAGCATGCGGACCGCCAGTCACACCAGCCGGCCGCCACTACCATCTCGGCGGCCGGCCAATCCATCATCCCCACCAGAGGGCTTGGCACCGACAGGGTCCTCAAGGACCCAATCTTCGGAGTTCGCCGCTGGTGGAGTGCGCCGCATGAGATGGACATCTCAAATGAACGAGAATTTCATGCGTGCGTACTACAGGGCGACAGGAGGGCAAACCGGACGGACTGGCTACCGAGCGGCAATGTACCGCGAGTTCTTGCTGCTTGAGCCGAATCTGACTGTCACGGAACAAAACCTGGCAGACCGGGCTCGGTATATTCAGCGCTCGAACATCTTTAGCGCTACCGAGCTCGAACGGTTACGACGTGAGGCTGTTCCCGAGGTGACAACCCCAACCACAGAGCAAATTGTCTCTCTGGCGGAACCTGTCCGCGAAGAGACCGACGCTATCGCGCAAGATTTGCCTGTGGAGGAGGACACGGAGGAAACAGTCTCCCTTGACATAGAGCGTATGGGAAGGATTTTAGAAGAGGCGATTTCGGAGATCCGGAGTGCTCCTCTAGAGATCCGTCCGCGGCTCTCCCGGCTCACATTAAATATAGCGACGCGGGATGTCATTGAGGCCATAAACCAAATGCTGCCTCAATACCTTGAGCGCAGCACTGGCCTGGATGATACGGCTTCTATTCTCTTTGGTGCGGCCTTAGCTGTTCACCGTTTCATGGGTGTCAAGACCCAGGAACGTGGACGCGCTACTCTAAGGCGCAGCACGGAACCAGCCTGGAAAAGGAGAATAGAACACCGTATCACCCTGGCCAGAGCTCTCATTGGCAGACTGCAGAGTTTCAGATCGGGCAACACTAGGCCAAGGATTGTGCGCTCCGTTAGAATAGCCTTTAATGGGCTCGGGGTGCGGCTAGATCAGTCCGATATAGCCCAAAAACTAACGGAGCGCATCGACGACCTGAAGCAGAAAATCGCTGCATGGGGGAACCGCATCCGACGATACTCGGAAAGAGTCGAGCGCTTTCAGCAAAATCGCCTCTTCTCGAGTGATCAGAAAAGGTTCTATAAAAAACTGGAGTGCCCAGCAGTCTGTTCTACCTCTCAGCAGCCGAGCCCGGCTGACCTCGTCGCCTTTTGGCGAAGTGTATGGTCAAGAGAGGTGGAGCATGAGGAGGGCCCTTGGATTGCGGCGGTAGAGGAAGCATGTGTCTCAATAGAGCCGATGAACCCTGTCACCATCTCTTCGGAGGATGTAGCTGGTGCGGTGCGCAGGGGCCCCGAACTGGAAAAGTCCGGGACCCGATGGGCTGCATCACTACTGGTTGAAGGGTTTTTCGCTCTGCCATGCTACTTTGGCTCGACAATTCCAAGATGCTCTCGAGCAAAGGGCACTCCCGAGCCTTTTCACCACCGGGATCACTCATTTAGCTCCTAAGTCAACCGATACCGCTGACCCAGCTAAGTACCGCCCCATCACATGTCTTACTACCATCTATAAGACATTGACATCTGTTCTGAGCCTTAAGATCTCCCGTCACGTAGACGAGAACAACATCATGTCTGAGGCTCAGAACGGATGTCGGGGCGGTGGTCGTGGTACTAAGGAGCTCCTTCTCATAGACTCCGTCGCGGGCCAACTGGTCAAACGCAATCGCCGGAATTTCTCTGCCGCCTGGATTGACTATAAGAAGGCATTCGACTCGGTGCCCCATTCATGGCTCTTGAGGGTCCTTGAGCTGTACAAAGTCGATAGTACAGTTCGAGACTTCCTCGGAGTGTGTATGGGGCAATGGAGTACGATCCTTTCTCTCCATGGCGAGCGGTTGGCGGCTGCGGATGACCGGATCAAGATACGGCGGGGTATCTTCCAGGGCGATTGTCTGAGTCCATTATGGTTTTGTCTGTCGCTGAACCCTCTCAGCTCTTTGCTGGAGAGATCAGGGACAGGCTTTCAGTTTCGGAGAGGAGGGACAAAAGTGCCTCACCTTCTCTACATGGATGACCTCAAGCTGCTAGCACCCAATGCCACCCGCCTGAGGGAGTTGCTGAATATCACCACTGAGTTCAGTAACTCCATCAGGATGGAGCTTGGACTAGACAAGTGTGCGGTCTTACATGTGGAGAGGGGACAGGTTACTCATTCGGCCGAGATCAATCTCGAGCCATCCAACATCAGGACCCTCTCTGAAGCTGAGTCATACCGGTATCTGGGTATGTCACAATCCGTGGGGGTAAAGGAGGCGGACGTGAAACAGTCAGTTTGCGAGGTCTTTTTTGGCCGCCTGACAAAAGTTTGTAAAACCTATTTGTCGGGCGCCAATAAGGTCCGAGCATATAACGGCTGGGTCATGCCCGTTCTCATGTACACCTTTGGCGTACTCAGATGGACTCAGACCGAACTAGACGCACTGGATAGAAAAGTCCGCACGACTATGACTCTCTACCGCATGCACCACCCCAAATCGTCTGTTATGAAGATGTGGTGGTCGAGGCGTATTAAGCGTCAAGACCATGCATAATCGGGAGATATCCAGCCTCAGAACCTACTTTGAGACGAAGAGGGAGTGTCCAATGCATAGAGACGTTATAGAATGTGACAAAGGACTCACTCCCCTATCTTTGGCCAAACTCGAGTGGCAGAAACCGGTGGTACTAAGCACCTCTGACCGGGAGACCGTATGGAAGGAGAAGGAGTTGCATGGACGCTTTTTTAAAGCTCTTAATGAGCCTCACGTAGATAAAAAAGCGTCCGTGCAATGGCTGCGCTTCGGTGACCTCTTTGGGGAAACCGAAGGTTTTGTGTGTGCAATACAAGATCAGGTGGTTAAGACGCGGAACTACCGAAAGTACATCCTGAATGATGGCACTCACGACATCTGTCGAGCGTGTCGCCATCCCGGTGAGTCACTCAGGCATGTGCTCTCGGGATGTTCGGCTCCTGCTAACACTGAGTATCTGCACAGACACAACCAAGCGGCCAAAATCCTTCACCAAGAGCTTGCTCTAAAGTACGGTCTCCTGGATGAGAGAGTGCCGTACTATAGGTACACACCGGTGCCGGCACTTGAGCGTGACGGAGTCCGGCTCTATTGGGACCGGTCCATCATCACGGACAGGACGATTCTGGCGAATAAGCCTGACATCGTGCTGATGGACCGGGCACAGTCGAGGGTGTTTTTAGTGGACATCACCATCCCACATGACGAGAACCTCGTGAGAGCGGAGACAGAGAAAAAACGAAAGTATCTAGATCTGGCTCACGAGGTTACTGGCATGTGGCATGTGGAGTCCACTGAAACCATCCCAATCGTCATTTCTGCGAATGGGTTGATCCCAGTCAGCCTCGCTCACCATCTGAGGCGACTGGGGTTCCGTGGCAGTTCGCTCGCGGCCAAGATGCAGAGAGCGGTGTTGCTAGACTCGGCTAGGATAGTCCGTCGGTTTCTCAGCCTGTCGCCCTGACCCCCGGCCGTCTGGTCTCCCCTGCCGGGGCGTAATCCTCCGCCCGCTACAAGTATTTATTTATGTAATCTATATGTAAGTTTATTATATGTATATATATTTATGTTTATTATATCTCTCTTTGGTTTTATATATATTTATTTTGTACGCGGGTGTGAGAGTCAAAATTTATAGCACAATAATAATAATATACTTAATAAAGCCTTTATTTACTGAAAAAAAATATTTAAGTACAAAATCTTAATCTAATTATAGAAATCTTAAAAAAAAATCTTACTTCTATCATACATCTTTTACTAATTTACATCTTTCTTTATTCTAATATTAATATAATGATAAAGTAGTTGAGATTCCTTATTCCTATTTATTTATTTATTTTATTTTTTATTTTATTTCTTCTCAGTACGCCCTTTGGACGAAGGCCTCCTCCAGTCTTTTCTACTTCTCCCTCTCATGTGTCAGTCTTTGCCATGTTGCTCCGATCATTTTTACAAAATCATCGCTCCACCTCATTCTTTGTCTTCCTCTTGACCGTTTTCCGTCTCTTGGATACCACTCTGTTAACCTTTTTGCCCATCTGTCTTGCTTTACTCTACAGACATGCCCAGCCCATGCCCATTTCAGTTTTCTTATCCTGCTCTTCACATCCATTACGTTCGTTTCTTTTCTTATTGTTTTGTTTGATATTTTATCTATTCGTTTTATATGTAACATATTACGCTCCATAGCACGCTGACAAATTGCTAGTTTTCCCTCCAATTTTTGTGTGAGGGCCCAGGTTTGGCATCCGTATGTTAATATAGGCAGTATGCAGCCGCAATATGCATCAACATCTTTCTCTAAACCTCTACCGAAGTACAAATAAAACTATAATGTGCTTTGGCATAGATTATTATTAGCATTACGATTTACGACATTAGGTAGGTATGCGACAAACTTACTTGCGAATTGCAATTTGCAATGCCTTATTGAAATATTGGCTTATGTACGACGCTTAGGTAGACACATTGTTGGAAATATATAGTTAACACAAATTGACATATTATTATTCAGATTCATGTCTTCACAAGTACATAAATTTGGAATTCTGAAATAAGGAATCGGGGCGTGCAGCTCGTGCAGTACATCTCGGCTCGATGACAATTTACAAACCAAATACGTCGCTGAAATGTAAAACGTAAACGTAACATAATGGTAGGGAATTGAGTCGTGGAGTGCGGACAGAGGGCGTTTCGTGGAGTATTCACAAACAACTCTGCCTCCACTCTCTGTCCAGTGTCCACTGCCTCTGCATGCCCATTGTAATGGTAAGGTACATAACTGCAAACATAGCATAATATCTATTATATTGTAAACTTGTTTTGAAAAGAGCAACCGCCGCCGAGTTTCTTGCCGGTTCTTCTCGGCAGGAAGGGCATTCCGAACCAGTGGTAGACTCATCGACGATTCAAAAGCACTTTTAAAAAAGTTTATTTGAATAAAAAACATTTCTATTATATTCTGTTCTATTCTACTGCCCAGTGAACGCTCGTACCTAGTTATTCGTCCTGGCACCTGATATTTAGGGCCTGTATTACCACCTTCTGATAAGTGTCGGATAGCCTAACCGTAAATTTTGTCACTTTCTTACTTTATGTCAAGTGACAAAGACAAAATATGCGAATAAGCTATCCGACACTTATCAGAAGGTAGTGAAAATGGCCCTTACTCTCGTTCAAGTATCCATTTTATCCAACAAATATAAAATTTCTTCGTTATATTATACCTATAGTACTTGTTGCCATTGTTTATGAAATATCTCAGTTATAGACATTCATAACCGTTTTCCCAAAATTCCCTAACTTTTACGGGCCGCCTAAGCTAAGTTGCGTGACGCTTTTGGCCAATTTAGTTTTCACGAACCTTTAGGGATGACCTAAAGGTGAAAATGATATTGCGTAAGGGATTGTATTTAGAGGCTACCTACGTACAGAGACTCCTATTTAGGGGATCACTTAGGTATGGTTTGTGAAATCGGCGATCAATGTCTTAAGTTTTTAAGCTTCTCTAAAAGCTTTATTACCTACGAGTACCTGCGAAACCAAATATTCTCCGTACAGCATAAACGTAAACATAACATTGAATATTAAACAAAAAAAGTTGAATGTCGTGAACCACTCGTTCTAATAATAAATTAACGATAAAAATAAATAAAATAAAAATAATAATCGAACCCCCGATTCTCGAACCGATAGTTTCACTCCTTCGTAAAACTGTTACGCCACCAAAGTCTCGATGTAACGTCGTGTAACAAACAAAGGCAACAAGTGTCATGACGGAAAATTCTTACGCCTAGCAACAAGGGCCGTGACGGGAAATTCCCTACACATTTTTTCGTCTAGCCTCCGTCCGCCAAACCGTTCGAAAAGGAACTTCTTTCCAAAAATGTATAAACCGGCGGCGGAGTGGAACTGGAAGGCCGAAACACGTTTGCACGTTGCGTTTGATGAATCTCGCGCGTGGGAATATGTCACTCGGCCGGAGTGCGGAGTCGTAACTCGTAACTCGTAACCCGTAACCCGTAACCCGCTAACCAAATGCACGAGTTTGTTGTGTTCGAGTACTTACTTGTCGAGAGTTTTTTAAGGTTAAGAATTTGTAGCAATCCAATAATTTAAAAGTAAGTGATGATGATGTACAAACGCCTTTGGCCTCTACTTGGCGTGCATCATGAAGAAGTTGTACCTATAGAATTATACATATTATACAGCCAAGTGGAGGCCTGAAGAGGAATGCTTAATCGCTCGGCAGTGTTTATAGCTTTCATGTAGAGCCGTTACTGTAATAAATAATAATTAATGGTCCTCCTCAGAACACATCGCTATTCTGAGCAGTGAGCTTCCCTAGCGTAGTAAAGAATTGAAAAGTTTGTGATTCGATTTTAGAGATTGAGTTTGCAATTCAGTTTTTCAAAACTTTTAATTTCTACACTAAACAAAGAGCACTTTGTAAATAAAGTGCTTCGAATCGTCAAGTGAATCTACCACTGCGCTGGTTCAGAAATCACAATCATTTTCTCGTGAATTTAGTGGATACCATGATGAAAATCCTGTAATCCCTCGGCAATTTCTTATCAAATTAGGACTATAGCTGGTAAAGCTCTATTTATTTATTTACTAGGTGATGCCCGCGACTTCGTCCGCGTGGATTTAGTTTTTAAAATCCCTCGGGAACTCTTTGATTTTCCGAGAGAAAAAGTAGCCTGTGTCACTCCAGGTTCTCAACTATAACCATGCAAAAAATCACGTCGATCCGTAGCCCTGTTGCGGTGTGATTGAAGGACAAACCAACAAACAAACACACTTTCGCATTTATAATATGAGTAAAGATAAGTGGTGTACAGTTGTACACTGAAGGGAAGTTGATGCTAATGTATATAATACATATATTCACTAACACCTTACCGGTAACTGAATCGGTGTTTCGGAACGTTTTTTCCCCATAATTAGCGCGCTATTTAGAGTTCGAAATAGCGCTAAATATTCGAATCGAACTCTCTTATTTATTTATTACCTACTAGCCCGAACTGTCCCAATGCTGGGTAAAGGCCTTCCTTTCTTCTCTCCATCTGTCTCGGTCTAGGGATATTTGGGGCCGGGCTGACTTGAACTACTACATTGGCTACTGTCTCTAGTTCCGAGATTCTTTATTGACAACTATTGCATAGTGGGTGCAGATCTTTGCTCTAGAAATTATAAATGGATTTTTGTGAAGACTGCCACCTTGTTGACGTTGAAGTATGTCGTCTAGCCTCGCGAAATGGATCATTTCCCCTCCCAAAGGATATATGACTTAACTGTCTTCAATTTAAAGTTTGATTTGCGCTAGCTTATCTGCCTCATCTCATGATTAAATGCAACGTACTGCCAAGGGATTTGTGACTTTAACGTCCTTAATTTAAATTTTGTTTTGCGTTGACTCTACAAAGTGATGCTTTCATGTCGTGGTCGCTTGTGAGTGAGTGACAGAATTCTCGATTGTGTTATAGAAGGTGTACAGGAGAGTTTGGCGTGCAGCGGCCGCCCCGCGTAGCGACAGACGTCGCGTCGGTACAAGGATCAATCTTCGTCTCTTGACGCGAAGTTTTCTCAATACACTTTGTACCTACCTATATTTTTCGTGCAAGTTAATGTCTCTGGGTCATATGTAGTTTCTTGATTTTTTGCATTTTCTTTTAGGTGTTCAAGGATGTGATTTGTCCATTAGGGTGCAATTTTTGACTTGAAATTCCTTTAGACGTTATATTGTCATCTTTGCCGAGACCTTGTTGGTCTTCAAAAAGTTTGCAATTTTATTAATTGGGTACGTTATTAAGATTAAATGGTGATGTAATCACCATGTAAATTCATTGAGGTAATTCTTATTTATTTAATTTTATGACGAGATGGAAGACAAACAAAAATTTAATTTGTATGTTTGATTATATTTACATTATTTACTTGAATCAATTTTCATAACAAGTCCTTCTATTATTAAGTCATCGGTAGTAAAAGGTTTTTTGGATGGTACGTAATTAATATTTTATAATGACAGCTGTGAACATTATAAACAAAAATTACAAACAACAATGCACTTGGAAACGCCCTAACCATATGCGTAGATAACAGTTAGTGTTTATCTAATGGCCTAAACACGGCTATCTTATCTGCTTCAATTTATAAACATTCCGTAGTCGAATCGCGATAAAACTTTATACGTGTAATGTCGTTTTCCAGGTGATCACTTTCATAAAACTCGTTTACTTTCCCCAAAACGAAAATATAGTTTTTCTTTCTCCATCTATACTTAATATTATAAAGAGGAAAGATTTTTTTGTTTGTTTGTTTTTTGTTTGTTTGTACCGAATAGGCTCTGTAACTACTGGACCGATTTGAACCATTTTTTCACCAATAGAAAGCTAAGTTATCAGGAAGTAACATAGGCTATAATTTATTTAAAAAAAATTAGAGATCCTTAAGAAAACTGCAATAATGTAACCCAAATTAGCAAAATTTTGCCTATAAAATGCATCATTTGGCATGTGCTGAGGAAACTATTGATGATACATAAAAATTATGTACTACATGATTAGTAATCATTATTCCTTAGAGAAAAGTCCCCAAGGTATATATTATCTGGCTATCATATATAAGTCACAGTAGTAACTTTTGTATTGTAAAATTTAATTAGATCGCCTTTATTATCGCAGTATTAATTCTTTCTTACTAATACACATTATAAATGCGAAAGTTTGTTGGTTTGTCCGTCAATCCCGCTGCATCAAAGTTACGGATTGACGTGTTTTTTTGGGTAGGTAGGTATAGTTGAGAACCTGGAGGGTGACATAGGCATCCCGAAAAATCAAAGAGTTCCTGCGGGATTAATCCATGCGGACGAAGTCACGGGCATCAGCTAGTAAATTAATATAAATAGCTAGAAAAATCAATCTTAGCGGCAGAACGCCGATCGCTGCTGCTAAAAGTAGCCAGTCTACCCCTCCCTTACTAGTTTGAATAGTATATTGTACTAATCTGAAAAGATTAAAGAGCTCTGCAGGTATTTTCCTCAGCCAATGTTTTGAATTTTATATGAATTATTAAAAGATAAAACTCCCTTAACTCTTTTGTATATTGCAACGAATTGCATCAATTTTTTTTAATACATTATAGGCACACGCATGAGTATGACCACTATCACACCTGATGGAAAGTGATGATGCGGCCTAAGGTGGAACGCGTTACCCTAGAAGATGCCTATTCACTCTTGCTTTAACGTTGAAGACAAGGGTCTGCCCGCGAAATTTAATTTAAATTCAAATTTAATTTGGTTTTTCGCAATTTGTAAACTAGTACTACAAAGTAGGCTTATGGCATTCTAATTGCGACAATGGCAGTATCATCTTCACAGGTTTATATAAAAAATTTTACTTGAAAGTGTCCAGTTTAAGAAATTAATCAAAATATCGACTAATTTGTGAGTAACTCACGTCCAACCCAGTATTTTGATTAATTTCTTAAACTGGTCACTTTCAAGTAAAGATTTTTATGTAAACCTGTGAAGATGATAATTCCACTGGCGCAGTTAGAAGGCCATAAGTCTACTTTGTCGCATTAGTTTACCAATTGCGAAAAACCAAATTAAATTTGAATTTCGCGGGCAGAACCTTGTCTTCAAATTTAAAGACACCCAAATTGTACGTGTCAGGAAACACAGATCTCGGAAGAGCGTTCCAGATCCTGGCCGTGCGAATCATGTAGACTTAAACCGCTTCGTGTGCGTGGATGGTATATCAACAACATAGGGATGGAAGCAATCAAAAACTTGTTTTAATTAATTTCATTCCAAAGTTATGAGTGTGCGTGTTTACCAGCTTGACGCGGCGAACGTCTAAAATTACTTGTTATTTGTGTAGATATTGCAATTACGTGTCCGATTTATTAATATTCGTCACAAAATAGAGCATGCACCGGAGTTGTGGACGAGCGGCTCAAATACTGCATTTGCAATGGCATGGTTCAGTATTTGAGGAGGTCATGGAGGACGCCTTAGGGCGGCTATGTAGGTCATCAAAGAAAATAGTAACTTGTGGAGATTTTAATATAGATATTTTGCATCACACGTCTATCACAGGAAGATTACTAAACTTATTTAAAAGTTTCAACCTGGAAAATATTTTTGTTGAAGCTACAAGAATAACAGCGCATTCGGCAACTTGTATTGATAACATTTTTTCTGATTGTAAAATTATCAAAAAATCGATTATCACTTGTTTAAGATCTGACCATTGCGGACAAATGATATCTATTCCGAGCAGTGAGCAGAATGTAACAAAAGTAGTAAAATATAGGCCAGTTACCACCAATAAAGTAAGGCAATTTAAACAAAATATCGCAGCTGCAATGCCGACGCTTGATGTTGCACAGGGTGGTCCGGATGAAATTAATAGAGGGTTTTTTGATCTATTAAACTCTCAATTTAACTCTGTCTTTAAGGTAATAGAAAAAAGATTATTTAAAAATCTTAAATTTAGTGATTGGGCAACTATTGTACAAAGTAGAAATAGGCTGTTTGACTTGTATGCAGAAAAACAATATAATTATGCCCCCGCGTTTATAGAATATGTAAGAAATTATTCCAAATTGTTTAGAAACGTGTGCATACAAGCAAAGTCACTTCACATAAAACAAAAAATTGTCAATTCGGATAATAAAATAAAAGCAGTATGGGCCATCATTGGTGATGAAATGGGTAAGAATAAGGTACATTATAATAAACTGGAGCTTAAAATTAACAACCGGATAATTGACTCTGATATAGAAATTGCAAATACATTTGAGAACTTTTTCAAAAATATACCAGTAACCACGACCAGTTCTCTAAATTCCTCGCCAACAGAAGCCTATAATCTTCTAAGAAGCAATGTCTTTGAGTGCAATAAATTATTTAGGTTTAAACACGTTACCCCATATGATATTATCAAAACATTCAAATCATTGCAAAATAAAAAAACAGGAGATCTATGGGGAATATCAGTTAAAATAATTCACAATATCATTGATATTATTGCGCCCTATCTTGCTTTAATTTTTAATAAGTCTGTAGATTCTGGATCTTTTCCAGACCTGATGAAATGTAGTAAATTAATACCTCTTTTTAAATCGGGAAGCAAATGTGACCCGAATAACTACAGACCAATTTGAATTTTGCCAACTCTCAGCAAGATATTTGAAAAAATAATGCTCAACCAACTGCTTCTACACTTTAATTTAAATAAACTTCTTCACCCTGAGCAGTACGGTTTTACTAAGGGTCGATCAACAACCAATGCAGCCGCAACGCTGTTGCAACACATATTCGATGCATGGAATAACTCACAGAATGCCATTGGTATTTTCTGTGATTTATCAAAAGCTTTCGACTGCGTTGATCACGAGACCCTTTTGCTTAAACTGAGCCACTATGGTATTAAAGATTTTGCGCTTAGCCTCATTGCGTCTTATCTTAGTGATCGTGTTCAAAGAGTATGTGTCAATGATGTGAAATCATCCGGATCAGCCTCGGTAATGGGTGTACCCCAGGGTTCTATTCTAGGTCCATTCATGTTTTTGATTTACATAAATGATTTACCACATTTTGTCCAAAATACTTGCGATATTGTAACTATTTGCTGATGATACGTCTTTGATTTTTAAAGTCGATAGGACGAAAGACAATTTTGACGATGTAAATATTGCATTATCTCAATTTTCTGAATGGTTTACGGCAAATAATCTACTTTTAAATGCTAAAAAAACCAAGTGTGTTGAGTTTTTATTGCCCAACACCAGAACTGTCAGTAAAAAGATAAGTAATGAACCCTTGAAAAGTGAGGACTCCACAGTGTTCTTGGGATTAACCCTGGACTCAAAACTGCAATGGGGCACCCATATAGCAACACTTGCTGGCAAGCTTAGCTCTGCTGCTTACGCTGTTAGGAAGATTCGACAGTTAACTGACATAGAAACTGCAAAAATTGTTTATTTTGCATATTTCCATAGTATTATGTCATACGGAATCTTATTATGGGGTAAAGCAGCCGATATTGGAAAAATTTTTGTATTGCAGAAGAGGGCAATTCGCGCAATATATAATTTAAAACCGCGGGATTCCCTTCGAGAAAAATTTAAAGAAATAGGCATTCTTACAGTAGCTTCACAATATATTTACAATATAATATTTGTCAGACAAAACATCGTGAATTACAAAAAAAAGGGTGATTTACACGATAGGCAAGTTAGAAATCCAAACAGGATCGTGATTCCTCGATGTCGCCTCAAGAGGGTCCGAAAGACATTTGTGGGAATGGGCGTAACGTTTTATAATAAAATTCTACAGTCGATCTTAGACTTGCCTTTACACAAGTTTAAGAAATCAGTAAAAACTAATCTCATGAAAAAAGCATATTATGCAATTGAAGACTATTTAGATGATAAAAAAGCGTGGACATAATTCTTTCCAGCGATTCATGAGACAGCAGGTGGTAATTGAATTGTTTAACTATTCTATTGAATGTAAACTTATTTTGAAAAGAGCAACTGCCGAGTTTCTTGCTGGTTCTTCTCGGCAGGAACGGCATTCCGAACCAGTGGTAGACTCATCGACGATTCGAAAGCACTTGTAAAAAAGTTTATTTGAATAAAAAACATTTCTATTCTATTCTATTCTATTCTATTGGAACTGCACATGACGTCACTGACACGCGGAGATGTTGAACTCACCGTGTGCGTCATTTACATTTATTTACACTCAGCAACTAATTATTCCGCGCAGCGAGAGCGTTTTCCTTTGACCTTCCGGGCCGTAAGGACTCGGTATGCGATAGGAATTTTGACGCCGAATGGTGACGTTTCAAATTCCGAGAAATAGGACTTTCTATGGATTTCGATAAGAAAACGAAATTTGATTTTAATCGAGTCATAATCTATTTAGTTAGGTAATGTTTCTAAGTAGGTACCTACTGAGTACTGCTAATTGCTAAGCACATTTTGGACAAAAAAACTCAAAGTTGCAATAATAAATCCGGATGTGTCAACTCATTCATAAATTATAATTATTAAATGCTTAAAATTATTCAAGTGGTAGTTAAGTGATTCAGTGTTTCGCGACGCAGTGTTGTAATGGCCAAAGTTCATGACGGATCTTTTCACATGCGATGAGTGCGCTTACGGCGACAGACTAATGACGACAGGTTTGCCGCTTTACCTCCTTCGTTCCGCTTTACCACGGTAATATTATCTGTATACAGTATTGTAACTCGGCCGTATCTTTGACATAAATGCCTACAGCCGCGCGGTACGTAAACATGCGATAGGGCTGCCCGCCTCCAGCATTTTAATTACATTTGCCTACTTTGTGTTTCCATTTAGTTTTGTGATTGTAAATATACTTTTTTTTATATAAACAAATAAAATACTTTGTGAATTAAATAGGAAGTGTTCAATAAAAATGCGTGTTGTTTTTTGATTGGTAGATTTAATTAAAAAAAACCGGCCAAGTGCGAGTCGGACTCGCACACCGAGGGTTCCGTACTCTAGAAGTAAAAGTAAAACGATAATATTACATAAATTTGCTTATTAATCGTTAACTTTGTTTGTGGAGGTCTATTGTTAATATAAAAAAAACTATGCTAGTTAGAGCGTTGGTTTTATTTTTCCTTTAAAATATACATAAACCTCTATTGACCATAATTATTTCTGATTTTTCGATTGGTAAACTTCGGAGATAAGGGGGGGGGGGGACGGTATATTTTTCGACATTTTGCCCGATTATTCAAAAACTATTATATTTAAAAATAAATAAAAATTTGTTTTAGAATGTACAGGTAAAGCCCTTTCATATGATACCCCACTCGGTATAGTTATCTTACTTTGAAATTTCAAACTCCCGATTTTTCCTCTTTTTTAATTAAACTAAAAAGAATTTTTGATTTTTTCTTATTCCAATGTTGTTGGGCCACTATTATACACAACTATTCCAAATTTCATGTCGATAGCTTTAATAGTTACTTAAATAATCGACTGTGACAGACGGACGGACGGACGGAGAAAGTCTCACCATAAGAGTTCCATTTTTACCATTTTGGTACGGAACCCTAAAACCATGTTTATGAATGAATAACAAATCGGTCTTATAAATTTGCGACCGAAAAATATTTGCGTAATAGTCCCTCGAGTTTCGAATCAACGAGAGTCAGCTGTATTATTAATAATAAAATACCACGTCTTTACATTGAATTATACAAACTAACAAAACAAAACACACATGCCCCGAGGTTTTAACACAAGCGTACGTACCGTATCGTGATTCATGAACCGCCTATAATTACCTATTTCACTCGTGTCAATCACTTTCCTTTACTCTATTCACTTTATTTATTAATCCAGACATCTTTTTTTTCGGGAGATAAAAGGAAATACCTTATCCATTAAAAATACACACATTTTGTACCTACCTACTAGTAAGTAAAATTATTTTAGAGTCTTACCTTTCAGAGTTTCCAGGTAATTTAAAAAAAGTTATCTCTGGATGCGTTATTGACGAATTCATGCAACCAAAAACAGCACAATATATCCTCCTCGTCATATTAAATATGTACTTGAACTTATTTTTAGTAAAAAAATTGCGCAGTTATTGTTAAAAAACATAACACCGTCCGTTCGTCACTGCGGCACAGTCGCGACTGTCTGCGTACCGAGCGCTTACCGAGATCGAGGCGCGTAGGCATAGCTCGCGCTTCGTCCGTTTGTATGAAGTTACAATACTGTATACAGATAATATTACCGTGGCTTTACCGTCTCAGTTCGCACCCTCTGGTCAGGCCAGCCGCTGACGCGACGTGTAGCTGCTCAGACCTCCTTGCTATCAAAGTGGTCAGTGGCGCCAAACCGTCGTTTTCAATAACTAAATGCGGGTATGACAGCTCTCAGTTGCCAACTCTCCGTTGTCTGCGGCGGCCTTGCAGGCTGCAGCTGATCTGTGTTCAGGTCGCTAAGCGGACGATAGTCAAACATCATTCAGTCCCCTGAGGGATCAACAGGATATATTATTATGATTGATTAATTTCATGACATCTCAAATTCTTGTCCAGACTCCAGATGGTTTGTTTTAAACATTGTATTTTATTTTAGTGCCTTTGCAAGGAATAAGCAAGGAAGTGAAATGAGTTTGTTGCCGGCTCTTGTCACCAGAATTTGCATTCCCGAACGCGTGGTAGAGTCTTGACTTGTCATAAGCGGCACGAGTTGGCTACATGTAATAAAAAAGTCGCGTGGCGTCGTCGTGGGACACCAGATAGGAACGATGTTATTACTATAAAAATATTAATTTCAAGTTCTATTCGAGGTATAAAGAAAATAATTATTCCGGTATACATTTTTTATCATGATTTTTTTATCGATAAAAATCAAAATGACCCCAGGGAAGCCTAAATATGGATTTTATAAAATATTAAAATTAAAAAATTAAAAATGTATAAAATAAAATGAATGAAAAAAATTAAAAAAAAAAATGAAAATAGGATTGCGCGCCCCCGGGTGGGCTCGAACCACCAGTCTTTCGGTTGGCGGCCGCGCGCGGGCCAATTGAGCCACGGGAGCGATTCACAACTTGTTGAAATTATTATTAGGTATTATAAGATATTTTTTAGGCCATCAAAAAGTGTCGAAAGTGTCGGTCCAACTTTTGGTCTTAATTTCCGTCTAGCCCCCTTTCGCAACGCGCCATAAGGAACTTCGTTCCAGTAATTTTGAATTTGAATCCTACTCGTATCTTTGGATTAACCGCATGTGTGTGAGGGGTGATGAGTATTTACTGTCCCACTCTCCGCCGTAAGCACTTCTTCCCGTCGCTGAGTCACGCGCGCGGCGCGGCGCGGCGTGACGCGCTCGCTGCTAAAGTCGGCGTAGTTTTTATGGTCAGCCTCCGACCATTCATACGAGTACGTCAGGTTTAGGCTGATATGGAGACTCTCATTGTGTGCAAATAAACGTATCGACTGTTGAGTTGCCGACTCGCGAGTCGCGGGCTCGAGCTCGCGAATGCTTTGATGACTGAAATAGGGCACGCCGCGCGCCGTCACATTTGTTCCGTTTATAAACATAACAGTTTAGAAAATGTCTTCTTCCTTCCTTTCTTATTTATATATTTTGCAGTTGTAGAACATGAAAAGAAACACGTCATTCGTTCGCTTCCTTTTTAGAACTCTATTGCGCAAGTGATACGCACTCTACCCACCTATGCTATGCTACAAAACAAAAACTAAAATTGCTAAAATTTATTTTAGCAATTTTAGTTAGCAGACCGTAGAAATTAATAGGAAAAGGTCGTCTGAACAAAAATGTTCACGATTCTTTCGGAAGCTATGCTAGATAAGGTAGGATTAGATAGGTTATTTACTAAAAAACTCACAATTTATTGTAATTCTTGCAGATTTAATATGGTAGACGGCCGTCGCCACTTTCCAGGCACATCAAACGAGCCTGGCGCGGCGGGCCGGGACTGCTGCGAGTGTAACGTCTCAGCCTGAGATCTATAGTGCGTGCTCGGACTTGAGACAGAGTTGAAACGAGACACAATATATTATGTCCAACATAAGTCTGTCTCCTTTTAACTTTGTCTTGAGTCTGAGCAGAGTGAGAGTGTGAACTATAGATCTCTGCCTCAGTTCCCAGCCCGAGGACTCTCGAGCCTTTGTTTAACTAAACAGATACAACGGTGTGCCATTTTTGTGATGTAGGCCATTCTTTGTCGCGACATTCGCTTTGTGTTCGCGTCTTGATTTGTCTTACTTATGTTGTGGACTGTGGTGTTTCTAGTAAATTTGTATCTACTTAATTAGCGATTTATTGAACTCTATGTAAAATCTCCCTGAATTCCCTTAAACACCATTGCTGGATAAGGATTTAATTTCAACGCCATCAGTAAACTACTGTTTACTCTTGGCGTTGAACATGATTCATGTACTGTGTACTCACTACTCACACCAAGGAGCATTGATATAATAGGCCCATGTCGATTCTAAACCATGTAGTATATTACGAGTTATGACATTTATAAAACACGTTCAAATGGATTACGGAGTGGTTTTCGTCGTATTTCTGTAAGCATTCTCATTGAACAGTAGATGTGATGAACTACTCGGCGCATGACACTTTGGAGTTTTATCCTCTGACATGGTGTCAGAGACCTTTTGAGTTAAAGCAATGAGAAGTCAGACCGGTCGCCCGAGTGGTTAAATACGTCTTCAAGTGTACACAGTGGGTACCTGCAGTGGGTACAAGCGGGTACACGCAAACACAGCTCCCCAGAGACGTGGGGACAGTACGCGGCTCCGCACGCGGTTAGGTCGCGGGTCGCGGTGGGAGACTTTATTTACACTGTTACGCAAGGTTTTATTCATACCTACTTAGTTTCTTCCGTCTATAAAAATATTATATCAGCATAAAGCCTTCCCCACCCACCTATAGCGTCGTTGAAATCGCACCTATGCCATTGTACATAGGTGCGATATCAACGACTTAAATTCTAAATCCTGTCCTAAATTCCTTGTAAAGGTTGTCGCCGTGGCCGCTTCCGGTCGCTCCCCCCCCCCCTTCCCCCCTCCCTCCCGCTGTTTGACTTCATTCCGACAACTAGGGGACATTTAATACCTATTCGTAAGGTGATGCTTGAGTTAGACATGAAATCCATATTTCGCATAGCAAATGTAAGGCAATACAGGATGCAGTAGCGGGGACGGGGGTAGGAGCTGGGGTGGCAACAAGGGGTGAGCGACGACCGACGTGACGTCACCGGTGCATGGTGCATGCCACAGGCTGGCGGTTTGCAGCTAATAAGACATCGAAAACCTTTTCATTATTTTAAATAATTAATTATCTCGCTTATAATATATCTTAATGAAATCAGTGTATTCACGTTAGTTTCCTAGGTGAAAAATCATATTTAGAAAGGACCTGGATTAGCGTTAAAATAGTTTGCTTAGTTGGCTCAGCCAGTTAGTAACGATGAGTTGTCTGGATCATGGATGGTGTTTTAGTTTGAACTTCTAACTGCTAAGCTACGCTACCGAGTACCGAAAAGATTACATTAGATGAGTTACACAATACACATGTACATCCTCGTTGAACATGCAAACTGCGGAAGACTTAGATGGAATCTAGAATGTTCTGGATAGTGTTTGAGTATAAACTAGATTTCATCTGCTCGATGTCCTAGAACGGTGAACACTTATTGATTGATATTGGACGAGTAGGTAGTGTAGGTTGAGACCTACTCATACGATAATAGCGGCGACAACTTGCGACGGACGGGAATAAATCTGAAAGGTAGCTCCGAGCGGTGGAGCCGACGAATACGAGCGAGAACTACCTACTGCGCAGGGAAATAACACGTAGTTTGTACTACCAGCAGTAACATGGACACTTCTGTTGCGTACTTTACTCTTCGTTGATCACTTAAGAACGCGTAGAACACCAAAAAAAAATCAGATTTCGCGATGAAATAAAACATAGCCGCAACCTCATGTGAGGCGCGACAAAAGAAAGCGTTTTGCGCGGAATAGGAGTGTAGTAAGCGCCAAATACTTTGTAACTCGTAAAATATTCATTTTCTTTTCAATTCACTAGACTACTCTCTTGATAATATCAATCGGAATTTAATGTAAAAATTTTGGCTCTGTAATATGCAACACATTGAAAATAAATGAATATTGGTTAAAAATTAGACCTAACTTCTTGATTTTTTATTATCGAACAAATTTCATCATTTTATGTTTTTGCCCAAACACGTCCCTTGGCAGTATGATGTAATTTTTGCGTGTTTTTTTTTTTCGGATCGTTGAAACTTGATCTACTACTGTAAAAATCAAATCTGTTTACTGTTAACCAACGTACACCCACTCAAATACATTACGGAATGAATCTCAGACCTGACCGTCGGGTGCTGGCCTCTATAACCCCCACCAAACCTACTCTTCCCACCATTTTGTCGCAACAGCGCGCTTATTCCTGATTGGCCAATACTACCAGGCTTACCAACCATAGACGAATACTATCATAAAACAAGTGTTGCTATACTGAAAGAATTGCCACTTAAAAATAACAATTTTGTTTGATCACGACATTTCTGTCTCCTGCATAGATAAGTGAGGGTTTGGTTCCTCACCACCCGCCATTAGAATACAATAGAATAGAACAGAAAATTCTTTATTGCACAACAAGAAATAAAGGTTGATACATAAGAAAGAAAAAATAAATACATGGTGCAAAGGCGGCCTTATTGCAACAGCAATCTCTTCCAGGCAACCCTTGTCTGGAGAGGAAAACGTCAAATAAGAAAATACGGAGTTGCCAACAAATTGACGCACACTGTTAGACATTGGTCTCTTGTAATAACGATTTCTCCCAAACACTTGGGTGTACAGCAGATATTTCCGTTGACAACCTGCTACAGGTAGAAGAATGCCACACAGACTTTGTCCTAAACAAACGGTTGCTAGTGTAAGGCCGGTACGGTACACGTTGGTGGCGACGCTTGCACCAATCTTCTTCTTCTTCTTCTTTATCAACCTATATAGACGCCCAGTGCTGGACAAAGGTCTCCTGCATGGACTTCCACAGGCTTCGGTCTTGCGCCGCTTGAATACAACGGCTCCCTGCGACTCGTTTGATGTAGTCGGTCCACCTGGTGGGGGGCCTGCCAACACTGCGTTTCCCGGCGCGGGGTCGCCACTCCAACACCCTGGGACCCCAACGACCATCAGCTCTTCGAACTATGTGCCCCGCCCATTTCCATTTCAGTTCAGACGCTTGCACCAATGTTGGTCGGTTATTTTCGTGAGCTGTACACGCGTGGCTATTATACTAGTTCTGCCCCGTCAGAGCCAACTTGAAGATATCCGATACAGAAATCAAATCCACTCTAGAAGGGCTTTCACAGCACTGAGTGCATATTAATTTGTATGTGTTAATGAAGAAAAGCCACGTCAAAGATCATAGTACAACGAGAGTCAAGATTGACGTTTGCAGCAACGTGTGGACGGATCGCGAACGTTGGTGCAGATTCCTTTGAAAAAACCGACAAAGAATGGCCAACTCCCACCGTCGTTGGCGCGAGTGTTGGGGCCAGCGTTGGGCCAACGCGTGGAGCCGGCGTAACGCGTAAACACTAACCACAGTAAACAGTACACACCGGCCGGCGCGCGTCGAGCGACGTGCAGTAGGTAGGTGGACCTATTTATACAGCGCGGCGCCTTGTAGTTGTCTTCCCAAAACAGCCGCCGCGCGAAAGGGCACGGGGTGAAGGACGCGCCGCGCGAGCGATCGATACTGTCTGTGCAGGGCTTTACCAGTTACCGCCTCACCGCACCGCACCGCACCGCCCGATGTAAAAATGACAGCTTTGTATGGACAAAATGCGAATCGATGCGCACAGATGTGGTTTCAGCCAAAAACAGTGTATCACTTGCCGATCCACTCCCCACTTCCCTCTGAATAGTCAAGGCTCAAAAGTTATGAAAATCTTCTGAACACTGGACTGGTTAGTTGTTTGCAAGATAATACTCAATAAACTAGCGGCACGCTATGATGGCCGGTTTGACGTTTGTCCGCTCATGAAGTTCCGTATTAATTGATAACGACTTTGAAGGAAATAATTGTATTACTTTATTGACGATAGTGATGTGCAGAGATTCATAAATTTTATCGAATGTAGTTTTAGGTTTAGGACTCAAAATTTATTTATTAAATTGATTTCTAAAATGTATACAAGTGTAGAAAAATCAGTTTGCACCATTTAAGGGGTGAATGTACTTGTGAATATGAACAATTTTCACTATGTGGACAAACCTCTGAAATCGCAAAAAAATATCAGCTGTTTCATACAAAAGGTAAAATTTTTATTTTTATATGATATATACCACAACTCGGCATTTGGTTTTCTAAATTGAAAATTTTTAAAAATGGAATCTAATACGATCGTCACATAGGATCGCTGGCTAGCACAACTACTACCTCCGGCAAACTCAATGCAAAACAAAGCAGTTTCGAATTGACGTTGCTTCGAAAAGTATAAACTGTCAGTGCAATGCGATTGTGATATAGTTTTGACCTGGCTTTGGATTTCAAATATTGATACTGCATTACTGTTGACCCTTGCTCGTTAATTTGGACTCTGTTCAAGCCCTTTGTTGTGGATTTCGTCGATATGACCGAACGTTAATAATAATATTATAGAAAACGAACATATAATTATTAATGTAGGTGATGATAGCAGTGACGACAGTGAAAATAGTAGTATGGACGAATCTGATTAATTATGGCCTCTTGTGGCACCTTTTTTGGTATCTTTTGTATTCATATGTTTCTTGTGTGCATATAAAGTATGTATATTCATTTTCATTCAAATATTCAGTTCGTTCAAATAAATTAAATAAACATATACATTTTTGTTTTATTAAACCTATTTAATCAGGTACAAAAACAAAACTTAATTGTTTTTTGTTCGAGAATAAATTGACATTCCACATCACTATTGTAATGTGTCAAACCGGCCATCATAGCGTGCCGCTAGTGTAGCTTACGTCTTGTACTAAGTATAGGAACAAGTAATTCTGGCGTAAATCTACAGTATATCACAGTAAATCTACAGTATAACACATCGATGTATGATCAATGATCATGCATCGATGGTATAGCAGAAATGCTGTACCTAAGTTGAACGACAGAGCGTTCACCATAATATTCTCTCGTATAAATCGTATCGGACACTGTACAATAAGTCTACGTAGACACATTCGCAGCTCTTATTTAGTTTGTAATAGAGTCGATATTGCCTTGAATTTATCCTTAATGGACGGTTTGCTAACTATCTACGAATGAGTTATTATAAACCTTACTACCATAGCGTTAGAGACGTGTTTATTTCATATCGCATGTTGATAAACAACCCTCCCCACCCCCCCACCCCTCGTTCTATTAGAAGGTTTGAATAATACGTGTACGCTGCGGTTTGTACGTAACGAGGAAAGGGAATGATGAAAAGCAGATTTTGTTTGAATTTTCGACAGACTTCGATACTGTAAATGTGATGAGTATTGATCGAATCAGACGTAGTCGCAATTCCTACTTCCATCGAATCAATCAAGAATTATTGCTCCTTAAGGTTTTGTTGCCTGTTATAATCCTTGATCATTAAAAATTACGCGCTTCACTCCTCAATGAAGTAAGCAACCTGCTCGTCGGATATCTTTCTTTGCATAATATTAACATAAAATAATATAGCCATTATACCTCTAACTATCCCAATTGCCAATTAATTACTTAAAATGATGAGCCGCAAAACAATGAGAAATTGGGTGAGAGGGTTTCCACCAAACACACACAAATTACATGCAACATGTAACCTCAGGTAGCCGAGGATGCAGTACTTTTGTCCACCACCCATCTCCCAGCGAGACATGGAGAAGATTTTAGCAAAAACTAAAAGCATACAGTACCTATGCATTTATATGTTACACTAGCTGATGCCCGCGACTTCGTTCGCGTGGATTTAGTTTTTAATATCCCACGGGAACTCTTTGATTTTCCGGGATGCCTGTCACCCTCCACGTTCTCAACTATACCTATCCAAAACATCACGTAAATCCGTAGCTTTGTTGCAGCGTGATTGACGGACAAACCAACAAACAAACACACTTTCGCATTTATAATATTACTCGCGGCATTGTTATTGATGATTCAAAGAGAAAACATATTACTGATGATATTATCAATTACGTTAGCTATCATTTTTATAATTGTCAAATTTTTTACCATACTTAACCAAAGACAAAATTACGTTTAGCTGTCATTTACGTTTTGTTATTCCACTGTCATTTGCGTTTTATTATTCCATGTCAGATGCGTTTTTGTTAGACCACGTTTTATAGTGACTTGACGGAAACGCGGTCGAACGGGATAAAAAGTATCCTATGTCCGTCTCCTGGTTCTAAGCTACCTCTCCACCAATTTTCAGCCAAATCGGTTCATCCGTTCTTGAGTTATAAATAGTGTAACTAACACCACTTTCTTTTATATATATAGATTAACAGAAGGAATGATGAATTATGATACTTGAATGCGCTAGCGTGCTGACAAACGTCAAATATATCTATATCATCATCACCAACGGCTCACTACTGAGCGGTCTCCTCTCAGAGAAGGGTTATAGGCCATAGCCCACCACGCTGGTCCAATGCGAAATGCTACACACCTTTGAGAACAGTATAGTGAACTCTCAGGCGTGCAGGTTTCCTCACGATGTTTTCCTTCATTGTTGACGCGTGATATTTAACTCTAAAGTTCTAGAGGTGCGTGCCCGGGATCGAACCTGCGACCCCCCGAACAGGAGACAGCAGTCCTAACCACTACCACTGCTGAAATAACATCTATCTTGGCTTCCAAGCCTTCAGGGATGGCAGACGCTCAGACGCCACAACTGCCGTCTGAGCGTCGACCATCTTGAGTCAAGGGTAAATCTAAACACCACGGATAGGAATCGGCAATTAAAGTCAATCACTAAGGCCCGCTTGCAGAGACGCCGGGTTAGGCATAACCCAGGAATAAAGTTATTTTGACAGACGCTTTAAATACGAAATCTGTCAAAGCAGCAGCTAACTCTGGGTTAAAAGGATAACCCGGCGTTTCTGCAAGCGGGTCTAAAAGGTTTAAATAAACCTATTATATAACGTTAGATAAAAATAACTTGTGTATCGTGTTTGTGAATGTTGGCGTTCTGTTGAATGTGAGCTCTATCCCAACGCCGTAGAGTGGCATTTCATCTGGACGAGGGACGGTAAACAACACACTGCGACGTAAACAAGCGTACCTAGATATTGATTTGCAAGTAACTGTAGGTCGCCTTTGATAACAAACATAATATTGTAAATATCTACCACCGACGAGCGAAGTTCCGTGTGAAAAATTTAGGCGTGTTTTCGGGGTTGCGGGTCCTAACTCCTATCCCAGGCGTCTCTAATGCTGTACTTCACGTGCTTTAATGGTGAAGAAAAATATCGTAAGGAAACCATGCTGGTATCCGCACGCCTGAGAGTTCTCTGTAATGTTCTCAAAGGTAGGTAATATAAAGGCCGATCCGCATTTGATCAGCGTGGTGGACTATTGCCAAAACCCTTCTCAATAGAAAAGAGACCTATGCCCAGGAGTGGACTATTTATGGGTTGAATAGAGATGAATGAATGAGTTAGTTGCGCAATAATTAAAACATACAAATAAACGGATTCAAGTAATCGTAAACCAAACGCATAAGGCTATAACATAACATGCTATTTTCAAAGCATTTCAATGACAAAGACACTAAACCCGGACAGGGCGGACACGTAGCAGCGTGTTGTAGAAACCTCTAGTGCAGTGCGTAAGTCGTTACATCTATAGCATCAACCCAATCACAGGTCGCTTGAGCGATTCGACGCGTTTTGTTTACACACAAGCGGTCCCCGCCGCGCGCGTCGCGAGCTGACGCGCGTAATGATATCATCACCACGGCTACATGATAATGATCGCTCATGGAGTCATGGCGTCTTTACATTGTAAGTGTAACGCCCTATTCATATTGACACTGCACGGGTGGGAGTACCTACGTCCTAAACACTTGAAGCACCGCTTGAAAACCAGTTTCGTTTTCTTCTTCTTTATCAACCGATAGACGTCCAATGCGGGACAAAGGTCTCTTGCATGGACTTCCACAGGCCTCGGCCTTGCAGTTGCGCCGCCGCTTAAACCCTGCTAGTGGGGGGTCTGCCAACACTGGGCTCTTCCCGGTGCGAGGTTGCCACTCCAGCACCTTGGGACCCCAGCGACCTGTGTGAGCCTATTATATTATTTGTAAGACCTGTATGTAAGTCTTACAAATATAATAGGCTCATACAATTTTACTGATGTACTTCTCTTGTCTTCGAACTAATTAAGTTTCGTTTTAACCGAGTTTAATTAATTAACAAATACCTTATTGCGCAACACAATAACAAAGCACAAAGGCCAATTTAATATCTAAAGAACTTAATATTCTATTGAGTTTGCGAAAAAATCTATTTTCTATTCTATGACACCTGAACCGGGTGCGCAGGTCAGATTGTAGTCACTCCGAAAAGAAGAAGAAACAGAAAAGACACGCAAACAAATATAACCTTGCGTTTCACAACTCACGAGCTGTTATCGCGAGTCGAGCCGCGACGCGCGAGGCCAAACAAACTTGACCCCGTCAATATGATACGAGATGCAGTCCCGTACTAATTGGAGCCTTTACGGACGCAAATGGCTGCCCGAGTCGCTCCAATTATCTTTACTACGTATAACGTAGCTACTTGCCGATAGTCCATACCGACCGCTGAATGGAAAATAGTAAACAATGTTGGTCTTCTTCGTACTAACTAACATTTGTTTTTCACTGTTTGCTTGCTCCCGATGTTTCACTCGGCTCCCGCTTAATGCTGTTAACGCGCTTTCTGTCATCGTGTTCATCGTCAAGTCGAGTGAGCTAAAGGTGACGCTGAGCCAATCATTTGACCGAGAGAAGCGAACAAAGGTTACCATAAGAACTACTCTATAACAGAAAAGTGATGAACAGTGAATAAATTCACCTTACGCCCATGTGAATGTAGCGAAACGGCCAAGCCACACATTTTGACTAAGGTGTAGGTATACTAGTTTGAAGTTAGGGCTTGTAGAGTTAGAAGCTTGGCTCTACATGAGATCTTTCATGAAAATGTTTTTTGGGATATTTATATATTCAAACACCGAAACAGTTAAATGGTTTATTAAGTTATTACTACGAGAGAAGTCCGAAATTGAGAAAGTGCGGATAGAAATACTTAGCTGTAGTAATCAATGTTTTCTAAGGATATTGGGGGGAAAAGATGAAGTAATTGGTAGGTTTCAGCTTAATCTGGTCAGGTCTGGTCTGTTACGGTACCACCCTCCTGGTGATCGGATCAGGATCTTTGCTTTGTACAGTAACGATCTGGCAAAATTCTGAAGGAGTACAGGTGTGCAGGATCTAGAATTTAGGAGAACAAATGCGTTCGGCGAGCATCAGAATGAGGGCGTACGATCCGGCAAAATTCTGAAGGAGTACAGGTGTGCAGGATCTAGAATTTAGGAGAACAAATGCGTTCGGCGAGTGTCAGAATGAGGGCGTACGATCCGGCAAAATTCTAATGGAGTACAGGTGTGCAGGATCTAGAATTTAGGAGAACAAATGCGTTCGGCGAGTGTCAGAATGAGGGCGTACGATCCGGCAAAATACTAATGGAGTACTGGTGTGCAGGATCTAGAATTTAGGAGAACAAATGCGTTCGGCGAGTGTCAGAATGAGGGCGTACGATCCGGCAAAATTCTGAAGGAGTACAGGTGTGCAGGATCTAGAATTTAGGAGAAAAAATGCGTTCGGCGAGTGTCAGAATGAGGGCGTACGATCCGGCAAAATTCTAATGGAGTACTGGTGTGCAGGATCTAGAATTTAAGCGTCTTCTGACGCATGTCCAAATTACTAAGCTTAGGTTCCTACTATAAGACATCAGTTACAGAAAAGATCCAGATTTCGCTAAATCGCTTCGCTAAATTCTTTTAAGATGGTCTTAAATACTTCAGGCATTCAGGCTTGAGTGTTTCACCCATCGCGTGACGTACGTGCGTCGTGCGAGTACACTCCGACACCCGCCCGTACCCACTCGTACTTCGCGGAACCACTGTGGGTATTTACGAACACTTGGATCGATATCATTTCACCGCTGCGTCAGTTTGTTTTGGACTTACATTCAATCGCGACAGTAACTAGAGTATTGTAAGAGGTATTTGTGTGGGTGGAGGCTTTAGTCTTGGCTGGTTACCGGTTACAGGTTACACCTTACCTTCAAAGACGTACCGCCGAGGTAATTAGCGATCCGTGATCCAGCACGATGGCGTCTAGAAACAGATCTTTTCGTTCCTAAGTATTGTACCTATCAAAAACCTTAAGTTGATTCACGCGATCGAAGACCCGAGTTAGCTAGTTCGTCGTAAATTGATCTGATAAGAGAAAGTCAACAATATGAAGGTTTTAATCAACGAGCCTATTCCAAATAATATATCTGTTAAATTATTTTCATACTAGCTGACTCACGCGACTTCGTCCACGTGGATTTAGTTTTTAAGAATCCCACAATTCACCGTCAACATTACCTAAATCCCACCGGCTTAGGAGTGCAGTACCCTGCATCATCAGGGTTGAGGGTGGAGACTTGGAGTGCAATGGTGAAGTCGATGCTTGGCACTCACAATATAATTTCATCAAGGGTAATGTTGGATTCTAATGGTGAAAGAATTTTTCAAAACGGTCCAGTCCTTTCGGAGCCTATTCAATTCAAACAAACAAATCTTTCCTCTTTATAAATATTAGTGTAGGACATACCTACATACATTGCAAGTTAAATAAAAGCTTTTAAAAGGCGTTAAAACTAGTTTTCCTTGATTGCAGATGCACCCTCCGCTTCCCGTCGACTAACATCCGGCTGGACTTCCAGTCGCTGGTGGAGGAGAGCGGCGGCGCCGGCGCCGGGGCCGCGCCCCCGCTGCCGCCGCTGCGCATCTCCATCCCCGCCGACGGCGACGGCCGCAGCCCCGCGCCCTCCCCCACCGGTGAGCGTCGCGGCCGAGCTCTGCACCGCGACAAAATCTCGTCTACCTCGAGAGATATCACGAGAAAATGAGAAGAAATTTTCTTGTGGCGCGCATGTTAACCTTTTTCCTCCTCAATCCTCGGTAGTGTTCTTTAAGCTACGTTGGCCATGCCCACATGGTTACTCTCCGAGGCTGTCTCCATATCAAACACTAAATGGCGCTACGATACGATCTTATGCGAAGGAGCTACAAAGTAATCGCATGCCGCCGCAACGAAGCATTCTCGTACCATGTTACCTGCAGTACGATTGCAGCTGTGGCGATTGCATTCTCCTCCGATTTGCCGAAACTCTACCGCTTGGCTAACATTTTAGCACTACCGAGAGAGCTATCCACCAATTCAGCGAGAGTAGCGATCGTTTATGCAGCTTGTCTGCAATCGAACGGCTAGTGACCGATGTCCACCGCCCTGTCCGCAGGCACCATCAGCGCCACGAACAGCTGCCCCACGTCGCCGCGCGGCGCGGGCTCGTCGGGGCGGCGCCACCCCGACCTGGGGCTGGTGGCGCAGTACGCGGCGCTCGCCGACCACCGCCCCAACTCCAATGGCACTGCGGTGAGTATTGCCGCGTCTCTTCTGCCGCCCTGTCCGCAGGCACCATCAGCGCCACGAACAGCTGCCCCACGTCGCCGCGCGGCGCGGGCTCGTCGGGGCGGCGCCACCCCGACCTGGGGTTGGTGGCGCAGTACGCGGCGCTCGCCGACCACCGCCCCAACTCCAATGGCACTGCGGTGAGTATTGCCGCGTCTCTTCTGCCGCCCTGTCCGCAGGCACCATCAGCGCCACGAACAGCTGCCCCACGTCGCCGCGCGGCGCGGGCTCGTCGGGGCGGCGCCACCCCGACCTGGGGCTGGTGGCGCAGTACGCGGCGCTCGCCGACCACCGCCCCAACTCCAATGGCACTGCGGTGAGTATTGCCGCGTCTCTTCTGCCGCCCTGTCCGCAGGCACCATCAGCGCCACGAACAGCTGCCCCACGTCGCCGCGCGGCGCGGGCTCGTCGGGGCGGCGCCACCCCGACCTGGGGCTGGTGGCGCAGTACGCGGCGCTCGCCGACCACCGCCCCAACTCCAATGGCACTGCGGTGAGTATTGCCGCGTCTCTTCTGCCGCCCTGTCCGCAGGCACCATCAGCGCCACGAACAGCTGCCCCACGTCGCCGCGCGGCGCGGGCTCGTCGGGGCGGCGCCACCCCGACCTGGGGCTGGTGGCGCAGTACGCGGCGCTCGCCGACCACCGCCCCAACTCCAATGGCACTGCGGTGAGTATTGCCGCGTCTCTTCTGCCGCCCTGTCCGCAGGCACCATCAGCGCCACGAACAGCTGCCCCACGTCGCCACGCGGCGCGGGCTCGTCGGGGCGGCGCCACCCCGACCTGGGGCTGGTGGCGCAGTACGCGGCGCTCGCCGACCACCGCCCCAACTCCAATGGCACTGCGGTGAGTATTGCCGCGTCTCTTCTGCCGCCCTGTCCGCAGGCACCATCAGCGCCACGAACAGCTGCCCCACGTCGCCGCGCGGCGCGGGCTCGTCGGGGCGGCGCCACCCCGACCTGGGGCTGGTGGCGCAGTACGCAGCGCTCGCCGACCACCGCCCCAACTCCAATGGCACTGCGGTGAGTATTGCCGCGTCTCTTCTGCCGCCCTGCTTTTTTCTTCAAGAACTTCATATTTCTTATTGAGGCCAAGTTTCAATGACTTTCTTGCTATGTCCATCAATCTGGTATCATCATACCTCAAGGTTAATTAGTCAAAACTTGGTCAAGGCTGACCGTATATTTTGTCAGTCTGAACTGTGAGCTTGGAATTTTCAAATTGTGAACATCCAGTAAAGTTTACTAAGGATTGTAATGCCTTTAGAACCAATATTGGGACCATTTTTTATTGCAGGCTTCATCCACGACAGATTCTGGTTACAATTCCCGCGACACAAGGGATCGCGACCATCGAGAAGGTCGAGATGACGCCAAACCACCCTACAGGTACTGTCCCCTTGCCTTATCTGCTAATTCGGACGCAAAGATAAATTCGAGAATCTAAATGGATGGTCCACATTATGTACCGCTAGGTGCAGCAAGTGGGCTCGTCTCAGGCTAGAAAGGACATTAATTAATAGTGTAGTGTTACTTGAAGTATGGAAAACAGTGCACTGTCGCATTGGGTCACCCTGTAGGGATAGTCTAGGATGGTGAATAAATAAATTGTCATTTTTTCACAATGATGAGATTCTAAGATTTATGGCCTGGTGGAAGGCCGCGAATAGTTGACAGAGCGCTGCCACCATGCAATTGTTGTAGCTAATAACTTTCCCTCGGCAGCTACGCGCAGCTGATCGTGCAGGCGGTGGCGTCGGCGCAGGACAAGCAGCTGACGCTGAGCGGCATCTACAGCTACATCACCAAGCACTACCCCTACTACCGCACCGCCGACAAGGGCTGGCAGAACTCCATCCGGCACAACCTGTCGCTCAACCGGTGAGTCCATCTACCCCCCACGTAGCTGATCATTCGTCTTTCGGCACAATGAATACGCCCGAAAGTGGTTGATTCTTTTCAAGACCAGTTCTTGTAAACACGGAAATGTTGACTGAATTTCTTTTCCAGATAACACGCACTTTAGGAGACATGTTTTTGCAATGTCTAGTAAAGAAATTCAGTAATTGCGGGTTTACGAAAACGGTTGTCGTGTTTGGTATATTTTTTGCACTCCACTCTTCTCTTTTTCAAATAGGCTGATGAAGAAGAGAGTGGCATTGGAAAAAAACCGTTGCTATTGATCTTTAATGTGCCAAACTACCCAACTCCTGGATTTTAAAAGTTTCATGTATATCACTTCTCACTACAACGTATCTGCCGGCAGGTATTTCATCAAGGTCCCGCGCAGCCAGGAGGAGCCGGGCAAGGGCAGCTTCTGGCGCATCGACCCGCAGAGCGAGGGCAAGCTCATCGAGCTGGCCTTCCGTCCGCGGCGCCCGCGCGGCGTGCAGTTCCGCGCGCCCTTCGGCCTCTCCTCCAGGTACCAGTGGGGCAGCTTCTGGAGCTAGGGGCGTCGAACCAGGCACCGAAACGCCGATCCTGAAAGTCCCAGTCCGAACGCATATATTCCAGAAATTGTTTGGAAAAATTCGGATGCTAGATCCCTAACCAGAATTTGACCGGATCGTAAACCTGTTCAAATGCTCGAGGGAGGCATCAAATACAAATCTGACAGACAATATAATAATATGCAGCCCACTTAAGCTGGATATTCGTTTTTGTTGGGGATGCTGAGCGCTCGACGCCTGAATCGAGCTCGGTGGTATACTGAGATACTTGGCGTCGTGAGAAGAGTTTCGTTCGTAATTCTCCGTTTCGTTCTCAATACGGAAGATGTCAAATCCTTTCCAAAGATCTTTATGTGAACCCAAGGTTGCTATCGATATTATCAGCCCATGTTGTACGTCCATGCAAGAGACCTTAGTGCAGCAGTGGACGTCTATCGGTTGAGGATGTCTCGGTGGTGGTGGAGTGTCGGCAGCGCGTCAACGCGTGTGGTGTTTGTTCCAGAAGCGCTCCGACGTCGCCGTCGCAGGTGGGCATGTCGGGGCTGGTGACGCCCGAGGAGCTGTCGCGCGAGCCCACGCCCGACCTGTTCACCGGCGAGGAACACGACCAGGTACGCGACCGGGTGGCGACCGGCGAGCGCAGCTGTGCTTTACCGTACTACTCTGTACAGCTTCGCTGCACTCATCATGAGCAACCAATCAACGTATCACTACTGACCGCAGGGACGGTTACAGGCGTAGTCTATCGCGTTGGCCCAATGTGAATTTGCAGACTTCACACATCTTTGAGAACGTAATGGATGGAGATGCAAAACTCCCACACGTGCAGGTTTCCTCACGATGTTTTCCTTCACTGTTGAAGCATATGATTATTAATTGCTTAGGGATCGATCCTTCGTTACCCCGAATAGGAGACCGTAATCCTAACCACTAGGCTATCGCTGCTTTCGCTTCACTAGTGCAATGTTTTATTAGTAGCCTTAAGTGGTCGTATTCTTACAGAGCGTGAGTCAAAGGCGTTCTGCAGCTTTACTGCGCATCTTCACCTTACAGTTATTACAGATAGCCCATTCGCTGCAATTCTATGAAAAGTAAATTAGTTGAAAGGATAACTCACAGGAAACTACTAGATAGCGCATCATCACCATTTTGAAATTTTTATACAAATTTTGAAAAAAAAAATATTAAAAAAACTTGTATACGACGTATCATCATCATGAGCACGCACGGACGCGTGGTACACGTGCGTGTACGTCGGTGCAGTGACGCGTGTGGTCCGCAGGCGGGGCAGCAGCGGCTCAGCAGTGGCGGCGGCGGCGGCGGCGCGCAGTCCGCGCAGTACCTGTTCCCGCAGCGCGGCGCCGTCAGCCAGAGCGCGCCCGGCTCGCCCGGTACGTAACTCCAACGGGAGGTTGGCAATCACTAAGTCTAATGGCACACTAGACCTATTTGAAACCCTTATACATATTTTTTTGAAAAAAAAAAAAATTACGTACGACGTAAGACATCATCAGCGCAGACGGACGCTATAGGACTTCTGCAGTACCATTGTTGCGACGTAGTGACGAGCGCTGTGGTGGCGTGTTGCAGGCGCGGGGCTGGCGTACAGCGCGGGCGGCGGCGCGTTGGTGATGGCGGGCCACCAGATCACCGTCGTCACCAACGGCGCGGGCGGCGAGCGGGAAGGTAACCTCCTGTCGCCCACACAATACTGACTACTGGCGCTTCTCGCTCCCGAGCCACCCCACCTCAACAGCGCAACCGTTGAGGCGTCAACTGGCGTACAGCGCGGGCGGCGGCGCGCTGGTGATGGCGGGCCACCAGATCACCGTCGTCACCAACGGCGCGGGCGGCGAGCGGGAAGGTAACCTCCTGTCGCCCACACAATACTGACTACTGGCGCTTCTCGCTCCCGAGCCACCCCACCTCAACAGCGCAACCGTTGAGGCGTCAACTGGCGTACAGCGCGGGCGGCGGCGCGCTGGTGATGGCGGGCCACCAGATCACCGTCGTCACCAACGGCGCGGGCGGCGAGCGGGAAGGTAACCTCCTGTCGCCCACACAATACTGACTACTGGCGCTTCTCGCTCCCGAGCCACCCCACCTCAACAGCGCAACCGTTGAGGCGTCAACTGGCGTACAGCGCGGGCGGCGGCGCGCTGGTGATGGCGGGCCACCAGATCACCGTCGTCACCAACGGCGCGGGCGGCGAGCGGGAAGGTAACCTCCTGTCGCCCACACAATACTGACTACTGGCGCTTCTCGCTCCCGAGCCACCCCACCTCAACAGCGCAACCGTTGAGGCGTCAACTGGCGTACAGCGCGGGCGGCGGCGCGCTGGTGATGGCGGGCCACCAGATCACCGTCGTCACCAACGGCGCGGGCGGCGAGCGGGAAGGTAACCTCCTGTCGCCCACACAATACTGACTACTGGCGCTTCTCGCTCCCGAGCCACCCCACCTCAACAGCGCAACCGTTGAGGCGTCAACTGGCGTACAGCGCGGGCGGCGGCGCGCTGGTGATGGCGGGCCACCAGATCACCGTCGTCACCAACGGCGCGGGCGGCGAGCGGGAAGGTAACCTCCTGTCGCCCACACAATACTGACTACTGGCGCTTCTCGCTCCCGAGCCACCCCACCTCAACAGCGCAACCGTTGAGGCGTCAACTGGCGTACAGCGCGGGCGGCGGCGCGCTGGTGATGGCGGGCCACCAGATCACCGTCGTCACCAACGGCGCGGACGGCGAGCGGGAAGGTAACCTCCTGTCGCCCACACAATACTGACTACTGGCGCTTCTCGCTCCCGAGCCACCCCACCTCAACAGCGCAACCGTTGAGGCGTCAACTGGCGTACAGCGCGGGCGGCGGCGCGCTGGTGATGGCGGGCCACCAGATCACCGTCGTCACCAACGGCGCGGGCGGCGAGCGGGAAGGTAACCTCCTGTCGCCCACACAATACTGACTACTGGCGCTTCTCGCTCCCGAGCCACCCCACCTCAACAGCGCAACCGTTGAGGCGTCAACTGGCGTACAGCGCGGGCGGCGGCGCGCTGGTGATGGCGGGCCACCAGATCACCGTCGTCACCAACGGCGCGGGCGGCGAGCGGGAAGGTAACCTCCTGTCGCCCACACAATACTGACTACTGGCGCTTCTCGCTCCCGAGCCACCCCACCTCAACAGCGCAACCGTTGAGGCGTCAACTGAAAATCGAAAAATCGACTCAGCGATTTTTTTACGTTTTACTAACTGTAGTGAATAATTGTGCTCTGATCCCTTTCGGGTATACGGTTTTGTAGGTAGTTTATCTATTAGTTAGTAATGTTCGGTTGATCGTTCGCAGAGAAGTACGTGGTGAACACGGCGGGCGGCGCGCTGGTGTCGCTGCCCGACGACGAGGCGCCCGCCGCCAGCCTGCTGCTGCACCCGCACGAGCCCTACTACGCGTGAGTGCACTGCCCTCGCACCACCCCACACGCCACCCGCACACCACACACCACCCCACACACCACTCCACAAGCCAACCAACACGCAACCCACACACCACACCACCCGACACACCACCCCACACACCACTCCACAAGCCAACCAACACGCAACCCACACACCACACCACCCGACACGACACCCAACACGCAACCCACACAACACCACCCCACACGCCACGCCACACACCACCCAACACGTAACCAACACACCACACCATCCCACACGTCACTCCACACGTCACCACATGCCACACCACACACCACCCAACACCCAACACGCACCCCACACAACACCACCCCACACGTCATCACACCACCCCACACGTCTCTCTACACACTACCCCACACGTCACTCCACACCCCACCCTACACACCACCCCACACGCCACTCCACATGCCACACAACCCACACGCCACACCACCCCACACGCCACGTCACACACCACCCAACACGTAACCCACACACCGCACCACCCCACACGTCACCACACAAGTCACCCTACACGCCACTCCACCCCACACCCCTGCCCACATGTCACTCCCAAGTCCCAAAACAGCCCACACACCACCCCATACGCCACCACACACGCCACCACACACCCGCACCCCACAACCCTCACGTGTTTATGCGATCTATGACAGTCGAAATGCTAACATAATATAGCCTAAACCCGTGCTACGCACATGACACACGCTTGCGGTACACCGCCAGTTGATGAGATGTTGTGTTGTCGGCAGCGGCTACGGCGGCGAGGAGGGCTGCGGCGCGCTGGGAGGTGAGCTGGTGATCGAGGAGGCGCCCGACGACCCGCCGCACAAGCGCGCTAAGCACCACCACGTGAGTGTGTTGTTGTGTTGTCGGCAGCGGCTACGGCGGCGAGGAGGGCTGCGGCGCGCTGGGAGGTGAGCTGGTGATCGAGGAGGCGCCCGACGACCCGCCGCACAAGCGCGCTAAGCACCACCACGTGAGTGTGTTGTTGTGTTGTCGGCAGCGGCTACGGCGGCGAGGAGGGCTGCGGCGCGCTGGGAGGTGAGCTGGTGATCGAGGAGGCGCCCGACGACCCGCCGCACAAGCGCGCTAAGCACCACCACGTGAGTGTGTTGTTGTGTTGTCGGCAGCGGCTACGGCGGCGAGGAGGGCTGCGGCGCGCTGGGAGGTGAGCTGGTGATCGAGGAGGCGCCCGACGACCCGCCGCACAAGCGCGCTAAGCACCACCACGTGAGTGTGTTGTTGTGTTGTCGGCAGCGGCTACGGCGGCGAGGAGGGCTGCGGCGCGCTGGGAGGTGAGCTGGTGATCGAGGAGGCGCCCGACGACCCGCCGCACAAGCGCGCTAAGCACCACCACGTGAGTGTGTTGTTGTGTTGTCGGCAGCGGCTACGGCGGCGAGGAGGGCTGCGGCGCGCTGGGAGGTGAGCTGGTGATCGAGGAGGCGCCCGACGACCCGCCGCACAAGCGCGCTAAGCACCACCACGTGAGTGTGTTGTTGTGTTGTCGGCAGCGGCTACGGCGGCGAGGAGGGCTGCGGCGCGCTGGGAGGTGAGCTGGTGATCGAGGAGGCGCCCGACGACCCGCCGCACAAGCGCGCTAAGCACCACCACGTGAGTGTGTTGTTGTGTTGTCGGCAGCGGCTACGGCGGCGAGGAGGGCTGCGGCGCGCTGGGAGGTGAGCTGGTGATCGAGGAGGCGCCCGACGACCCGCCGCACAAGCGCGCTAAGCACCACCACGTGAGTGTGTTGTTGTGTTGTCGGCAGCGGCTACGGCGGCGAGGAGGGCTGCGGCGCGCTGGGAGGTGAGCTGGTGATCGAGGAGGCGCCCGACGACCCGCCGCACAAGCGCGCTAAGCACCACCACGTGAGTGTGTTGTTGTGTTGTCGGCAGCGGCTACGGCGGCGAGGAGGGCTGCGGCGCGCTGGGAGGTGAGCTGGTGATCGAGGAGGCGCCCGACGACCCGCCGCACAAGCGCGCTAAGCACCACCACGTGAGTGTGTTGTTGTGTTGTCGGCAGCGGCTACGGCGGCGAGGAGGGCTGCGGCGCGCTGGGAGGTGAGCTGGTGATCGAGGAGGCGCCCGACGACCCGCCGCACAAGCGCGCTAAGCACCACCACGTGAGTGTGTTGTTGTGTTGTCGGCAGCGGCTACGGCGACGTGGACGGCTGTGTGTTGTCGTCAGAGGTAACGGCGGCGAGGAGGGCTGTGTGTTGTGTTGTCGTCAGAGGCAACGGCGGCGAGGAGGGCTGTGTGTTGTTGTGTTGTCGGCAGCGGCTACGGCGGCGAGGAGGGCTGTGTGTTGTTGTGTTGTCGGCAGCTGCTACGGCGGCGAGGAGGGCTGTGTGTTGTTGTGTTGTCGGCAGCGGCTACGGCGGCGAGGAGGGCTGTGTGTTGTTGTGTTGTCGGCAGCGGCTACGGCGGCGAGGAGGGCTGTGTGTTGTTGTGTTGTCGGCAGCGGCTACGGCGCGAGGAGGGCTGTGTGTTGTTGTGTTGTCGGCAGCGGCAACGGCGGCGAGGAGGGCTGTGTGTTGTTGTGTTGTCGGCAGCGGCTACGGCGGCGAGGAGGGCTGTGTGTTGTTGTGTTGTCGGCAGCTGCTACGGCGGCGAGGAGGGCTGTGTGTTGTTGTGTTGTCGGCAGCGGCTACGGCGGCGAGGAGGGCTGTGTGTTGTTGTGTTGTCGGCAGCGGCTACGGCGGCGAGGAGGGCTTTGTGTTGTTGTGTTGTCGGCAGCGGCTACGGCGGCGAGGAGGGCTTTGTGTTGTTGTGTTGTCGCCAGCGGCTACGGCGGCGAGGAGGGCTGCGGCGCGCTGGGAGGTGAGCTGGTGATCGAGGAGGCGCCCGACGACCCGCCGCACAAGCGCGCTAAGCACCACCACGTGAGTGTGTTGTTGTGTTGTCGGCAGCGGCTACGGCGGCGAGGAGGGCTGCGGCGCGCTGGGAGGTGAGCTGGTGATCGAGGAGGCGCCCGACGACCCGCCGCACAAGCGCGCTAAGCACCACCACGTGAGTGTGTTGTTGTGTTGTCGGCAGCGGCTACGGCGGCGAGGAGGGCTGCGGCGCGCTGGGAGGTGAGCTGGTGATCGAGGAGGCGCCCGACGACCCGCCGCACAAGCGCGCTAAGCACCACCACGTGAGTGTGTTGTTGTGTTGTCGGCAGCGGCTACGGCGGCGAGGAGGGCTGCGGCGCGCTGGGAGGTGAGCTGGTGATCGAGGAGGCGCCCGACGACCCGCCGCACAAGCGCGCTAAGCACCACCACGTGAGTGTGTTGTTGTGTTGTCGGCAGCGGCTACGGCGGCGAGGAGGGCTGCGGCGCGCTGGGAGGTGAGCTGGTGATCGAGGAGGCGCCCGACGACCCGCCGCACAAGCGCGCTAAGCACCACCACGTGAGTGTGTTGTTGTGTTGTCGGCAGCGGCTACGGCGGCGAGGAGGGCTGCGGCGCGCTGGGAGGTGAGCTGGTGATCGAGGAGGCGCCCGACGACCCGCCGCACAAGCGCGCTAAGCACCACCACGTGAGTGTGTTGTTGTGTTGTCGGCAGCGGCTACGGCGACGTGGACGGCTGTGTGTTGTCGTCAGAGGTAACGGCGGCGAGGAGGGCTGTGTGTTGTGTTGTCGTCAGAGGCAACGGCGGCGAGGAGGGCTGTGTGTTGTTGTGTTGTCGGCAGCGGCTACGGCGGCGAGGAGGGCTGTGTGTTGTTGTGTTGTCGGCAGCTGCTACGGCGGCGAGGAGGGCTGTGTGTTGTTGTGTTGTCGGCAGCGGCTACGGCGGCGAGGAGGGCTGTGTGTTGTTGTGTTGTCGGCAGCGGCTACGGCGGCGAGGAGGGCTGTGTGTTGTTGTGTTGTCGGCAGCGGCTACGGCGCGAGGAGGGCTGTGTGTTGTTGTGTTGTCGGCAGCGGCAACGGCGGCGAGGAGGGCTGTGTGTTGTTGTGTTGTCGGCAGCGGCTACGGCGGCGAGGAGGGCTGTGTGTTGTTGTGTTGTCGGCAGCTGCTACGGCGGCGAGGAGGGCTGTGTGTTGTTGTGTTGTCGGCAGCGGCTACGGCGGCGAGGAGGGCTGTGTGTTGTTGTGTTGTCGGCAGCGGCTACGGCGGCGAGGAGGGCTTTGTGTTGTTGTGTTGTCGGCAGCGGCTACGGCGGCGAGGAGGGCTTTGTGTTGTTGTGTTGTCGGCAGCGGCTACGGCGGCGAGGAGGGCTGTGTGTTGTTGTGTTGTCGGCAGCTGCTACGGCGGCGAGGAGGGCTGTGTGTTGTTGTGTTGTCGGCAGCGGCTACGGCGGCGAGGAGGGCTGTGTGTTGTTGTGTTGTCGGCAGCGGCTACGGCGGCGAGGAGGGCTGTGTGTTGTTGTGTTGTCGGCAGCGGCTACGGCGGCGAGGAGGGCTTTGTGTTGTTGTGTTGTCGGCAGCGAGTTGAGGGAACGTAACAACCCGCATCACACGACACCACCACAGAAATGTTTAAAGAGAGCGTGACATACTTAGGACATGCTTGACAAAGAGGACAATCATTGTTTTTTATTTATATAGAAGTACTTCTATATACCTATTACACTAGCGGCACGCTATGATGGCCGGTTTGACACATTACAATAGTGATGTGGAATGTCAATTTATTCTCGAACAAAAAACAATTAAGTTTTGTTTTTGTACCTGATTAAATAGGTTTAATAAAACAAAAATGTATATGTTTATTTAATTTATTTGAACGAACTGAATATTTGAATGAAAATGAATATACATACTTTATATGCACACAAGAAACATATGAATACAAAATATACCAAAAAAGGTGCCACAAAAGGCCATAATTAATCAGATTCGTCCATACTACTATTTTCACTGTCGTCACTGCTATCATCACCTACATTAATAATTATATGTTCGTTTTCTATAATATTATCTATTTTCACATCTCTTTCATAATCTTCCCTTATTAATTTAACAGTTCTATTCACAACCTTTTCCCAGTCTCCTTTAGTCACATGTTCACAAGCTTCTTCTAATAATTTTAGCATTTTTTTTGTGGTAAATGGGGGTTCTGTATTGTGTCTTGCAGCATATCCCTTAATTTGAGCCCACACCAACTCAATCGCATTATACTCACAATGGTAAGGCGGTAACCGTATAACTCTGTGCCCATGTTCTAATGCTATTTCGTCAATGACGTATCGGATCTTGGTTGGTTTGTTTTCTTTTAAAAGACGTACTAATTCCGCTTTTAACATATTCATGTTTGCATCTACGCCATTTTTACGAAGCCATGCGACGATATCAGCTTTCTTTTGGGATTGGGCAGGTGGCTTGTCAATTTGCATCGAGTGGTATGGGGCGTTGTCCATAATTATAATAGATGGTTCAGGGAGGCTACACAACATTGAGGTAAACCATTCAGTAAACTTTTCTCCATTCATGTCTTCATGATAGTCTCCAGTGGTTTTTGACGCAAAAGCCATGAGAGAACCTTCGACAAACCCGTTGATGGTTCCGGCGTGACAAATTATAAGTCGCGATCCTTTTCCTACAGGAACTTTGGAAGTAGATGCTGCTGTGTCATCGTTCCAAGAACGGCCTACAGTATGGTTAGCATTAAGCCATGTTTCATCCAAGAACACAACATTTTGCCAATTTTTGATTTCTTTCACTTGCCGTAAAAAAGTATACCTTGCCATCGCTATATCAAATCTTTCCATCAATATTTTGCGTTTGTTACATTTTTTGTATCGAAATCCAATGGTCTTCAAAATCTCCGTTAAAGAACTTTCCCCACCGAAGAATAATCCAGCTTCCTTCAGTGAATGCACCAACTTTTTTCTTGTTGGATACTCCTTCTGTAAATAGTAGCCGTAAACATGTCTTCGGATAGCATCGGCATCAAAGCTATCGATGCCTACGACTGGTTTTGCTCGTTTTCTCTTTTTTGGTGTGTGAAGTTTATTTTCTTCTGTGCCAGTCTCGCCATATTTTTTTTTAGTTATCCGTCTAACAGTTCGTTGTCCAATATTAAGCGCATCAGCTACGCGTTCAACCACTGACGTTATAGGTAAAATTGGCCCTCCATTTTGAGCTTCACGATCGAAATAGTTACGAAGGCGTATTACGAACTCACGTGTCTGACTATTTAGAACAGTTCTCTGCGTACGTTCGGTCATATCGACGAAATCCACAACAAAGGGCTTGAACAGAGTCCAAATTAACGAGCAAGGGTCAACAGTAATGCAGTATCAATATTTGAAATCCAAAGCCAGGTCAAAACTATATCACAATCGCATTGCACTGACAGTTTATACTTTTCGAAGCAACGTCAATTCGAAACTGCTTTGTTTTGCATTGAGCATTGACGCGAGTTTGCCGGAGGTAGTAGTTGTGCTAGCCAGCGATCCTATGTGACGATCGTATTAGATTCCATTTTTAAAAATTTTCAATTTAGAAAACCAAATGCCGAGTTGTGGTATATATCATATAAAAATAAAAATTTTACCTTTTGTATGAAACAGCTGATATTTTTTTGCGATTTCAGAGGTTTGTCCACATAGTGAAAATTGTTCATATTCACAAGTACATTCACCCCTTAAATGGTGCAAACTGATTTTTCTACACTTGTATACATTTTAGAAATCAATTTAATAAATAAATTTTGAGTCCTAAACCTAAAACTACATTCGATAAAATTTATGAATCTCTGCACATCACTATCGTCAATAAAGTAATACAATTATTTCCTTCAAAGTCGTTATCAATTAATACGGAACTTCATGAGCGGACAAACGTCAAACCGTCCATCATAGCGTGCCGCTAGTTTAGTGTACTAGACAATAACTAATGAGTGTATTGTCGCGTCGGCAGGTGTCGGACATGGAGGAGCGGCGCGCGTATTGACCCGGCGAGCGAGGCGCGCGCCGCGCTCGGGCGCCGAGGCGCGGCGACGCGCGCGTTTGAGCGGGCGGGGCGCCGAGGCGCGGCGCGACAACCGGCCGGGCTCGCTGGCCGCTGCCGGCTGTTGACGACCGAATGCTGAACTGTCGGTTTTTATATACATATCAATGGTTTCGGAACCGCGAGGTGGTAGTACACATTTGTTGGACATTGGCCGCGGTAGTGGTGCGTGTGATCACCAGCCCCTGTAGCCAACTTACACTCCGTTGTATCGTTTCTCTTGCTGCGATAGTTATCGCTTGAAGTTTTGGCTAGGGCTCGACTAGATGGCGCTGCAGCTGATCAAAGACAGAAGTGTATTGATAATATTTCGCGACATTTTGTATTGTTTTTTTTTAGCATTTAAAACGTTTATAATACAAAATGCCGCGAAATATTATCAATACGTTTCTGTCTTTGATCAGCTGCAGCGCCATCTAGTTGAGCCCTAGCCAAAACTTCAAGTGACAACTATCGTAGAAACAGAAATGATACAACGAAATGTAACTTGGCTAGAGGGGCAGGGCTATTCGCTTCAGTACTCCTGCTCAACACTCAAGATAGAGTTAAAATGAGACAAAATATATCCTGACATAAAACTGTCTCGTTAACTCAGGGTAAGATCTCTAATTGGCACTCTCACTCAGCTTCTGACCTTGAGTCTGCTCTAGACAGAGTCAAACGTATTGTGTCTCATTTTAACTCTATCTTGAGTCGTGAGCTGAGCCAGTGTACTATCTATAGATCTCTGCCTCACTCTTAAGTCTGAGCTGAGTGAGAGTGCTGTCTATAAAGTGTAAGCAATAATTCACTGGAGTGACCTGACAGGTGCTAATGTCACTTTGTGAAATAATGTTGCCATATTTATGTAATAGTGATGTTATAGTACAGTATGTAGTGGTAGTACTGTACTTTTACATTTCATTTTATATATTTCCTATAGTCGTATAATATGTAATAGACCTACTAATAACTGTCACCTTCTTAAAGCTGTAATATAAAAAGCATGAATAGAAAAATTTAAGATCTATTTTTAGTACTAAAAGTTGTTTTTTCTCGTCAGTATAAGCCGACAAAAGCGCGATCAGATTTTCCTTAGGATCATAATTGTTATTCAAAATATTTTTGAATATTGTGTTTCGGTACACGACGTAACGAGTAAGTGAGTTGTCGTGGATCCTTTAGTCACAACACTATTTTATTTTCATCGCAGTCAACACTGTAAACGTCAGTTCACTCCAGTGAAAAAGTGACGCACCCATAAGATATGTTGCTTGATTTCCGCCGGTTCCGCTTTTGATATGTATTTAAAAATTCGGAATTCGGAATCAAATTCATTCTAACCGCTAAGTGATTGGTATTTGGCATTTCTTGTATGAATAGAATGTCAAATCAGCCGGTAATAATGATATTATGAACGTTCCGTATTCGGCCAGAAGTAAACGAAAAATAATATGGGGTATTGTTACCCGCGACAAATAGACGTTAATGCGATTACAACTTTATTAGATGTCAAAAAACACCGTTCTCTTTTTCGCACTGCTGTTGCAATCTACGGGTGGGTGAACTATGGTCTGAGGTGTCTTTTGTCTATTGCTTAAAGTTATTCTGTTGATCGTAATCGTAATCGATGACATTTGCGTCAAAGTAAAATAGACCATGACAGCATTGAATTAGAGCTCAGTTTCGTGTATGCATTCTTATACGTTTACGTATGTACGATACGCTCCATACTAAAATCGGTTGTACTGAATTTGTGACTTTAAATCAATACAATCAAGGGTTATTTTACTTTGACTTTGAATGTCATCGAATACGATCAATGAAATAATTTTTAGACAGTTGGTACCCTGTTTTTGGACACCACATAGACGTTGAAATCTGTTTCTGTTGCTTATGAAGCAAGTTTTTTTTTGATTCTATATAATATAGCTTCCCAATGAACCGAACGGTTTAGCGACCCTTTACGGTGATCGAGCCGCGTTGTCGCGCCAAACTTTACGCACACCCACCCGGTCGCAGGTGGTGATTGGTGAACCAATGGATTGACACGTGAAGAAAGTCACCGGACAGTGGAGCGTACAGTACAGTGATAAGCTAAAGTGTCGAGTTCTCGTTTCGAGTTGTTTTTAGTGTTTAGTTGTTCGCTAAGTAAGGCATATTGCGTTATTTTCATTCTAATTTTAAGTTTCAATATCTTTGTGACGTCACCGCGACGTCGGGTAAGCTTTACATTTACTTTTTTTTTTTAGTTTTTTGTTTGTACATTAATTTGTATGTTTGACTTTGTACAGTACAGACTTCGAAAATATTTTTTATTTTTGAAAAAACGTTTAGTTTGACGTGTGTAATGTTTCCTGACTCTGTAGATTAGATGAAACCGTTTTTTTGACACGCATATAGCTTCGACTCATTAGTCACGCAAATCTCCATAAATTGTCTATACTCTATGGTTTCAACATGCCGCCTCATCGTGTGCGAAAAGTTGAATTTGTAGAATCCATGGTATGGTCATGTCGTTATCATCTCTTAGGCCGCGGCCGCACTTTGAGGCGGCTGGCGACGCGACGCGACGTGACGCGACGCGACGTGACGCGACGCGACACAACGCGACGCATAAGCGACATAAATTGTTTCACCGAAATCGCCGTCGCGTCGCAGTCGCCATACCAGTAGACGAGAGGCAATTAACTGTGGGGTGGGAGAGAGGGTGTGAATAAATAGTAATAAATACAATTACTTGTATAGTGTTGAATATATTCGAGTCTCACTGTACAATTGTTTAATTACTTATACGGAAGTGCAATCATACAGATGGTAATTTATTATGTTAGTTGTATGTTCTCTGAAACAAAATATATTATAATATTATTAAAATATAAATTATAATATATATGTATTGGCTAACTTGTCACTGCACAGTGCACATCTTTATAAACTAATTTTCATAAATTGCAACGTAAGGCCATTAATTATATTCATTGGAATTTAAATTGCAAATTTTCGATTCGTTATTAAAACGAAATTGTATATCAGCTTATGAGTTATGACTTTATTTTATAAATATTAATAAATACATTTTTGGTACGCAAATCTAAAAGCTTTTGATAGATGATTGAGCACAGGTGAATAATTTGAAGTCTCCTTCAAACAGCTACGAAGTTCTGTCAGAAGTGATTGTAATTTCGTAGTGTGTTTAAATACGTTATCGTAGATAATATTATATCACGAAATGGCTAAATTACCAAAAAGTATACCAGATATGTCGAGTATTTGATGAGGTTTCGAGTTTTGACAAACCGACTCTAAGCTAAGGACGTGATATGGAACGATCGTTGTAGAATTCGTTTTTTGATTGGACAAAAATGTGACAAGCTTTTTGTTTTGTTAAAAACGCTCCTTTTGAATGTTTTTAACAAACAGTTGTTGACAGAAAATATACGAATTTTGAATGAAGTACAACACATTGAATACATTAATCTTAAATATTCGTGTTATAGGAGAAATGTTTAAAGAAAAATACTTGAATGTAATAAAGCAATTTTGTTTCGTATTTTGTATTGTTGACATGTTGGGCTTTTGGAAATAAATTACGATTTGTGACGTCTCGTTCGGATAAATAGGCGTGTACCGTACAGATACCTACTTAATTAAAAATTCGTCATTTTAAACTTTATTAATAAATACTGAAAGCTATGGTAACATAATAGTAAGGTACAGAACCATAATTCCGCACCTGAGTGTTTTCTTAATTCTGATATTGAAGTTTGGCTATTCCTTGATTACATTAAAAAACCGTCATGAGTTTAAATTTAAATTAAATTACACAAGTTAACAATTTAAAGTTATTTTTCTGTTGAATAAAATTACTTTCATAAAATAGTGTCCTTTTATCCTCTGATTTGTTCACGACACAGGTGTGAGTGTGAACTCGAACTGTATTTTTAACCGACTTCAAAAAAGGAGGAGGTTATCAATTCGTCGAATTTTTTTTTATGTATGTGCATACATACATACGATTACTCGAAGACCGAGAAATTCTTTTTTTTGTTTGATAAGGTATACTTGGGGACTACATTGGGTGGTCCCATATAGATTTACTGAAATCGGTCGAGCGGGTTTTAAAATACCAACAATAAATTATATACTTTGTATAGTGTGTGTGTAATGTAGTGAAGCGGGAGTTTGAAGCCGGTTGTATAAAATAATTTTTTATATTAAATTATATTCTTTTTGGTTAGAAAGTTATTTTTTAATTAATATAAAAATATCTATTATTTTATAATAGCCTTAACCATTGTTATCCAATCCTGAAGGTGCTAATTTCTGTTTCGATTGTTCAACAGCTTCGTTGTGATCACGTACATATTGATGAAATTCAAACTACCTAGATAGATGCGTGTTGTAGAATTTTCAATTTTTTAATGTAGTGTACAGAATATAATAAGTACAGGTATGCAAAGTAATAATAAATACATATCTATAATATAATAAAACTGTAACAGGTCCAATTCTGTACATTGAAGATATTTTGAAAATTTTTGTTTGAGGGCACTCTATAATCGATACTGAAGCCAAAACAATTTTTTTTTAATTTTTTGTCTGTCTGTCTGTCTGTCTGTCTGTCTGTCTGTCTGTATCTTGGCCGCGCATCACGCCGAAACTACTGGACGGATTTAAATGAAACTTGGCACGATTTAAGATAATACTACGAGGTATAATATAGGATACTTTTTATCCCGAAATTCAGCACGGTTCTCTTGGGAGAGGGGCTGAAAGTCCAAATGGGTATTTCGCTGTAATTCATTAAGGCGTATTCCGATTTAATCCATTCTTCTTTTGTTAGAAAGCAGGTTCTTTAGAGATTGTCCTGTAATTATTTCAAGGTCGTCAATTTCGTAGTTCAGAAATTATAGACATCACGATCTTCAGTATAAGGTCCAAATAACTTGAACCCCGGAATCTACAAGATACTTTGAATGTACGGCTCATCTTAAGCTGGCAAGCGTACTATATCGTATATAGCCATCGTGGATAGCCCTATTTTGTCAAAGTCAAACTACTCCAAAGGCGTCAGATTTTGCCAAACGATCATTATACCTACATACTACATAGTAGGTATGGATGTAATACATCGTATGGACTTAATGCTACAGTGTTTTCCTATGCAATTTAATATTCTAATCATACTAATATTATAAATGCGAAAGTGTGTTTGTTTGTTGGTTTGTCCTTCAATCACGCCACAACAGAGCCACGGATCGACGTGATTTTTTGCATGGGTACTATAGTTGAGGACATAGGCTACTTTTTAACTCGGAAAATCAAAGTGTTCAGGAGGGATTTTAAAAACTAAATCCACGCGGACGAAGTCGCGGGCATCAGCTAGTTAAAAATATGTGTGTATACTGTATACCGAAAATGTCCTCTAATATATGTATATTACCACAATATTTTCGGACTACACAGCACGTCAACGCGCGAGTGTGGTACGGTACCTTTGGTACGCAAATATGATTTTTATCACTGCACCTGTAACTTTGATCTATTTTCACTGAGGTGTGTCTTGTTTTGTTATCTTTCACAAGCCTCTGGAGACAGTTTATGATTAACCACCCCATTTACCCTCAAAGTACTTTAATAGTATATTGCATAATAAATAAAAATATTTATTGAATTTTCTATTTAAAAATGTTAAAATTTTAAGTTCACTCGATTCACAACATAATTCGCAATAACTTTTTGTATAAATTATGCATTTTTACCTGTTAAGCTTCGATTATAAATCTTATTTTTAACGCAAAGTCGATCAAATTAGTATAGTTACATAAAAACACACTGTAATATTCAAATACAAATCAATAATATAAGTAGCTCACATTCGCTTGTGCACAAACTTAACAACAAATCTGGCTATTTTGGGAAGAGCTCTACAGCTGAGTTTTACGTTGAGTTTATATAAAACTAAATTCAACATTGAACAAAACGATTGTTGTGAGGTATCGAATTTAGTCGATTATAAAATCGATACGAAAATCAAATCTTATCGATTATAAAATCGATACGATTTGTTCACGACTAAAGTCGATACGTCACAAAAACTAATTAAATGTGTGATCTATAACTTCCCACATCTATAGTTGCTTACAAACGTAATGTATCCGAGCTCTCCGTACAATGGCCCGAGTGTTAATGACCAGTAGGGTTAGTACAAGATTGGATAGTTAACTATGAATAGTAAACTATGACATTACCTTCAAAGTAAAAAAAACCATAACAGTATTGAGTTAGAGCTCAATTTCGTGTATTTATTCGTAACGCAAACGTTCCAAATTAAAACCGTCTGTATTGAATTTGTGACTTTAAAACGATACTATTATGGTTCATTTTACTTTGATGCTAATGCATCTTAAATGCATAGTTAACTTTTACGATCAAACGAATTAAAACTCGGCACAACCACACTGGACTGATGAAAAAGAAGCACTTTTTGAATCCTAATTTATTAAAAACTTTCAACATCACAATATAGCCTTTATAGTATATTGGCAGTCAAAAATATCGCTACACTATATCGTGATATTGTCATACGTATACGTCTTTACCTGTCAAATAAATACAAAATTCTTACACAATGACATGCAAAAAAATGACAGACTATACTCTGTAACATGAGAGAGACAGGCAATACAAGGTAACTCATTTTGTACCATATTGCCGCAATAATAGGGTACAAATTACGAAAACTGATTGAACTTATGATTGCCACAATATGGTATAAAATGAGTTATTTTTACTTTAAATATTATGAGTGTGACATTGACACATTGATTTAAAAACAAAAGATATACAGATCAATCTTAACGTGGCAGGTTACCACCAGAAAAAATATGTACCATATAGTTTTATGTATAGTCTGGTATATATAATTATGTCGTTCAGTTAGGGACTTGTGAACAACCGAATCATTGCCAATGCCTTCTAAGAAGAATAAAAATGGCTATTTTCGTTCTAGAATAAACCATTTTGGCACTTTGATTTGGAGTATTTCGAAACATGGACTAGAGATTATAAAACATGTCTCAAAATAATAAAACACAACATAATATTATATCGTGGGAAACAATTTAGTCGAAGGCTTCGACTATACAGCTGAGCTGGGTGCACTTATGTTTCTCATCGATCATCATCATGTCTCACACTAGCATATTATGATTATCTAATTACACGACCTTTAATAAAATATTGTTATTTTGTCCAAATGTGTACACGCTCGACGTTCGAACGCGCTACGCTGTGCGGCGCTTGTTCGTCGAGCATGCGCGCGCGTGGGCAGCCGGCTTAACAATAAGATTGAATGGAGCGGATGATATTTTGTTAAAACGTTTATCATCTCTGTTTCGATGTGTAAAAATATATTTAGGAGTAATTAAATGTTAAAATACTATTATAATATTACCTATTATCGATAATAAATGAAAATTTGTAAACTAATGTTTATTTTAGCGGTATGATATATACATAATATGCATATATTACAATAATAAAGTATGACATAAGGTCTAGTGAAGACCACGCAAGTGAATAAAACTTAGAGTAACTGTAACTTAGCATTTAATATTATGTGAAATATAGGAGGCTTTAGGGCGACGATTGTATTGTTTAGCGCTCCGATACCGGCTTAGCCGAGCTGGGCGTGGGGAGAAACAAATAAATATATTATACTATTTAGAATACATTTGTTTTGTGTGTACGTTAAATATTTATGTTTGCCCTCTAGTGTCTTAAACGGCTGGACCGATCGTTGTGTACAGTCAGGTCACTGCTGTTTGCGATTCCTTGCTGTAAGGATTTGGTTGTGTGTCTGTTTATATTGTGTGCGTGTGAGTGTGGGCGCTTGTGTAATATTGAGAGTTGTGAAGTTTCGTTCCATCCAAATAGGTCCAGTGACAGTGAGTTTCCGTTTGAGTTATTTTGACGAATTCTATTGAGTATATAAACCGACTATGAAGACAAGGGAGTGGTTATAGTACAGATGCGTGGGAGGACACTAAAAGGTTTTCGACTCGACAGATGATACGGATGGTTGTTACAACATGGAGACATCTTTTAAAATTAAGTTTACACTCTTGAGCCTCAAATGTAATATCTTTGTTTTTGTATATCGATGACAAAGTTTAATTATTGTGCATAATATTTTGAATTTATAAAATCACGTGTTATTTTTCAGTTACTTCAAAAACTATTGATATGTTTATTTTTCGCAGTCAATGTATTTTATGTTTTTGCAACTATCCCAATATCGTAATGTATCAAGTCGAATAGATTGGGTGACCATCGATTATTGTAAATTGTATAGATAATATTATAAGGCATTCAAAATGCTCTAGGGACAGTATGGACATACAACTCTTATACCTATATAAACTTTTATGCTACGAAAATTAGATCCACATACAATTGGGGCCGAATACACGTAGTTTATGTACTCGGTAAATACAATTTTTGTTGTGTATGTTGATACGTATGCACGTTCTGCCAAACCACACACGAGAGAATGCGGGGGTGTTCGGACAGTTTACTATTTTTTCAGTCATTATTAATGGTTATCTGCAAACCTTTTTTTCTTTGCTGTCAAATGTATCATAAGTAATTACCGCTCATTTGCTGCAACAGTGTTTTATCTCGATAAATTAGTGATTTTAACTGGTAAGTTATGTCAAAAAACGCCATTTCAAGCTACATCAAAAAATAAGTTTTACCCCATTTGCATAGTGTTAATTTTTTAAATCGGGATTTTTGAGATAAAACATTGTTACAGCTACAGATTTGTAATTTTAATTTGAGATGTAAAATATTACAAAACGAAAAAAAAACTAAGTTTTTCAGTTCTCTGAGGTAAACTCTCGTCTGAAGTTGGCATCATCCTGTCTTGTATGTCACACGCATGTCTGTGATCATCAGGGGGTCTATCGCGTAACTTTTTCTCAGTCCATAAAGGACTGCATCAATGTCAAAATATGATTTTGGGCTTCTCCTATTGGCCAAAGATTTGTTTACAACACGTTAGGGGTTGTGTGCACGCTTATCGATTTGTTGACTTTTTAAAAGTACAACTAAAATATTAGTCATGCTTACAACAAGTTGGTACACGTAACACAACATATTATACATACAGTATCTTGAAAGTTTCAAATAAGAACTTGTGTTAATTAATAGGGGTCGGTTTTTAGACATCGTCGACCCCCAAAATCAGTTTTCGTTTATGTCGACCCCTTATGGTTGAAATCGACCGCCATGACCGCCAATTCCTGATTCACAAGTTCGTAGCGTGGTGTGTGGCATGCTCGAAGTGTAAGTTCATCGATCATTACGCTTTGCTCTGTCGCGCTTGTTCGTCGAGCCTGTTCGACGCGCGCGGGGGTCTGTCTGCTGCTGCGTTCTCTCTGTGTGGCGGCGAGTGGCGACGCGCGGTGTTGGCTCGGTTGTCGGTAGTACCTACGGCTGTACGCGCATCTGATTTATTATTGACAAATTTTAAGAAATAAACGTATTTTATCTCCTTTCATATGGGTTTTATTTGACCTATTATACACAATAAATGTTATCTTTTTATGTTTAAATAGATAATAAAGGTATAATTAAGTTTGAATTCAATCTCTGAATCTAGCTACTGAGGGTAATCCTGTTGTAGGTACCTACACAATCTCTCGTCAGCAACAAATCAACGGCTCACTACTGAGCGCAGGTCTCCTCTCAGATTAGGGTTATCTCTAAACTAAACTAATTTGTCTAATCCTTACTAATATTATAAATGCGAAAGTGTGTTTGTTGGTTTGTCCTTCAATCACGCCACAACAGGGCTACGGATCAACGTGATTTTTTGCATGGGTATAATTGAGGACCTGGAGAGTGACATAGGCTACTTTTTATTCCGGAAAATCAAAGAGTTCCCGAGGGATTTTAAAAATTAAATCCACGCGGACGAAGTCGCGGGCATCAGCTAGTAATTATAATAAATAGTATATTATAATCTCGAAGAACAAGGTCTTCACACGACAGACTTTTTGTATACTGTGCAGTCTGTTGATTCCCCATTGATGCACTAAGTCGACCGTTTAACTCGCGTATCGCCTGCGCGGTAAGAAGGGAGCGGAGGGAGATGTTAGCGGATGGGTGAAAGGGGTGCGCGGAGCAGAGAGCTTACGGTTACGTCAAGCGCGGCAGTGCGCACTGCGCTGGCTGTGCTCGCAGCGCGCGGTTGGTATTTTTGTTACGGACGCTTGGACATTAACGCACAAGGTATACGACTGCCAAGATAAATCTCAAGATGAATCGCTCTTCCAGTTTTGCGAACAAAATTAACAAGCAAGCTAAACAAATAGCATACAATGTATATTCCTTTTTTAAAGCCAGAAAACAAGATCATAATTCTACAGAGTATCTTGAAGACGTAAACCTAAACAAACTTGTTGCTAAAGTTACAGGACTTTCGGTGACTACCATATGTAAAATAATAAAAGAAGGAAATGAACTGAAAGATGAACAAAATAATGTAAATTTTAAATCACCAAAAAAAATTAAACAAATCCGAAAGAAAAAAATTGAAGTTGACAGTTTTACAGAGGGCGTTGTTAGAAGAAAAATAACTCAATTTTATACGGTTTTTAAGAAGGTTCCTACATTAAAAATTTTGAATGCGAAACTCAGAGAAGAAGGAATTTTAAATTGTGGCCGAGAATATTTGAGAACATTGATTCATAAACTTGGCTTTCGATTTAAGAAATGTCAATCAAAAAGAAAATTACTGATTGAACAACCAAACATCGTATCGTGGCGGTGGCGTTATCTTAATGCGATAAAGAAGCACAGAAGAGATCAAAGAAACATTGTTTACCTCGATGAAACATATGTCAATTCGTCATTAAATGTACCGGCGTGTTGGCAATCCAATGAAGAACGAGGGGTGCTGGGAACGCATATTGGCAAAGGGCCACGTTTAATTATTGTACATGCTGGTGGACAAGCCGGATTTATCGATGGAGCTCTTTTAATTTTTAAATCCAAAAGCAAAACCGGAGATTATCATAGCGATATGAATTTTGTAAACTTCAGCAAATGGACTAGAGAAAAGCTATTGCCAAATTTACCGCCAAGCTCAGTTATTATTATGGATAATGCCGCATACCACTCGGTACAAGAGGACAAAAAGCCTACAATGACATCCACAAAAGCCACCATGCAGACCTTGCTGCAAAGACACAATGTTGAATTTGATACGTCTTTAAGAAAATGTGATTTATTGAATTTAATTAAACAACACGCGACAGAAAATACTTACAAAATAGATGAAATTTTAAAGGTCATGAAGTCTTACGACTGCCTCCATATCACCCAGACTTGAACCCAATCGAATTGGTTTGGGGGGATATCAAAGGACAGCTCGCAAAAATTGAAATTGATTCTAATTTAGACAAAAGAAAAATACACTGGAACAGTTATTTGCCGAATTCTCTGTAGAAAAATGGGTTAACTGCGATAAACATGTACAAACTATTGAAGATGAATATTGTCTGCACGATCGCATCGTTGATGAAGAGATGGACCGATTTATTATTAATTTGCAAGACTCTGACTCCTCAAGCTACACAGACAGTGATGATGATTCAAGCGATATGGATATTAGTGACGAATAGTCCTATAAAAAATTTATCTGTGGTTAAATATTTCTTAAACGGAGTTAATTATTGTTTTATGATTTTGTACCTATGAAGCTATTATAAAATATTTGTAAAACTTAAAAATAAATACTTTACTTCTTTACCAACAATATATATCTCGAGATAAATCTTTGGATTATTGACTCCGTGTGTAGCGTTACCCGCCCCCGCTCCTTTCTTACCGCGCAGGCGATACGCGAGTTAAGCGGTCGACCTATAATAAAATTCAATGGGGAATTCTGCAACTGATAGGTACTGGCAAATAGCCCTCTTTGAATGTGTCCAAACTAATGTTTTGGACAAGGTAAGCTGGCAGCTCTTGAATCCGCGGTAGGTGCCGTAGCGACTAAAAATCATTGTGCGTACAAAAAGTGTTACCCACATTATTTATATACCTACTACCTACCTAATCACATAATCTCCGTTCATTTTGTGCTGACACGCCATGCTAGTGTCGACTGGTGTAATAAAAATAATATATTGACGGTCTACTTGAGTTACCTATGGAAAATGCCAAATGGGTCCATTTGAGACTGTCCTGTGTCCTCTGAACAATCCTAAGATTGTGATCTACGAGGTTGAGGACAGTCTCGTTATGTAGGTTTAAGTCATAAGATCATTATCAACCCATCATCGGCTCACTACTGAGCGAGGTCTCCTCTCAGAGAAGGGTTATAGGCCATAGTCCACCACGCTGGCCCAATGCGAATTGGCGGACTTCACACACACCTTCGAGAACATTATGGAGAACTCTCAGGTGTGCAGGTTTCTTCACGATGTTTTCCTTCACCGTTAAAGCATGTGATATTTAATTTCTTAGACGCACTTAACTTCGAAAAGTTATCTAGAGGTACCCGGGATCGAACCTGCCACCCCCCGAATAGGAGACCACAGTCGTAACCACTAGGCTATCACTGCTTATATCCAAACAGAAATGGTAGGTATAAATATTGCAGCTCACTTTATTTCAAACTTTTCTTTTTTAAAAAAATATTAAGTATAAGGTACCTATTATTGATTGCCCTGGATGTTAGAAGTATCATACAGAAGGTTTATGCGGCGCGGGGGCGCGGGCTATATTTTCTCACAAACATTCTGTCGTTTGTGCAGCCCCTAAGAACATCATCTATTTTGGGCGCAATACCTACGTAGTTTTCCTCTTGTCCTATTGCCAATTTTTGTGCGATAATATTTCCCAAAGTACGTACGTAAGTAAACATCCTGCTTAATTAAGAGTTCGTATGTTATCGGGCTTAAAACATCGATGTATAAAAACAAAAATGACGTAGGAACACTGAAAAAACCACTTTTTTAGATAAGAAATTAAATAATTGTAACGTGATTGTAACCATACAACACACAACTATTTAATATTTATCACAATTAGGTATATTACGCGTTAACCCGTCTACGTCATCGGGAATACAATATCGCGTACAAACTGCAGACTCGTTACATAGAACAATACTGTTGACGGTTCGAGGCCAGTCACAATTAGCTTCCCGCCAATATGAACGCATTATACTTGTGTTTGGCGCTCGCTTCGAGCTCCGCCGCGTTCCCATTGCAAACACCAAATTGGACCTTTGAAATGGATCCCATTCAGAACATGAAGACCTTCTTCGAGGAGCAAAAGAATCGCGTCGAGCAAGCTTTCAATTCGAGCTATCAGGAGGCCATTCGGATGAAGAACTCCGTGAGCAATTTTCTCGACGAAAAGGAGAAGGAAATCAGTGCCGATATCAATAGCTACGTGGAAAACATCAAGGAGAGCGGACGGAAGCTGACGGACACGTCGTGGTCTTATCTCGGAGCGGAGGAGCCCGGGGCCCGCATGGAGGTTCCGGACATGAGCCTGTCCGTGCCGTCCGTGGTCGCGCGGCGCGGGTACGCGTGCGAGACGCACACCGTCGTGTCTCAGGGGTACATGCTGAGCGTCCACCGGATCCCGCGCGCCCGGGCCGGCGAGCGCACGCCCGAGCGCACGGTGATACTGCAGCACGGCCTGTTCGCCAGCTCCGCCGACTGGGTGCTCAACGGGCCCGGCAAGGGGCTCGCGTACGTGCTGGCCGACACCGGCTACGACGTGTGGATGCCCAACATCAGAGGAAACAAGTATTCCAAGGAGCACGCCGTCTTGAAGAGCGATTCGAAATCGTTCTGGAATTTCTCGTGGCACGACGTGGCCCTGCACGATCTCCCGGCCGTGATCGACCATGTGCTGCGCCAAAAAGGCGAAGGTGCCAAAATAGTTTATATAGGCCACTCTATGGGGACCACCATCCTGTTCGCCATGTTGGCGCTGAGACCCGAGTACAATGAAAAGTTAAAAGCAGGGTTCGCCTTAGCTCCGGTAGCTTTTCTGTCAGACATACGGTCGCCCATCAAGGCGTTGGCGCCGATCGCGAGCAACGTCGCGTACATGGAGATGCTGTACGGGTCGCACGAGTTCATCCCCAAGGACTCCGTTTTGGGGAGAATGTCGAACTCGTGCGACGCCGATAACGTGGACTCCGCAGTGTGTAAGAGCGTCATCTTCTACATCTGCGGGTACAACGAGAAGCAGTTCAACAAGACGCTGCTGCCGGTGTTCCTGGCCAACCTGGGGACAGGCACGTCTTGGAAGACGGCCGTTCACTTCGCGCAAGAGATCACCGCCGGCGGCCGGTTCCAGCAGTTCGATTACGGGAAAACGGATAATTTAAAAGTGTACGGAGACGAGCTGCCTCCCGAGTACGACCTCAGCAAGGTGACGCTCCCCATCAAACTGTTCTGGGCGGAAAACGATCTACTTTCCAGTGAAAAGGATGTGCAACTGCTATTTCAGAAATTACCCGCGACGACTGAAATCTACAAAGTGCCCGACCCGGAGTTCAATCATTTGGACTACCTGTGGGCCATTGACGCTCCCACTTTAGTGAATAATGAAGTTTTACAATCTTTGGAGAAAGCGTTCTCTTCAGAATCTAGTAACCATTTGCTGTGGAGTTTAGAATTTAAAATTTAGAATTTGTTTTTTATTGCTTGCACAATGTGGAGTCACTATAATTTTATGGAAACATTCCCTTTCTCCTGTAAACCTAGTACAATATCGGGGGACTGGTGAAACTTTCCTACAATTGAATAGAAACCAAGGCTAAATAAAGTAGGTATTCACAGGTTGATATAAAATGTATTAATTCACTTTAAAGTAAGTAGCCTCTAAAATATTTAAGTAAATAAAACATTGTTAGATACCTACTATTTAGTTTTGATCTAGATGTATACTATTATCTACTATCTACTAGATACTACTACTATTATCTACTATCTATGTATATTATTATCTACTATCTTCGTTTATGCTGTGGATTTGCTGAAATATATTCAAACCAATATCGTAAATTGGGCAGAAAGCATAGTTTATAATATATTTCCTTGTTAGGTAGGTAGGTGAGTACTTTAGATATGCCTTAACCACTGAACCGATTTCGGTCAACTTCCGCAAGGAGACAACTTCATTTTTATCCCGGAATATCAAGAATCCCAACGGAATTTTTTAAGATCTAAGTACGAAGTTGCCGGCATCATAGTAAACCTACTGTGGTAATAAAATAAATTGCAGATAAATATGAATATAGTTAAGACACATAAATACAATCTAGCTGTAGCAAGTGCAGCAACTAGCTTAGCTTGTAAAGTAGCGAAGTTCTTCATAAGTGTATAATAGATCTAAGAGGGTAGGTACCTAAATATTTAAGAACTTCACGAGGTAGGTACTTGGATTGTTTGCGCATTTCTGCGAAGCTCTAGTCTAACGTAATATTTTGCGTGATATGATATCGCGGGGAATTCCTGTTTACTGGTTATTTGACGAGCTGTCAGCTGCAGTGATGCTCTTCAAAGCAATGCCACTAAGGAACCCTAAAACCGTTGGAAGTCCTACTACTACTCACGGAAAAATTTTTGGACAGATTTTAATTAAGCTTCCCTGTAAACTGCGTATAGGTACTTATACTTTGTACTATTACTAGTGGTTCGCCCCGAACTGAGACCTCGCGGTAACGGTATCCCATGATTATTCATTCAATCGATACATGATAACCAAAACTGACATTATTATTGTGGTGTTTGAATAAAACACCTGTTCTTTATATCGGAATTATAAACATGCTTGCACAATGTCAATACAACAACTACCTTCCAAGAGGCTTCGTCACAGACTGACCGCAGGCACATTTACTACATCATTTCTTTATTTCAATTTTGAATGTATGTAAAAATGTAATTAATAGAAAATATAATTTTATACAATAATTAATTCAATTCAACATTATTAATTTTATAGAAGCCAACTTGTGGCTCTTGTTACATCATGATTCTACCACCGGTTCGGAAAGCTGATTCTGCTGAGAAGAGCCGGCAAGAAACTCAGCAGTTGCTCTTTTCAACAACAAAATGTTACAAATATAAAGCACATAGCTACTTAAATATGACAAGTTCTTGTAGATAGCTGAATACAAAGCTGATTGCTTATATGAAACTTTGTCAACAGCTGTTTATTTTATTTTGACCTAGTAATTATAATTACATTAACAATATTGTCAATACAACTTATAACATCTTAATATTTCATTTTAAGTATAACAGGAAGTATAAAGTTATGTAACTTTAGTGTACAAACTATATCAGAGAAAATGTTATAAGGTCTTTAAATTCAGTAATCATTAAACTGTAACAAGCTATGTTTAGATTATGACCGCACCTCGCTTGCTTGGTCGGCTATGTAAGGTTTATATTGGAAAATAATATCTCTCTTGTTATAAAATGTTTAACTTCCTGCCTCTATCCTCCTTCCTTCTTTTTCACTCAGGCTGTCTGATTTCAAGATTTATGAGGTATACAAATCAAAATGCTACTGCTAGTGATTACCATTTTCACGGGAATAGTCGCAGGATAGATGAACCCCGAGAAGATCTTTAAGTGTCCCATTTCTTTTAAAGATATGACCAGCTGTGAGTTCATTTGATGCGGACAGATAAGATTTAAAGTGCTACCTACTTAGTAACTTTAGGACTTAACTTTAAGACGCAATATTATTGACTAGCAAAATATCGTAATATGACCACATTGACATCAATGATTACTTAATAAAACTATAAGTATTATTAGGTCACTGCAAGTTTTGCAATACGTAAACATAAAATGACTGATCGATCAGCGGAGTAGATTAAGAAACGGCTTTGGGACATCTTTTAATATTATGCATATATTATAGGTACATACTAATTAGAGTTTCGATGAACCCCATTAAATGGGACTGTAACTAATTAAGAATAATAATTCAAAAGTGTTGCGTGTTATTTTTATTATTTTGTTGTAGTTATCATATAGCTACTGTATCATAAGTTCTTATTCTTAACTAGCTAGAGCTTACATAACCATAAACAACCCTCATGTGGATTGCTTTCAATTCCTAGGTACTTCTTTTATTTTAAGAGCGGGGGCATTCAATATGGAAGTTCTTTTACAATTTAAAAATTTTACCTTAAGTTACTATTGTGGCAATATTTATGTTTATAATTATTGAATAAATAAATAATTATTTATTTGCCAGAATGTTTGTACAGTGGGATGGTAGTAACAAAATATATTGTCAGTAAAGACCATAACATTCAACTAAATTAATAGTATGCAAATTATGATACAAACAATAATAATTATAAAATGAAAGTGATTAATTCAAAGTGAGATTATTTGACAATTATAATTATTATAAATTAGTGAGTCAAGATTAAGAATGACAATAGTCAAATAAAAATATAAATTTCAAAATGTCAATATTTATGTTTTCCGGTACCTAATTATTACACTAAATATTCTTTTACATCATTATAACTTTTCTCCAATAGCCATTCGTTGAGTTTTCTTTTAAACTTATTTATAGATAATTTTTGAAAATCTGCTGGCAGTTTATTATATAACCTGACCGCCATACAGTAGGGACTTTTCATATAATATGTACTGGTATACATTTTTAAATCAATATCTTATTTGGATACCGAAGAGACCTGTTCACATTAATTTCATGATTTCGCTTAAAGTATTATTACATTAGTATACAATAAGTACATTAGTATACAAATAGTTTATCTTAAGGAATTGCCGAGTATTAGTTATTATGCACTGTTATCCATAACAATCATTGGTACTGTTACTCAGTAGCCTACCAGCATCTCAATCAAAATACATACTCTGAAACGTGCACTTTTGAGTACAAGAAATTTCAAAAATCTATCTCTAATGTCAGAACAAATACCCGCACTAAAAGTGGTAATATATTTTTATCTAATTTAGAAAAGTTAATCTGAGCAATACAACTTTCCAATAGCTCGTTTATAATCGGAAGCGAACGGTTTTCCCCAATTATCGCCTACTTATTTTTTTACTTTATGGTAATTAATTCATCCACTGACATTGCCATGTTATAAAATATCACTATTTTCAAATAATTAACAATTTGTTAAGTTCACCACACGGCGGTGGGTAGGTCTATCGAGAAGGATATTTCTTGTTGAAACACCCTACTTGTTGTTTCTTATTAATAATATAATATTTTTTTTTGTGTGTGGACTGCCATCTTAAATTGCTGAATTGGTTTAATAAAACATCGCCCATCTTTCTTTTGTGATGATTACAACATATGAAAATACCTATATTTTACAATCTTATTAATCATAAGACTATCTACTTATTTATCGTATTTACGATTTTATACATTTATCACAGCAATCCAAAAATTTAATTTTTTTTTTTGAAATATAAGGTATTATTTTTTTTTTGCTGTTCTTAATTCAATTGTATATTTAGAATAGAATAGAATAGAAATTTCACATATTCATTTATTTTGATAGTATTGTTTGATAAGATCAAGTAATTTTGGTTATTGTAAATTTTAGTAAATTTTATTTTTTCCGGCCACATTTACTGTAAAGGCTGTTTCAATTTATTGAAAATAAGTTGTTCTCAATTTATGATTACAAGGAGCCTTTCAAAATTTCCCTTTTCCATATTAAATATGAAAAAGAAATACAAAATAATGTTGAATTATAATTAAAATATCAAACTCCTTTGTTTTTTTTTTAACACTGAGAAATAAATAATTCTTATTCTCGATGGTTAAAACCTCAATTTAGTTGGTTGGTTGTGGTAAAACCTCAGTTAAGCCTTCTGTAGTGGTACTACAGTAGTAATATGAAGAAAATAGCTCGCCTATTTTTTTTTTTATTTTTTTTTTTTTTGGTGTTTCAAAACATACATTAAAACACAAACTTTTTCATCGCGAAGCGACAGATAAGTCACCAATTCACCATTGCAATTATAAAAGTCTATAAATTACAATATTTATGGTGTGGTTTTTCCAGTAACAATATCTTACAGAATATAATGGATATTTTGATTATTTTGTATGCGTGGCTCTTTGCTTACATTGTGATCGACAGTATCTTAACCGCATAGCCCTGAGATACGATTATTATTATTTTATGTGCATGGCTCTTTGCTTACATTTAAGCAACAGTATTGTAACTGGCATAGCCTTTTGGTGTCAAGCAATGTGCGTGGCTCTTTGCTTACATTTAAGCAACAGTATTGTAACTGGCATAGCCCTTGGTATCAAGCATGACTCTCTAATAAATTATTTATTATTAGCAATAGCGTGAGCATTAGCTCATTGTTATCTTATTATTAAATTTAATTTTACTTTTAAATTACCTTAAGTTACCTGTACGTTGTCTTGATTACCTTTAAATTACCTTTACGTTACCTTTACGCTACCTTTACGTTACCTTTACGTTACCTTTACGTTGCCTTGATTACCTTTACCTTTAAATTTAAACCTTTACCTTTACCTTTGGCTGGAGACCTTAGCCATAAAACATAAATATTTTGCAAATGTTCTATTCATATTTGTATTTTTTTTAATTAATACATAATATGATATTAAAAGGTAGGAATAACAAAATGCAAAATAAATACATTTTTTATAAACATTGAAATTACCCTGATTATCTGATAAAATGGTAACAGCTGGTCGATTCCGGAAAAATTGCAGCAATCATTGCGCCACAATATCGTTGCTTTTCACTGCATCTCAATTTGTATGGCATATTCTCCTCACCACAGCAACTTTAGCCTATAGCGACAGAGTGTCGGCCAATCGGAGTTGATTACGATCGCTACACTGCACAATCATTTTTAGACAATCTCGCAGCTGGTACTCACTGTATCAGGTATTTGCAATAGGTATGTTCAGAAATAAACGTACCTAACTCAATGATATTGTATTATGTATTTAACTACTTACCGTAGGTAGGTATTGCTTTTGAGTTGGAAGTGGATTTTTATTACCTCGTATTATTTTGGGGTGAAATGAATGAATAAATGAAATTAACGTGGAAATTAACTATCTGTGGGTAGTACAAAAGTATGATTCATTAATAATAAGTACGCAAACTAAAGCTTTTTCTTTCACTACGACCGTTCTTTTGCTTATTCTTCATTTGTTTGTCAATGCATTGACGGTAGTTAATCTCTGCACAACCCATTATATTTTTAACTAAATGAGCACCTGGCAGGTACTTTTCAATATTTGCATGCTATTGAGTATAGACCATGTAATATTACAGCAATATGTTTACCAACTTACTATTTAGGTAGGTACAATTCCACAAAACTAACTTCATTCGATTTTGAATAGTTTTGTTTTGTTTTCTATTTTTATTAATAACTATTAATTATTTTAACTTGGTTATCCGAACAGTACTTTACCCTATTATTTACGCCTAAAACTTATAAGATTAGCGATAAACTAAACACTCACATTTTGTGTCGGTACACAACAAAAACCATTATGCCAATCAATACTTTAGCCAGTATGTAGGTAGGCGTTTAAAGTAATTGCTCAAAATATTATGTCAAAACGTATTATACTTTAATTTATAATTAATAATCTATTTTATTGAATTACTTATATCATTTAAAAATAATTATTGTATGGGAACACAACTGTTCGAATAACAAGTTAATGTAAACACTCAGTCCTTCTTTGAAAACTTCAAAAAAAATATTATTTGAATTGCTCACGCAGCTCGATCCTCGCCTCGTTGCCACTTTTGTGGTGTTTGAATAAAACACCTGTTCTTTATATCGGAATTATAAACATGCTTGCACAATGTCAATACAACAACTACCTTCCAAGAGGCTTCGTCACAGACTGACCGCAGGCACATTTACTACAATTATTATGCCCGTTTTCACCAAACATACCTAAATCATCCCCTAAGTAGGAGTCTCTTAACGTAGGTAGCTCCTAAATACAATCCTAAGTCCTAACATCCGTCCCAATATCCTTTTAGGTGTCCCGTACAGGATCGTGATAAATAAGTTGACAGAAAACATCAATCACCTAACTTATAGGTAGCCCGTAAAGGTTAGGGAACGTTAGTGAAAACATTGAATTATTATGTAGGTACTAACGAGTGAAACCGGGTTACGGGCATCTGTACAAATCGTCATCTATCGACGCGAATAGAAAATATACAATATTTAACTAAAATTTAACTAAAAAATAATTTTAATTGAATAATATGGTACAAAAAAAATTACAATACAATTATTGTATTATAATAAGTAACTAAATAATAATGGTCGACGCAAAACTGTTTTTGGGATAGGTCGTTAGTCGTAACTCGTAGTTCCATGGGAATAGTTACTGACTGCGCCATCTATTAGCATTATTGTGAAGCTATGTTGATGCTATATGAATTACTGATGTACATTAAAAATTAAATAATCTCGTTTCTTTATAATATTCATATAATTTTAGTATTTGTTGTTCAAGTACAGGATATAAGTGACCTAAAAACATAAAATCAGTTTGAAAATCCATAGCGGATTTTCCTAGAGAGCGTCTTCAAGCGAGCGTATAAAATCGCCACTTTGAAAGCCCCCCATTTCGTCAATTTTAAGGGAAAAATTAAAAAAAAAATATTTTTGTACTCAGTTCAAAATTATGTTTAAAATGATACGTAACAATTTTATGTAACGCGATATTTTTTTTTTACTTCGCATTCGCTTCTATGAGAGCCCCCCTGAAATAAAGATTGACGGACGGACGGACAGACAGACGGATGAACATGGCGAAACTATGAGGGGTTCCTTGTTTACTACGGAACCCTAAAAACGGGCGAGTGTCTGTGAGATGAGATGAATCACGAAATAAATCTCAGTCCCTTCCCGGCACGGCACGTGGCGCGCACGCCGGCCCTGAGCCTCGGGCCCCTTCTGCCGCGGACAGTTGACAAGTTGCGATCACGTGCCTACTTGGCCAAATAACCTCCAAGTAATAATATCCTATCCGAATCCGCTCACAACGGCCAACCTCCTCAGAGATTAGCCTTCTGCGCGTGAGATATTATGGTACCTACGCAAGTGAGCACAAACACAAGTGCACTCTCTATTCCCTCACTCTCATAGTCCGATGGGACGGAAATCCGACACGACCGGAGAGAGATCAGGCGCAGGACCGACGGCTTTACGTGCTCTCCGAGGCACTGGGGGTGATTCACCCCCAACTTTCTTTCTCCGGGCTGGTACTGCGAAGGTCTTGACAGAAAAACCCCGATACAGTTTTTGGCCCGACCCGGGAATCAAACCCGGGACCTCGTCATCCGCAGTTGAACTTGCTAACCACTAGACCAACGAGACAGTTATCATTATATAAATTCCAAGTAGTTATGCGCTTAGACCTCAATAACATTGATCTCTATTCTGTGCAGTTGTCAGTTTCAAGACCTTAAGCGTAAGGCAACTCGCGAACTCATTACCGTTTTGTCTGACCGACCCAAGCCAGATCGTACGTACAGAAATTTGCTGAAATCGAACAGCTTTATCCAGGTTTTATCGCAAAAATCAGATAAGCTCGGAAGCGGGGCCACGCAGTCGTACGTCTACAGAGCGCAGTGGCGTAACCACGTATACCGTTCCGATTCATTTGCCACGGGCCTCGAACGGTCCGTTCGAGGCCCGTGGCAAATGAATCGGATGGTGCTCTCTCCCGCCCATATAAATAAGCTCAACCAAAGTTAAATTTTTTGAAGTAAAACTTTACGCACGCTTGACTTGGGGAGTAAGCTGGTGAATGCGTTACGAAAAGTTTGATCGGGCGAGGCGAACGGAAGTTGGGGAGATATAAGTTAGTGAAGATAGAAAGAGAGAGAGAGTTACGTTTCGTATATTACTGTAGGGGCAAGAGAGAGAGGTGCGAGCACACATTTTGTTTCTTTCTTTCTCTCATAACCAGTTGCATTTCGTAAGTTTTACTTCAGTCGTGTGGTCTTAAGCACACTCGTTTTTTTTGAAGTGATAACTTCTTTTGGCACACCGCACACACATTTTTACGTGGCTAGTAGGTAAGTTAGGCTGATCCGTCACGCTCTGAGGTGAAAGGCTCGAACGGGTGAACTCGGGACCGCCGAGTGTACCAGAGCGAGAAAGATACAGGCAGCTGCTCTTCTGTTGTCTCACTCTCTCTCTCACATAGTGAGAGTGAGTGAGACTGAGCTGTCATATATAAATTGATTAGATTTTATTAGAGTATATAAATTGGTTGCGATTGCCAATAAAGTGTTCACTTCTAATCTGCCGTGCGGTCTTAAGCACACTGTTTTTTTTACAATATAAGATCTTTTTAAACAAACTACATTCGATTGACGTAAATCGCGTAAACTTAAAAATAAAATAATCGCTAGTTTGTTATAATAATAGTTTAATGTTAAAATGTTATGTCCTTGATCTTGTAGCCTACATAATTATTATGTGCATCGTTACGTACATTACAATTATTATTATTCATAAGAGCTTTAGCCCTGGATTTCGTCAGTAGACTAAAGTTTTCTAAAATATCACGGGATCTAATTGTCTTTCCCGGATAAAAGTAACCTGTCAGATTCCAGGTCCACGATAAAAGTAACCTGTCAGATTCCAGGTCCACGATAAAAGTAACCTGTCAGATTCCAGGTCCACGATAAAAGTAACCTGTCAGAATCCAGGTCCACGATAAAAGTGACCTGTCAGATTCCAGGTCCACGATAAAAGTAACCTGTCAGATTCCAGGTCCACGACAAAAGTGACCTGTCAGATTCCAGGTCCACGATAAAAGTAACCTGTCAGATTCCAGGTCCACGATAAAAGTAACCTGTCAGATTCCAGGTCCACGATAAAAGTGACCTGTCAGATTCCAGGTCCACGATAAAAGTGACCTGTCAGATTCCAGGTCCACGACAAAAGTAGACTGTCACACTCCAGGTCCACGATTAAAAATCTTATTTAATGTTAAAGATTTTCTTAAAACCAACTTTTTAACTTACCAACTTAGTCTAGCATTATTGTGAGATGGTGATTGGTGATAATACTCGGCCTTTTACTCGTTTGAGTATGTTGTTGATTCTTCTCAGACCACGGTGCGCTGGGAACCCTCGTAAGTTCGTCAAAAATTATTTAATAAACTGCCTAGTCGGCAATCAAAAACTTTACAATGTTACCTAATTTGATAATAATTATAACGGCTCTCACGTAGGCAGCGACGCGCCTGCGCCGTGTCCTATGGCTCCTAACAATTTAGGTACATCATAAACTTAACTACACTACGTTTACATTTTGCACGGATGGGGTCACTGACCGAGGGGGCCCTGAGCATATTGTAAAAAAAACAGTGTGCTTAAGACCGCACGGCAGATTAGAAGTGAACACTTTCTTGGCAATCGCAACCAATTTATATACTCTAATAAAATCTAATCAATTTATATATGACAGCTCAGTCTCACTCACTCTCACTATGTGAGAGAGAGAGTGAGACAACAGAAGAGCAGCTGCCTGTATCTTTCTCGCTCTGGTACACTCGGCGGTCCCGAGTTCACCCGTTCGAGCCTTTCACCTCAGAGCGTGACGGATCAGCCTAACTTACCTACTAGCCACGTAAAAATGTGTGTGCGGTGTGCCAAAAGAAGTTATCACTTCAAAAAAAACGAGTGTGCTTAAGACCACACGACTGAAGTAAAACTTACGAAATGCAACTGGTTATGAGAGAAAGAAAGAAACAAAATGTGTGCTCGCACCTCTCTCTCTTGCCCCTACAGTAATATACGAAACGTAACTCTCTCTCTCTTTCTATCTTCACTAACTTATATCTCCCCAACTTCCGTTCGCCTCGCCCGATCAAACTTTTCGTAACGCATTCACCAGCTTACTCCCCAAGTCAAGCGTGCGTAAAGTTTTACTTCAAAAAATTTAACTTTGGTTGAGCTTATTTATATGGGCGGGAGAGAGCACCATCCGATTCATTTGCCACGGGCCTCGAACGGACCGTTCGAGGCCCGTGGCAAATGGCAATTATTATCAAATTAGGTAACATTGTAAAGTTTTTGATTGCCGACTAGGCAGTTTATTAAATAATTTTTGACGAACTTACGAGGGTTCCCAGCGCACCGTGGTCTGAGAAGAATCAACAACATACTCAAACGAGTAAAAGGCCGAGTATTATCACCAATCGCCATCTCACAATAATGCTAGACTAAGTTGGTAAGTTAAAAAGTTGGTTTTAAGAAAATCTTTAACATTAAATAAGATTTTTAATCGTGGACCTGGAGTGTGACAGTCTACTTTTGTCGTGGACCTGGAATCTGACAGGTCACTTTTATCGTGGACCTGGAATCTGACAGGTCACTTTTATCGTGGACCTGGAATCTGACAGGTTACTTTTATCGTGGACCTGGAATCTGACAGGTTACTTTTATCGTGGACCTGGAATCTGACAGGTTACTTTTGTCGTGGACCTGGAATCTGACAGGTTACTTTTATCGTGGACCTGGAATCTGACAGGTCACTTTTATCGTGGACCTGGATTCTGACAGGTTACTTTTATCGTGGACCTGGAATCTGACAGGTTACTTTTATCGTGGACCTGGATTCTGACAGGTTACTTTTATCGTGGACCTGGAATCTGACAGGTTACTTTTATCGTGGACCTGGAATCTGACAGGTTACTTTTATCGTGGACCTGGAATCTGACAGGTTACTTTTATCCGGGAAAGACAATTAGATCCCGTGATATTTTAGAAAACTTTAGTCTACTGACGAAATCCAGGGCTAAAGCTCTTATGAATAATAATAATTGTAATGTACGTAACGATGCACATAATAATTATGTAGGCTACAAGATCAAGGACATAACATTTTAACATTAAACTATTATTATAACAAACTAGCGATTATTTTATTTTTAAGTTTACGCGATTTACGTCAATCGAATGTAGTTTGTTTAAAAAGATCTTATATTGTAAAAAAAACAGTGTGCTTAAGACCGCACGGCAGATTAGAAGTGAACACTTTCTTGGCAATCGCAACCAATTTATATACTCTAATAAAATCTAATCAATTTATATATGACAGCTCAGTCTCACTCACTCTCACTATGTGAGAGAGAGAGTGAGACAACAGAAGAGCAGCTGCCTGTATCTTTCTCGCTCTGGTACACTCGGCGGTCCCGAGTTCACCCGTTCGAGCCTTTCACCTCAGAGCGTGACGGATCAGCCTAACTTACCTACTAGCCACGTAAAAATGTGTGTGCGGTGTGCCAAAAGAAGTTATCACTTCAAAAAAAACGAGTGTGCTTAAGACCACACGACTGAAGTAAAACTTACGAAATGCAACTGGTTATGAGAGAAAGAAAGAAACAAAATGTGTGCTCGCACCTCTCTCTCTTGCCCCTACAGTAATATACGAAACGTAACTCTCTCTCTCTTTCTATCTTCACTAACTTATATCTCCCCAACTTCCGTTCGCCTCGCCCGATCAAACTTTTCGTAACGCATTCACCAGCTTACTCCCCAAGTCAAGCGTGCGTAAAGTTTTACTTCAAAAAATTTAACTTTGGTTGAGCTTATTTATATGGGCGGGAGAGAGCACCATCCGATTCATTTGCCACGGGCCTCGAACGGACCGTTCGAGGCCCGTGGCAAATGGCAATTATTATCAAATTAGGTAACATTGTAAAGTTTTTGATTGCCGACTAGGCAGTTTATTAAATAATTTTTGACGAACTTACGAGGGTTCCCAGCGCACCGTGGTCTGAGAAGAATCAACAACATACTCAAACGAGTAAAAGGCCGAGTATTATCACCAATCACCATCTCACAATAATGCTAGACTAAGTTGGTAAGTTAAAAAGTTGGTTTTAAGAAAATCTTTAACATTAAATAAGATTTTTAATCGTGGACCTGGAGTGTGACAGTCTACTTTTGTCGTGGACCTGGAATCTGACAGGTCACTTTTATCGTGGACCTGGAATCTGACAGGTCACTTTTATCGTGGACCTGGAATCTGACAGGTTACTTTTATCGTGGACCTGGAATCTGACAGGTTACTTTTATCGTGGACCTGGAATCTGACAGGTTACTTTTGTCGTGGACCTGGAATCTGACAGGTTACTTTTATCGTGGACCTGGAATCTGACAGGTCACTTTTATCGTGGACCTGGATTCTGACAGGTTACTTTTATCGTGGACCTGGAATCTGACAGGTCACTTTTATCGTGGACCTGGAATCTGACAGGTTACTTTTATCGTGGACCTGGAATCTGACAGGTTACTTTTATCGTGGACCTGGAATCTGACAGGTTACTTTTATCCGGGAAAGACAATTAGATCCCGTGATATTTTAGAAAACTTTAGTCTACTGACGAAATCCAGGGCTAAAGCTCTTATGAATAATAATAATTGTAATGTACGTAACGATGCACATAATAATTATGTAGGCTACAAGATCAAGGACATAACATTTTAACATTAAACTATTATTATAACAAACTAGCGATTATTTTATTTTTAAGTTTACGCGATTTACGTCAATCGAATTTAGTTTGTTTAAAAAGATCTTATCTCATTTTCATAATAAGAGTAATGACCGAGTCACTCCTACTTTATAATTTCTGCATCAGTATCGCTTTATGAGATAGACAGATAACTTGTTTAATTTGTATTCCGTAAAAGTATTACTATTTACCACTATATTGTATCTCTTCGATAATAACTATGAAAATTGAACTATTTTCAAAATAATACCAGCATTGGATGAAACTGTAACTACGGCTACAAACAAGTCCAGGTGATGAAGCCATTTGTCAATCAATGGAAAATAATAATTTATTTTAAACAAACAGACAAATTAATAACAATTAATTTTTACAGAGCAAAAGTTTTGAGCAAAAATTAACAAGCTAGGAATTTTCATAAACAAATTATTGTTGTCATAGTTAAAGGTACTTCTCGTTGAGAGGGGACTCGTATGAATAAGAGATAAAGTCGATTAACAAAACACTCGAGCAATACATTATCGATATCATCGAGATTGTTGAAACGGAAGCTACTGGCACCTATAAATATGGAGAAAGCCTGGAGCATACCGATCAAATTCAAAATGTCTCTGATACGTGACAGTTTGGTCGTGCTGAGCATCGTGGCCACAGCTCTGGCGGCGAGCGGGAGCAGCTACGAGGAGCGCAAGGCTGAGCTGGAGGAGTACATCCAGAGCAAGAGGAAGGAGATCGAGTCGCGCTGGCGGCCGCTGTACCACGTGGCGCCGCCGGTGGGCTGGATGAACGACCCCAACGGATTCTCCTACCACAAAGGCGAGTTCCATCTTTTCTACCAGTTCTATCCGTACGACAGCGTGTGGGGCCCGATGCACTGGGGGCATGTCTCGAGCCGCGACCTGGTCGACTGGAAGGAGCTGCCCACGGCGCTGCTGCCCGAGAGAGAGCAATGCTTCTCGGGAAGTGCCGTGACGCAGGGCGAGGGCCTGATGCTGATGTACACCGGCCACGCCAGCGCCGACGTAGAGCCGTACTACAACGAGACCCAGTACCTCGCCTTCAGCGACGACGGGGTCAACTTCTACAAGTACGAGGGCAATCCGGTGCTGGCGAGGGCTCCCAACGGCTCGCCCGATTTCAGAGACCCGAAGGTTTGGAAGAGAGGAAACGACTATTATGTCGTCATCGGCAGCAAAACTTGGGACGACCGCGGGAGAGCGCTCTTGTACAAGTCTAGGGATATGAAAAATTGGGAGTTTCTCTCGGTGATAGGCGAGTCGAACGGAGAACTGGGCTACATGTGGGAGTGTCCCGATTTCTTCGAGTTGGACGGAAAGTTTGTTCTCCTGATCTCACCCCAAGGAATGCAAGAGCAAGGCGACAGGTACAAGAACACTAACCAGAACGGTTACATCATCGGCAGTTTCAACTACGACACTAATCAATTCGTGCAGGAAGTCGCTTTCCAAGAGATCGACTTCGGACACGATTTCTACGCGGCTACGACGACCGAAGCCAACGGAAAACGGTATCTCAGCGCTTGGTTTGCCATGTGGGGGGTGCCTCACCCTGAAGATGTTGACGGATGGGCCGGGATGATGACGATACCCAGGGAGCTGAGAATAGTCGGAGACCGAGTCACCATGAACCCGGTGGCAGAACTTGTGAGCTTAAGATATGGAGTGGCAGAGGACGGCGATGTTTGGTCGAACCGAGTGCTAGAGTTCGGCAAGGCCGTGGAACTGATTATTGATAGCGACCTCAGTCAAAGGGTGGAGATATTGCTGAGCGGTCGGGCGGGAGGCGGCAGCGTGTGGCTGCGCTGGGACCCCGCGGTGCGCAAGGTTGTCGTGGACAGGGGGTCCGGCGACGTGCGACAAGTGGAGTGGTCTCCTGTTGGTTCGAAGTTTTGGCGAGTGTTCCTGGACGCCAGCAGCTTGGAGCTGTTCTGCGGCGAAGGCGAGGTGGTGCTGAGCAGCCGGGTGTACCCCCTCGGCGGATGGAAGCTGACGAATCAGAGCCCGCAAAAGATTCATATCAAAGCTTACAACTTGAGGCGAAGTGTACCGGAATAGTTTATTTTTGTAACATCTGACCAAAAACGGTATTATGGCAACTTTTGTATTTTTTTTTTGGTAAAATATTTGTACAAAATTATTAATAAACGCGTTAATTAAAAATATTTTTATTTGTTTTCTATCCTATTTTTCGAGCAAATGCGCAGGCTTTTGGAAGTTGAGGAAGTATAAATATTTTTCATGAATTTCATTATGACTCGAAGTCACCCATAAGAAGTTAGGTCGGGTAGGTAGGTTTAAATTATTCAGTTATTATTATAATTATTATTTGGTTATTATTTCATAGAGCACAAAATGGCACAAATTAAAAGTATAGGTATGTAATATTATTATCTTCATATCACACAATACCACACAAAGCCACTGATAAAAGAACGAATATGTGAATATGTAAGGATTAGTCTTACGTCTCGTCTCGTCCTTACGTCTTGTCATGTTATTCAGTCAGGATCAGTTCACGATTGTCAGTCTTCTCTGACACGTCAAAATTACTTCATTCTTTTTATCTGAGATAGTAAAATAGGTTGGTATTATGTTTCTTTAATTAAAATACAACTTTGAACAACAAATTATGAGGATGTTATCGTTAAGTTTCACAAATTATATTCCTTTAACGCCTGTCAAGATTCGGGGATTTGCTACGAACACGCGATTTTAATTAAGATAGTGTTCTCAAAGTGCTTGAGAAGTTCACTTTTGGAGTTTGAGGGTTGAGGGGAGACGAGGGGTGGAGAGGGGAGGCGGGGGGGGGGGGACGGAAATGAACACATTGGTTTGGAATTTGGATCACCATACCAACAGTTACATTGGATAATTAAGTAAAAGTAAGTAAATAGCTGTTATACCAAAGTAGGGTACCATTTTTTAGGGTTCCGCAGTGAAAGTACAAGGAATCCTTATAATTATGTAGTTTCGCCAAGTCCGCCCGTCTGTGCGTCTGTCCGCGGTCTAGCGCAGAGACTATATCGGTACTGAAGAGCTGTAATTGGCGCGGTTATGTGTCGGTTGGTTATTGTGACGGGCGACTACGGAACCCTACCCGGTAGGCGGTATCGCCAAAATTTTGGCCAAAAACCTATTGGGTATTTTTGTCAAGAAATTCTCAGTACTAGCACAGAGTAACGAAAGTAAGGTTCATACTAGCCCGGAGTTAGGAAGAAGGCGGTGTACACCCCCGTGCCTCGGAGAGCACTTAAAGCCGCCCTCCTGCGCCTGATCTCTCTGCGGTCGTGTCGGGTTTTCCGTCCCATCAGATGGTGTGTGCGTAAACACAGGTGCACTATAATATCTCGCGCGCAGATGACTAATCTTTGAGGAGGTTGGTCGCTGTGACCGAATTCGGTCGGGAGGTGTTTTTTTTTATTATTTTTAGGGTAGGTAGGGGGCAGGCGGTTAATAGGTCATTATTTGAATTTATACAAATAAATAATTATACTAGCTCTTTGCCCGCGACTTTCATTGAATATGTAATACAACCGAAATTATAAAGTACCCGTGTAAAGCAGGGGCATCAACTATCACTCCTCCTTGTATAATACTTTAAGTACAGACCGTACAGATACACAGACTGACAAAAAGGAGATTGGCGAATTCCGTAGAGTTTCTGACCCAGACGAACTGAACTGAACACTGAACGCCCACGTTCACGAATCAAACTTCTCATACTTGTTCTAGTAAACCAGACTAACAAAAAATTAATCAAAGTCTATCAAATAAAGTTGGGAGAAAAAAGATATTCACTTGTATTGCCATGTAACGGTTATTTATAATGTGTACTTGTGAATCATTATATTTTTGATCCCCATCTTCTAAAAATATAGAGTTTACACAAAAAATACTCTGTAAAATATTAATTAAAATTAAATGTTTTCTGAATCTGTACGGTTTTTAAAAATGCTGGGTCAAAATTCGCCAACCTTCCTTCAAAAACGTGTTTATGCTATCATTTAATTAATTACATTAAGATCCTAATAAGAGGCATTTATTGTAAAAAAAAAAAATGCCTCTTAGGATTAAGTACCTAGGGGAGAGCGAAATTTTCATTTTCTCTCAGTTTGGGGATTTAATCATAATTATCACTTGTTTTTTCAGGGAAATATCAAAATAAAATTGTCATTTTAACTTTTACCGGGATTCGCTTTCTATCATTTCCCTGCGACATAATTATTATATAATTGTATAGACGAATTGAAATGAATCTGCTTTCCGAACCAGTGCGTGGTAGAGCCTTGAATTGTCATAAGCGCCACAGGTCGACCTACTTACACGGAATAAATAATGAAGAGGTAAACTTGAAGCCTTACTTGTACTAAAAAGGAGAGAATTTGCACTTGTCCGTCCGTCCGTCTGTCAGAGCCTTATAACTTTTGAATTACTGAACGTAATTACTTCAAAAGATATAATATGTAAAATGGCCTTCAGCCGAATATTGCATAAAAATTAATAAAAATCTTTATTTCAGGGGGGCTCTCATAGAAGTGAATGTGAAGGAAAATATTTTTTGTTGCCTTTCATAGGCTTGCAATATATCTTTTTAAAGACGATTTTGAACAGAGTATAAAAATATATTTTTTTAATTTTTCCCTTAAAATTTACGAAATGGGGGCTTTCAAAGTGGAGATTTAATACGCTCGCTTGAAGACGCTCTCTAGCAAAATCGGGTATGTATTTTCAAGCTGAACTTATTTTTTTATTTCACTTATATCCTGTATTTGAACAACAAATACTAAAATTATATGAATATTATAAAGAATAATTAAAATCTAAAACCCCATCCAAGCCACCGCAGTGTGGCATAGTACCCAAGATGCTGGCAGCATTACCTCTTTGGATGGCCAGGCTAATCCTTTGGCCAAGGTAGCTGCCAGCTCTTGGATCCCCGGTAGACTCGATCACCTTTTTTGATATCTCTAAAAAAAGTGCGCGAGCCTCCGGGCCCCACGGCCCCAGGGTCTCTACACCAAAAGGCGCAAATATGAAACCACTGTCAAGTTTCTCATATTTGCGCCTCTTAGCCTGGCCATCCAAAGAGGTAATGCTGCCAGCATCTTGGGTACTATGCCACACTGCGGTGGCTTGGATGGGGTTTTAGATTTTAATTAGTTTTTATTTTAGTTTTAATTTTAGAATTAAATTTAGGTTTATAGTATTGTATATATGAAATTTTCTATCTATAATATAATAAAACTGTAATATTATAAAGAAACGAGATTATTTAATTTTTAATGGGCATCAGTAATTTTCACATAGCTTCACAATAATGCTAATAGATGGCGCAGTCATTAACTATTACCATGGAACTAGGAGTTACGACTACGATCTATCCCAAAAACAGTTTTGCGCCGACAATTATTATTTAGGTACATTTACAATAATAACATATTATTCAATTAAAATTATTCTTTAGTTAAATATCAAACTCCAATGAACTATTAATTACTACATTTTGTATATTTTCTATTCGCGTCGATAGATGACGATTTGTACAGATGCCCGTTACCCGTTTTCACTCGTTAGTACCTATATAATAATTCAATGTTTTCACTAACGTTCCCTAACCTTTACAGGCTACCTATAAGTTAGGTGATGATTTCTATCAACTTCTTTATCACGATCCTGTACGGGACACCTAAAAGGACATTGGGACGGATGATAGGACTTAGGATTGTATTTAGGAGATACCTACGTGAAGAGACTCCTACTTAGGGGATGATTTAGGTATGTTTGGTGAAAACGGGCAATAATAATAATGACAGTTTTGGTCGTCATGTATCGATTGAATGAATAATCATAACCGCGAAGTCTCAGTTCGGGGCGAACCACTAGTGTATGTCGTTTTCGGAATCATTATCAGTACTATAGCTTACCTTGGAATGCAGCTCTAAGGAATGTTTTCAGCTTGAAACATGAGCGTGGGAAACATGATATACTAGTTTAACGCGAAGAGCTGGCGGGAGGCTGGCGGGAGGCTGGCCGCCGGAATTTATACGACTTTTAAAAGCTTGTTACAGCCATTGCGTTAGAATGACATACTTTTTACGACCTGGGTAGATAGGAACTAATACTTTATAAGTTTTCGTTTATTACAAGCTTTATCTTATTCTAACTTAATGTAATAGTTACCTGGGAGCGTGTTTCCTTTTCTGTGTTCTATTGAACCTATTGAACCTCGCAGGCAGTATTGCCTCGAAACGCGCATGCAAAAAAAAATCCGACGAAGTCGCTTAAAAAGCATTTTTTTAAACTTAAGTTAGGTAGGTGCGTATACTTACCCAATAGAGCCTAAGTGCCCAATTCCTAAATATTCATATCCAACCTTAACATAACCTAAGATTTTGGAAAATATAGTAAGTACTTGTTAAACAAGATTTGGTGAACATTTACTACATCTGGTCTTCGAATATATTTTTTTTAATAAGAAAGCTTAGGGTCTCATTGTATTTCGGATAAAAAGACCGTTTACAGTTGGAGGACAAGTGCTTTATTACCTTGAATTGAACTTGATTGGAAGAAAGTTTCGGTTGCAAACCCGTGCGCAATTGGAGGACGAGTGAACACGGGTTTGTAACGAGTGTAAATTGTTAGATATCTTCTGTGATAATATACCAAGTCAGTAAATAATCTGTTTACCTGTTTGCTACTTTAGTTTAGACTCATGCTGCGCTGTGGTTATTGCAGTACCCTTACGCCTGCCTCGTCCACATCTAGAAGACTCGATTGTACAACAAATATTTTTATATAGTATCTACTATATTAAGCCTGTCCAAACAATAAAATTATTGTAGTCATTTTTGTGGTCTAATAATAATAAATAAAAAAAACCGGCCAAGTGCGTGTCGGGCCACGCGCAGTGTAGGGTTCCGTAGTTGCAAGTCACAAATATTTACTTATTGCTTTTGCCATAGGAAAAGCAATTAGTAAAGAATGCCCATACTGTGGGGAAGATGACACCCCACAGCATGCAATTTTTGAGTGCCGCGTTTTCCAAGAAGCAAGAGACGTTACGGAAAATGAAAAAAAAGTTTGTCCAAAAACCCTAAATAGACACAATGCTAAGGAGTGAAGATGAGTGGAAAAATTACGCAAAGCTGATAAAGCATATTATGAAAACGAGGGAAGACGATGAATGGGATAGGCAAAAAGAGGCAATATGAAAGAAAACAGCTGCCTTCTTGATGTAATGCTTAGTGCGGTACCAGGAAGCAGTGAGCGCAGTACGGAGGCGGTTTTTTAGTCCGAAGGCCGCAGTAGTGGAGTCGGGCATGCCAGATTGGTATCCATGAGGATTTTTTCCTCCTCCGAGGAAAAAAAATTGGTTGTCTGTAAAGTCGGTTTACGGACGATAGATTTACGTGATAACGTCATAAAGAAACATTGACGATGACTGCCGGGCGTCACGAGCCAACGCTTGGGCCGATCGTGCCTCTCTATCGCATCATATTTCACAAACGGATCCCTGAATCGAAAAATGGTGTTCCACAACCACATTATTTTCAAAAGACCTATTCAATGACATCCCACACTATGGGATAGATGAGAAAAAATAAATTATCCCCACTTTACATGTAGGGAGTACCCAAAAAAAATATTATTAAATATTATTCACAATTTTATTTCACCACTTTGTTGGCGTGATTAATATTTATACCCTTGTCAAATTACAGTTTTCTAGTACCAATAGTCTTTGTACTGGAATCGAACCCGGGACCTCATCATCTGTAGTCGAACTTGCTAACCACTGGACCAACGAGGTATAAATTCCAAATTATGCGCTTAGACCTCAATAACATTGATCTCTATTCTCTGCAGTTGTCAGTTTCACGACATTAAGCGTAAGGCAACTCACGAACTCATAACCGTTTTGTCGGACCGACCCAACCCAGATCGTACGTACAGAAATTTGCTGAAATCGAACGGCTTTATCCAGGTTTTATCGAAAAATCAGATAATCTCGGAAGCGGGGCCGCGCAGTCGTACGACGCGTGTACGGAGCGCAGTGCCGTAACTAATAACTATACCGTTCGAGGCCCGTGGCAAATGAATCGGATGGGGCCCTCTCCCGCCCATATAAAGAAGCTCGACCTACGTTAATTTTTTTTTTACAACTCACGGCCCTTTTCGGCCGGTTGCCCCTTCCGGCTGGGGCCCATGGCATTTGGCCTAAACGCCACCCTGTAGTTATGCCACTGACGGAGCGGCCCCAGAGTCCTCGAGAACCACGCGGTGGAACCGCTAAGTCATGTCGTGGAATGAGAATTTGAACAAGTACATAAAATTAGATTTCAATTAAATGCCTAGCCTAAGTACGTCACGCACTCTTTAAACATTTTTGCGGTGGTGTCGTGTGATGCGGGTTGTTACGATCCCTCAAATATGGTTGAGCGATACAGCGGCTGGGTCATGCGTCATGCTCGTGAATGGGTACCACCGGTGGGAATGGCGCTGCTTTCTGTCTGCCCGTCTTATGTATTGAATTGAAAGTAGGTATGCTTTTGTTGAACTTCCCCTCATTGTGGAAACACTGCATACAATATAGCATAATATCTATTGTATTGTAAACGTGTTTTGAAAAGAGCAACCGCCGAGTTTGATGTAGGTAAATTAAGAGCCATATGACACAGCGCAGGGCGCGTTGCTGCCTACAAAGAGAACCATAACCAAAGTGTATACTTAATTATCAAAATATGTAACATTGTACAGTTTTTGATTGCCAAGTAGTTTATTAAATATTTTTTGACGAACTTAAAACCGAAGGAACGAGGGTTCCCAGCGCACCCTGGTCTGAGAAGAATCAACAACATACTCAAACGAGTAAAAGACCGAGTATTATCACCAATCACCATCTCACAATAATGCTAGACTAAGTTGGTAATTAAGTTTTAAGAAAACATTATAATAAGATTTTTAATCGAAGAGGTGTTACAGGTTACTTTTATCGTTGACCTGGAATCTGACAGCTTATTTTTATCGTTGACCTGGAATCTGACAGCTTATTTTTATCGTTGACCTGGAATCTGACAGCTTACTTTTATCGTGGACCTGGAATCTGACAGGTTACTTTTATCGTTGACCTGGAATCTGACAGCTTATTTTTATCGTTGACCTGGAATCTGACAGCTTATTTTTATCGTGGACCTGGAATCTGACAGCTTATTTTTATCGTTGACCTGGAATCTGACAGCTTACTTTTATCCGGGAACAACAAAAGGGATCCCGTGATATTTTAGAAAACTACTCCCCTGACAAAATCGCGGGCAATTTAAAGCTCGTATTAATAATCATTATTGTAATGTACGTAACGATGTAAGTAAATATTATGCAGGCTACAAGATCAAGGACATAACATTTTAACATTATATTATTACTAGCTTTTGCCCGCGGCTTCGCTCACGTTAAGTTCGATTTTTATTGGTAATCAAAATCAAACCTAACGCGATTCGTATCTCCGTAAAAAGCCAACATACCAAGTTTCATGGTTACACCTAAGTTTAAAAACGACAGACTTAATACCAATTATTCACCCTCTATTTAACTCCATTGGGAGTTGAACATTTAAAAACTATCAAACGCGTACTTCTTTATTTTCAATTGAAAGCCAAAATACCAAGTTTGATGGATATAATTTGAAAAGTAGGTAACTTAAAAATCTTTCATACAATTTTTTTCCCCTTAATTGATGTTTTTGAAGGTGGAATTTTTTTGTCTAAAGCCCAAAAATCAAAGTTTCATGGATATTACTTGAAAAATCCTTACTAATATTATAAATGCGTGTGTTGGTTTGTCCTACAATTACGCCGCAACAAAGCCTTAGATTGCCGTGATTTTTTGCACAGAGATAGTTTGTGGGCTGGAGAGTGACATAGGTTACTTCTTATCCTAAAAAATGCAGAGTTCCTATGGGAAGTTTGTCCTTCAATAACGCAGCAGCAGAGCAACGGATTGACGTGATTTTGTGCATATGGATATTTCATGGGCTGCAGAGTGACATAGGCTACTTTTTATCCCGGAGAATTGCACAGTTCCTAGAGGAAGATACGCTTACGTTGTCCTTCAATCACGCAACAGAAAAGCATCGGATTGTCACGATTTTTTGCATAGAGATAGTTTATGGTCCGGAGAGTGACGACGGCTACTTTTTATCCCGAAAAAATTGCACAGTTACTAGAGGAAGATACGCTTACGCTTACGTTTGTCCTTAAATCACGCAACAACAGAACAACGGATTGACAGGATTTTTTGCATAGAGGTAGTTAATGGGCCGGAAAGTGACATTGGTTACTTTATATCCCGGAGAATTGCACAGTTCCTATGGGTCGATACGCTTACGTTTGGCTTTCAATCACGCAACAACAGAGCAACGGATTGGACATGATTTTTTTTTGGGATGGAGATAGTGTATGGGTCGAAGAGTGACATAGGCTACTTTTTATCCTGAAAAAATGCAGAGTTCCTACGGGAAATTTGTTTTTCAATCACGCAGCAAAAGAGCAACGGATTGTCCTGTTTTTTGCATATAGATAGTTTATGGGCTGGAGAGTGACATAGGCTTCTTTTTATACCGGAGAATTGAACAGTTCAATGGGAAGATACGCTTACGCTTACGTTTGTCCTTCAATCACGCAACAACAGAGCAACGGATTGACATGAATTTTTGCATCGAGATATTTTATGGGTTGGAGAGTGACAAAGGCTACTTTTTATACCGAATCCATGCACAGTTTTCCTATGGGTAGATACGCTCAACGCTCACGCTTACGTATGCTTGCTTACATGTTTGCTTGCTTGCGTGCTTGCTTGCATGCCTGCTTGTTTGCATGCATGCTTGCTTGCTTGCTTGCTTGCATGCTTGCTTGCTTGCATGCCAGCTTGCTTGCTTGCATGCTTGCTTGTTTGCATGCCGGCTTGCTAGCTTGCATGCTTGCATTCTTGCTTTCTTGCTTGGGAATTTAAAAACCAATGCTTGCTTGCATGCGTGCTTGCTTGCTTGCTTGCTTGCATGTGTTAGCAAAATATAAAATATATTGCGTCAGAATATATTCACATAGGATTTTAGGGTTCAGAATTCAGTATTTCACATGTTATATTGATGGTTTCTGATTATGTATTGGGAATTTACAGTATAATCGGTAAATAATTATTATTGGATCATTGTGATTTACTATTTTGGATCGTGGTGATTTACTGTTAGATCATTGTCATGATAGTAAATTAAGAGGTTGTATGTCATCATACAATATGATAAATGAATGTCAATAAACCAACGGTATGATGACGGGATTACAAATGTGTTTATTACTGTCATTATACTACGTCAATATACAATGTCAATATACCGATGGTATGATGACACGATTATGAATATATTTTATTATTATTGTCATTATACTACTGTCATGATAGTCAATATACTGGTCAATATACAATAATATAAAGAGTCAAATGTATATCTATTTTGTAACAAACCACGGACGTGGCAACACATAAATACCAGTGTATCTTGTCAAAACACACAGTCTTTCCTTGCATTTCAATTCGACAACTGGTGGAGTTCACACGTGATGTGGTTTGCGGATGGGCCGCAGGGTGGTCCTGGATTGTGAAAGTTAAGTATTAGCATTTAGTTATATTTTGATTGTTATTAACGTTAGCCAGTGTTTACTTAATATTTGGTTATTTGTTATTATTATGGTTAATTGCTGCTCCCCTATAGCTAATACTTTCAATACCTGTTAAATATGTATTTAAACTTATATTTTAAAAGATGTGCTGTCGTGGAGTTTCTTTGCCCTTTCTTCTCCACGACTATAGCACCTTGCGAAACGGGTAGTAGAGTCATTTTTATAATAAATGGATCTATACTGAACAACACAATAAAATACAGATAGATCCATGATGACAATAAAATAAAGTTTGAACATTACCGATGAAATAAATAGTTGAATATCGGTATTCCCTGGTTTTACTTTTTCATCCTGCTCGGCTATAATAGTTTTGCCCATATATTTAACGTCTATTTTTACCCCACGCCAATACATGCATGCTTGCTGGCTTGCTTGCATGCTTGCTGGACTTAAAAAAAAACGAATCAAACGTGGATCAAGTCGTGGGTAACAGCTAGTAACTTGATAAATGACGAACTTTTATACATTATACAAACTTTCAACCCCAAAATAACCCTCTTTGGGTTGGACTTTTCAAATATCTTTCCTTAGCAGACACCTACGTCATTTCAGCCAGATCCGACCAGTGGTTAGACCTTTGCCTTTTATCGACCGAGCGAAGCGAAGGTCTCTGAGTTTACTAGAGCGATTTGCACTTGTCCGTCCGTCCGTCTGTCACAGCCTTATAACTTCTGAATTACTGAACGTAATTACTTCAATTTTAGATATGATATGTAAACCGATGGCCTCCAGCCGAAAATGGCTTAAAAAGTTATAAAAATCTTTATTTCAGGGGGGCTCCCATACGAAATGGGGGGCTTTCAAAGTGGAGATTGTATTCGAGGCTAGATTTCTAAAACCACTTTGTTTTAAAACTTGAAACTTACACATAATTTGAGTTATATTCTGTACTTGAACAACAAATACTAAGATTAGATAAATATTATAAAGAAACGAAATTATTTGAGTTTTAATGGGCATCAGTGTTTTTAACAAAACTTCACTATACTGTTACTAGATGGCGCTGATTGTAAATATGCATCCCATCCACGAAAGCAGATGACGATTGACGTCATCAGATTCGGCGCGTTTTAATTACAATATAATATAGTTAAAACTACCTTATGGGAATTATGGGATACCGCGAGGTCTCAGTTCGGGGCGAACCACTAGTATATTTAGATGAAGATAAAAGCCAAAATACCAAGTTTGATGGATATTAATTGAAAAATAACTTTCATACAAATATTCATCTTCTATTTGATATCTTTGGGTGTGGAATTTTCAAAATTTGCGAAACAATAATTTCTTAATTTTTAATCGAAAGCACAAAAATCAGTTTCATGGATATTACTTGAAAAATAACTTGATAAATGACGGACTTTTATACATTATACAAACTTTCAACCCCAAAATAACCCTCTTGGGGTTATTTTTGGGGACTTTTCAAAAATCCTTTCTTAGCGTACACTTCTTAGACTAGCTGTATCCCGCGACTTAGCCCACATGGAATAGAATAGAATAGAATAGAATAGAAATGTTTTTTATTCAAATAAACTTTTTTACAAGTGCTTTCGAATCGTCGATGAGTCTACCACTGGTTCGGAATGCCGTTCCTGCCGAGAAGAACCAGCAAGAAACTCGGCAGTTGCTCTTTTCAAAATAAGTTTACATTCAATAGAATAGTTAAACAGTTCAATTACCACCTGCTGTCTCATGAATCGCTGGAAAGAATTATGTCCACGCTTTTTTATCATCTAAATAGTCTTCAATTGCATAATATGCTTTTTTCATGAGATTAGTTTTTACTGATTTCTTAAACTTGTGTAAAGGCAAGTCTAAGATCGACTGTGGAATTTTATTATAAAACGTTACGCCCATTCCCACAAATGTCTTTCGGACCCTCTTGAGGCGACATCGAGGAATCACGAGCCTGTTTGGATTTCTAGCTTGCCTATCGTGTAAATCACCCTTTTTTTTGTAATTCACGATGTTTTGTCTGACAAATATTATATTGTTGTAAATATATTGTGAAGCTACTGTAAGAATGCCTATTTCTTTAAATTTTTCTCGAAGGGAATCCCGCGGTTTTAAATTATATATTGCGCGAATTGCCCTCTTCTGCAATACAAAAATTTTTCCAATATCGGCTGCTTTACCCCATAATAAGATTCCGTATGACATAATACTATGGAAATATGCAAAATAAACAATTTTTGCAGTTTCTATGTCAGTTAACTGTCGAATCTTCCTAACAGCGTAAGCAGCAGAGCTAAGCTTGCCAGCAAGTGTTGCTATATGGGTGCCCCATTGCAGTTTTGAGTCCAGGGTTAATCCCAAGAACACTGTGGAGTCCTCACTTTTCAATGGTTCATTACTTATCTTTAACTTTTTACTGACAGTTCTGGTGTTGGGCAATAAAAACTCAACACACTTGGTTTTTTTAGCATTTAAAAGTAGATTATTTGCCGTAAACCATTCAGAAACTTGAGATAATGCAATATTTACATCGTCAAAATTGTCTTTCGTCCTATCGACTTTAAAAATCAAAGACGTATCATCAGCAAATAGTACAATATCGCAAGTATTTTGGACAAAATGTGGTAAATCATTTATGTAAATCAAAAACATGAATGGACCTAGAATAGAACCCTGGGGTACACCCATTACCGAGGCTGATCCGGATGATTTCACATCATTGACACATACTCTTTGAACACGATCACTAAGATAAGACGCAATGAGGCTAAGCGCAAAATCTTTAATACCATAGTGGCTCAGTTTAAGCAAAAGGGTCTCGTGATCAACGCAGTCGAAAGCTTTTGATAAATCACAGAAAATACCAATGGCATTCTGTGAGTTATTCCATGCATCGAATATGTGTTGCAACAGCGTTGCGGCATGCATCGGTTGTTGATCGACCCTTAGTAAAACCGTATTGCTCAGGGTGAAGAAGTTTATTTAAATTAAAGTGTAGAAGCAGTTGGTTGAGCATTATTTTTTCAAATATCTTGCTGAGAGTTGGCAAAATTGAAATTGGTCTGTAGTTATTCGGGTCACATTTGCTTCCCGATTTAAAAAGAGGTATTAATTTACTACATTTCATCAGGTCTGGAAAAGATCCAGAATCTACAGACTTATTAAAAATTAAAGCAAGATAGGGCGCAATAATATCAATGATATTGTGAATTATTTTAACTGATATTCCCCATAGATCTCCTGTTTTTTTATTTTGCAATGATTTGAATGTTTTGATAATATCATAAGGGGTAACGTGTTTAAACCTAAATAATTTATTGCACTCAGAGACATTGCTTCTTAGAAGATTATAGGCTTCTGTTGGCGAGGAATTTAGAGAACTGGTCGTGGTTACTGGTATATTTTTGAAAAAGTTCTCAAATGTATTTGCAATTTCTATATCAGAGTCAACTATCCGGTTGTTAATTTTAAGCTCCAGTTTATTATAATGTACCTTATTCTTACCCATTTCATCACCAATGATGTCCCATACTGCTTTTATTTTATTATCCGAATTGACAATTTTTTGTTTTATGTGAAGTGACTTTGCTTGTATGCACACGTTTCTAAACAATTTGGAATAATTTCTTACATATTCTATAAACGCGGGGGCATAATTAAATTGTTTTTCTGCATACAAGTCAAACAGCCTATTTCTACTTTTATAGATGCCAACAGTTGCCCAATCACTAAATTTAAGATTTTTAAATAATCTTTTTTCTATTACCTTAAAGACAGAGTTAAATTGAGAGTTTAATATATCAAAAAACCCTCTATAAATTTCATCCGGACCACCCTGTGCAACATCAAGCGTCGGCATTGCAGCTGCGATATTTTGTTTAAATTGCCTTACTTTATTGGTGGTAACTGGCCTATATTTTACTACTTTTGTTACATTCTGCTCACTGCTCGGAATAGATATCATTTGTCCGCAATGGTCAGATCTTAAACAAGTGATAATCGATTTTTTGATAATTTTACAATCAGAGAAAATGTTATCAATACAAGTTGCCGAATGCGCTGTTATTCTTGTAGCTTCAACAAAAATATTTTCCAGGTTGAAACTTTTAAATAAGTTTAGTAATCTTCCTGTGATAGACGTGTGATGCAAAATATCTATATTAAAATCTCCACAAGTTACTATTTTCTTTGATGACCTACATAGCCGCCGTAAGGCGTCCTCCATGACCTCCTCAAAATGAACAAAATCGCCCGAGGGGGGTCGGTACACGCAGACTATAATATATCGGTCCAGCTCGACACAAGACAGCTCAATAATGCGTTCCATAGAAAGACTAACAATGTCTTTTCGCTCTTTGCAATTAATGTTATTGCGCGTTATTATTAAAGAACCCCCGCGTATAGCAGTCTTTCTGGAGAACGCACTTGACAATAAATAATTATCAAAATGTATAATTAACTGATGAGAATTGAGCCAATGCTCGGTGAGGCATAAGATGTCAATATCGAATTCTTTAATAAATAGCTCAATCTCGTGTTCTTTGCCAGATAAGCCCTGTATAATGTAAGTGTATGGAGTAAGTTTTCTTAAAATCTAGCTGCATCCATTGTTTTTTCGTGATAAAAAGTAGCCTATATGTCGCTGCCCAGGTCCATGTAACTATCACATGTAAGTAGGTATGTAGATTGTAGGTACACCAACATCCAACATTCTAACCCACATTTTTACCCTTTGGAGCGGATTTTAGTAAAATCTTTTTAAACCTTTTTGATACCTACGCTGCCTTTCAAATTTGGCTTTTTGGGCTTTAGAGTTTCTCAGATAATATCGTGATTAATAGGGGAGTGGTATTTCGCTTTATATATGCAGGTATAACAAGCTTTTACCGGCGGCTTCGCACCCGCCTTCTATTTAAAGAAATCCGTAGTGGCGATTCCTGTACAAAATTACTAATTTTGATTTTGTTTTTAAATCTCGCAGGAACGGAACAAAGGACTGACGTGCCTTTTGCACGAGTAGAGTTGAGGACATAGGCTATCGTTTATCCCGGCAAAACAGAAATTTTCAAACCTAACCCATAATTTTTGACTTTATAATTTTACAAATATTAAGTTCAGAATTCGAAAATAGACGGCGCTGTTTGTTATTGAATCTCGCTATCTTGCCAGATAGCGAATTGCATAGAATTTAAAACAAACTGCCTGAAGGTCACATCTACAAACTTCGAAGCGTAGTCTAAGTTCGGGGCGAACCACTGCCTATTTTAGTTTCTGAGATGATCCCTTTCATTAAATTACGTTCATTTATATACTAGTGGTTCGCCTCGAGCTGAGACCTCGCGGTAACGGTATCCCATAATTATTCATTCAATCGATACATGACGACCAAAACTAACATTATAATTATACCCGCTTTCACCAAACATACCTAAATCTTCCCCTTAGTAGGAGTCTCTTTATGTAGGTAGTCCCAAAATACAATCCTAAGTCCTAACATCCGTCTCAAAGTCCTTTTAGGTGCCCCGTACAGGTTCGTGATAACGAAGTTGACAGAAAGCATCACCTAACATCATAGGTAGCCCGGAAAGGTTAAGAACGTTAGTGAAAACATTGAAATATTATGTACTAACGAGTGAAAACGGGCATCTGTACAAATCGTCATCTATCAACACGAATAGAAAATATACAAAATGTAGTAATTAATAGTTTATTGAAGTTTGATATTTAACTACAGAATAATTTTAATTGAATAATATGTTATTATATGTACCTATTAGTACTTGTTATACAAAATAATAATGGCCGACTCAAAACTATTTTTGGGATAGATAGACGTAGTCGTAATTCCTAGTTCCATGGGATAGTAGTGAGAGCGCCATCTATTAACATTATTGTGTAGCTATGTTGAAAATTACTGATGCCCATTAAAAATTAAATAATTTCGTTTCTTTATAATATTCATATAATTTTAGTATTTGTTCTTCAAGTACAGGATATAAGTGAAGTAAAAAAATAGGTTCAGCTAAAAATACATAGCCGATTTTCCAGAGAGCGTCTTCAAGCGAGCTTATTAAATCTCCACTTTGAAAGCCCTCCATTTCGTCAATTTTAAGGGAAAAATTTAATGAAAAATTTTATACTCGGTTCCAAATTATCTTTAAAATGATATACCTTAATCTTATGTAATTAAATAATGTAATTAAATATTTTAATTCACATTCGCTTCTATAAGAGCCCCCCTCAAATAAAGATTTTTATAACTTTTAGGCAATATTCAGCTGAAGGCCATCGGTTTACATATTATGTTTAAATATTTTGAAGTAATTACGTTCAGTAATTCAGAAGTTATAAGGCTTTCACAGACGGACGAACGGACAAGTGCAAATTCACTCAAGTAGACTCAGAGACCTTCGCTTCGCTCGAACAATAAAGTAAACTGTAAAGTTATGTATTCTGCCAGATGTGGCTATAATAATAATTATATATTCATATAGTTGTTTGATAACAAATATTTTTTAAAAATTATACATGACATCTAGACTCTAGAGTCAACTGTTCAAATAATTACTTCCCCTATTATGCTCGTTGCTCTATATAATGTGTCTTACGTCGCCCAATTTTAAATTCAGTTCCGTAGCAGGCGAGGTAAGTGTTTCGTTACAATATTGTATTAATGAATCCCCAACAGAAAAAGAAGAGTCTTATTGCTCTTTAGAGACGACGTCTCTCTGAGAAGGGATTGTTTTCAGATTCACAAAATATTACAATACTAGCTTTTGCTCCCGCGACTTTATCGGAATAAAAATTAACCTGTAAAACGGCAGGTCTCAAACTATCACGTAGATACTTTGCTCAATATAACTAACTTGAAAAGTTATGGACTTTCAGACCAACATCCAACACCCTAATTAACTCCTTTGTGGGTAGAATTTACAAAATCTGTGAAATACGTAAATCTGTATATTAAATGTATCAAGAGCTATTTAATGTATCAAGAGCTATTTAATACTAACTTTCACCTACATAGCTTGATAAATTGCTCGAATAATAAAAAACGGTCATACAAACTTTCATCCCCTATTTTATTATGCCTTTGGGGGTAGAATTTTTAAAAACTGTGAAATACGTAGGTACTACTTTGTTTTTAATTCAGAGCCAAAATATCAGATTTCTTGGATATTACTTGAAAATGACGGCCTTTCATATAAACTTCCATCCCCTATTTAACCCCTTTGGGGGTAGCAGTTTCAAACTGTGGAACACGTAGTACTTCATTTTTAATCAAAAGCTGAAATACCAAGTTTCACATACATAACTTGAAAAATAACTAGAATAATAATAAGAAATGTCATAAAAACTTTCGTCCCCTATTTTATTATATTTTATGTACTTGTAGGTACAAATTTCAAAAACTGTGAAACAAGTATTTCTTTGTTTTTAATTTAAAGCCCAGATACCGAGTTTCATTGGTATAACTTGAAATATAACGTACTTTCATATAAACTTTAACCTTCTATTTAACCCCCTTGGGGGTAGGATTTCAAAAAACCCTTTCTTAGTGTGCGCCTACATCATAAAAGAAACCTACTGACTGACAAAATTTCAAGTTTAGACTAGCGGTCGTCCGTGACTTCGTCCGCGTAGAAGTTCTGATTTTCAATGAGATTATAATAAGATAAATTTTATTTTCCTGCTGCAAGAAGCCTATCGAAAGAAGTCCTACCGCTAATAAAAACACACGGAGATATCTATTTCAATGTATTTTTATTTTTGAAAATTTCGTCTTCTATTTTACCACACTCAAGAGGCGATTTTCTAAAATAATTTATAGAGTATTTTATTTATTATTTAAATCTACTAACAAAAAGTTTCCGTAAGTTCATGAAAAACCGTTTTTCATGTCTTTGGCTTCAAAAACATAGGATTTTCATATCCTCCCTTTCAACCCCTTTAGGATGGATTTTCTTAAAACATTTTCTTTGCTGATGTCTAGACCCTAGAAAGAACCTACCTAATAAATTTTCCAATTAAATAAAAATCATTAAACCTTTCCTATTCACTCTTTCATCCCTTATTTTACCACCCACAAGGGGGGAGTTTCCAAAATAATTTATACAGATTTTTATTATTCAAAGTTAATAATCTAAATGCCGATTTTCATATTATGTCTAACTTCAAAAACATAGGACTTTCAAATAATAACCTTCGAAACCCCAGTTCACCCCCTCAAGGGGGATTTTCTCAAATTCGTTTCTTAGCTGACACCTACGCCCTAGAAGGAACCTACCTTCCAATTTTCAAGTTTGTAAGTTCTATAGTTCCTGAGATCTCGTGTTGAATATAATATAGACTAGCTGATGCCCGCGACTTCGTCCGCATGGATTTAGTTTTTAAAAATCCCGCGGGAACTCTTTCATTATCCGAGATAAAAAGTAGCTCTCCCGGTCTGAGGAACCACTACTACATCCATTACTATCCATGCAAAAAATCGCATCAATCCGCTGTTCTGTTGCGACGTGATTGAAGGACAAACCAACAAACAAACACACTTTCGCATTTATAATATCAGTAATGCTTTATTATAACACTTTTTATAATTGTCAAATTTTTTTACCATACAAAATTACGTTTAGCTGTCATTTACGTTTTGTTATTCCACTGTCATTTGCGTTTTGTTATTCCATGTCAGATGCGTTTTTGTTATACCACGTTTTATAGTGACTTGACGGAAACGCGGTCGAACGGGATAAAAAGTATCCTATGTCCGTCTCCTCGTTCTAAGCTACCTCTCCACCAATTTTCAGCCAAATCGGTTCATCCGTTCTTGAGTTATAAATAGTGTAACTAACACCACTTTCTTTTATATATATAAGATTATAAATAACAAACTAACGATTTTTAGGGTTCCGTACCAAAATGGTAAAAATGGAACCCTTATGGTGAGACTTTCTCCGTCCGTCCGTCCGTCCGTCCGTCTGTCGCAGTCGATTATTTCAGTAACTATTAAAGCTATCGACATGAAATTTGGCATAGTTATGTATAATAGTGGCCCAACATCATTGGAATAAAGAAAAATCGAAAATTATTTTTAGTTTTATTAAAAAATCGGCCAAGTGCGAGTCGGGCCTCGCTCTTTTAGGTTTCCGTTAAAAAAAAATATTTCCATGTACCCATGGAAATATTTAAATTTAATTTTTTTAATTTAATTTAATTTTTATTATTTGTTATTATAGCGGCAATAGAAATACAAAATATGTGAAAATTTCAACTGTCTATCTATTACGGTTTACGAGATACAGGCTACTGACAGACGGACGGACAGCGGAGGCTTAGTAATAGGGTCCCGTTGGCACCCTTTGGGTACGGAACACTAAAAAGGGGGAAAATCGGGGGTCTGAAATTTCAAAGTAAAATTATCATATGAAAGGCCTTTACTTGTGCATTCTAAAACAGTTATTTATTTATTTATTTCTATATGTAATAGTTTTTGATTAATCGGCCAAAATGTCGAAAAAAATACCGTCCCCCCCCTTTATCTCCGAAGTTTACAAATCGAAAAATCTGAAATAATTATGGTCAATAGAGGTTTATGTATGTTTTATAGGAAAAATAAAACCAACGCTATACCTAGCATAGTTTTTTTTATATTAACAATAAACCTCTACAACCAAAGTTAACGATAAATAAGCAAATTAATATAATATTATCGTTTTACTTTTACTTTTGGAGTACGGAACCTTAGGTGCGCGAGTCCGACTCGCACTTGGCCGGCTTTTATTTATTTATTTTTAAGTTTACGCGATTTACGTCTATCGAACGTAGAGTTTGTTTAAAATGATCTAATAGTTTGTATATAGGCCCGCCCGACTTCAACAAACGTGGACAAACTAAAATTATTTTTATACTTTGTAGTGGCGTTAGAAGTCGGTTTTTTGAAAAGAATTTTTTCATAATAAGAGTAATAAAGTCTAATACCTACCTACTTTAGAATTTTTGCATCAGTATCGCTTTTTGAGATTGATTTATATTTATATTATATTTATATTTGATTTACCACTATTTACTATTGTATCTCTTCAATAATAACTATGAAAAATTGAATTATTTTCGAAATAATACTAGCATCGGATGAAACTGATGTAACTACGGCTACAAACAAGTCCAGGTGATGCAGCCATTTGTAAATCCATGGAAAATAAATAATATTATAATAATTTATTTTCAACAAACAGACAAATTATTAATATTCGCAAGTATTTTCAACCATTAATTTTTACAGACTGTGTTTTGAGCAAAAATAACAAGCTATAAATGTTAATAAACAAATTGTTTTTATAGGTAAAGCACTTCTCGTCGAGAGGAGGGGACTCGCATGAAACAGAGAACGTCTAATACGATTAACACGACACTCGAACAATACATTATCGATATTGTCGAGATTGTTGAAACGGAAGCTACCGGCACCTATAAATATAGAGAAAGCCTGGAGCACACCGATCAAATTCAAAATGTCTCCGATACGTGACAGTTTGGTCGTGCTGAGCATCGTGGTCACAGCTCTGGCGGCGAGCGGGAGCAGCTACGAGGAGCTCAAGGCTGAGCTGGAGGAGTACATCCAGAGCAAGAGGAAGGAGATCGAGCCACGCTGGCGGCCGCACTACCACGTGGCGCCGCCCGTGGGCTGGATGAACGACCCCAACGGATTCTCTCTTCACAAAGGCGTGTACCATCTTTTCTACCAGTTCTACCCGTACGACAGCGTGTGGGGCCCGATGCACTGGGGGCATGTCTCCAGCCTCGACCTGGTCGACTGGAAAGAGCTGCCCACGGCGCTGCTGCCTGAGAAAGAGCTATGCTACTCGGGAGGCGCCGTGACGCATGGCGAGGGCATGATGCTGATGTACACGGCCCACAAAAACCTCGACGTAGAGCCGTACCACAACGAGACCCAGTACCTCGCATTCGGCGAGGACGCGGTCAACTTCCACAAGTACGAGGGCAATCCGGTGCTGGCGAGGGCTCCGAACGGCTCGCCGGACTTCAGAGACCCGAAGGTTTGGAAGCGAGGAGACGACTATTACGTCGTCATCGGCAGCAAAACTTGGGACGACCGCGGGAGAGCGCTCTTGTACAAGTCTAAGGATATGAAAAATTGGGAGTTTCTCTCGGTGATCGGCGAGTCGAACGGAGAACTGGGCTACATGTGGGAGTGTCCCGATTTCTTCGAGTTGGACGGAAAGTTTGTTCTCCTGATCTCACCCCAAGGAATGCAAGAGCAAGGCGACAGGTACAAGAACCATCACCAGACCGGTTACATCATCGGCAGTTTCGATTACGACACTAATCAATTCGTGCCGGAAGTCCCTTTCCAAGAGATGGACTGCGGACACGATTTCTACGCGGCTACGACGGTCGAAGCGAACGGAAAAAGGTATCTCATCGCTTGGTTCGCCATGTGGGGGGAGCCTTACCCTGAAGACGTTGACGGATGGGCTGGGATGATGACGATACCCAGGGAGCTGAGAATAGTCGGAGACCGAGTCACCATGAACCCGTTGGCAGAACTTGTGAGCTTAAGAGATGGAGTGGCAGGGGACGGCGATGTTTGTTCGAACCAAGAGCTAAGGTTAGGCAAGGCCGTGGAACTGATTATTGACAGCGACCTCAGTCAAAGGGTGGAGATATTGCTGAGCGGTCAGGCGGGAGGCGGCAGCGTGTGGCTGCGCTGGGACCCCGCGGTGCGCAAGGTTGTCGTGGACAGGGGGTCCGAGGACGTGCGACAAGTGGAGTGGTCTCCTATTGGTTCGAAGTCTTGGCGAGTGTTCCTGGACGCCAGCAGCATGGAGCTGTTCTGCGGCGAAGGCGAGGTGGTGCTGAGCAGCCGGGTGTACCCCCTGGGCGGATGGAAGCTGACGAATCAGAGCCCGCAAACGATTCATATCAAAGCTTACAACTTGAAGCGAAGTGTACCGGAATAGTTTATTTTTGTAACATCTGACCAAAAACGGTATTATGGCAACTTTTGTATTGTTTTTTTTGGTAAAATATTTAAAGATTTTAGACTTATTTCGTGGTTCAATGACATAATTATAATGTATTATACGAGTACGTACCACGATAATTGTTGTTTTTATGATGTCGATCCAGTTGCATGGACCGTGCTCACGACGGGACCACGGTCCATGCAACTGGATCGAAATATCGACATCATAAAAACCAATTATCGTGGTACGTACTCGTATAATACATTATAATTATGGTAAAATATATGTACAAAATTATTAATAAACGCATTCATAAAATATTTTTATTTGTTTTCTATCCTATTTTTCGAGCAAATGCACAGGCTTTTGGAAGTTGACGAAGTATAAATATTTTTCATGAATTTCATTATGACTCGAAGTCACCCATAAGAAGTTGGGTAGGATAGGTAGGTTTAAATTATTCAGTTATTATTTCATAGAGCACAAAATGGCACAAATTAAAAGTATAGATACCTATGTGTAATATTATCTTCATATAACATAATATCATACAATACAACACAAAAACACTGATAAAAGAACAAAATATACTTATGTGAATATGTAGGGATTAGTCTTACGTCTCGTCTCGTCCTTACGTCTTGTCATGATATTCAGTCAGGATCAGTTCACAATTGTCAGTCTTCTCTGACACAAACTTTTTTCTTTTGACGTGATAACGTCTTATAAATCGATGAACACCGGCTGCACGCACGAAAAAGTGTCACGTTCCGCCTGAGCCTGCGCGTGCAAGCGAGAGCGCGGAACAAGCGATAGAGAGGCATGATCAGCCCAAGCGTTGGCTTGTGACACATTTATTCATCAATGTTTCTTTATGACGTTATCACGTAAAACTATCGTCCGTAAACCGACTTTACAGACAACCAATTTTTTTATCTGAGATAGTAAAACAGGTTTCTTTAATTAAAATACAAGTTATGAGTATGTTGTTATCGTTAAGTTTCACAAATTATATTCCTTTAACGCCTGTCAAGATTCGGGGATTTGCTACGAACACGCGATTTTAATTAAGATAGTGCTCTCAAAGTGCTTGAGAAGTTCACTTTTGGGGGTTCGAGGGTTGAGGGGTGGTGCGGGGCGCAGAGGGGCGGAGAGGGGCGGCGGTGGCGGTGGTCGGGGTGGAAATGAACACGTTAATTTTGGAATTTGGATCACCATACCAAAACATATTGGATTTAAGTAAAAGTAAGTAAATAGCTATAGTAAGTAAATAAGTAAATAGCTAAGTAGGGTACCATTTTTAGGGTTCCGCAGTTCAAGGAACCCTTTAATTACGTAGTTTCGCCAAGTCTGCCCGTCTGTCCGTCTGTCCGCGGTCTAGCGCAGAGGCTATATCCATCCCAAGTAGCACAGTACTGTCGTTACCCTTTATAACACTGTTAATTTGCTGCTACTCAGCTCTTAAGCAGCTATTTGAACTTAAGGCTGAATAATTTGTGCCCATTCAGAGTTATAAGAGCTGTATAAGGCCCTTTACAGCCTTTATGCAGCTTTTTTATTCAGTTTTAAACGTCATGGAAATTCGTTATTCGGCTGATAAGCAGCCTCGTGTGCTACTTGGCATTATGTACTAAATGGCTATATTATCGGTACTGAAGAGCTGTAATTGGCGCGGTTATGTGTCGGTTGGTTATTGTGACGGGCGACTACGGAACCCTACCCGGTAGGCGGTATCGCCAAAAATTTGGCCAAAAACCTATTGGGTATTTTTGTCAAGAAATTCTCAGTACTAGCCCGGAGTTAGGAAGAAGGCGGCGTACACCCCCGTGCCTCGGAGAGCACGTAAAGCCGCCGTCCTGCGCCTGATCTCTCTGCGGTCGTGTCGGGTTTTCCGTTCCATCAGATGGTGTGTGCGTAAACACAGGTGCACTATAATATCTCCCGCGCAGATGGCTAATCTTTGAGGAGGTTGGCCGCCGTCACTGGATTCGGTCGGGAGGTTTTTTATTATTTTTAGGGTAGGTAGGGGGCAGGCGGTTCAGTTATAGGTCATTATTTGAATTTATACAAATAAATAATTATACTAGCTCTTTGCCCACGACTTTTAATGAATATGTAATACCTACAACCGAAATTCAAAACTGTTGATTCTTGTGTTTACCCGTGCAAAGAAGGGGTATCAACTAGGAGGAGTGACTCCTTGTATAACACTCCACTTGCCTGTCAACATCCTGTCAAAATATGTTCAACCATTACGTACAGAGCGTACAGATACACAGACTGACAAATATTTCAAAAACGTGTTTATGCTATCATTTAATTAATTACATTATGAACCTAATAAAACTATTTATTTCACGTAGGCCAACCTGTGGCTCTTATGACAAGTCATGAATCTACCACCGGTTCGGAAAGCGGATTCTGCTGAGAAGAGCCGGCAAGAAACTCAGCAGTTGCTCTTTTCAAAATAATCATTTTATAATATTATTATGAAGCTATTACGTTTAAATAAGTTTTTTATACTATCATGTGGGCAGCCGGATGTCAAGCTGATTTAATCCATGCAACTTTGTTAGAATAAAATATAATATTTCCACAATGAGGGGAAGTTCCAAAAAAAAAAAAACTACAATTCGATTCATTTTAAGACGGGCAGACACAAAGTTAGGACTGTGGCCTCCTATTCGGGGGGTTGCAGGTTCGATCCCGGGTACGCACCTTGTACTTGCTTCAACGGTGAAGGAAAACATCGTGAGGAAACCTGCACATCTGAGAGTTCTCTATAATGTTCTCGAAGGTGTGTGAAGTCCGCCAATTCGCATTGGGCCAGCACCAGCGTGGTGGACTATGGCCTATAACCCTTCTCTGAGAGGAGACCTGCGCTCAGTAGTGAGCCGTTGATGGGCTGCTAATGATGATGATTGTTAAAAACAATAAATGCCTCTTAGGATTAGTTACCTAGGGGAGAGCGAAATTTTCATCTTCTCACTAAAACAGATTGGGGATTGGATCAAATCACTTGTTTTTTTCAAGGAAATGTCAAATAAAATTGTCATTATAACTTTTACCGGAATTTGTTTTCTATTTAATATAATATAGAAAAATTGAAATGAATCTGCTTTCCGGACCAGTGCGTGGTAGAGCCTTGAATTGTCATAAGAGCCACAGGTCGACCTACTTACACGGGATAAATAATGAAGAGGTAAACTTGAAGCCTTACTTGTACTACAAAGGCCTTTCATTCAATTAATTAATGACCCCCTAAAGATCAGTGTGCTCACGAACAATGAGACCTCGTACAGCGGCGGAAATGGCGGCTTTCGACTAATTAAGTGATACCACAATCCCTTTCCGTGATCCCTGTGCCCCCTCGTGCCGCGTCCAGTAGCAGATTGGAGTTTGTAGGTTTAATAAAATTGCTGTAGGAGCTCTAAGTAACTGTATATTTTTATTTTTGTAGGTATCACTATTATAACCATCCCCAAGTAAACTTTACCGACGAGTAAAGACGTTCTGACAGATTGCCTATACAAAAAACATTAAACCATGCGGTTAAAGTTAGCTTGGTGGTTAATATACTCAAAGTTGGCTATGGATGAAATAGTTCCTAAGCAATATTTAAGCTTGACAAGATCGTTTTAAAATAAATCTTTCAAGTTTACAATTGTTTTCTTTTAAATAATTAACCAAACTGAACTTGACCAATATTCCCCTCTCGGCTCCAAATGAGGAAAGCTTGTGTTAGGAGTGACTACGAAAACAGTGAAACGGTCGGGAATCAAACCAGTAACCTTTCAGTTTTCAGTCCACACATTTAACCGTTAGGATATTGAGGCTTGTTGAGTTATAATAGCTATAGGTATCAATACGAGTGTCGCCAGCCGATGGCCAAGGGGGGGGGGCAAGTTTACAGGGTTCCCACTGAATTTTTTAACCTTACGCCATGCAGACGAAGTCGGGGGCAAAAGCTAGTTAAGTATAAGTTTTTTTTATTCGATGACAAGCTAGTCCTTGACTGCGATCTCACCTGATGGTAAGTGACGATGCAGTCTAAGATGGTAGCGGGCTAACTTGGAAGGGGTATGGCAGCGAACATTCAACCCATACCCCTAATTGGTTTCTACACGCCATCGTGCAGGAACGCTAAATCACTTGGCGGCACGTCTTTGACGGTAGGGTGGTAACTAGCCACGGCCAAAGCCTCCCACCAGACGAAGTTGTGTTGTGAAGTGAAGTTTTTCAGCTTCACAGTTGAAGATTTGTCAGCGGTATCTGGATTTCAATGATGAAGTATCTACTAGTACTATATTTTTCAAATGTCTAGGGGGGAGGCTGCCCCTACCTACCACCCCTGGCGACGCCCATAGGTATCATTCACCATGCATAAGATGTGTAAGCAGGCGGCCATCGCGGGAGTGCCGCGTCTATTATATCCATTGATCACGCCGCGGCGTCACGAAGTCATCAATCCGTATTGTTTGGTATCGCCTGCCGCGTGTCGCCCAACAATGGATCTTCTTCTTCTTCTTTATCAACCTATAGACGTCCACTGCTGGACAAAGGTCTCCTGCATGGACTTCCACAGGCTTCGGTCTTGCACCGCTTGAATCCAGCGGCTCCCTGCGACTCGTTTGATGTCGTCGGTCCACCTGGTGGGGGGTCTGCCAACACTGCGTTTCCCGGTGCGGGGTCGCCACTCCAACACCTTGGGACCCCAACGACAATCAGCTCTTCGAACTATGTGCTCCGCCCATTTCCACTTCAGTTTCGCGACACGCTTAGCTATGTCGGTGACTTTGGTTCTCCTACGAATCTCCTCATTTCTGATTTGATCTCGCAGGGATATACCGAGCATAGCTCTCTCCATCGCTCGCTGAGTGACCCTGAGCCTTCTTATGAGGTCCATAGTTAGCGACTATGTCTCGGATCCGTAAGTCATCACTGGCAACACGCACTGTTCGAAGACTTTAGTCTTCAGGCACTGAGGGATTTTGGACGAGAAGACATCAATGGATCTACCCTGCACTTAACAGATCAGACTTCAATCATAAGCATGCATATCGAGTCAGCTTTACAGCCGTTTACATATTTGATGCTAAATATTGGATAGAAGCAGGCGTTACTTTGCGGAAGTCCATGATTAGCAAGAAAAGGTTAGAATTATTTTGCTATAATCCGCCAACAGAAAAAATCTGTATAATTTTTACACTACTCTCGACGCACGTTTCGCCCCGACACCGGAGCATCCTCAGGAGATGTTGACTCTACAACGATGCATTGTCTAGTGACGCTCGTGTCAATTGCGCGGTATTATATACCGTATTCCTACCCCCACTACTGTTGCCCCGCCCACTACCCCCCCCTTCAAACAAACGAAGCAGTGGTGAACTTGAGACGTTCACTTGTTCATTAAGTAATTTAAACTGAGTATTATTGTTATGTTTTATTATTTCTAATTGTTCCAACATGCTCAGTCGAAGCCCTTTATCACAGGTGTGTAAGATTTTGTATGAATGATCGGATGATAATTTGTGTCCACTATCAAGGAGATGTTTCGCAAAGTGAGACTTTTGGGGTTGGTTGTTCCGAACCGCGGCCATATGTTCTTTGTAGCGTGTTTCAAATTTACGACCCGTTTGACCAATATAAGTGGCTTTACAGTCTGAACATTCGAGTTTATAGATGCCCGATTTTTGTTTGTTGTTTAATTAGTGATTAAACGAACTTACCTGTATGTGAAGTTCTATCATAATTATACGAGAGCTTCGTCCGAATATATTAGCAGATAAACACATGTAGTATCGCCTAGCGATCGCCATTCGCACACTATATTGAGGGTAGATATCTTCCTCAACTTTTTATTGTAAATTTATTTTTATTTTTCTTAATGTGGGTAGAACGAGTGTTCTCCCCACCCCCTGTGTCCACCTGTCGGCAACACGCCCCGCTCCGCTTCATTTAGTTTAGGGCAGAAAGGATGAAATATTTCACGATTCGTAAGAACATCTTACCCTAAAGGGGAGGGAGGGTGGGATGCTAATATATTCGGACGAAGCTCTCGTATAATTATGATAGAACTTCACATACAGGTAAGTTCGTTTAATCACTAATTATACTCCGCTTCGTCCGAATATATTAGCAGATAAACACATGTAGACTTTTAGAGCCTTTGTGAAATATTGAATCCTGAGTAAAATAATGTTTTACTCATTATAGGCTTTCAAGAAATTATTAATAATTTATTCTTGACATTAGTTATTGTGTACATACAAAAAACTGATTCAGTATAAATATCCTTAAATTAATTACGGCATAATTAATAGGATATTTATTAATTGATTATCATAGTCTTGATTGATTGGTAATTATGGCCTGAGCGAAAGAATCATCATGTTCGTTAGTTAGAACAGGCCTATTATAGAATTTAAAGAATACATTTGAAGTTCCGCTCCAGCCGGCTGAGACGGCGGCGGCTTAACCCAATAAAGAGACTTTTAATGTTGCCCCGCAGATTAGAAGTGCGATCTAAGTATGAGTATAAAGTTTTTCCCTGGCATATTTCAGGTTTCTGATTGAAAAAGGGGAGACCGGTAAAGGTTGACTAGATCCAATACGAGAGGTTTTAATCATTTCTGTAATTTTAATAGAAATTTGAGAACTCGATACTTTAATATTATCAATGGTAATTCTGGAAAAGGTTTGCATTCTATGAGTACTTATAAGAGCAAGTAAAGTTACTAACTTTTTCGAAAGTAGTTCTAAAGAAACATTTTCGAGGGGATAGATTTTTTCTAAAGGAAAAACTAAAACGACTGATGGATCGCAAGTCGTGTCGTAACTAGGTACTGGCGGACGTAACCGAAATATTCCCTTAAAAAAACCTTTTAATAGCAGTGTCGTTTCCGACATGATCTCCAACAACTTGCTATAGCGGAACGACATGACGTGTTGAGAGTACCGTATTGGGCACCTTCGCTAAACGTCTTAGCAAGAAAATCAATAATATTCGGAATCGTAGCATCGTACAAATCAATATTATTACGTAAACAATGGTAGAACCATTTTTTAAGGTATAAATCATATTGTTTATATGAACTACGTGACAGAGACGCCATCATAACATCGAATGCGGATGAAGGAATGTTTCTTTTCAGCATCGCTGACCAGACAACACTGCGGCAACCAGGGTAATCTTGGTGTAAATGTCGCGGTTGCACGCTTGAGTAGGCCATAGGGGGACAAATACAATTCCCGTAGCTTTATCAGATATAATTTTTCTTAAGCTTTTAAGGATCATTGAGAATGGTGGGAATACGTAAAAGAAAAAAGGTGTCCACTTAATCGTAAACGCGTTAACAGCGTGAGCCCAAGGATCGCGATGCCAAGAAACGCATTTCTTACATTTATTATTTAACCTGGTCGCGAAAGGGTCAGTATCAGGGATACCAGACTTTTCAACAATTTCTTGGAAACCCTGCTGTGCTAATTCTCATTCAATATCCGGATGTATTGAGCGTCTAGATTCTGCGTCTGCTTCTTTATTATCAGTGGAGCGAATATAAGAAGCGAAACAAATAGTTTACGACAGTCACACCATTGCCATAATCTCTTTGTGATTTCTGTTAAGTGAGGATACTGGATACCTCCTATTCGGTTGATATAAGAGGTAGCGGTAGTATTATCTACTCGTAGTAAGATTTGAGTATTAGATATGCTTTTTGCAAAAACCTTTAGACCGAGATATGCTGCCTTTATTTCCAGGTAATTTATATGTTGCTCTTGTTCCTGGACGCTCCACTGACAGCTAGCTCTCTCATCACCGCAGGCGACCCCTCACCCCGTTGTTGAGGCGTCTGAGAAGATTTCCAGGTCATAATTATCGTATTTTATTCTACTTACAGAATTTTGAAGTGCATTATACCATCAAGTTAAATCAGGGGTTATCGAATTAGGAATGTTCATGAAATTTTCATAATTATCTTCATGTCTTAAATTTAGATATTTAATTCGTTCAAATAACTTTGTATAAAGCCAGCCGTAGTCGACGGCTGGACATGCAGATGTAAGCAAACCAACAAAACGTGCAAAATCTCTAATCTTACATCTTCTGACAGTAAAAAAAAAAACTGTATTTCTGTTTTTATACGCTGTACTTTATCTGATGGCAAACTGACCTGGAGATTCTCAGAATTAATTCTATTACCAAGGAATACACAAGATTTGCTTGGTTTTGGACAACTCTTTTCTTTATTTGTAATAAATCCTAAGATGTGAGAAGTGTCGTAGTTTTGTCGACATCTTCTACACAATGGTCATATGTGTGGGATACCAGAAACCAGTCATCAATGTAAATAGTCGATAAATAACCAGCGGTACGCAATAGTTTGGCGACTGGTTTCAGCACCTTAGTGAAAAACGTAGGGTGCCGTACTGAGACCAAATGGCAAAACGTTGAATTCATAGAGGTTCTTTCCAAATTGGAAACGTAAGAATTTCCTATAGTCAGGATGAATTTTGATTAAAAAAAGAGGCATCTTTCAAGTCCAACTTAGCCATATAACAGTCCTTAGTTATCATTTTTAAGGCTGTTCTAAAATCCTCGATTTTAGAATGTTTAGTTTCAATAAACTTATTTAATTGTTTTAAACTTAAAATAAAACGCATTTTGCCATTTGGCTTGGGTATCAAGAAAATTCTGGAGATAAATTGCCTCTCGCAAGGATTACATTGGGATATAGCACCAATACATAATAGATCACTAATAGCCTTACTAAAGTGAGCCTGTTCTGCGCTAGAATAAGTGTGAACAGGAGGGGCAAGGTGCTGAGTCACCGGCTTACTAAATGGTATTTTGTACCCTTTTATGTATGAAAGTAATAAGCTTCCATTGGTCATAAAACGTAGAAAGTCTGCCAGCATAATTTACCGGTGGCGTCTCTAGCGATGACTGCGGTGCTGGCGCTGACTGCTGGAATGCTTGGAGGAGCTTTTAAGTCAGCGCCGGACTTGCTTATAGCTTTGGCAGCTTTAAGTGTGTCCGTTGAATTGGTTCCGAATAAATAACCATCAATCTTAGTATTCTGAAGTGAGTCCTTTATCTCTTTTTTAACTGAAGTGACAACGTAATTTCGGCGGGTCAAGGAATCGTTATGCTGAGAATTGCAAAGCATGCGTCCGGTATCCATTGGTCCGGGGTGCATCAGAAAGCTTGCAGTTAGAAGGGACAAGATACTTTTCTGTAAGTTCCCTGCGAGCTTCTCTAGTTAGGCCAGTAGTGGCGATATGTTCAAAACGCACCGCTAGGTCCTTTTGTAACTCATTGCCATACTTGTTTGTATCGGTCGGATCGACACCTAAGATCTCCAATATATCAGAGTCTAAGGCCACATTTTCCTCAAGGGCTGTGGGGTCAGCATCCCCGGCGGGCAGAATATTTTCTTCTGCAGGCGAGCCCGAGTCCACTCCTGCAGGGCCGGAGTCCGCTCCTGTAGGGCCGGAGTCCGCTCCTGTAGGGCCGGAGTCCGCTCCTACAGGGCCAGGGTCCGGTTCCGAAAAACCAGGGTTTGATTCAGTCGGAATGGCATCCGCATCAGGCGCTCCACAAGCAAATCATCGGGCTCGTGTACCGTCACAGGACTTGAAATTTCGTGATTTGGAATCGATAAAATCGATTTCTTATTTTCTGAGTTATTTTTTAAAAACTCGTTGCAGTACAAACTATTGCGAAACTCACTATGACTAATGAGTATGATGGTTAATAAATAGCCCAGTAAGCTATCCACATCACCATATTGTGGCACAAGCCCTTAAAAACTGCCCACATTACCATTGTGCAATATCAAGTGGAGTAGGTATAAATCGTTGTTGAAGAACACACGTGCTTGGTACAATATTGCTCTCATTAAAATAACGAGTTTAATAGTGAGGAAATAGCCCAATAAGCTATCCACAACACCAAATTGTGGCACGAGACAGCCCTTAAAACTGCCCACATTACCATTGTGCAATATCAAGTGGATATAAATCGTTGTTGAAGAAAACACTTGCTTGGCACAATATTGCTCTCATTAATAAAATAACGAGTTTAATAGTGAGGAAATAGCCCAATAAGCCATCCACAACACCATATTGTGGCACGAGACAGCCCTTAAAAACTGCCCACAATACCATTGTGCAATATCAAGTGGAGTACGTATAAATCGTTGATGAAGAAAGCACGTGCTTGGCACAATATTGCTCTCATTAAAATAACGAGTTTAATAGTGAGGAAATAGCCCAATAAGCTATCCACAACACCATATTGTGGCACGAGACAGCCCTTAAAAACTGCCCACAATACCATTGTGCATTATCAAGTGGAGTAGGTATAGATCGTTGTTGAAGAAAACGCGTGCTTGGCACAATATTGCTCTCATTAAAATAACGAGTTTAATAGTGAGGAAATAGCCCAATAAGCTATCCACAACACCATGTCTGGCACGAAACAGCCCTTAAAAACTGCCCACTAGCCATTGCGCAATATTGTTGACAACAAATCAAAAGTATAGGTTATGTAGGTACACTTAATGGTAATGAACAAACTAACCTTCTGATCCTGAACACTGCTGCGTGGAAGTATCCCGTGTCGAAGACGACGAACTCGATATAGCACGTTTACGACGTTTAACCGTCGTTTTGCGATGTTACATTTTTAGTTTTTACGTAAACTTTCGTAATCAACATCACTATGCTTTCTTTTAGGCATATTTTAAACACTTAGCACTGTTTTTACACTTGAAGATAAATTGCCTAAAGAACGTGCGAACTGGCTGAGCACTAAAACGCGAATGAAGCGGAGCGGGGCGTGTTGCCGACAGGTGGACACAGGGGGTGGGGAGAACACTCGTTCTACCCACATTAAGAAAAATAAAAATAAATTTACAATAAAAAGTTGAGGAAGATATCTACCCTCAATATAGTGTGCGAATGGCGATCGCTAGGCGATACTACATGTGTTTATCTGCTAATATATTCGGACGAAGCGGAGTATAATTTATCTTTACCGTTGCAAATATTTTTAAGTGTATTATTTGTCCTAAATGCAACATGTATATCATGTGCTTTAAGTCTCTTCGCGATACGCTCCGACACTGTTCCAAAATAAGTTAAACTGGATTTGTATTTATTTATTTTCTCAGGTGATGATGAATATAAATCCTTTTTTATCCGCATCAATTGTTGCTTTATTATTATATTATTAACAATATTATTGTTGTAACCATTTGCCTGTGCCATGTGGTAAATTACTTTTAATTCTTTTAAGTAGTTTTCTTTTGTGAGTGGAATAGACAGCAACCTATGCACGTAACTGTGGAACGCTGCGAGTTTATGCTGCCACGGATGACAGGATGAAGCGGGTATGGTTGTGTCTGTGTATGTGGGTTTCCGGAAAATTCCAAACTGATGTTTATTATTAGCACGAGTTATAGTTAGATCGAGGAAGCTTATAGAGTTATCTTGTTCTAATTCTGATTTGAATTTAATTTTCGGGTGTATATTGTTTAGATTTTTGACAAATGTGTCAAGTTGTCTGTCTGTCCCAGTCCAACATATAATTATATCATCTACATATCTATAGTAATACAGAATTTTGTTATTTTTGACAATATGTTTATTTTCAAAATCATCCATGAAGATATCAGCCATTAGGGGACTTAGTGGTGAGCCCATAGCTAATCCCTCTTTTTGTTGATAAAATTGGTCATTGAATTTGAAGTAGTTCTGTTTCATGCATATTTTGGTTAATTCTATTAATTCTGTTATTTCGTTGACATTTGTATGATTATTTTCCAACAATTTGGTTAGGATGTTTAGGGTTTCGTTAACTGGGACATTGGTGAACAGACTGTCCACATCTAATGATATTAATTTACAATGGTCCGGTAATGTCAAATCTTTAATTTTATTGACTAGTTGGATACTATTTTTTAATGAATAAGACTGATTGAAGGATGTTTTTGATTTAATAACTTTGTTTAGCTCTTTTGCTAATAGATATGCAGGTGCGCCAATATATGAGACCACGGGACGGATTGGAATATTATTTTTGTGGATTTTTGGTAAGCCGTATAATGTTAAATTTTAACTTTTTTTAATTTGTACTCAGTTTAAATTACTTAATGAACAAGTGAACGTCTCAAGTTCACCACTGCTTCGTTTGTTTGAAGGGGGGGGTAGTGGGCGGGGCAACAGTAGTGGGGGTAGGAATACGGTATATAATACCGCGCAATTGACACGAGCGTCACTAGACAATGCATCGTTGTAGAGTCAACATCTCCTGAGGATGCTCCGGTGTCGGGGCGAAACGTGCGTCGAGAGTAGTGTAAAAATTATACAGATTTTTTCTGTTGGCGGATTATAGCAAAATAATTCTAACCTTTTCTTGCTGATATTTGATGCTTGCAACTTCGCCCGCGTGAATTAGATTTGTTAAAAATCCCGCGGGAACTCTGTTTTCCTGGGATAAAAGTAGCCTATGTCACTCTTTAGGTCCTCATCTATATCCACGAAAAATATAATGTGGAATTTTAGCATTGTTGGGACGTTTTTTAATAAAATGTATTAACAACGCTGAACATGATTACGTCTCCAAATAAATCAATAAATAAATAAATTAATTAAGTTTTATTACATATATTTCATCCATAATAATAATAACAAAATACCTTTTTATTATTAATTATCATCATCATCTCCCTCTCCTTGTCCCACGCTATGTGGGGTCGGGACAACATGTCTTGTAAGCCATGTTGTAAGTGGCTCGGCTTGACATTTTACGACCGGCCGCCTGCCTGACGTCAACCCTCCTTGGGAATTATATTCTTCCTTTTTGTTATATTATATTAAACTAGCGGCACGCTATGATGGCCGGTTTGACGTTTGTCCGCTCATGAAGTTCCGTATTAATTGATAACGACTTTGAAGGAAATAATTGTATTACTTTATTGACGATAGTGATGTGCAGAGATTCATAAATTTTATCGAATGTAGTTTTAGGTTTAGGACTCAAAATTTATTTATTAAATTGATTTCTAAAATGTATACAAGTGTAGAAAAATCAGTTTGCACCATTTAAGGGGTGAATGTACTTGTGAATATGAACAATTTTCACTATGTGGACAAACCTCTGAAATCGCAAAAAAATATCAGCTGTTTCATACAAAAGGTAAAATTTTTATTTTTATATGATATATACCACAACTCGGCATTTGGTTTTCTAAATTGAAAATTTTTAAAAATGGAATCTAATACGATCGTCACATAGGATCGCTGGCTAGCACAACTACTACCTCCGGCAAACTCGCGTCAATGCTCAATGCAAAACAAAGCAGTTTCGAATTGACGTTGCTTCGAAAAGTATAAACTGTCAGTGCAATGCGATTGTGATATAGTTTTGACCTGGCTTTGGATTTCAAATATTGATACTGCATTACTGTTGACCCTTGCTCGTTAATTTGGACTCTGTTCAAGCCCTTTGTTGTGGATTTCGTCGATATGACCGAACGTACGCAGAGAACTGTTCTAAATAGTCAGACACGTGAGTTCGTAATACGCCTTCGTAACTATTTCGATCGTGAAGCTCAAAATGGAGGGCCAATTTTACCTATAACGTCAGTGGTTGAACGCGTAGCTGATGCGCTTAATATTGGACAACGAACTGTTAGACGGATAACTAAAAAAAAATATGGCGAGACTGGCACAGAAGAAAATAAACTTCACACACCAAAAAAGAGAAAACGAGCAAAACCAGTCGTAGGCATCGATAGCTTTGATGCCGATGCTATCCGAAGACATGTTTACGGCTACTATTTACAGAAGGAGTATCCAACAAGAAAAAAGTTGGTGCATTTACTGAAGGAAGCTGGATTATTCTTCGGTGGGGAAAGTTCTTTAACGAAGATTTTGAAGACCATTGGATTTCGATACAAAAAATGTAACAAACGCAAAATATTGATGGAAAGATTTGATATAGCGATGGCAAGGTATACTTTTTTACGGCAAGTGAAAGAAATCAAAAATTGGCAAAATGTTGTGTTCTTGGATGAAACATGGCTTAATGCTAACCATACTGTAGGCCGTTCTTGGAACGATGACACAGCAGCATCTACTTCCAAAGTTCCTGTAGGAAAAGGATCGCGACTTATAATTTGTCACGCCGGAACCATCAACGGGTTTGTCGAAGGTTCTCTCATGGCTTTTGCGTCAAAAACCACTGGAGACTATCATGAAGACATGAATGAAGAAAAGTTTACTGAATGGTTTACCTCAATGTTGTGTAGCCTCCCTGAACCATCTATTATAATTATGGACAACGCCCCATACCACTCGATGCAAATTGACAAGCCACCTGCCCAATCCCAAAAGAAAGCTGATATCGTCGCATGGCTTCGTAAAAATGGCGTAGATGCAAACATGAATATGTTAAAAGCGGAATTAGTACGTCTTTTAAAAGAAAACAAACCAACCAAGATCCGATACGTCATTGACGAAATAGCATAAGAACATGGGCACAGAGTTATACGGTTACCGCCTTACCATTGTGAGTATAATGCGATTGAGTTGGTGTGGGCTCAAATTAAGGGATATGCTGCAAGACACAATACAGAACCCCCATTTACCACAAAAAAAATGCTAAAATTATTAGAAGAAGCTTGTGAACATGTGACTAAAGGAGACTGGGAAAAGGTTGTGAATAGAACTGTTAAATTAATAAGGGAAGATTATGAAAGAGATGTGAAAATAGATAATATTATAGAAAACGAACATATAATTATTAATGTAGGTGATGATAGCAGTGACGACAGTGAAAATAGTAGTATGGACGAATCTGATTAATTATGGCCTTTTGTGGCACCTTTTTTGGTATCTTTTGTATTCATATGTTTCTTGTGTGCATATAAAGTATGTATATTCATTTTCATTCAAATATTCAGTTCGTTCAAATAAATTAAATAAACATATACATTTTTGTTTTATTAAACCTATTTAATCAGTTACAAAAACAAAACTTAATTGTTTTTTGTTCGAGAATAAATTGACATTCCACATCACTATTGTAATGTGTCAAACCGGCCATCATAGCGTGCCGCTAGTGTAGTAATTAAATTATATTGATATAGTATTGACTCAATGTATTTAGCGCCTAGATCACCTGGTGTTCACAAACAATAATGCAACAGGTGAGGTTTGAACCTTCACGTTTCCAGCACCTCAACCATTGCGCCAATACAGCGTGATTGACAAATAAACTAACTAATCAACAATTAACAATATTGTAATACTTTCGCATTTATAAATTAGTACTAATATTATAAAGAGGAAAGACTTTTTTGTTTGTTTGTTTGTTTGTTTGTTTGTACCGAATCGGCTCTGTAACTACTGGACCGATGTTAACAATTTTTTCACCAATAGAAATCTAAGTTATCAGGAAGTAAGGTTATCAGTAGGCTCTAATTTATTTTCAAAAAATTTAGAGATCCTTGAGAAAATTGCAATAATGTAACCCACAGTAGCAAAATTTTTTCATTGCAAAATTTTGATTTTTAAAATACATCATTTGGCCATGTGCTGAAGAAACTATTGATGATACATAAAAATTGTGTACTACGTGATTAAAGTACTCATTATTCTCTACAAAAAAAATCCAGAGGTAATATATCTAACTATGATATTTAAGTCACAATAGTAGCTTTTGTTTTCTAAAATTTAATTATATTGCCTTTATTATCGTATTGTAAATAGTATTAATTCTTCCTTACTAATACCTAATTATAAATGCGAAAGTGTGTTTGTTTGTTGGTTTCCGTCAATCACGCTGCAACAAAGCTACGGATTGACGTGATTTTTTGTAAGTATAGGTATAGTTCAGAACCTGGAGGGTGACATAGGCATCGCGGAAATTAAAAGAGTTCCCGCGGGATTTTAAAAACTAAATCCACGCGGACGCGTAGTCGCGGGCATCAGCTAGTAAATTAGTAAGGATGTACAGTTTTTGCAACTCACGAAGGCGAGTGAGCTTTACTCGTGGTTACTTCGTGTACATGTACATTGCATAAGTGTGCGTGCCTGTCAAAGCCTAGGTGGGAGCGGGCAGGCGCGAGCATTGCGCTCGCTCACACTTATACAGATACGACACACACACAACCATAAGTCAGTCGCTCTCGTGATTTGCAAGAACTATAGAAGGAAATGAAGTTAAAAAAGTCAAATTAAGATCACGTGCAGTTAAGTGAACAGAGCAGGTTGTTTACACGTGCGTTTGTTTAGGACGAGGGACTGATCCCGGCTAATTGGGGAGCGGCGCCTAACGAAGGGGGCGTCACATCGAGTTAAGGTTCGCTGACCCCATGCCTCAGCCCCCCCCCCCCCCCCCTGTCACGTGGAAAGTGTCAGACTCAGGTTCCATATTCTAGTCTCAAACATTGGGACAGGCTACTGACTGACACGGTGACCAAGTAGTGATATACTGTACATAGACGAATAATATTTACTAGAGGTTCAGTTGTCAAAGATCCTGTAAGGTGACGCCATGGAAGCAAGAAGTACTTAACTATCCACAGGTGACAGTCAATGCCAAATATTTTCATACCGTAGTCGTAATTCCTGGTTCCATGTTTCATACTAAAACCATGGAACTAGGAATTACAACTACGTTACTTCCATGATTAAAACGTTAAAGTTATGTACCTAGCATGACTTCTACTTCTTCTTCTTCCGTTCAGTGGCTCCGCGCGTCGAGCGTCTGAGCCATAGTCCAAAGTGTTTATTAATTTTACAATTATAATTAGTGCATTGTATTGTTTTTCACAAAATGATCCTCTTCACTGTTTTTCCAAACAAAATTATGTAGCGTTTGAGCCATAGTCAAGTTTTTTAAAATTTCAATTAAAAAGAATATTTCAATAAATAATTATTTCTAACAAAACATTGTAAAAAATTTCCAAAAGTCTCTACATTTCAGCATGACTTTTATGAAAGTTAATCACTTCGTTTGCAGAATGGAACTAGGAGTTACGACTACGTCTAACTGCAGGATGAGTCTGTGACAGCTGCATCAATCATTGCTAGTCTCAATTGTGGTGAGTGACTTTTAACGCGTTCTTAGCGTAGCCAACAGCGAACATCGGCCAATCGGAGGCGATTGCAATCGCCACACTGACAATAATATATAGAGAATCGCACACATGGAAGTAGGAGTTAATCCATGATCCATGGAAGTAGGAATTACGACTATTCTACTTCCATAATCGCACAGCTAGCCGGTGACACTGTTACTTAACCACAGAATATATTATAATAGTACTCGCTACCAGAAAATGACACTCAATGCCAAATATTTTAATTAATCTGTGTATTTCTGTGGTGTATTTTCATTTGCCTAGATTTTCCCGATACAACTGAATACCTATCGGTAGGGTAGGTATATATTATAATCACAACATTTTAGCCGATATTTTGTACCAACGACTTAGTGACCACTGTTTTGCACAAGACGTTGCGTGCTGTTATCAGAAGTCCCGCAACCCGCACCGTCACCGCAATGTTTGCATGACGCAAGCGCACCTACCAATGGTTTCAAAATCCTCGTGTCGTGTCGCGATGTTCACCGTCACGCCGTACGCGCTCCAGCCGCTGCTGCAGCGCTTCGTGACGCTGTGGCGGCGCGTGCAGGTCGTGTCGGAGTGCGTCGTGCTCGTGCTGTCGTGCCTGTGCTGCGCGTGCTGCGCCCAGTCGCTAGCCGCGTCGGAACCTTCCGAAGGCACGCCAGTGTACCTGCATGTTGAATCAAAGGACTCGCAGGCTTGCAAGGTGCATATCCCTACATATCCGTACTAGTATGATTAGGACTAGGTTAGGTTAGGTTAGGTTAATAATAATTTTAATAATTTTATTTTTAACTTTGACTTTATTTTTGACTCATCTTAATGTTGACCATTTCATTAATGTACATTTTCATTTTAATTTTGAAATATTTTTTTTTATTGAATTGACTAATATTAGAATATTATAACGTAGTAACAATATAATAATTGTAACATTTGCCATGCCCTGACCGGGCCTCATGTTTGTAACCCAATTATATAGGGCCGGCAGCAGGGGGTGCAAAATTAAAAAGAATTTTCAATAACTATTTTATTTCTACCCAAAAAACTTATTATATTTTATTACACTAGTTACTTATTCTAAAGCTTAACACTATCTCCGCGTCTCACGGTATCCACCCAGCGATCCCGGGCCGATCGCATTGCATTTTCAAGGAATCGACTCATGTCAGCAGTATTACCGTGAGAACGGGTTTCGCAGGTACACTTGCCGTTTCGCCCCGACTATGCCTGCGTAACAACCCAATAAATAATATGAAAGCAAATAAATAAATAAATAAATAAATAAATATACACAGGTAGGTAACATACGATACTGTGTTTGATGGTTTGTCTTTCAATGGCAGCGTGATATCTTCAGATAGAGGTATTATTTTGGACCTAGACAGAGTGACATTAGGTTACTTTTTATCTCGGAAAAACAAACAGTTCTTACGGGATAAAATAGTACATACGGGAGAGGGAACACTGGCTATTTTTAGCAGCAGCGATCGCGTTTTTATTGCCATTAGCGTTTTTATGGCCTTTTGCGTCATCGCGTTTCGCGCGATTCTACGATCGAAAGCCATACAAACGCGAACGCGTTTAGAGTCGTGATTTTTGCGCGCTCGAAACGCGATGCACACAAAATGCCATAAAAACGCTAATGGCAACAAAAGCGCGATCGCTGCCGCTAAAAGTAGCCAGTATGCCCTCTTTAATCTTGAGCTTGATGACAATGTTTGCGATTTTTTGGACAAGTATAATTGAGGACCTGAAGAGTTACTGAGTACCTGCGCGATTTTTTAAAACCTAATTCCTCGCGGATTTAGTCGAAGCAAAAGTTAGTAAGTTATAAATTCAAAAGAATATGACAGGTTTGCAGGGTGCAGTAGGGCCGCCAGTTGACACGTTGAGGGCATGCGGCGACGGGCGCGACGACCGACGGGAGGAGGTCCACCGTCTGCGACACGATAACGATACGACACCGGTGGCCACTGGCGACCAGCTCCAGGAAATCTTCCGAAACAATGATAATATTGTGGAAACCATAATCACTGTGGTGAGTGTAGTATATAGACAGTAGACATCATATGAAATGAAATGAAATGAAATGAAATGAAATGAAATAAAATGAAATTTATTTGCATAAACATGGGTAATAACAGTATGGCGTAAATTATGATGTAGTTCCAAACATGTTTTGCCTCAATTCTGGCGTGCAAAATATTATAATTACTAAAGCTAATTTATTTTATCTGTACATATTAATATTAAAGAAAGAAATGTCGAAAAGTAAAATAACAAAAAAAAAAAAAAGATACATAAGAAGAAATGTCCAAATACAATAATTAATTATTAATAATGCTCATTGCTCATACAGCAAATAGTGGGTAGAAGCAAAACACAGAGGCGCATAAATATGGGCACCACTAGGTGGGGGGGTCAGTCGTGTGTAAGCCACGTACAGAGTAGTACGCAAGTGGAGTGTGTGTGTGTGTGTGTGTTATTACGTACTATAGAATACATGTGTACATGAGTACATGTGTATTCTATAGTGAGGCAAAAACAACAATTTATTTGTTACTAGCTGATGCCCGCGACTTCGTCCGCGTGGATTTAGTTTTTTAAATCCCTCGGGAACTCTTTGATTTTCCGGAATAAAAAGTAGCCTATGTCGCTCTCTGGGTACTTAACTATACCCATGCAAAAAATCACGTCGATTCATAGCTTTGTTGTAACGTGATCGAAGGACAAACCAACAAACACACTTTCGCATTTATAATATTAGTATGACTAGCTGATGCACGTGATCGGCTGAATTTATGACGTTCTTGCTGCATCAGTGCATTTCAACCAATAGCGAGAGAGTACCGGCCAATCAGAATTGATTGCGATGGTTACACTGCTGATGCAATCAATTTTAGAGAATACAAGGATTGTAATTAGATTTGTGAACTCCCTGGGTTCTGGGATATTTTTTGATAAGAAATATTTTTATGACAATATGATCAAATGAAGCAGTGATAGCCTAGTGGTTAGGACTGTGGTCTCCTATTCGGGGGGTCGCAGGTTCGATCCCGGGTACGCACCACTAACTTTTCGGAGTCAAGTGCGTTTAAGCAATTAAATATCACTTGCTTCAACGGTGATGGAAAACATCGTGAGGAAACCTGCACACCTGAGAGTTCTTCATAATGTTCTCGAAGGTGTGTGAAGTCCGCCAATTCGCATTGGGCCAGCGTGGTGGACTATGGCCTATAACCCTTCTCTGAGGGAGACCTGCGCTCAGTAGTGAGCCGTTGATGGGTTGATGATGATGATGATGATGTCTGGTCTGGTGAAAATCCTTTGGCGATGCCTAGTTATCGACAAACCGGGAAATGCCAAACTAAAGGTTTCTATACGCCATTGTATCGGAATAATATACTCTTTGACAACATAGTAACTAGGAACAGCATCAGCCTCCCAAAGCATCAAATCCGTTCAGAAATTATCCCACATGTAGCGCCAAAGGACAGAAAAATGCGCAGGAAGGTGTCAAGAACAGATCTCTTTTCAGTCGTACATTTATACCGATCTCTTAGGGAGGCGCAAACAGGCTACTTTTAGCGGCAGCGATCGCCGTTTTCGCGATTCAAAAGCGTTCGATACGATGCTAAAAGTAGCGAATGTCAGCGTTTAAAAATCGCGAAACACCGATGCTAAAAAACGCTGTGACTGGCGTTTGTTGTGTGCCCACGTTAGCGCTTGGACACGGAGTCGAGCTTCCGAACAGCGACTAAAAAGTAAAACCTTAAAAACGCTTGTAAGAGAGAGCCCTTACAAGTTACAACCTGTGCCCAGTCTTTCAAATGTCTTTCGAGTTTGTCTTATAGGCACCCTTGCTGAAACGCCGGGTTATAATATTAACGCAGATTTGATATAAAGCTTCTGTCAAAATTACAAATTTATTCCTGGGTTAACTAACCTGGCGTCTCTGCTAGCGGGCCTTAGGAATCCGCAGTATCCAATATATTATTTATTTTTTAAATTATTTATCCTTAATTTGCTGATGGGGCAGCCTGCTTCAATTTGATAAGTTTGTGTCTCACATTTACCTACTTAGTCTGAGTCGTGGAGCGCAGCGTGCTGGACAGCAGGTTAGTGGTCCCCGATACACAAGGAAAACAGCTTATTTTGCTATAAACCACTATGAACGTGTGAAAAGTGCGTTTTGGAAAAGTTGTGTTGGATGCGTAGGTATTACTTGCTTGTTTCTTTTCTATTCTATGATCGTCATCATTAGCAACCCATCAACGGCTCACTACTGAGCACAGGTCTCCTCTCAGAGAAGGGTTATAGGCCACAGTCCACCACGCTGGCCCAATGCGAATTGGCGGACTTCACACACCTTCTTCATTATGAAGAACTCTCAGGTGTGCAGGTTTCCTCACGATGTTTTCCTTCACCGTTGAAGCAAGTGATATTTAATTGCTTAAACGCACTTGACTCCGAAAAGTCAGAGGTGCGTACCCCGGGTACGCACCTCTGACTTTTTGATATGATGATGATAGATATGATAGCATTATAATAACTCACAAATGCTTTGTTAAAATGCAAACATTTGAAGGGTACATTTGTGACCTTTTATTCAGAAAATAGCTTAGTTTGAGTACATAAGAATACTTTATTGTAGCTTACAGTACTAAAAATAGCTAAAAGCTGAATAACATGACCTGATAGTAATGCTCGCAACATCAAGCGGTGTCTTCGTGGTGCTTAATAAAGTCAATGTACAGAAGAAAGCTTAATATTAGGCTTTTACAGTAACGGTGGACTCTAATAACTCTTCATAAACGCTTAAATTACCGATGTGGACCTCATGTGACATCTTTTAATTCAGTTTTGTGTTACTTGGGTACCCTTCCAAAACGTAGCGTGTCAGCCTCCCATTTCCATATGCGTCGTAGAATTTCGTAGACGACAAAAATCCACGTAGCGTTTTCGTAGCAGCTTGGAGGCTATTGACAAATTAATAATTAGAGATAGACGCTTTATCCATTTGTTTCATTGCAGTCAAAATGAAAAGAAAAACAACAAAACATTACGAAACTGCCTGATATAGCCAGCCGATATTAGACTATAATGTGTATTCGTTGCACGTGTTGCTACGAGTTCTTAGCAGAAATGTGAGAACAGCCCGAGTCATTTTTTGATCGTTGTCATGCATTACACATGCCTACTTGCCTTTTTAGTTTGTTTGTAAAACTTTTTTGGTTTTAATGATAGTTCAAAAAGTGGCTGCAACAATTAACTATGTACATCTATATATATATAAAAGAAAGTGGTGTTAGTTACACTATTTATAACTCAAGAACGGATGAACTGATTTGGCTGAAAATTGGTGGAGAGCTAGCTTAGAACCAGGAGACGGACATAGGATACTTTTTATCCCATTCGACCGCGCTTCCGTCAAGTCAATATAAAACCTGGTATACAAATATGCATCTGACATGGAATAAAAAAACGAAAATGACAGTGGAAGAACAAAACGTAAATGACAGCTAAACGTAATTTTGTCTTTGGTTAAGTATGGTAAAAAATTTAACAATTATAAAAATGATAGCTAAACGTAATTGATAATATCATCAGTAATATTTTTTCTCTTTGAATCATCATTAACAATGCCGCGAGCAAGACGATCAAATGTTTCCTGCTACAAAGCTACGGATTGACGTGATTTATTGTATAGGTATAGTTGAGAACCTGGTGGGTGACAAAGATTTCCCGCGGGATGCTATGAACTAAATCCACGCAGACGAAGTCGCGGGCATCAGCTAGTATTTACAATAAAATTCTTAGAAAACGTGAAACTGTGATTGTATATTGGTATGTCCTTCAATCACGCAACAACAGGACTCATTTATTACAATAAATTCCTTAGGTATGACAGAGATATTATCAGACTAAATAGGTCAAATTTAATTAAACAACTTAGGGCTTGGCTGTTGTCCAAGGGGTATGGTCAAACTGAGGATATTTTAAAAATATTAAAGTAATCCTTGCGCGCACAAACAAGACATAAACAAACATAGTACCTATTCCAGCAAGCACTTAACATACGCTCACACACACACACACTCACACGCACACCTTAACTCAAACGCACGCACACACACATACACATAATGTTAGCCTAATTAAGTTCTAGTAATATAAAATCAGAATGTTGTAACCTTGGAAGGAACTATCTTCTGCAATACAGGTTTTCCTAGCGCAGAGGGTAGGGACTACTTGTTTTATTGTAAAAAAAATTCTGTACCAATAAAGAAATTCTTATTCTTATTCTTATTCTTATTTCATTTATGCGTATAGTTGAGGACTTGAATAGTGGCATACAGACATTCACAGACAACAGAGAGTATCAAAACCTTGCTCTACGCCAACGAAGTGGCGGATGAAATCAAAGGTCCGGGACCTTATCCGGGATCGAACCTGCGACCCCCCGAATAGGAGACCACAGTCCTAACCACAAGGCTATCACTGCTACACCTATTCTATTATACCTACTTGAAAAAATACCTGATAGTGTCAGTCCAAAAGTGTCCAGGTGCTAGATCCAAAATAGCTAAAATATCCTCTTAGTACCGCTTTGTCCTATCTATGCACTTATCTAAGTGTAATTGCGGCGGCGAGGTATCTTTAGCTCGCTGTTTTTGGCAGAAAGGTTTACAGTTTAGTGACCATACAGTTCGGAAAAGGCACGAGTTGCTGGCAATAATAATAATGATTTATTTGTCACAAAAAAGAATGTACATTATGAACAGTAAACGTAATGCGGCCCTGGCAGCTAAACTGAGTTTATATACTCGTATGATAGCTGCTAGTGCTTTCCCCGATATAGTCAAGCATACAAACATTCTTAGGTGTAATATAAAAAGCATTCATAATAATAATTAGTTTAAAACTTGTTAAAATAAAATGCATGCTTATTTTGTGTGTGTGTGTGTGTGTGTGTGTGTGTGTGTGTGTGTGTGTGTGCGTGCGTGCGTGCGTGCGTGCGTGCGTGCGTGCGTGCGTGCGTGCGTGCGTGCGTGCGTGCGTGCGTGCGTGCGTGCGTGCGTGCGTGCGTGCGTGCGTGCGTGCGTGCGTGCGTGCGTGCGTGCGTGCGTGCGTGCGTGCGTGCGTGCGTGCGTGCGTGCGTGCGTGCGTGCGTGCGTGCGTGCGTGCGTGCGTGCGTGCGTGCGTGCGTGCGTGCGTGCGTGCGTGCGTGCGTGCGTGCGTGCGTGCGTGCGTGCGTGCGTGCGTGCGTGCGTGCGTGCGTGCGTGCGTGCGTGCGTGCGTGCGTGCGTGCGTGCGTGCGTGCGTGCGTGCGTGCGTGCGTGCGTGCGTGCGTGCGTGCGTGCGTGCGTGCGTGCGTGCGTGCGTGCGTGCGTGCGTGCGTGCGTGCGTGCGTGCGTGCGTGCGTGCGTGCGTGCGTGCGTGCGTGCGTGCGTGCGTGCGTGCGTGCGTGCGTGCGTGCGTGCGTGCGTGCGTGCGTGCGTGCGTGCGTGCGTGCGTGCGTGCGTGCGTGCGTGCGTGCGTGCGTGCGTGCGTGCGTGCGTGCGTGCGTGCGTGCGTGCGTGCGTGCGTGCGTGCGTGCGTGCGTGCGTGCGTGCGTGCGTGCGTGCGTGCGTGCGTGCGTGCGTGCGTGCGTGCGTGCGTGCGTGCGTGCGTGCGTGCGTGCGTGCGTGCGTGCGTGCGTGCGTGCGTGCGTGCGTGCGTGCGTGCGTGCGTGCGTGCGTGCGTGCGTGCGTGCGTGCGTGCGTGCGTGCGTGCGTGTGTGTGTGTGTGTGTGTGTGGCTGCGAGTGTGTGTGTGTGTGGATGGATGGTGGATATATATGACACGCGTATTCATACTGAAATAAAGTACCTAATATTAATATTACATAAACAAAGAATTTGTAATGATATTGGCTATTTATGAACAATCAGCAACTCTTCAGTGCTATCATAATTATGCGAAAGAAGCCAGTTATTGATGAGTTTTTTACATTAATAGGACGATTGTGAGTCAATGGTGAGAGCTTTGTTGGCTTTATTATATAAAAAACTACCTAGAAAAGAGGAAAATCTTTTAGAAAAAACTGTGCTATGATTAGGAATATTACATACTGAATGTTTCCGTCGTTTATCTTTTAATTTCTGTATGTTTGCCGGGTCTACGATTTTATGTTGTTTCAAAATTATTTTTTGAGTAAATAATTGTCTCACTGTGAGTAGTTTACTTTCCTTATAGAGGGATGAAGTAGGATATCTGTAGGGTAGAAAAGAGCTGACCTTAAGAACCGCCCTTTGTGCCCGCTCCAATTTGAGGAGACGCGTCTTCGCCGCACCTCCCCAAGTATCAATGCAATATGTCAATAAAGATTCACATAAGTTGTGGTACAACATTCTCAATATTTTTTCATCGGCAACATGGCGGATATTTTTAAAAATAGCTATGAGTTTACGAATTCTATTTGCTAGAATATTTATGTGATTATCAAATGAGAGTTGATAGTCAATGATTACGCCTAGATATTTTGTACAGTCAGGTCTTTCTAAATTAGGACAATTGCATGTACTTACTGAACTAAGAACGGGACATAAAATAGAATGTGCTTTAATGTTAAAGCTGTCTAGACAAGGTTGTGTGTGCCGGGAAATGGAGAAAGTTAAGTATTTAGTTTTCCCAGTATTAATGCTTAAGAGATTACTATGCAACCAGGACATGACTAGATTAAAACCTTTTTGGGCATTGTGGAAAACAGTTTCCCAATTAGGACCCCAGAATAAAAGTGTAGTGTCATCCGCAAATGTTATAATTTTTCCATTAATCAATTCCAAATTGCAAAGTTGATTAATGTAAATCAGAAAGAGGGTCGGACCTAAAATGCTTCCTTGTGGAACTCCGTGAACAACTGGTAGTGATGAACTTACATGCTCACCAATTCTAACACACTGCGTTCGATAGCTTAAATAGTCCTGGAACAGTTTTAGCTGTATACCACGTATTCCTATCTGTTCCAGCTTTTTTAGAAGCAGAGGGATGGACACAGTGTCAAAGGCCTTGGCGAGGTCTAGAAATATTGATATGCACTTCATTCCACGATCTAAGTTTTGAGCGATAGTATTTGTTAAGTTAGATACCGCATCAGAAGTGGATTTAGATTTGCGAAAACCGTACTGATTTGGTGAAAGTATATTATTTGATTCCAAATATTTTACCAATCTGTCATTCATTATACGCTCTAAAATTTTGGAAAAAGTGGGTAAGATTGAAATTGGCCTGTAGTTACTTATTACTTTTCTGTCACCATTCTTAAAAACTGGAGTTATTACTGATTTTTTGAATGAATTAGGGAATTGCCATGTAAGTAGTTCCAAAGGAACAAGGAATTTTAAAATTCTTAACATGCTACAGTCTAAAACCAACAAAAGATTTGTTGCTTTTTCCTACAAGAATACTGCAATTTCTTTGCTTCTTTTAAGTAAACTTACTCCAGACCCTACTGTACGCTAGCTAGACAGTCATGAAGATAGAGGTCTATTGAACAGGGGTCAAAGTTAAATTACTTTGTGTTGAAAATCAATCCAACCATTGGATTCCTACTGAATAACTTTATAAAGTTAAAATACAGTATAACTCAACTCAAATAAGTCAGAATAATTCAGCGGTAATGAGTTGTTACGAATTTCTATTATGTACATCCGCGTTGAGAGAGGTTTTTGTGAGAAATTCAAATTTTCGTAAGTTTGAAAATTCTTTTAAAAGGCCCGACTTCAAACAACACAAAGTAGATAGTTATAAAAATAGTTTTTGTTTGTTCACGCATGTTTCGGTTGCGGCAACAAAGAGAAACGACGAAACCGACACGCGACGCTCGCATATTTTCAATTTCAAATAGAAAAAAACCTCATCAAAATCGGTTTATTCTTTGGAGAGCTACGAGGGGACAGATAGACGACATATCAAATTTAAAATAACAATCCTCTTTTTTTGTCAGGGATTAAAAATAATGATTTTTATTCTTTGAAATGGCTTATTTTCATAAAGAATTTTTATACCTATCATACTTCATACTTCGTATTCGTATGTTTGTTTGTTGTTTTGTTGGTTTGCCCTTCAATCATGCCGCAACAGAGCTACGGATCCACTTGGTTTTTTTACCGACTTCAAAAAAGGAGGAGGTTATCAATTCGTCTTTTTGTCCACCGATTACTCGTAGACGCCTGAACCAATTTGGCAAATTCTTTTTGTGTTTGAAAGGTATACTCCCCAGGTGGTCCCATAATATAATATTTATCGAAATCGGTCGACCGGTTTTTAAATATCGCAATAAATTATATACTTTGTATAGTGTGTGTAATGTAGTAAAGCGGGAGTTTGAAGTCGGTTGTTTAAGAAGAATTTTTTATATTAAACTAGCTGATGCCCGCGACTTCGTCCGCATGGATTTAGTTTTTAAAAATCCCGCGGGAACTCTTTCATTATCCGAGATAAAAAGTAGCTCTCCCGGTCTGAGGAACCACTACTACATCCATTACTATACCCATGCGAAAAATCGCATCAATCCGCTGTTCTGTTGCGACGTGATTGAAGGACAAACCAACAAACAAACACACTTTCGCATTTATAATATCAGTAATGCTAAAATTATAACACTTTTTATAATTGTCAAATTTTTTACCATACTTAACCAAAGACAAAATTACGTTTAGCTGTCATTTACGTTTTGTTATTCCACTGTCATTTGCGTTTTGTTATTCCATGTCAGATGCATTTTTGTTATAACACGTTTTATAGTGACTTGACGGAAACGCGGTCGAACGGGATAAAAAGTATCCTATGTCCGTCTCCTGGTTCTAAGCTACTTCTCCACCAATTTTCAGCCAAATCGGTTCATCCGTTCTTGAGTTATAAATAGTGTAACTAACACCACTTTCTTTTATATATATAGATTATTGCACGGGTATAGTTGAGGACAATATACGCGCTCGCCGGTCAGCGATGCCGGATATCCGATCCCGTATTATCACCCTCCCCGGACACCGGATATCCAATTTGTGGCACCATGACGTAGTGAGGAATTTGTCTGATTCTTTTAGATAAAGTATTATCTAAAAGAATCAGATAAATACTAACGCTAGACGCTAGTATAGCTGGTAAACTATACTAGCGTCCGCGTCGATTTAGTTTTTAAAATCCCTCGGGAACTCTTTGATTTTCCGGGATAAAAAGTAGCCTATGTCACTCTCCCGGTCCTCAACTATAGTCATGCAAAAAAAACACGTTGACCTGTAGTTTTGTTGCGGCGTGATTGAGTGACAAACCAACAAACAAACACACTTTTGTATTTATAATACTAATAGATAATTTAAAACTTAATGATAAATGCGAAAGTTATGTTGGGTTTTCCTTCAATCACGCATTAACGGAAGAAGAGGTCAATGTGATTTTTTCTGTTCTTATTATCTTAAGTATTTGAGGCCTTGGGGAATAACACAGGCTACCTTTTATTCCGAAAAACAAAAGATGCAAAACTCCAACTCGGAAAACTCCACTGATTCCTACCTTAAAGCAACTTTAGCATTGTAATGTTTTTTTACCTGACCAATAGTTCGAAGAGCTGATGGTCGTTGGGGTCTTTAGGTGCTGGAGTGGCGACCCCGCACCGGGAAGCGCAGCGTTGGCAGACCCCTCGCTAGGTGGGCTGACATCAGCCGCGGCAACAAGGCTGAGGCATGTGAGTCCATACTATTGTCTGTGAGACGTCTATCGGTTGATAAATAAAACCGGCCAAGTGCGTGTCGGGCCACGCACAGTGCAGGGTTCCGTAGTTGCAAGTCACACGTTGCTTTTATTATACGCTTTTTATTAGCTTCACTTGTATGTTTGTAACAATGTTTGTAACAATGTTTGTAACCGACTTCTTTGGGCGCGATTTTGACCCACTTTAAACGGCCAGATTTCGTTCAAACTTTGTAGATTTATCGAGGACCGATGACAATACACTAATTTGAAAAAAAAAAAAAACAAAAGTCATTCAAAATTAGTTGCCGAAAAACAGCAATTATATACTAGGAAGGTACTGCACTAGCGCCCCTGGTAAAATAAATGTAGATAATATTTATAGATATAGATATATCACCATCCATGTTAATTTTACATGGATATATATAGATATATTAAAATTAAAAAAACAAGCTATTAAAAATAAACCAAACTAAAAAGTAGAAAATAAATAATAGTTTAAAAAAACTAAAAACACGCTTTTTATAGAAAACCAAACTAAAAAATAGAAAATAAATTTTAATAAATTTAAATTAAGAATAGGGTCCAAAAATTTCAATAAATATAAATTAATAATAGTGTAAATTAAAAAAATGTATTTTATTTTAAAAAAGCGTGGGGTGCATGGTGTCAATAGTTATAAATATTTTATTGACAGATATGAGTAGAGTGATTATCATTTTGATAATATCTTAAAAACCACCCCACGCTTTTTTTAAAATAAAATAAATTTTTTTAATTTACACTATTATTAATTTATATTTATTGAAATTTTTGGACCCTATTCTTAATTTAAATTTATTAAAATTTATTTTCTATTTTTTATTTTGGTTTTCTATAAAAAGCGTGTTTTTAGTTTTTTCAAACTATTATTTATTTTATTTATGAATTTTGAAAAGTTACACTACGTGTAATACCTAGCCTTAAACCTAACTCCTTAACTTATGAACCCTACTTAGCTGTGATAGTTTTTCTATAAAATTCTTTATATATACTATTGCTGTGAATTTTTTCATGTGTCCTATAAACAACCATTTAGCTGGCAGAGGGGGGGATACTTTAAAATATCATATTTCACAAACGGATCCCTGAATCGAAAAAATGTATTCCGACACCCACAATATTTTTGAAAGACCTATTGAACGACACCCCACACTATGGGATAGACGAGAAAAAATATTCATCCCCACTTTACATGTAGGGGAGGTACCCTAAAAAAATATTTTTCACAATTTTATTTCACCACTTTGTTGGCGTGATTAATATTTATACCCTTGTCAAATTACAGTTTTCTAGTACCAATAGTCTCTGAGACGGACGGACAGACGGACGGACATGACGAAACTATAAGGGTTTCTTGTTTACTACGGGACCCTAAAAAAGGAAGAAGATCTGATCCCTCCTTAATTTAAAATTTTATCATTAACCTGAAAATATTAAAACGTATGTTAATTTACTTGTTCAGGTTTGTAATGTTTGTTTACAGCAAAATGAAGGTGTACCGAAGTATGAAGAGTTCGTTCCTTCGCAAAAATCGCAAACATCTCCACTATCAGGTACTTAATGACTGTCTATTCGTTAGAAGCTGTATTTTTCTTAAAATAAATAATTATTATCTGTTCTTCTTTAATTCAATGTTTAATTTTATCACAAAAATACACAATTAGAATGGCTTTTTTATCAACTGTTGAGATGTCGAAAGTACAAGCACCTTGGACTACCCATGAGATTGAAAGAATAGAGAGTGCACCCGTGTTTGCGCATACACTAGCGCACAGTAACATCTCCTGCAAAATCTGATAATCTCCATTGACAATGGCTACCGTCGCCTTCCGATCGGGAGAACATTATGATTGCTATTACGTCACAGACATTCCCAGTTTTGTTGTAATACCTTATGAGTAAGTAAATAAGTATTAATTATTGTTTTCTTTCTCTTTTTGAAGTAAAACTTCTTTACGCACGCTTGAAGCGTGAATGCGTTACGAAAAGTGTGATCGGACGAGCCGAACGGAAGTTGAGAGGGAGATATAAGTTAGTGAAGATAGAAAGAGAGAGAGAGAGAGAGAGAGAGAGAGAGAGTTACGTTTCGTATATTATTGTAGGGGCAAGAGAGAGGTGCGAGCACACATTTTCTTTCTCTCTTTCTCTCATAGCCAGTCGCGTTTCGTAAGTTTTACTTCAGTCGTGAGGTCTAAAGCACACTACTTTTTTAAAATATACAATATAGGTATGCATACTAATAGTATAATCAAATATACACATGCAATCGATGATGAAGGAAAACTTCGTAAATAAACTTACACGCCTGCCAATTTGCCCTTTTTTCTAAGAAGTGTTGTGATAATGATGATGATGATGATGAAAGAATAATAAAAATTGTAGCTGTTTATTATAGCCAAAGTATGAACAACATTTTTCTTTAGCATCGAGTGTTGATTTTCTAGCCGTCGCGCGTCGGCTACATGATTTTCATAAAAATAGTTAATCAAAGGTCTATATTAAAGCTAATTAGAAATGAAAACAAAAATATATCATGTCATGTAATTTAATGTTGCTCCGAAAAATTGTACCGTAATTACAAAGTAATTATTGTAGGACACAGTTTCCTAAAATTATGTATTACATAAATAGTAATTACCTAATTATTTTTATTTTATATTCATTTTCCATTAAAGAAATTCGATGCTACCTACAAATGCTATGAAATTAATTTGGTTTTTTTTAAATAAATTAATTGCAATAGATCTCTTTTGTTTACCTTTAATTATGTTGTTTTTTTTGTTTATTTGGTGCATAGACTTAATATATTCTACTACCATAAGTAGACCCCTGACATAGTCCAGTAAAAAGTTAAATGAAACCATGATCTGACCAGCTTTGGCGCAATGAGTACAAATGTGTTCATTAATACTTAAATAATGATATTATAAAAGAAATTTTGATTTAAATTTAGGGGAAAGGGATGAAAAAAATAAAAAAAGGGTTGTAAAATGCCTTTTTTTTAAATAACTTAATAACGGTAGGAAAAAGAAAAAACAGTTTCAAGTAAAAGTAGTAGAGAAAAAAATTTTACACAAAAAAGTTCCACTTCATTTTTAGGGTTCCGTACCCAAAGGGTACGAACGGGACCCTATTACTAAGCCTACGCTGTCCGTCCGTCCATCCGTCCGTCCGTCCGTCCGTCCGTCCGTCCGTCTGTTAGCGGGCTGTATCTCGTAAACCGTAATAGATAGACAGATGAAATTTTCACATATTATGTATTTCTATTGCCGCTATAACAGCAAATAATAAAAATTAAATTAAATTAAAAAAATTAAATTAAAATATTTCCATGGGTACATGGAAATATTTTTATTTAATTTTTTTTTAACGGAACCCTAAAAGAGCGAGGCCCGACTCGCACTTGGCCGATTTTTTTTTGCTATCTGCTTTAGTTTAGCTGCAAAAAATAAAAATTAAATTTGCATTGTAATTAATTATAAAGATGTATAAAGGCGGGAAACATAGTGCCTATCCTATCAATTAATTAAGCTTTGAATAACGGTAGTACAGTCAAATTAATAAGGTATTTTTAGGGTTCCGTACCCAAAGAGTACCAACGGGACCCTATTACTAAGCCTACGCTGTCCGTCCGTCCTTCCGTCCGTCCGTCCTTCCGTCCGTCCGTCTGTCAGCGGGCTGTATCTCGGTAACCGTAATAGGTAGACAGTTGAAATTTTCACAGATTGTGTATTTCTATTGCCGCTACAACAACAAATAATAAAAATTAAATTAAATTAAAAAAATTAAATAAAATATTTCCATGGGTACATGGAAATATTTTTATGTATTTTTTTTAACGGAACCCTAAATGAGCGAGGCCCGACTCGCACTTGGCCGATTTTTTTGAAATAGAAGATACTTCCGAACATCATCCAACAGTTTTCAAAATCGGTCATCGTAGCTATTAAAACTCTAACCTGCGTGATGTCAGATTTCAGATTGAAACTTTTTCGCTTTCTATATTAAAAAGTTAGACTTTAGACTGTTTGACTTTAATTTGTTTTTAACCAATTTAAAAAAAGGAGGAGGTTCTCAATTCGTCGGAATCCTTTTTTTTTGTGTATGTTCACCGATTACTCGAAGACACCTGAACCGATTTGCAAAATTCTTTTTTTTGTTTCAAAGGGTATACTTCCCAGGTGGTCCCATTTAAATTTTATCGAAATCGGTCGAGCGCTTTTTACAATAACAACAATAAATTATATACTTTGTAGTGGCGCGGGCGTCTGAAGTCGGTTTTTTAAAAAGTATTTTTTAGTATAGATTATAGCGGCAGTGATCGGCCTAATTTTAGGCCTATATTTTACACACTTCTACTTAGAAGTGTGTACAATATAGGCCTAAAATTATACGCATAATATTGTGACTGGCAACTACGGAACCCTACACTGCGCGTGGCCCGACACGCAATTGGCCATTTATTATACTTTACAAATAAAACTACAAACATACTAGTTTCCAGAGTTACAAACAGAATTCGATAACATAATCAAACTTCATTTGTGTGGGGCTCGCTCGCTGAGTCTTCTATTGCAAACTTCAAAAATCTAGATACTCTGATACAAAAATATGATTGAGTTGCACAGCACAAAACCTGACAATAGTTTGATGAAACGCATGACTTTTGTATACTTAGTTTTAAGCATGGACACGTCTCATATACTTAAGTATTTTGATATGGTATGAAATTCGTATTTTGTCATACCTCCGTATTTTTCAGGTATTTTTCTATCCGTAGTCAACCCAAGTCAACTGACTTGGGTTGACTACGGATCGAATTTTATATTACGCCTCATGCGTACTGCAAATTCACACTGCTGTAATTTTTAATTTCGTACAACTTGGCAAAAAAGTGTAGAAACTGAACTAATTGTTCTCTTTATTTTATATTACGCCTCCTGCGTACTGCAAATTCACACTGATGTGATTTTTAATTTCGTAGAACTTGGCAAAAAAGTGTAGAAACTGAACTAATTGTTCTCTTTATTTTATATTACGCCTCATGCGTACTGCAAATTCACACTGATGTGATTTTTAATTTCGTACAACTTGGCAAAAAAGTGTAGAAACTGAACTAATTGTTCTCTTTATTGACAGCACTATTATGTTGTCAAGTTTCATCGCCGAAGTGTTTTTTTTATTCGATGACAAGCTAGTCCTTGACTGCGATCTCACCTGATGGTAAGTGACGATGCAGTCTAAGATGGTAGCGGGCTAACTTCGAAGGGGTATGGCAGTGAATATTCAACCCATACCCCTAATTGGTTTCTACACGCCATCGTGCCGGAACGCTAAATCGCTTGGCGGCACGTCTTTGACAGTAGGGTGGTAACTAGCCACGGCCAAAGCCTCCCGCCAGACCAGACCAGAGACAATTCAGAAATTATAAATTCCAAAATTGACCCCGCCGGGAATCGAACCCGAGACCTCCCAGTTATAAGACAACACAGCTCACCACTGAGCCAGGGAGGTCGTCAAATGTTATGTCAATGTTATGTTTTGAAATTCGTCAATATTTATTTGAATTCGTAAATACATACCTACGTATTAGTCTAGTCAACAAGTTCAAAAACGTGAAAAATAGAGATAAAGGTCCTAAAAATATGAGCGATGGCTCATTCGAGTCGGAATCACCTCTAGAAAAATGTTTTTGAAGGATTTTGGTGCAGGTAAAAAATTGCAATTGTTATTAGAATAGAATAGAATAGAATAGAAATGTTTTTTATTCAAATAAACTTTTACAAGTACTTTTGAATCGTCAATGAGTCTACCACTGGTTCGGAATGCCGTTCCTGCCGAGAAGAACCAGCAAGAAACTCGGCAATTAACAAAATAAGATGAAAAAAAAATGATTTAATAAAAAATTGGTTTAATGTAGTATACTGTATAAAGTCAAAATGTCATAATAAAAAATATGTTATAATAAAAAAAATAAAAAAAAAATGATATTTCGTTTTTTGTTAGTAACTCGAAAAATATTGACATTTAAGCAATTTTGAAAAAAGCTCGTTAAGGGCTCCGCGCGGCTGTTACAGCATGCGCGCGCCCCCGCTAAAGAGAGTTCAGCAATAAAACTAGTGGTTCGCCCCGAACTGAGACCTCGCGGTAACGGTATCCCATGATTATTCATTCAATCGATACATGATAACCAAAACTGACATTATTATTATGCCCGTTTTCACCAAACATACCTAAATCATCCCCTAAGTAGGAGTCTCTTAACGTAGGTAGCTCCTAAATACAATCCTAAGTCCTAACATCCGTCCCAATATCCTTTTAGGTGTCCCGTACAGGATCGTGATAAATAAGTTGACAGAAAACATCAATCACCTAACTTATAGGTAGCCCGTAAAAGTTAGGGAACGTTAGTGAAAACATTGAATTATTATGTAGGTACTAACGAGTGAAACCGGGTTACGGGCATCTGTACAAATCGTCATCTATCGACGCGAATGGAAAATATACAATATTTAACTAAAATTTAACTAAAAAATAATTTTAATTGAATAATATGGTACAAAAAAAATTACAATACGTACGATAGGTCGTAGTCGTAACTCGTAGTTCCATGGGAATAGTTACTGACTGCGCCATCTATTAGCATTATTGTGAAGCTATGTTGATGCTATATGAATTACTGATGCCCATTAAAAATTAAATAATCTCGTTTCTTTATAATATTCATATAATTTTAGTATTTGTTGTTCAAGTACAGGATATAAGTGACCTAAAAAAATAAAATCAGTTTGAAAATCCATAGCGGATTTTCCTAGAGAGCGTCTTCAAGCGAGCGTATAAAATCGCCACTTTGAAAGCCCCCCATTTCGTCAATTTTAAGGGAAAAATTAAAAAAAAAATATTTTTGTACTCAGTTCAAAATTATCTTTAAAATGATACGTAACAATTTTATGTAACGCGATATTTTTTTTTTTACTTCGCATTCGCTTCTATGAGAGCCCCCCTGAAATAAAGATTTTTATAACTTTTTAAGCCAATTTCGGCTGGAGGCCATCGGTTTACATATTATATCTAAATTTGAAGTAATTACGTTCAGTAATTCAAAAGTTATAAGGCTCTGACAGACGGACGGACGGACGGACGGACGGACGGACGGACGGACGGACAAGTGCAAATCGCTCTAGTTAACTCAGAGACCTCGCTTCGCTCGGTCAAATTTTTTTTTTATAACATAAGATGTTATTTTAAAAATTTGAAAAACTTCTAGTATCTTCTTAACACTTGAAAGAATCGAGCCCTGGAGAAACAAAAGTTTAACCACCATTTTTCAAAAAGTTATTCAATTGTTAACTAACAAATTATTTCCCAATCTCCATTGTCATAAACAATGGGATGAAAGGTATAAATAATTGGCCTATATTTTTGTATCAGAGTATCTAGATTTTTGAAGTTTGCAATAGAAGACTCAGCGAGCGAATTGAGAACCTCCTCTTTTTTTTTAAATTGGTTAAAAACAAATTAAAGTCAAACAGTCTAAAGTCTAACTTTTTAATATAGAAAGCGAAAAAGTTTCAATCTGATATCTGACATCACGCAGGTTAGAGTTTTAATAGCTACGATGACCGATTTTGAAAACTGTTGGATAATGTTCGGAAGTATCTTCTATTTCGAAAAAATACCTTATTAATTTGACTGTACTACCGTTATTCAAAGCTTAATTAATTGAGATAGGCACTATGTTTCCCGCCTTTATAAATCTTTATAATTAATTACAAAGCAAATTTAATTTTTATTTTTTGCAGCTAAACTAAAGCAGATAACAAAAAAATGAAAAGGAACTTTTTTGTGTAGAATTTTTTTCTCTACAACTTTTACTTGAAACTTTTTTTTCTATTTCCTACCGTTATTAAGTTATTTAAAAAAAAGGCATTTTTCAACCCCTTTTTTTTCATCATTTTCCCCTAAATTTAAATCAAAATTTCTTTCATAATATCTTTATTTAAGTATTAATGAACACATTTTTACTCATTGCGCCAAAACTGGTCAGATCATGGTTTCATTTAACTTTTTACTGGACTAACAGCCGCATAATGCGTAACCGATTTTGATTTATCAATAAGTGCAACTTCTATTGACTTCTTCATATTTTGGCGTAACCAAAGTGACGAATTGTGACGAATTGTTTTTGAAATCTGGTCATAGCGATATCAGATGCGCTTTCCTTTTCTATCTTTAGGTATTGCCGCAAGAGATTTTTTTGCTCCTCACTCCTTTGTATGTCTATTCTTACGGTAATAAATACAACGTATACCTACTGAAAGTCCGAAAAGCCACTGCAGGGTACCTTTGTACCTTTCATATAGAACTCTTCAGCACAAGCATTGGACTCGAAGCCCTTATAGTTTTTAAGTAAACCATACTGAAAGTTTTCACCAATAACAATCTTAGCACAGCCCTAGAAAACATAACGCGTCGGTAGACTTACTACCGCGCGCCGCGCGCGTTGTAACCTATTCACGGTTAATCATAGGGTTGTCACAAGTAAGCGCGTTAAGATCTATTGAATAAGTTTGTATGGTAAAAAAAATGTGCTTAATTATATTCAATATTTTTATAGATAGATTATTAGATATTATACAGTACCCGGCGATATATATTGCACATCGGCCTTTGGAATAAAACGCTATTCTATTATATTCACAGTTCGACTGCTTTTTTTTATATGTGTTACGTGATGTGCTCGCCGATTGTGAAGAGATTTCAGTAATTACTACGTGAATTTCTGGCTAGCTTTCCTTGCAATAGAATAGAAATAGCGTTTTATTCCAAAGGCTGATGTGCAGTATATATCGCCGGGTACTGTAGTTTCTTTATTAGCTACACACACGTACCCTGCAGTAATTTTTCAGACTTTCAGTACACGTTGTATATTAAGTCTATGATTTGGTGTACATTATAGAATATTGGATTTATTAATTCATTCAAATCTCCCTTGGCCGTTACCGGTACATAGTCAGGATGGTCTGGTAGTCGCGCTTGACGCGCGCGTCAAAGTCGCGCATGTCGCGTCGCGTCGCCTTGTCGCGCGTCTCGTCGGCCGGCTCGTAGTCGCGCCGCTCGCAGCAGCAGCAGCCGCCGCAGCGGCAGAACGGGCAGCGCGACTTCACCGCGTTCATTGCGCCTGACGCAACGAGTGTATATTGAAACCAGTAGAGTGCGTGGGTGCGCGGCCCGCAAGCCGACCGCGGTTCTTCTACTTGTCAAGTAGACTTTCAGGTCCTGATCATTTTGTATCAAAAATCCACTCTTCCATTACTTATAATCTCTGAGATAGACACCTATGAAATTTGTATAGCCGCCATCTTGAATCTGTAGTTTTGGAATTTCTTCGCTCGTTGGGGTCTCAAGATGCTGGAGTGGCGACCCGCATCTGGAAGCGCAGTGTTGGCAGACCCCCACTAGGAGTACCGACAACATCTAGGCTGTCACTGCTCAATACCTGAGTGGCGATCGCGTAACTTTCATCGCTGTCTTTAAAGGACTTTTTCAATGTCAAAACATAGTTTTAGCCAATAGGAGAAGCCCAAAATCATATTTTGACATTGAAAGAGTCCTTTAAGGACTAAGAAAAAATTGCGCTATAGACCCCCTGTTTAAATAAACGAATGAATAGTCGTACCTAGGTTTCGGACCATTTGTGCGAAGCGCAAGTAAGGCGTGTCGACGACGTCGTCCACGGGCGCCTGGCAGACGCGCACCACGCGCACCACGCGCCCGGGCGCGCGCTCCAGCAGCGTGACGCGCCGCGTGCGCGCGAACAGCGGGCACGGCCCGTTGGGGAACACGCGCTGCAATGTGAGGACCATTTGTGCGAAGCGCAAGTAAGGCGTGTCGACGACGTCGTCCACGGGCGCCTGGCAGACGCGCACCACGCGCACCACGCGCCCGGGCGCGCGCTCCAGCAGCGTGACGCGCCGCGTGCGCGCGAACAGCGGGCACGGCCCGTTGGGGAACACGCGCTGCAATGTGAGGACCATTTGTGCGAAGCGCAAGTAAGGCGTGTCGACGACGTCGTCCACGGGCGCCTGGCAGACGCGCACCACGCGCACCACGCGCCCGGGCGCGCGCTCCAGCAGCGTGATGCGCCGCGTGCGCGCGAACAGCGGGCACGGCCCGTTGGGGAACACGCGCTGCAATGTGAGGACCATTTGTGCGAAGCGCAAGTAAGGCGTGTCGACGACGTCGTCCACGGGCGCCTGGCAGACGCGCACCACGCGCACCACGCGCCCGGGCGCGCGCTCCAGCAGCGTGACGCGCCGCGTGCGCGCGAACAGCGGGCACGGCCCGTTGGGGAACACGCGCTGCAATGTGAGGACCATTTGTGCGAAGTGCAAGTAAGGCGTGTCGACGACGTCGTCCACGGGCGCCTGGCAGACGCGCACCACGCGCACCACGCGCCCGGGCGCGCGCTCCAGCAGCGTGACGCGCCGCGTGCGCGCGAACAGCGGGCACGGCCCGTTGGGGAACACGCGCTGCAATGTGAGGACCATTTGTGCGAAGCGCAAGTAAGGCGTGTCGACGACGTCGTCCACGGGCGCCTGGCAGATGCGCACCACGCGCACCACGCGCCCGGGCGCGCGCTCCAGCAGCGTGACGCGCCGCGTGCGCGCGAACAGCGGGCACGGCCCGTTGGGGAACACGCGCTGCAATGTGAGGACCATTTGTGCGAAGCGCAAGTAAGGCGTGTCGACGACGTCGTCCACGGGCGCCTGGCAGACGCGCACCACGCGCACCACGCGCCCGGGCGCGCGCTCCAGCAGCGTGACGCGCCGCGTGCGCGCGAACAGCGGGCACGGCCCGTTGGGGAACACGCGCTGCAATGTGGCGATGTCTGCCGTGATGTTGTGTGGTGCGGGTTGTTACGTTCCCTCAAATATGGTTGAGCGAAGCAACGGCTAGGTCATGCGACATGCTCGTGAACGGGTTCCACCGGCGGGAATGGGGCTACATTCTGTGTGCCCATCTTAACGTGGGGGATGCCCCGTCGCTCACGTCCGCAGGAACTACCTTTCACTTCCCTGCATGTGTCCCCCGGGTGGTGCTAAACGAGCGACGAACTAGACGGCGTAACATGCCATACGAGAAAAAAAAAAGTGTGTTGAATTATAATTAGACATGCTTTAGTGGAACTCATTGTGAAAACACTGCATACATAGCATAGTATTTATTGTATTGTGAACTTGTTTTGAAAAGAGCAACCGCCGAGTTTCTCGCTGGTTCTTCTCGGCAGGAAGGGCATTTCGAACCAGTGGTAGACTCATCGAAGATTCAAAAGCACTTGTAAAAAGTTTATCTGAATAAAAAACATTTGTAAGGAGACGCCCAAGTATGTCGTTTGTAATATTAAAATTACCCAACTGTGTGCCTAGACTACCCCACCCAAAGATTTGCGCAGACTACCACACCATGCCCGTGCGCTGGCAACCGACTCGATATTCACGCATTCGTCATTCCTAAGATAGGTGCGAAAGAGTGCACATCGCGCGAGGATAGAGCCGGACACTGTCATTGTATCGTATAATAAGTTGTGAATGTTTTAGTGTAAGGATTGTTTGTGTACGAATTATACAAATATCACCCTTATACATTTCTATTCTATTCTATTCATGACGCAACCGTCAACGGCGGTCTTGGCTAGAGCCGGATAAGGGAGCAAATATGGCTCGTGAAACCAAATTTTGTCTGAAAATCCTATTGCACGGCGCACAGTGTAACTGGCCCGATGCATTATACGTGTAGAGATAGGAGATCTTTGGCTGGGTCTTTTTGTTATGTCTTTCGGCGTCGAGGTCCCTTAGTCGACGCTCCTCAAAGGACGCCACAACCTTATCTACTGATTTGCGCCATTCTTGCCTCTGCCACGCAGTTTCCTCCCACCTCTCACTAGATTTGATAATATGACACGAACTGAGATGGCGCTTCAATACATCTTTGTACATTAAAGGAATTGACCGCCAGACTTGCGTTTTTCCTTCTTTAACTCCGAGCAGAAAACGACCTTAGGAAGTCCTGGGCTACACCGTATGTAATGTAGGTAGGAGTTATAATCCCACTTCATTATGAGCAACCCATTAATATCTCACTACTGAGCGCAGGTCTCTCAGAGAAGGGTTATAGGCCATAATCCACTCCGCTTGCCCAATACGAATAGGTAGAATTCATCATCCTTTTAGAAAATTGTGAAGAACTCTCAGGTGTGCAGGTTTCCTCACGATGTTTTCCTTCACCGCTGAAGCATGTGTTATTTAATTTCTTAAACACACATAACTTATACAAGCCAGAGGTGCGTGCCCGGGAACGGACTTGCGACCCCACGAATAAGAGACCGCAGTACTATAGGTCATGGTATACTTTATCTCGGAAAACTAAAGATTACCCGAGGGAATCGAAAAAAATTAAAAAGCGCGGACGATGTCGTGGGCATCAGCTAGTCTCTTATAAAACCAATCTCAAAGTTTAGAAATCAAACGTATGCATAAAAACTCAATTTCAAATATGTCACATGATAATATTACTTACTCGTAATATACAAATGTTTTTTAATCAAAATAAACTTTTACAAAGTTTTTGAATCATAAAGTTAATCAACCATTTGGTTCGGAATGCGTTTTTTTGTTGCTTTATTTGCAAAGTTATGGCATTATTGTTTTTTATTAAGCTTACAAATAAAAAATTCTATTCCATTTGGGAACTTCTTCGATAAACTAAAGCAATAAAATGGTCCACGTACAGGGTATCTGAGAATAGACGAGCACTAACAACGGCTCACTCGAATATTATATGTTTAGGAAAAAGTAGTACAGTCCTTTAGAAATCCCATCCCCAAATTGGCTAGCTAAGCTAGCTGGGAGACTTTAAAGTGCTAGCAATTTCCTTTAAATACAGACAGTTCCTGGCGCAGAGCCAAGTGCAAATGGGAGGGGACGGCGCCAGAGACTTCCATAAGCGCTACGTGCTCTGAAAGCGAAGCCTAACTCACACAATGCGCGTAGGTACCTATCTGCACTGCTAACGTCATACTGAGCGCGCGCGGATGTAAGTATAATTTTATGTATGAAGTTGAGACGATGACACAGCGATGTTGCAACGCGAGTCAAAGTAGAGGCAGGCATTGGCCGAACGTCGTTAATGTGGCCGTTGTGTTCGAGAGGACCTTAAAGTCCTGGTCAGCTTCTCGCAACCTGCACCATACTGAAAAAGCCAGCTCAGCCGAGGTGTTTTGCAGCTCGCCCCTCTACTAGGAGTGCCACCTACCGTGGGCCTCCGTCAGCAGCAATCACGCATGGGCTTCCTCTCCAGCACCAGCTCAGCTGAAGTGTTCTGCAGCTCGCCCCTCCACTCGCAGCGCCACCTACCGTGGGCCACCGTCGGAAGCAATCATGCATGGGCTTCCTCTCCAGCACCAGCTCAGCCGAAGTGTTCTGCAGCTCACCCTCCACTCGCAGCGCCACCTACCGTGGGCCACCGTCGGAAGCAATCATGCATGGGCTTCCTCTCCAGCACCAGCTCAGCCGAAGTGTTCTGCAGCTCGCCCCTCCACTCGCAGCGCCACCTACCGTGGGCCACCGTTGGAAGCAATCATGCATGGGCTTCCTCTCCAGCACCAGCTCAGCTGAAGTGTTCTGCAGCTCGCCCCTCCACTCACAGCGCCACCTACCGTGGGCCACCGTCGGAAGCAATCATGCATGGGCTTCCTCTCCAGCACCAGCTCAGCTGAAGTGTTCTGCAGCTCGCCCCTCCACTCGCAGCGCCACCTACCGTGGGCCACCGTCGGAAGCAATCATGCATGGGCTTCCTCTCCAGCACCAGCTCAGCTGAAGTGTTCTGCAGCTCGCCCCTCCACTCGCAGCGCCACCTACCGTGGGCCACCGTCGGAAGCAATCATGCATGGGCTTCCTCTCCAGCACCAGCTCAGCTGAAGTGTTCTGCAGCTCGCCCCTCCACTCGCAGCGCCACCTACCGTGGGCCACCGTCGGAAGCAATCATGCATGGGCTTCCTCTCCAGCACCAGCTCAGCTGAAGTGTTCTGCAGCTCACCCCTCCACTCGCAGCGCCACCTACCGTGGGCCACCGTCGGAAGCAATCATACATGGGCTTCCTCTCCAGCACCAGCTCAGCTGAAGTGTTCTGCAGCTCATCCTCTACTCGCAGCGCCACCTACCGTGGGCCACCGTCGGAAGCAATCATGCATGGGCTTCCTCTCCAGCACCAGCTCAGCTGAAGTGTTCTGCAGCTCACCCCTCCACTCGCAGCGCCACCTACCGTGGGCCACCGTCGGAAGCAATCATGCATGGGCTACCTCTCCAGCACCAGCTCAGCTGAAGTGTTCTGCAGCTCACCCCTCCACTCGCAGCGCCACCTACCGTGGGCCACCGTCGGAAGCAATCATGCATGGGCTTCCTCTCCAGCACCAGCTCAGCTGAAGTGTTCTGCAGCTCACCCCTCCACTCGCAGCGCCACCTACCGTGGACCACCGTCGGAAGCAATCATGCATGGGCTTCCTCTCCAGCACCAGCTCAGCTGAAGTGTTCTGCAGCTCACCCCTCCACTCGCAGCGCCACCTACCGTGGGCCACCGTCGGCAGCAATCACGCGTGAGCTTCCTCTCCAGCACCAGCTCAGCCGAAGTGTTCTGCAGCTCACCCTCTACTCGCAGCGCCACCTACCGTGGGCCACCATCGGAAGCAATCATGCATGGGCTTCCTCTCCAGCACCAGCTCAGCTGAAGTGTTCTGCAGCTCACCCTCCACTCGCAGCGCCACCTACCGTGGGCCACCGTCGGAAGCAATCATGCATGGGCTTCCTCTCCAGCATCAGCTCAGCTGAAGTGTTCTGCAGCTCACCCCTCCACTCGCAGCGCCACCTACCGTGGGCCACCGTCGGATGCAATCACGCGTGGGCTTCCTCTCCAGCACCAGCTCAGCCGAAGTGTTCTGCAGCTCACCCTCTACTCGCAGCGCCACCTACCGTGGGCCACCATCGGAAGCAATCATGCATGGGCTTCCTCTCCAGCACCAGCTCAGCTGAAGTGTTCTGCAGCTCACCCTCCACTCGCAGCGCCACCTACCGTGGGCCACCGTCGGAAGCAATCATGCATGGGCTTCCTCTCCAGCACCAGCTCAGCTGAAGTGTTCTGCAGCTCACCCCTCCACTCGCAGCGCCACCTACCGTGGGCCACCGTCGGAAGCAATCATGCATGGGCTTCCTCTCCAGCACCAGCTCAGCTGAAGTGTTCTGCAGCTCATCCTCTACTCGCAGCGCCACCTACCGTGGGCCACCGTCGGAAGCAATCATGCATGGGCTTCCTCTCCAGCACCAGCTCAGCTGAAGTGTTCTGCAGCTCACCCCTCCACTCGCAGCGCCACCTACCGTGGGCCACCGTCGGAAGCAATCATGCATGGGCTTCCTCTCCAGCACCAGCTCAGCTGAAGTGTTCTGCAGCTCACCCCTCCACTCGCAGCGCCACCTACCGTGGGCCACCGTCGGAAGCAATCATGCATGGGCTTCCTCTCCAGCACCAGCTCAGCTGAAGTGTTCTGCAGCTCACCCCTCCACTCGCAGCGCCACCTACCGTGGGCCACCGTCGGAAGCAATCATGCATGGGCTTCCTCTCCAGCACCAGCTCAGCTGAAGTGTTCTGCAGCTCACCCCTCCACTCGCAGCGCCACCTACCGTGGGCCACCGTCGGAAGCAATCACGCGTGGGCTTCCTCTCCAGCACCAGCTCAGCCGAAGTGTTCTGCAGCTCACCCTCTACTCGCAGCGCCACCTACCGTGGGCCACCATCGGAAGCAATCATGCATGGGCTTCCTCTCCAGCACCAGCTCAGCTGAAGTGTTCTGCAGCTCACCCTCCACTCGCAGCGCCACCTACCGTGGGCCACCGTCGGAAGCAATCATGCATGGGCTTCCTCTCCAGCACCAGCTCAGCTGAAGTGTTCTGCAGCTCACGCCTCCACTCGCAGCGCCACCTACCGTGGGCCACCGTCGGAAGCAATCACGCGTGGGCTTCCTCTCCAGCACCAGCTCAGCCGAAGTGTTCTGCAGCTCACCCTCTACTCGCAGCGCCACCTACCGTGGGCCACCATCGGAAGCAATCATGCATGGGCTTCCTCTCCAGCACCAGCTCAGCTGAAGTGTTCTGCAGCTCACCCTCCACTCGCAGCGCCACCTACCGTGGGCCACCGTCGGAAGCAATCATGCATGGGCTTCCTCTCCAGCACCAGCTCAGCCGAAGTGTTCTGCAGCTCACCCTCTACTCGCAGCGCCACCTACCGTGGGCCACCATCGGAAGCAATCATGCATGGGCTTCCTCTCCAGCACCAGCTCAGCTGAAGTGTTCTGCAGCTCACCCCTCCACTCGCAGCGCCACCTACCGTGGGCCACCGTCGGAAGCAATCACGCGTGGGCTTCCTCTCCAGCACCAGCTCAGCCGAAGTGTTCTGCAGCTCACCCTCTACTCGCAGCGCCACCTACCGTGGGCCACCATCGGAAGCAATCATGCATGGGCTTCCTCTCCAGCACCAGCTCAGCTGAAGTGTTCTGCAGCTCACCCTCCACTCGCAGCGCCACCTACCGTGGGCCACCGTCGGAAGTAATCATGCATGGGCTTCCTCTCCAGCACCAGCTCAGCTGAAGTGTTCTGCAGCTCACCCCTCCACTCGCAGCGCCACCTACCGTGGGCCACCGTCGGAAGCAATCACGCGTGGGCTTCCTCTCCAGCACCAGCTCAGCCGAAGTGTTCTGCAGCTCACCCTCTACTCGCAGCGCCACCTACCGTGGGCCACCATCGGAAGCAATTATGCATGGGCTTCCTCTCCAGCACCAGCTAAGCTGAAGTGTTCTGCAGCTCACCCTCCACTCGCAGCGCCACCTACCGTGGGCCACCGTCGGAAGCAATCATGCATGGGCTTCCTCTCCAGCACCAGCTCAGCTGAAGTGTTCTGCAGCTCACCCCTCCACTCGCAGCGCCACCTACCGTGGACCACCGTCGGAAGCAATCACGCGTGGGCTTCCTCTCCAGCACCAGCTCAGCCGAAGTGTTCTGCAGCTCACCCTCTACTCGCAGCGCCACCTACCGTGGGCCACCATCGGAAGCAATCATGCATGGGCTTCCTCTCCAGCACCAGCTCAGCTGAAGTGTTCTACAGCTCACCCTCCACTCGCAGCGCCACCTACCGTGGGCCACCGTCGGAAGCAATCATGCATGGGCTTCCTCTCCAGCACCAGCTCAGCTGAAGTGTTCTGCAGCTCACCCCTCCACTCGCAGCGCCACCTACCGTGGGCCACCGTCGGAAGCAATCACGCGTGGGCTTCCTCTCCAGCACCAGCTCAGCCGAAGTGTTCTGCAGCTCACCCTCCACTCGCAGCGCCACCTACCGTGGGCCACCGTCGGAAGCAATCATGCATGGGCTTCCTCTCCAGCACCAGCTCAGCCGAAGTGTTCTGCAGCTCAGCTGAAGTGTTCTGCAGCTCACCCTCCACTCGCAGCGCCACCTACCGTGGGCCACCGTCGGAAGCAATCATGCATGGGCTTCCTCTCCAGCACCAGCTCAGCCGAAGTGTTCTGCAGCTCACCCTCCACTCGCAGCGCCACCTACCGTGGGCCACCGTCGGAAGCAATCATGCATGGGCTTCCTCTCCAGCACCAGCTCAGCCGAAGTGTTCTGCAGCTCACCCTCCACTCGCAGCGCCACCTACCGTGGGCCACCGTCGGAAGCAATCATGCATGGGCTTCCTCTCCAGCACCAGCTCAGCCGACGTGTTCTGCAGCTCACCTTCTACTCGCAGCGCCACCTACCGTGGGCCATCGTCGGAAGCAATCATGCATGGGCTTCCTCTCCAGCACCAGCTCAGCTGAAGTGTTCTGCAGCTCACCCTCCACTCGCAGCGCCAATTACCGTGGGCCACCGTCGGAAGCAATCATGCATGGGCTTCCTCTCCAGCACCAGCTCAGCTGACGTGTTCTGCAGCTCACCCTCCACTCGCAGCGCCACCTACCGTGGGCCATCGTCGGAAGCAATCATGCATGGGCTTCCTCTCCAGCACCAGCTCAGCTGAAGTGTTCTGCAGCTCACCCTCCACTCGCAGCGCCACCTACCGTGGGCCACCGTCGGAAGCAATCATGCATGGGCTTCCTCTCCAGCACCAGCTCAGCTGAAGTGTTCTGAAGCTCATCCTCTACTCGCAGCGCCACCTACCGTGGGTCACCGTCAGCAGCAATCATGCATGGGCTTCCTCTCCAGCACCAGTTCAGCTGAAGTGTTCTGCAGCTCGCCCCTCTACTCGGAGTGCCAACTACCGTGGGCCACCGTCGGAAGCAATCATGCGTGGGCTTCCTCTCCAGCACCAGTTCAGCTGAAGTGTTCTGCAGCTCGCCCTCCACTCGCAGCGCCACCTACCGTGGGCCACCGTCGGAAGCAATCATGCATGGGCTTCCTCTCCAGCACCAGCTCAGCTGAAGTGTTCTGCAGCTCACCCTCCACTCGCAGCGCCACCTACCGTGGGCCACCGTCGGAAGCAATCATGCATGGGCTTCCTCTCCAGCACCAGCTCAGCTGAAGTGTTCTGCAGCTCATCCTCTACTCGCAGCGCCACCTACCGTGGGTCACCGTCAGCAGCAATCATGCATGGGCTTCCTCTCCAGCACCAGTTCAGCTGAAGTGTTCTGCAGCTCGCCCCTCTACTCGGAGTGCCACCTACCGTGGGCCACCGTCGGAAGCAATCATGCGTGGGCTTCCTCTCCAGCACCAGTTCAGCTGAAGTGTTCTGCAGCTCGCCCTCCACTCGCAGCGCCACCTACCGTGGGCCACCGTCGGAAGCAATCATGCATGGGCTTCCTCTCCAGCACCAGTTCAGCTGAAGTGTTCTGCAGCTCGCCCTCCACTCGCAGCGCCACCTACCGTGGGCCACCGTCGGAAGCAATCATGCATGGGCTTCCTCTCCAGCACCAGCTCAGCTGAAGTGTTCTGCAGCTCGCCCCTCCACTCGCAGCGCCACCTACCGTGGGCCACCGTCGGAAGCAATCATGCATGGGCTTCCTCTCCAGTACCAGCTCAGCTGAAGTGTTCTGCAGCTCGCCCTTCCACTCGCGTCGCCGGCTTTTACAGATCGGACGGCACCTGCGATATCATACGAATCTTTTCTTAACCACGACGGAAACTCATCATTATTTCGTTCACTCCTGGACATAGGTCCCTTTAAAGCATCACCATAGAGCGTGATCTTGAGATCGTCGTCCATCCTTCGTCTTTCTCTTTCTTTTTCAGCGCCTGAGCTTTCCGATGCGATTTGGAAATCATTCGTTGTATCGTTTCTAAGAGCTATGTGCTCCGCCCATTGCCACTTCAGCTTGGTGACTCGATGAGCTATGTTTTCCTACAAATCTCTTCATTTATAATGGAACAGAAATTGGAGTAGAGTAGTTTTAACCTAAGAGTACGTGGTTTTTACTACGTAACGTTTTCTGAAAAAATTACTGAGTAGAATTTGATGCAGCAGCATGCAGCAGGGATTGGATGCAGTTCCTTGCAATCATTTTAAGGTTATAATGCCACCAGGGGAATTTATTATGTACTTTATTCACTTGTTTAAGATTTTTCTCTTTCAACCAAGATTATCTTTCAAGATTTCCGTCAAAAAACTTGGCATACTTAATAAGGTCAAGCGGTACTTCATGCCACAACAATAATTGTTTACATTATATCAAGCTCAGGTCAGGTCGTGCATGGAGTACTGCAGTCACCTCTTCAATGGCTCCGCTAAGTACCAACTTGCGGCACTATATGCTGTAGATCGTCGAGCTAGGAAACTCATTGGCAAGGACTCACCACTCTTAGCCAAACTTCAGAGCCTCGAAAAGTTACCGGCATATCGGTATTTTATAGGATACAAGTATTTCGGTGAGTGTGCTCAGGAGCTCTTCGACCTTGTCCCCCCTTCAACTTTTTACCACCGCACTAAGAGATCGGGAGGGCTTCCATTCCTACATCGTTGATATACGAGTACCATCCACGCGCACGAATAGGTCAAGTCTACATTTCTGACTTTGATTATACTAGTGGTTCGCCCCGAACTGAGACCTCGCGGTAACGGTATCCCATGATTATTCATTCAATCGATACATGATAACCAAAACTGACATTATTATTATGCCCGTTTTCACCAAACATACCTAAATCATCCCCTAAGTAGGAGTCTCTTAACGTAGGTAGCTCCTAAATACAATCCTAAGTCCTAACATCCGTCCCAATATCCTTTTAGGTGTCCCGTACAGGATCGTGATAAATAAGTTGACAGAAAACATCAATCACCTAACTTATAGGTAGCCCGTAAAGGTTATGGAACGTTAGTGAAAACATTGAATTATTTATCAAACATTGATGGGAATAGTTACTGACTGCGCCATCTATTAGCATTATTGTGAAGCTATGTTGATGCTATATGAATTACTGACGCCCATTAAAAATTAAATAATCTCGTTTCTTTATAATATTCATATAATTTTAGTATTTGTTGTTCAAGTACAGGATATAAGTGACCTAAAAACATAAAATCAGTTTGAAAATCCATAGCGGATTTTTCTAGAGAGCGTCTTCAAGCGAGCGTATAAAATCGCCACTTTGAAAGCCCCCCATTTCGTCAATTTTAAGGGAAAAATTAAAAAAAAAATATTTTTGTACTCAGTTCAAAATTATCTTTAAAATGATACGTAACAATTTTATGTAACGCGATTTTTTTTTTTTTACTTCGCATTCGCTTCTATGAGAGCCCCCCTGAAATAAAGATTTTTATAACTTTTTAAGCCATTTTCGGCTGGAGGCCATCGGTTTACATATTATATCTAAATTTGAAGTAATTACGTTCAGTAATTCAAAAGTTATAAGGCTCTGACAGACGGACGGACGGACGGACGGACGGACGGACAAGTGCAAATCGCCCTAGTTAACTCAAAGACCTTCGCTTCGCTCGGTCGATAAACTCTAGATACCGCATCACGCAATGAGCGATGCGACACAAACAGGCCAGCTTTTACGAGCGTGTGTGCGTGAGGCACGCACACACGCATAGCAGTGGCTATGTCTTACACCAGCGTCATTTGGATCTTGGAGTTACCAGCTAATGAATCTATCCCGATAAAATGGGGGAAAACTGTAAAATTATGTTAATAATATAATAACATAAATTGTAATATTTTACTATTTAAATGATTTTTTTTTTACTTTATCTATTATGTATAGAAAAATACTATCAAATAAAAGTCAATAACGTATTTACAAAATATGTTTTATTATTTAACATAAGTCGACTTATAAAAATACTAGGGTTTCAAGGTGGCATCGCCTTCTTTTATATTTTTTTAATTAAATTTTTCAAAATTTTATCTTATCTTACAGCTAATACAAAGACAACTCTAGGGGCTAATCTGACTAATTTTAGCGGAAGCGATTGGCATTTTTACGACTACATCGCGTTTTCCCGACTCAAACGCGTTCGATACTATACTAAAAGTAGAGAAGGTCAGCGTCGTTTTTTTGACTGCATCGCGTTTTGGCGATTTTTGGTCGCAAGTGTCAAATCGCGAGATTAAGCGTTTTTGCTACTTTCGATCACAGATTTGAGTTTTATCTAATTGCGCGATCCGATCCAAAGTTAAAATTATAACAGTAAAAGTAATAGGGTTAAGGGGGTCCCCACGGGTTAAAAAATGGTTGCCAAAATTTTAAAAAGTCATCGCCATATTGGAATTCTTTGTTATTGGACCGATTTCGTTCAAAATCGATATTTAGGCTTGTCTGGGGTCAAGAAAGAGGGTATGGTTGCCAAAATTTTAAAAAGTCACCGCCATATTGGAATTCTTTGTTATTGGACCGATTTCGTTCAAAATCGATATTTAGGCTTGTCTGGGGTCAAGAAAGAGGGTATGGTTGCCAAAATTTTAAAAAGTCACCGCCATATTGGAATTCTTTGTTATTGGACCGATTTCGTTCAAAATCGATATTTAGGCTTCTCTGGAGTCAAGAAAGAGGACATGGTTGCCAAAGTTTAAAAAGTCACCGCCATATTGGAATTCATTGTTATTGGACCGATTTCGTTCAAAATCGATATTTAGAATTCTCTGGGGTCAAGAAAGAGGACATGATTGCCAAAATTTTATATTTAATAACTATTTCCTCTTTCTTGAGCCCAGAGAAGCCTAAATATCGATTTTGAACGAAATCGGTCCAATAACAAAGAATTCCAATATGGCGGTGACTTTTTATAATTTTGCCAACTATTTCCTCTTTCTTGACCCCAGAGAAGCCTAAATATCGATTTTAAACGAAATCGGTCCAATAACAAAGAATTCCAATATGGCGGTGACTTTTTATAATTTTGGCAACCATATCCTCTTTCTTGACCGCAGAGAAGCCTAAATTTCGATTTTAAACGAAATCGGTCCAATAACTACGAATTCCAATATGGCGGTGCCTTTTTTAAATTTTGCCAACCATTTCCTCTTTCTTGACCCCAGAGAAGCCTAAATACCGATTTTGAACGAAATCGGTCCAATAACAAAGAATTCCAATATGGCGGTGACTATTTATAATTTTGGCAACCATATCCTCTTTCTTGACCCCAGAGAAGCCTAAATATCGATTTTGAACGAAATCGGTCCAATAACAAAGAATTCCAATATGGCGGTGACTTTTTATAATTTTGCCAACCATTTCCTCTTTGTTGGCCCCAGAGAAGCCTAAATATCGATTTTGAACGAAATCGGTCCAATAACAAAGAATTCCAATATGGCGGTGACTTTTTAAAATTTTGCCAACTATTTCCTCTTTCTTGACCCCAGAGAAGCCTAAATATCGATTTTGAACGAAATCGGTCCAATAACAAAGAATTCCAATATGGCGGAATAATGCGCTTTTGTGTTTGCACACAATATACTTGAACACTATAATAGATTGGTTGCCGTTGCCGAAATTGGTTGGGAGGACATTATTATCATTAACTTTGCGGCATTTGAATGTGATTGGAGTGTAGCATTCAATCCCTGTACAGAGCTTCACAAATCGCAAAACCCCGATGCTTAAAATCGCGGAACGCCGATGCTAAAAAACGCAACACTCTGTTGGTCAGTCGGGAAAAATGAACATGTACAACAAGTTTAAAGACAACTAGTATACCAGGAAATTCCCAATCCAAGACTGGCAACACCACAAAATGACGCGATGGTTTTGTGAATAAAGGTATCAAATTATTAGTTTTGCTTTCGTATATTACTATTAGTTTTGAGTTACTTACCGATGGTAGGAGATTTTGTTAGTTGATTTTAACCGTCCTTTGTAATTTCTGCAAATTTTGATCGCGCAACTTGCCATTTTCAGCAAAATAATCGATCGCAAAAATAAGCCGTACGTGCGTATCACTCGACGTTACAATTGACACTGAGGTGCGGTGAACGCTTTAGAGGAGAACAGTTCACTGATATTTTTATCGACGCTTTTGCGCCGCCGTGACTCTATCTAGAGTTTATATAATCAAAGATTTCTGATTTGCATGGAAAGGGTCTGGAACGCTCTTCCGAAATCTGTGTTTCCTAACACGTACAATTTGGGTCTCTTTTAAGCAAGAGTGAATAGGCATCTTCTAGGCAAACACGTTCCACCTTAGGCCACATCATCACTTTCGGTGTGATAGTGGTCAAGCATATGCATATAATGTATAAAACACACAAGTCTGCCTGCCTTTCTTCCCATTTGGTAACAATAGAATCGAATTACAACAATATTGAACTTAGGGAGTCATACTTGCATAAGTCTGCAGTTTTCTTTGGATCTCGTTTTGTCTTCGGCAAGCTTATCATTTTTAAGCCACGAAATAATTTAGTGAAATATAAAAAGCATTAAACTTTAAACTGCATAATATTTTGTTTTGGCAGGTAAATAAACGTCAGTGCACTGCAAAGTGACATCACATTTGACAATTGTTATGTATACAAAAGAGTATGCCTAACCATGGAGTTATAAGATTTTCTTAGGATGGGTATGGGTACTATTGTATAGTTAAAATTACAAAAAAAAACCGTATAACTTAGTCATAACAATAACTTTATTCAAATAACGATTACGTTTTGATGACAATGTTAATTTAATTGATGCGACTGTTTTCTCATGCGGCATATATTTTTGCAACCACATTCTTTGGTAGATTTCGGTGCCGTCGGTACTTTGATGACGTCATCATCCAAAGCAGGTGACGGGCCGGGTGGTTCCATACACCTGTGAAAGAGTAATTTCATTAATGAGTAATAGTTAATACATATTTCAAAGAAGGTCGTTGGGGTCCGAAGTTGCTGGAGTGGCGACCACGCACCACAAAGCGCATTGGTGGCAGACCCCCCACTAGGTGGGCCTACGACATCAGACGAATTGCAGGGAGCCGCTGGATGCATGAGGCGCAAAACCAAGGCCTGTGGAAGTCCATGCAAGAGAAATTTATTCAGCAGCAGACGTGTATCGATTGAAAAAGAAGAAAAAAGTTAGATTTTTTCTGTTGCATTCAAAGCGATCTTTTGATCCTAATGATTTCATACGACAGCTGTCAGCATAGAATAGAATATAATATAGGAATTAAACATTCAAAAGTCAAAACGTTTCTAAGTATGTAGTAGGTGTGCAGTGATAGCCTAGTGGTTACGACTGTGTTCCCCTATTCGGGGGGTCGCAGGTTCGATCCCGGGTACGTCGGTAAAGTCTTACGAGGGACTTTTCGAAGTTAAGTGCGTTTAATAGTAGTTCATGCAACTGTCATATAATGAAGGGTATTAAAACACGAGTGTGAGTTTATGAAACGAGCGCAGCGAGTTTCATAATAGTAACGAGTGTTTTAATACCCGTGTTATATGCAGTTGCATACACTACTTTATCTTCACTAATGCAATTTATCAAACAACAAGAGTAAAAATCGGTCCAATAACAAAGAATTTCAATATGGCGGTGACTTTTTATAATATTGCCAATCATTTCCTCTTATTTGACCCCAGGGAAGCCCAAATATCGATTTTGAACGAAATCGGTCCAATAACAAAGAATTTCAATATGGCGGTCACTTTTTATAATTTTGCTAATCATTTCCTCTTATTTGACCCCAGGGAAGCCCAAATATCGATTTTGAACGAAATCGGTCCATTAACAAAGAATTTCAATATGGCGGTCACTTTTTATAATTTTTCCAATCATTTCCTCTTATTTGACCCCAGGGAAGCCCAAATATCGATTTTAAACGAAATCGGTCCAATAACAAAGAATTTCAATATGGCGGTCACTTTTTATAATTTTGCCAATCATTTCCTCTTATTTGACCCCAGGGAAGCCCAAATATCGATTTTGAACGAAATCGGTCCAATAACAAAGAATTTCAATATGGCGGTGACTTTTTATAATATTGCCAAAAGATCTTACCAAAGAGTTTTGTGTATGTAAGTGTAGCGGTCATGATCATACACTCATATCATACGTCCACACACCGCGGCTTGCGACGAGCGACTGAGCTCCATTGGACCGCGCTGCTATATAAATAGCGTAGACGCCTCGAAATGCTCGCTGTGCTTGTAGTGAAGGTGCCCGCTCCGCGTTGTGCCGCTGACGAGTGTCGACTGAACTGAAGAATTCGATTGTTCGCCTTTTATAAGAACGACAGGAAAGTCTGCCTGCGCGCACATTGACGAGAATTGAGAGACTGCAGTTTCAGTGCATTTCCGCGAGTAGGTAACGGTATATTGTATACGAGTATTTTGCTCGTCCTGGTATCTAGTTTTGTAAGTCCTCAAATTGTTACTTATTACGTGCCAAAATAAAGGATTTCATGCGATACCAAAATCGAGTTTTATTTACATAATTGAATAGCAAGTGGTAACTATGGACGGCAATAGTGGTGACCCCAAAATAAACAAAGAAGATCTTTCTGAACTCGCAGCCATTTCTCTCAAGTCCCGCATTCCAGTGTTTTGGCGCCATAAGCCACGGCTATGGTTCGCCCAATTTGAATTTATCGTGGCAAGTCAGAAACTCGGCGATGAAGCTAAATTCCAATTTGCTGTCGGTCAACTCGAATTATGCGACATAGAACAAATCAGTGACATCGTTCTGGAACCTCCCGCCACTGCAAAATATGAAACTCTAAAAACAAGATTGATCAACATTTACGAAGAAACAGACACAAAAAGATTACACAAAGTTTTACACGAAATGGAACTTGGGAGTCAGAAGCCGTCACAATTATTAAGGCGAATGCGAGACGTGGCACAAAAATTATTTCCAGAGGAAACATTAAAACTGTTATGGACGAGCCATCTTCCGCAAGCCGTTCGCACCGCGTTAACTATGAGCAGCGAAACAAATCTTGATAAACTCGCCACGACGGCGGATAGGATGACCGAACAACAGAACACTGAAGTAAACGCCGTGTGCCAACCATCAACGTCAACACAGGGCGACAGTGATACGATTTTAAACAAAATCGAAGAATTGTCTAAGGAAATCGCCGCAATTAAACTTAACCAGTCACGCTCATCTCGACCACCTCGACTCCGCAGGTTTAATACATACCGTCCGCCTTCATCTCAAGAAAGGAATTTTAATCGTTCAAGAATATGTTTTTACCATCGTCGGTTTGGAGACCAAGCTTATCGTTGCTTATCACCTTGTGATTTCAAGAACCAAGGCAATAAGAATAACACAAATACGGGAAACTAATGACGACTCACGCTGCGACGGGAGCCCGGGTCGAAGAAGTACAAGTAAACCGTCTATTCATCAAGGACAAAACCAGTGGCCTACGTTACCTGGTCGATACCGGAGCCAATATATCAGTCATTCCACTACGAAACTCAAAGAGAAAAGTGCGTGAGCCACAAAATTACCTGTATGCGGCAAACGGGACTCCCATACCTACATATGGCAGCCACACAGTGGAGCTCGACCTAGGTCTACGGCAAACATATAAATGGACGTTCATCATTGCTTCAGTGAGCCGACCCATACTAGGCGCTGATTTTTTACAGCATTTCAACTTGATGGTTGACATTCGAGGGCGAAGATTAATTGACTCAAAAGGTACTCCGATAGCAAAAGGATGCGTATCTCCGACACAAGAACCAAGTATACGGACCATCGACGATAATCAACCCTATCACGATTTATTGGCGAAGTATCCCGACATTACACGACCCAACGTAATGAAAGCATCTCGAAGCAACGTAGAACATCACATTGAGACCACCGGCCCCCCCGTTTTCGCGAAGGCTCGACCATTATCACCGCAAAAATGCAAAATAGCAAAAGAAGAATTTCAACACATGATGGACCAAGGAATTTGTCGACCTTCAAGTAGCCCCTGGGCTAGTCCATTACATATGGTGGAGAAAAAAAACGGCCAATACCGCCCATGTGGAGACTACAGAAGATTAAATGCGATGACAGTACCAGACCGATATCCCGTACCTCGTCTTCATGATTTCACACATTGTTTGGAAAACAAGAAAATATTTTCAAAACTAGATTTGGAGAAAGCCTACTTCCAAATTAAAGTGCGAGACAGTGATATTCAGAAGACCGCGATAATCACTCCTTTCGGGCTATATGAATTCACCAAGATGTGTTTCGGCTTAAGAAATGCTGGACAAACGTTCCAAAGACACATCGATAACGTACTAAGAGGCTTGCCAGTATTTCCCTTTATTGACGACATATTAATAGCCTCAGAAAACGAAGAGAAACACAGGGAACACCTAGAAGAGGTTTTTAAACGTTTGAATGAAAATGGGCTAACACTGAACGTTTCAAAATGTATCTTTGGTGCACCCCAACTAGATTTCTTGGGCTACACAGTTTCAAAAGATGGCATCAAACCAACGGAGGAGAAAGTCAAGGCCATATCTACTTACCCATTACCAGAAACCATTCAAGAACTCCGGCGGTTTTTAGGGATGTTAAATTTCTACCGTGAAAATATACCACAGGCAGCAGACCATCAAAAAGAGCTCCATAAATACCTTCATAACACCAAGAAGAACGACAAGACCAAAATACAATGGACAGATGTAGCCAAACAGGCTTTTGATAAATGTAAAGATGACATCAAATCTGCAGCTCTATTATACCATCCATCTTCGGAAGTACCATACTCCCTTATGACCGATGCCTCAGACTCGTGCGCCGGTGCCGTCCTACAGCAACAAAGAAAAGGATCCTGGGTACCTATTGGATTTTATTCAAAGAAGTTCACCGAAGCACAAAGAAAATACAGTACTTACGACAGAGAACTATTATCCATCTACATGGCCATTCGTCATTTCCGGCACATCTTTGAGGGTCAAGAATTAACGATATACACCGACCATAAGCCATTAACTTATGCACTCACCGTGCAAAGCAAAATCGAAACCCCACGCAGAGCACGTTACCTGGATTACATTGGCCAGTTTACATCCAAGATTAGATACATCTCCGGCAAAGACAATGAAGTCGCAGATGCTCTGTCAAGAGTAGAAACAATATCTTGTCCTTCTCCGATCAACTACGAACAATTAGCCCGAAGCCAAAAGCACGACGTCGAACTTCAGAACCTACAACATCGAAGCAACCTAAAGTTTAAATCTATAACCCTGCCCGACACTTCAGCAACTATCGTCTGCGAGATGTCTACAGGAGTTGCACGCCCATACCTGACTCTCGAGTTTCGTAAAGCAGCATATGAAGCAATTCACGAACTCAGTCACCCAGGCATAAGAGGATCAAGGAAATTGATTACTTCACGATTTTTCTGGCCCAGCATGAACAAAGATATAAGTGAATGGACTCGAACATGCATATCTTGTCAGAAATCGAAGATTCAAAGACATGTACATTCACCTTTTGAACAGTTCGATGTCGTCGGAAAGTTGCAACATGTCCACATAGATATTATTGGACCACTACCCATATCCAACGGGTACCGATACTGTCTAACTATGATAGACCGAGCAACGAAGTGGCCTGAAGCGTGTCCAATAACAGATATAACTGCAGAAACCGTAGCGACAGCATTCTACGAAGGATGGATTATTCGTTTTGGTCCACCTGAAAAAATTACAACGGACCAGGGCAGACAGCTCCAGAGTGACATATTCAAGAATCTAGCGCGACGTATGGGAATACAGCAAAACCGCACCACAGCTTACCATCCACAAACAAACGGTATAATTGAGAGGTGGCACAGAACGCTTAAATGCGCATTAACATCACGTCTAAATGCAGATAATAATTGGTCTTACGAATTACCAACTGTTTTATTGGGACTTCGCGCAGCCGTCAAAGAAGATATTGGGTACAGCGCAGCTGAGCTATTATATGGCCAAACCATTCGATTGCCGGGGGAGTTCTGTGGAACGGCAAACAATTCCATTGAAACAAGCAGTAAGCTAATGGAAAATATAAGCAACGCAATAAGGAAATCACAAGAACAGCGAACATCAAATTGTCGTCCAATATTTGTACCACAAGACCTTTTAAAGTGTGACCACGTTTTTGTACGGCACGACGCAGTAAGCAAACCACTTACTCCTGCATACGACGGCCCCTTTCCAGTCATCGAACGAAGCTCGAAATGTTTCAAGATTTGCATAAATAAGAAGTTAACAAACATTTCTATCGATCGACTTAAGCCCGCTTATATGGTGAAAAATCCCGAGCATGAAGTAACGCAAGAAGCTAAAAACAACGCTCATATTACGAGGTATGGAAGAGTCTCTAGGAAACCCATACGCTTCGCTGAGGAGGGAGTGATGTAGCGGTCATGATCATACACTCATATCATACGTCCACACACCGCGGCTTGCGACGAGCGACTGAGCTCCATTGGACCGCGCTGCTATATAAATAGCGTAGACGCCTCGAAATGCTCGCTGTGCTTGTAGTGAAGGTGCCCGCTCCGCGTTGTGCCGCTGACGAGTGTCGACTGAACTGAAGAATTCGATTGTTCGCCTTTTATAAGAACGACAGGAAAGTCTGCCTGCGCGCACATTGACGAGAATTGAGAGACTGCAGTTTCAGTGCATTTCCGCGAGTAGGTAACGGTATATTGTATACGAGTATTTTGCTCGTCCTGGTATCTAGTTTTGTAAGTCCTCAAATTGTTACTTATTACGTGCCAAAATAAAGGATTTCATGCGATACCAAAATCGAGTTTTATTTACATAATTGAATAGCAAGTGGTAACTATGGACGGCAATATAAGTTTAGTAGTTTCGACGAAGTTTTCACGTATAACCCAACTGTTTTCAAAAGCCAGCCTAATATCAAAATTTCATACAACTTGTATGAGGATTTTGACATAAGGCTCGCCAGGTTAATTGGTCGCGTTTTATTGATGTTATAATGAGATTTTACGATATCGATGTGGATATTATACCATCATGTGAAATTGCTTAAATTGAGTGTTTTGTTATCTGCGCTATAACAGTAGTAATTATAAGTCAAGTATTGGAAACATAAGTAGAATGTTATAACATTAGTGTAGATAAAAAATTAAATATCACATGCTTTAACGGTGAATGAAAACATCGTGAGGAAACCTGCACACCTGAGAGTTCTTCATAATGTTCTCGAAGGTGTGTGAAGTCCGCCAATTCGCATTGGGCCAGCGTGGTGGACTATGATGGCCTATAACCCTTCTCTGAGAGGAGACCTCGCTCAGTAGTGAGCCGATGATGGGTTGATAATGATGATGATGAATGATGTAGTAGGTACTACCTACATTTTTAGAAATCGCAAAGATTTGTTGGAATGGAAAGGGGAATTTTATTACGACTAAAAATATTTATTTGATTAACAAAGAGCGTTGGATTAACGCTCGCTTCTCATCCAGCCACCGCCTTGAGTGAACGTTGCTTCACCAACGAATTTAATGATAACTATTTGTATCATAGCGTAGGTCCTCTTAGTCCATGAAAAGAAGCTAATGAACACGCTAGTAATTAGAAGAGCGTTTGTGATTGGTAAACATGGGTAACATGGGTAGAATGAGTATGTCACGCACTCTTTAAACATTTCTGTGGTGGTATCGTGTGATGCGGGTTGCTACGTTCCCTCAAATATGGTTGTGCGAATCAACGACTGGGTCATGCTCGTGAAAGGGTTCCACCGGCGGGAATGGGGCTACTTTATGTCTGCCCATCTTAAGATATATTGCATTGTTAGTAGATATGCATTTTTGGAACTTCCCTCATTGTGGAAACCATGCATACATATCATAGTATTTGTTGTTTTGTAAACTTGTTTTGAAAAGAGTAACCGCCGAGTTTCTTGCTGGTTCTTCTCGGCAGGAACGGCATTCCGAACCAGTGGTAGACTCATCGACGATTCAAAAGTACTTGTAAAAGTTTATTTGAATAAAAATTATTTCTATTCTATTCTATTCTATTCATCATATATCATATATCTATCTATTTATATCCATCATATATCTATCTATTTATATCCATCAGGTGAGATCGCCGGTCAAGGACTAGCTTGTCGTCGAATAAAACAAAAAAAAAAAATATGCCGGCTCCCCTCTCTGCCTCAGCCCGCGCGATCGAAACTGTACACATTTCTTATTCCGAATTGCCGCTCTATACAGAACTCTTTGTCCATGAAAAGAAGTTAATGAACACGCTAGGAATTAGAAAAGCGTTTGTAATGGGCATACTTAGGGTGTTCCTTGTCCCATTCGTGAAGCTGGTGGCACATGGCGCGGACGGTCGGCGAGGACGTGGCGGGGGGCTCGCTCAGGTGCTTCCTGATCATTTGTAATGGACATACTTAGGGTGTTCCTTGTCCCATTCGTGAAGCTGGTGGCACATGGCGCGGACGGTCGGCGAGGACGTGGCGGGGGGCTCGCTCAGGTGCTTCCTGATCATTTGTAATGGGCATACTTAGGGTGTTCCTTGTCCCATTCGTGAAGCTGGTGGCACATGGCGCGGACGGTCGGCGAGGACGTGGCGGGGGGCTCGCTCAGGTGCTTTCTGATCATTTGTAATGGGCATACTTAGGGTGTTCCTTGTCCCATTCGTGAAGCTGGTGGCACATGGCGCGGACGGTCGGCGAGGACGTGGCGGGGGGCTCGCTCAGGTGCTTCCTGATCATTTGTAATGGACATACTTAGGGTGTTCCTTGTCCCATTCGTGAAGCTGGTGGCACATGGCGCGGACGGTCGGCGAGGACGTGGCGGGGGGCTCGCTCAGGTGCTTCCTGATCATTTGTAATGGGCATACTTAGGGTGTTCCTTGTCCCATTCGTGAAGCTGGTGGCACATGGCGCGGACGGTCGGCGAGGACGTGGCGGGGGGCTCGCTCAGGTGCTTTCTGATCATTTGTAATGGGCATACTTAGGGTGTTCCTTGTCCCATTCGTGAAGCTGGTGGCACATGGCGCGGACGGTCGGCGAGGACGTGGCGGGGGGCTCGCTCAGGTGCTTCCTGATCATTTGTAATGGGCATACTTAGGGTGTTCCTTGTCCCATTCGTGAAGCTGGTGGCACATGGCGCGGACGGTCGGCGAGGACGTGGCGGGGGGCTCGCTCAGGTGCTTCCTGATCATTTGTAATGGGCATACTTAGGGTGTTCCTTGTCCCATTCGTGAAGCTGGTGGCACATGGCGCGGACGGTCGGCGAGGACGTGGCGGGGGGCTCGCTCAGGTGCTTCCTGATCATTTGTAATGGGCATACTTAGGGTGTTCCTTGTCCCATTCGTGAAGCTGGTGGCACATGGCGCGGACGGTCGGCGAGGACGTGGCGGGGGGCTCGCTCAGGTGCTTCCTGATCATTTGTAATGGGCATACTTAGGGTGTTCCTTGTCCCATTCGTGAAGCTGGTGGCACATGGCGCGGACGGTCGGCGAGGACGTGGCGGGGGGCTCGCTCAGGTGCTTCCTGATCATTTGTAATGGGCATACTTAGGGTGTTCCTTGTCCCATTCGTGAAGCTGGTGGCACATGGCGCGGACGGTCGGCGAGGACGTGGCGGGGGGCTCGCTCAGGTGCTTCCTGATCATTTGTAATGGGCATACTTAGGGTGTTCCTTGTCCCATTCGTGAAGCTGGTGGCACATGGCGCGGACGGTCGGCGAGGACGTGGCGGGGGGCTCGCTCAGGTGCTTCCTGATCATTTGGGACTTCACCCTCTGACTCGGCGAGATGGACAGATGCGGCGGCTCTGCGTGGTCACCTGTACACAAAAACACATGAAATAACCTTCCTTTTTTACAAGATTTTATTTAACTTGCAATGTAGGTATGTAGTATATTATATCTATGTTTAGATCAAAATATGTGTATGTTTATGTCAATTAATCTTTCAAGATGAATTAGAACCAATTCTCGGTTTCCAATTCTGCAGAAACTTTGCATGACAATGCAATATTTATTGTGGATGGATGGAAATGGAGCATGGAGTCGGAAAATGGCTATCTTCTTCTTCTTCTTTATCAACCGATAGACGCCCACTGCTGGACAAAGGTCTCTTGCATGGACTTCCACAGGCCTCGGTCTTGCGCCGCCTGAATCCAGCGGCTCCCTGCGACTCGTTTGATGTCGTCGGTCCACCTGGTGGGGGGTCTGCCAACACTGCGCTTCCCGGTGCGGGGTCGCCACTCCAGCACCTTGGGACCCCAACGACCATCAGCTCTTCGAACTATGTGCCCCGCCCATTTCCACTTCAGTATCGCGACTCGCTTAGCTATGTCGGTGACTCTGGTTCTCCTCCGGATCTCCTCATTTCTGATTCGATCCCGCAGGGACACTCCGAGCATAGCTCTCTCCATCGCCCGCTGAGCGGTCCTGAGCCTACTTATGAGGCCCTTAGTTAGCGACCATGTCTCGGATCCGTAAGTCATCACTGGCAACACGCACTGTTCGAAGACTTTAGTCTTCAGGCACTGAGGAATTTTGGACGAGAAGACATCTCGGAGCTTCCCGAACGCTGCCCAGCCGAGTTGGATTCGGCGGTTGATCTCTTTCTCGAAATTGGACCTACCTAGCTGGACTGTGTGTCCCAGGTAAATATACTCGTCGACAATTTCGAGTGCAGAGTTCTCAACAATTACTGGGTGGAGCGGTGCATGAGCATTGGACATGATTTTCGTCTTGCTCATGTTCATTTTCAGGCCCACCTGTTGAGAAACCCTGCTGAGATCGTTGAGCATTGTATTGAGGTCTCTCAGAGTCTCTGCCATGACTACTATGTCATCGGCAAATCGCAGGTGAGTGATGTACTCGCCGTTTATGTTGATGCCAAGCCCGTTCCAATCCAGAAGCTTAAAGACGTCCTCCAACGCAGCGGTAAAGAGCTTCGGGGATATAACGTCTCCCTGTCGCACTCCACGCTGCAAGTGGATTGGCCTCGTAGTCTGGTCCTGTATACGTACTGACATTGTGGCGTTTTCATACAAGCACTTCAACACTTGGATATACCGGTAGTCAATCCGGCATCTCTGCAGCGACCTCAACACAGCCCAAGTTTCCACCGAATCGAAGGCTTTCTCATAGTCCACAAACGCTAAGCAAAGTGGCCGGTTATACTCTTCCGTCTTTTGTATAACCTGCCGCAGCGTATGAATGTGATCTATGGTACCAAAGCCTTTTCGGAATCCGGCTTGTTCGGGAGGCTGGAAGTCGTCGAACCTACGAGCGAGACGATTCGTAATGACTCTCGAGAACAACTTATAAACATGACTCAACAACGAGATGGGTCTATAATTCTTCAACAAGGTATTATCACCCTTTTTGAAGAACAGAACCACCACGCTCCTGTGCCATGCTTCCGGCGTTGTGCCCTCGTGGATGACGGAATTGAACAATCGCTGAAAGATCTTAAGTACCGGTTTTCCACCCGCTTTCAGGAGTTCCGCAGTGATTCCGTCATCACCAGGCGCCTTGTTGTCCTTGAGCTGTTTGAGAGCCATTCTAATCTCGTATAGGCTGACGTCCGGGATATCTTCGGTATAGTGTCGGGTCAGTTTGGCTCTGGGATCTTTCGCCAAATCTTCAACAGGTTTTTGTGTCGTGGTATATAACTGTCCATAGAACTTCTCAACCTCTCCCAATACCTCAGGTCGAGAAGAGACGAGACGGCCGTCATCAGTTTTCAGCCGCGTCAGCTGGCTCTGTCCGATAGACAGATCTCTCGCGAACACTTTTGAGCCTTTGTTCCGCTCAATGGTATCTTTAATACACTTGGTATTAAAGACACGGAGGTCGCGAGTTTGTGCCTTAGAGATCTGCCTATTAATCCGCCGGTAGGCAGCCGCGTCTGCCGATGACTGCAGCCTCATCTCTTGTCTCTCCTTCATTAGCTTGAGAGTATGGTCAGAGAACTTTTCGGTTCTTTTCCTGCGATGGGTCTTAAAGAATTAAGACCCCACAGTATGGACAGTTTCCACGAACCTGTTGTTTAGATCGTCCACAGAAACGCAGTCTGCTAGGCACTCGAATCGGTTCTGCAGTTCGAGTTGGAAATTTTCGGGATTTTGGATCTGAGCACGAGAAGGTCGGAGAGTGGACTTCACCAGTCTGGCCCTTTCCAGCTTTACATTAATATTCAACGTGCCTCTTACCATCCGGTGATCGCTACCGGTTTTCACCCTATTGATCACAGAGACATCATTGAATATATGCCGCTTGGTCGACATAATGAAGTCGATCTCATTTCTCGTGGAACCACCGGGACTCAACCATGTCCATTTTCTGTGTGGCCGCTTCCTGAAGAAGGAGTTCATCATAAAGAGGCCCTCCTTCTCCATGAAGTCGGCCAACATTTGGCCCCTTTGGTTCCTTCGCCCATACCCAAAATGCCCCACTCTCGTCTCTGCACCGCTTCGTTCGCCCAGCCTTGCATTGAAATCCCCCATCACAACACTGTAATGAGTGGCAGAGGCGTGTATGGCTTTTGATATATCCTCATACAGCGCCTCTACCTCCTCGTCAGAATGTGTCGATGTCGGTGCGTAGACCTGTATAACCTTCAGCGAATACCGTTTGGTGATTCTGAGTATAAGGTACGCTACCCTTCTCGACACACTCTCGACTTGTACAATGTTGTTGACGAGGGACTTGTGGACGATGAACCCGACACCACCCTGGGACTGTTGATCGCCCTCCCGGTAGTAAAACAAGTTGCCGGAATTGAGGATTATCGAGTCCTCCCCCTCTCTTCGGACTTCAGACAATCCTATAATATTCCAGCGCAACTTGCTCACTGCTTCTTCCAGCTCGATGATCTTCTCGTCGGTCCTCAAAGTGCGTGCGTTATACGTCACCAGGTCCAGTCGTCGGGGTTGGCAGCGGAATCTCGTCCGGAGATTCTTAGCACCCCCTGCCCCGCCATTACCGTGACCGCTGCCAGGGTCAGGAATAGCGAGGCCGCCGGGAACTAGGGGCCATGGTTTTCTGTGATTATCCATTAAGGTTTTGCCCATAATGACCACGCTGGGCAGGCGTGTTGGTCATCGCAGGGCTAGACTGATCGCACCAGTGTCGCTGCTGCCCGACACCGGCCTGTGCCATTTGCTCAGTCTAGCCAGTATGAAATGGTTATACCGCCATTTGTCGGTCGTCATAGCCTCGTCAGTAGACTAGCAGGGGGCACCACGGGCAGGTGAGGTTGACGTTTGGAGCGCTAGATGGAGTTGCGCTCCCTTACCCCCCATGGCTATCGGAGCTCAGTAATAAAACGACGTAACCCCATCGAATTTGGGCTCGTTTGATTCGTCTTGACAAATACTCTGGCCCTAGATGATATCAGGTGTCTGATGATGTATCCAGCCACTAAAAGGAATTTTTAAAAATAAAATTTTTAATTTACACTTGTTTGTTGTTTGTCTTAATACGGAGCGATGATAGCCTAGTTCAGTTGTGTTAAGGTTTTGGCATCATTTCTGGGAGTCCAAGGTTCCTGTCACGGGCTAGGGAAACATCGGGAGCAAACCTGTGTGCCTGAAGGTTCCCCGTGATGTTCTCAAAGATGTGTGCAGTCTGTACGTTCGCACTTGACCAGCGCTGGACTGCGGCCCACACGCTTCTCATTCAAGAGGGGACCAGGCAGTTGCCGGCATAAGTTGAGATGAATGAAAAATAATAAAAAACTTGAGAGGTGTCAGGGGACACCCGGATGGAACGAAGTTCCTTTCGATAAAGTAATTTGGCATTGTGTTCAATATTTTCACAGTACAATATTAGATCTCCGTAGCCTTGTGGTTTCTACAGTCGCTATACAGTTAAAGGTCAATCACGAACACAATGCCAAATTCACATTCAAAAAAGTGTCGGTTTCAAAAAAGTGTCGTTCCGTCTAGCCCCCTTCCGCACCGCACGATAAGGAACTACGTTCCAATATTAATTTAATAAAATAAATAGCATTCATTTATTATATTATTAAGGGTCGATTTCACAAACATAAAATAAGTCTTATCACACTATCATCACACTACTCATACTATCACGCTAACATTATAAAGGTGAAAGTTTGTGTGTGTGTGTGTGTGTGTGTGTGTGTGTGTGTGTGTGTGTGTGTGTGTGTGTGTGTGTGTGTGTGTGTGTGTGTGTGTGTGTGTGTGTGTGTGTGTGTGTGTGTGTGTGTGTGTGTGTGTTTGTGTGTGTGTGTGTGTGTGTGTGTGTGTGTGTGTGTGTGTGTGTGTGCATGTTTATTACTCTTTCACGCAAAAACTACTCGACGGATTTGGCTGAAATTTGGAATTAAGTTTATACCTTGGATTAACACAAAGGCTACATTTTATATCGGAAAATTAAAGGGTTCCCGCGAGAATCAAAAAACCTTTATCCACTCGGACGAAGTCGCGGGTGTCAGCTAGTCAGTCATAAACTTGATATTTTGGCAGATCACGTCACTCAACCGATTCGTGAAATTGGTACAGAAGTCAATACGAATCAAGTAAAGACTTGAGCCAAAAGAAGTTCAAAGCTTTGCTAAAAAGAAAGGCACAAATTGGATAGGAGAGCAAATAGAAAATGTGGCAACATAATTAAGTACAAATAAATTAAAGATTCTTTTTACCGACTTTTTCCCCGCTTTATATCTAAGAAATATGAAAGGAAGTTATGTATACAAAGTTATTTAATTTATACCAAGTAGAACGGTGAAATAACACAAAATATAAAAGATTCAAGTTCAACTCGAGGATAATTCCCGGAAAGTTGTATTTCAGTGTGATGAACCTTGGAATTGTTGTTCTACACTTTAATTACATTGAAATATATTCTATGCTGATGCCCGCGACTTTGTCCGCGTGGATTTAGTTATGAAAGTCCCTCGGGAACTCTTTAATTTTTCGGGGTAAAAAGTGGCCTATTTCCCTCTCCAGGTCCTCAAGTATAGCCATGCAAAAAATCACTTCGATCCGTGTCCCTGTTGCGGCGTGATTGAAGGACAAACCAACAAACTAAGAAACACACTTTCGCATTTATAATATTAGAATGATGATAGGTACTTTTTTATAGGAAAAGCAAATGGTTTATTCTTAACAATAATAATATTACTATAATATTATTCATATTAGGTATATATTATTTAGGATTGGTAACTTAGTCGTTCCTAGATATCGCCCTTCCTACAAACAATAGCTCCGTATACAGCAACGTTCGAGTACTGATAATATCATTGTTTGAAAACGTCACACATCGGTTACTACGAGACTATGTGGGTACGCCAGTTCAGGCGTACTATGAATTGCAGCAATTTACCAGTACGCCGACGGTATCTAGCAGGTGCGAAGCGAATACCAATCCTAAATCTATGATATTATTGTAGTTTAGGAGTAAGCGGAGGACATCAGACTAACGTAAAAAGCAGCTCAGCTAGTTCAATATACCTGCAGCATAATTTTTTTGTTAACGGAAAAGCTAAATTCGGATATGATACTTATTCTGAGTACATGACTGTGTAATTCTGTTTTCAAAAATAAAATATGAAAACTGACTGTTTATCTTTGATGCTAAAGGCTATTTTTAACCGACTTCAGAAAAAGGGAGGTTATAAATTCGACACGTATGTATGTAATACTATTGGAACTATAAAATATTCACATAATATGATAATCTATTAGGGTTTCCAAACAAATATACAATTTGTTTTGTATGTATATCTCTGAAACTAGTCATCGATTACGATATTCTTTTTTATTTGCTTATATTAACTTCAACTTAGGGAACAAAAATTTCATCAAAATTGATTCAGTAGTATTTATAATAATAATACGGACTAATTTTACGTGTAACGGCTTATTGATACGAGCTACGGAACTTTATCCCCCTTTGATAACATACCGGTGTAAAAGGGGAAAAAGGATTTTTTTGAAGTCAGCTTAATTTTTAAGCTATTGCATAGCTTTTATCGCGGGCTTTAAGAGCGGCGACCGAATCAAGAAATTCCGTAACGAAAATAAATCTAATACCCCCCACTCCGACCGGCACAGCGGTGAGGCGTTGAAAGCCGTGCATCGTCTAACGTCGTTTCAGTTCGACAGGCTTCAGCACGGTATTTGTGTGCGTGCGACTAGACGTATGCGTGTACACTGTACGCTTATTTCAGTTACCATAAACCTATAGTTTCAATGATAAAAAGTCCTGAATAACCTACATGTATTCACACGCGCATACATGTACATACGCGCTCAAAAAGTGTAACTTGAATTAATATCAAAGAAAAAACTTGAATTAATATCAAAGAAAAAAAAAATTGCATATAATATTATAATTGCATAAGTTGATAAAAAATGCTATGCAATAGCTTTACCGCGGCAGTCCCCGAGTGCCACCAAAGTTTTTTTTTTAACTTAATTATTACTTGATAGTTCAATATCCGCGCAAAACACTTGATAGTTCAATATCCGCGCAAAACACTTGATAGTTCAATATCCGCGCAAAACACTTGATAGTTCAATATCCGCGCAAAACACTTGATAGTTCAATATCCGCGCAAAATACTTGATAGTTCAATATCCGCGCAAAACACTTGATAGTTCAATATCCGCGCAAAATACTTGATAGTTCAATATCCGCGCAAAACACTTGATAGTTCAATATCCGCGCAAAACACTTGATAGTTCAATATCCGCGCAAAATACTTGATAGTTCAATATCCGCGCAAAACACTTGATAGTTCAATATCCGCGCAAAACACTTGATAGTTCAATATCCGCGCAAAATACTTGATAGTTCAATATCCGCGCAAAACACTTGATAGTTCAATATCCGCGCAAAACACTTGATAGTTCAATATCCGCGCAAAATACTTGATAGTTCAATATCCGCGCAAAACACTTGATAGTTCAATATCCGCGCAAAATACTTGATAGTTCAATATCCGCGCAAAACACTTGATAGTTCAATATCCGCGCAAAACACTTGATAGTTCAATATCCGCGCAAAACACTTGATAGTTCAATATCCGCGCAAAATACTTGATAGTTCAATATCCGCGCAAAATACTTGATAGTTCAATATCCGCGCAAAATACTTGATAGTTCAATATCCGCGCAAAACACTTGATAGTTCAATATCCGCGCAAAACACTTGATAGTTCAATATCCGCGCAAAATACTTGATAGTTCAATATCCGCGCAAAACACTTGATAGTTCAATATCCGCGCAAAACACTTGATAGTTCAATATCCGCGCAAAATACTTGATAGTTCAATATCCGCGCAAAACACTTGATAGTTCAATATCCGCGCAAAACACTTGATAGTTCAATATCCGCGCAAAACACTTGATAGTTCAATATCCGCGCAAAATACTTGATAGTTCAATATCCGCGCAAAACACTTGATAGTTCAATATCCGCGCAAAATACTTGATAGTTCAATATCCGCGCAAAATACTTGATAGTTCAATATCCGCGCAAAATACTTGATAGTTCAATATCCGCGCAAAACACTTGATAGTTCAATATCCGCGCAAAATACTTGATAGTTCAATATCCGCGCAAAATACTTGATAGTTCAATATCCGCGCAAAATACTTGATAGTTCAATATCCGCGCAAAATACTTGATAGTTCAATATCCGCGCAAAATACTTGATAGTTCAATATCCGCGCAAAACACTTGATAGTTCAATATCCGCGCAAAATACTTGATAGTTCAATATCCGCGCAAAACACTTGATAGTTCAATATCCGCGCAAAACACTTGATAGTTCAATATCCGCGCAAAATACTTGATAGTTCAATATCCGCGCAAAATACTTGATAGTTCAATATCCGCGCAAAACACTTGATAGTTCAATATCCGCGCAAAATACTTGATAGTTCAATATCCGCGCAAAATACTTGATAGTTCAATATCCGCGCAAAACACTTGATAGTTCAATATCCGCGCAAAATACTTGATAGTTCAATATCCGCGCAAAATACTTGATAGTTCAATATCCGCGCAAAACACTTGATAGTTCAATATCCGCGCAAAATACTTGATAGTTCAATATCCGCGCAAAATACTTGATAGTTCAATATCCGCGCAAAACACTTGATAGTTCAATATCCGCGCAAAACACTTGATAGTTCAATATCCGCGCAAAATACTTGATAGTTCAATATCCGCGCAAAATACTTGATAGTTCAATATCCGCGCAAAATACTTGATAGTTCAATATCCGCGCAAAATACTTGATAGTTCAATATCCGCGCAAAACACTTGATAGTTCAATATCCGCGCAAAACACTTGATAGTTCAATATCCGCGCAAAATACTTGATAGTTCAATATCCGCGCAAAATACTTGATAGTTCAATATCCGCGCAAAATACTTGATAGTTCAATATCCGCGCAAAACACTTGATAGTTCAATATCCGCGCAAAACACTTGATAGTTCAATATCCGCGCAAAATACTTGATAGTTCAATATCCGCGCAAAATACTTCTTCTTCTTCTTCTTTATCAACCGATAGACGTCCACTGCTGGACAAAGGTCTCTTGCATGGACTTCCACAGGCCTCGGTCTTGCGCCGCCTGAATCCAGCGGCTCCCTGCGACTCGTTTGATGTCGTCGGTCCACCTGGTGGGGGGTCTGCCAACACTGCGCTTCCCGGTGCGGGGTCGCCACTCCAGCACCTTGGGACCCCAACGACCATCAGCTCTTCGAACTATGTGCCCCGCCCATTTCCACTTCAGTATCGCGACTCGCTTAGCTATGTCGGTGACTCTGGTTCTCCTACGGATCTCCTCATTTCTGATTCGATCCCGCAGGGACACTCCGAGCATAGCTCTCTCCATCGCCCGCTGAGCGGTCCTGAGCCTACTTATGAGGCCCTTAGTTAGCGACCATGTCTCGGATCCGTAAGTCATCACTGGCAACACGCACTGTTCGAAGACTTTAGTCTTCAGGCACTGAGGAATTTTGGACGAGAAGACATCTCGGAGCTTCCCGAACGCTGCCCAGCCGAGTTGGATTCGGCGGTTGATCTCTTTCTCGAAATTGGACCTACCTAGCTGGACTGTGTGTCCCAGGTAAATATACTCGTCGACAATTTCGAGTGCAGAGTTCTCAACAATTACTGGGTGGAGCTGTGCATGAGCATTGGACATGATTTTCGTCTTGCTCATGTTCATTTTCAGGCCCACCTGTTGAGAAACCCTGCTGAGATCATTGAGCATTGTATTGAGGTCTCTCAGAGTCTCTGCCATGACTACTATGTCATCGGCAAATCGCAGGTGAGTGATGTACTCGCCGTTTATGTTGATGCCAAGCCCGTTCCAATCCAGAAGCTTGGCATCGTTGGCAAGACGTCCTCCAACGCAGCGGTAAAGAGCTTCGGGGAGATAACGTCTCCCTGTCGCACTCCACGCTGCAAGTGGATTGGCCTCGTAGTCTGGTCCTGTATACGTACTGACATTGTGGCGTTTTCATACAAGCACTTCAACACTTGGATATACCGGTAGTCAATCCGGCATCTCTGCAGCGACCTCAACACAGCCCAAGTTTCCACCGAATCGAAGGCTTTCTCATAGTCCACAAACGCTAAGCAAAGTGGCCGGTTATACTCTTCTGTCTTTTGTATAACCTGCCGCAGCGTATGAATGTGATCTATGGTACCAAAGCCTTTTCGGAATCCGGCTTGTTCGGGAGGCTGGAAGTCGTCAAACCTACGAGCGAGACGATTCGTAATGACTCTCGAGAACAACTTATAAACATGACTCAACAACGAGATGGGTCTATAATTCTTCAACAAGGTATTATCACCCTTTTTGAAGAACAGAACCACCACGCTCCTGTGCCATGCTTCCGGCGTTGTGCCCTCGTGGATGATGGAATTGAACAATCGCTGAAAGATCTTAAGTACCGGTTTTCCACCCGCTTTCAGGAGTTCCGCAGTGATTCCGTCATCACCTGGCGCCTTGTTGTCCTTAAGCTGTTTGAGAGCCATTCTAATCTCGTATAGGCTGACGTCCGGGATATCTTCGGTATAGTGTCGGGTCAGTTTGGCTCTGGGATCTTTCGCCAGATCTTCAATAGGTTTTTGTGTCGTGGTATATAACTGTCCATAGAACTTCTCAACCTCTCCCAAAACCTCAGGTCGAGAAGAGACGAGACGGCCGTCATCAGTTTTCAGCCGCGTCAACTGGCTCTGTCCGATAGACAGATCTCTCGTGAACACTTTTGAGCCTTTGTTCCGCTCAATGGTATCTTTAATACACTTGGTATTAAAGACACGGAGGTCGCGAGTTTGTGCTTTAGAGATCTGCCTATTAATCCGCCGGTAGGCAGCCGCGTCTGCCGATGACTGCAGCCTCATCTCTTGTCTCTCCTACATTAGCTTGAGAGTATGGTCAGAGAACTTTTCGGTTCTTTTCCTGCGGTGGGTCTTAAAGAATTTAGACCCCACAGTATGAACAGTTTCCACGAACCTGTTGTTTAGATCGTCCACAGAAACGCAGTCTGCTAGGCACTCGAATCGGTTCTGCAGTTCGAGTTGGAAGTTTTCGGGATTTTGGATATGAGCACGAGAAGGTCGGAGAGTGGACTTCACCAGTCTGGCCCTTTCCAGCTTCACATTAATATTCAACGTGCCTCTTACCATCCGGTGATCGCTACCGGTTTTCACCCTATTGATCACAGAGACATCATTGAATATATGCCGCTTGGTCGACATAATGAAGTCGATCTCATTTCTCGTGGAACCATCGGGACTCAACCATGTCCATTTTCTGTGTGGCCGCTTCCTGAAGAAGGAGTTCATCATAAAGAGGCCCTCCTTCTCCATGAAGTCGGCCAACATTTGGCCCCTTTGGTTCCTTCGCCCATACCCAAAATGCCCCACTCTCGTCTCTGCACCGCTTCGTTCGCCCAGCCTTGCATTGAAATCCCCCATCACAACACTGTAATGAGTGGTAGAGGCGTGTATGGCTTTTGATATATCCTCATACAGCGCCTCCACCTCCTCGTCAGAATGTGTCGATGTCGGTGCGTAGACCTGTATAACCTTCAGCGAATACCGTTTGGTGATTCTGAGTATAAGGTACGCTACCCTACTCGACACACTCTTGACTTGTACAATGTTGTTGACGAGGGACTTGTGGACGATGAACCCGACACCACCCTGGGACTGTTGATCGCCCTCCCGGTAGTAAAACAAGTTGCCGGAATTAAGGATTATCGAGTCCTCCCCCTCTCGTCGGACTTCAGACAATCCTATAATGTTCCAGCGCAACTTGCTCACTGCTTCTTCCAGCTCGATGATCTTTTCGTCGGTCCTCAAAGTGCGTGCGTTATACGTCACCAGGTCCAGTCGTCGGGGTTGGCAGCGGAATCTCGTCCGGAGATTCTTAGCACCCCCTGCCCCGCCATTACCGTGACCGCTGCAGGGTCAGGAATAGCGAGGCCGCCGGGAACTAGGGGCCATGGTCTTGTGCGAATATCCATACAAGGTTTTGCCCATAATGACCACGCTGGGCAGGCGTGTTGGTCATCGCAGGGCTAAACTGATCGCACCCGTGTCGCTGCTGCCCGACACAGGCCTGTGCCATTTGCTCAGTTTAGCCAGTATGAAATGGTTATACCGCCATTTGTCGGTCGTCATAGCCTCGTCAGTAGACTAGCAGGGGGCACCGCGGGCAGGTGAGGTTGACGTTTGGAGCGCTAGATGGAGGTGCGCTCCCTTACCCCCCAATACTTGATAGTTCAATATCCGCGCAAAACACTTGATAGTTCAATATCCGCGCAAAATACTTGATAGTTCAATATCCGCGCAAAACACTTGATAGTTCAATATCCGCGCAAAATACTTGATAGTTCAATATCCGCGCAAAATACTTGATAGTTCAATATCCGCGCAAAATACTTGATAGTTCAATATCCGCGCAAAACACTTGATAGTTCAATATCCGCGCAAAATACTTGATAGTTCAATATCCGCGCAAAATACTTGATAGTTCAATATCCGCGCAAAACACTTGATAGTTCAATATCCGCGCAAAATACTTGATAGTTCAATATCCGCGCAAAATACTTGATAGTTCAATATCCGCGCAAAACACTTGATAGTTCAATATCCGCGCAAAATACTTGATAGTTCAATATCCGCGCAAAATACTTGATAGTTCAATATCCGCGCAAAACACTTGATAGTTCAATATCCGCGCAAAATACTTGATAGTTCAATATCCGCGCAAAACACTTGATAGTTCAATATCCGCGCAAAATACTTGATAGTTCAATATCCGCGCAAAATACTTGATAGTTCAATATCCGCGCAAAATACTTGATAGTTCAATATCCGCGCAAAACACTTGATAGTTCAATATCCGCGCAAAACACTTGATAGTTCAATATCCGCGCAAAATACTTGATAGTTCAATATCCGCGCAAAATACTTGATAGTTCAATATCCGCGCAAAACACTTGATAGTTCAATATCCGCGCAAAATACTTGATAGTTCAATATCCGCGCAAAATACTTGATAGTTCAATATCCGCGCAAAACACTTGATAGTTCAATATCCGCGCAAAACACTTGATAGTTCAATATCCGCGCAAAATACTTGATAGTTCAATATCCGCGCAAAATACTTGATAGTTCAATATCCGCGCAAAATACTTGATAGTTCAATATCCGCGCAAAACACTTGATAGTTCAATATCCGCGCAAAATACTTGATAGTTCAATATCCGCGCAAAATACTTGATAGTTCAATATCCGCGCAAAATACTTGATAGTTCAATATCCGCGCAAAACACTTGATAGTTCAATATCCGCGCAAAATACTTGATAGTTCAATATCCGCGCAAAATACTTGATAGTTCAATATCCGCGCAAAACACTTGATAGTTCAATATCCGCGCAAAACACTTGATAGTTCAATATCCGCGCAAAATACTTGATAGTTCAATATCCGCGCAAAATACTTGATAGTTCAATATCCGCGCAAAACACTTGATAGTTCAATATCCGCGCAAAATACTTGATAGTTCAATATCCGCGCAAAATACTTGATAGTTCAATATCCGCGCAAAATACTTGATAGTTCAATATCCGCGCAAAATACTTGATAGTTCAATATCCGCGCAAAACACTTGATAGTTCAATATCCGCGCAAAACACTTGATAGTTCAATATCCGCGCAAAATACTTGATAGTTCAATATCCGCGCAAAATACTTGATAGTTCAATATCCGCGCAAAATACTTGATAGTTCAATATCCGCGCAAAACACTTGATAGTTCAATATCCGCGCAAAATACTTGATAGTTCAATATCCGCGCAAAATACTTGATAGTTCAATATCCGCGCAAAATACTTGATAGTTCAATATCCGCGCAAAACACTTGATAGTTCAATATCCGCGCAAAATACTTGATAGTTCAATATCCGCGCAAAATACTTGATAGTTCAATATCCGCGCAAAACACTTGATAGTTCAATATCCGCGCAAAATCATTAATATATATATAGCTGCTGGGGCTGATTCACTGACTGATTCACTGATTCATTCACTCACTCATTGATCACCTCTCCTGTAAAATTTTGTATGAAAAAATTTTTTTTCACTGATGGTTTCGTATAGAGGAAAAAAATTCATTCGGAGGAAAAATATGGAGAGAGCTGATGATTGAGGATTTCGGAGACGGGTGAAGAGCACGGCCAGGGTATCGAAGATAGGTGGGGGGTGCTCGAACAAATGTCATTCGAAACCTCATCCAATTCGCAGTGAGCTGAAAAAAAATTCAAAATGGCGGAAAAAAGATGGCCGCCATACAAATTTCGTCGGTGTCTATCTCGGGGAGTATAAAACATGGAAGAATGGTTTCTTGGCAAAAGATGATCAGGACCCAAAGGTCTATTTGATGAATAGAAAAAAATCCAAGATGGCGGATTTTTTTTTCTTCATACAAAATATATGGCGAATATTGAAGGGACTAGAAGCTGAGAACTATGCAACACTTTGATACGGTTCCTTTTCAAAATTTGTTTTTATAGAAGAATTCTCATTCTGACAAATGATGAGATATGCTGATCGAGGATTTGGAAGGTGGGTGAGGAGCACGGCCAGGGTATTGAAGATAGGTGGGGTGTGCTCGAACAAATGTCACTCGAAACCCCATCCAATTCGCAGTGAGCTGAAAAAAAATTCAAAATGGCGGAAAAAAGATGGCCGCCATACAAATTTCGTCGGTGTCTATTTCGGGGAGTATAAAAGATGGAAGAGTGGTTATTTGATAGAAAATGATCAGGACCCGAAGATCTACTTGATGAGTAGAAAAACCGCGGTCCGCTTGCGGGCCGCGCACCCACGCGCCCTACTAGTTAATATATATATAGCTGCTGGGGCTGATTCACTGACTGATTCACTGATTCACTGATTCACTCACTCATTGATCACCTCTCCTGTAAAATTTTGTATGAAAAATTTTTTTTTCACCGATGGTTTCGTATAGAGGACAAAAATTCATTCGGAGGAAAAATATGGAGAGAGCTGATGATTGAGGATTTCGGAGACGGGTGAGGAGCACGGCCAGGGTATTGAAGATAGGTGGGGTGTGCTCGAACAAAAGTCACTCGAAACCTCATCCAATTGCCAGTGGGTTGAAAAAAAATTCCAAAATGGCGGATTCAAGATGGCGGCCATACAAATTTCGTCGGTGTCTATCTCGGAGAGTATAAAAGATGGAAGAGTGGGTTCTTGGCAAAAGATGATCAAGACCCGAAGGTCTACTTGATTAATAGAAAAAAAAATCAAGATGGCGGTTTTTTTTTCTCCATACAAAATATAATATGGCGAATATTGAAGAGACTAGAAGCTGAGAACTAAGCAAGACTTTGATATGGTTTCTTTTCAAAATTTGTTTTTATAAAAGAATTCTCATTCTGACAAATGATGAGATATGATGATCGAGGGTTTGGAAGGTGGGTGAGAAGCACGGGCAGGGTATTGAAGATAGGTGGGAGGTGCTCAAACAAAAAATACTCGAAACCTCATCCAATTGGTAATGAGCTGAAAAAAAATTCAAAACGGCGGATTCAAGATGGCGGCCATACCAATTTCATAGGCATCTATCTCGGAGAGTATAAAAGATGGAAGAGTGGTTATTTGATAGAAAATGATCAGGACCTGAAAGTCCACTTGACGATAGAAAAACCCGCGGTCCGCTTGCGGGCCGCGCACCCACGCGCCCTACTAGTACTTATATATCGAGCTTCGACTCCCACTTAACATGTTTTAATTACATCTTTTGTATACGTTTTCAGGGTAAAATGTAGCATGGTTGGTTTTTATTGTTAATTGGTTTTCAGCCTGATCAAACACCGTTGTATAATATTATATTTCTGGAACAAATATTAATATTCTCTCATTGGGTATACAACTAACCCTTAGCTGGATCATTCGGCTCCTCTTCGTCGTAACTGATGAGTCCCAGACTGCAGTGCGAAGTCGGCAGTCTCGATTCAAAGGCTCGATCGATCAGACCTGACCAGGTACGATAAATAATTTATTTATAAGGAACGTTATAAAATAGACATTATGAAATTAATAGTAATTGACTTTGGGGTTTTTTATGAGTGTGTTATGCTGGGTCCTAAGTCCTGGGTCATTCAACATTCATGAGCAACCCATTAATGTCTCACTACTGAGCGCAGCTCTCCTTTCAGAGAAGGGTTATAGGCCATACTCCACCACGCTGGCCCCATGCGAACTGGTGAACTTCACACACCTTCGAGAACATTATAGAGAACTCTCAGGTGTGCAGGTTTCTCACAATATTTTTCTTCACCGTTGAATCAAGTGATATTTAATTACTTAAACGCACTTAACTCCGAAAAGTTAGAGGTGCGCGCCCCAGGAACCTGCGACCCCCGAATAGGAGACCGCAGTCCTAACCACTGGGCTATCACTGCTGCTTGCAATCCTAGGTAAGAAGGATGAAAACGGCCCGCTAATTTATGAGTTTTAAAAAGTTTCTAAATACAAAATGTACCTCTGTTAACATAGATTTAGAATTGATACTTGAGCCGCTATTAGATACCGCCCTTCCTACAAACAATAGCTCCATAAATGCGGCAACGTTATATCATAGTTTGGATGAAGACGTCAAACATTGTTCCTACGAGACTATGTGGGTACGTCAGTATGATTTGCCGCAATTTACTAGTACGCCAACGGTATCTAGTAGGTGCGAAGCTACTACCAATCCTAAATCGATGTCTTTTAATTTATAAAAATCCTCCTCCTTACCAAAATCTGTAGGGTTCTCAAGGAACATTTCCTTTGATATTTCATATCTATAGGTTCACTGGCTAAGGAGGTGCTTGGTCCGTCTGTCTGTCACGGAACTGATTGAGATCTTATATATAAAATTCCTTCCTCCTCCGAAACGGCTTTACTGATTTTTACCAAAGTTTATATGCATATTCAGTAGGTCTGAGAATCGGCTACTATGTATTTTTCATACCCCTAAATGATAAGGGAGACCAACCACTAAATATTTTTGTTGGCGGTACGAAGTTCGCTGGGTCAGCTAGTATACATATATTTAAGACGGATCCTACCCTTCTCTTCAACCAACTCCAGCATCGACACAGCAGTTTTCTCTACACTCTTCAATTTCGGCGTCGCTAGGGGTTGTTCTAACATTGAAACGTCGTATTCGTCTGATTGCGACATATCTTCAGTCAAATCCAAATCCTATACAAAATTGATTAGAATAGAATAGAATAGAATAGAATAGAAATATTTTTTATTCAAATAAACTTTTACAACTGCTTTTGAATAGTCGATGAATCTACCATTGGTTCGGAATGCCCTTCCTGCCGAGAAGAACCAGCAAGAAACTCGGCGGTTGCTCTTTTCAAAACAAATTTACAATACAGTAAATACTATGCTATATATGCAGTGTTTCCACAATGAAGGAAGTTCCAAAAATGCATACCGACTAACTTCTATCTTAAGATGGGCAGACATAAAGTAGCCCCATTCCCGCCGGTGGCACCCGTTCACGAGCATGACGCATGACCCAGCCATTGCTTCGCTCAACCATATTTGAGGGAACGTAACAACCCGCACCACACGACACCACCACAGAAATGTTTAAAGAGTGCGTGACATACTTATGCTACCCATGTTAAGGCATCGAATTGAAAACTAATATTCAAATACTCATTTTAAGACATCACTTAGATAGATGAGATTGATCTAATTAACCTTTTGCGGGCGATAAGTTCATCGCGCCGTGATACCCTAACGGCGGAATGAGCAGAATAACCGCACAATTACTACACGCAAGTTAATGATATTGTTGCGTTACAGCAATGGTTGTCGTAACAGCGTGTTCTTGCAGAGGGACGTCGTTGAAGGAATAAAGAAACACAGACTGCAGTGTCTAATGGTAGTGGCATATATTACGTATTTACAAAAGATCTTATATACTAATTAATTTTATAAATAAAGGTGGGAAGAGATGTGCTTGGATATTACGTACGTGCAAAAGTTGCTGAACTAATATTATTATAAGTTTGTTGAAATAAATTACAAGGTTTTGTTATTGCGGAATTAAATATGCTATGAGGTCCGTATGGTCACGTCTCGTACGTGCCAAAGATATTCCCCCCTTTAGGGAAAATAGGAATACGTGTCCATTAACTGAAACTAGCACTTATAGTTGTACTCTACACATTGATTGACCTTTGGAGCCCTTTTAACATGCGCTGCTCCATGCTGCGGCACAGTTTCATTATAATCCAGACGGCTATACCCGCCAGTAGTATGAAAAGTACTGCGCCGATCAGCAGCTGCAGCCCCTTGAATTCATTTAGGACGGCCTGTAACTGTCTTAGGCCTCCGTCCTCGCTGTTGTTTTGTATCATGTTGACCTGTTTTTCTTCTTCTTTTTGGTGGCTGTTGGATGATCCCATGATTTCGTCGGTTAGTCGGTAGTATTGCTGGAAACAGCGCTGAACTGCGAGGTCCATTTCACTCGTCGACTACTTATACTGACGAAAAACGGACAGTAGGGCGAGATACGCGTCCTGAACGTGTGACCTTTTGTTGGGATATCTCGCTGTGATCTATCGCTCTGTCGTATCTTATAGCGTTGTCACGTTCATTCTTATCTTCGTTTAACAGAAATGCTGGCTTGACCATTGAACGAGACGGCAAAGAATATAACGTATCAATACGTTATATTCTTTGCCGTCTCGTTCAATGGTGAAGACTTTATCGTTTCGTCTGATTACTCGGAAGGATCCCTCATACGGAGGAGTTAAAGATGGACGTAGTCTATCGCACCTCAGGAATACGTGCGTACAGTCTGACAGGCGCGGGTGGACGAAAACGTTTCGATTTGAACTCTCTCTTTGCGGAATGTTCGTGGCTCGACTTATGTTTTCTTTGATGTCTTGAACGAATTCGGGGTATGTGGTCTCTGTCTTGTCGCCGAAAAAACTTGCCGGTAACCGAATAGCTGTGCCATAAACGAGTTCTGCGGCGCTATAGCCAGTATCTTGTCGATAACTGGAACGTATGCCTAATAGAACTGATGGCAATTCTTTTGTCCAATTCGCTGTGTTTGCACGAGCCCTTAATGCTGTTTTTATCGTCCTGTGTAATCTCTCAACTTTCGCGTTTGATTGTGGGTGGTAAGGTGTGGTCCGGATCCTCTCAATTCCCATTAATTTTGCGAGACTTTTGAGTATCTCACTCTCCATTTGAAGCCCCAAATCTGACGTTAAATGGATAGGGGTCCCGTACCTGCAAATCCATCCTTCATACACCAGTCTGGCTACAGTGGTGGCTGTAATATCAGATACAGGAAAAGCTTCTGGCCATGACGTGCATCGATCGATCATCGTTACTAAATACCTTTTGTTTTGTGATGTAGGTAATGGTCCGACGATGTCAATATGTATGTGCGAAAAACGCTGTGCAGGCATAAATTTCCCGAGTGGCGATACTGTGTGCCTATGCACTTTTGATAGTTGGCATGGTAAGCACGAATCGCACCACTGATTTATTTCTGTGTTCATGCTAGGCCAAATGTAATTTCTTCCGATTAATTTCCTTGTCGTATTTTTGCCAGGATGGCTGAAGTTGTGATAGCTGTCAAAAATAGTTCTTCTAAGTTGCTTCGGAATGTATGGTCGCGTAATTCCGGTAGAAATGTCGCAATAAATCTTGCTACTTGTATTGGGTACTGCTACTCGCGTCATGTGTAATGACCTATTTTGTTTGAGTTGCTGTAGCTCGATGTCACCCTCTTGGTATTTTTCTAGCTCAGAATAATCGATAACGGTGGGTAACGTGATAGTTTCCACAACTCGAGATAAGGCGTCAGCCACTACGTTGTGATTCCCGCTTACGTGCTGTATATCGGTGCTAAATTGTGATATAAAATCCAAATATCTTATTCTCCTCGGAGTGTCATCTAGTGACGGCTTCTTGTCGAAGGCGTGCACCAATGGTTTGTGGTCGGTGTAAATCGTAAAAATGCGACCTTCTATCAGTCGTCGGAAATGTTTTACCGCCATATAAATTCCGAGTAGCTCTCGATCATAAGTTGAATACTTGACTTGCGTATCCGATAAGGATTTTGAAAAATATGCAATAGGTATCCATTTTTGCTTGACCTTTTGTTGTAAAACTGCGCCGACGCATTTTAAACTAGCGTCGGTCATTATTGCGATCGGTGCGTTTTCATCAGGAAATGCTATCGTTGCAATGTCACGCAAATCTTGCTTGCATTGTTGAAAAGCACGCTCGGCCTCTGCGTTCCACTTAATCAGCGTATTGTCGTTCTTTCTTGAATTTATTAAAAATATGTTGAGTGGAGCTTGATGATTGGCGGATTGCTTGATTGCATGTCTGTAAAAGTTGACCATGCCCAGGAAACGACGAAGTTCCTTCACAGTTTTGGGTTTGGGATAATCGATGATTGCTTGAATTTTTTCTTGTGTTGGTCTCATTCCTTGGCTCGTTATATGATAACCAAGAAAATCTAGTTCTTGTTTGGCAAACTCGCATTTGTTCATGTTGATTGTAATACCATTTTGTTGCAGTCTCTTGAAAACTGTTTCCAGATGTTTGTAGTGTTGTTCCTCGGACTTGCTTGCGATTAATATGTCGTCGACAAAAATGAAAACGTAGTCCAAATCTCGGAATATTGAATCCATGAATCTCTGGAAGGTCTGTCCTGAATTACGTAAACCGAAAGGCATTTTTAAAAATTCGTATAAACCGATCGGTGAAACGATCGCGGTTCTCTCGGGTTCCGCTACTGGTATAGAATGATAAGCCTTCCTAATGTCGATTTTGCTGAATATGTTTTTTCCGTTTGCGATATATGTAAAATCCAGTAACCTTGGCAACGGGTATCTGTCTGGAACAGTAATCTTGTTTAAGGCGCGGTAGTCACCGCAAGGTCTCCATTCACCATTCTTCTTTTTTACCATGTGCAATGGACTGGCCCATGGGCTACTGGATGGTCTGCAAATTCCCATCTCCATCATCTCTTGAAATTCTTTTTTAGCGATTTTGTACTTGTCAGGAGGAAGTGGACGAGCTTTGGCGCATACTGGAAATCCTTCCGTGATGATGTGATGTTGAACATTGTGTTGCGTAGGTCCTTTCATTGAAGTTGGCCTTGTAATACTTTCGTATTTTTCTAGTAATTGTTTGAGAGGAGCGGATAAGTTGTAGTCGACGGAGCGGACGGACGGAATATTTACTCGTATATAATTCATTGGTTTCTTGATTTCAGTCGTTTTGTCGATTAAGGTTTTCCCGTGTATGTCTACCAAAAGTTGGTAGTGGTCTAGGAAATCAGCTCCTAATATAGGCATCTTGACGTCGGCAATAACGAAGGTCCAGATGAATGGGCGGCGTAACCCCAAATTTAAGGTTAGGGTTTTTTCTCCATACGTATTGATAATGGTTCCGTTGGCGGCAAATAATTTCAACTCGCTTGCCTTTTTTGAGCTCTGTGATGGCTTTGAAATGACTGAAATGTTCGCCCCAGTGTCCACGAGGAATCGATAACCACTGTTAGAGTCGGTAATCGTTAGGCGATTTGAGGGAAGAATAGCACAGAGTCTCGCCGCACGCTGTGCTGAATCTAGTTTTCCGAATGTTTGTTTACCCAAGAACAGGGGTTTTCACACTTTCGAGCTTTTTCTTTAAAGTTTTTATGATAGTAACAAAAATTGCTTCGTTGTTCCGATCGTGAATGCAGGCGTGAACTTGACCTAGGTCTATTGTACCGAGGTTGACTAAAACTGCTGCGTCGATGCATTGTTCGCGCGCGGTCATTGCGTAGCGCTGCAATTTCTAACTGCATCGTTGCAATTTGTGACGTCAGTTGGGTGATTAAATTTATGTCAGCTGATGCCGAAGACGATATGTTCGTATTGCAGCGGCTGTTCTCGTAGATGCGATCAGCCATTTCGCTTAGCTTGTCCAGTGCCAAATTTTCGGAAATCGCTAACACGGAGGTTACGGATGGAGGAAGTTGTCTCATCCATAATAAACGTAGTGTGTCGTCATTAATCTTGCCGCAGCCAGCTTCTTTCATTTTTCTTAATAGTTGAGATGGCTTTTGATCTCCCAGATCCATCTCAGACAAAAGCTTATGGAATCGCCGATGTTCGCTTTCTTCATAACAGCTGATGAGCCGTTCCCGGATGCAGTGGTACTTGTTCTCTGAAGGCGGACTCGTTAAAATGTCGCTGACTTGATGGATGACGTCTTTGGGTAATTTTGATACGACCGCGTTGAACTTGTATTCATCGCCTTGTTTCTGTGGAGCCACAATCGCGTCAAATTGAGAGAACCAAAGACGCGGTGAATCCGTCCAGAACTGCGGAATCCTCTCTGCTATTGAGACTGATGCCACCAAGTCTGTGCTGCCGTTGAGTTGTTCGTCTTTAGAGTTGCCAGCGCCGAAACCTTTGACAGGTGTTTGACGAGCCATGATGACGAAAAAATATGACTCACAATGATGAGGATGTCTTGATGTGTTGGCCGATCTCGTTGGTTGGTTGGACACGTTGGGTACGATCTCGTCGGATGAACGCGTCGGATGACTCGGTTGAGGATCACTGCTTCGTACGTCGGAGAGCAGAATCACGTTGAGGTTTTTATCACGTCGGGGTCACCACTGTTGCGTTACAGCAATGGTTGCCGTAACAGCGTGTTCTTGCAGAGGGACGTCGTTGAAGGAATAAAGAAACACAGACTGCAGTGTCTAATGGTAGTGGCATATATTACGTATTTACAAAAGATCTTATATACTAATTAATTTTATAAATAAAGGTGGGGAGAGATGTGCTTGGATATTACGTACGTGCAAAAGTTGCTGAACTAATATTATTATAAGTTTGTTGAAATAAATTACAAGGTTTTGTTATTGCGGAATTAAATATGCTATGAGGTCCGTATGGTCACGTCTCGTACGTGCCATAGATATCACAGTGATTTGCATCAGCCGGTCGGTTCTGTAAAAACCACACGTCGCAACTTCAAGGATTTATCTGTAAGGCCGCGGCCGTACTGGTGAGGCGACTGCGACGCGACGGCGATTTCGTTCAAATGAACCCCTATATGCAAATGGGACCGGCCGCATCAGATAAGCGACGTTTATTTGTTTATGTCGCACGTAATTTTAAATAGTAATAAAACCAATGAATACGCACTGATTACGGCCAGTCACCATTAGAAGCAGTGATAGCCTAGTGGTTACGACTGTGGTCTCCTATTTAAGGAGTCGCAGGTTTGATCCCGGGTACGCACCTCTGACTTTTCGAAGTTAAATGCGTTTAAAAAATTGATAAATATCACATGCTTTAACGGTGAAGGAAAACATCGTGAGGAAACCTGCACACCTGAGAGTTCTCCATAATGTTCTCGAAGGTGTGTGAAGTCCGCCAATTCGCATTGGGCCAGCGTGGTGGACTATGGCCTATACCCTTCTCTAAGAGGAGACCTCGCTCAGTAGTGAGCCGATGATGGGTTGATGATGATGATGACGGCCAGTCAACACGCGATGTAAGCGCGATTCGCTAGTTTATCGTCGTTGCAATGCGGACACACGGTGTATTGCGTCGCGTCGCGTCGCTTGTGCTGAGAAAACCATACTTCGACATTGATGCAGTGATTTAAGGATTGATGCAGCTTTTACAGAATCGGTCCACGGAGGCTTCTGTTTGACGTAAATGGGAATCAAACTACCAGTTACTGTATCTATCCGCTAGCATAACAACGGTTTCGTGATGAAAGTGTGATACGAGCCTTATTTCTTTTGACGTGATAACGTCTTATAAATCGATGAACACCGGCTGCACGCACGAAAAAGTGTCACGTTCCGCCTGAGCCTGAGCATGCAAGCGAGAGCGCGGAACAAGCGATAGAGAGGCACGATCTGCCCAAGCGTTGGCTTGTAACTAGGGAGTGCCCGTACGTTATCACGTAAAACTATCGTCAGTGAACCGACTTTACAGACAACCAATCTTTTTTTTAAAGAACATTAGCCATGCTGAACATGATTAACATCCCCCCTCCCCCAATAAGCAAAAGGCTTGTGCAGGAGGGGGTACAACAATAGTGTAAGTACCGGGTATTCCGGGTATTCCGGGTATTCCGGGTATCATCAATCTTTATCAGACTGCAGGAACTGTTAGACTATTGAGGCTTCAAGCTCTTAGATTACCTCCCTGGCCCAGTAGTGAGCGCTGCTGTGGTTTTATAACTGGGAGGTCTCAGGTTCGATTTTAGGCGGGGTCAACTTGGGAATTTACAATTTTTGTCCCTGTTACGAGCTGGTGGGAGGCTTTGGGTGAGGCTAGTTACCACCCTACCGTCAAAGACGCGCTGCCAAGCGGTTTAGCGTTCCGGCACGATGGCGTGTAGAAACCGCGGGGTGATTACGTATCTCGCGACAGGCTTGCGACAGGCGTAAATCTCGCGATCGCTGCTGTCAAACGTCAATTTAAACGTCACTTTTGTATTACGTAAATATTTTTACATACTATTTGACATTTCGCGACCGGTCGCTTTGCTATTGCTGTCGCGTTGTTACTGCTGTCGCTACTGCAAAGTTTTACGTAATCAGCCCGCCGATTAGGGTATGGGTTGAATGTTCGCTGCCATACCCCTTCCAAGTTAGCCCGCCCATCTTAGACTGCATCGTCACTTAACATAAGATATAATATTATTATACTTTATTCTAACAAAGTTGCATGGGTTAAATCGGCTTCGCATCCGGCTGCCAACAAAATAGTATAAAAAACTTATTACAACGTAATAGCTTCATAATAATATTGTAAAATGATTATTTTGAAAAGAGCAACTGCTGAGTTTCTTGCCAGCTCTTCTCAGCAGAATCCGCTTTCCGAACCGATGGTAGAGTCATGACGTGTCATAAGAGCCACAGGTTGGCCTACGTGAAACAAATAATTTTGAATTTTTTTTTGAACATCAGGTGATATTCAAAATGAATGAATCTTGTAAACCTGTTTTCCGAAAACTAAAAATATTGCCACTCCCTTGCATGTACATTTTGGAAATTGCTAAGTTCTTTAAAGAAAACCCCCATATATTTAAATTTAGCCATGATAATGTTGAAAAGAGAACTATGAGAAATCTGAATAAATTAATTTTTGACAGAATTTCAAAAACGACACTGTGTCGGAAAAATTGTTACGCTATGTGCATAAAGATTTTTAATAAACTACCCGTAGAAATTAGGATTCTCTCACAGAAAAAAATTAATTATAAACTTAAGAAATGTTTGCAAGAAATTTTTTTTTATACAATGAACGATTTCTTGCAACCTTTTCAGTAATTTAAATTAATAAATAAATATTACTTAGTTATAAGGACAACTATTAACTATGTAACTAATTACATATTTGCATGCTACTCTGTGGCGGATTGAAGCGAATGTATTATAATTGTTAAGATCTTAAATGTACTCAATCTGGCAAATAAATAATTTGAATTTGAATTTGAGATCGCAGGGTTCAAACAAAATTACTTACAGTTGCAGCAACCAAACCTTCCAGCTCAGGTTGCTTGTTCACGAACTCCCAAAAAGCGCAGCATTTCCTTTGGATAAAGTCGGTATCCTCTTCAGTGGGCGTGAAGTCCAACACGATGTGCTGGTGCTGCAGCGGCTCCCCGCACTCGCTGTCCTTGAAGGCGTCTGGATCGCGGGCGGAGTCGGGCGGCGCGCTAGTGCGGCGAGGGTGCCGGCTTGTGTTCTCAGAGATCAGGGACGCAGAGCTTTCTCCAAGGCTCGCGGCGGCAGTTTCCATTGTGTCCTTGGTTGAATTTCTTTGCTTTTGATTTGTTATGAACTCGAATGAGACCTTAGCTAGAAAACGGAGTGGATGTATTCTCTAGGCCCAAAATAATCAAGTCTATGAAAATCAGACTAGTTTAATAGTGATCTGTGATGAAAATAATAAGAATGCTCTTTGTCCATAGACTTGTTAAAATGCCGTAGTGAAGCCAAGGAGTATATAGTATATTTCTGAGTGAAACGGAGTGATTATAAATTCAGAGCTTTGTCATTATAAATACTTTGATTTTATACTCTAAACGGGTTGATTGTGGTTACAAGATTATAATATACTCTTATATATTATCCTATGATCTTAGGCTAATGTGTAGTCGTGATTCCTGGTTCCATAGGCACTACCCACGCATTACGTAATGCTTAATCTACAAGAAGCTTAAATACCTTTTATGTAAGCTTCTTGCTAATCTACGTAATATAATGGTTTAAGGTTTAATAATTGTAGTCGTAATTCCTAGTTCTATCATACTATTTATTTAATTTTATTTTACAGTATGATACAAGTACGGGCATTCTTATAAACTAAGAAAACACAAGGATAGGGCTATAATGTTAATCAGGCCAAACAATTTGCCTTTACAAACATTTGAAATTAAAACAAAAATACACTATTATTCTTCTTCTTTGTTTGTTTAGTGGCTCCGCGCGTCGAGCGTTTGAGCCATAGTATTACAATGGACACTAATTGATATAAAATACCGTTGGAACTAGGATTGCAGGCAGGATGTAATATATATTGCCTTCTTCTTCTTCTTCTTTTAGGTGGCTCCGCGCGTCGAGCGTTCGAGCCATATATATTGCCTACACCCAACAAACCAACAAACAAACACACTTTCGCATTTATAATATTAGTATGATAGAACTTTTTTTAATATATATTGCCTACACATTAAAAAAAGTTCTATCATACTAATATTATAAATGCGAAAGTGTGTTTGTTTGTTGGTTTGTTGATTTGTCCTTCAATCACACCGCAACAGAGCTACGGATCGACTTAATTTTTTGCATGGGTATAGTTGAGGACCTGGAGAGTGACATAGGCTACTTTTTATCCCGGAACATCAAAGAGTTCCCGATGGATTTTAAAAATTAAATCCACGCAGACGAAGTCGCGGGCATCAGCTAGTTTTTAATACCCAAAGAAGCTGTAAATACATAGAGTAAATATAATATTAACCAAAGAGAACATAATCACTACATGATATGTACTACCGTAAGTAGACCCCTGGCAGCCGCAAAACGCGGAACCGATTTTGATTTATCAATACGCGCAACTTCTAGTGACTTCTTATTTTGGCGCAAACAAATTGACGAATTAAGTATCTTTTGAATGCTGGCCATAGCTATATCAGATTCGCTTTCCATTTATATTTTTAGGTATTGCCGTAAAAAAAATTTTCGCTCCTTACTCCTTTGTATGTAAACGATATTAAATATAGAAGTCTATGGTAGCAAGCGAAGTGATTATTTTTTCAAAGTTAACTCAGTGATTATAGTTAATGTTATGTAGAGACAATGAGTATATTATTACAAAGTCCTTACGATTTTTGAACACCTATTGAAAACGTGGGCCTCGTATGAGGGCTCAGGGTCACTCAGCGAGCGATGGAGAGAGCTATGCTCGGTATATCCCTGCGAGATCAAATCAGAAATGAGGAGATCCGTAGGAGAACCAAAGTCACCGACATAGCCCAGCGTGAAACTGAAGTGGAAATGGGCGGGGCACATAATTCGAAGAGCTGATGGTCGCTGGGGTCCCAAGGTGTTGGAGTGGCGACCCCGCACCGGGAAACTCAGTGTTGGCAGGCCCCCCACCAGGTGGACCGACGACATCAAACGAGTCGCAGGGAGCCGCTAGATTCAAGCGGCGCAAGACCGAAGCCTGCGGAAGTCCATGCTGGAGACCTTTGTCCAGCAGTTGACGTCTATAGGTTGATAAAGAAGAAGAAGAAGAAGATAGGTCAACTTGAACTTTAAGGTGCTGTCAGATCACGAATTCAAGAGACGAATCAAGAGTTCGAGCAAAGTTTTTTTTTGACATTTCTACCTACGTATCTTCTACCACTTGTCACTTCTACCACTTCAATCTACGTGGACGAAGTCACGGGCATCATCCAGTGTGTGATGTAAATGAAATTTGAAAATAAAACTATACGTTTTAAACTGTAAGATGCTAATGATTTTCTTACACAGTGAATCAGTGAACATAAAGGAATTGAAGGATGCAATTTTCACTGCTCCTCGTAATACGGTCCTCTGTCGTAATACGGTCAAGTAGGACGAGGAAACTCTCTACGACTCGTCTCACATCTCACAAGGGGAGCCTTCGTTGAAGCATTGAATCCCGTGTCCTGAACTAATAGTGTCTGAAATATGCAACAAGCTATCTCGTAGCAAATTGCTACGGGCTACGAGTTGCCCAGATTCCAACGTGCTACGAGTAATGTAGATAAGACTGATAGTTTTAAGACTGATAGTATTAAGACTGATAGTACTTATTTGTACTTTTTTAATGTAATAAAGATAAGTGCTCGAATGCAATCTCATCTGATGGTAAGTGAGCACATAACCACGAAAAGTGAGAAGTGTGTGCCTGAGGTTCGTGGCATAGCCATTAGGATGTCAACGCATAAAGTATACAGTCTTCTTCTTTGTCAACCGATAGACGTCCACTACTGGACAAAGGTCTCTTTCATGGACTTCCACAGATCTCGGTCTTGCGCCGCCTGAATCCAGCAGCTCCCTGCGACTTGTTTTAGGTTGTCAGTCCACCTAGTGAGGGGTCTGCCAACACTGCAGTACATTGGGACCCCAACGACAATCAGCGCTTCGAATTATGTGCCACGCCCATTTCCACTTCAGTTTTGCGACTATGTATGTACATGGTATGTGACTCTATTTAAGAATGATCCACCATAGTGAATAATTTACTGAGCCGATTTGATGAATGCGCTTTCAATAGACTCGCTCGATTCCGGGTGACAGCTACATTTTTTACGAACAAAATACAGTTTACAGTTTAGAGTTACAGTTTTTAAACTTTAACCCTTATAATATTTGGTGTAGTTTCATTTCACTATCTAATCTTATATATAAAATTCTCGTGTCACAATGTTAGTTTATGTTACTTACTTTACTTACTCTTTCTCTCTCTCTCTCTGCAGGATACATCCTGCGAGATCAAACTAGAAATGAGGAGATCTTTAGGAGAGTCAGGTATAACTGGAGTGGCGACCCCGCACTAGAAAGCAGTGTTGGCAGCCCCGCTGGGTGGACTGACGACATCAGCCGGTCATGGGAAGCCGCTGGGTACAAGCAGCGCAATTCTATGAAAGTCACCTGTGCCCAGTATTCGACCTCTATTGGTTCTTAAATAAGAAGAATGCTACCTCCACAATCCACAGTGATTAGTATAACTTTAAAATTATATTAAATTTATTATATTAGTTTATTTAAAAAAAATATTTATTACCATGGAGTTAGCATTCATTTGTATCAGCTGAAATTATATTATCTGTCTCATTAAACATAAGAGACAAAGATAAAATACTAGCTGAAGACCGCGACTTCGTGCACGTGGATGTAGTTCTAGTCCAGGGTAGATAATTTTTGAAAACAAAAAAAATTATAGTAGGATGAAACCCATTGGAAAAGGAAGAGAATGCACCAAAAATGAAAGGAAAAATAAATTACGGGCGATCTGAGGTCGGGAAGTGGGGGGGAGGGGGGGTTTAAGGGTAAAAAACGGTTTATCTCAATTTCTGGAAAAACTAAAAAGAAACTAAAAGATCTACAACTTTTGAATTTAGACATTTTTCACATAACCTCAAAATGTATGTGAAAAATTCAAATAACCAAGTTTTTGGTTTTTTATTTTTATCTTTTACAAAAAAAATATTTTTTCACGAAATTTGGTGAAAACTTACCTTTTTATGTCCAAAATACACTGTAATTTTTCTGATTTAAAATATTTATTTTTTCACCTTTTTTTTTGACTTAATATTGAAAAAGCACCTAATTTTCAATCGAAAATTCTCCCGTCAAAATATCTGCTTTTTTAAAAAATTCGATGAACTTTTTTTTCGTTGAAATCTCTACTTTCTGATGATGTAAAAAAAAATATACATTACTATGGTAAATGCTCTCAGAAAATGCAGAAACGAAATACGAAATAACAGGTAGTATTCCTACTCCCCCCTATTCCCCTTCCCCACTTCTCTATGAAATACCTTTTGATGGGCTAAAATTTTCCGTATGTCACTCAGGTATATAAATTATTTTAAAATAGCAATAAATAGCTATCTACGCATGTAATTTAAAAGGTATTTCATAGGGGCTAGGAGGGTCTGGGCCTTACTACCTGTTATTTTGTATTTCGTTTCTGTATTTTCTGAGAGCATTTACCATGGTAATGTATATTTTTTTTTACACCATCAGAAAGTAGAGATTTCAACAAACAAAAAGCTCACCGACTTTTTTAAAAAAGCAGATATTTTAACGGGAGAATTTTCGATTGAAAAGTAGGTGCTTTTTAGGGTTCCGTACCCAAAGGGTACCAACGGGACCCTATTACTAAGCCTACGCTGTCCGTCCGTCCGTCCGTCTGTCAGCGGGCTGTATCTCGTAAACCGTAATAGATAGACAGATGAAATTTTCACATATTATGTATTTCTATTGCCGCTATAACAACAAATAATAAAAATTAAATTAAATTAAAAAAATTAAATTAAAATATTTCCAAGGGTACATGGAAATATTTTAATTTATTAACGGAACCCTAAAAGAGCGAGGCCCGACTCGCACTTGGCTGATTTTTCAATATTAAGTCAAAAAAAAGGTGAAAAAATAAATATTTTAAATCAAAAAAATGACAGTGTATTCGGGACATAAAAAGGTAAGTTTTCACCCAATTTCGTGAAAAAATATTTTTTTTTTTGTAAAAGATAAAAATAAAAAACCAAAAAAGTGGTTATTTGAATTTTTCACATACATTTTGAGGTTATGTGAAAAAAGTCTAAATACAAAAGTTGTAGACCTTTTTATTACCTACAACTTTGCCATTTAACTTTTTTCCATAGGACTTGTAGTTTTTCCGGAAATCGAGATAAACCGTTTTTTACCCTTAAACCCCCCCCCTCCCCCCCACTTCCCGACCTCAGATCGCCCGTAATTTATTTTTCCTTTCATTTTTGTTGCATTCTCTTCCTTTTCCAATGGGTTTCATCCTACTATTATTTTTTTTCACTTTTTATTATTTTTTAAGGCTTCTACCCTGGTCTATTCAATGAAGGTTCAACAGTAAACCCATGCAAAAAATTACGTCGATCCAAAGCTATGTCCGTACCAAAATGGTAAAAATGGAACCCTTAAGGTGAGACTTCTGTTAAGTTAAGTTCTGACCGATATTTTTAGTAACTATTAAAGTTATCGACATGAACTTTGGATCAGTTGTAAAATAATAGGGTATTTGACTATAATAAAAATATCGTTTCAACTGGTGTCATCCTAAAAGATTATTATCTAAAAACACTATTCCATACGACAAAACTAAAAAATAAAGCTTTATTTAATTAGAAAACATTAAATAAAATTGCTATAATTCTGGCCATGGTCACGTGATCGAAAACGTTCCGTGATCTCGAATGACGTCACAGTCCAAACCACCTATGGAATTCTCGTTTTGTCAATACATTTCGACGTGTTTGTGCGGCGTAATAGGCTAATTTCGTCTGTATTTCATCGTTACTATTTTATTAAATACCAAATAGTATGCGACACGCGGCCTAAACACATATTATAAAATTGTCATTGTTTGAAATGTGAACTGTTACGTCATGAGAGCAAATGGAACGTTTCGGCGGCAATTTATTTTTTTGAATTTATTTCTCGATTTTTATGAAAAATAATGAAAATTATGCCGAAATATATGTTTCGTTAGCTTCAGCATAGCATTATTAACAATTTAAGATGATTTTCTAAAAGTAGTCAAATAGCCTATTATTAATGTAATAGTTGTAAAATAGTGGACCAACATCATTAAAATAAAAAAAAATCGAAAATTATTATTAGTTTAATTAAAAAAGGGGGAAAATTGAGGATTTGAAATTTCAAAGTAAGATAACTATACCGAGTGGGGTATCTTAATATGAAAGGGCTTTACCTGGATATTCTAAAACAGGTTTTTATTTATTTTTATACTAAAATCCCCATATTTTGAATAATATTTCATATCAGGAGGGTTAGGTACGAGTTATACATATACATATCGATAAGCCTGATTGATTTCGAGCATTGAAACACTATGTTTAGATGTGTAAATGGATCTTTACAGGCACAAGTTAACTAATTATCATCATCAACCCATCAACGGCTCACTGCTGAGCGCAATTCTCCTCTCAGAGAAGGGTAATAGGCCATAGTCCACCACGCTGGCCCAATGCGAATTGGCGGACTGCACACACCTTCGAGAACATTATGAAGAACTCTCAGGTGTGCAGGTTTCCTCGCGATGTTTTCCTTCACCGTTGAAGCAAGTGATATTTAATTGTTTAAATGCACTTGACTCCGAAAAGTCAGAGGTACCCGGGATCGAACCTGCGACCCCCCGAATAGGAGACCACAGTCCTAACCACTACGCTATCACTGCTTCTAAATTAGTTAGTTCTTTCTTAGTTAACTAACACCCAAATAATATTGTGCTTAAAATGGGAGTAGGTACAGCGACTTCATGTGAACTACCGTGAGGTATTATCATTGAAAGTCGATTTAATTCAATATGGTCGTTTCATGTACGTATGGCTCATGACAACTTCATTATTCAACCATCACACCTACGTACATGGTACTAACGAGAGCTTTATACATCCTTACTAATATTATAAATGCGAAAGTGTGTTTGTTGGTTTGTCCTTCAATTACGCCGCAACAGGGCTACGGATCGACGTGATTTTTTGCATGGGTATAGTTGAGGACCTGGAGAGTGACATAGGCTACTTTTTATCCCGGAAAATTAAAGAGTTCCCGAGGGATTTTAAAACCTCAAATCACGCGGACGAAGTCGCAGGCATCAGCTAGTATTTGATAAACCTACCCCACTCCATTTTTGTTAATCGAGAATATTTATACAATACATACGTGTTAGTTAGTGACGCTAGCCCGACCACGACGACACCAAGTATCGCTTAAGGCGTTAAAATCCTTTGAAGTTTGATAGATAACACCATACGATAATACTGCGTAGCGTGTTGATAGCCGATGATAATTGATTGTTGCCAATTAGACTGTATCGTATTATAGCGCGAAACCTCGCTAAGATAAGCATCAAGGCGACCGAGACATACGAAAAACGGAATAACTTGGTTTAATCCAATAAATTGTTTCGACCTGGAACTCAAAACAGCTATTCAGTCTGCGAAGCAGTCTAATTATGTTACGTTCCCTCAAATATGGTTGAGCGAAGCAATGGCTGGGTCATGCGTCATGCTCGTGAACGGGTGCCACCAGCGGCAATGGCGCTACTTTCTGTCTGCACGTCTTGACATGTGTTGAATTATAATTAGAAATAATTACGTATGCTTTTGTGGAACTTCCCCTCATTGTGGAAACTCTGCATACATAGAATAATATCTATTAAGTATATTGTAAAAGTATGTTGAAAAGAGCAACCGCCGAGTTTCTTGCTGGTTCTTCTCGGCAGGAACGGCATTCCGAACCAGTGGTAGACTCATTGACGATTCAAAAGTACTTGTAAAAGTTTATTTAAAAAAAAACATATCTATTCTATTCTATGTAGCAAATGGCAATGTTTCTATACAAATAACATAATTATGGTTAAGATAGAAATAGGAAATTCCATTCACGTTCCATCAGTAAATGAACCAATAATTTGGAATTGGATCACAGAATTGGAAATATTTACGATACTTAGTTGTTATTATTAAAGTTTTCGAACACATTCAAAAATAAAATGGTTTACTTAATAAAGTAGCAACCATAAAAGTACTTCCAATAGACATTTCTTTTGTTATATAAATAATTATCAGTATCCTACCAAAAAACATTTTTATGTAAAATGTTGCCAAGACGAGACCATATTAAGGCTCGCACTGTCAAAAAGTTATCAGATCTCATGTAGAGCCAAGCTTCTAACTCTATACGTCCTAACTCTACAAGCCCTAACTTCACAAACTCTATATCTTAGTCCAATTAAGTGGCTTGGCCATTTTGCTACATTCACACGGGTGTAAGGTGAAAAGTTTATCCACTGTTCATTAGTTTTTCTGTTATACTTCTCTTTTCTGTTATTCTTGTATTAACAAATTAGTTGACTGCGACATAGACGCAAGCATAACTTCAAATTCAAAATCATTTATATTTCAAGTGGGCCAACTTGTGGCTCTTATATGATAAGCCGAGAATCTACCACCAGTTCGGAAAGCTGATTCTGCTGAGAAGAGCCGGCAAGAAGCTCAGCAGTAGCTCTTTTCAAAACAAAAATGTTACAAAATGCAGCTTATATCTATCTTGTAGGCATCTGAAGCAAAGCCGATTAGAATAGTATAGAAAAGAAATATATTTTATTCAAATAAACTTTTACAAGTGCTTTCGAATCATCAAATGAATCTACCACTGGTTCGGAATGGTACTTATTAAAAAAATTGGTTGTCTGTAAAGTCGGTTTACGTGATAACGTCATAAAGAAACATTGACGATAACTGGCGGGCGGCGCGGCGGCGCGGTCACAAGCCAACGCTTGTTCTGCTCTCTATCGCTTGTTCCGCGCTCACGCTTGCACGCACAGGCTCAGGCGGAACGTGAAACCTTTTTGTGCGTGCAGCCGGTGTTCATCGATTTATAAGACGTTATCACGTCAAAAAATTAAACCCGACTACGGCAACTTGTATATAGCAGCCGTCATATTGATTTTGTTCGTTTAACATGTAGCCTCGTCACCCGTACCGTAATAACGAATCGGTTGTGACGTCATCCCTCAGAATCGGCTCAATAGTTGCGGCCGCGGTGGAACATTCGTGATTATTCACATACATATCGCATATCTTAATAAAACAACAACGGAATCCAAAATCGTAACTTTCGAGAATCAACGAAAAACTATATAATTTCATTAATTCATTATTAGAACCCATCAACGGCTCACTACTGAGCGCAGGTCTCCTCTCAGAGAAGGGTTATAGGCCATAGTCCACCACGCTGGCCCAATGCGAATTGGCGGACTTCACACACCTTCAAGAACATTATGAAGAACTCTCAGGTGTGCAAGTTTCCTCACAGTGTTTTCCTTCACCGTTGAAGCAAGTGATATTTAATTGCTTAAACGCACTTGACTCCGAAAAGTCAGAGGTGCGTACCCGGAATCGAACCTGTGACCCCCCGAATAGGAGACCACAGTCCTAACCACGAGGCTATCACTGCTTACTACTACTACTATATAATATTTGTTTAAGCTGCTGTAGAATCGAAACTAATAAAAGAGGTGTTTTGCTTGATTTAGATTGGGAATCTGTTCTTTTACTAACTCTCTACTACTCATTTTGCCAAATTTTTTTATTCGGTCGTTGTCTTATTAAGAGTGCGCTTTATAGATTGTCAACTCATAGCCCTTCCTTTTGGCTTCGCCGCAGTCAGGCTAAAATAGGTTTACACTTCCACTAAAAAGAGTATCAAGGCAGCTGCCCTAGCGCCATGCACTTCACTGCTCTAACTACTCTCTTTGAAGTGAATTTAAATCTTGTATTGGCTCTCTTTTGCAATCTCTCCCAGACAATCAACGAAGACAAGTTACAAGAAAAATTGAATCTAAATCTAAAAATCGTATTAAGATAAACTTCAATTTAAAATCACAAGAAGAATAAAAAAAATCTTAAACATCAAAAAGTACAGTTAAATATCAACGGCTCACTACTGAGCAGGTCTTCTCTCAGAGAAGGGTTATAGGCCATATTCCACCGCGCTGGCCAAATGCGAATTGGCGGACTTCACACACCTTGATTATTAATATGAAGAACTCAGGTGTGCAGATTTTGTCACGATGTTTTCCTTCACCGGTGAAGCTTGTGATATTTATACCTTAAAAAAGCCAGAGGTGCATGCTCCGGATCGAACCTGCGACCCCCCGAATAGGAGACCGCAGTACTAACCACTAGGCCAACACAGATACTCAAAATTATACTAAATATTGTTTTTCACTTTATCACCTTTTAGTTATCGGATGTCAGATTGGCAACCCTAATTTGGATTCATGGGGAACTCACTCTCAAAGGTTAGCTATAAAAATAAGGCTTAATTACAAAACATCGACACATTCAGATAGTGTTCGAGATGAAGCGTACGCTGACGGCTCTACTTGTGCTCGCGTTGGCGACTTTATTGAGTGAGTAAAGAATATTTTATTCGGAGTGACTAGTTGTACGGGTACTGGACGAATAAATCATATTTATTCGTACAGTTATTCAATTTTTTTTGAAGGCATTGTGTTCGTTATTTTCGCCGTACAATATCAGGTCTCCGTAGCCTAGTGGCTTCTGCAGTCGCCTAATAGTTAACAGTCGATGGTTCGAATCCCAGCTCGACAAACTGAATTTTCTATTTTCATTTTTATTTTTTAAATTCCACATCTAGAATTTTTTTTTAAATTAGGAAAGAATTGGATGATTAGCTTGTTTTTATTTGTCAATTTTTTTTAAATTAGTTACACTGTAAGACGTTGGGAGAACCACCAGACTGTGGAAAATCTAAAGTTTGGTTAGGTTAGGTTAGGTTAGAACATAAAAGATCCCGGTGACCGGCCGCAGGCCGGGCACTTAGGTTCTATTGGTTTGAAATGAAAAATTAATTTGGAGGGGTTTCTAAGCTTCCTCTACTCCTTTTCCCCTCTCCCACTATTTTTGTACCTTCACTCCTTCACTAAGCGAATTTTGGCAAGACTAAAGGTTGATTTCCTCATAGTTGCTTATCAAATCACATCACAAAGTCACATAGTTCCCATTTACTGCATCAGTTTCCACTTGATTGGTGTCTGTTTTCCCTCTGGCAGATACCTCGTCTAACCTTTTTCTCATATTTCTTTCCTTTGCTTTTCTAGTTTAAGGAGTCTACAGAGAGATGTTAAAGTCACCAATACCTAACAATTTATCAACAGGACTCTCAAGCACTTCTCAAGCATAGGGTGTTAGAAATTTTTTCAAAGAATTCTGTCAATGAATCTAGCAGTAATGAATATGGAGAAAAATAAAAGAAAAACAAACTATAACGAACTTTTAAAAGCCCATCCTGTAATGTTTGAATAAGAGACATAACGCCAGCAACCATAATATTGGTAGAAGGTACAAACTCGTTTGATGTCGTCGTTCCACCAAGTGGGGGGTCTGCGCTTCCTGGTGCGGTCAACACTGCGCTTCCCAGTGCGGGGTCGCCACTCCAGCACCTTGGGACCCCAACGACTATCAGCTATTTGAACTATTTTCGCCGCCTCACGGAGGGTCGAAACTGCTAAATGAGGGACATAGGATTTTTTGTTACAAATTCCATTAAAAAAAATACTTATCGAAAGATCTTGTCATTTTGATGAATAATTGTTATAAAAAATTTTTCTCTAAAACTGATGGTTTGTCCGGAATAAATTATTTTCAGTTTTTTTGTATGAAATGAAACAGAAACTGCTAAAATTTGGCCAAGTCTTGAGAGGTCTTGCTTTAAAACTACTTTATTCTTATTCTTTGGCTTGTTGGCTATAGCTCTACGCTATCAGCGCGCACTCAAAGTTGCCCGTTCAAGAGTTATAATGTTCAGTAAAATTCAGAAAAAGTTATTAAAAAGTACTTTTATATTAATATCTATTTCTATACATAATTATAATAAAACAGAAACGAAACCAATTCTGTACATGAAATAGATTCAAAAAAGGGTTTTTGCTTCTAATTGTGTTCAAGATACAGATATCAAAACAGAAGCTAATTTTTTTTTGTCTGTTTGTTTGTCCTTCTTTCACGTAAAAACTACCGCACAGATTTCTACAAAATTTTATACCGTGGTAGCTTATTACTCGGGTCAACATCTAGGCTACTTTTTATCCCGGAAAATCAAGGAGTTCCCGAGGGACTTTAAAAACTAAATCCACGTGGACAAAGTCGCGGGCATCAGCTAGTCATAGATAAAAAATTTGTGTTACATTAAAATACTTTAAATAATTACATATAGGGACCTATGTCCCTCATATAGCAGTTTCAACCCACCTTGTGCCTAATCCTACTTCAGTTTCGCGACTCGCTGAGCTATGTCGATGACTTTGAATCTCCTCATTTCTGATTTGATCTTGCATACCCAATTACTACGTTATAATGTAATGACCTGCCCTATGCCTTGTTTTCTTAACGTAATTTTTGTGGCCGGCACTTGTTTCAATTGATCGCTAACAGACTTGAATAGGTACTAAATGAACTATGTAAATTAATGTATACTATGTGTTATATTAAACAGATGGCAAACGGTTTCGCTGCGACTACACGTACTACCCCAAGGTAGATGGATTCCTGAAGCTGCACACGATTCCCGCCAACTGGCGCGAAGCCAGGCTGCGATGTCATCTAGAGGGTAGGAAACTAAATTTTTCTTTCAATGATATAAGATAGCCCTTGAATGCGAGCTCACTCGATGGCACTTAACTGACGGTGCAGTTTAAGATAGCAGCAGGTATGATAGCGCAAAATATCTTCATGCTGCTTATTTATTTATTTATTTATTTGTTTATTTGACACAGAAAACATCTAGCAACCCGACAATAATAAGCATTACGATATTTAACACATAGGATCACAAAACTGGCTGCTCGCCAAAATATGCGTGTTCAATTACATCACAATAAAAATATTCAAATTAACAAAAATTACAATTAAAACAATTGAATTACTTACTAAGCCTAGAACAAATTGCAACAATAATATTTTTATGTGGAATTATTTGCTACGCGAAACAACGCATTTTTTATTGGTTTAGCTACACGCCATCGTACCAGAACGATACATCCCTTAGTGGCACGTATTTGACGTGAAGGTAACTAGCCCGGCCACAGCCAAGAACCAGAAAAGTCTACCTCATTGACACCATCACCATAATATACATCGATCCCAAGGTTTTGACGTGAAAATAGACAGACAGACAGACAAAAATATTTCGTTTTTATAATATTTAAATTAATGTGGATATCCATATCATGTTTTCTTGATTTCCAGAAAGGTATAAATATACAAATTCAAGTATTCTAATGAAAATATGTACAGGGGCAAGTGCTGTACCTATAGACGCTTGTACCTGTGGACACAATTGATTCCGTTGAAACTAGCAACCCTAAAATTCTAATTAGAACGCGAACTGTCAACCATAGACAAAACTTTACGGTCGCGTTCAAATGAGACATTTTATTTTGGAAGTATTCACCACCAATTCAGGAGGGATTGTATACGGATTAAGGAAGCCGTAAATATCCTCCAGTTTCCTTAAAGTTTTGCATAACTTAAAGCGACAAGAGAGGCTGCTATAAATAGACATTGATGGTTTGATTGCGTTTGAACTTTGAATGGAACAAAGATACCTATAATATATTATATTTGTATATTATATCACTGGCAGAGGATTAGCCTCATACCAAAATTCGATACTTATATCATACCTACTTAAATTCAGAATAAAATATCTACCAAAATATTTTAATATATTAAACCACTGGGTATATGGGGTACATGGGGTATTTCTGGTGGGAGGCTTTGGGCGTGGCTAGTTACCACACTACCGTCAAAGACGTGCCGCCAAGCGATTTAGCGTTCCGGCACGATGGCGTGTACAAAACCAATTAGGGGTATGGGTTGAATGTTCACTGCCATACCCCTTCCAAGTTAGCCCGCTACCATCTTAGACTGCATCGTCACTTACCATCAGGTGAGATCGCAGTCAAGGACTAGCTTGTCATCGAATAAAAAAAACATTTTAAAATTCTGTTCCTTGATTGGGAATTTTCCGGCCGATGTAGGCCCTGCATAAGGATAACAAAGCCTGAGTAATTGACATGTAAAAAATATATATATTTAATTTAACTGTGACTCCGAATCCTAGAATTGCGTTAGGCTTTACATTTCTGTTTCAGGCAGCAAACTGGCGTCCCCGTTAAACTATAAGCTGGCTACAGTGATGCGCTCTGTGATGCAAATGAATGGTGAGAAGAGAGCAGTGTTCACTGGCATCAACTCTGTCATCTCGAGAGGCGACTTCCATTCCGTTGAAGGTAATTACTAATCATATCATTCGATGCCTTAAGATGGGTAGCCTAAGTATGTCACACTCTCTTTAACATTTCTGCGGTGGTGTCGTGTGATGCGGGTTGTTACGTTCCCTCAAATATGGTTGAGCGTAGCAATGGCTGGGTCATGCGTCATGCTCGTGAACGGGTGCCACCAGCGGCAATGGGGCTACTTTCTGTCTGCCCGTCTTAACCTGTGTTGAATTATAATTAGAAATAATTACGTATTACGTAGCTGATACACGCGAATTCGTCCGCGTAGGTTTAGTTTTAAAATCCCGCGGGAACTTTTTGGATGTCCCGGATAAAATGTAGCTTATATCACCCTCCAGGTTCTCAACTAGGTATACCCATACAAAAAATCATGTCGATCCGTAGCTTTGTTGCTGTGTGATTGAAGGACAAACCAATAAACAAACATATTTTCGCATTTATAATATTAGTAAGGAAAAATTAAAACATGATACAAATGTAATCAATACCTTTGTTTATACCAGCGGCGATCTAATTAAATTTTAGAACACAAAAGCTACTATTGTGACTCAACTATGATAGTTAGATATATACCCTTGTGGACTTTTTTTGTAGAAAATAATTAGAAATTTAATCATGTAGTACATAATTTGTATGTAAGATCAATAGTTTCCTCAGCACATGCCAAATAGTGAATTTTATAGGTAAAATTTTGCTACTTTGGGTTACATTGTTACAATTTTTTTAAGGATCTCTAATTTTTTTGGAAATAAATTTTATCCTATGTTACTTCCTGATAATTTAGCTTTTTATTGATGAAAAAATTGTTAAAATCGGTCTAGTAGTTTCAGAGCCTATGCCTAGCCGGTATAAACAAACAAAAAAATCTTTCCGCTTTATAATATTAGTATAGATGTGTTATGGTTTTCACACGCTGTTTAAATTTGTGTATAGTGGCAAATCTATCAATTCTTTCGGAATCAAGTTTTATAAGCGTGAACTTGATCCCACAAAGGACTTGTGCGCTTTACGCAGACGACAGGACGGCGTGACCAGTTTACGACTTCTTCTTCTTCTTCTTCTTGATCAACCGATAGACGTCCACAGCTGGACAAAGGTCTCTTGCATGGACTTCCACAGGTCTCGGTCTTGCGCTGGATCCAGCGGCTCCCTGCGACTCGTTTGATGCAGTCGGTCCACCTGGTGGGGGGGTCTGCCAACACTGCGCTTCCCGGTGCGAGGTTGCCACTCCAACACCTTGGGACCCCAACGACCATCAGCTCTTCGAACTATGTGCCCTGCCCATTTCCACTTCAGTTTCGCGACTAGCTGAGCTATGTCGGTGACTTTGGTTCTCCTACAGATCTCCTCATTACTGATTCGATCCCGCAGGGACACTGCGTATAGCTCTCTCCATCGCCCGCTGAGCGGTCCTGAGCTTACTTATAAGGGCCGAGTTTACGACTGCGTCCAGTTAATACTGATCACGATCTGCCTGTGCAGGTATCCCCCTGGCCAAGATACCGCACACGTGGGCGGGCGGCGAGCCCAACAACAAAGAGGACAAAGAGAGCTGCTTGATGATGTACGAGGACGGGAAGCTGGCAGACGTCCGCTGCGACGAGCCGCGCCCATACCTGTGCTACAGGAAGAATACGAGGACCGTGATGGGCAGCTGCGGGACAGTGGACCCCGGTACGTTTTTTTTTATTCGATGACAAGATAGTCCTTGACTGCGATCTCACCTGATGGTGAGTGACGATGCAGTCTAAGGTGGTAGCGGGCTAACTTGTAAGGGGTATGACAGATACCCCTAATCGGTTTCTACACGCTATCGTGCCGGAACGCTGAATCGCTTGGAGACACGGTTTTGACGGTAGGGTGTTAACTAGCTGCGGCCAAAGCCTCCCACCAGACAAATTTTTTCAGGTTTTCTACCATCCATCCATTTTAATAATCATCATCATCATCATTGTCAACCCATCAACGGCTTACTACTGAGCTCAGGTAGAAGACTTAAACCTTGATCGCACTCTCTGACAGGTAAAAGGCGGCGGATTTTAATGTCTTTATACGTTTGTGTCTGGTTTTGTCTCATCATCATCAACCCTTCAACGGCTCACTACTGAGCGCAGGTCTCCTCTCAGAGACGGGTTAGAGGCATAGTCCACCACGCTGGCCCAATGCGAATTGGCGGATTTCACACACCTTCGTGAACATTTTGAAGAACTCTCAGGTGTGCAGGTTTTCTCACGATGTTTTCATTCACCGTTGAAGCAAGTGATATTTGATTGCTTAAGCACATTTGACTCCGAAAAGTCAGAGGTGCGTACCCGGGATCGAACCTGCGACCCCCCGAATAGGAGACCACAGTCCTAACCACCAGGCTATCCCTGCTTTTAAGCCTCTATTAGCTGATCGCTATATTCCAATCTGACTGTAAGTTAATCTTCAGCGACAAGTTTGCGTAAACAGATGAAGTTTACTAGAAATCCTTGTAATTTCAAGGATACGACGGCAGAGTTATGAATAATGATTTATTGTACCAAAATGGCCGTCCCATTATTAATGTAACAGTAATTTATGAGATTAGGCACTGGATTATTTACACATGCCTCGTTGGTCTAGTGGTAAGCTTGTTCGACTGCGGATGACGAGGTCCCGGGTTCGATTCCCGGGTCGGGCCGTTAAAAAAATGTATTGGGTTTTTCTTCCAAAGAAATTCTCAGTACTAGCCCGGAGTTAGGAAGTTGGCGGTTAGTCACCCCCGTGCCTCGGACAGCACGTAAAGCCGTCGGTCTTGCGCCTGATCTCTCTCCGGTCGTGTCGGATTTCCGTCCCATCGGACTACCCCACACGGAAACACGCCAAGAGCAAGTACCGGGCGCCCTACCAGTGTTTCGGCCCATATAACCGCGAGGTTGGAGGGGCCATGGGAGGTGGCGGGTTTGTCCCATCGGACTATGACAGTGAGGGAATAGAAAGTGCACCTGTGTTTGCGCACACACTCGTGCACTATAATATCTTCCGCGCAGATGGCTGATCTCTAAGGAGGTTGGCCGCCGTGATCGGTTTCGGTCGGGAGGACATTATTATTATTATTTACACATGAACATGAACTATTTTTTTGAACGAGTAATGCATGAGTGTAACCATAAATAGGCATCATCGCACTCTACGTAAACCTCTCTGAGAGTCTTAATCTTTTGCATTAATCACATAATGGTAGAGGGTCGGTTGAATAAACTTATGAAAAATTACGGGAATTCAAATCTTAGAAGAGACGAAACGAGAGGACGAGTGGACGTCCTAGTTTGGACCTGTTTTTGGCCAGTTTTACACTTGAGACTCAATATTGTACACTGTAAGGGTATTATATTATTATAGTATGTATGTATAATTTTGGTTTAATAAACTTCCATGCTGCCTACTAGTCTACTGACGAGGCTATAACGACCGACAAATGGCGGTATAACTATTTCATACTGGCTAAACTGAGCAAATGGCTCAGGCCTGTGTCGGGCAGCAGCGACACGGGTGCGATCAGTTTAGCTCTGCGATGACCTACTCGCCTGCCCAGCGTGGTCATTATGGGCAAAGCCTTCTATGGATATTCGCACAAGACCATGGCCCCTAGTTCCCGGCGGCCTCGCTATTCCTGACCCTGGCAGCTGTCACAGTAATGGCGGGGCAGGGGGTGCTAAGAATCTCAGGACGAGATTCCGCTGCCAACCCCAACGACTGGACCTGGTGACGTATAACGCACGCACTTTGAGGACCGACGAAATGATCATCGAGCTGGAAGAAGCAGTGAGCAAGTTGCGTTGGAGTATTATAGGATTGTCTGAAGTCCGAAGAGAGGGTGAGGACTCGATAATCCTCAATTCCGGCAACTTGTTTTACTACCGGGAGGGCGATCAACAGTCCCAGGGTGGTGTCGGGTTCATCGTACACAAGTCCCTCGTCAACAACATTGTACAATTCAAGAGTGTGTCGAGTAGGGTAGCGTACCTTATACTCAGAATCACCAAACGGTAAATTCGCTGAAGGTTATACAGGTCTACGCACCGACATCGACACATTCTGACGAGAGGTAGAGGCGCTGTATGAGGATATATCAAAAGCCATACACGCCTCCACCACTCATTACAGTGTTGTGATGGGGGATTTCAATACAAGGCTGGGCGAACGAAGCGGTGCAGAGACGAGAGTGGGGCATTTTGGGTATGGGCGAAGGAACCAAAGGGGCCAAATGCTGGCCGACTTCATGGAGAAGGAGGGCCTCTTTATGATGAACTCCTTCTTCAGGAAGCGGCCACACAGAAAATGGACATGGTTGAGTCCCGATGGTTCGACGAGAAATGAGATCGACTTCATTATGTCGACCAAGCGGCATATATTCAATGATGTCTCTGTGATCAATAGGGTGAAAACCGGTAGCGATCACCGGATGGTAAGAGGCACGTTGAATATTAATGTAAAGCTGGAAAGGGCCAGACTGGTGAAGTCCACTCTCCGACCTTCTCGTGCTCATATCCAAAATCCCGAAAACTTCCAACTCGAACTGCAGAACCGATTTGAGTGCCTAATGCGGCAACATAACTTTAAAAGTTTAAAGAAAAGTACTTAAGTACATTTATTGTATTTCAGAGTACAAGTTCGATTCCCGCACGAGTAGCTGCTATAAATTCCACACGGTGCCGCGCACTTGGCCACGAGCGTACATGGCGTGCGCGGCTGAGGGCGGCCACTTGGCGATCATCAACAGTGACACGGAGGCTAAGGTACGTCACACGGCGATGGTAACAGTGAATCGGAGGATCAGGAAGGTCACGCGGCGATAGTAACAGTGAAACGGAGGCTCAGGTACGTCAAGCGGCGATAGTTACAGTGAAACGGAGGCTCAGGTACGTCACACGGCGATAGTAATAGTGAAACGGAGGCTCAGGTACGTCACACGGCGATAGTAACAGTGAAACGGAGGCTCAGGTACGTCACACGGCGATCATCAACGGTGAATTGGAGGCTCAGGTACGTCATATGGTGATCATCAACGGTGACACGGAGGCTCAGGTATGTCACACGGCGATAGTAACAGTGAAACGGAGGCTCAGGTACATTACACGGCGATAGTAACAGTGAAACAGAGGATCAGGTACGTCACACGGCGATCATCAGCAGTGACACGGAGGGTCAGGTACATCACACGGTGATAATCACAGTGAAACGGAGGCTCAAGTACGTCACACGGCGATAGTTACAGTGAAACGGAGGCTCAAGATAGGTGTGTTGAACCAAGTTAGCTATAATTAATACTGAGCCAGTAAAATAATTTCAATAGCAATTAGTTTAGCTACAAGTTTTATTGTAACACATATTTTAGTAAAAAAATCAGCGAAGTGCGAGTCGAGCCTCGCTCTTTTAGGGTTCCGTTAAAAAAAATTAAAATATTTCCATGTACCCATGGAAATATTTTAATTTAATTTTTGTAATTTAATTTAATTTTTATTATTTGTTGTTATAGCGGCGATAGAAATACAAAATATGTGAAAATTTCAACTGTCTATCTATTACGGTTTACGAGATACAGGCCGCTGAAAGACGGACGGACAGTGGAGGCTTAGTAATAGGGTCCCGTTGGCACCCTTTGGGTACTGAACCCTAAAAAGGGCAAGCTGAGAATCGTAACTGCTCGTTATCGTAATAAATCGTAACTCATAGCTGCTTTGGACAAGACTGAATAGAGGAAGTACCACTGAGTGATTGTGTTGTTCTCAGGTTATTAGGGAGCTCTTCGCGAAGTATCCCGCTGTTACCATGCGCGGAAACTTCTATAAGGACTCTGCGTTCATTGGATTCTATGACTGGGATGAGCACGGGGAGTTTTTGACCATCGAAGGTAAGTTTACGTTTTGTTTTAGCATATCCTAAAGATCAGGAACATCGCCGTAACTAAAAAGTGTAATAATATTTTCCGTAGATTGAAGATGCATGTACAGTGATTAGTGAGTGAGGTCACCAGAGGCGTGGAACCGCACCAGTTGAAATTTGTGTAGGGTTGTAGGACAAAGTTTATAATCTAAATATACAAAAGAAAAAGTGACTGAATGACTGACTGACTGATCTATAAACGCACAGCTCAAACTTCTGGACGGATTGGGCTGTTTTGCATATATATAGCTATTGTGACGTAGGCAATAGATATCATGGGTTAAGAAAGGATTTTTAAAAATTCAGCTCATAAAATAGGGGTTTGAAAAATTGAACTTAACGTGAGCGAAGCCGTGGGCAAAAGCTATTATGTTATGGAGTAACATCGACAAAAAATATGCGCCGAACTGATAGCCTCGCCTAGCTAAAAAGAAGCTAATTCTTCTCATGTCGGGGTTGTTTGTGGATGAACACTGGTGAGTCCCGCGGCTGGTGATGGTTGAGCGAAGCAATGGCTGGATCATGCGTCATGCTCGTGAATGGGTTCCACCGGCGGGAATGGGGCTACTTTCTGTCTGCCCATGTTAACATGTGTTGAGTTATAATTAGGTATGCTTTTGTGGAACTCATTGTGGAAACACTGCATACATAGCATAGTATCCTTTTAAATTGTAAACTTGTTTCGTAAAGAGCAACCGCCGAGTTTCTTGCTGGTTCTTCTCGGCAGGAAGGGCATTCCGAACCAGTGGTAGACTCATCGACGATTCAAAAGCACTTGTAAAAAAGTTTATTTGAATAAAAACTCTCTCTTCTCTCTTCTCAATCGGTCACTCTTGGCAGAGTGGTCGTGGCTGCTGGGATGATGTGACATTAGTTGATAGTCGTCAGTTTCCTTGATTGTTTTTGGATCGCACCGCCTCCCGTGCGATGCTCCTCCACTTGCGACGGTCAGTTGCGTTGCGGGAGCACTCCACCACAGTTGTACGGGTCACCGCTTTGATCAAGTCCATGCAGCGCGTGGGTGAGCGTCCTCTCGTTCTTTTCCCTTCCACCTGACCCTGCACAACTAACCGTTCAATTGACCATTCATTTCTAGAGATGTGACCGAAGAACTTCAGAATTCGCAACTGCACAGTCGACGAAAGCCTTTCTGTTATCTTTAGTTCTTTCAAGATGGAGTTGTTGGTTCTGAATAAAAAACATTTCTATTCCTCTGTGGCGGGTGCAGCGGCTACTAACGCCGAACAGGCTAAGAGGCGCAAATATGAAAAACTTGACAGTGGTTTCATATTTGCGCCTTTTGGTGTAGAGACCCTGGGGCCGTGGGGCCCGGAGGCTCGCGCACTTTTTTTAGAGATATCAAAAAGAGTGATCGAGTCTACCGGGGATCCAAGAGCTGGCAGCTACCTTGGCCAAAGGATTAGCTTGGCCATCCAAAGAGGTAATGCTGCCAGCATCTTGGGTACTATGCCACACTGCGGTGGCTTGGATGGGGTTTTAGATTTTAATTAGTTTTTATTTTAGTTTTAATTTTAGAATTAAATTTAGGTTTAATATAGTATTGTATATATGAAATTTTCTTAGACGTTATTTTATTTAAAAATAAATAAACGAAATTTATATTCTATTCTATTCTATTCTGACGCTCCGCGCCCGCAGGCGACACGCTGGAGGAGGCGGGCTACGCGAAGTTCGCGGGCGGCGAGCCCAACAACGCGACGACGGGCCAGTTCTGCGGCGGCGTGTACCGCAGCGCGCTGCTCGACGACATGTACTGCTTGAGCCCGTACGCGTTCATCTGCGAGAAGAGCCCCGACAGCCTGCTGTGCGAGGAGGAGCAGCGACACGGAATGTATATCGGTTGAATATAAACTAATATTGTTCACAATCCTTTGTTTTGCTCTCCATTCCCGGACCCTCGGGCCTCGAGTGTACACTGTACAACCCGGCCACGTTATGTACTGAAGTGTGACGTCACAAGTCAGTAGCCCCATACAATCTTCATAGAAAATTTTGTTTTAGAATGAGACAGATATAGTCGCAGTGAAATAGCTTGTAACTTATTTGTTATTTTATATGTTATTCCTAAATGTTACACTTTCGATTATAGTGAATGAATATCAAAATTTTGACAACAGTCAAACAGCCACTGGCACAGCTGCTACGCCGTAGCGGCGGTCTACGCAGACAGTACTACGCGTGTCGCGTGGTGTGGTGGTTTTAACATTTCTGTGGTGGTGTCGTGTGATGCGGGTTGTTACGTTCCCTCAAAAATGGTTGAGCGAGGCAATGGCTGGGTCATGCGTCATGCTTGTGAACGGGTGCCATCGGCGGGAATAGGGCTACTTTATGTCTGCCCAGCTTAAGATATATTGCATTGTTAGTAGGAATGCATTTTTGGAACTTCCCTCATTGTGGAAACACTGCATACATGGCATAGTATTTATTGTATTGTAAACTTGTTTTAAAAAGAGCAGCCGCTTTTCCTTCTGGTTCTTCTCAGCAGGAAGGACATTCCGAACCAGTGGTAGAGTCAGACGATTCAAAAGCGCTTGTAAAAAGTCTGAATAGAAATGTTTTTTATTTTTACAAGTGCTTTTGAATCATCGATGAGTATTCTATTCTGTGCATCAGACACTGGGCGATGCCGCACCAATAATATAGTGTAAAGATTTAATAATTAAAACAGGATAAGAATTTATCGACCGAGCGAAGCGAAGGTCTCTGAGTTTACTAGAGCGATTTGCACTTGTCCGTCCGTCCGTCTGTCACAGCCTTATAACTTCTGAATTACTGAACGTAATTACTTCAATTTTAGATATGATATGTAAACCGATGGCCTCCAGCCGAAAATGGCTTAAAAAGTTATAAAAAATCTTTATTTCAGGGGGGCTCCCATACGAAATGGGGGGCTTTCAAAGTGCAGATTGTATTCGAGGCTAGATTTCTAAAACCACTTTGTTTTAAAACTTGAAACTTACACATAATTTGAGTTATATTCTGTACTTGAACAACAAATACTAAGATTAGATAAATATTATAAAGAAACAAAATTATTTGAGTTTTAATGGGCATCAATGTTTTTAACAAAACTTCACTATACTGTTACTAGATCATTAGATGGCGCTGTCTTTAATATTGTAAATATGCATCCCATCCACGAAAGCAGATGACGATTGACGTCATCAGATTCGGCGCGTTTTAATTACAATATAATATAGTTAAAACTACCTTATGGGAAATAAGGGATACCGCGAGGTCTCAGTTCGGGGCGAACCACTAGTTATAAGATAGGAATAAAATGTAACCTTAGACTGCCCAAGGAGGGTAATATTTTTCGAGCGTGAGTTTGTAAGTACACGATGAATATGTTTAGACAGATTGTCTGATTATACAAAAAATGTTCAGACGACATAATTATATACGCCGGTAAAAGTTTTCTTGGCGGTTGTTTGAGGCGGCCAAGAAAAGTCGATGAATTTAACAACGCAGTTTTATTTTACTTATGATTGCACTTTTACAAATTATTTTAGTTACAAAATTATGCTAGCACATAATAGACACGTATTATGCGAGCAGAGGTTGCTGTCAGAGCGAGTATAGACTAGAGCATAAATTAAAGAGTTGTAACAGACAGTATTGCCATATTAAACCTACAAAATACAGATAATATGAGAACAAAAAATATGCGTTGATCGCATACATACTGCCCTGGAGGTGAAGAAAGCTATGCATAATTATGGTATTACAAATTAAACCAAATTGAATTATTAAAGTTAGATAAGTTGGAACAAAATTACACAAGTTACGAGTAGAACAAAATTAAATTTAGTTAAGTAATGCTAACATCAATTAGGTACACCAAAGTGACTATATAAATATAACAAAATTACATAATAAAGTGCAGTTTAAGTTTAAGAAACAATATTGATAATAATTACTGAAAATCTTAGTACATAAACAAAGTACATATTATTTCAACTAGTATTTATAATTATTAATGTTATAGATTATGAAAGAAAATTATTGCTAAATGACTGAGTTATGCAATTGTTTCATAACACTGAATAACAAATTTCCAATAAGACTCAAAGGACCATGCATCATTTAATATGATCTTATCATAATAACTAAAATTAATTTCTACTATTGGTTGGGGAATGACAATGGGCCACTTGGTAATATCCTCCCTAGTCCACTTAGGGCCTGTCCACCATAAGTCAGATTGGATTAGTTCTTCCGCAGTGATACCCCGAGTGAGCAAATCAGCTGGGTTCTCCTTAGTGTTAATATAATACCAAGCTTCTACTGAGGTCAACTCTAAAATCTCCATGAGCCTATTTGAAATGTAAACATTATACCTTTTGTATGGAGACTTCAGCCAGTGAAGTACAACAGCAGAGTCAGAAAATAAGTAAGTATTTTTTATATTGAATGATGTGAGTATGGTTTGTACCTTATTATTCATTCGCGCTAATAGCAAGGCTGACCCTAGTTCTAATCTTGGGATTGAGACAACTTTAATTGGACTAACCTTTGTCTTAGACATGACAAGTGTGCAAGTAGGTTTTTTATTAGAATAGGTAGCCCTTAGGTATATACATGCACCATAGGCTTGAGAGGATGCATCACCAAATCCTAGAAGTGCAAGTTCAATTGGGATGTCAGAAAAGTAATAGCGTGGCAGTTCCATGCCTTTCAAGCATTGTAAATTTTTATAAAAGGTTAACCACTGACTCTCTACATCTGCAGGCAGAGCACTATCCCAATTTAAATTAAGCTTCCAAATATTTTGCATTAAAATCTTTGCAGTGACAGTATTGGGTGAGAGCAAACCTAGAGGGTCAAAGATCTGAGCAATGTTAGATAAAACTGTTCGCTTTGTATGTTGAGAGGTTTCTTTGTTAGGTATTGATATAGTAAAACAATCTTCAGTAGGTATCCACTGTATGCCTAGTGTCTTGACTATACACTCAGGTGAGAAATCATATGAGGCAGAACTCCTGTTGTCTGACAGATTACTTGTGACATGATCAAGAATATCTCGGCAGTTAGATGACCACTTGTGTAGTGTGAAACCACCTTTATGAAGTAGGTCAGTGACCTCATCACAAAGTTGAATGACTGTGTGTATGTCATCTGCTCCGTCCATCAAGTCATCCATATAGCATTGTTCCTGTATGCATTGAGCGGCACGAGGGTGTGTATCTTTATGTCTGTGGGCTAAATCTTTAAGAGTTCTACAAGCTAAGTAGGGTGCACACTTGGTGCCATATGTGACTGTTTTAAGTTGCAAGCATTGTATAGGGTCTTGTTTATTATCTCTCCATAGTAGTCTCAATAGAGAGCGGTGTTCAGGATGAACCAAAATATTTCTAAACATCTTCACTATGTCTGTGGAAAAAACAACTTTGTGCATTCTAAACCTTATAATGATGTCTAGTATATTGTTATAAATATTAGGACCTTCAAACAGAGCATCATTTAATGAGATGCCGCTGGAACTTTGAGAGCTCGCATTAAAAACGGTTCTCAATTTAGTGGAAATTGAGTTGGTCTTTAAAACTGCATGATGGGGAAGAAAGTAGGCAGGGTATTTCCCAGGAGTTTTAAAATCCCCTTGTACTATCTCAGCATGATCAAGTTCTAAAAATTCATGAATAAATTGTTTATATTGTTGATATAAAATAGGGTCTTTGCTAAATCTTGACTCTAATTGTAAGAGGCAACGATATGCTGTGTTGAAAGAATCACCTAGTTTGTAAATCATCTCTTGATTGATAGGTAAATGAACTGTGTAGCGACCTGTGTCAGAAATGGTAGTGCTGTCGGTAAACAGTTGTTCACAATATGCTTGATCTGGTGTGAGTGTTGGTTTGTAGCTTAACTCTTCTTGTTCCCAGAATCTAGATAACAATTTGTCACTGTTGTGATCATCAATGAGGTGTAGATTCATTAATGTATGTGAAGTGAGGTGTATAGCTCTAGTGTCAAGAAATGGACCTGAAATAATCCAGCCGAACACTGAGTTAACTGCATGAGGTAAGTTTTCACCTAATGTACAACTACCTTGTGTTATGATGTTGTAAAACAGTTGTGCACCTATTAGTAGGTCGATTTCATTGGGAATGTTGAATGTAGGGTCTGCTAATGTGTTAGCTATGTGAGTAGGTATGTTCCAGGTGTTAGTGTGGACATAAAAGTGCGGTAGATTGACTGTAATATTATCCATCACTAAGCATGTAAGACTGGCTTGATATTCACTGATGCGTGATGCTATTCGAGTAGTAAGAGCTACATTAGAGTGTAATTTAGAAGAACCTATTCCTTTAATAGAACATTGATTAGGTTCGAACTTACATTTGAGTTTGAGTGCCAACTTGTTGCTGATCAGGTTGACCTCGCTTCCAGAGTCCAAGAGAGCCCTGGCTGTATGCCACTGTCCATCAGCGTCGGCTATCCTAACGACTGCTGTGGATAGCAAAATATGCATATTGTTAGTAATTTTATTGATAGCTGTGTGAACAACAGGTAGGCTGCCGTCAGCAGTGCTAGCTTGATTATGAGGCGTGGTTGACTTTAAGTTGTCATTAGATGTAGGCTTAGTTGGCGCAGACATCTGAGCTGGTGCAAGCATTTCGGATGCTGAGTGTGAGAGTTGAAACTTATTTACACTATTAGAATGTAGTGCGTTAGGGGTTTTAGAGCTATTTATGTGGACCGTCGTGTGGTGGCGACCTCTACAGGTAAAACACTTATGCTTGGAGCACTGGTGATTAGACTTAAAAGGTTTAAGGCAATTCCGGCAAAGTGAATTATTTTTTACAAACTCAAGCCGCTGTTGAGGAACCATTTTTAAATATTCAGGGCACTTATAAAGAACACAATGTTGAGCCTTACATAATATACAAATATCATTAACATGCTCAACTGTAGCACCATGAGTTACCTTGGTCTTAGCAGGGACCGTCGACTTACTGTCAGCGCCTTTGTCATTGATCAACTCAAAGGCTGTCCTACGTAAGCTGAGAAAGTCAAGAAGTTCAGTTAAGGTAGGTAAAGTGGTTTCCTTTCTATTAATTTCCCAAGCAGCTCTAAGTGAGTTATCCAATTTTTGAGTTATGAGAAAAACTAATAAAACATTCCAACCTTGAGTTTCAACTTTGAGTGCATTTAATGAGTCTAAACTTTGTTGCAGTATTACTAAAAAGTCCTTAAGGTTAACTTTGGTAATCTGTGGATGATTGACTATTGCTTTAATATGGTGATTCACAAGGATAACCTTATTGTCGTACCTGCTTTGAAGAATGTCCATAGCCTTGTTGTAGTTTTCGTTGGTGATAAGAAGCGATCCAACGAGTCCCGCAGCCTCTCCTCGCAAGGCTGACTTTAGATACTGAAGCTTTTGAATGGGTGGTAGGTTGCTGTCCCCGATGGCAGATTGAAATATATTCTTGAAACTGTGCCAATCCTTTAGTGTCCCGTCGAATGTCGGTAATTCCAATTTAGGCAGCTTGATGTTGAAGGCATCAGAGTTGCACGTGTTGTACTGCACGGGTGCCGGCGTGGCACGCGCATCGATCACCTTTTGTAGGTGCGCCTTTGTGGTATAGTACTTTTCTTCCACTGCGTTGCGATCTTGGTCGTTTTTGTCGTCGTCGTCATCCTCCATTTCAATGTACATCTGTATATTCTCGTACCTTTCGAGTAACTTTTGAAGGTCTGCAAGTCGCACCTTTAGTTCCGTAGTTTCCACCTCGGACAGATCGGATTGCGAAAAATTGTAGATTCGCGTGATCCTACCTTTCACATTATTTCTTTGTGCGAGTAACCTTTCAACATCTCGTGGCGAAGACATGGCGGCGATGACGCAGAATACGTACGATGTTGACTGATGGCGATTTTGAATTCGGCGCTGTGTTCATGCATCCGACGCTCGTAGGACCAGAAAATGTTTGAGGCGGCCAAGAAAAGTCGATGAATTTAACAACGCAGTTTTATTTTACTTATGATTGCACTTTTACAAATTATTTTAGTTACAAAATTATGCTAGCACATAATAGACACGTATTATGCGAGCAGAGGTTGCTGTCAGAGCGAGTATAGACTAGAGCATAAATTAAAGAGTTGTAACAGACAGTATTGCCATATTAAACCTACAAAATACAGATAATATGAGAACAAAAAATATGCGTTGATCGCATACAGCGGTGAAGGCCCATTCGCCAGACCGTAATATATTTATCGTACCGTAATATATGCCTTCAGGCAGCGAATACAGTTAAGTACCTAATTATATTATTATAATAATAATTATAATTCACCGAGCTACTTCTCGAGCCCGGTTTCTTATAAGCTTATAATTTCGTTTGTGAATGAAAACCACTGTATCGCAATAACATCGCAGGTGAAGAAATGAATTTAAATACAAAATGCAAATACTTTTTGATTTTCTATTTCAAATTCAAAATACCAAATAGTTTTGTGTTTTGTATTTTAAATACTGAATGTAAAATAGATATTTTCAAAATACTTCATACAAATACATTTTGTTCAATTCTAGATGGCTCTGCTCTGATTGCAATTACTTAAACAAACAAAGTAAACACAAAGTATTTTGCAAATTTTAAAATGGAAAATAAGTCTCGAAAAGTATCCTTACTAATATTATAAATGCGAATGTGTGTATGTTTGTTCATTTGTTGGTTTGTTCTTCAATCACCCTGCAATAGAGCATCGGATAGACGTGATTTTTTTGCGTGGGTATAGTTGACCTGGAGAGTGACATAGGCTACTTTTTATCCCGGAAAAGCAAAGAGGTCCCCACGGGATTACAAAAAATAAATTAACGCAGACGAAATTGCGGGCTAGTTTCAAATAAAATACAAAATGCTTTTTTAAAAAGATATTATTTAAATGCAAAATACAAAATACGTATTATGCATTTTGTATTTGCATTTTAAATACAAGTAGGTAAGATCACGCCTACGCAGTCGCGGGTATCAGCTAATTTCATATACTTAAGTCGCAATTCTCAAACTCTGCGCGTCAGCATTACGCGCTCAGACAGGCAGGGGGACTTTAGCGGCACTGACGCGATGCTTATTATCTGAGAGCACCTGTTTGACCTTATCCCACCCACCCAAATATACCACAGGCTACAAAAGTTAAATTAAAAAATGCATGGACAAAAGTAAAAATAGGAAGTTATGTAGACCCACTTATACTTAGGTTGCCGTGACATTCATCATTAGCAACCCATCAACGGCTCACTACTGAGCGCAGGTCTCCTCTCAGAGAAGGGTTACAGGCCATAGTCCACCACGCTGGCCCAATGCGACTTGGCAGACTTCACACACCTTCAAGAACATTATTAAGAACTCTCAGATGTGCAGGTTTCCTCACGATGTTTTCCTTCACCGTTGAAGCAAGTGATATTTAATTGCTTAAACGCACTTGACTCCGCAAAGTCAGTGGTGCGTACCCGGGATCGAACCTGCGACCCTCCGAATAGGAGATCACCGTCCTAACCACTCGGCTATCACTGCTTCACTGCCGTCACATGCGATATTATAAATTTACTTGAAGAGAAAAGTCAACACATCCTTATATTACCTACTCTCCTACGGCCGCACCTCGCCCGCCCGCTGCGCAGATCATTTTCCGCGCACTACCACTACTACAGAACCAACTCCCTTCGAAGGTACTCCCACATAATTTCAAAATGAGTTTAATCAAGGGGCGACCCACAAATTCCTAAAAATCCGGCAACGCATTGGTGGTGCCTCCAAAATATGTTTATGGGCGGCGGTAATCACTTAACATCAAGTTTGCTCACTATTGTTATTTAATAAAACCCTTAAAAATTGAATGACGAAGTTCTAAGGACCCCTTGTATTCAAGCCGTAGAAAAATAGAATAGATGCCTATTTATTTTTTAACATTATTAATTCATACTTAGCTTTATAGTTAGTATGAGTTTACACATCTCAAGCATCGAAACACAATGTCATCAATGTAAAATGCACTTTATAACTTTGTTTTAAGGCTCAAGTTAGTCGGTGGAAATTTATCTTGCCTCAGCTGCACTATCGTCTATCATGAAGTATGTGTTCCAAATCTACGAGTTAATTAACACCCAAAAGTTATTATGTTCCATACGAAATCGCTGATATGACGCCCAACGATGTTTCACGATGTCCCGATGACATTGTAAGGCAATAATTCATTAAGGTCATTTAGATATTAGCTAGATACGTAGACACGTAGACCTTCGTCCAGCTGTGGACGTCTATAGGTTGATTAAGAAGAATATATTCAATTGTCAAGAGCGGTTTTAGACCAGCGTATTTTTTAACCGACTTCCAAAAAGGAGGAGGTTCTCAATTCGGCCGGTATCTTTTTTTTTTTTTTCTATGTATGTCCACCGATTTCTCCGGGATTACTGGCCCGATTCGCGTGATTTTTTTTTTAATCGACAGAGGATGTTTGCGAAATGGTCCCATAAAAAATTTAACCTTCAACTCCTCAAGCCTGATGCTGCAGGCTAAAACTATGGCGATTTAGGAAATTTCGATTACGAATTGATATTGTAGGTAACAAGTATGGACTACATCATGGAGCTCCAGGTCCTAGCTCCTCAATCATAGGATACTACACTTAAAAGCTTAAAATAAAAATTCTTTTCAAAAAACCGACTTCTAACGCCACTACAAAGTATAAAAATAATTTTAGTTTGTCCACGTTTGTTGAAGTCGGGCGGGCCTAAAATACAAACTATGAAACCGACTCGCGATGCTCGCTCGACTTCTACAAACGAGTCTATCATATTCTGTAGCGTCGCGCATCGGTTTCATAGTTTGTATATAGGCCCGCCCGACTTCAACAAACGTGGACAAACTAAAATTATTTATACTTTGTAGTGGCGTTAGAAGTCGGTTTTTTGAAAAGAATTTTTTTACGCGTATGCTTCAAAATAGCGAATGCGCGTACCCGCGCTCATTCCGGCGTGTTCGCTCGAACCGGCGGGCGCGCGGGGAGGCATCTCTCGCGGCTCGCGCTATACGAGCGATGCGAAAATGAACCGTCTTAATTCGCCCTAAGGGCGAATTTAGCTTTCGCGATCTTTGCTTTCATTTTCGAGGTTTCATCGAGAGTCATCGAAATTTTTTTTTTCCAGTAAAATCTGCAATCAGTCCTAGGACTATAAGCAAATGAGTTGGGCAGTAGCGTCTTGTGTAGAGGCCGATCCTCCGTAGGAGTCGGCACTCGTATGTTATAGCCTGGATCAATTAGGCTTGTCCAGGTCTAGTATTCGCTTCGAGAGTCATCGAAAATGAACCTAAATTTGCCCTTATGGCAAAGGGCCTTAGGGTGCATTTTCGCAAAAAATGTTCGCAAAAATGAACTATGAACGGGGCACCGTCTAACTTCGGCCTTAGTTGCGCGTGTGGGAAAGGGCGCGCCTAGATAAGCGCCTACATGCGCTTCCAAAAACGAGCACACATATGCTAAAAACGCTAATCTGAAACCGCCCTAAAGCTACCCTACTCCATTTTTTATTCGGGACATTATATAATTAGCCGAGTTTCTTGCTGGTTTTTCTCAGCAGGAACGGCATTCCGAACCAGTGGTAGACTTATTGATGATTCAAAAGTACTTTGTAAAGTTTATTTGAATAAAAAACATTTCTATTCTATTCTAGCGCGATAAATTATCATGAACTATCGCTTAACGCGCTAAAACCCTTTGAAGTACATATTATAATAGTTACCGCTCGAACCATAGCTGAGTAGCGTGCTGATAGCCGGTGATAATTGTTGGCCATTAGGCGGCTGTATCGTATCACAGCGCGAACCTTCGCTACGATAAGCCTCAAGACGGCCGAGACATAAGAAAAATGATATAACTTGGTTTAACTTTAATACAATAAATTGGACCCGGAACTCGAATCTAGTCATTCAGTAAGTTGCAGTATTTTCAAATGGCAGTGTATGTTTACTGATAACATAATGGGGTATTTGACTGTAGTCAAAATGTTGATATTCATTATTTATAATCGAAAATGTAAGAATAACATTTGTAAAAACAGAAAATAAATCGGTCCAAAAACAAATAAGTTGTAGAGCTGTTAGAGAGAGCGCTACTGAAGTATTCAGTTTAAGAAGCACAATTCAGCAGCTCCATACACGCTTCATAGAAAATTTCGTTTTAGAAAGAGACAGATACAATCACAGTAAAACATACTAGTAAACAAATTTAAAAAAGAGAAATTGCATCGTGTTATAATTATTAAAAACGGTATTTTAAATAAATAAGTAAATATCAGTCAAATACCCAATTATGGTTGGATAAATAGGAAATTCTATTAATGATTCCATTAGTAAATGAACCACTAATGTGAAATTGGATCACATAATTGAGTTAGGTTAAAGTTGCCTACAGTTATGATACTTGAATTATTCACTTCGCTGGCTTCCGTTTTACCAACTTATATGACAATAACTTGGATACCTTAACAATACATCAAGAGTAAATAGGCATCTTCCAGGCAAGCGCGCTCCATCTTAGGCTGCAGCCAAGTGAAGCCCAGTGAAGACGCATTTTCACTTACCAACAGGTGAGATTGCAGTTAAGCGCCAGTCTATATTATATGTATAAACACACGCTTTTGAACATATTCAGAAGTTAAAATGGCTTACTGGATAAAGTAGTAATCATGAAAGTACTTTTAATATAACATCTTTTATTTAAGTACATTTAAAGACATAGGAATGAAACGAATCGATAGTTGACCCTTATTGCACTTGCACAATCGCCTCGACAACATTAAAGATCTCGAACATCAAAACAAAAACTTCTTGTTTTAAAGTCGGATTTATTACATTTTAATCTTGCATTGTGCAACGAAAAATAAGTTAAAACTAAATTTGAAACGAAATGGTATTAAAACAAAAATTAATTAATTAATTACAAGAAAAATGAAAAACAAAGAAAAGAAGAAAAACACTCAAAATTATGTTCTTTCACTTTACGTCCTTTTCGTCATCGGATGTCTGATTGGCAACCCTAATTTCGATTCATGGTAAACTCTGTAGTGTAATGTTGCACACTACTTCCAAAGTCACTTTACCTGCGCATTCGCAGTTCCATGACATATTAGATTTCCGAACGCACTAGACGGAACATCAGAACAGTCTGTCCCTCTCTGTGGTATCGTAATTCGTAACCCGTCTCTTTCATACTCGAGCGGCGGCCACGAGAGGGACAGACGACAACCGACAGGGAGTCGAGGCTCGAATACCGCCACCGGAGGTCGCGTACGTGATCGACTCCCGCGTTTTTGTCACCGTCTAACCTGGGACGCGCGGTTTATTTGGCAACCATGTTCTAAAATCATCCCGTTTTAAGGGCATCTTGAGAGTTTTTACCTCTCCTTAACTACCGATCATGTGACCGGACAATTTGCCGTCGCCGCAGCGACGTATTTTGGCAGCGGACCTATCAAATTAGTATGGACGCCTGCCACGCCACGCGATTACCCTGTCTACCATATAAGCGATATTCTCGTTAAGTAGCAAGAACAATGTAGTCGGCTTAGACTCAGTGACGTCTCTAGTGTAAATAGTGAGTGAACTATGTGAGCTCGACGCAATCTCCAGGAGATAACCTCCTCGCCGCGCTGGTTCCCGCGAGACGCACCAAGGAGGCGGCGTGCTGACCGAGCCGCGCCTCCTCGCCTAACCAACCCTGCGGGGTCCGTAACCCCTTGGTTGAGCGGACCTTCCCTGCTACGGTCGGCTTAAGGCGGGCCTGACCAGGTCAGCCTCTGGCCCAGCTGTCAGCCCTCGTATTCGTGAGTTACAACATTAAATTCTACAGACGATGCGTTGGACTCAGTGCCACTAGTCTGTAAGTCTTTTTAGTTAATTTTAACTTAGTCATAATCTAAATCCTTGCAGAAACTTAAATTAAATCACCATCTTGTATTTAGTCAAAAAGGTAATTTCATTTCAACTGCAACCTCAGACTTCCCTCCTCATCAACAGCGCATCCAGACCGACGGCAAAAGGACGGCCTTTGAAAATAAAGGCCCGATGCTCACGCCGCTAGTATCCAGCAACCGGTCGCCACACCACAATATGGCGTCCCCTACTTTGTACAAAATCGCATTCTCATTCTGTTCGTGTGACACTACGCATTAAGTAGGTTGCCGCTCACCATCTTTATACCCATGACAACATGGCGCCCGAACGATAGAAATGTCATCGGTCCATCGCTGTTGATCGCGACGGAAGTCTGACCATAAATAATTTTCTTCATGTGGTTAATTACACTAGCGGCACGCTATGATGGCCGGTTTGACGTTTGTCCGCTCATGAAGTTCCGTATTAATTGATAACGACTTTGAAGGAAATAATTGTATTACTTTATTGACGATAGTGATGTGCAGAGATTCATAAATTTAATCGAATGTAGTTTTAGGTTTAGGACTCAAAATTTATTTATTAAATTGATTTCTAAAATGTATACAAGTGTAGAAAAATCAGTTTGCACCATTTAAGAGGTGAATGTACTTGTGAATATGAACAATTTTCACTATGTGGACAAACCTCTGAAATCGCAAAAAAATATCAGCTGTTTCATACAAAAGGTAAAATTTTTATTTTTATATGATATATACCACAACTCGGCATTTGGTTTTCTAAATTGAAAATTTTTAAAAATGGAATCTAATACGATCGTCACATAGGATCGCTGGCTAGCACAACTACTACCTCCGGCAAACTCGCGTCAATGCTCAATGCAAAACAAAGCAGTTTCGAATTGACGTTGCTTCGAAAAGTATAAACTGTCAGTGCAATGCGATTGTGATATAGTTTTGACCTGGCTTTGAAGATTATGAAAGAGATGTGAAAATAGATAATATTATAGAAAACGAACATATAATTATTAATGTAGGTGATGATAACAGTGACGACAGTGAAAATAGTAGTATGGACGAATCTGATTAATTATGGCCTTTTGTGGCACCTTTTTTGGTATCTTTTGTATTCATATGTTTCTTGTGTGCATATAAAGTATGTATATTCATTTTCATTCAAATATTCAGTTCGTTCAAATAAATTAAATAAACATATACATTTTTGTTTTATTAAACCTATTTAATCAGGTACAAAAACAAAACTTAATTGTTTTTTGTTCGAGAATAAATTGACATTCCACATCACTATTGTAATGTGTCAAACCGGCCATCATAGCGTGCCGCTAGTTTAAGTAACATAAATGATGTGTTTGACATTTCCGGTTCCATGTAAATTACCAAAGAGTTAGAGCGACACTTGGCAACACTGCTAGTACGGCCATGTTGGTAGACAGTAACAAATGACAAAAGCAACTGCCCAAGTGACACTCAACGAGTCATGTGACAACTACTGTCAACATTGACGCTTGACAGCAGTTTGTCATCGACAATTTTACATAGCTGGTTAATTTATAACCTTGTGTATTTTACTTTAATCATGTATAAATTAATTTAAGTGTTTTTTAACATAACGTGAGTGATTAACGCTAAAGATAACAATCTAGTAATTAACAATCAGTGTGAAACGAGAAAATCGTATAATGTGAGACGGATAAATAGTAGTTTTTGTAACGCAATATTTAGTTCGAAATTCGTAATTTATACATTCGAAAAATGGATAGCGAGATTCCGTTACGCGAGCCCGCGAGTGTAACGACCTTTACTTCCCCCGTGTCGGTTCTAGAAGAAGGGAACGTAACCTCAGTGTACGTGGATATGCAGGATGCGTACGTAAACACCAACCCCAGGCATGTCGAAAAGAAGATAGCCAAAACTGACGTTTCCTACACCACGACAACAACACCACACGCAAAAACATCAAACCCAATAGCCTTCCAACCCGCCCTCAGCACAGGTAGTACACCCATACAATACAACGAGTTGAATAACACTCTCGCAAGAGAACAACCGATTATTTATAATATGCACAATCTAGCTAACCTGAAGTCCTGGAATATTAAGTTCTCCGGAGACTCTTGTGTGTATGAATTTTTAAACAGGGTTGAAGAAGTGCGAAGCGCTAGGGGCATAGACAACAACATAGTGCTCAGAGGATTCTCCGAGTTATTACAAGGTACGGCATTACAGTTTTACAGGCAAGTACGGCACCAAATAACATCATGGGCCGTCCTATGCTCAATATTTACACAAAATTTTCAGCCAATAGATTTTGAGTTTTCAACAGAAAAATTAATTAGGGATACAAAACAAAATAACAAACAATCAGTGTTTTCATTTGTCATACATATAAGAGATCTTAATAGTAAACTAGCTAACCCTATCCCAGATATATCATTACTGGAGATAATAAAACATAATTTATTACCATGCTACGGCACATTGTTGGCTAACAACGCGATCACTTCTATAGAACATCTAATAACATTAAGCAGAAACTATGAAGCCTACGCATTACCAAACCACTCCGGTAATGCAATGAATAGAGACCGGGAAACATTTAAAAAGTTTCAAACTGCCCCCTCACAATCTATCACTTGCAAAAAATGCAAGCGGCAGGGGCACAGTCATAGAGACTGCAGAAAATACCCAGGGCTAGTATGTTTTAACTGCCACATGCCCAATGTATACTCAAATTCATGCCCGCGCTGTAGTAAAAGCTCGGCAAACAGTAAACCAAAGAACACAGGCAATCATAAGCCAACTCATAATTATAAACCATACAGTGGATAGTTTACCAACACTTTACCACTTTCATAAGAATTACACATAACATCTAGGTAAACCATAACTACCTATGCACATCTTAATACTCTTAATTTTCAAATAAATTAAATAAAACAACTCTTTTTAATCACAATATTTACATAATTTATTTAATATAATTACAAAAAAAAAAACCCTTTAGCATAACTAGCATATAACAATATTACATAAGAATTCTCATCTAAAATAAACATAAGTTAAAAAATGTCTTAAATTATATTATATACCTAATATCTATATAGTATTCAAGTACAGTAGATAAATACTACATACTACTGAACTAAAAATATCATTGTATGATTAGGTTATCACATCCTTTCCATCCAATTGAAGTTTAAACACTTTTCCAAACAATTAAATTTCCACGAGGGGAGGATGGGAAAAATAGGGGTCACAAGAAAAAAGACCTCAATCAAAAAATATTTTGATTCTCATTTAATTGTTTATTAACAGAATATTTTTTTCCTCTCTTTACTTTTCATCGCTTACTAAATGAAGCATGACTGTAAATAATAAACATCTATTAAGGTTCAACAAAATTTTTAGTTCAATAAGAACTCCACATGTCGAACCATTGGCTAAAGAACTGTGTACTAGTCTCCGTTGCCAACATGATACAACTACAGACTACTACACACACACAACTGTAAATACTATTAATACCTACTCATTACTTATGGCTAGATATAACTTATTACTAACAACACATAAATTCTAATCGGAACTCTAGTATTATTGGTACGAGAGCGTGAGGTATGCCAGCTAGGAATGTACGAAGACCAAAATTGCGCGCAACAAATGATTCGGAAAATGTATGAAAGGAATATAGGTTAATTTTATTAGGTTACAGTACTAACACACTAACTCCACACTTGTACATACCTTCATTCTTAACAAAAAAAAAAATTTTTTTTTTTCTTTCTCCGGTTACCACGGCTGTGGAGACAACCGGGTTGTCTCTCTGCTTTGTTAGGGGGGTATTGTAGTGTAATGTTACACACTACTTCCAAAGTCACTTTACCTGCGCATTCGCAGTTCCATGACATATTAGATTTCCGAACGCACTAGACGGAACATCAGAACAGTCTGTCCCTCTCTGTGGTATCGTAATTCGTAACCCGTCTCTTTCATACTCGAGCGGCGGCCACGAGAGGGACAGACGACAACCGACAGGGAGTCGAGGCTCGAATACCGCCACCGGAGGTCGCGTACGTGATCGACTCCCGCGTTTTTGTCACCGTCTAACCTGGGACGCGCGGTTTATTTGGCAACCATGTTCTAAAATCATCCCGTTTTAAGGGCATCTTGAGAGTTTTTACCTCTCCTTAACTACCGATCATGTGACCGGACAATTTGCCGTCGCCGCAGCGACGTATTTTGGCAGCGGACCTATCAAATTAGTATGGACGCCTGCCACGCCACGCGATTACCCTGTCTACCATATAAGCGATATTCTCGTTAAGTAGCAAGAACAATGTAGTCGGCTTAGACTCAGTGACGTCTCTAGTGTAAATAGTGAGTGAACTATGTGAGCTCGACGCAATCTCCAGGAGATAACCTCCTCGCCGCGCTGGTTCCCGCGAGACGCACCAAGGAGGCGGCGTGCTGACCGAGCCGCGCCTCCTCGCCTAACCAACCCTGCGGGGTCCGTAACCCCTTGGTTGAGCGGACCTTCCCTGCTACGGTCGGCTTAAGGCGGGCCTGACCAGGTCAGCCTCTGGCCCAGCTGTCAGCCCTCGTATTCGTGAGTTACAACATTAAATTCTACAGACGATGCGTTGGACTCAGTGCCACTAGTCTGTAAGTCTTTTTAGTTAATTTTAACTTAGTCATAATCTAAATCCTTGCAGAAACTTAAATTAAATCACCATCTTGTATTTAGTCAAAAAGGTAATTTCATTTCAACTGCAACCTCAGACTTCCCTCCTCATCAACAGCGCATCCAGACCGACGGCAAAAGGACGGCCTTTGAAAATAAAGGCCCGATGCTCACGCCGCTAGTATCCAGCAACCGGTCGCCACACCACAATATGGCGTCCCCTACTTTGTACAAAATCGCATTCTCATTCTGTTCGTGTGACACTACGCATTAAGTAGGTTGCCGCTCACCATCTTTATACCCATGACAACTCATTCTCAAAGGTTAGCATTATAAAGATTATGTTAATTGCAAGTTATTGAAAAAGTGTTCGAGATGAAACGTACGTTGACGTGTCTACTTGTGCTTGCATTTGCGACTTTATTGAGTAAGTAAAAAAATTAAATTTTTTGTACCCACTGAGAAAAGCCCCACCCAGAAAGCTAACACTCTTAATTGCTGCCTTTCCGTTATTTTTGTGACCGCCATAGGCACTTGTTTCAACTTTCAATATACGATTTACACGATAGGCAAGTTAGAGATCCAAACAGGCTCGTCATTCCTAGATGTCGCCTCAAGACATTTGTGGGAATGGGCGTGACGTTTTATAATAAAATTCCACAGTCGATCTTAGACTTCCCTTTACACAAGTTTAAGAAATCAGTTAAAACTAATCTCATGAAAAAAGCATTTTATGCAATTGAAGACTATTTAGATGATAAAAAAGCGTGGACATAATTCGTTCCAGCGATTCATGAGACAGCAGGTGGTAATTAAACTGTATAACTATTCTATTGAATTGTAAACTTATTTTGAAAACAGCAACTGCCGAGTTTCTTGCTGGTTTTTCTCGGCAGGAACGGCATTCCGAACCAGTGCAGTGGTAGACTCATCGACGTTTCAAAAGCACTTGTAAAAAAGTTTATTTAAATAAAAAACATTTCTATTCTATTCTATTCTATTATATATCGCTGACAGACTTGAATACTAAATTAACTAAGTGAATTAATAATAATTTGTGCTGCAAATTTTAATTGTATTTAAATAGATGGCAGACGATTTCGCTGCGACTACACGTACTACAGGCAAGCGGACGGCTGGCTGAAATTGCACAGGATTCCCGCCAACTGGCATGACGCCAGGCTGCGGTGTCATCTAGAGGGTAGGAATCTATTTTTAAATTTTTTAACAAAGCCTAAAAATTAACATTTGTTAGCTGAGGGTAGATTTTATAATAACTACCGAGTGCGCCGTTCGTCAATTCCATAAAAGCCAAAGAGTATGTCGATACACGTGACAACCCGAAGCAGAATGGCGCGCCCTGGCGTCGGCCAGGCGCCATTCTGCTTCGGGTTGTCACGTCGTTCACGTCTCCCTATACCTACCTGTGTTAATTATTTAATTATTGAGTAACGGATATTTTAAATGAAGAATTCCCTACTTTGTGTATTTTTAGTAATAATAATAAGGGTCCGCCAAAACCTGCCAAAACATTGTTAGCTAAGAATTTTGATTTATTCAACTTGACTGTGAGTCCGAATACTAGAAATGCGTTATGATTTATATTTCTGTTTCAGGCAGCTACTTGGCATCCCCGTTAAACCCTCAGCTTGCTTCAGTGATGCGCTCCGTGATGCAACTGGATGCTGTGAAGAGCGCAGTCTAACACTGGCATCAACTCTCTCTTCTCTAAAGGCGATTTCCATTCTGTTGAAGGTAATAATTACTGAGGCCAATGTTGAGTACCTTAACCTAAGATTGTACGATGGAGCGATGTGTATTCTGCGATAGAAATATTGACAGATAATTAATGTGGTCTTTAGAGATAAAAATTATACCGAAGGGGGTTGTTACATTTTGGGTCAGGTACTTGTACGCTGTACCAAAAAATAGTATCTAATCATAGAAATTGAAACAAAATATGCTTTTTGTAGTATTACAGAAGAAAGAAGAAGAAGAAGTAGAATGGCAACTCCCGGAGTGCATCCATCCATGCTTTTGTTTACATCACCTTAATGTCATTACAATTATCTCAATTTCATTCAAATATCTATGTACATAAAGTATTCTTCTCGCGATACGGGTAATTTCGCCATGTTTCAAGGCCCGTATTTCCAACATGGTCAAAGTCAAACGCTGCTGCTGCTGCCAATTGTAGATCTATTGGACCCATTAGCTAACCAAGCCAATCTTTGCAGGTATCCAACTGTCCGAGATACCGCACACGTGGTTTGAAGGCGAGCCCAACAACTTGAACGACCAAGAGAGCTGCTTGATGATGCTGCCGAGCGGGGAGCTGGCGGACGTCCGGTGCGACGAGCCGCGGCCGTATCTGTGCTACAGGAAGACTCAGAAGGCCGTCGTGGGTGACTGTGGGACGGTCGACACTGGTAAGGCGAGCCCAACAACTTGAACGACCAAGAGAGCTGCTTGATGATGCTGCCGAGCGGGGAGCTGGCGGACGTCCGGTGCGACGAGCCGCGGCCGTATCTGTGCTACAGGAAGACTCAGAAGGCCGTCGTGGGTGACTGTGGGACGGTCGACACTGGTAAGGCGAGCCCAACAACTTGAACGACCAAGAGAGCTGCTTGATGATGCTGCCGAGCGGGGAGCTGGCGGACGTCCGGTGCGACGAGCCGCGGCCGTATCTGTGCTACAGGAAGACTCAGAAGGCCGTCGTGGGTGACTGTGGGACGGTCGACACTGGTAAGGCGAGCCCAACAACTTGAACGACCAAGAGAGCTGCTTGATGATGCTGCCGAGCGGGGAGCTGGCGGACGTCCGGTGCGACGAGCCGCGGCCGTATCTGTGCTACAGGAAGACTCAGAAGGCCGTCGTGGGTGACTGTGGGACGGTCGACACTGGTAAGGCGAGCCCAACAACTTGAACGACCAAGAGAGCTGCTTGATGATGCTGCCGAGCGGGGAGCTGGCGGACGTCCGGTGCGACGAGCCGCGGCCGTATCTGTGCTACAGAAAGACTCAGAAGGCCGTCGTGGGTGACTGTGGGACAGTTGACACTGGTAAGTCTAGAGTCTAGACTTACCAGTGTCGACTGATAGACTCTAGACTCTAGAGCCTCGCTCCATCGGCTCACGTCCCAAAGCATAGTTTCTGAGTGAGTATAGTCTAAAAAATGAAATAAATATAGTAAAAATATTTTTTTTGCTGTGGTATTCTGAACGGGTAGTTTTACGGGTAATCAATGAAATAATAAGAGGTAAACAGGTAATGCATAGTACCACCGTACGTTACGGGTAAATACTGCAAGTGTAGTTTTTGAATAAATTAAGTGTATTGCTGTACAAACTTTCACTCACTACACTTTTTAACGATTGTCTTTCAGAATACAAGTTCGAGTCTCGCACGGGTAGCTGCTACAAGTTTCACAAGGTGCCTCGTCCTTGGTCACGAGCGTACATGGCTTGCGTGGCCGAGGGCGGCCACTTGGCGATCATCAACAGTGACACGGAGGCTCAGGTACGTCACACGGCGATAGTAACAGTGAAACGGAGACTCAGGTACGTCACACGGTGATCATCAACAGTGAAACGGAGGCTCAGGTACGTCACACGGCGATAGTAACAGTGAAACGGAGACTCAGGTACGTCACACGAAACGCGCTAACAGCCGTTGCATGTACTGCCCAGATCCACGGGACGATGTTGAGCACACCCTTTTCCACCACTATCCGGTCGGCGGATGTCCATGAGGATTTCCCCTCCTACGATAAAAAAAAAAAAAAAAAAAAAAAAAAAAAAAGGTACGTCACACGGCGATCATCAACAGTGACACGGAGGCTCAGGTACGTCACACGGCGATAGTAACAGTGAAACGGAGGCTCAGGTACGTCACACGGCGATAGTAACAGTGAAACGGAGACTCAGGTACGTCACACGGCGATCATCAACAGTGATACGGAGGCTCAGGTACGTCACACGGCGATCATCGACAGTGAAACAGAGGCTCAGGTACGTCACACGGTGATCATCAACAGTGAAATGGAGGCTCAGGTACGTCACACGGCGATCATCAACAGTGAAACGGAGGCTCAGGTACGTCACACGGCGATCATCAACAGTGAAACGGAGGCTCAGGTACGTCACACGGCGATCATCAACAGTGACACAGAGGCTCAGGTACGTCACACGGCGATCATCAACAGTGAAACGGAGGCTCAGGTACGTCACACGGCGATCGTCGACAGTGAAACAGAGGCTCAGGTACGTCACACGGCGATCATCGACAGTGAAACATAGGCTCAGGTACGTCACACGGCGATCATCGACAGTGAAACGGAGGCTCAGGTACGTCACACGGCGATCATCAACAGTGAAACGGAGGCTCAGGTACGTCACACGGCGATCATCAAATAGTGACACTGTCTGTTGAGGTTCAGATACAAATTCGCTTTTTAAATGGGAAATTCTTTTCTGATAGAGCTAATTTGAACGATTGGCCTCTCTCTCACATTAAAAAAAAATAATAAAAAAAATAAATAAAATCATTTTATTGCAGGCCAGGGACCCATATAAAAACTGGTCAAATACAATGTTAAAAGTAAAGTAAATAAAAATTGAAAATTAAAAAGAAATTACATAAGTAAATTAAAATTAATAATAATAAAATAACTTAAAAATTAAGTTATTTTACGTTAGGGGTCTGGTGTACCCTAAGCCAGTGCTTGTAAAACATGTTGTCAGGGGATACCTGAGCGACGACTTTCATCAGTATATTATTAGAATTGCGGACGGTTTCCCAGAAACCCGCAATTCTATTCCTGATTATAGCGTAATAGTCAGGGACACCAGCGTCGGCGAACATGCCCGACGCGCTGCAATACCTTGGCATTTTTAATAAAATGCGAAGGGCATCGTTGTACTGTACCCTGAGGATGTTAAAGGATCTTTTGGTGTATTTGATCCATAATTGTGATGTATAGAAACTCATACAATAAGCTTAGAGAGCATACATACATTTAGAGCATATGCATAGAGTTGCTTGGAGGATCTAAACCAAACGGATCTCTGTTATGGTGTCGATGTAGTTCTTGGGAACAACGCATCCTTTAGTCTTATAATTTGTTTACTCTTGTCCTCAGGTCATTAAAGAGATTTTCGCGAAGTATCCTGCTGGTTCTGTGGTCGGCAACTTCGGGAGAGAAGATTTAGCATTTATCGGATTCCAGGATTGGGGTGAACATACTAGTGTAGACTTTTTGACAATTGAAGGTAAGTTTTCTTCTTATCAGCCAGTGGCGTAACTACAGGGTGGTATTTAGGTAAAATGCGACGGGTCCCAGATGGAAGGCACCTCCGACACCAGAGAGCCGTGAGAACAGAAGGATCTTAACATTTATTACTTATTACATTAAGAAAACATTAGTTTAATCTTTAATTAAATTAAGTTACTTAAGCGCCTCGAATATAATTTAATATGGCCTGTTTGAACTTTGATGATGTCACACGCACACTGCACACAATGTACATTTGCAAAGTCTTTGCAACTGTGTATTGTGGAGTCAACACCTCTGGATGATGCTCCGGTATCGGAGCGAAACGTGAGTCGAGTGTTAAAAGGTTTATTCTGTTTGGCGGATTATAGCAAAGGAATATTATTATGTTTTAATTAGTGATAATTATATATTGTAAGATAAAAAAAACTTTAACGTTGGTTGAGCTTCTTTATATGGGTGGGAGATAGCGCCATCCGATTCATTATAGCTACGCCACTGTTATCAGCTATACCTACTTTACAACCAGACTTAAACAGTTTTGTACGACTCGGTGTAATTTCTGCGCTAACATATAAAAAAACTTGACAGATTAGATAATTCTAATCTACATTGTAAGAATAACATTGAAATTGTTTTGTTGCATTGTGAGCTGAATGAGTTTAAAGTGTTTCTTTATTCAACCCCAACACTAACTGTTGTGGTTGATTTGGTCATCCTGGTCAGAGGATCTTCCACTTTCCAACCCGTTCCAATTGCTTTAGTCTAGAAATTTAGAATGGTCGAGACACGGACAAAGAACATGCCCAAGATTTACACATAGACTACTTTGTATCCCCGAAAATAAGAGTTAGAGCGGAAATTAAAAATCCTTAATCTTAACCGAACGAACCGTCTTAACCTCCGATCCGAACCTTTGCTTTACACTTATCTGAAATTGTGATAGTCTGTTACGAGCTTAAAAGAGCAACAATGCTTGATTATGAATATATTTGCTATTAATATCATTCAAGGTTTGACGTTAGATTCTAATAGTATAGAAGTTTTGACGTCACTTTCATAATAAAAATGAGGCCGGTCTCATACATCCAGAATCAGATGCTGGATGAAGATTCGATCGGATCGGATCGGGATCGGATCGGAATCGGACGGGGATGAAGTCGCGGGTATCATCCAGTTTCGCTATTTGAGGAGTGTCATTTCAAAAATACTTATTATCACCTTATCCGATTTTCAATAAAATGCAAAAAACGTCCTATGTGATTTATTGTATTATAAACATAATTTTTTTATATCACCGTAAAGAGAATCGTATTTAGCTGATTCTGACACTAGTACATTAATTTTAAAGTTGATTTGTAATAGGAAAATATTACTCGATAATTTGGAAATAAGTCACTTTGTTAGGTACTCTACGGAAATAAGCCTTTTTGTTTTGCGTCTGAGAAACAGGCGTAACCTATGTTTTATAAATGAAAATAAAAACTAATAATTAACGTTGTGTTTCGTTCAGGCAAGACACTGGTCGAGGCGGGGTACGCCAAGTTCGACCACCAGGAGCCGAGCAACTCCACGACGGGCCAGTACTGCGGCGCCGTGCACCGCAACTCCAGGCTCTTCGACCTGTGGTGCGACGTGCCCTTCGCTTTCATCTGCGAGAAGAGCCCCGACAGCCTGCTGTGCGACGGCGAGCGGAGCGGGCGCGCGTAGCGGTGATCAACAGACGGCCGAGGGACTGCATGCGGCTACTCGAACTATTTTCTTCATAATAAAATAGAACTGCATTATTTCACTGATAATGTCTCCTTTTTACCCACTGTTAAGATGCCTGCGTCTTAATAGCTATCTGTGTGCGTTTCAGCCCGATCCGTTCGGCGATTTGAGCTGCGCGTTGGTAGATCAGTTAGTCAGTCAGTCACCTTAGCCTATTATATATTTAGGATTGTGATATAATATACTAATCATAATAATTTAACATAAAAGCTAGATACATATTATGTAAAAGCATACACAAAGCAAGGGTTTAACATGGGCATTGCCAACAGAAGGGAAAATATTATATCGTAAGCATCTTCTTCTTCTTCTTCGTGACACTCTTGGCAGAGCGGTCGTGGTCATCGCGAAGTGACGTCTTTAGCGGCAGATGTGATTCGCCTCACGAGCATTCGCCACTTCTCCCTGCTGGCCGACAGCCTGGTACACTCGTGCAATGGACCGCCCACAGCAGACTTAATTTGGTCGGTCCATCGCATGGGCGACCTTCCTCGCCCCTTCACTTTGCCCTGCATGACAAGGCGCTCGATGGACTCACCCCCACGCCGGGAGACGTGTCCGAAAACTTAAGTATGCGACTCTGTACTAAGGCCGAAAGGCGTTGTTTTATGCCGTGTTCTTGGAGAATGGAGACGTTAGTGCGAAACTCATTGTCTCAATCGGGATAGCATCTCTTCCGGTAGCCTTTCCATTTTTGAGATGCATTATGGCGGCTCTGGCTTCAGATTTAAGTATGTCCGGCTCTCTGGGATCGTAAGCATAGCTACAGATATACTGGTAACATTAACTGGTGGTAGACTCATTGACGATTCAAAAGTACTTGTAAAAGTTTATTTGAATAAAAAATATTTCTATTCTATTATATTGATGTCGGTGTCGCGAACGCGATATTTTCTCCTACCATAAATTGCTCGGTGCGCCTCAAAAGTTTTCACTTCAAAAAAAGTTTTTCAAACTCGAAACCTAGCGACGTTAACGGTGAGTGCAGACGTATACTAAAACAAAAGTATTTAATAAGAGCAACTGCCATTGGAACCGCCGATCTATCTAATAGTAAATGATAGATATAGGTCGACCGTTTAACTCGCGTATCGCCTGCGCGGTAAGAAGGGAGCGGGGGCGGGTAACGCTACACACGGAGTCAATAATCCAAAGATTTATCTCGAGATAGACATTGTTGGTAAAGAATTAAGTATTTATTTTTAAGTTTTAACATCTCTAACATCTCCCCCCGCTCCCTTCTTACCGCGCAGGCGATACGCGAGTTAAACGGTCGACCTATAGAAACACTTTCATTATTTGTATGAATCAGCGTTTCAGCCTGATCCATGCGCGGGCCGCCGCGGCACGCGCCAGGTGATTTAAGTAAGGATTTAAGGGGCTCTGTATATTTTAAGCTCGCTCTGATAATATCTACTGTAGCTTACCTACACAAAATCTACACTTTTATAAATAAAAAAAGAAGACAAACCTCGTCGATTTCCCGAAAGACATGGCAATAAACTAACCCTACCACCATCAAAACTAAAACTTCACACCTCGAGTCCCTTCGTAATGTCCATCTTAATATATATAAATTACGTTCACGTTGTTTGTCCGCGATGGACTCCTAAACTACTTAACCAATTTTGATCAAACTTCGTAACTATCTGTAATTTAGTCCAACTTGAAAGATAGGATAGTTTTAGTAGTTATTTGTTTTATTTATATAGGTAAGTTGGCGGTACGAATTTCGCCGAGTCAACTAGTAAAAATATATGATAATTTGCCAGACAGCATTCGAAACGTAGAAAAAGAAAACTAATTTTATAAAATATTAAAAAACTTTTTATTGGAACTACAATATAAATGATTTTTTTGACGATACAAATAAAAATAAATAAAATCGGTCTCTCCTACGGTCGACTTCAGACCAAGTTGCTACACCCTAACGGGGTATGTGTAAAGAATCTGCAACTGAAATAAATAAATAACCCTAAGCTGTGGAAAGCGTAGGGTCGAAGAGTAATTAAACGCCGCTGTTCGTCTTCTATGACAGCCAAAAGAAAGGATAAATTACGTTATAAGTTATGATTATATTAATAGAAAAGGGCCTGTTATAACTTATAACAGGCCCTTTTCTATCGTTTCACTCAAATAATGTACTATTAATGTACTTACCATGGAACTAGAAATTACGACTATTACATATTAATATAACTTACTTCGAGTATTTAATATAACAAAGAAACATCAGAAAAGCTAAAGAAGAGTTAAAGGCTCTAAAAGGCAGGCTAACTTTGTGATGCACTGTTTAGGGTTCCGTAGTAAACAAGGAAACCTTATAGTTTCGCCATGTCCGTCCGTCTGTCTGTCTGTCTGTCCGCGGTTTAGCTCAGAGACTATTGGTACTAGAAATCTGTAATTTGACAAGGGTATAAATATCAATCACACCGACAAAGTGGTGAAATAAAATTTTGTAAAATAATTTTTTTAGGGTACCTCCCCTACAAGTAAAGTGGGGATGAATTTTTTTTTTCGACTATCCCATAGTGTGGGGTGTCGTTGAATAGGTTTTTCAAAAATATTGTGGGTGTGGGAACACCATTTTTCAATTCAGGGATCCGTTTGTGAAATATGATATTTTGAAGTGCTAAATTTTATTAGAGTCAAGTGTCCCCCCCCCCCTCTGCCAGCTAAATGGTTGTATATTGGATACAAGAAAAAATTCACAGCAGTAGTGAGGTGGTCCGCTCATACCTACAACGTATATTTTTTTTCTTTCTTCGCCGAATAGACTCATAAATAAATTTTTCGAACATGACAACACCTTAACATTAAAAGCGACTCGTAAAATAAACATTTAGACCTATAAATTTAACAATTTAGACAAGTTAAATAGTGTGCTCGCATGTGGAAGGCAATTAAGCCAAAATAAGACAAAAGGCACAAAACTTCGAAACCACTTTGAAAGCAATAAACTATAGAAATTAGGAGAAATCTGAGTAAAGGCACGATAAGAAATTTTAAACTAGGAAGTGCATCGTAAACTATATTTTTTGTGGCCTTACAAGCCGTAAGAAACTTGGACATTAAAAATACCAGATGTATGGGAACAAACAAAAAATAGAAACTTAACCAATCACTCAATGACGAGGTTTGGCTTGGGAGGTGACATTTAGTAACGCGACAGGATTGGTCGAGAACAACGGGTGACGGATACAATTAGACCAATTATATCTTGTACAGTTGACTTTGGGCGTGTTTTAAATCCACAGAGGCTGAAGTCTGGAGAAGGGATGCGAAGGCGCGAGCGCATAGCTGGCGAGAGACGTGGACAGTTCATCTCTGAGGCCTTCGAGTGGCGGTTCAGTGGCTCACACTCGAGGGTCCTTTACAAGCTGATTGGCAGTGCGCGTATTATCTAAGCCAAGCAGCCCTAATTTAGCATAGTTAGATTATCGTTGTAACATTTTAAGAAAGAAATTGTAATAAAATAATCCAGGGTTGAGAATATAATTTAATAAATTAAGCGCTACAGTGATTAAGTGAGGCGGATGCAGTAAATTGGTAATGTACTCGATTCAATTTCGTAATTAATTAATAGACTGCTAAGATCCACAGAGACTCGAGTTAATTGTAGGACTTAAGTCGAGAGGCCTAGGTCTCAAAGGCTGATGGTAATGGACGCAGACAGTTCACTGGAGCTTATGAGCCGATCAATACAGAGAGATAGGAATATGGTATGGAACCCTGTAGATTGGGTAATTCTTTTCACAGGGGTGGTCTATATCTTGTACCTATTAATACTACTTTACAGACTAGTGTGGCGTGGATAATAGAGGGAGAAAGTCTGACATAAACCCGCCGATAACCTAGCACACCAGTAGACCACCTGTTCAATTATGTAAAATTATTTATCCTAAGGGAAAGATTGAATTAAATTGAATTAACTATCTGTGAATCTTAGCACAATATTATGTAAATATATGTTTGTTCCTACTGTAAAATTAAGGTGTGTGTGTGTCTTTTCTCCTCGCTTACAGTTTGGCTAGCATTGTGTATTATAAACAATTTAGTATGTCTGACCAACTTAAGATAGAAGTGAGTCTGTATATAATCTTGAACTTTCCTCATTGTGGAAACACTACATATTTAGCATAGTAATTACTGTATTATAATTGTTTTTGAAAAGAGCAACCGCCGAGTTTCTTACTGGTTCTTCTCGGTTGGAAGGCATTCCGAACCAGTGGTAGATTCATTAATTATTCAAAAGCACTTGTAAAAATTTAATTGAATAACAAAATAATTCTATTCTAGTCTATTAATGGTTTAAGGTAATTTAGCGCCTTAAAACAATGAGTTAAATAATCAAACAGTTTCTTTTCTAATAATCTTTAAGAAATTGACAATAAATCTCATTCTTTTATCCGTAAACACTTCTTTTATTAATATAATTTATAAACTCCCTCATGTTACCTAAGTACGATCATGTATTTCATTTCAGAAAGCAAGCTTAGATAACTATTAGGCGTAGAGATACGAATAATTATGATTCCGAGATGGGTTCGACTCCCACAGATCATGGAGGTTCTGATTAAGGTCAATAACTTTATTTCAGGCTGATTACATACTCCGCTATTATAAATTAAGTCAGGTCAAATAAAGCTACGATATTTCTACATTTCTCGATGGGTTCGACTCCCAGACGAGTGAAATTCTGTGTTGTGAGTAATTAATTATTTCCAACTTGGACAATTACCGTAAGCTACTTTGATTTGAACAGATAAATACCTTTCATAGTGAACTAAACAGGTCTAGTTCGAAGAGCTACGTGACTATTTCAGAATCAAAGATTAAGCCTATAGTCTCTGAATTGCTGTGCAGTCTATGAAGTCTAGACTTCATCTAGCTTAGCACGATGAACCGATTAGGGCATTTAATTAGGTATTTCAACACTAGTAAATTACCCGAGAGAAGCCGCAGTTTCGTCGAGCATTTGTACACATTCTACGGGCAGCGACTCGACGCAGGTAGGCGATTTGAACCTTTTTTTGTGTCCTATTGTTAAGCAGTTGCAAGGCACTAGGGTGACCATAGGGTATTGTGTAAACGAGAGACTTTATTGGAGATGGCTAGGGTGACCACGATATTGTGGAATGAGAGACATTAAGGTTGATGTGGGCTCTTAAATATTAACTTGTTGACTTTAATAGTCAAAGATTGATACAATATCAGTACATGGCTACCAGTGTGGCGCACCGGCGGCGATTCTCCAACACAAAGATTACACGCCCTCTGAAATACAGACCAGCCCCGCTCTGGTTTGGCCAAACCACATATCAAATATAACAAATGAATATATCAATAAAACCATGGTAATGGGGCGAGCTACGGCTCTCAAAAGAACCTGTCTCTCGAAGACAAAGGCAATATACGCTTCGCAGCGCAAAAGGGTGATCTGGTCTGTGCCCCAATAACAATGTTTAAAGACCCCTGTGCTGGGTGTAGGGTTCCCCGGTGTTCGAGAGAATCGGTCGGCTTGCGATGGCCCAGAGAAGGCACTCATACATTCACCAGCTAATCATGCATTCTATACTGATCGTTAGCTTATATTCTTAATTAAGTCCTTCTGGACTTCCGAGTGTCGAAGTGACGCTATTTCACTGCTCTACTAAGGTAGGCCCATACAATACAAATGGGCCTCGCGTATCCAGATAGAATGGAATGATAGCCTGAATTGTCCACCCGCAAATGTATTGCCCAGGTGAGCGATGCGTCTCCGTTTGCTTTGGGAAATCCGCGAAGTTACAGATAACATGCCAACTACCAACGTGTCCCTTATTCCTGAAATATTGTTTTTTTTATGAACTTTTCTTCAAGTATACTTAATCACAAATCATCAAGCTTAGACGATCACGCCGTACCACCACAGAATTTGGTGCCGTGACCAGGATGTGTGTATCATCCTGTGTCACATCTTGTTTTTGTTGCCGATTGACCAGAGGTCTATGTACGTATTCGAAATAACGGTATAACTAGATCTATAATAGTATAAAAGTAGAACACAACGTAGGAATCGTGACTAGGTATATGAGGAGAGTAGTCATAAAAGAAAAAGAAAAAAATGGAGTTAAGACACACACCGTGCATGTTATTATTATGTTATAAAATTATTCCATATATAGGTGGAGCAGAAATAGCACTGTACATGTTATTATTATGTTGTACATTTATTCCGTGTATAGAGGGAGCAGAAATAAGCAGTATGTCTTATAAATGTACAATTCACAGGTTTCTAAGGAGGAGATTGCAGTATCGGAGATATTACTTTTGCTTATTTCTTAGATTTATTTCTCTGCCCTTGTTTTATTTCCTAGAATTTATTTTGAACCCAGAGACTTCACATAAAACAAGACACATCCCGAGCGTTTCCAAACATCTGGTATCGGAATTGTTCTATTATCTAAAAGGTTTTGTCCAAGTTTCGTGAAAGCGGCACGGTAATAAACAGCTTATTTTAGCACTTGGCGAAGTTAGGCGGTAAAATAAAAGGGGCTTAAGACGAAATAAAATATGTCGACAGGTAGAAAGGGACGTAAGGTGAAGCAGGTAGCGATAGACTTATCAAGCGGCAGTGCAGAAAGGGATAGTGAGCAAACAGGAACCGTAGGTAGCTCGACTTTAGAGTTGATTTTGGAGAAAATCAGCGAGTTCGAAGGAAAGTTACAACAAATTAGTTCGAAAGTGAATCCGGTACCAAACGAAAACGTGAGTGTTACGTCACACGCATCGGTCGGATTGGCGAGTAGTGAGGGTGATCGAGATGTTAGACAGGGGTCTAGTTATGAGTCCGCGAGTCACAGCATAGCATCTTCTGAAACTCGAAACTTATATGTGGTACAGCCGTCGGTTAGCAAACCGAATTTCGATGGAAAACCATTCACGAACCCTATTTCATTTTTAAAACGTTTAAAGAAGTATATTAGGGCGGTAAATGGATTTGATCGCGAGATCGACATAGCGCTTGGGTGCATTACAGGTCACGCGAGACAGGTTATGGAATTATATTCAAAAGATTGGACTACTTTCGCTGATTTTGAGGTTGATTTTAGACGCACGTATTGGACCGAACAGATCCAGGAGTCTGTGAGGTATCGATTGATTAATGTCGTATATACGAGTAGCTCAGGAATGAAGATGTCTGAACATTTTGCCGAGCAGGTTGAGTCGATGCAATCGTTAACTATTGCGTTTAGCGAACGTGATTTAGTAAACGCTATTATGCGTCACTATGCTATAGATATACAACGGTTATGGTTTACTAGGACCGAGGAAGTTAGCATTATGAACGGGGCGAAGTTTCTAAGAAGTATAGAGCAAAATATTGTTGAGAAGCCTAGAGGAATTGCGAGAGAGGTAGCAGGTAGTAGTTTTAGAGGAAAAGGGTATAACGGACCACCGCTGGCGCGTCCCACTGTTGCTACCATGAATGCTAGGAAGTGGAGTACTAGAGACTCGAACAGAGGTCGGAGTTATCGACGAGGTCGGTCAGGCTATAGGGGAAATTCTAACAGGCCAGCCTTGCCTGAAACCGAACGAACCAGACAGGCTATCACTTTTGTGAAAGAGGGCGAAAGCCTTACTTCATCGGAAAATGCGGGGGAGGGAACGTCAAAAAACTAGGTTCCCCTACACAAGCGAGGTCGGGTAAATTAAATTTGTGTAAATCAGGGAATATAGAGATCTCGGAGAGCGAACGGGCAGGTGTAGCTTATAATATTTTAGCTAGGAGCGGATGGAAACCAGGACAGAGTTTAGGAGTCGGTGGAAAGGGTCTGAAACGAACACTAAAAGGCGGCGTAAATGACGTCAATTACAGTTGTCAGTCGGAAATTAGAGGCATAGGAATCTTATTGGAAAACCAGTTTAGCAACGTAATAGAGTGTAACGAACGGGGCGTTACGTGCGAGTATTGTGTTGAACGAGGAGTGAGTTCAAATACGATGTTCCACGAACTCGATGAATCGATTGACGAAGAGGTTGGTTATTCTTTACCTAAGTTACCTGAAGTATGCGTGTCATTGTACGGGAGAAGCATGAATGTACTTATCGATACGGGAAGTCAAATTAGCGGAATGACTAGAGAATTGTACGACTCTATTCTCAGTGAAAGCGGGTCTCTACCTGAGATCGCTATTCCGGCAATTCGGATACAGGGAGCATTTGGATCGCGAAGCGAGAGCGCGAATCGATTGGTGTTAATAGAGTTCCAATTAGGTAGCACATTAGTTGAAGCACCTGTGTTAGTCATGCGACGCCTACCTAGATCGTTAATATTAGGGTATGATTGGTTGGAAAGGGTGAAAGGAGTAGTGAACTGCGGTAGTGAGCGAACGTTGACAATTGAACACTTGGGAGTTAAGACTTGCGTTAAGCTAAACTCCGATTGTAAGGTCGAAAGGTTAGGGGGAGAGACGAATGCAATCACGATTAATTCTATATTGAGTCATAATCCTAGATCGGTGGGACATTGTTTATCGATTGAAGAATCGGACGGTAAACTCAACAGGGAATACCATCTGAACGAGTCAGGCATAAGTACAGAACAAAGGGAGATGTTATTGCCTATACTAGACAAGCATTGTAAGGTATTTACGGACAAGTTAGGGTTGATTAGCAGGTACGAGCACGTTATCGAGCTAACCGATGAAATCCCTTTTGTGAAGCACAGCTATCCGGTACCTTTAGCGTATAGGGAACAGGTTAAGGAGGAATTAGAGAAGTTGGAGAGATTAGGCGTAATCAGACAGGAGGCGACACCGTACTGTAGTCCTCTCACATTCACAAAAAAACGAGATGGGTCAATAAGACTCTTATTAGATGCACGCGAGCTTAATAAGAAAATGATAGGTGATGCGGGATCACCTCCACTCACATCTGAGATTTTACAATCCTTTCACGGAGTGAATTATATCAGTTTGATTGATTTGAATAATGCATATTTTCAAATACCTTTGCACCGGGATTCTAGGAAGTATACAGGTTTCTCTTTTATGGGGAGAACTTATACCTATTGTGTCTTGCCTCAAGGATTAAAGACATCTGTGGCAGGGTTTTCTAGAACAATGGATTCTATATTAAAGGAAGTACGCGAGTTTTGCGTGAATTATTTAGATGACATTGTCATATTTACTACAGGGGATATAAAGTTACATTTAGAACACTTAGATCGAGTACTAGATAAGTTAGAGACTGCAGGGTTGACCGACAGGCTAGAGAAGTGTCGATTCTTATGTGTAGAGGTGAAGTTATTAGGTCACATAGTGAATACTGACGGATTGCGTATGGATCCTGAGCGAGTAGAAGCCATACAGGAGTTCCCCATACCTCGAACAATAAAACAATTACGAGGATTTTTAGGATTAATAAACTATTTCAGGAGATTTATCGCGATGTATAGCGAGGAGGTTAGGCCACTCTGCGATTTATTGAAACAAAATACCAAATGGCGTTGGACACAGGCAGCAAACGGTTGTTTCGAAAGGGTCAAGAAACTATTTTTAGACACAATGCTTCTTGTACACCCTAATCCGAAGGAAACTTATTACCTGCAAACCGATAGCAGTAATTTGGGGGTTTCCGGATATGTTTATCAGTTAGACGAAGTAGGCGAAGAACGAATAATAGGATTTTGTAGTAAGGCATTAACGGAAACGGAAAGGAAATGGACAGTCACAGAACAGGAACTGTGGGCAATTATCTTTAGTCTATCAAAGTTTGAAACGTACTTAAGAGGAGCACGTTTAGTGATTAGGACTGATCACAAGAGCTTGATATTCCTACAAACGTGTAAGTTATTAAGCGCACGGATGATACGATGGGTACATTACATAGGACGGTTCGATTATACAGTTGAGCATGTGAAAGGTAACCTAAACACGGTAGCGGATGTATTATCCCGCCATATAAAGGGGACCACGGACGTGTTAACTAATAAGGTTACGGGACCAGAGATGTATCTATTTAAAACGTCATTAGGACGAGTAGTACAGGCGAAATGGAAGGACATAGGTAGTTATCAAGAGCGTGACAAGGTCGTCAACCAATTTAATTAGGCGTATGGAAGTAACAGGCACGTCTGAATCGAGGTATTATACGCTTAAGGAGGGTGTTCTTTACAGGACCGACGGGAAGACGAATACTTTACGGCTATACATTCCCGAGGACATACAGAGAGACTTGATTGTTAGTATACATGAAGAGATAGGTCATTTCGGACGATATAAGGTTTATGCTTTGATGAAGCACCGTTATTATTTTTCAAATATGTCTCGCATAATAGGTCGAATTGTGAGAGCTTGTGAGATATGTCAAAACACGCGTTAGAAACACATACGGGGCCGATTAAGACTGTGGTAGCGAAAGAAATAGGAGAACGGGTCTTTTGTGACATTTATGGCCCTTTGCCAGCGGGTCGTTTCGGATACAAATACATATTCGTAATGCAGGACGCGTATAGCAAATTAATCAGGCTATACCCACTGTTCGCGCCATAATTCCTAGTTCCATGGTCGTGACGCTAGCAATCTCTCTTTGGCTCGCAATGAAGGTTGACAGATGACGTTTTTAACTTGCCGCCATTTTGAGGTGTGATTTTGCAAGTTCCGTTTTGACAGCTCACACGACTCACGAAATTTCGGAGCGCTCGCGCCCCCGTTTTGCTGTTTTTAAGTGTCTAGAGTTAGTTGATTTTACGCTTTTGTTGCGCTGTTAAGCGGCCTAGGTATCGACCTAGCTATAAGCACCATTGTTAACGTGTTGTCCGTGATAAAAGAATCTTTGGAACCCGCCGGTTTTTGCTCGCTCACGCGGTCGGCGGAAGTGTGTGTGGAAAAGTGACTTTAGACCAGCTCTCGTTGGTCTTGTTAGTGACAAGTGTACAGTGCTACGCCTGCCCAGCGTCTACAGCCTGCAGGCCATCAGCTGGCTGCCTGCCCGCTGCGACAAGCGGCCTGAGAAATACACCTAACCTACATAACACACCCACAATACACCACATAATCACCACTAATCATACAATCTCAGGCCCCGTACAAGGACTTACTGCTGCAAAGAAGGTCAGTCAAACCCTACCATTAAGTTCCGTTGAGTACAGATCTGACCGCGGAGAAAGACCCTGGACTCAGGTTATAGCTGATGGGCCCCTATAACTCGTGTTCCAGGCCTTGACTCGTTGGCCAAGCCGTTGGCCTCATCATTTGGTAGTCAGAGCGCGGTTAAATTGATTCCGCGGACAGATTTGGCATTACTGTGACTTAACTTGGCCGTTCTAGGGTTAACTCATTTATTGTAAATTAATGGACCTTATAACTTATTAATACACAGGCTTATTGAGTTACTAGTACATAGCCTACCTTGTCACATGTAGGCCTGTATAATGATTGCAATTATTGAGATTTTGTTTTGTTAATTTTTGTTGATTAATAATTAATAGTATCTAATTGTTGTTTGTGGCCCGTAACTGGCCAACAGTTAGATGTAGATTGGATGTAATAAATAAACTTAATATTAATATAATTTGATAATTGTAGGTTGTTACCAAGCCAATTTGTAATTTGCAGTGCCTAGTATGAGTCTAGTGGCTTAGTACGGGTAATTAAAAACTTAATTTTTCTTTTATCTTAATTTATGTTATTGATTGACTTAGCATAAATTATTGATAGCTTAATTTGTATCTCTTGGTACTTTTAACCAACAAATACTTTGTTTGTTTGCTAGAACCCCTCGTGGTTAGGTAACAAAGTAGTTTGTTTGATGTATTTAAAATAAATAATTCTTGTTTTAAAGTAAATAATTCTAATTAATAAATAGTATTTAAGTAGTAATTTGTTTGTGTTTAAAGTGGGTAATTCTTGTTTGATTATTAATTTGTTTGGTTGAAGTTGAAACATAACTTGTAACAAATAACTTTGTTTTTTAATTTTGTTATCTATTTGTTGTAACTACCTGTTACTGTTATTTAAGTTGTTAACTACTGTTATTTAAGTTGTTTTGTACCTACCTAAGATGTCAGCCCACAAAAAATTGAGCGTGCAAATTCAATCAGAGCTGCGTTGGGCTGCTACAGCCAACGCCTTGGTAGGCCGGGGGGACCGGGCATCCGCACTGCTCCAGCGGTGTGAGCAGGTGCGGACCAGGCAGGCGGTCGTCGAAGGGGCCTTCCGAGACCTCATGGCATTGGAGCTACCTCCGGAATCGCTGGAGTCCTCAGTGCGGGACTACGAACAGTTCTTTGAGCTGACAGACGGTCTGGTGGAGGAGGCCGCGAGGCTCAAGAAGGAGGCGAGAATGAGCTCTATTCTTGAGTCTCCCACCAGACCCACCACGCAGCCTGCGTTACAGGGCAAGTTGCCAACAATAAACTTGCCCCACTTTTCTGGCAGCCTGAGCGAGTGGCTAGGCTTTCTCAGCCTCTTTGATAGCCTGGTGGACGCGAGAAGGGACCTGTCTCCCTGCCAGAAACTGGCCTATCTACTCTCTTCCCTGCAGGGAGAGGCTCTGGGTTTAGTTAGCCACCTAGACCTCTCCGAGGAGAGTTATACCACCGCGCGGGAACTACTGACTCGGCGGTATGCTAACGTGCGCCGGTTAGCAGACACACATGTGGCACAAATTCTAGCGCTGCCACGTGTCTATGGGGTGTCCCATTTAAGAGAATCACTCTTAAATCCACTGATTATAGCCTGCAACGCTCTTAAGCGTTTAGAGCTTCCCGTGGACCAGTGGTCCTTCCTTTTATTACACATTGTGTTGTCCCGCCTACCTCCCGAGTTGAAACTGCGTTTTGAGCAAAGGTATGGTGGGGACGGGGCCAGCTACCTGCCCCCCTTTTCGGACCTTTTAAAGTTCCTTGAGGAAGAGTGCCGGCAGGCTGATAACTCCGGTATTGCTGGTCCTTCAAGGACCCCAGAGCGGCCTGCCCAGCTGAGGAAGGAAAAGGGTCACACTGGCGTCCCTGGTAAAAGGGCCTCCGACCGGAGACCAATGCCCGTTTACACTGGACTTGCTGCCACTGAACCCGCCCCCTGTAACTATTGCAGGCGTCCAGGCCACCGGGTGCTTTCTTGCCCCCAGTTTCTCTCTAAGCGGATCAAGGATTGGAGGGGCATTGCAAGAGACCGCCACTGGTGCTATAGCTGTCTGGGAGCTCACATGCAACGGGACTGCCAACAGCAACGGCCATGCCCAATTTGTAGGGGTAACCACCTGGAGATTTTGTGCGCCAACAAGAATGGTGTTGGCCGCCGGGTGGAGAGTGAGGGCGCGCCCCGCACGGGCGGGGGCGCTCTTACCGGTCGCTCCCCGGATTACTTGCGTCGGTCTCCTGATCAGGGCCATGAATCCCGACGCGTCCGGATTTCGACCCCCCCTATGGGGGCTTCACCCCCCCGTGAGGGGGGCGCCAACCCCCTTCGACGTTCTGATGGGAGATTTGTGGCGGCTCCGTCTACGGTTCAGTCTGCCCGCTATTCACCTCCGCTTCATGAGTGGCCACGCCTTGAACGCCGCCCACCTCGAGCGGGTCGACAGCCTTACTACGGCCTACCGACCTCAGCCCGTATGACTAGGCCCGTGCTGCCGCCACGAGATGACGCATGGGTTTACCCAAATGGAGGTCCGTCCCACTCACCTTGGGAGGTCCCCCCTGAGTCTCAACATGAGATTCCCCGGTTAGAGGACCGGTTTGATGAGGACGACCACCAATAGGTAGTTGCCGCCCTAGCCCCCACCACAGCAACTTCTCCTGAGACCTTGAATCTCCGGCAGTCTGTCTGTCAGACCATTCTTTTGCCGACTGTCTCAGTGAAGGTATTCAACCCGAAGGGTGAATTTTTAATCGTTCGCGCCCTTTTGGATTCGGGTTCACAGCGCTGTATTGCTTCTTCTCGTTTGGTGGGTGAGCTAGGGCTCCCTTGGAGTCCTCGAACAGGACGGGTGATAGGTATCGGGGGTATAGAGCCCTCGACTCCTAACGGGGAAGCGGAATTAATGTTTGGCCCCGTTACGGGCAATCTTAGGGTCTTGGTCAAGGTGTCAGTCCTTGACAATATCTTAGGTCCCCTACCGCAGGTCCGAATAACTGACGCTGCGGTGTCCTGTGCATCAGGCCTAAACCCAGCTGACCCCCACTGGACTGAACCCGGTCCTACGGACCTTTTGTTGGGTTCCGACGTGTTGGGCCTGGTCTTGTCAGGGGAAATTAGGGTTTTGCAGAAGGACGGCCTATGTGCCATGTCCACTATATTCGGTTCTAGCTTTTTTGGACCCGTGCTATGGTCTTCGGACCTACCGGTGCTGGACCAATTGCAAGCAGCCGGCTTGACGCTGTCGGACGTGGTCCAGCGCTTCTGGGAAGTTGAGGAGCCGCCGCATGCCGCACGAGTTGACCCTCTTGACCTTGAATGTGAGTTGTTTTATCAAAACAACACAGGCCGCCGTGTTGATGGGCGATTTGTAACTCGCTTGCCCTTTCTCGCTTCTCGCCCCCCGCTTGGTCAATCGCGGGCCTTGGCGGAAAAGAGGCTCTTGTCTATGGAACGGCGCATGCGGCGCGACCCCACCTTCCGCTCCAAGTACGTTGAATTTATGCGCGAGTACGAGGGCCTGGGGCATATGTCACCATCCAATTTTGATTGGCGCGCACACGAGCACTACTTCTTACCCCACCATGCCGTCTTGAAGACCCCTGGGGGGAAGATTCGAGTGGTTTTTGACGGCTCCGCGGCCACATCCAACGGGGTGACATTGAACCAATGCTTGCACTCCGGTCCTAAGCTGATCAAGGATATCTCCGATATCCTCACGCATTTCCGCCGGCATCAAATTGTTTTCGTAGCTGACATCAAGATGATGTTTAGACAGTCGATGGTACATCGCGATGATCGGAGATACCAAATGATTCTGTGGCGCGAAAATCCTAATGAGCCAATGCGTGTCTTTGAATTGAACACCACGACCTATGGACTCAAGTCAAGCCCCTATATTGCTATCAGGACCTTGTTAGAACTAGCTAACCGGGAGCGACTGAATTACCCTCGCGCATCAGCCACCTTGGAATCGTCAGTCTACATGGACGATATTTGCACGGGAGCCTCGAGCGTTGAGGAAGCTCTGACTCTTCGCGATGAGTTGATTGCAATACTGAAGTCCGGAGGTTATGAGTTGGGCAAGTGGCTGTCCAACTCCCCTCACGTCTTGAAGGATCTTCCGGGAAAGGATCAGCAGGATCCCCATATTTTTGAAAATCCCGAAAATCCCAATTTGCTGACGGTCCTTGGAATCCAGTACCAGCCCGTCCAAGACGTTTTCACCTACCGGGTCAAATTAGACCCACCTCCTAAAGTCTGGACTAAGCGTTCCGTATTGTCTACGGTTGCTCGCACCTTCGATCCCAATGGATGGATCACTCCCGTAATATTTTTGGCTAAGTGTTTCCTCCAGAAGCTTTGGATTGCTGAACTCGGTTGGGACGAATCACTCCCTGGGAAGTTATTGAAGGAGTGGAACTCCCTTGTGTCTTCACTTCCTGAAGTTAACCGCATTTCCATGCCTCGACGCTTCCTACCAACAGGAAGGTGTCATGCCAGTCTCCACGGGTTTTGCGACGCCTCCGAACGAGGATACGCCGCCGTGGTATATTTGAGGACTGTCGATGTCGCCGGTGAGGTCGCGACGCATCTCGTCTTGGCAAAAAGCAAGGTGGCCCCTATTCGGTCACGGTTAACTATCCCGAAATTAGAATTGTCTGGCGCCGCCCTTCTGGTAAGCCTCTTGAACCACGTCCGCTCCTCTTTGGCATCTGCGGTCGATCTGACCGACGTTTATGCTTGGACGGACAGTGAGATTGTCCTTTGCTGGCTACGAGCCGCGCCTCACAACTTAGAGGTCTTTGATGCGAATCGGGTCTCCCAAATTCAGAGCTCTGCAGTACCGGTGATTTGGAGACACGTACCCGGAGAACTGAACCCGGCCGATTGCGCCTCCCGCGGCTGTGAGGCCTCTTCACTGGTCCACCATCACCTTTGGTGGGATCCAAGTTGGCTATCCCAATCCGAGACGACTTGGCCTCAAAATAGGTTTTCCGCCCCCGAAGTATTGCCGGGCTTAAGAGTCGGAGTGGTTGAGGATAAACAGATCCCCGACTTGAACTTTCTTTTGAACCGTTACAGTTCCCTTGATAAACTAATTGGTGTTACCGGTTGGATTCGACGTTTTATCCATAATGGGCGGAATTCAGAAAATAAAAATTTGAGTCCTGTGCTTTCCCCTCTTGAACGCCAAGACGCCCGGAACTACTGGGTGCGTGTGGTTCAGGTGGAGCATTTTTCATCCGTGATTGACACTCTAAAGAGAGGTTTAGTTTTGAAGGGCCCCCTTGCTCGCCTAAGCCCTTTTTTGGACAATAACGGAATGCTACGCGTTGGAGGACGCCTCAAGAATTCCAATCTGCCCTATGGTGCTCGCCACCCCCTTTTGCTACCTAAGGACGGCACCTTTGTCAAATTGCTAGTGACACACTACCATCTTAAAAATGCCCACGCTGGTTGTAATGCACTCTCGGCTATTTTACAGCGCGAGTTTTGGATTCTGGCAGGGAGACGCACCATCCGGAACGTCACTTTCAAATGTATTCCGTGTTACCGCTTGAAGGCTAATACTTCACAGCCGATGATGGGTGATCTGCCCTCCGACCGCGTTCTAGCCACTCGACCCTTTGCTGGGGTTGGCACTGATTTTGCTGGCCCGTTTGCCATCAAGAGCTCTAACCTCCGCAACGCCAGATCGCTCAAGGCCTACCTCTGCGTTTTTGTATGTCTCGCTACCAAGGCGGTACATTTAGAACTTGTGAGTGCCTTAAGCACTGAAGCTTTTGTAGCCACGCTAGGTAGATTTGTCTCTCGTCGAGGATTGCCTGACCTGATTCGCACGGATTGCGGCACCAATTATAAGGGCACTGATAGATATTTAAAAGAGATTGTCGAATTCCTGTCTAGCAATAAGATTAGATTAAGCACAGCATTGTCCAAGATGGGGGTAACCTGGAAGTTTGACCCCCCAGCTTGCCCTCATTGGGGTGGAATATTCGAAGCTGTGGTTAAGGTGGCCAAGACTCATCTCCGGCGCGTTATAGGCGAAACTGTTTTAACCTTTGAAGAACTCGCCACCGTGTTTTGCAAAATTGAGGCTGTACTCAATTCTCGGCCACTCTGTCCCCTCTCATCTGATCCAAATGACCTGGAGGTCTTAACTCCCGGTCATTTTCTGATTGGTCAGCCCCTTAACGCTCTACCCGAATACCCCTTCAGGGACGTGAAGGTCTCACGTTTGTCCCGGTTTGAGCTGCTGCAACAGATGACTCAGAGTTTTTGGCACCGTTGGTCACTAGAGTATTTGCATCTTTTGCAGCAGCGGGTTAAGTGGGCTGACAAATCTGATCCACCCAAAGTTGGTGACCTAGTGTTGATTAAGGAACCTAATTTGTTGCCTTTATACTGGCGCCGTGGGCGCATTCTTAAGCTGATCTACGGGTCTGATGGGGTTCCCAGGGTTGCCGAGGTAATGGTCGGAGACTCTGTCTTGCAGCGAGCCGTTTGCTCCTTATCACGTTTACCTATTTACTAGTAAGTGGACGTAAATCCTTACGACCACGGGCGGGGGGATTGTTCGCGCCATAATTCCTAGTTCCATGGTCGTGACGCTAGCAATCTCTCTTTGGCTCGCAATGAAGGTTGACAGATGACGTTTTTAACTTGCCGCCATTTTGAGGTGTGATTTTGCAAGTTCCGTTTTGACAGCTCACACGACTCACGAAATTTCGGAGCGCTCGCGCCCCCGTTTTGCTGTTTTTAAGTGTCTAGAGTTAGTTGATTTTACGCTTTTGTTGCGCTGTTAAGCGGCCTAGGTATCGACCTAGCTATAAGCACCATTGTTAACGTGTTGTCCGTGATAAAAGAATCTTTGGAACCCGCCGGTTTTTGCTCGCTCACGCGGTCGGCGGAAGTGTGTGTGGAAAAGTGACTTTAGACCAGCTCTCGTTGGTCTTGTTAGTGACAAGTGTACAGTGCTACGCCTGCCCAGCGTCTACAGCCTGCAGGCCATCAGCTGGCTGCCTGCCCGCTGCGACAAGCGGCCTGAGAAATACACCTAACCTACATAACACACCCACAATACACCACATAATCACCACTAATCATACAATCTCAGGCCCCGTACAAGGACTTACTGCTGCAAAGAAGGTCAGTCAAACCCTACCATTAAGTTCCGTTGAGTACAGATCTGACCGCGGAGAAAGGCCCTTTGGGCAGTGACCCTGGACTCAGGTTATAGCTGATGGGCCCCTATAACTCGTGTTCCAGGCCTTGACTCGTTGGCCAAGCCGTTAACCTCATCACCCACTACGTGCGGCAAGTGGAAAGGCTACGTTAACATGTGTAAGGAAGTTCCATAATCAAATCGAGATTAGGACATTATGTTCAGATAGAGGCGCGAATTTCACTTCGAGGGTATTCGAGGCAGGCGTTCGTCAGTTAGGTATCGAACTAACGCACACATCTGTCAGAAATCCGCGGCCGAACTCTACAGAGAGAGTTAATAAAGAGTTAGGGAGGCTGTTTAGAACATATTACGAGAAGGCTCATCAATCTTGGGTAGATGCATTACCTAGTATAGAGGATTGTTACAATCAAGTGGTACACACCACGACAGGCTATACACCAAATGAGGTAGTGTGGGGAAAACGGACTTTATTATCAACTGACTTTGACAGAGGCATGGTGAAGGAAAACGAACTACAGCGGGAAATGCTAGAACAAATTAGGCAGCAGGTGCGACGGAACATAGTTAAAGCGGCGGAGAGTAGAGAGTCTTACTATAATAAAACGCATAAGCTAGTGCATTTCGAAATAGGAGACTTAGTAAAACTTAAGGTCTTTGCGAAGTCGGATGCCGACAAAAAGTTGACAAAGAAATTCATGCGGCTATATGAAGGGCCCTACATAATAGGAGCAGTCCCATATAATAACGTATACACCTTGATCGACGCTCGTACTAATAAGACAAAAGGAAATTATAACGTATTGGATAGAAGCAAGCGTTACTTTGCGGAAGTCCATGATTAGCAAGAAAAGGTTAGAATTATTTTGCTATAATCCGCCAACAGAAAAAATCTGTATAATTTTTACACTACTCTCGACGCACGTTTCGCCCCGACACCGGAGCATCCTCAGGAGATGTTGACTCTACAACGATGCATTGTCTAGACAATTATACAGATTTTTTCTGTTGGCGGATTATAGCAAAATAATTCTAACCTTTTCTTGCTGAAATTATAACGCTATTCACCTATTCCGTTACTATAAGAACGTGTAAACATTAGGGTTCTATTAGGAACTTAGTGAGTGATTACAGAGGAGAAATAGATTTCCAAACGACTAGTCCAAAATGCTGAGGCATTAGGGAAGACTAGGTGTATTAAAAATCTATTTGGGGGAGTGTGAGGTGGTCCGCTCATACCTACAACGTATATTTTTTTTCTTTCTTCGCCGAATAGACTCATAAATAAATTTTTCGAACATAACAACACCTTAACATTAAAAGCGACTCGTAAAATAAACATTTAGACCTATAAATTTAACAATTTAGACAAGTTAAATAGTGTGCTCGCATGTGGAAGGCAATTAAGCCAAAATAAGACAAAAGGCACAAAATTTCGAAATCACTTTGAAAGCAATAAACTATAGAAATTAGGAGAAATCTGAGTAAAGGCACGATAAGAAATTTTAAACTAGGAAGTGCATCGTAAACTATATTTTTTGTGGCCTTACAAGCCGTAAGAAACTTGGACATTAAAAATACCAGATGTATGGGAACAAACAAAAAATAGAAACTTAACCAATCACTCAATGACGAGGTTTGGCTTGGGAGGTGACATTTAGTAACGCGACAGGATTGGTCGAGAACAACGGGTGACGGATACAATTAGACCAATTATATCTTGTACAGTTGACTTTGGGCGTGTTTTAAATCCACAGAGGCTGAAGTCTGGAGAAGGGATGCGAAGGCGCGAGCGCATAGCTGGCGAGAGACGTGGACAGTTCATCTCTGAGACCTCCGAGTGGCGGTTCAGTGGCTCACACTCGAGGGTCCTTTACAAGCTGATTGGAAGTGCGCGTATTATCTGAGCCAAGCAGCCCTAATTTAGCATAGTTAGATTATCGTTGTAACATTTTAAAAAAGAAATTGTAATAAAATAATCCAGGGTTGAGAATATAATTTAATAAATTAAGCGCTACAGTGATTAAGTGAGGCGGATGCAGTAAATTGGTAATGTACTCGATTCAATTTCGTAATTAATTAATAGACTGCTAAGATCCACAGAGACTCGAGTTAATTGTAGGACTTAAGTCGAGAGGCCTAGGTCTCAAAGGCTGATGGTAATGGACGCAGACAGTTCACTGGAGCTTATGAGCCGATCAATACAGAGAGATAGGAATATGGTATGGAACCCTGTAGATTGGGTAATTCTTTTCACAGGGGTGGTCTATATCTTGTACCTATTAATACTACTTTACAGACTAGTGTGGCGTGGATAATAGAGGGAGAAAGTCTGACATAAACCCGCCGATAACCTAGCACACCAGTAGACCACCTGTTCAATTATGTAAAATTATTTATCCTAAGGGAAAGATTGAATTAAATTGAATTAACTATCTGTGAATCTTAGCACAATATTATGTAAATATATGTTTGTTCCTACTGTAAAATTAAGGTGTGTGTGTGTGTCTTTTCTCCTCGCTTACAGTTTGGCTAGCATTGTGTATTATAAACAATTTAGTATGTCTGACCAACTTAAGATAGAAGTGAGTCTGTATATAATCTTGAACTTTCCTCATTGTGGAAACACTACATATTTAGCATAGTAATTACTGTATTATAATTGTTTTTGAAAAGAGCAACCGCCGAGTTTCTTACTGGTTCTTCTCGGTTGGAAGGCATTCCGAACCAGTGGTAGATTCATTAATTATTCAAAAGCACTTGTAAAAATTTAATTGAATAACAAAATAATTCTATTCTAGTCTATTAATGGTTTAAGGTAATTTAGCGCCTTAAAACAATGAGTTAAATAATCAAACAGTTTCTTTTCTAATAATCTTTAAGAAATTGACAATAAATCTCATTCTTTTATCCGTAAACACTTCTTTTATTAATATAATTTATAAACTCCCTCATGTTACCTAAGTACGATCATGTATTTCATTTCAGAAAGCAAGCTTAGATAACTATTAGGCGTAGAGATACGAATAATTATGATTCCGAGATGGGTTCGACTCCCACAGATCATGGAGGTTCTGATTAAGGTCAATAACTTTATTTCAGGCTGATTACATACTCCGCTATTATAAATTAAGTCAGGTCAAATAAAGCTACGATATTTCTACATTTCTCGATGGGTTCGACTCCCAGACGAGTGAAATTCTGTGTTGTGAGTAATTAATTATTTCCAACTTGGACAATTACCGTAAGCTACTTTGATTTAAACAGATAAATACCTTTCATAGTGAACTAAACAGGTCTAGTTCGAAGAGCTACGTAACTATTTCAGAATCAAAGATTAAGCCTATAGTCTCTGAATTGCTGTGCAGTCTATGAAGTCTAGACTTCATCTAGCTTAGCAAGATGAACCGATTAGGGCATTTAATTAGGTATTTCAACACTAGTAAATTACCCGAGAGAAGCCGCAGTTTCGTCGAGCATTTGTACACATTCTACGGGCAGCGACTCGACGCAGGTAGGGGATTTGAACCTTTTTTTGTGTCCTATTGTTAAGCAGTTGCAAGGCACTAGGGTGACCATAGGGTATTGTGTAAAGGAGAGACTTTATTGGAGATGGCTAGGGTGACCACGATATTGTGGAATGAGAGACATTAAGGTTGATGTGGGCTCTTAAATATTAACTTGTTGACTTTAATAGTCAAAGATTGATACAATATCAGTACATGGCTACCAGTGTGGCGCACCGGCGGCGATTCTCCAACACAAAGATTACACGCCCTCTGAAATACAGACCAGCCCCGCTCTGGTTTGGCCAAACCACAAATCAAATATAACAAATGAATATATCAATAAAACCATGGTAATGGGGCGAGCTACGGCTCTCAAAAGAACCTGTCTCTCGAAGACAAAGGCAATATACGCTTCGCAGCGCAAAAGGGTGATCTGGTCTGTGCCCCAATAACAATGTTTAAAGACCCCTGTGCTGGGTGTAGGGTTCCCCGGTGTTCGAGAGAATCGGTCGGCTTGCGATGGCCCAGAGAAGGCACTCATACATTCACCAGCTAATCATGCATTCTATACTGATCGTTAGCTTATATTCTTAATTAAGTCCTTCTGGACTTCCGAGTGTCGAAGTGACGCTATTTCACTGCTCTACTAAGGTAGGCCCATACAATACAAATGGGCCTCGCGTATCCAGATAGAATGGAATGATAGCCTGAATTGTCCACCCGCAAATGTATTGCCCAGGTGAGCGATGCGTCTCCGTTTGCTTTGGGAAATCCGCGAAGTTACAGATAACATGCCAACTACCAACGTGTCTCTTATTCCTGAAATATTGTTTTTTTTATGAACTTTTCTTCAAGTATACTTAATCACAAATCATCAAGCTTAGACGATCACGCCGTACCACCACAGTAGTATATATAATGAATTTTAAAGGAAAACTATCACGGCTAAGTAGGGTTCTTTAGTTAAGGAGTTATATCTGTTTTTTCGAAGTTAGGTATTACACGTAGTGTAAGTTGCATATTTTGTAGTATAAGTCTATGGCCGCCGTAAAGTGATAATAAATTATATTTTTCGAGTTACATATTCTTACATAATATATTATACCTACTACATGACAGGTATTCTTTTTAACCGACTTCCAAAAAGGAGGAGGTTCTCAATTCGGCCGGTATCTTTTTTTTTTTCTATGTATGTCCACCGATTTCTCCGGGATTACTGGACCGATTCGCGTGATTTTTTTTTAATCGACAGAGGACGTTTGCGAAATGGTCCCATAAAAATGTTCACCTTCAACTCCTCAAGCCTGATGCTGCAGGGATATTGCTCACCTAAACTAAAGAGATTTAGGAAATGTCGATTACGAATTATTATTGTAGGTAACAAGTATGGACTACATCATGGAGTTCCAGTACCTAGCTCCTCAATCCTGATGCTGCAGGGTACTGCCTACCTAAAACTATGGCGATTTAGGAAATTTCAATTACGATTTGATATTGTAGGTAACAAGTATGGACTACATCATGGAGCTCCAGGTCCTAGCTCCTCAATCCTGATGCTGCAGGGTACAGCCTACCTAAAACTATGGCGATTTAGGAAATTCTTTGTAGGTACCTATCTAAGAGGTGATTTGGATCTTATGAATATACTACACTTAAAAGCTTAAAATAAAAATTCTTTTCAAAAAACCGACTTCTAACGCCACTACAAAGTATAAAAATAATTTTAGTTTGTCCACGTTTGTTGAAGTCGGGCGGGCCTAAAATACAAACTATGAAACCGACTCGCGATGCTCGCTCGACTTCTACAAACAAGTCTCTCATATTGTGTAGCGTCCCGCATCGGTTTCATAGTTTGTATTTAGGCCCGCCCGACTTCAACAAACGTGGACAAACTAAAATTATTTTTATACTTTGTAGTGGCGTTAGAAGTCGGTTTTTTGAAAAGAATTTTATTTTATTGCATAGCTTTTATCGCGGGCTTTGAACTAGGACAACAGTTTGAGCGCGGCGACCAAATCAAGAAATTCCGCAACGAAAAAAACCTAACACCGTCGTTCAGTAAGCGTTTAACATTTTAGAGGTTCTCAAGGAGCTCTATTTGGCGCAGTGGGCTAGCGGCCGCTTTCTTTGATGATGTCGCAGGTTCGAATCTCACTCGCAAAGTAGTAACAGTTCGCTTTTCTTCTTTGTTTGTTTTTTAATTATTTTTTTGCATAATTTTTATCGTGCAAAATAAATATTGCATAAATATTATATAAATATGCATAAGTTGATAAAAAATGCTATGCAATAGCTTTACCGCGGCAGTCCCCGAGTGCCACTTAAGTTTTTTTTCTCTATCGATCTTTCAAGATACGTAATTTTTACATACACGGTTCCTTACATCATTAAATGATGTAGGGAACCGTAACGGAATCCTTCCTTTATGGAAATTAACTAGAAAAAATAATATTGTCTCTAATTAATTTTTCGAATACGAACCTTATTAAGTATACAATAATTAAATATAAAAATTCTTTTTAAAAAACCGAAGTACTCCAGAAGTACTCCAGAAGTACTCCAGAAGTACTCCAGAAGTAAAAGTAAAACGAAAATAAATTATATTAATTTGCTTATTAATCGTTAACTTTGTTTGTAGAGGTTTATTGTTAATATTAAAAAAAAACTATGCTAGTTACAGCGTTGGTTGGTTGGTTGGTTGGTTTTTTTTCCTGGAAAATATACATACACCTCTATTGACTGTAATTATTTCTGAATTTTCGATTGGTAAACTTCGGAGATAAGGGGGGAGGGACGGTATATTTTTCGACATTTTGGCCGATTAATCAAAAACTAATAAATATAAAAAAATAAAAATCTGTTTTAGAATGTACAAGTAAAGGCCTTTCATATGATACTCCACTAAGTATAGTTATCTTATTTTGAAATTTCAAACTCCCGATTTTCCCCCTTTTTTAATAAAACTAAAAATAATTTTTAATTTTTTTTCCAATGATGTTGGGCCACTAATAGACACAATTATTCCAAACTTCATGTCGGTAACTTTAATAGTTACTAAATAATACTAAACTAACTTTAATAAAATAATTGACTGAGACAGACGGACGGACGGACGGAGAAAGTCTCACCATAAGGGTTCAATTTTTACCATTTTGGTACGGAACCCTAAAAACCGAATTCAAACGCCCGCGCCACCACAAAGTATATTATAATTTATTGTTGATATTTTAAAAATCGCTCCACCGATTTCGATAAAAGTTTAATGGGACCACCTGGAAAGTATACCCTTTAAGACAAAAAAAGAATTTTCCAAATCGGTTCAGGAGTCTTCAAGTAATCGGTGAACATACATAAAAAATCGGCTAAGTGCGAGTCGGGCCTCGCTCTTTTAGGGTTCCGTACATATGACCATTTAGGGTTCCGTACATTTTTTTAAACTAGATACATATTTAGATATCTTAGTCCTTAGAAAGTGCTAAATTAGCATATGGGGAAAAAATGCTCGTTTGTTTTGGTCGCAACTTACAAACCGCATTATAAATCGGTGTTTTCAGTATTTGTTATTTAAATACGCTATATAATACATAATATACAAAAATTTCAAATTTCTAGCAGAGTTTAGTTTTTGAGATAGACCCCCTAACACAATTGGTCTAAAACCGACAACTTTGACGGTCCCCCATTTCTTCATTTTTGTAGCTAAAAAATAAAAAAAATATATATTTGAACTCCACTAGACAATGACACCCCACATGCCAGGGTAAAAAAAATAAAATTTTATTTCGACTCCTTTTCCATGTATGGGATCCCCTTTATTTTAAATTTTATTTTATTTTCATTATTTGTTGTTATATAGCGGCAATAGAAATACATATTAGTGAAAATTTCAACTGTCTATCTATTACGGTTTACGAGATACAGCCCGCTGAGAGACGGACGGACGGACGGACAGCGGAGACTTAGTAATAGGTCCCGTTGGCACCCTTTGGGTACGGAACCCTAAAAAAGATTCAACCTCCTCCATTTAGGAATTTGGTTAAAAATACAATTCAAAGCGCTAAATTAGGAACCGTATTATTGTGATTCCTGGAGAACTCATTCTCAAAGGTCAGCGTTATAAAGATAAGGCTCAATTGCAATGAACAAAACATCAACAATTCAGATAGTGTTCGAGATGAAGCGTACGCTGACCGCTCTACTTGTGCTCGCATGTGCGACTCTATTGAGTGAGTAAAGAATATTTTATTTTTTGAACCTACCGTACTCCCTACCCCTCTGAAAGTAGTAATATTGTTCTCAAATGTGAGTTGTGCCTACTCTGTGCCTACGCAATTCAGAGGGATAAGGTACGTCGTACGGGTCGATCTCATCCAATCCCTTTACAATGTGTGAAGCTAAATTAGCCTCTAAAAAACTTGGAGTGCTCCACAGAGCTAAGCGGTACTTTGCGCCAGAGCACAGGCTCCTACTTTACAAAGCGCATGTCTGCCCACACATGGAGTATTGCTCTCACCTTTGGGCCGGAACACCCCAGTATCTACTACTTCCATTTGACCGGATTTAAAAGAGGGCAGTACGGCTTGTGAACAACCCCAAAATAACTAGCTCACTGGAAAGCCTGGAGCACCGCTATGCGTATTCTATCGGCTATACAACGGGGAGTGTTCTGAAGAGCTATTTAACCTTATCCCACCCTCTCTGTTCTACAACCGCACCGCACCGATCTATTTTTCCACGCACTACCAAACCGTGGAACCAACTCGCATTCCCAACACTCGACTATGTTCCCGCTTAATTACAACTGGGGTTATTCAAGGGGCGGACCAACAAATTCCTGAAAAGCCAGCGAAGCATTGGTGGTGCCTATGGTGCTACAAATGTTCATGGGCGGCGGAAATCGCTTAACACCAGGCGATCTACCAGCTCGTTTACTCGCTATTCTATAAAAAAAAGAACCGGCCAAGTGCGTGCCGGGCCACGCGCAGTGTAGGGTTCCGTAGTTGAAAGTCTCAAATATGATTGTTGACTTAGGACAGTGCTTTTATTTTATTTATGAATATTGAATACATTTTGAGTTCCATGGTTTAAATACTATAATATACTACAAAATATGCAACTTACACTTCTTGTAATACCTACCTTGGATAAAACAGATATAACTCCTTAACTAATGAACCCTACTTATCCGTGATAGTTTTCCTTTAAAATTCATTATATATACTACTGCTGTGAATTTTTTCTTGTATCCTATATACAACCATTTAGCTTGCAGAGGGGGGGACACTTGACTCTAATAAAATTTAGCACTTTAAAATATCATATTTCACAAACGGATCCCTAAATTGAAAAATGGTATTCCCACACCCACAATATTTTTGAAAGACCTATTCAACGACACCCCACACTATGGGATAGTCGAGAAAAAAAAATTCATCCCCACTTTACATGTAGGGGAGGTACCCTAAAAAAAATATTTTTCAAAATTTTATTTCACCACGTTGTCGACGTGATTGATATTTATACCCTTGTCAAATTACAGATTTCTAGTACCAATAGTCTCTGAGCTAAACCGCGGACGGACGGACAGACAGACGGACATGGCGAAACTATAAGGGTTCCTTGTTTACTACGGAACCCTAATAAAGGTTTCAAAAAAGGAGTTGTGTTTTTTTACTTTTGTATATCGATATTTCTTTGGTTTCTAAACCTATTTGCGTGAATCTTTGTTTAATTGATAAAAAATCTTTGCGAGATGGTTCCATAAAAACTTCGGGTTCTAACTCCGTAATCCTGATGCTGCAGGGGTACTGCCCACCTAAACTGTGGTGATTTATTAGCTGTCGATTACTAATAGACATTGTAGGTACCAAGTAAAGACCACATCGTTGAATTCCAGGATCTAGCTCTTCAAGCCTGATGCTGCAAAAAACTGCACTCCTAGTGCGTACTCCTGCGTGATGGTTAGGGAACTGAATTCACAATTGATTGTGAATTGATCTTATCGGTAAGTAGCTACTAAGCCGGGATAGACTTCATCATTTATTTACAGATACCGCTCTCAACAGCTGACGCTAAAAAGCTTTCAATAGTTATATTTGAACACAAGAATCACGCGAACGAAGCGGGCATCAGCTAGTAAACAAAAAAAGGGTGTGCACAAAGGCCAATTTATCTACACCGGGGAACCTTATACGACGCATACTACATACAATTTTCCGCATTGGAGTTACACTTTTTACACTTTTTTCTTGTGACCGTGTACAGATGGCAAGGATTTTCGCTGCGACTACACGTACTACCCCCAGGCGGATGGCTGGCTGAAACTGCACAGGACTTCCGCCAACTGGCGCGACGCCAGGCTGCGGTGTCATCTAGAGGGTAGGAATCTACTTTCTTCTTGTGACCGTGTACAGATGGCAAGGATTTTCGCTGCGACTACACGTACTACCCCCAGGCGGATGGCTGGCTGAAACTGCACAGGACTTCCGCCAACTGGCGCGACGCCAGGCTGCGGTGTCATCTAGAGGGTAGGAATCTACTTTTTTTACTTTTTTTTCTTTTTTTTTTAATTCCACGCGGGCATGATTTGTATAGTAATTCTAGGATTAGTTTAGCTCTAAGTTTTTTTGTAACTTTTTAACCGACTTCAAAGAAAGGAAGAGGTTCTCAATTCGTCGGAATCTTTTTTGGAGTTTTCTCCTTAAGAATCGATTTTAGCAGCCCGGTATGAGAAAAATCCGGGCAGTAAAATCAATTTATCAATGACCTCGTTACGTTTTTCTGTCACGTTTTTCACAACGTTGAGTATAAAGTAGACTCCAGTCGTGCGTCGTGCTAACACACACAGATTTTTTTTAATGTATGTTCACCGATAAATCAAAGACGTGTGAACCGATTTGAAAAACCAGTGGGACCAGCATTGGTCTGTCCAGCGAAATCATTTTTTTTTTTTTTTTATTGCAGGATAGGCATGCGCTTGACGACAATCAATGCTGGACAGCACTGATGAGGTCTAGGTTGGAGCGCGCTTGCCTAGAAAATGCCTATTCACTCTTGCCTTGAAGGTACTGAGGTTATACGTGGCCGGAAACACAGAAGTTGGAAGTGCGTTCCACACCTTAGCGGTTCGATTCAGAAACGTTGAACAGAAGCGTTTCGTGCGAGCAGGTTGGATTTCAACCACGTAAGGATGCCAACGCTCACGATTTCTCGAAGTTCTGTGGTAAAACGGTGAAGGGGGCACAAGGTTGTGAAGTTCTTGAGCGCACTCTCCAAAGTATATCCGATAGAAGACCGATAGACAGGCAACATTGCGACGGTGCTGCAGACTGAGCATTTTTGCCTGCGTTAGTGACTGATCACCTATAATTCGGCGGGCACGGCGATCTACCGAGTCTAATGCATCGAGTTGGTACTTGGCAGAGCCATCCCATAGGTGGCAGCAGTACTCCATGGCCGAGCGCACCTGAGCCTGATAGAGAGTCAGGCGCTGCTCAGGCGTGAAGCACCGCTTCACCTTGTTCAGGATACCAAGTTTTTTGGCTGCTGTTTTTGCCTTTGACTCGATGCATTTCCCGAAATTGAGGTTGGGCGAGATGTCTATGCCCAGGAGCTCAATATGGTCACTAATCGGTATGGACACACTTTGGAAAGTTGGAGTCAAGATAAAGGGACTCCTTTTGGCAGTGAATAAACACGCTTGAGTTTTGGTGGCATTAAACTTAACTAAATTGGCGTCGCCCCAATCGGACACCTCCTTCAGAGTTAAGTTAATGCGATTCACCATGGCCTCTCTATACTCATGGATCTCAGTAGCACTGGCTCGAGAGCTGGACATGTATCTGTCCGTAACAGTGCTGTCATCAGCGTACCCAAAGATACCGGGCTTTAGAAGATCGTTGATGTGCAGCAGGAAAAGTGTTGCGGACAGAACAGATCCCTGAGGAACACCGGCGTTGACAGCCATTAGGTCAGATGAGCAGCCGTTAACGACAACTCTAAATGACCTCTCACTCAGGAAATCAGATATCCAGCTACATAAGCCAGTGGGTAACCCGTATGACGGAAGCTTACTGAGAAGACTGTCATGCCAAACCCGGTCAAAAGCCTTTGAAATATCAAGAGACACGGCGAGTGCCTCACCCTGTTTCTCAATGGCTTCGCCCCAAGTATGTGTGGCATACACTAGAAGATCACCCGTGGACCGGTTTTTCCGAAAGCCGTACTGGTGGTCAGACAGAAGATCGTTTTCTTCCAGGTATGCCAGGAGCTTATTGTTAAGCACACGTTCCATAGCTTTACAAAGGATGGACGTGATTGCTATCGGTCTATAATTGGCCGGGTCAGCACGACTCCCCTTTTTCGGTACTGGCTGCACGTTTGCAACTTTCCACGACTTGGGGACATGAGCAGTTTCAAGAGAGAGACGAAACAAGCGTGTTAATACAGGAGACAACTCAGGGGCGCAACTCCTCAGGACAACTGCAGGTATACCATCAGGGCCACTGGCCTTGCTCACGTCGAGGTTACGAAGAGTTTTTAGAACCTCTTGCTGGTGTATGCGTATCTCCGGCATAACGGAGTCACAAGTTGGAAGGGTGGGCGTGCATTTGTTTCCAGCAATAAGACGTGAGTTTTCAGCAAACAGAGATGCTAGAAGATTAGCCTTGTCTGTTGCAGAAACAGCCAGTGATCCATCTGGTTTCTGCAGAGGCGGCAGCGAAGGACGGCAAAAGCTCGCTTCAACCGACTTCGCGAGGGACCAGAAAGCTTTGCTACCACTGGGGTGAGAGGCTAGCTTACGCCCGATGCGGTTAGTTCGACTGAAGCGAGCTCTTTCCAAAACCCTCTTGTAGGATTTGGCGGCAATATTGAATTCTCTTTTCTTGATTTTGACATCCGGAGCTTTGAGAGCGCGAGCGTCCGCCCATGATACAAACGCTGAATGCTTACGAGCCTCTGCAACAGCGCATTCAGCGTTGTACCACGGGGGTGTCTTACCATCGGGCGATACGTCTGAAAATGGTATACAGTATTCCATTGCCTGGCGTATCACATCCGATATAGCACTCTCACAGCTCGACGGATCGTTGGTAGAGAAACAAGCCTGCCGCCAAGGATAAGATGCAAAAAAGTGCCGCATCTCATCCCAATCTGCTGACCTGTATCGCCACACCCGTCTTTTGACTGAAGAGTCTGAGGACGGAGGATAAAAATTGGATACAGTTTTCACAACACAGTGGTCTGAGGTCCCCAAGGGGGAAGAAACTGAGACCGAAAACCTGTCTGGATCAGTTGTCAGCAGAAGGTCCAAGCAATTGGGTGTGTGTCCATCAACATCTGGTATCCGAGTGGCCTCCTGGACTAGCTGAGAGAGATCTAGCGATAGTGCAAATTTGCGCGCCTCTCTCCCGGCATGGTCAGTTTTCAAGTATGGGAAGAGCCACTCCTGGTGGTGGGCATTAAAGTCTCCCAGAAATACCAGCTGTGCGGCAGGATATCGATGTTGGACGATGTCAGCCTTTTCGCTGAGGTAGTTGAACAACTGAGTCGTCTCCTGGTCACCACTATGCGAACGATAAACGCACGCATATACTGTTTGCTCACAACCTGTATCAACCAAGCACCACAGAACTGAGAACTTAGGTACCTCCAAATTACGGAGACGTTGGCAGCAGATATTATCACGAGCGTACAAACAAACCCCTGCGCGAGCTTTAAAATTATGCTCAAGCGAATACCCGGGGTACTGCAGGTACGCTGTATCTGCTGGGCTCTGAATTTGGGTCTCCGTGAGAAAGAGTAGGTGCGGCTTTGTTGTCTCAAGATGGTGGTGGACAGCATTGAGATTAGAGTGCAATCCTCGAATGTTTGAGAGGTGCACTGAAAAAGAGAGGATGTGCAGCCGCTGTTTAAAACCTTTTCTCTTTTTGTTGCGCTTCATTTTTAGGGGGAGTGAATAGGTATGGGAAGATGGAAGTTGTACGCGAAGCTGCATTCTTGACACCGTGACCCCAAATCGAAACAGTGCTGATGGTAGACTCAACTGGAGACCGCGGGGACGCCCGAACCCCCCTGGAAATCGCCATCGGGTCCTCTCTCCGGTCGCCAACCGGCACGATGGAAGCCATTCCAGGATTTTTCGCCAAAGGTGGCGGGGCAGCCTTTCATAGGTGGCGAACCTACTAATTGGGCCCCCAACTACCTGCGGTCGGCCAGCGGTGCACCGTGCTTCGGATCCCGCTGCTCTCCAAATTGAGCCGCCCGGCACCGTTACAACTCAGATCAGAACCTGTCATCAAAATGCAGCACAACTGTACAAACCCATTTCCCCATGAATGGCTGCAGCGAACAACGCACCGGAACACGACACATCCCATGACGCGATGAATCGTGTCACAAAATGAGTCATTTAGCGGTTCGACTTTGTTTGCTGGGTGGTAATACTAGCCACGGCCGAAGCCTACCACCTCTGATATTGTTGCTCAATTAGCACCACCCGGGGGTCACGTGTAGGGCAGCGAGGATTTGAACCTGATTTTAGTAAAACCTACGGACGCGAGCAACTTTAACCCCCAAAGATCCTTGATCCTTGGGCTCACGATCGACAGCAAGCTGACCTTCAACTCTCATGTAAGTAACACTTGCATGAGAGTTCAAGGACTCTACAAGCAGCTGTCGAGAGCCGCCAAGGTGAGCTGGGGCCTCCATCCCCAAGTCATAGAAACGATTTATACTGCGGTGGTGGAGCCAATAGTCCTGTACGCTGCCTGTGCCTGGGCACCTGCCGCTTCAAAGCTCGGAGTGCGGAAGCGTTTGGGTGCACTCTAAAGGGGCTTCGCGCTGAAGATGACCAAGTCCTACCGAACCGTCTCCCTAAACTCGGCATTGATACTGGCTGGGATACTCCCCTTGGATCTTAGGATCCGAGAGGCCTCGGCATTGTACGAGGCCAAAAGGGGAGTGTCTCAGCGAGTACTCCTTGATAGGGAGATGGAGGGGAAGGTACCATATTGTGGGCGACCACACCCGGCGGAACAGACGTGCCTGCGGTTTACCAGCCTGGTGGACCGAGAAGACCTTGAGAACAACAACACTCAAGCAGTGCGCATCTTTACTGATGGCAGTAAAATTGACGGCAAGGTGGGGGCCTCACTTTCCATATGGAATCACGAGGCCGAAACCAAAGCCGTCAAGCTAAAGTTAGGTGCGCACTGCTCGGTCTACCAGGCTGAGCTCCTTGCCCTGGATAGAGCTGCCTCTCTTGCGACGAAGCGCTCGGAAGCTTCCATCGGCATATACACCGACTCAAGATCATCTCTTGAGTCGGTGGTCGGGCGCAAATCCCTCCACCCATTAGTCGCACGCATTGTCGACAATTTAAAAATATGTCGCACTCAGAACAAGGAAGTTTCCTTGTTCTGGGTGAAAGCGCATGCGGGGTTGGAGGGAAATGAAAGAGCCGATGAGCTCGCGAAAGAGGCGGCTCTAGGCTTAAGGAGGAAACCAGACTATGACCGGTGCCCGGTTTCGTTCGTCAAGCGACTGCTCCGTGAGGAGTCGCTTGAAGAGTGGAACCGGAGGTATACGTCCGAAGAAACCGCGGGCACCACAAAGGTCTTTCTGCCGGATGTGCTTTTTGCACATCGCGTGGTCAAAAAGATCGACCACAATATGGTGCTTTCCCAGGTGTTGACTGGTCATGGAGGGTTTGCAGGGTACCTGCATAGGTTCAAACGCAAGGACCACCCGGGTTGCGTGTGCGACGACAGTGTATCAGAATCGATTATACATCTTCTGATGGACTGTCCTCAACACGAAGCGGCCCGGGAGGACCTACAGCAAGAATTGCGGATGAAACTGTGCAGAGACTCCGTGCCCACCATACTGGGCGAGGCCTCTGGCAGAGATGCGTTCCTGGAGTACGCAAGCAAAATAGCGAGAGTAGCTATTGCCAGGAACAGAGCGACCGATAGAGATGCATAGTGCCTCTTATATCGTGAGCATATATAGATGGCACTTGCATATAAATCGCGTCGCTCTGCTCCTGGCAAAAGCCGGAATGATTCTCCTATTTTGCGCACTCCGGGCTCCGAGCTTTGAAGCATGACCACACCTTTCCTAGATTAAGTAGTACGGATTTAAAAATTTTAAAAAGAATTTTAAAAATGTTTATAATAGGAATAGCTAAAAAGGACCCTTTCTATGAAAGGGGACACCCTGTATAAAAAAAAAAAAAGAAATAATTTAGAATTTTGAATTTATATGCGGTATATTATAAGGAAAATATAGATAACATAGTAAGTAAATAAATAAATAAATCTATAATATAATAAAACTGTAACAGGTCCAATTCTGTACATTGAAGATATTTTGAAAATTTTTGTTTGAGGGCACTCTATAATCGACACTGAAGCCAAAACAATTTTTTTTTAATTTTTTGTCTGTCTGTCTGTCTGTCTGTCTGTCTGTCTGTCTGTCTGTCTGTCTGTATCTTGGCCGCGCATCACGCCGAAACTACTGGACGGATTTAAATAAAATTTGGCACGATTTAAGTTATTACTACGAGGTATAATATAGGATACTTTTTATCCCGAAATTCAGCACGGTTCTCTTGGGAGAGGGGATGAAAGTCAAAATGGGTATTTCGCTGTAATTCATTAAGGCGTATTCCGATTTAATCCATTCTTTTTTTGTTAGAAAGCAGGTTCTTTAGAGATTGTCCTGTAATTATTTCAAGGTCGTCAATTTCGTAGTTCAGAAATTATAGACATCACGATCTTCAGTATAAGGTCCAAATAACTTGAACCCCGGAATCTACAAGATACTTTGAATGAACGGCTCATCTTAAGCTGGCAAGCGTACTTTATCGTATATAGCCATCGTGGATAGCCCTATTTTGTCAAAGTCAAACTACTCCAAAGGCGTCAGATTTTGCCAAACGATCATTATACCTACATACTACATAGTAGGTATGGATGTAATACATCGTATGGACTTAATGCTAGGTGTTTTCCTATCCAATTTAATATTCTAATCATACTAATATTATAAATGCGAAAGTGTGTTGGTTTGTTGGTTTGTCCTTCAATCACGCCACAACAGAGCCACGGATCGACGTGATTTTTTGCACGGGTACTATAGTTGAGGACATAGGTTACTTTTTATCCCGGAAAATCAAAGTGTTCACGAGGGATTTTAAAAACTAAATCCACGCGGACGAAGTCGCGGGCATCAGCTAGTATATAAATAAATAAATAAACATTTATTCAGATTTCAACAAGAAGGTGTTTAAGAAGAAACAAAATATACAGACAAAAACTTAATCACTAAATAAAATTATAGTTACTAAATGTTAAAGCTGAAAAGGCTACTGCCTCAGCATAATGCTGTAACATTTAAATGCTGAGCGCTGTTTTCAGGCATAGCCTTAAATGAAATCGCGAGCCAACCACGAGACAGTTATACAAGATAAGTAATAGGAAAAACAAACAAATGAATAAATACAGATATTAACATGAGTTTCGGTTAACAGTTGATATATAGATAAATTGGGGGTAATATAAAATTAAATTGTTATAAATATAGGTAATTTAAAGGTAACTAAGGTTAAAAGGTAAACGTACAAAATAAATGAATACTAGTACATGTTATTGTGTCTGAATAGCTACAGGTATTGAGGAGCACATGTAAAAAATCGTGCCTGTAAGACTCGGAAAGGTCAAAGATAAGTCAGTGCTATCAGTGTACCAACCTACTACGTAATGCTCAATCATTTCAATACACTTTGAAGTTCAATATACGGTTGATTCGGGATAATTCTGCTTTGGAGTTAGCTAAACCGTTTGAAGTATTCACCTCTAGTTGAGGAGGGATTTGTATACGGATTATGGAAGCCGTAGCTATCATCTAGTTCCCTTAAAGTTTAGTATAACTCATATGAACAAGGGAGGCTGCTCCAAACATTGATGTCTCGACCGCTTTATCAACCCTTTTGTTTGGAACAAAGATTAACTTTGATGACTTGCATTGCGTACGTAAAAGATATACTTTTAACAAAATTTTTTAAGTACCTACATCGTGCTTACATTTAGAATAAAATATTGACCGTATGGAATTTTAATAAAATGAGTCCTGTTTCGTCTTTGCGAATTGGGATAGCATATCGCAATATCCCTACCAGTATCAGTGAACCCTACTTATGGATAACAAAGTCTAACACTATTCTGTAAGAACTTCCACTTCCAGTCATTCAACTTAACTGGTAGCGCGGAAGGGCATTCCAAATCCTAGAATTGCGTTATGCTTTATATTTCCGTTTCAACTTTCAGGCAGTAAGCTGGCGTCCCCGTTGAACGCTCCGCTCGCTGCGGCGATGCGCTCTGTGATGGAACTGAATGCTGTGAAGTGCGGAGTCTACACTGGCATCTCCTCATTATTCTCGAGAGGCGATTTCCAATCCGCTGAAGGTTATTAGTAATGACTGAGGTTTACTTTAAGTACTCGTACCTATAAGATTAATAAATAATGTCCTCCCGACCGAATCCGATCACGGCGGTCAACCTGCTCAGAGTTAGCCATCTGAGCGGGAGTATTATAGTGCACAAGTGTGTCCGCAGACACAGGTGCACTCTCTATTCCTTCACTCTCATAGTCCGATGGGACGGCAAATCCGACACGACCGGAGAGAGATCAGGCGCAGGACCGACGGCTTTACGTGCTCTCCGAGGCACGGGGGTGACTCACCGCCAACTTCCTAACTCCGGGCTAGTAATGAGAATTTCTTGACAGAAAAACCCGATGCTTTTTTTTTGGCCCGATCCAGGAATCGAACCCAGGACCTCGTCATCCTTAGTCGAACGTGTTCACCACTAGACCAACGAGGCAGTTAGAGGCAACCTATCCTATCTTCGATTGATCTTTAGAAATTAATTTATGTACTTGACCTACACTAATATTTCAACTTCGCTGCATAGTGCTTGATATGAAGACAGCCGTAAATAGTGCAACCAACTAAGATCTACCCCAGATATAAACTGGCGTCCACTGCCTCGCCAGCTCATTGGTTCACCTTCACCCGCGGTTTGCAGGTGGAGATGATGTCGATGATCATTACGAAGATTAATAGATTTCATAAAATCAACAGTGTTGAACCACGAACTTGACTTTAGATCAAAACCAAGACACCCTAAGGTATATAATGGCAAATGTTCCCCGCGTTACTCCCGAGTAATTAAGAATTCTTGATAATAGCCCCCTGCTGACGCTGCCGATTGGGGATCCATCAGATCGTGAAGCTAACGAAGCTAATCTTTGTAGGTGTCCCTCTGTCCAAGATACCGCACGCATGGGCTGAGGGCGAGGGCGACAATTTCAACGATGAAGAGGGCTGCTTGATGATGCTGGAGAGCGGGGAGCTGGCGGACATCAAGTGTACCGAGACCCTGCCCTATCTGTGCTACAGGAAGAATCAGAGGACCCTCTTGGGCGACTGTGGGATAGCAGACAGTGGTATGTTATCGAGCTATCAAACCATCCGTCCATTTTATAACTACAAATCCGAAAATGTATCTGTTATACAACCAATCACAACTGAATTTGCTGTCACCAATATATACACTTGCTACAATGATAAAGGTGTAGGATTCAAATGGGCTTCTGTTAGTTTATCGTAATCCTATAATGTCTCTATAATTTGGTACTGGCTCCAGCGGTTAATCTTTCGCGACAACTTTGCATAAATAGATGACATTTAGTTGAAATCCTTGTCAAGGAGGTTGGAATTCATAAATATACATAAATGCCCAAAAATGCTCACATTGAGAACCGAGTAGAGCTTGCAAGAGTTACTATTAGCTTTAAAGAACGTAAAGTGGAATATAATCGGAATCTGATGAATGAATGAAAAAATGGATAGAAGAGTATGATGAATTTCTTCTCTTATACAAAGGGGAAACAAAGGAAAGACACGGTGTGGGTTTTATAATAAAGAAACACTTAAAGCATTGTATAGAAGAAATTCTTGGAATTTCTGAAAGAATTGCAGTTCTGAACATAAAATTACCTTCCTTTAAGGACAAATGGACCATCATTCAGATTTATTCACCAACAGAACAAGCAAAGAAGGAGAAAATAGAAAACTTCTATCATCAAATAACTACAACAATAAATGAATATGGATCCAAAAATTTAATATTAATGGGTGATTTCAATGCCCAAATAGGAGGTTGTCTCCAGAGTGAAAGGAATATAATAGGAGCAAAGACAACTGGTAAAAAAAAACAGAAATTGTGTAAAAATGGTAAATCTTTGTCTCGAAAACAACCTTACAATTCTAAAAGGCTTAAGGGCGCCAAAGAAATAAAGAAAATATCTATAAATTATTGTAAATAAAATAAAATAAAACAGTGTATTTAAAAAGAGGAAAAACAAAATATGGACCTGGTGTTCTCCTGACGGTAAACACAAGAACCAAATAGACCTCATTCTATCAAATAAGTTCAAGTTATTTGACGACTGTAGCGTGGTATGCAATTTAAATTTCAATACAAACCACCGAATGGTAAGAGCTAAACTTAGAATAAATCCACAAAAAACTAAAACATATAAAAATTGTTCAGCGCCCAACAAAAGAAATTATACCACAAATAAACACGAACTTAAAACATCAAATTAGAAATTTTAATTCAGAAACTGAACGATTCAGCCTCCAAGAGAAGTATGCCTACCTACAAACCACACTGAATAAGGTATTGACTGGAATACAAGACAAAGCGGACATGAAAAACAAAATATCAGATCACATTTTTAAGCTACAGGAAGAAAGAGTACGACTCATAAACGTACATAATAAAAGCAAAGATATTAGACAGGAAATCACAAGTCTGTAGAAGCAATTAAGAACCCAGATGAGGAAAGAACGTATAAATCAGCGACAAAAATTATTCGAAGAAAATATTATCAGAACTGGAAGTATTAAAAAAGCGATAAAAAGTTTAACAAACAAAAAAAACTTCTTCTTCTTCTTCTTTATCAACCGATAGACGTCCACTGCTGGACAAAGGTCTCTTGCATGGACTTCCACAGGCCTCGGTCTTGCGCCGCCTGAATCCAGCGGCTCCCTGCGACTCGTTTGATGTCGTCGGTCCACCTGGTGGGGGGTCTGCCAACACTGCGCTTCCCGGTGCGGGGTCGCCACTCCAGCACCTTGGGACCCCAACGACCATCAGCTCTTCGAACTATGTGCCCCGCCCATTTCCACTTCAGTATCGCGACTCGCTTAGCTATGTCGGTGACTCTGGTTCTCCTACGGATCTCCTCATTTCTGATTCGATCCCGCAGGGACACTCCGAGCATAGCTCTCTCCATCGCCCGCTGAGCGGTCCTGAGCCTGGATGCAAAAAAAAAATTTAAAGGCGTTTTAGAAACTTCAGAATATCCTCTTTTATGCCAATTAAAAATCACAAGTAAAAAAAAATTTTTGTGACTATTGTTTTAATTAAAAAAAAAAATCCCAAAAAGTAACATTCCTCGTTAGGGCACTAGAATAAAATTTGAGTTGGAAATGATCATAATTGCTAATTCTTGGATGTTTTATGACATTAAAAGACAAAAATTTTTTTTTTTGCAACCAAATATTTTTACTCGTAATTAATTTTAAAAATAAGTGGGCTGCCTCAAGATGTTGAGTAAATTTTTTTTTTCAAAAATTTTTGTTTTTTATAAGCTACAAATTTGACCCCCAGGCTAAGAAAAAAAAAATGTTTTTTTCACTCCACCCTATTAGAGAAAGCAATAATATGTGACAGAGCATGGAAGCGTCTTGAAATAATAGTCGATAATAAAAACACTTCCACTATATTTTCGGGCAGAGTTTCTACCTTCAATGTTTTACAAGAATTAACGTCTGTTAATCCAGTTCCTTTACTTTTATACATAATTATGATTCAGACAACAGGCTTACAGTACTGCCAACCAAACTAATATTATTAATATTAGTATTCCGAATGCTATTTTACGAAACAGAAATAATTAAGCTGCACAAAATAATTAAATTACAATTATAGTGAACTGAGTAAATTATTTAAATAAGAATTAAATATTCAGGCAATTCAATATCAATCAAATACCTGTGATTTAGTATAATGTCTTACAATTCTGCCAACAAAGTAATCATAATAATATCAGTGCTATTTTACAAAATAAAGATCTTCGTAAATTATAATAATAAAATAGGAAATAAAATTAATTGAATAAACAATTTAAACGATGGTTTAGTATTTAAGTAACTCAATATGAATCAACTTCTAATGACGTAAGTAATATATAAACAATCAATCAATAATTCGGCTAAGCTTAAAATACTTAATAAAATGTTACGATACCATTCATTACAAAATAAGATTTACTCATTATTAATTATTATTTCTAATTAAAGTATCTGGTGTATAATCCGGAAGTAACCTATATGTAACTGTCCCGCATGTCGTAGCTTAGCAAATGGTTTGTAAAAAATATCAAAGAAAACAGACAAAGCCCCAAGGTCTGATAATATTACAATGTATTTATTGGAGCACATCATCATCATCAATAGCCTATAACAGTCCACTGCTGGAATAAAGGCCTCTCCCAAGGGGAGGGTTTGCCCATAATCACCACGCTGGGCAGACGGGTTGGTGATCGCAGTAGATGGTAGTAACAGCACAGAGGACGCTGCTGCCCGTTCTCCGTTATATTCCCTTAGTCGCCTCGTACGACACCCGCGGGAAGGGCAGGGGTGGTGACAACTGTATTCTGATCTGCCGTCACCACACGGCACACGAGCACGAAGTGCATTAATTCCAACCCTCACCTCAATATTTAACGATGTGCTGGCAAATGCCACCCCACTCAGTGGACGACATCCACTATACTATTAATACATGAAAAAGGTGATAGAACCGACGACGTGGGAAACTACCGACCGATTAGCCTGACGTCTAATTTGTAAAAATATTTGCTAAAGTTCTTCTAAGCCGTATAGAAAAAGTTTCGGACGAAAATCAGCCTAGAGAACAAGCAGGATTTAGCAAATATTCGGTAGTCGATCACGTTCACGTTGTCAAACAGGTGCACGAAAAATATGAGGAATATGGTCTGCCATTTTACTGTTGTTTTGTAGACTATTACAAGGCCTTCGACTCTTTGGAACACGACAAAATATGGAACGCATTAAAAAAGCAAGGCGTAGATGGTAAATATATCAGAATAATAAAAGATTATTTACACTGGAAGCACAGCAACAGTAAAATTGGAAAGGGAAGGGGAAAGGATAAACATAGAACGAGGTGTACGTCAAGGAAACCCGCTGTCGCCTAAGCTATTTACTGCAGTGTTAGAAGAAGTATTCAGACAAATTGAGTGGAAGTACTATCTTAAAATCAACGGAAAATATTTAACAAATTTAAGGTTCGCAGATGATATTCGAGAGAGAAGATACAAGAATTGCATGAAATGCTAGCAGATCTAGACGCCCAAAGTAGGAAAGTTGGTTTAAAAGTGAACATACTCAAAACTAAAGCCATGACAAAATATAGAAAGGAATAAATAATTACAGTAAATAATAATAAAATTGAGTATGTAAATGAATATATGTACCTTGGCCAACTGATTACAACAATGAAAATATCAAGCAAAGAAATAGAAACAAGGATAGGGAATGCCTGGAAAAAATATTGGTCATTCAAGGAAATAATGAAAGATCCCAAAATGAGTGCAATAGTGAAAGGAAAACTGTTTAACACCTGTATCCTTCCCATACTAACATACGGGTGCCAAACATGGGCGCTCACCAAGGCTCATGTATGTAAACTCCGAACCTGCCAGCGGAGCATGGAAAGAAGCATGTTGGGCAAGCGTAAACTGGACAAAACACCCCATGCAAATATAAGAAAAGTTACTCGAACCCAAGATATAACGCTTAAGGTAAAGCTGCTTAAATGGCGATGGGATGTCCACACCATACGAGGTGAGGATAAATGGAGCAAAGCGATCAGTGTATGGTATCCCAGAGAGGGAAAGAGAAGGAAGGGGCGACAAAACAAGAGATGGCGAGACGAAATTGAGGCTATAGCAGAAAAAACATGGATGAGACGAGCAGCAGATAGGAAGGATTGAAAGGGAATGGAGGAGGCCTTTGCCATAGGTCACAGGGACTAGCAAATATAAACAGCAATAAACTCTTAAAAATATTTTATACTAGCTTCCGCCCGCGGCTTCGCCCGCGTGAAATTAGTTTTTGTCAATCCTGGTCCTTTATGTCTAAGAGACTCTTACAGGGGCCAGCCTCACGTTGTGTACAAAAATATTTTTAAATGACCTAATTTAAAACATTTTTGTACACAACGTTTGCTGTTTTGTTATCATTTGTTAAAATGTGGAGATTGTTTGGACTCGACACTCGCGAGCAGGCCACGTACAGTTGTCCATGCGAAAAACAGTTTTTCTCTAAATGGACACCTGCTACTTTAAGTGTTTGCCCTTGCGCTTTGTTAATGGTCATTGCGAAGGCTGGTTTGAGGGGAAACTGGATTCTTTTAAACTGAAACGGTAAATCTGTAGGGATCATGGGTATGCGTGGAATCAAAACTTCTTCATCTTTAGCTATACCTGTCATTATAATTGCTCCAATAATATTGCGTCCTAGCTGCGTAATTTGCAATCGAGTCCCGTTGCATAGTCTCGGCGCTTCGAGATTTCTCATTAATAAAACTGGAACCCCAACTTTCAGTCTCAGCTTATGAGACGGCACTCCTGACAGCTCTAAAGAGTTTAGAAACTCGGTAGGATAAGACGTCACCTGTTCACTGTCCATGACAATATCTACTGACAAATATTCGACAACATCGCCTTGCACATGTGACATCATTCTTTCATTGATCTTTCCCACGATTTCATTGGTCGGTGCTAATATTGCCCTTTCACACAGCCATTCTCTATTCCTCATGTTATATTCTAAACCGGGATAGACGTTGTTTTTAAGATCTTCCAAGTTTTGGACTGCATTACAAAATTCTTGATTTAATGTAATCATGCCGTTAGCGTCCGTAGTCATTCGACCTTCACCGATTTTCAATAGAGCAGCTGCATATTGCCCCGATTGCGTATCATTATGTAGTTGTACTCGCATGTTTTTAGTGAGACAAAATTTTTTTACATGCACCCATAATGTAGACGCTTTCAAACATGCATTTATCTCATCTGCTGGAGTGCCTCTAGTAATGACAGGTAGTGTCTGTCGAAAATCACCAGCAAGCAGCACTACCATCCCACCCATTAAACTCGGGTTACTTCTGATATCTTTCAGAGTCCGATTGAGCGCCTCGATCGCTTTTTTATGCGACATTGTGCACTCATCCCACACCAACAGCTTGCATTGCTGTAGCATTCGGCCACGATCGCTGTTTTTTGTGATGTTACACACTGGAATTTCCTCATGATGTAAATTTAATGGGAGTTTAAGTACTGAATGTGCCGTGCGGCCACCATCGAGCAGCGTCGCTGCAATTCCAGAGGAAGCTACAGCAACAGCTATTCCTTTGTCTTTGCGAATTTGGGCTAAAAGTAAATTTAATAAAAAAGTTTTTCCAGTGCCTCCTGGCGCATCTAAGAAAAACAATCCACCCTCACCATTATAGATTCTTTGCACAACAATATCAAAGACTAATTTTTGTTCCGTGTTTAATCGAGGAACTGACTCTGATATTTGTTGCTGTAAAGAAGAGACATTGTAGTCCAGTTCTCTTATTAAATCACCACTGACTTCTCCGATTCTTTGTGGCCGGTTCATTCCAAAATCTGATAATGTCTTCCCAGATATAGCCATCACTTGGTCTTCAATCTTAGTTAGCGCCTCGTTATATACTAAATCATTATATGTGATATTGGGATTATTTTGTTGTAGTCTGTGCAAAATATCGTCAGACATATCATTTTGGTACTTTTCCCATAATATCTGAGGATTTGAAAGACCACACGTCGCTATGAGAATGGCAAAAAGATCTCTCACCTTAGCTGCTGATCTACATTGTGCTGCCTCTTCTAATGTCGAGTCCCAATGATTGTCATTCTCTAACAATCCTCTAGTTTCACAGGCTTCTCGGAAGGTAACAAACGTTTGACCGTTGTAGTTCTTGAGATCATTGAACGAAGTTGGCCCACGCACGTGGTGTAGCAGTAGTCTCAAACAAAAGCATTCAATGTTGCTAACGTGGACAGTGTAGACCCGTCCTAATGCATCCCCAGATTTAACGCCAGGCCAATCCAGAACAGCAGATCCTTGAATTCGGCGTTTCCAACATTTTCTACCTGCATCCCACGTGTAATACCGAGGTACTTGAACGTACAAAAGTGTTTTTGCAAATTCATCTGATCTGCAAAGGTCAAAAAAGGCGGTCAAAGTGGTTTTTGGTGGTGTTGTCACTCGCTGGTGAAAATTATTTTCATTAAAATAAATTCGTTCACCATTCTCTAGATGCACACTGAGGTGCGTAACAGTAGGATGCCTTTCATGCAAAGGAAACCCTAACAGGCGCCATACAGCTTCGTTGCTGCTGACATAGCGACCAGACTGAAACGTTTGTACTTCGTCTACTGGGTTTGAGGACTCTGAGCTTCTGAAATTAAAAATAGCTTGATCGCTGCCTTTATTAATATATTTGCAGATGTATTTGATTGCACGTACGGAACCGCAAGCTTCTACATTTATATGGGCGTTAAAAGTTTTTAATAGGACAGGCGAATATGGTACTACCCAACTATTGTCGACAGAAACTTGACTACCATTTCGGAGTTTAACAGATGCCGTCCGGCCTCCGTCTTCTGGTGCTCTTCTACGATACATCGGGTAGCCGTTCTCATTATGGAGAGTCTCTTTCAGTAGGTTGCGAGGAAATTTTTTTGTACATTTACGGTCTTTCATGCACGGGCACTGAGGGTTTTCAGCCCCGCATGGACCATGGATCATGTTTTTCATAACAATATCATAAAGTGCCTTGTCATTGTTAGGATCTGGTATTTCAGCGCTTATAATTTTATCGATTTGGTCAGGTCGCAATTTATCTTTTAACCAAAGCAAAATGTGGGCATGTGGGAGTCCTCGCTTCTGCCACTCAATGGAATACATAAAGCATTGCACTTCTCCAAAAACCCTTCCTTTAGTAATTACAGTCATAAGCTTTTTAACTTTTAACCTAAACACTCTGGCAATGACATCGTGCCTATCGTTGGCGCTTTGACCTGGCATTAATTCGTCAACTATTTCAGACCAAGATGGATTGCAGGTGAAGGTTACAAATAAATCAGGTCGACCATACGTACGCACATAGGCAAATGCGTCTTGAGTATACTCGTGTAAGTATCGGGGACTGTTCACAAACGAAGAGGGCAGAATCACCATTTTACCTATATTATTAGGGTTCACGTTGGCATCATTCGATACAGCATCTTGGAGATGAATATAATTTTCGGCTCTTAGTTTTGTTTGATTTAAAGATATGTATCGCAATCTTTCGCTTTCAACCTTCACGTACATATCAACATAAAACTGGTTAGCGAGCTGTTTGCATCGTTGTATTACGTTAAAATCGTCTTCGCGTATCATCATATGATAGGCATAAAAGTCCATGCTCGATACTTTTTTGTTGGGCAAGGGGAGCTTGGTTACTGGATTGACTTGTGGAATTTGAAAATGGTACCCCTCTTGCCCCTTGCTAAACATAAGCGGGTATTGTAATGCGTCATAAAACTTGTGTGTGTCCGGCACCCTGGTCAATGTATTGTCACGGGTTTGTAAAACAATATCACGCGATGCGAACTGTTCACCACACACCATGGCGGCGACTTCGTTTATTAAGGGTGCATTATAACGTCTTTCATGTTCCCCGCTTGGCGTACGATCTGGGTGTATTACTAATTTGTAATTTTCCCCTGGCATTCTTTCTAAGGCTGTTTTGAAGGTGTTAATGAGGTTATTATGTTCGTGCAACATTCTTTGAATTTTTAAAACAATGTCCCTCTCAACTCCTTCAATATTTTGACATCTGCGGTCAACCTCGCTGTTTTCGTCTCCCATAAAATAAATCTGTAGAAATTTTGGTTGATCATTGTTTGTGGGAAGCAAAGAACCAATCCTATGATAAACTTGCCCTTGTACCGTAAATGTGGGTGAGAATCCAGGCATGATGACCTCATTACCCACACCAAATGATGTCATCTGAAAGCAAGAATTGTACTTTCTTATTCTGTTTAAAAATCGCCGAGATTCATTGCTGTCATATAGAAGTAAGGATTTGAGTGGCTCCTCGGGGTCACCAAGCGTTGGTACTGATACTTTGCCTCCAGAACAGCACATACCTGGGGTCTCTTCCTTCCACTTGAGTGCATCACAGTGTCTGCATTTATTGGCCATTCTACCTATGAGGACTAATCGATGATTAAAGTAATCAATTAACGGATCATAATCAAAAGCAGCATCGGCAAATGCCTCCCACGTATTCATCGTAAACGTACGTCTCCTTTCTGCTTGCCGCTCGGAATTAATTAAACGTCGTCTACGTGTTTCTTCGGAGGTCTCTGCGGCTATGTACGAAGCTTGACGCTCAGCATCTAAGATTTGGCGAGCTTGGGTCTGCTGAGAGGTCTCAGCAGCTCTTTGAGCCGCGTGACGCTCGGCATCAATGACCTGGCGAGCTTGGGTCTGCTGAGAGGTCTCAGCAGCTCTTTGAGCCGCGTGACGCTCGGCATCAATGACTTGGCGAGCTTGGGTCTGCTGAGGGGTCTCTGCAGCCCTTTGTGCAGCATGACGATCAGCGTCTAAATTATGACGGGTCTGCGTGTGCTCAAAAGTTTCAGCAGCCCTTTGAGCTGCGTGACGCTCGGCATCTAAAGTCCGACGGATCTGTGAATCCTCTTCTGATTCCAGTGATCTAGCAAGTTTAGCAGCCCGAGCTCTGCTAGAGCTATTAGCTAAATTGGACTTTCGTTTGCGAGGCATCGTAGAAAAACAAAAATGAAATGAATCGAACAAAACAGATGTACAGATTAAGATTTATTATATTAAAAAAAACCTTTAATAAGCACCTACTCGGTAAAAATGATGCGCTCATCCCACGGCGATGTCAATTAAACACATCGTCCGTCACGTTTAAATGGAAAAAAAGTAACAACCAATGCATAAAAAAGTAGGAGGTTAGTAGCTTAGGTTAGTTTTACACCTACTACGACCTCTTAGATTAATTAAAAAAAGGAAATAAAAGCAAATCGGATTTTTTTAAAGTAACGGAAACTATCTTACCTACTTTTAACTATGAACTAAAAGAAATATCAAGTATGTACAAAATTAATTTACAGGACCTAATTAATAAAAAACACTTAAAAAGTTATACGAAACAAAAAAAATAATTTTACTGGATCGAAAAATGTAATTCTCTATAGCGCAAATTTCTCTAATCGCATGCGTCCGACAACGACGTCTGCCCTCACGTGTCTGCCCGTTCGGGTAGGCATAGTTAGATTCGTGCGCTCCCCCACCACACGACAGCGCCGCGCCGTTGCCTGCCGCAGATGCCGCCACACTTCGGCGAATGTGCGCGACGACGACCGACGGCAGCGGCGGCGATGCAGAGTATTCGTTAAAAGGAATTAAAACTTCAAAAACGAACTTTTTTGTAACTTGATACACCCAAAACTTCTAAATTACATGTTCCTAGGTTCAGTGATTAAGATTTCGTATACAAAAAGTTTGGCTTTGTAGTTCCAGTTCCGAATCCGTTCCGTTCGAATTTCGGGAATTCCGTTTGTAGAAAAATTCTGCACATCCTTTGAGACCTACGTACCAAGATTCATGGTCTTATCTTCAATTCAACCCCTATTTCACCCCCAAACTGGTAAAAATTTCAAAATGCTAGAACAAACGATTTTTTGTTTCTTATGACGTGATATTTGACGAACTTGCATACTAACTTTCAACCCTTATTTCACCCCTTAGCTGGTCGAAATTTCAAAAATGCTAGAACAAATGTTTAATGATTTCTTATCAAGTGCTTAAATATAAAGTTTCATGGTTTTATCTTTTAAAATTAAGAAATCCCATACAAACTTTCAACCTCTATTTCAACCCCTTCATCCCTTTTTTTCGAAATAAAAAGTAGCCTATGTTCTGTCTCAGGGTCTAAAGATTGTCTGTACCAAATTTCATCAAAATCGGTTGCGAGGTTTAAGCGGGAAAGCGTAACAGACAGACAGACAGACAGAGTTACTTTCGCATTTATAATATTAGTTGGGATTTGCAGATGTATTTGATTGCACGTACGGAACCGCAAGCTTCTACATTTATATGGGCGTTAAAAGTTTTTAATAGGACAGGCGAATATGGTACTACCCAACTATTGTCGACAGAAACTTGACTACCATTTCGGAGTTTAACAGATGCCGTCCGGCCTCCGTCTTCTGGTGCTCTTCTACGATACATCGGGTAGCCGTTCTCATTATGGAGAGTCTCTTTCAGTAGGTTGCGAGGAAATTTTTTTGTACATTTACGGTCTTTCATGCACGGGCACTGAGGGTTTTCAGCCCCGCATGGACCATGGATCATGTTTTTCATAACAATATCATAAAGTGCCTTGTCATTGTTAGGATCTGGTATTTCAGCGCTTATAATTTTATCGATTTGGTCAGGTCGCAATTTATCTTTTAACCAAAGCAAAATGTGGGCATGTGGGAGTCCTCGCTTCTGCCACTCAATGGAATACATAAAGCATTGCACTTCTCCAAAAACCCTTCCTTTAGTAATTACAGTCATAAGCTTTTTAACTTTTAACCTAAACACTCTGGCAATGACATCGTGCCTATCGTTGGCGCTTTGACCTGGCATTAATTCGTCAACTATTTCAGACCAAGATGGATTGCAGGTGAAGGTTACAAATAAATCAGGTCGACCATACGTACGCACATAGGCAAATGCGTCTTGAGTATACTCGTGTAAGTATCGGGGACTGTTCACAAACGAAGAGGGCAGAATCACCATTTTACCTATATTATTAGGGTTCACGTTGGCATCATTCGATACAGCATCTTGGAGATGAATATAATTTTCGGCTCTTAGTTTTGTTTGATTTAAAGATATGTATCGCAATCTTTCGCTTTCAACCTTCACGTACATATCAACATAAAACTGGTTAGCGAGCTGTTTGCATCGTTGTATTACGTTAAAATCGTCTTCGCGTATCATCATATGATAGGCATAAAAGTCCATGCTCGATACTTTTTTGTTGGGCAAGGGGAGCTTGGTTACTGGATTGACTTGTGGAATTTGAAAATGGTACCCCTCTTGCCCCTTGCTAAACATAAGCGGGTATTGTAATGCGTCATAAAACTTGTGTGTGTCCGGCACCCTGGTCAATGTATTGTCACGGGTTTGTAAAACAATATCACGCGATGCGAACTGTTCACCACACACCATGGCGGCGACTTCGTTTATTAAGGGTGCATTATAACGTCTTTCATGTTCCCCGCTTGGCGTACGATCTGGGTGTATTACTAATTTGTAATTTTCCCCTGGCATTCTTTCTAAGGCTGTTTTGAAGGTGTTAATGAGGTTATTATGTTCGTGCAACATTCTTTGAATTTTTAAAACAATGTCCCTCTCAACTCCTTCAATATTTTGACATCTGCGGTCAACCTCGCTGTTTTCGTCTCCCATAAAATAAATCTGTAGAAATTTTGGTTGATCATTGTTTGTGGGAAGCAAAGAACCAATCCTATGATAAACTTGCCCTTGTACCGTAAATGTGGGTGAGAATCCAGGCATGATGACCTCATTACCCACACCAAATGATGTCATCTGAAAGCAAGAATTGTACTTTCTTATTCTGTTTAAAAATCGCCGAGATTCATTGCTGTCATATAGAAGTAAGGATTTGAGTGGCTCCTCGGGGTCACCAAGCGTTGGTACTGATACTTTGCCTCCAGAACAGCACATACCTGGGGTCTCTTCCTTCCACTTGAGTGCATCACAGTGTCTGCATTTATTGGCCATTCTACCTATGAGGACTAATCGATGATTAAAGTAATCAATTAACGGATCATAATCAAAAGCAGCATCGGCAAATGCCTCCCACGTATTCATCGTAAACGTACGTCTCCTTTCTGCTTGCCGCTCGGAATTAATTAAACGTCGTCTACGTGTTTCTTCGGAGGTCTCTGCGGCTATGTACGAAGCTTGACGCTCAGCATCTAAGATTTGGCGAGCTTGGGTCTGCTGAGAGGTCTCAGCAGCTCTTTGAGCCGCGTGACGCTCGGCATCAATGACCTGGCGAGCTTGGGTCTGCTGAGAGGTCTCAGCAGCTCTTTGAGCCGCGTGACGCTCGGCATCAATGACTTGGCGAGCTTGGGTCTGCTGAGGGGTCTCTGCAGCCCTTTGTGCAGCATGACGATCAGCGTCTAAATTATGACGGGTCTGCGTGTGCTCAAAAGTTTCAGCAGCCCTTTGAGCTGCGTGACGCTCGGCATCTAAAGTCCGACGGATCTGTGAATCCTCTTCTGATTCCAGTGATCTAGCAAGTTTAGCAGCCCGAGCTCTGCTAGAGCTATTAGCTAAATTGGACTTTCGTTTGCGAGGCATCGTAGAAAAACAAAAATGAAATGAATCGAACAAAACAGATGTACAGATTAAGATTTATTATATTAAAAAAAACCTTTAATAAGCACCTACTCGGTAAAAATGATGCGCTCATCCCACGGCGATGTCAATTAAACACATCGTCCGTCACGTTTAAATGGAAAAAAAGTAACAACCAATGCATAAAAAAGTAGGAGGTTAGTAGCTTAGGTTAGTTTTACACCTACTACGACCTCTTAGATTAATTAAAAAAAGGAAATAAAAGCAAATCGGATTTTTTTAAAGTAACGGAAACTATCTTACCTACTTTTAACTATGAACTAAAAGAAATATCAAGTATGTACAAAATTAATTTACAGGACCTAATTAATAAAAAACACTTAAAAAGTTATACGAAACAAAAAAAATAATTTTACTGGATCGAAAAATGTAATTCTCTATAGCGCAAATTTCTCTAATCGCATGCGTCCGACAACGACGTCTGCCCTCACGTGTCTGCCCGTTCGGGTAGGCATAGTTAGATTCGTGCGCTCCCCCACCACACGACAGCGCCGCGCCGTTGCCTGCCGCAGATGCCGCCACACTTCGGCGAATGTGCGCGACGACGACCGACGGCAGCGGCGGCGATGCAGAGTATTCGTTAAAAGGAATTAAAACTTCAAAAACGAACTTTTTTGTAACTTGATACACCCAAAACTTCTAAATTACATGTTCCTAGGTTCAGTGATTAAGATTTCGTATACAAAAAGTTTGGCTTTGTAGTTCCAGTTCCGAATCCGTTCCGTTCGAATTTCGGGAATTCCGTTTGTAGAAAAATTCTGCACATCCTTTGAGACCTACGTACCAAGATTCATGGTCTTATCTTCAATTCAACCCCTATTTCACCCCCAAACTGGTAAAAATTTCAAAATGCTAGAACAAACGATTTTTTGTTTCTTATGACGTGATATTTGACGAACTTGCATACTAACTTTCAACCCTTATTTCACCCCTTAGCTGGTCGAAATTTCAAAAATGCTAGAACAAATGTTTAATGATTTCTTATCAAGTGCTTAAATATAAAGTTTCATGGTTTTATCTTTTAAAATTAAGAAATCCCATACAAACTTTCAACCTCTATTTCAACCCCTTCATCCCTTTTTTTCGAAATAAAAAGTAGCCTATGTTCTGTCTCAGGGTCTAAAGATTGTCTGTACCAAATTTCATCAAAATCGGTTGCGAGGTTTAAGCGGGAAAGCGTAACAGACAGACAGACAGACAGAGTTACTTTCGCATTTATAATATTAGTTGGGATTGTCCGATATAGGCTTATAAATAAATAAAAATCGGCCAAGTGCGAGTCGGGCCTCGCTCTTTTAGGGTTCCGTTAAAAAAAATTAAATTAAAAGATTTCCATCTACCCACCTACCCATTTTAATTTAATTTTTTTAATTTAATTTAATTTTTATTATTTGTTGTTATAGCGGCAATAGAAATACATAATATGTGAAAATTTCATCTGTCTATCTATTACGGTTTACGAGATACAGCCCGCTGACAGACGGACGGACGGACGGACGGATGGACGGACGGACAGCGTAGGCTTAGTAATAGGGTCCCGTTGGTACCCTTTGGGTACGGAACCCTAAAAACTACTTACTGTAAAAGAGCCTGTGATTGAGAAGGATTTGTCAGGAAGCTATTACAGGAAGCTAGCTACATACTGCTGTTGAGAGTTTCGTAGCTGAACCTCCCCTCCCCACAAAATAAACATAAATTTTGTTAGGAGTAGGTACGACAGTAGTGCAAAGGGTGGGGATTGAACCATTGACCTTTCAGTTTAGAATCCGCACCTTATACCGTTGGGATATCTTGAGAAAAAACCTTGATATTTTACTTCTACAAAATTAAAAGGAAAAACTGCACGAGTAGTTATTACAATACCCAGTATCACCTGTCGGTGACACCCCTTAACAAAAGTGGGGGTAGTAGAATAATTTTTATGTGTTTTTTTTATCTATACTAAACCTACATACACTATTTATTAGGAGAGATCAATTTTATTTAACTCAACAGAGGTATGGGAATTAACGGGTTAATTTTAATAAATATTTTTCAGAGTATTTTTCTGTGTAAACCCCATATTTTTAGAAGATGGGGATCAAAAATATAATTATTCACAAGTACACATTATAAATAACTGTTACATGGCAATACAAGCGAATATCTTTTTTCTTACAACTTTATTTGATAGACTTCGATTAATTTTTTGTTAGTCTGGGTTACTAGAACAAGTATGAGAAGTCTGATTCGTGAACGTGGGCGTTCAGTGTTCAGTTCAGTTCGTCTGGGTCAGAAACTCTATGGAATTCCTTTCAAACATACGAATAGAAGGCAAAGTTATGAATAACTAGATGAGGTCGGCAATTTCGTGGAATTTTCCGGGATAAAATTTAGCCAATGTGTTAACCCTGTGTATGAGCTACCTCCATTTCTAGCCAAATCGGTTTATTCGTTGTGGCGTGAACGAGTAAAAACATCCATCCATCCTCACAAACTTTTGCATTTATAATATTAGTAGGATGATTTATTGAACGCACTTAATAATCATCATCACCTTAAATAGCTTGAAAAAGTTAGTATTGTATTATAGAATACAAGTTCGAGTCTCGCACGGGTAGCTGCTACAAATTTCACACGGTGCCGCGCACTTGGTCACGAGCGTACATGGCGTGCGTGGCCGAGGGCGGCCACTTGGCGATCATCAACAGTGAAACGGAGGCTCAGGTACGTCACACGGCGATCATCAACAGTGAAACGGAGGCTCAGGTACGTCACACGGCGATCATCAACAGTGCCACGGAGGCTCAGGTACATCACACGGTGATAGTCACAGTGAAACGGAGGCTCAGGTAAGTCACATGGCGATCATCAACAGTAAAACGTAGACTCAGGTACGTCACATGGCGATCATCAACAGTGAAACGGAGGCTCAGGTACGTCACATGGCGATCATCAACAGTAAAACGTAGACTCAGGTACGTCACATGGCGATCATCAACAGTGAAACGGAGGCTCAGGTACGTAACATGGCGATCATCAACAGTGAAACGGAGGCTCAGGTACGTAACATGGCGATCATCAACAGTGAAACGGAGGCTCAGGTACGTCACACGGCGATCATCGACAGTGAAACGGAGGCTCAGGTACGTCACATGGCGATCATCAACAGTGAAACGGAGGCTCAGGTACGTAACATGGCAATCATCAACAGTGAAACGGAGGCTCAGGTACGTAACATGGCGATCATCAACAGTAAAACGGAGGCTCAGGTACGTCACACGGCGATCATCGACAGTGAAACGGAGGCTCAGGTACGTCACATGGCGATCATCAACAGTGAAACGGAGGCTCAGGTACGTCACACGGCGATCAGGAACAGTGCCACGGAGGCTCAGGTACATCACACGGTGATAGTCACAGTGAAACGGAGGCTCAGGTAAGTCACATGGCGATCATCAACAGTAAAACGTAGACTCAGGTACGTCACACGGCGATCAGGAACAGTGCCACGGAGGCTCAGGTACATCACACGGTGATAGTCACAGTGAAACGGAGGCTCAGGTACGTAACATGGCGATCATCAACAGTGAAACGGAGGCTCAGGTACGTAACATGGCGATCATCAACAGTGAAACGGAGGCTCAGGTACGTAACATGGCAATCATCAACAGTGAAACGGAGGCTCAGGTACGTCACACGGCGATCATCGACAGTGAAACGGAGGCTCAGGTACGTCACATGGCGATCATCAACAGTGAAACGGAGGCTCAGGTACGTCACACGGCGATCATCGACAGTGAAACGGAGGCTCAGGTACGTCACATGGCGATCATTAACAGTGAAACGGAGGCTCAGGTACGTCACACGGCGATCAGGAACAGTGCCACGGATTCTCAGGTACATCACACGGTGATAGTCACAGTGAAACGGAGGCTCAGGTACGTAACATGGCGATCATCAACAGTGAAACGGAGGCTCAGGTACGTAACATGGCGATCATCAACAGTGAAACGGAGGCTCAGGTACGTAACATGGCGATCATCAACAGTGAAACGGAGGCTCAGGTACGTCACACGGCGATCATCGACAGTGAAACGGAGGCTCAGGTACGTCACATGGCGATCATCAACAGTGAAACGGAGGCTCAGGTACGTCACACGGCGATCAGGAACAGTGCCACGGAGGCTCAGGTACATCACACGGTGATAGTCACAGTGAAACGGAGGCTCAGGTACGTAACATGGCGATCATCAACAGTAAAACGTAGACTCAGGTACGTCACATGGCGATCATCAACAGTGAAACGGAGGCTCAGGTAAGTCACATGGCGATCATCAACAGTAAAACGTAGACTCAGGTACGTCACATGGCGATCATCAACAGTGAAACGGAGGCTCAGGTACGTAACATGGCGATCATCAACAGTGAAACGGAGGCTCAGGTACGTAACATGGCGATCATCAACAGTAAAACGTAGACTCAGGTACGTCACATGGCGATCATCAACAGTGAAACGGAGGCTCAGGTACGTAACATGGCGATCATCAACAGTGAAACGGAGGCTCAGGTACGTCACATGGCGATCATCAACAGTGAAACGGAGGCTCAGGTACGTCACACGGCGATCATCAACAGTGAAACGGAGGCTCAGGTACGTCACACGGCGATCATCAACAGTGAAACGGAGGTTCAGGTACGTCACACGGCGATCATCAACAGTGGCACGGAGGCTCAGGTACGTCACACGGCGATCATCAACAGTGAAACGGAGGCTCAGTTACGTAACATGGCGATCATCAACAGTGAAACGGAGGCTCAGGTACGTCACACGGCGATCATCAACAGTGACACGGAGGCTCAGGCACGTCACACGGCGATCATCAACAGTGACACGGAGGCTCAGGTATGTCACACGGCGATCATCAACAGTGACACGGAGGCTCAGGTACGTAACATGGCGATCATCAACAGTGAAACTGAGGCTCAGGTACGTCACACGGCGATCATCAACAGTGACACGGAGGCTCAGGTACGTAACATGGCGATCATCAACAGTGAAACGGAGGCTCAGGTACGTCACACGGCGATCATCAACAGTGACACGGAGGCTCAGGTACGTCACACGGCGATCATCAACAGTGACACGGAGGCTCAGGTACGTCACACGGCGATCATCAACAGTGACACGGAGGCTCAGGCACGTCACACGGCGATCATCAACAGTGACACGGAGGCTCAGGTACGTCACACGGCGATCATCAACAGTGACACGGAGGCTCAGGTACGTCACACGGCGATCATCAACAGTGACACGGAGGCTCAGGTACGTCACACGGCGATCATCAACAGTGACACGGAGGCTCAGGTAAGTCACACGGCGATCATCAACAGTGACACGGAGGCTCAGGTATGTCACACGGCGATCATCAACAGTGACACGGAGGCTCAGGTACGTCACACGGCGATCATCAACAGTGACACGGAGGCTCAGGTACGTCACACGGCGATCATCAACAGTGACACGGAGGCTCAGGCACGTCACACGGCGATCATCAACAGTGAAACGGAGGCTCAGGTACGTCACACGGCGATCATCAACAGTGACACGGAGGCTCAGGTACGTCACACGGCGATCATCAACAGTGACACGGAGGCTCAGGTACGTCACACGGCGATCATCAACAGTGACACGGAGGCTCAGGCACGTCACACGGCGATCATCAACAGTGAAACGGAGGCTCAGGTACGTCACACGGCGATCATCAACAGTGACACGGAGGCTCAGGTATGTCACACGGCGATCATCAACAGTGACACAGGTGTTGAAACGAATTGTAGAGGAAGAATTGAATGAAGTTAGTAATAATATTAATTTATTATTAATACTGAGCCAGTATAATAATTACAACAGCAATAAGTTTAGCTACAAGAGTGATCAGAGGAAGTACCACTGAGTGATTGTGTTGTTCTCAGGTTATTAAGGAGCTCTTCGCGAAGTATCCTGGTGGTTTCATGGTGGGAAACTTCTGGAAAGATGCTGCATTTATTGGATTCCATGACTGGGACGAACACGGGGAGTTTCTGACCATCGAAGGTAAGTTTTCTCTTTGCTGGATATTCAAGCGACCGTTAGGTACCATGGCCTCACTAGAAATAATTATTATTATTATTATTACGAACGTTATTTCTACGTTTCAGTAGTTATTTTCAATACATTTGCTCGTAAATGCATATTACTACCTACATCGCTGTTAAAAAGGTAAATTAAACTTTTGTACATATTTTTTTATAGACTCCACATTTGACCAATAAACACACACATTCGCATTAAAATCTAATCCAAGTAATTATTAAATAAAAGGAAAATTGCCTGACTGACTGATCTATCAACGCACAGCTCAAACTACTGGACGAGATAGCTATTATGACGAAGGCTATCCGCTAAGAAAGGTTTTTGAAAATTCAACCCATTTTTTTTTAAAGAATATGAAGTTGACTAATATGCTTCCTATCCCCTCCAACTAAGCGGAAAGCTTGTGCTAGGAGTGGGTACGACAATAGTGCAACAGGTGGGATTCGAACCTGCGACCTTTCAGTTTTCAGTTACAGTACCTTTAACCGTTGGGCTATTGAGGCTCATTACCCATAATATATGTAATAAAGGTTTGACAAATCGAACTTAACGTGAGTGAAGCCGCGGGCAAAAGCTGGTTTTTAATATAAGTGGATAGCCGAGAAGCGTAGCGGCTACCTATAAAAAATCTAAGCTTTTACATTTTGTTTTTTCTTCAAAATATTAATTAACAGTAGTCTGGAAAATTTTTAGGTGCTGACCAGTGTTATAATATAATGATTATTAACCAATTACATGGGCGAAAGAACAGCTAACTTTACTCTCGTGGGATGTAATTGTTAACTAATTGCATGGGCGAAAGAACAGCTAGCTTTACTCTCGTGGGATGTGATGGTTAACTAATTGCATGGGCGAAAGAACAGCTAGCTTTACTCTCGTGGGATGTGATGGTTAACTAATTGCATGGGCGAAAGAACAGCTAGCTTTACTCTCGTGGGATGTGATGGTGAACTAATTGCATGTGCGAAAGAACAGCTAGCTTTACTCCCGTGGGATGTGATTGTTAACTAATTGCATGGGCGAAAGAACAGCTAGCTTTACTCCCGTGGGATGTGATGGTTAACTAATTGCATGGGCGAAAGAACAGCTAGCTTTACTCCCGTGGGATGTGATTGTTAACTAATTGCATGGGCGAAAGAACAGCTAGCTTTACTCCCGTGGGATGTGATGGTTAACTAATTGCATGGGCGAAAGAACAGCTAGCTTTACTCCCGTGGGATGTGATGGTTAACTAATTGCATGGGCGAAAGAACAGCTAGCTTTACTCCCGTGGGATGTGATGGTTAACTAATTGCATGGGCGAAAGAACAGCTAGCTTTACTCTCGTGGGATGTGATGGTGAACTAATTGCATGTGCGAAAGAACAGCTAGCTTTACTCCCGTGGGATGTGATTGTTAACTAATTGCATGGGCGAAAGAACAGCTAGCTTTACTCCCGTGGGATGTGATGGTTAACTAATTGCATGGGCGAAAGAACAGCTAGCTTTACTCTCGTGGGATGTGATGGTGAACTAATTGCATGTGCGAAAGAACAGCTAGCTTTACTCCCGTGGGATGTGATTGTTAACTAATTGCATGGGCGAAAGAACAGCTAGCTTTACTCTCGTGGGATGTGATGGTTAACTAATTGCATGGGCGAAAGAACAGCTAGCTTTACTCTCGTGGGATGTGATGGTGAACTAATTGCATGTGCGAAAGAACAGCTAGCTTTACTCCCGTGGGATGTGATTGTTAACTAATTGCATGGGCGAAAGAACAGCTAGCTTTACTCCCGTGGGATGTGATGGTTAACTAATTGCATGGGCGAAAGAACAGCTAGCTTTACTCCCGTGGGATGTGATTGTTAACTAATTGCATGGGCGAAAGAACAGCTAGCTTTACTCCCGTGGGATGTGATGGTTAACTAATTGCATGGGCGAGAGAACAGCTAGCTTTATTCTCGTGGGATATGATGGTTAACTAATTGCATGGGCGAAAGAACAGATAGCTTTACTCTCGTGGGATGTGATGGTTAACTAATTGCATGGGCGAAAGAACAGCTAGCTTTATTCTCGTGGGATATGATGGTTAACTAATTGCATGGGCGAAAGAACAGCTAGCTTTACTCTCGTGGGATGTGATGGTTAACTAATTGCAAGGGCGAAAGAACAGCTAGCTTTATTCTCGTGGGATGTGATGGTTAACTAATTGCATGGGCGAAAGAACAGCTAGCTTTACTCTCGTGGGATGTGATGGTTAAATAATTGCATGGGCAAAAGAACAGCTAGCTTTACTCTCGTGGGATGTGATGGTTAACTAATTGCATGGGCGAAAGAACAGCTAGCTTTACTCCCGTGGGATGTGATTGTTAACTAATTGCATGGGCGAAAGAACAGCTAGCTTTACTCCCGTGGGATGTGATGGTTAACTAATTGCATGGGCGAGAGAACAGCTAGCTTTATTCTCGTGGGATATGATGGTTAACTAATTGCATGGGCGAAAGAACAGATAGCTTTACTCTCGTGGGATGTGATGGTTAACTAATTGCATGGGCGAAAGAACAGCTAGCTTTATTCTCGTGGGATATGATGGTTAACTAATTGCATGGGCGAAAGAACAGCTAGCTTTACTCTCGTGGGATGTGATGGTTAACTAATTGCAAGGGCGAAAGAACAGCTAGCTTTATTCTCGTGGGATGTGATGGTTAACTAATTGCATGGGCGAAAGAACAGCTAGCTTTACTCTCGTGGGATGTGATGGTTAAATAATTGCATGGGCAAAAGAACAGCTAGCTTTACTCTCGTGGGATGTGATGGTTAACTAATTGCATGGGCGAAAGAACAGCTACCTTTACTCCCGTGGGATGTGATGGTTAACTAATTGCATGGGCGAAAGAACAGCTAGCTTTATTCTCGTGGGATATGATGGTTAACTAATTGCATGGGCGAAAGAACAGCTAGCTTTACTCTCGTGGGATGTGATGGTTAACTAATTGCACGGGCGAAAGAACAGCTAGCTTTACTCTCGTGAGATGTGATTGTTAACTAATTGTATGGGCGAAAGAACAGCTAGATTAACTCTCGTGGAATGTGATTGTTAACTAATTGCATAGGCGAAAGAACAGCTAGCTTTACTATCGTGGGATGTGATTGTTAACCAATTGAATGGGCGAAAGAACAGCTAGCTTTACTCCCGTGGGATGTGATGGTTAACTAATTGCATGGGCGAAAGAACAGCTAGCTTTACTCTCGTGGGATGTGATGGTTAACTAATTGCATGGGCGAAAGAACAGCTAGCTTTATTTTTGTGGGATATTATGGTTAACAAATTACTTGGGCGAAAGAACAGCTAGCTTTACTCCCGTGGGATGTGATGGTTAACTAATTGCATGAGCGAAAGAACAGCTAGCTTTACTCTCGTGGGATGTGATGGTTATCTAATTGCATGAGCGAAAGAACAGCTAGCTTTACTCTCGTGGGATGTGATGGTTAACTAATTGCATGAGCGAAAGAACAGCTAGCTTTACTCTCGTGGGATGTGATGGTTAACTAATTGCATGAGCGAAAGAACAGCTAGCTTTACTCTCGTGGGATGTGATGGTTAACTAATTGCATGGGCGAAAGAACAGCTAGATTTACTCCCGTGGGATGTGATGGTTAACTAATTGCATGAGCGAAAGGACAGCTAGCTTTACTCTCGTGGGATGTGATGGTTAACTAATTGCATGGGCGAAAGAACAGCTAGCTTTACTCTCGTGGGATGTGATGGTTAACTTATTGCATGGGCGAAAGAACAGCTAGCTTTACTCTCGTGGGATGTGATGGTTAACTAATTGCATGGGCGAAAGAACAGCTAGCTTTACTCTCGTGGGATGTGATGGTTAACTAATTCCATGGGCGAAAGAACAGCTAGCTTTATTCTCGTGGGATATGATGGTTAACTAATTGCATGGGTGAAAGAACAGCTAGCTTTATTCTCGTGGGATGTGATGGTTAACTAATTGCATGGGCGAAAGAACAGCTACCTTTACTCCCGTGGGATGTGATGGTTAACTAATTGCATGGGCGAAAGAACAGCTAGCTTTACTCCCGTGGGATGTGATGGTTAACTAATTGCATGGGCGAGAGAACAGCTAGCTTTACTCTCGTGGGATGTGATGGTTAACTAATTGCAAGGGCGAAAGAACAGCTAGCTTTATTCTCGTGGGATATGATGGTTAACTAATTGCATGGGCGAAAGAACAGCTAGCTTTACTCTCGTGGGATGTGATGGTTAACTAATTGCAAGGGCGAAAGAACAGCTAGCTTTATTCTCGTGGGATATGATGGTTAATTGCATGGGCGAAAGAACAGATAGCTTTACTCTCGTGGGATGTGATGGTTAACTATTTGCATGGGCGAAAGAACAGCTAGCTTTATTCTCGTGGGATATGATGGTTAACTAATTGCATGGGCGAAAGAACAGCTAGCTTTACTCTCGTGGGATGTGATGGTTAACTTATTGCATGGGCGAAAGAACAGCTAGCTTTACTCTCGTGGGATGTGATGGTTAACTAATTGCATGGGCGAAAGAACAGCTAGCTTTACTCTCGTGGGATGTGATGGTTAACTAATTCCATGGGCGAAAGAACAGCTAGCTTTATTCTCGTGGGATATGATGGTTAACTAATTGCATGGGTGAAAGAACAGCTAGCTTCACTCTCGTGGGATGTGATGGTTAACTAATTGCATGGGCGAAAGAACAGCTACCTTTACTCCCGTGGGATGTGATGGTTAACTAATTGCATGGGCGAAAGAACAGCTAGCTTTACTCCCGTGGGATGTGATGGTTAACTAATTGCATGGGCGAGAGAACAGCTAGCTTTACTCTCGTGGGATGTGATGGTTAACTAATTGCAAGGGCGAAAGAACAGCTAGCTTTATTCTCGTGGGATATGATGGTTAACTAATTGCATGGGCGAAAGAACAGCTAGCTTTACTCTCGTGGGATGTGATGGTTAACTAATTGCAAGGGCGAAAGAACAGCTAGCTTTATTCTCGTGGGATATGATGGTTAATTGCATGGGCGAAAGAACAGATAGCTTTACTCTCGTGGGATGTGATGGTTAACTATTTGCATGGGCGAAAGAACAGCTAGCTTTATTCTCGTGGGATATGATGGTTAACTAATTGCATGGGCGAAAGAACAGCTAGCTTTACTCTCGTGGGATGTGATGGTTAACTAATTGCAAGGGCGAAAGAACAGCTAGCTTTATTCTCGTGGGATGTGATGGTTAACTAATTGCATGGGCGAAAGAACAGCTAGCTTTACTCTCGTGGGATGTGATGGTTAAATAATTGCATGGGCAAAAGAACAGCTAGCTTTACTCCCGTGGGATGTGATGGTTAACTAATTGCATGGGCGAAAGAACAGCTAGCTTTACTCCCGTGGGATGTGATTGTTAACTAATTGCATGGGCGAAAGAACAGCTAGCTTTACTCCCGTGGGATGTGATGGTTAACTAATTGCATGGGCGAAAGAACAGCTAGCTTTATTCTCGTGGGATATGATGGTTAACTAATTGCATGGGCGAAAGAACAGCTAGCTTTACTCTCGTGGGATGTGATGGTTAACTAATTGCACGGGCGAAAGAACAGCTAGCTTTACTCTCGTGAGATGTGATTGTTAACTAATTGTATGGGCGAAAGAACAGCTAGATTTACTCTCGTGGAATGTGATTGTTAACTAATTGCATAGGCGAAAGAACAGCTAGCTTTACTATCGTGGGATGTGATTGTTAACCAATTGCATGGGCGAAAGAACAGCTAGCTTTACTCCCGTGGGATGTGATGGTTAACTAATTGCATGGGCGAAGGAACAGTTAGCTTTACTCTCGTGGGATGTGATGGTTAACTAATTACATGGGCGAAAGAACAGCTAGCTTTATTTTTGTGGGATATTATGGTTAACTAATTACATGGGCGAAAGAACAGCTAGCTTTACTCCCGTGGGATGTGATGGTTAACTAATTGCATGAGCGAAAGAACAGCTAGCTTTACTCTCGTGGGATGTGATGGTTAACTAATTGCATGAGCGAAAGAACAGCTAGCTTTACTCTCGTGGGATGTGATGGTTAACTAATTGCATGAGCGAAAGAACAGCTAGCTTTACTCTCGTGGGATGTGATGGTTTACTAATTGCATGAGCGAAAGAACAGCTAGCTTTACTCTCGTGGGATGTGATGGTTAACTAATTGCATGGGCGAAAGAACAGCTAGATTTACTCCCGTGGGATGTGATGGTTAACTAATTGCATGAGCGAAAGGACAGCTAGCTTTACTCTCGTGGGATGTGATGGTTAACTAATTGCATGGGCGAAAGAACAGCTAGCTTTACTCTCGTGGGATGTGATGGTTAACTAATTGCATGGGCGAAAGAACAGCTAGCTTTACTCTCGTGGGATGTGATGGTTAACTAATTGCAAGGGCGAAAGAACAGCTAGCTTTATTCTCGTGGGATGTGATGGTTAACTAATTGCATGGGCGAAAGAACAGCTAGCTTTACTCTCGTGGGATGTGATGGTTAAATAATTGCATGGGCAAAAGAACAGCTAGCTTTACTCTCGTGGGATGTGATGGTTAACTAATTGCATGGGCGAAAGAACAGCTAGCTTTACTCCCGTGGGATGTGATTGTTAACTAATTGTATGGGCGAAAGAACAGCTAGCTTTACTCCCGTGGGATGTGATGGTTAACTAATTGCATGGGCGAAAGAACAGCTAGCTTTATTCTCGTGGGATATGATGGTTAACTAATTGCATGGGCGAAAGAACAGCTAGCTTTACTCTCGTGGGATGTGATGGTTAACTAATTGCACGGGCGAAAGAACAGCTAGCTTTACTCTCGTGAGATGTGATTGTTAACTAATTGTATGGGCGAAAGAACAGCTAGATTAACTCTCGTGGAATGTGATTGTTAACTAATTGCATAGGCGAAAGAACAGCTAGCTTTACTATCGTGGGATGTGATTGTTAACCAATTGAATGGGCGAAAGAACAGCTAGCTTTACTCCCGTGGGATGTGATGGTTAACTAATTGCATGGGCGAAAGAACAGCTAGCTTTACTCTCGTGGGATGTGATGGTTAACTAATTGCATGGGCGAAAGAACAGCTAGCTTTATTTTTGTGGGATATTATGGTTAACAAATTACTTGGGCGAAAGAACAGCTAGCTTTACTCCCGTGGGATGTGATGGTCAACTAATTGCATGAGCGAAAGAACAGCTAGCTTTACTCTCGTGGGATGTGATGGTTATCTAATTGCATGAGCGAAAGAACAGCTAGCTTTACTCTCGTGGGATGTGATGGTTAACTAATTGCATGAGCGAAAGAACAGCTAGCTTTACTCTCGTGGGATGTGATGGTTAACTAATTGCATGAGCGAAAGAACAGCTAGCTTTACTCTCGTGGGATGTGATGGTTAACTAATTGCATGGGCGAAAAAACAGCTAGATTTACTCCCGTGGGATGTGATGGTTAACTAATTGCATGAGCGAAAGGACAGCTAGCTTTACTCTCGTGGGATGTGATGGTTAACTAATTGCATGGGCGAAAGAACAGCTAGCTTTACTCTCGTGGGATGTGATGGTTAACTTATTGCATGGGCGAAAGAACAGCTAGCTTTACTCTCGTGGGATGTGATGGTTAACTAATTGCATGGGCGAAAGAACAGCTAGCTTTACTCTCGTGGGATGTGATGGTTAACTAATTCCATGGGCGAAAGAACAGCTAGCTTTATTCTCGTGGGATATGATGGTTAACTAATTGCATGGGTGAAAGAACAGCTAGCTTCACTCTCGTGGGATGTGATGGTTAACTAATTGCATGGGCGAAAGAACAGCTACCTTTACTCCCGTGGGATGTGATGGTTAACTAATTGCATGGGCGAAAGAACAGCTAGCTTTACTCCCGTGGGATGTGATGGTTAACTAATTGCATGGGCGAGAGAACAGCTAGCTTTATTCTCGTGGGATATGATGGTTAATTGCATGGGCGAAAGAACAGATAGCTTTGCTCTCGTGGGATGTGATGGTTAACTATTTGCATGGGCGAAAGAACAGCTAGCTTTATTCTCGTGGGATATGATGGTTAACTAATTGCATGGGCGAAAGAACAGCTAGCTTTACTCTCGTGGGATGTGATGGTTAACTAATTGCAAGGGCGAAAGAACAGCTAGCTTTATTCTCGTGGGATGTGATGGTTAACTAATTGCATGGGCGAAAGAACAGCTAGCTTTACTCTCGTGGGATGTGATGGTTAAATAATTGCATGGGCAAAAGAACAGCTAGCTTTACTCCCGTGGGATGTGATGGTTAACTAATTGCATGGGCGAAAGAACAGCTAGCTTTACTCCCGTGGGATGTGATTGTTAACTAATTGCATGGGCGAAAGAACAGCTAGCTTTACTCCCGTGGGATGTGATGGTTAACTAATTGCATGGGCGAAAGAACAGCTAGCTTTATTCTCGTGGGATATGATGGTTAACTAATTGCATGGGCGAAAGAACAGCTAGCTTTACTCTCGTGGGATGTGATGGTTAACTAATTGCACGGGCGAAAGAACAGCTAGCTTTACTCTCGTGAGATGTGATTGTTAACTAATTGTATGGGCGAAAGAACAGCTAGATTTACTCTCGTGGAATGTGATTGTTAACTAATTGCATAGGCGAAAGAACAGCTAGCTTTACTATCGTGGGATGTGATTGTTAACCAATTGCATGGGCGAAAGAACAGCTAGCTTTACTCCCGTGGGATGTGATGGTTAACTAATTGCATGGGCGAAGGAACAGTTAGCTTTACTCTCGTGGGATGTGATGGTTAACTAATTACATGGGCGAAAGAACAGCTAGCTTTATTTTTGTGGGATATTATGGTTAACTAATTACATGGGCGAAAGAACAGCTAGCTTTACTCCCGTGGGATGTGATGGTTAACTAATTGCATGAGCGAAAGAACAGCTAGCTTTACTCTCGTGGGATGTGATGGTTAACTAATTGCATGAGCGAAAGAACAGCTAGCTTTACTCTCGTGGGATGTGATGGTTAACTAATTGCATGAGCGAAAGAACAGCTAGCTTTACTCTCGTGGGATGTGATGGTTAACTAATTGCATGAGCGAAAGAACAGCTAGCTTTACTCTCGTGGGATGTGATGGTTAACTAATTGCATGGGCGAAAGAACAGCTAGATTTACTCCCGTGGGATGTGATGGTTAACTAATTGCATGAGCGAAAGGACAGCTAGCTTTACTCTCGTGGGATGTGATGGTTAACTAATTGCATGGGCGAAAGAACAGCTAGCTTTACTCTCGTGGGATGTGATGGTTAACTAATTGCATGGGCGAAAGAATAGCTAGCTTTACTCTCGTGGGATGTGATGGTTAACTAATTCCATGGGCGAAAGAACAGCTAGCTTTATTCTCGTGGGATATGATGGTTAACTAATTGCATGGGTGAAAGAACAGCTAGCTTCACTCTCGTGGGATGTGATGGTTAACTAATTGCATGGGCGAAAGAACAGCTAGCCTTACTCCCGTGGGATGTGATGGTTAACTAATTGCATGGGCGAAAGAACAGCTAGCTTTACTCTCGTGGGATGTGATGGTTAACTAATTGCATGGGCGAGAGAACAGCTAGCTTTATTCTCGTGGGATATGATGGTTAACTAATTGCATGGGCGAAAGAACAGATAGCTTTACTCTCGTGGGATGTGATGGTTAACTAATTGCATGGGCGAAAGAACAGCTAGCTTTATTCTCGTGGGATATGATGGTTAACTAATTGCATGGGCGAAAGAACAGCTAGCTTTACTCTCGTGGGATGTGATGGTTAACTAATTGCAAGGGCGAAAGAACAGCTAGCTTTATTCTCGTGGGATGTGATGGTTAACTAATTGCATAGGCGAAAGAACAGCTAGCTTTACTCTCGTGGGATGTGATGGTTAAATAATTGCATGGGCAAAAGAACAGCTAGCTTTACTCTCGTGGGATGTGATGGTTAACTAATTGCATGGGCGAAAGAACAGCTAGCTTTACTCCCGTGGGATGTGATTGTTAACTAATTGCATGGGCGAAAGAACAGCTAGCTTTACTCCCGTGGGATGTGATGGTTAACTAATTGCATGGGCGAAAGAACAGCTAGCTTTATTCTCGTGGGATATGATGGTTAACTAATTGCATGGGCGAAAGAACAGCTAGCTTTACTCTCGTGGGATGTGATGGTTAACTAATTGCACGGGCGAAAGAACAGCTAGCTTTACTCTCGTGAGATGTGATTGTTAACTAATTGTATGGGCGAAAGAACAGCTAGCTTTATTCTCGTGGGATGTGATGGTTAACTAATTGCATGGGCGAGAGAACAGCTAGCTTTACTCTCGTGGGATGTGATGGTTAACTAATTGCATGGGCAAAAGAACAGCTAGCTTTATTCTCGTGGGATATGATGGTTAACTAATTGCATGGGCGAAAGAACAGCTAGCTTTACTCTCGTGGGATGTGATGGTTAACTTATTGCATGGGCGAAAGAACAGCTAGCTTTATTCTCGTGGGATATGATGGTTAACTAATTGCATGGGCGGAAGAACAGCTAGCTTTATTCTCGTGGGATATGATGGTTAACTAATTGCATGGGCGAAAGAACAGCTAGCTTTACTCTCGTGGGATGTCCTGAGCCCTGACGGCTTGTGCTCGCAGGCGACACGCTGGAGGCGGCGGGCTACGCCAAGTTCTCGGGCGGCGAGCCCAACAACGCGACGACGGGCGAGTACTGCGGAGCCGTGTACCGCAACGGGCTGCTGGACGACCTGTGGTGTGAGAATCGGTACGCGGCCATCTGCGAGAAGCGCCCCGACAGCCTGCTCTGCGACGACGGCCAGCAACAGGGGCCGTCTCTTGATTAAATACCTACTAGCTGATGATACTACTGCGACTTCGTCCACATGGATTTGGATACCGGCACATGTCACATCTATGGCAAACTTACTAATCTGCAAACGATGCAAAGCGTTTTAAAAGCAAATTTCTTTCGTAAAAGTAATATTATGGAATTTGGTAATCTTACATTAGGTTTGCAAGATGCAACCTTTAAAAAAACTATTTTTCGCCCTTTCTCAATGCTCCCGTTTAATAGTACTTACATTGTTCACTAAGGGGTAAAAGTGACCGATAACATACCATACACTGCAGTGTGTAGTTTAATCGCACTTTCTCCCGCGTGATTCATTGCTATTACTACACCTACTAAGAAAATAATAGACAAATCTTCAATTTAATTTTTCTTCAAAGTTCTTCAAAAAATCTTCAAAGTTTTTAGTGAAATCAATTTTTACAATTTTATTAAAACTCATGTTAGTATTTTTTCTCGCTTTTCAACTGTAATAAATCTTTTAAAAGTGCTTTGCTGTATTTATCGATCGATCGACATTTTTTACTATACATAGATGTTTTGATTTCACACCTTTTTAGGGTTCCGTAGTAAACAAGGAACCCTTATAGTTTCGCCATGTCCGTCCGTCTGTCTGTCTGTCTGTCTGTCCGCGGTTTAGCTCAGAGACTATTGATACTAGAAATCTGTAATTTGGCAAGGGTCTAAATATCAATTGCGCCGACAAAGTGGTGAAATAAATTTGTGAAAAATATTTTTTTTAGGGTACCTCCCCTACATGTAAAGTGGGGATGATTTTTTTTTCTCATCTATCCCATAGTGTTGGGGTGTCGTTGAATAGGCCTTTTAAAAACATTGTGGGTGTGGGAACACCATTTTTCAATTCAGGGATCCGTTTGTGAAATATAATATTTTAAAGTGCTAAATTTTATTAGAGTCAAGTGTCCCCCCCTCTGCCAGCTAAATGGTTGTATATAGGATACAAGAAAAAATTCACAGCAGTGGTATATATACACTAGCGGCACGCTATGATGGCCGGTTTGACACATTACAATAGTGATGTGGAATGTCAATTTATTCTCGAACAAAAAACAATTAAGTTTTGTTTTTGTACCTGATTAAATAGGTTTAATAAAACAAAAATGTATATGTTTATTTAATTTATTTGAACGAACTGAATATTTGAATGAAAATGAATATACATACTTTATATGCACACAAGAAACATATGAATACAAAAGATACCAAAAAAGGTGCCACAAAAGGCCATAATTAATCAGATTCGTCCATACTACTATTTTCACTGTCGTCACTGCTATCATCACCTACATTAATAATTATATGTTCGTTTTCTATAATATTATCTATTTTCACATCTCTTTCATAATCTTCCCTTATTAATTTAACAGTTCTATTCACAACCTTTTCCCAGTCTCCTTTAGTCACATGTTCACAAGCTTCTTCTAATAATTTTAGCATTTTTTTTGTGGTAAATGGGGGTTCTGTATTGTGTCTTGCAGCATATCCCTTAATTTGAGCCCACACCAACTCAATCGCATTATACTCACAATGGTAAGGCGGTAACCGTATAACTCTGTGCCCATGTTCTAATGCTATTTCGTCAATGACGTATCGGATCTTGGTTGGTTTGTTTTCTTTTAAAAGACGTACTAATTCCGCTTTTAACATATTCATGTCTGCATCTACGCCATTTTTACGAAGCCATGCGACGATATCAGCTTTCTTTTGGGATTGGGCAGGTGGCTTGTCAATTTGCATCGAGTGGTATGGGGCGTTGTCCATAATTATAAAAGATGGTTCAGGGAGGCTACACAACATTGAGGTAAACCATTCAGTAAACTTTTCTCCATTCATGTCTTCATGATAGTCTCCAGTGGTTTTTGACGCAAAAGCCATGAGAGAACCTTCGACAAACCCGTTGATGGTTCCGGCGTGACAAATTATAAGTCGCGATCCTTTTCCTACAGGAACTTTGGAAGTAGATGCTGCTGTGTCATCGTTCCAAGAACGGCCTACAGTATGGTTAGCATTAAGCCATGTTTCATCCAAGAACACAACATTTTGCCAATTTTTGATTTCTTTCACTTGCCGTAAAAAAGTATACCTTGCCATCGCTATATCAAATCTTTCCATCAATATTTTGCGTTTGTTACATTTTTTGTATCGAAATCCAATGTTCTTCAAAATCTTCGTTAAAGAACTTTCCCCACCGAAGAATAATCCAGCTTCCTTCAGTGAATGCACCAACTTTTTTCTTGTTGGATACTCCTTCTGTAAATAGTAGCCGTAAACATGTCTTCGGATAGCATCGGCATCAAAGCTATCGATGCCTACGACTGGTTTTGCTCGTTTTCTCTTTTTTGGTGTGTGAAGTTTATTTTCTTCTGTGCCAGTCTCGCCATATTTTTTTTTAGTTATCCGTCTAACAGTTCGTTGTCCAATATTAAGCGCATCAGCTACGCGTTCAACCACTGACGTTATAGGTAAAATTGGCCCTCCATTTTGAGCTTCACGATCGAAATAGTTACGAAGGCGTATTACGAACTCACGTGTCTGACTATTTAGAACAGTTCTCTGCGTACGTTCGGTCATATCGACGAAATCCACAACAAAGGGCTTGAACAGAGTCCAAATTAACGAGCAAGGGTCAACAGTAATGCAGTATCAATATTTGAAATCCAAAGCCAGGTCAAAACTATATCACAATCGCATTGCACTGACAGTTTATACTTTTCGAAGCAACGTCAATTCGAAACTGCTTTGTTTTGCATTGAGCATTGACGCGAGTTTGCCGGAGGTAGTAGTTGTGCTAGCCAGCGATCCTATGTGACGATCGTATTAGATTCCATTTTTAAAAATTTTCAATTTAGAAAACCAAATGCCGAGTTGTGGTATATATCATATAAAAATAAAAATTTTACCTTTTGTATGAAACAGCTGATATTTTTTTGCGATTTCAGAGGTTTGTCCACATAGTGAAAATTGTTCATATTCACAAGTACATTCACCCCTTAAATGGTGCAAACTGATTTTTCTACACTTGTATACATTTCAGAAATCAATTTACATTACACACACACTATACAAAGTATATAATTTATTGTTGATACCGTCCGTCTAGCCGTGAATACTTCGAACGGTTTAGCTAACTCCAAAGCCAAATTATCCCGAATCAAGCGTATATTGAACTTCAAAGTGTATTGAAATGATTGAGCATTACGTAGTAGGTTGGTACACTGATAGCACTAACCTATGTTAAGATCTATATTTTCCTTATACGAGGGCGGGTCAATAAGTCCGTGACTTTTAGAATAAAACACAGATTTTTTGATAAATAAATCATTTTATTTTTCAACGTAGTCTCCCTTGAGCTCTATACACTTTGTCCAACGCTTCTCCAATTTTTTTATCCCTTCCAAAAAATATGATTTGTCGAGGTCCTCAAAATAGGCCTTTGTTTGCGAGATGACTTCATCATTGGAGTCAAATCTTTTTCCACCAAGCCATTTCTTCAGGTTTGGGAAAAAGAAGTAGTCACTCGGAGCCAAATCTGGAGAATAGGGCGGATGAGGGAGCAATTCATAGCCCAATTCATGGATTTTTGCCATGGCAACTGCACATGTCTTGCATTGTCTTGGTGGAAAAGAACTTTTTTCTTGGCCAAATGAGGTCGGTTTTTTTTCAAATCGTCATTGAATCGGTCCAATAAGTTCTCATAATATTCCCCATTGATTGTTCTTCCCTTTTGAAGGTAGTCAATGTGGATTATCCCGCGTGCATCCCAAAAAACAGTCGCCATAACTTTATTGGCTGACAAACCCACCTTGGCCTTCTTTGGCGCCGATTCACCCTTAGAAACCCACTGTTTTGACTGTTGTTTGGTCTCTGGTGTGTTGTGATGGATCCATGTTTCGTCCATGGTTACAAAACGGAAAATTCCTCCATATTGCGATTAAACAACGCCAAACCTTCCTGTGAAGTTGTTACACGATTGCGTTTGTGGTCGACTGTGAGCAAACGCGGCACCCATCTTGCGGAAAGCTTTCTCATGCCCAAGTGATCATTCAAAATTGAAACCACTGAGCCATGCGAGATCCCTACGGCTTCCACAATCTCTTGCACTTTCAATCTTCGGTCGGCCAACACCATATCGTGAATTTTTTCGATTGTTTCGGGTGAAGAGACCTCAACTGGGCGTCCAGGACGTTCGGCATCTTCAGTGCTTGTACGGCCACAACGAAATTCAGTAAACCACTTTCTTACCATTGAAATCGATGGTGCAGAGTCCCCGTAGTATTTATCAAGCTTAGCCTAGGTCTCGGTAATGGTTTTTTTTCGCACAAAATAATGCTTAATAAGGACACGAAATTCACTTTTTTCCATTTTTTCCTCAAATTACTGGGTAGTCTGATAAAGATAGCTGTCAAACACAAACTAACTGACGCAGCAAGTTCAAATTTTGACAGGAGTCAACTGACAGATGCCTGTTGACAGGAGTAGTGTTGCTTTTTCAGTAAAGAGGTCAGAAATTCAAAAAGTCACGGACTAATATACCGCATCTTCTTCTTCTTTATCAACCGATAGACGTCCAATGCTTGACAAAGGTCTCTTGCATGGACTTCCACAGGCCTCGGTCTTGCGCCGCCTGGATCCAGGGGCTCCCTGCGACTCGTTTGATTTCGTCGGTCCACCTGGTGGGGGGTCTGCCAACACTGCGCTTCCCGGTGCGCGGTCGCCACTCCAATACCTTGGGACCCCAACGACCATCGGCTCTTCGAACTATGTGCCCCGCCCATTTCCACTTCAGTTTCACGACTCGCTGAGCTACGAGTATGTCGGTGGCTGATTTCCTCATTTCTGATTCGATCCCGCAGGGACACTCCGGATATACAAGCGAAACTGATCCGACAGAAGTGAACGAAGAGTACGAATGAAGAGGCTTTCGTGTGAGTGCATCAGGCTGTAGATGATGATGTCAATGAGGTGGGCAGACATCTGGTTTTTGGCTTTGGCCGTGGATAGTTACCCTTGTCAAAGATGTGCCGCCAAGTGATTTATCGCTCTGGTAAGATGGCGTGTAGAAACCGATTAGGAGTATGGATTTCATTTACACTGTCATAGATAGTCATAGAGGTATGATCTATCTTAAACTGCATCGTCACATAAGTACCATCAGGCATCAAGTGAGCTCGCAGTTAAGGGCTATCCTCTCGTAGAAAAAAATAATTATAATTACATATAAAAACATATTTTTAAACAACCGACTTCAAACTCCCGCTTTACTACATTACACACACACTATACAAAGTATTAGTAGCAGGTTCGATCCCGGGTACGCACCTCTGACTTTTCGGAGTCAAGTGTGTTTAAGCAGTTAAATATCACTTACTTCAACGGTGAAGGAAAACATCGTGAGGAAACCTGCACACCTGAGAGTTCTTCATAATGTTCTTGAAGGTGTGTGAAGTCCGCCAATTCGCATTGTGCCAGCGTGGTGGACTATGGCCTGTAACCCTTCTCTGAGAGGAGACCTGCGCTCAGTAGTGAGCCGATGATGGGCTGCTAATGATGATGATGATGATACAAAGTATTTAATTTATTGTTGATATTTTGAAAACCGCTCTACCGATTTCGATATTAATAATATGGGACTACCTGGAAAGTATGCCCTTTGAAAAAAAAAGAATTTTTCAAATCGGTTCACATGTCCTTGAGTAATCGGTGAACATACATAAAAAAAAGATTCCGACGAATTGAGAGCCTCCTCCTTTTTTTGAAGTCGGTTAAAAAGTTACAAAAAAACTTAAAGCTAAACTAATCTACTTACTTTACAAATCTTGCCCGCGTGGAATTAAAAAAAAGTAAAAAAAAAGAAGTAGATTCCTACCCTCTAGACGACACCGCAGCCTGGCGTCGCGCCAGTTGGCGGAAGTCCTGTGCAGTTTCAGCCAGCCGTCCGCCTTGCTGTAGTACGTGTAGTCGCAGCGAAACTCCTTGCCATCTGTACACGGTCACAAGAAGAAAGTAGATTCCTACCCTCTAGATGACACCGCAGCCTGGCGTCGCGCCAGTTGGCGGGGATCCTGTGCAGCCTCAGCCAGCCGTCCGCCTTGCTGTAGTACGTGTAGTCGCAGCGAAACTCCTTGCCATCTGTACACGGTCACAAGAAGAAAGTAGATTCCTACCCTCTAGATGACACCGCAGCCTGGCGTCGCGCCAGTTGGCGGGGATCCTGTGCAGCCTCAGCCAGCCGTCCGCCTTGCTGTAGTACGTGTAGTCGCAGCGAAACTCCTTGCCATCTGTACACGGTCACAAGAAGAAAGTAGATTCCTACCCTCTAGATGACACCGCAGCCTGGCGTCGCGCCAGTTGGCGGGGATCCTGTGCAGCCTCAGCCAGCCGTCCGCCTTGCTGTAGTACGTGTAGTCGCAGCGAAACTCCTTGCCATCTGTACACGGTCACAAGAAGAAAGTAGATTCCTACCCTCTAGATGACACCGCAGCCTGGCGTCGCGCCAGTTGGCGGGGATCCTGTGCAGCTTCAGCCAGCCGTCCGCCTTGCTGTAGTACGTGTAGTCGCAGCGAAACTCCTTGCCATCTGTACACGGTCACAAGAAGAAAGTAGATTCCTACCCTCTAGATGACACCGCAGCCTGGCGTCGCGCCAGTTGGCGGGGATCCTGTGCAGCCTCAGCCAGCCGTCCGCCTTGCTGTAGTACGTGTAGTCGCAGCGAAACTCCTTGCCATCTGTACACGGTCACAAGAAGAAAGTAGATTCCTACCCTCTAGATGACACCGCAGCCTGGCGTCGCGCCAGTTGGCGGGGATCCTGTGCAGCCTCAGCCAGCCGTCCGCCTTGCTGTAGTACGTGTAGTCGCAGCGAAACTCCTTGCCATCTGTACACGGTCACAAGAAGAAAGTAGATTCCTACCCTCTAGATGACACCGCAGCCTGGCGTCGCGCCAGTTGGCGGGGATCCTGTGCAGCTTCAGCCAGCCGTCCGCCTTGCTGTAGTACGTGTAGTCGCAGCGAAACTCCTTGCCATCTGTACACGGTCACAAGAAGAAAGTAGATTCCTACCCTCTAGATGACACCGCAGCCTGGCGTCGCGCCAGTTGGCGGGGATCCTGTGCAGCCTCAGCCAGCCGTCCGCCTTGCTGTAGTACGTGTAGTCGCAGCGAAACTCCTTGCCATCTGTACACGGTCACAAGAAGAAAGTAGATTCCTACCCTCTAGATGACACCGCAGCCTGGCGTCGCGCCAGTTGGCGGGGATCCTGTGCAGCTTCAGCCAGCCGTCCGCCTTGCTGTAGTACGTGTAGTCGCAGCGAAACTCCTTGCCATCTGTACACGGTCACAAGAAGAAAGTAGATTCCTACCCTCTAGATGACACCGCAGCCTGGCGTCGCGCCAGTTGGCGGGGATCCTGTGCAGCCTCAGCCAGCCGTCCGCCTTGCTGTAGTACGTGTAGTCGCAGCGAAACTCCTTGCCATCTGTACACGGTCACAAGAAGAAAGTAGATTCCTACCCTCTAGATGACACCGCAGCCTGGCGTCGCGCCAGTTGGCGGGGATCCTGTGCAGCCTCAGCCAGCCGTCCGCCTTGCTGTAGTACGTGTAGTCACAGCGAAACTCCTTGCCATCTGTACACGGTCACAAGAAGAAAGTAGATTCCTACCCTCTAGATGACACCGCAGCCTGGCGTCGCGCCAGTTGGCGGGGATCCTGTGCAGCTTCAGCCAGCCGTCCGCCTTGCTGTAGTACGTGTAGTCGCAGCGAAACTCCTTGCCATCTGTACACGGTCACAAGAAGAAAGTAGATTCCTACCCTCTAGATGACACCGCAGCCTGGCGTCGCGCCAGTTGGCGGGGATCCTGTGCAGCCTCAGCCAGCCGTCCGCCTTGCTGTAGTACGTGTAGTCGCAGCGAAACTCCTTGCCATCTGTACACGGTCACAAGAAGAAAGTAGATTCCTACCCTCTAGATGACACCGCAGCCTGGCGTCGCGCCAGTTGGCGGGGATCCTGTGCAGCCTCAGCCAGCCGTCCGCCTTGCTGTAGTACGTGTAGTCGCAGCGAAACTCCTTGCCATCTGTACACGGTCACAAGAAGAAAGTAGATTCCTACCCTCTAGATGACACCGCAGCCTGGCGTCGCGCCAGTTGGCGGGGATCCTGTGCAGCTTCAGCCAGCCGTCCGCCTTGCTGTAGTACGTGTAGTCGCAGCGAAACTCCTTGCCATCTGTACACGGTCACAAGAAGAAAGTAGATTCCTACCCTCTAGATGACACCGCAGCCTGGCGTCGCGCCAGTTGGCGGGGATCCTGTGCAGCTTCAGCCAGCCGTCCGCCTTGCTGTAGTACGTGTAGTCGCAGCGAAACTCCTTGCCATCTGTACACGGTCACAAGAAGAAAGTAGATTCCTACCCTCTAGATGACACCGCAGCCTGGCGTCGCGCCAGTTGGCGGGGATCCTGTGCAGCTTCAGCCAGCCGTCCGCCTTGCTGTAGTACGTGTAGTCGCAGCGAAAATCCTGGCCATCTGTACACGGTCACAAGAAAAAATGTAAAAAATGTAACCCCAATGCGGAATATTGTATGTAGTGTGCACCGTATAATAAGGTTCCCCAGTGTAGGTAAATTGGCCTTTGTCTACACCCGTTTTTTTGTATAATAGCTGATGCTCGCTTCGTTCGCGTGATTCTTGTGTTCAAATAAAACTATAAAGCTTTTTAGCGTCAGCTGTTGAGAGCGGTATCTGTAATTCTATGATGAAGTCTATCCCGGCTTAGTAGCTACTTACCGATAAGATCAATTCACAATTAATTGTGAAAGTAGATAGGAATTGGCTTCTCTGGACCACAATAGTGGTTTCATTCAAATACTTCAAGTATTTGAATGAATCCACTATTGTGGCCCAGAGAATCCAATTCCTACATTTTGAATACTGAAAATGGGTATATTCGAATGCTTGAATACTGAATGACTACTATATTTAAATACTGAATAATGGACATATTTGAATACTTGAATACTGAATAATGGATATATTTGAATACTTGAAGACTGAATAGTGGATATATTTGAATACTTGAATACTGAATAATGGATATATTTGAATACTTGAAGACTGAATAGTGGATATATTTGAATACTTGAATACTGAATAATAGATACATTTGAATACTTGAATACTGATTAATGGATAAATTTGAATAGTTTATGGATATACTTGAATACTGAATAGTGGTTATATTTGAATACTTGAATACTGAATAATAGATATATTTGTATACTTGAATACTGAATAATAGATATATTTGTATACTTGAATACTGAATAATCGGTATATTCTAATGCTTGAATAAATATTTAATAATGAATTATATGTGCCTTAGTACTTACGATAACATTAAGGTTCATAAATATTTTGAATAATGTATTTATTCAAATGCGTCATCAAACATTGAATAAAGTAAACTATAAAAAATAAAACAACCATACTTTATAACAAAAATTTATTATCTAAACACCATTTTCTTAAACATAGTACATTTTTTAAAGCACATATTTTAGTATGAAAAATACAGCTATATAAATCACTGTCCATATATTTTTCATGCAAACTTAACAAATTTGGACACTCTTTATCTTCTAAATTATAAATTGTGCTTTTTTCTAACATTTGCATTAACCACAACCGTTTTTCAGCACCTTTAACATAAATAGTCTTATCTTGTAAAATGTTTTGAATAATATATTCATAGTTCGAATACGGTATGTATCCCTCACTCCAAAAGATTCCTCTATTTCTTTCAATCCAACAAACATGTTCTCTTTCAGTTTTCGACAAGTCATAAAATGGATATGGTTGCTTGATAAGAAAAGTTTGTATGTGGTTATTAGAATGAATAGCAATTTCTTTTAAAATAAACTTATTTTCATCCGTTTTGAAGCCTTGGATATCTACTATTATAGGAATCATGATAATTTTCGAACTATGTTACTGAGCGGCTTATATTCTATTAGTCGATCGTTTATAATCAGACAGTAAGCAGTTGTATTTTCAGGGATATCTTGTGAACATTCTATTTCTAATCGGACATCCACTGGTCCAGATTTCAAATTTTCGTTTTGTCTTGAACAATCAATAATAAAAAGAGGCGCTTTGTCTTTAAAATTAAACAAATCAAGCAATGGGTCCGAAGGAGCGTTGTAGTAAGACTGGCGAAACTTTGTGTACATTTCATATAATATACTATATTTATTTTCGTCAAATTTGAGATTTAGAGATTCGTATGGGTAATATTGTGAATTCAGAAATAATGTTACATTAGTCACTTTACAATGATCAAAAAGAGAACCATCTACAGATTTTTTGTTTTTTTTATTTGTTTGTAGCCCTAATATAACATATCGTGGCTTTTCCAACTGTGAAGCCGTTTTGACTGACCAAGAATGTTTTGTAGTCCTAGGCAAAAATGCATATTCATATAAATCCCAATTTCGGAAAGCTAACTGAATAGGTTTGTCTTTTTCTAATAGTTTCAGCAACGTTAACCTTTCACGATCTGATACTTTGACATGCGGAACACGCCATTGTATTCTCTCTATTTCTATTTGTATGTTGTTAGCATCATCTAATTTTACACTATTTAGATTAGAATTGCTTCGATTTAAAACAAGTTCATGTTTGCAATTCATGATTATTTTATTATAGTCTTCAGCAAATCCCATTATTTTATTCAACGGAATTATTACACTGAAAGAGCCATCATTACTTTTAAATCCATTTATGTTCCAACCCCATATAGCTGCAACTTTACTTTGACCAGCATTCATAGATATAAACGATTTTATTGTTGTCGTTATTCCAGGATTCTTAATACGATCTATTTCAATACCATTTATCTCATATCTGATGTCTTGAAACAAAAACATCATTGCATTGTTAGTGAACTCAACAGGCGTAATTAAAGGTTTATGATCTTTCCCAATAATCGTTGCTTTTCCTTCAATGTAGATAAAACTAGCGGATGGTAATATGTAGATATCTTGTTGGTGTATAGGAATCCGAATCTCATCGTTTTCTTTAAAAGAATTATTATATGGGCTATATGTATGAATTTCATAGCTTTCAATTGAATTATCATGTTGCGGTAAATCAGTGATCTGAAGTATATTCATCGTAATTTAAATCCTAATGAGCGTAGAAACTCTTTATTAATTTTTGTGAGTGTTTTATCAGATTTAATACGTCTGCGGCCTTGCTCAACTCGAGGAGTTGTAATGCGTTTTATTACAGTATACGGATTTTTATTGAACACAATCATCCTGTTTTCTTAAATGGAGGCGCAGGTGGAAACACTCTTCTCTGAAATCAATGTACTGACCTTGCTCGTTAAGAATTTTTATATTTATCGATGATATGATATTTTTATTTACAGGAAAGTAAATAATAGTTTTCGGTATTTCTATGAATCTATAACCGGGCGGGACGTTTGGGGCAAATTCGTACAGAATATGAGATGGATATCCGTTAATATACGATCCTTTTATAAGATCACATTCGACTCTTATCATGGACAAAGGAAGAATGTTAACTGGGTTCTCCGATTCATGCCATTTATTTGCTTCTAATTTAACATTTCGATAACCTAATATAGATCCTATACTGTTATCCACATCAAAATTTAACGTATTCGAACAATTTATTAGACATTTTAAAGTGTTGTTATTTGGTTTGATCATAATATCACAATCTACGACTTTACTTCGTATATAGTCAGCTATATCGTAGAGATCATAAGTACCGCAAGGTATTTTTAGTTTTTTACCATTTCCGTAAGCAAATACATTATTGTTCTCGTTAATGTTTGGTATTGAATTAAGAACTGAAAAGTAAACTAAACCACACTCATAATTGTCATCTATATTCAGAGGTGGTTGAAAATATGATTCAACTGTTGACTTTTGACCTGTGATGGTTATTGCAATAGACATGATTACAAACTAAACGATCTTATGTGTCTACGAGCTATTTATTTATTTTTTGTCATTCCAAAATTTTTGCAAAAACTTTAAACACAAATGTCCACAATTATACGGATGATCTCGTTGAATGTTATCATAATTATAATACACTAGCGGCCCGTCCCGGCTTCGCACGGGTAGACATAAATAGGTACAGATATTTAAGTTATAAGCATGCTAATTAAAATGACCATGAATCACTAAATTAGAAAAAAATTGTATGCTTATTTTAAAGCCTCCCTGTACACTACGTTGGCTGTGGTATTTGTAGGTGGCAACAAAACGTATTGATTTTCATTAAAATTCTATTGCGCGTCCTAGCTGTTAACGACCGTTGTCTATCTCGCTGTGTCAGGAGCCGCTGCGAGCGTTCAGTGCTAGATTCCTTTTGATCGGCATTTCTATCAATTTGTTAAATGTAAAAAAGTAGTTATAGTGACGTAACTACAATAGTTAGACACATGGTCTCGCGGAGTTTTTTGTAGATATTGATATATTCTATAATATTGTCCAGCATTTTTTTGTCCTATCATTAATACTCTTCGCAGCGTATGCGATGAAGTACATTTTATGGCTAATTTTTTTACACCATCGGTTGGTTTTAATAGGAATTTCTAAAGATTTCTATAGTAATCTAGTACTAAATATAGCCTATGTTACTCAGTGATAATGTAGCTTTCTAATGAAAAAAATATTATTAAAATCAGTAAAGTACTTTTTGAGTTTATTCGTTACATACAAAAATACAAAAATACAAATCTTTCCTCTTTATAATATTAGTGTAGATTTGAGATCCAAAATATTTTATTAATTCTTTTGGTGGTTTTAAATTACCATAACTGTCGAAGTACTCGATATGATTATCGTATTTTGCGTAGGCTACCCAATGACTGCCAGGATTTTTTGAACTATCTAAATTAACAATACCACATTCTCTCTTAAAGGGACGTTTAGGTAATTCATCTCTCATGAATACTCCACGAAAATAAGGAATATTTTGAGAATAATTCATAATATCTATATTAGTGAGAGCTCTATTAGGTAGCCGGTTATTTAGTTTTTTTTTTGTTAGAAACGCAAATTCCAAAACCTTTCTTGAACGGCTTAATGCTTAATCCATTTCCAATAGATAATGATTCCATTTTTTCATTATGCCTTTTTAATTCATCCAGACGTTTTTCGGCTGCTTTGTAATCATTTATTGCTTTAGCTATTCCAGAAGCTCCACCAGCTAAACTACCAACCGCAGATAACCCGGCGAATATAGGTATCAATGGTAGAAAACCTCCCGTTTTTGGGATAGGAATGATACGTGGGATTTTAACTTTTGCATTTGTTGCTAGTTCCTTAGCAGCCATCATCGCCAGTTTAATCGCCATACTTTTACCCTTAGGTTTACATTTTTTAAGATGATTTTTTGCATGCGATATAATATGTTTCAACTGTTTTTTTATTCCGCCACCTGAACTTAAGCCGCTTACTTTATTTTTGATCCCCAATCCGGCACCACATTTTACTTTAGCCAGCATTGCTTTATTGACTATATGAGCTGCTATCTTTTCTCCTAAACTGGCGTCTGATGCTGTTATGCGGTTCCGTGCCATTTTCATCAGTTTAATATCAGCTTTATGACGATCACTTAAATCAGATGATTGCTGATAGGCTATGTCGTGTTCTTTACAATATTCGTCCAACTGGTTAATAGCTTTCTTTTCATAAGACTTTGTACCTGGTCCACAATAGTTATATCGAGGTAAGAAAGAAAGAAGAAAGAAAGAAAGAAAAAGCATTTATTTGGAACTCACACAGTTATAAATACGAATATACAAAATAAAAACAGAACAAGATAAATGTGGTCCCAAAATGGTCTCCACTCAGCATAAATGCTATGCCTGTGGAGGAAACACAGGCACAGCGCTGGTCTTCCGTGGATCCAAACGTTTCGGAAGACTAAACAAGATAATATTATAATAAAATAGAAATAGAAGTATTTAGAAAAACGTATTAGGTTAGTGTAAAATAAGAAGAACGAAATAAAATAAAATATAGTGAAGTAAACAGATAGTAATAGTAGTGTAATATAGTATACATGAGCTCTAGCGCATTTAACCAACCTCACCTTTTTGCTGACGCAACAATATCTTTCTTAGATTGGTTTTAAACCAATTTTTTGATTTGCTAACATCGCGCATGGGAGGAGGTAAATCGTTCCAGCACTTCGTAGCAGCAAATTTAAAGCTACCACGAAATGCTTTAGTAGCATGGTGAGGAGTTCTCAAAGTCCAGACCCTATTTGGTCGTGTATCAGTCTTTTTTGCCCATACAAGTTTATTGAAGAGATATTGGGGCTTTTGAGACTGAATCACGCCAAACAGTAATGAGGCCAAATGCAGCTTCCTTCTGTTTTCCATATTAAGCAGGTTCCCTTTGTTAATGTATGGTGAGATATGGGATCTAGGGGGAACATTATAACAGAAGCGTATGCAGGCATTTTGTATTCTCTGCACAAGTCGCTGAGTGCGACCCAACAACCTTGGCCCGTACAGTGCATCAGCATAATTCAACTTGGAAAGAATTAACGCTTCACAAACCTTAAGACGCGACTCAGTAGTAAGAAAGTTACGTACACGGTAGAGGATTTTAAGTTTATAAAAACATGTTCGGGCTACTTGAAGTATGTGGTTTTCAAAACGAAGATTGCTATCAGTAATAACTCCCAAATTTCTAGCTTCCGAGGTGCGCTCTAACACTTCACCTCTAACGCACACCGGAGGCATACTGAAAGCAATTTTTTCAATACTTTGACGAGTCCCAAGATACATGTATTTTGTTTTGTTTGCGTTCAAGACGAGCTGGTTTGCATCGGACCATTCCGCAATGCTTTCCAAGTCTTCATTAATTAAAGGTACTGCTTGTGAGATATTATTTGACTTGAAGGATGTATAAATTTGAGTATCATCTGCGTAAATATGGTATTTACAGTTTCTTATGCTTTTAACGATGTCCGCTGTATATATTATAAAGAGAAGTGGTCCCAAAATAGAACCTTGCGGAACACCGTTAGTCACTGGTTTTGGCATTGAATCGACAGTGCTGCCATTAGAATTTCGTAACTGTACAAACTGAGAGCGGTTGTTGAGATAGCTCGCAAACCATTGCAACGAATTTGAGTCCAAGCCAAGGTAGATGAAGTTCAATTGGCAGATGATTAATTAACCAATTTAATATACTGCTCTTGCTCATGCTCTTTAACATAATGATTAAATTTCATAAAATAACTATTTAAATAGGAAATTTAATTAAACTCACAAAACAACATTCGTTCTATCAATCCAGCTATTTTCAATGGAAGGTAATCCTAACCATTTTACGAATACTTTGTTTCCCCTTTTTTTTAATACTTTTTCAACAAGGTATAAGTTTGGATGTTTGGTTTTCTGCAATTCTTGAGCATAAAATGCACCTAAAATAGGTTGACCTCTAGAATCTTCAATTAAAAATGTAATCGGAATTGTTTCATTCACTTTACTAATTTTAAATATTTCCGTCGACCAATTAGGTGTATATCCCTTTTCAAATACACCTTTATGCTTACTTATACGCACAAAATCTCCTACTTTCAAACAATTGAATTTATTTACAGCTCTAGACTGATATTTTTGATGATGATATCTTTCTAAAATCATTCTTTTATTACCTGCGTTGACTTCACTTGGCTTTAGATTAATAGTGCGATGACGTGAATTATTATAATTGTAAATTATTCTATCTAAGGTTCCATCAGTCCACTTGTATTTTCCGTTCAGGCTAAACTCTTTATACAGTTTTGATTTTAATGTTCTTATCAATCTCTCAACGATCGATGCTTTTTTTGTGGTGTAAGTTGAATAGTGATTTATATTATATATTCATCACATATAGAATAGTGATTTATATTATATATCAATAGTGATTTATATCATACATACATTTTCTTTTGTTTTGGATTTTAGTGGAATAGTCCAAGCATATTTTGAAAAAGTATCAATAACTGCCAAAATGTATCTATAACCTGAGTTTTCCTTGGAAAAAATCTGCATATCTATCAAATCAGCTTGCCACAGGTCATCTATATCTCTCATTTCCACTGACCTCCGTGGAAAGTTTACTCTAGCATATTTATGGATTTCGTTTATCACGTCTACCTTGCTCATTTTTAGATGGTGTACTGTTTTCAATATATTTTTCCAATTGAGTTATTCTAGTGACTAATTTTGTAACTAAATCATTGACAGTTGTTATTTTTTTGGTACAGTCTGTAATACTACAGTCAACATATTCTTTCGTCACACTATCATTAGAATCAACAGGCATATGCAAATTTTTTATTATTTTATTGTCAGCGTCCAAGTTACCATCACTCAATATTTTAAGAGGGCATTTATTTATGAACACTGTATCATCAACTTTTGGTTTTTTATTCAAAAAATGACCGAAAATATCAACGTTCATCTTTGAAAATTAATTGAACACTAAATGAATGTTCATGGTACAATTGTTTTTATTCTTTGATGATATCCGCTTCTTTTAACTCTTCAATTATTGATATTATCTCGTTGTCATGATTAGTATTGCCAGCACTTTTTGAAGCAATTAATAATTTTAACCTGTCAACTAATTCATTAGGATTATCCCAATAAACTAAATCTATGTTAGACTTATATTTTTTTAGTGTCGGCAATTTACCACCAAGCTTTGAGTTACTCTTTGAATCAAAAAGTAATGGTTTTATTATTTCTCGATATTTCATACCTTTATCGCCTTTGATTTGTCCGTTGGCGTTATAATCTCTCTTATGCACATTTGTATGATGTAAAATATCTCTATACACTAGTTTATCTGTTTCTAAGATAATTGATAAATTAGGTTTCTTACGTAACAAAAGCTCTTTTAGGCCAGGAGTTAATTCATAAGATCGTCCGCCAATGTTGATCATAAAAGTGCTATTCCCACTCGCATCTTGAATTTTAGAAAACCGTACCACTGAATCTCCGATCATCATATTTTTATTTTGTTCCTATCGTATTCCAAAAGGTATATCCATACTGTCATAAATATCAATAATATCATCCTTTTGTAATGATTTATCTAAATCTGCTTGATTTGATTTATACACACTATCAATTTTATCTTCATCATCATCTGTATCTTTATCTTGTGACTCATATTTCTTACTCTCAATATCTTTAGTTTTTATTGGAGTAGATATGTTTTCCGGATGCAAAGTCTCCTGTTTTTCTTTAAATAACTTTTTATTTATATTCATAGATTTAGAATTATCAACTAAAACCTTAAGTGGCTCAGTCATAGGTTTGAGTAGTCTATTAAGTGCTAAATCAGTCTGATCCTCTACATTTCGTATATGTTTCAATTTATTTTTTATAGATTTAACCGAATGCACTAATTGTTGCTTAATATTCCTATCCATGTTACGAAATTTACGTGTGTTACCTATACAGTAATATTCATTAATGATTTATTTTTATCGCTTTCATAGTTATATTTTAGTAAATTTTTCATAGTTTAGTATTTATCAAGAGGCAATACTATATTTGAAAACAAGATCTTATCAAACCTTAATCAAATTTAATAAAAGTGTCAAAAGCTTTTCTGTATCTTCCTTTGCTTAAAGAACAATCTTTATTAATAACCAAAAAGTCGTAGGGTTTCTTCCACACCATCGTACAAAGTTCTTTAAATTTAAGCCAAGACATATCTGAATTAATATGCTCTTCAAATATATGCTTAAGATTGGCATCATCTTGTTTAAATAAAATCAGAAAATTTGGGTTGTCGCGTATTAATTGTTTTGGAATCTTAGAGTACGTTTGTGTTAAATAAAAACAATCTAGCTGTCTATGTCTTCCCATTGCAAAGTAGTTACGTATGTTAGTTTGGTCTTCACAGGCGACGTCATCGAATATAATTACCGAGTTTGATAAAGCTTCGCTAGGATGAATAACATTATTGTCATCAAAAATAAAAAAGTTAACTTCAGGAATACTTTTGAGAACAACACTTAAAAATTTATATTTTGGTTGAAATGCTGTTTTGGAATAGAGATATATATTTCGAAACTTGAGTCCATTAGGATGTAATAATAAACTAAGCATAACATTTGTTTTCCCGCAATTAGATGGTCCACAAACTATACACCGAATAGAATTAGGTAATAGTTGACTATGTTTTAAATGTAATTTGTTTTCCGATATATTATCTATAGTATTTATTTCCAGTGAAAGATCTTGTTTAATCAGTTTCATTGTTACGTTTGATTTATATTTTTTATGCATGTCTTTTTATAGGTAAACTGATAAAATAATATTTGAGATGGTTTTAGTTAAGTGTCTTGAATAAGAAAAAGGATTTTTAAGAAAATAAAAAATATTAGACTTAATCTTACTCATTTATTGACACAATATAATAATATAAGAAAAATACAGATTTCACTTAAACACTTAATAAAATAATGATAGTATCATAGTAGTGTATACTAAAATAAAATATAAATCATAAATACGGTAATGAATCACTTCTACTTATCCCACATTACTTGTTTAATAATATTAAAATATTGTACTACAATGCCCCCAAGGTAAGGTTTCGATATTGTTTGGAAGTATTTGCCTTTTGTCATCATTTTTATTCAAAACTATTTTATTAACTTCTTGAGTATATAATATATGTTTGATCGATTTAATCATGTTCATTTTACTTTTAAAATTAACATCACTATTTAAAGTGCTATTGTAATGATTTAATTGTAATCGTCTTGTCACCGATTTAGATACACCTTTTGCTTTTTTAAGTTGGCCCTTTTTACTGTTTATGCAATATAGCTTAGCTCTCAATCCAGTAAACTCGGTAATGATTTCACCTCCAAGTTCATCTTTGAACAGACCTGGAATTTTCGCATTAATTCTAGGTATATTATAACAATTGTTCTCATCAAAGTTACTTGTGTCAAAATTATTTATTTCATTTTTCATATCTTCATAAAAATCTTTGGTTTTTACATAATACAGAAGACTATCCGTGTCTGTATAGCACAATCTTACTTTATTTTTATATTTATTTTTAATAAAATCATAATGAAATTTATATAAATGTTGTTTTGCATATTCTAAGACTGTGAATCCAATATATGTATATAGGTCTGTCAAGTATTATCTTTTCTGGACTCAGATGAATCGCAACTAAGTTTTCGGAGAATACTGAAATATTTCTCAAGTTAGGTTTTGCAATCAACTTTTCGGCACTAAGCTGTTTGTTGCTTTTATTGTTGTTATTATTCCATGTTGTTACTAGTTTAATATTGACCTGTTTTCTCTTATTTTCAATTGTTTTTCCAAATATAGCATTATTTAATAACTTGAAAAAATCCTTCTCAAATTCAGATGTTGATGCTTGGCGTAATCGAGTATTTAAGTCAATGTATTTTTGTAGAAAGTTTTGCTGTCTGAAAGTTAAAACCCGATGAATTTTTCGTATAATAAGCTCATTCTTCAAGCATTCTTTTAAATGAACGTAAGAATTACATATTTAAATTTATCATACAAATTTGCTATTAATTTTGGGTTTTTACCTCCGGGAGGAGTGAATTTTTCTACCGCAAAAGGCAAATCACTATGCGTGTCATGTAAATGTTCAGGATAGGCTAAATCAACTTCTAAAATATATCCAAAATCTGATTCATTTGATATGTTTTCAATATCTAATTTATCAATTTCAACTGTGGATAATAGTCGGAAGTCAGATATAGGAATTTTTTTAGTCATTGCATAACCATACAAGTTATTGCAGTCAAGGTATATCAAGTATGTTGATGGTTGAGATTCATCAAAATCTGGTAGATATTTATTATTAGCAACAGCGTTACGAAGAGAACATTGAGCTAATCCTCCACGTATTCCTTTTTCTAAAAATTCATAAATCTCCAGATCACTAATTAATTCTAACTGGATCTCTGTATATAGTAACATCGCATCCCAGGTTAAACTTGAAGCCGTGACATAATAAGCTGGATCAAGCTTATAATGTCGTAAACAAGTGTTTCTAAAATTTTCAAATATGTCGCAAAGAAGTAATACGTCTGTTTTAAGATATAAATCTGTGTATTCACTCAACGATTGAATATGAAATATATTCCATACATTTTGAGCATGTTTGTATTCATCATCGTTTATATGTTCACCTTTCAAACTATTGTAGAAACAATCTTTTGAAGGAAGAGTATTTTCTTGATATTTTGCAAAAGAATCAATGTACTCGTAAGGGTTTTGTACCTTTTTGTATTAACAACCTTAATTGGTTTTTGTTATGAAATTCTCTCGATAAATTAACAAAATCATTTTCTTTTAAATTTTTGGATAAAACATCTAGACTTGAATTAAGGAATTGAAAAGAATCTATAAATTTAATTTGAATAGGTTGTGAACAACTATATTGATTTTTTAATACTTTTGTGATAGTAATATATTTCTCTTTCGATTTAGGTATTATTTTAAAATAACCCTCATATTTTGCTAATTCTGTAATAAAAAGATGACAATCATAGCCTGCTAAGTTATGGAAAACCACAGGCACAAATGAACACACTCTGTTTATTAGATTACAATAAGAATGTGCAGCGCCACGGTATTCTGAAGTAATATGATCATGATCGTGCACCTTATCATCAAGAAGTAAATGATTACAGATATAACAATTTGTTGCATTTTGAAAGCTGTTTTCTTGTTCTACTGTTAACGGTTTCATTGGCAATTGGCTCAATAATATGCCGTAAATTTCTTGGATATCGCGTATTAAATATTTTACAAATACTTGTACACAATCTGACCCTTTGTATGTAACATATTTATTTAATTTAGGATTATGAGAACAGCAGATATAGTAACCAAAACAAGACGGTTGATGAATTTCATATAATCGAGTATTCTCAGACTTATTTTCATTACACTTCTTTAGAATACTTTCAAAGTCGGCATAGATAATAAAATTGATTTTTTGTTGTCTTTCATAGTTTTTAAATTGTAAATAACTGTTTTTGTCTGGCAATTCAGTCAATATTTCATTACAATTGTGAGAAGTAAATTTTGTTTTACTTGCAAAAGTCTGTAAACATAACTCGCACAAATACGTATTACTTGTGTGATTAGTTACTTGTCGTTTTACCAACCTCAAAAGATTTTTTATTAGACAGTAATGAGCTTTACCTTTACTCTCAATATAAAGCAAATTTATATGGTTACTTTTTCTTGAAGTGGTTATATACAAAGGGCCGGTTACATTATGCTTATCATCTAACCCATAAACGTTAATACTCAGTTCGTTTAGTTTCTCAAATAATTTAATGTCTTTATATGATGGCGGAAATGACATACCATCTATATTTAATACTTTTGAATAATGTGGATACGAACTAGTTCTACAAACATGATTCTTTTGTGGAAATAATGCAGCAACAATAGACCACAAAAAACAGTGATCGTCATAGTTGTGTATATTTATACAACTTTTAGTATTTTTAACTACGCTAGGTAAAGCTAAGTAAGAGCCACCCCTGAAAGGACTATACTTATTTATGTTTATTTCTAGATGACTCATTGATTCACAAGTCCAGCCAGATTCACGGTGTTGAAACTCTGATAATTTTCTTTCAAATGCGTGAATTGTATTTGAATATAATTCATGAATATCAGTACCTTTGCTTATGATTTTATATTTCGTGTTAAATGACTTTAGCTGTTTTTCTCCTGTTTTAGAAAGATAAAAGAAAACAAACAGCTCGAAGTTTAATTTAACACTTTGAAACGTTTGCAAAGAATTATTGATAATTTTAGTAACATACTTCTCATTGTCTATCAGGAATGACTCAGGTGTAAGGTATTCCTCAAAAGGACTTAATTTATAACTAATTATTCTATTTTTGAAAGCGGTGGAAATTATTTCAATGTTCTTGTATTTAGTATTCAATAAACAATTCGACTTATGTAAATTTGTTCTTAAATGATATTGATATCTATTTTCAGGTATATCAACTTGACAATTTTCACATCTCACTAAATTAATATTACTTATTTTTGATGCAGGTATGACTGTAAAAAAGAAAATACTAGTTTATTCATTTAATATATTCAATACATTAACAATAATAATAATAGGTAGGTAAAGAATAATAAGTATAAAAGGTCGGTAAATGAACTTTATTTTGATACATTTACATAATTATGTACCTAGTGATAATAATATAGTCAAAACAATTCAATAGTAGTTACTTATGAATGTCGGTGAGCATTTTCTATACTCCTTCCTCGTACATATAATAAAATTGCTCAAATGACGCCATGCTTCTGTGTCTTCGTTGGTCCTATTCTTAACACATATTATAGCATGACGCCATCTGTTAACTGGTTGAATGGCTTCGACTTCGTCACATTTATATATTTTCAAGTCAATAAAATGGGTTCCAATCTTATTTTCGAATAATTGACGCGAATGACCATTAGCTAATCTCCGTGTAACATACGATACTAATGGCGGAATTTTTTTACCCGAGGCAGCTGGTGTGGCACAGTCCTCTGCGTCGCCCTCGCTGTCAGTTCCAAACAGGTCGTACGCAGTTGGTTTTTGGGCTGGCGGTGGAATTGCCTTAAATGTCGGCTTTGCAGATTTCTTCGCCGATGAGCGCGCTGGAGCAGGACTTGCGCGCGATGAACTAGGTTCTCCGGCTTCAACATCTTGCTTACGCTTTCTTGACTTTTTTTCTGAGTCAGGCTGTTGATGTTGAAGTTCAATTACTTCATCGTCAGACGGGAATAATACATCAGCATTCTGTCGTGACCTGTAATAAAAAATAAATAAATTAGATTACTGAGCAAGTAAGTATTAAATTACGTTAAGGAATTAATATTTTTATTGTATTATCTAAACGTATTTGTAGCACAATAGGTATATGTTCACAAATTCAGTACGTAGTACATCAATATATTAAATTGAATCGACCTAGTAAAAAGGTAATAACTATATTCACATGTTATTAGTGATAATAACTGGGACAGATGGCTTAACGCACTCTCTGAGGAATCGTGGTAAAAACTTCCATTTTCTGACTCCGGGTAAGTACAGAGAATATCTCGATAAAAATATCTCAACAATATATTTTGAGCCGACCAGGGATTCGAACCCAGGACTATAGTCCGATAAGCTAACCATTAGCACATAAATAACATAATATTATAATCAAAGAGAAAGTTTAGTTAAATACTAGAAGTATTTTCAATCTAGTATTCATCTATTTCATAACAATCATTTTTGAGCTGGGCAGGGAATCGAACCCATCACCATGCTCCGACAAGATAACAATTAGCATATAAATAACTTATTATTATTATAATCAAAGAAAAAGTTTAATTAAATACTGGAAGTATTCTGAATCTAGTATTCATCTGTCTGGTAACAATAATTTTTGGACTGGCCAAGGAATCGAACCAGGATCATAGTCCGACAAGCTAACCATTAGCACATAAATAGCATAATATTATAATTAAAGAAAAAAGATTAATTTAATACTGGAAGTATTCTCAACTATGAATTTATGAATAAATATAAAAGTACTTACATTATCTTTGATTTATTGAGAAGATATAAACTTGGGAAAATCTGCCAGTAGGCACCAGGATCCTTGTTTCAGGATAACACAATGATGCACTAACATCCCACTCAATTTCTTAAATAAAGCGAAAATGATTTGTCATGAAAAATCCCTTCCTTCACTAAAAGGTTCCTTCACACTGCCACTCGTTTTAATATGACTGTTGTTGATACAAATCAATAAATCGAGATTATCGAGATAATTATCTGCAAAATTATAATTCATTATAGCAGCGTGGTTTTCTATGTCACCTTCTTACTTGGTCACACTTTACTAATTATCATAGAATTTTCAAATGCTCAATTATTCTAAAAACATATTGTTTATGAGTTATGAGGGAGCAAATGATCAGAATATGTATATTATGAAGACGGAATAGTGTGTAAGAGCCTTAATGTTAGTCTTATAATTTTGCTTGCAAAGCACTGATCTTAGAAATGAAAGGGACCATTTATAAAGTAATTAAACTAGAACAAATATTTTATTAAGTTATGATTATGATATTCTCTACTAATATAATAATAATTATTATTTACAACAGTGACTTCATCGTCAAACGGATTTATTGACAGGTTTTGAGTAACCTTATAATTATTTTCATATGTATCGTACCATATAATACAATAAGAATAGTTTGTCTGTTGATTGGTTTGTGCGTAAATGCGGTATGTCATTTAATTCAACTGGTTTGCTCGATTACAGAATATCGAACCTTTTTGTATGCTTACAATCTTAGACAAATCCGTGGAATTTCGAAATGAATGTCATCCTACAATGGCTATACGAGCCAGCCGTCGCGCCTTCATATCTAGAGGATTCATATTTCACATTCCATGTACATTTAAAGAAACATCTTTGACTAATAAAACCTATGATTTTGAACCTTAATAACAATTTCGAAAATATATAAATTTCGTAAAAACTTGACAAATAAATCAGATTGTGTTAAACATCTGAACTAAAGAGTAAAGGCGCAACGAACAATATGTCGGTAAGTCAAAATTTTATTTTTAATTACCCATTAAAATCCTTCGGGTATTATTAGTTTGATTAATACGAGTACTTTATCACTCATACCTACCTATTCTCTATTTCAGGATTCGAACGATTTTTTCAACTTTCAACCGAATGCGAGCCTTACTCAACGTGTTAGTAATTACTTTCAAAGGGAAAACAATAATGGATCAGACCTCGTCCTACAAACCACTCCTAAAAAGAAAAAGGCCAATGTGATGTATTCATATATAAAAGTTCCAAGAAATGGAGCAAAGATAATAAGAATTGAAATATTTGATGCAGAAAAACTACGAAACACAATGTTTTGCGAATGCGATGCAAACGTTTGCGTACAGTATGTGATCGACGACGAAAATTTACTTTTTGACGAAATTTATAATGGTGCTCACAACCTCATTGCAAAAATTCAACGAAGTATGTCAAATATTAACGTTTCCACTGATGTATAATTTTGTTTTTGTATTAATTATTGTATTATGTTTATGAAACCTCTATGTACCTAATCTAAGAATAAAACCATGTATAATTTGCTCATGCAAATAAATGATCTGATATTCAATTTGAATTTTATTTTATATTCGAATAAAAAGTAGGTATACTTACTGAGTTTCTCAAATTCCTATCAAAGATTTCAATATTAATAAGAGCTATGCTGTTCAAAAATCAGTTTTTTAAATGCAGTCCGATCATATAGACACATTATTCTCATACCTACCTAATAATAATTTAGTATTCTCTAAAAAATAAAAAGTAGGTATACTTACTGAGTTTCTCAAATTCCTATCAAAGATTTCAATATTAATAAGAGCTATGCTGTTCAAAAATCAGTTTTTTAAATGCAGTCCGATCATATAGACACATTATTCTCATACCTACCTAATAATAATTTAGTATTCTCTAAAAATCAACACCATGTCTCTGAATATTGGAGATCATGTAAAAATAATTATAACTGAAAAAAGATTATATGGTCTTCACTTGGTTAAAATTATTGGCTACGATCAGTACGATGCTATTTTAATTCCCCAGAATAAAAGTAATTCAAATACGTATTTCAAAGTTCGTTATGAAGGTCAAAAACTATTGGCACGTATATTAAGAATTGAAAAGCAGAAAGTTGATTTAATAGATGATGTTCATTAGCTTATTCACTCACTTAGTAGGTAAGAAAGTTCGATACTATGTATTCTAATATAGCAGGTTCCCAACCTAACCTATTCATTCGTAATGTAGTATTTTTAATACAAATATTACATAATACACGAATGAAGTAGGTATTCAGTAATCAAATATAGTACTCATTTACTTTGAGTATTAGTCATTTAGTATTCAAATGAAGTATCTATTCAGTATCAAAATAAAGTAGTCACTTATTATTCTAGTATTCGCATATACCCATTTTCAGTATTAAATGTAGGAATTGGATTCTCTGGGCCACAATAGTGGATTCATTCAAATACTTGAATGTCGAATACTGAATGACTGAGTCATTCAGTATTCGACATTCAAGTATTTGAATGAAGTCACTATTGTGGTCCAGAGAAGCCAATTCCTATCTATTTGTGAAGTCAGTCAGTCCCCTAGTCCGTCCCCCCAGTCAGTTCCCTAACCACTACGGGCTAGGAGTGCAGTTTCTTGCAGCATCAGGCTTGAAAAGCTAGATCCTGGAGTTCAACGATGTAGTCTTTACTTGGAACCTACAATATCTGTTAATAATCGACAGTTAATAAATCACCACAGCTCAGGTGGGCAGAACTCATGCAGCATCAGGATTAAGAAGTTGGGTCCTGAAACTTAACTATGTAGTCTTTGCTTGGTACTTACAAAAAATATTTATAGGGGCAGTACCCCTGCAACATCAGAACTGAAGAGTTAGAACCCGAAGTTTGTATGGGACCATCTCGCAAAGTGTTTCATCGATTAAACAAAGATTCACGCAATTCGGTTTAGAAATCACGGAGATATCGATATACAAAAGTAGAAAACGCAACTCCCTTTTTTGAAAGTCAGTTAAAATGTATTAGTTAAGAATAGAATAGAATAGAAATATTTTTTAATTAAATAAATTTTTACAAGTGCCTTTTAATAGTCTGACTCTACCACTGGTTCGGAATGCCCTTCCTGCCGAGAAGAACCAGCAAGAAACTCGGCGGTTTCTCTTTTCAAAACAAGTTTACAATACAATAAATATATCCTATGTGCAGTGTTTCCACAATGAGGGAAGTTCCAAAAATGAATACCTACTAACAATGCAATTTATCTTAAGACTAGCTGATGCCCGCGACTTCGTCCGCGTAGATTTAGTTTTTAAAATCCAGCGGGAACTCTTTGATTTGCCGCGTTTCCAATGTCACCTTCCAGGTTTTCAACTTTACCTATCCAAAAAATTACGTCAATCCGTAGCTTTGTTGCAGCGTGATTGACGGACAAACCAACAAACAAACACACTTTCGCATTTATAATAAGTATTAATAAGGAAGAATTAATACTACGATAATAAAGGCGATCTAAATTAATTTGAAAACACAAAAGCTACTATTTTGACTCAAATATGATAGTTAGATAATAATATATTCCATTGGGGACTTTTTTGTAGAGAATAACTTCTTTAATCATGTAGTACATAATTTTTATGTATCATCAATAGTTTTCTCAGCACACGCCAAATAATGCATTTTATAGGCAAAATTTTGCTACTTAAAGATCTCTAATTATTTTTAAAATAAATTATAGCCTATGTTACTTCCTGATAACTTAGCTTTCTTTTAGTTTTTTAGCTTAGATTGGTGAAAAAATGGTTAAAATCTGTCCAGTAGTTACAGAGCCTATTCGGTACAAACAAACAAATAAAAAATCTTTCCTCTTTATAATATTAGTATAGATGGGCAGACATTAGAAGCTAATCTTTACATTTTCTGAGGATAGTGAAAAATGGAGGAAAATTGTAGAGAAGTTCAAAACTCTCAAAGCTTGGTAGGAAGTAAGCAAGAAGTAAGCTAATATTTTCAGCTCCACATTTTGTTTTTTTTTTTTCTTTATTTGTTTAGGGGCTTTTGTACTTTGGTACACGTCAGCCCCATTATAATCTAAAAACAATTCATACAGTACTCACAGAATAAATCACTAAAAAATTAACAAAAAAAAAAACTAAAATAACAATTACGAAAACTAAAACAAATACACTTACAGAGAAAAAAAAATAAACAAAATTGTGATTAAAATCAAATTAGACTCATGGATTTGAACAGAGATATAGCATCTTTGGATGCTGGACGAGCAAGTATGTTTACAAACATACCCGTGTCCAATCTGTTCAAATCCATAAGGCCTACAATTTCTTCTCGCCCCGACTGAAATCGGACACATTCCATCAAAAGGTGATGAACATCGTCAATAAAATCACCTCTCTGTGGCTTACATGAGTCACATAAAGGTGATTCCGAAATTTTCATCAAAAATTTAAACTTGTGATCGGCTGGCTAAAGAAGCAACAATGGTGGGAGAACAAATTAATATTAAACCGGATTACACTGAAGTCTTATCAAAGTATAAATCAAAATGCCAGGAATTATGGGTAGAGTACTTTCAATGTAAATCTGTGGAAAAAGGGGTTTGGTACAGAACCATACAGTCTCAGCCTCTTCATATACCTTGGTTCTTAAATGTTAAGGTTGGTAGGAGGTTAATTGTTATTGCTCACCGACTGAGGTCGGGACATATTTTGTTGTAAAATAAACTTGTCGTTTGGAATTTTAGTCAACTGTTTGAATGTTGTGGTATGTCACATTGTAAATGTATTGGTATGTCACGTTGTAAATATAGTGGTATGTCATTGTAAATGTAGTGGTATGTTACATTGTAAATGTAGCAGTGTCACGTTGTAAAGGGATTGGTATGACGTCACATCGTAAATGTATTGGTATGTCACATTGTAAATGTAGTGGTATGTCATTGTAAATGTAGTGTTATGTAACATTGTAAATGTAGTAGTCGACCCGTACGAATCCCTCTTAATTACGTTGCACAAAGTACGCACAACTCACATTTGTGAGCAAAAAAAATTGTAAGAAGGCTAGGCATAGGTAGTACTGAGGTACAAAAAATAAAATATTCTTTACTTACTCAACAAAGTCGCCAACGCGAGCACAAGTAGAGCCGCCAGCGCACGCTTCATCTCGAACACTATCTGAATGTGGTGAGATTTTGTGATTGAGCCTTATATTTATAACGCTGACCTTTGAGAGTGAGTTCTTCGGGATCCCAATAAATAGGGTTGCCAATTTAGCGTTTTTAATTGTATTTTTGTATATTTAATTGGGTTCGTATTCGAAATATTAATTGGATAAAATTTGTCTAATTAATTTCCTTAATCTTTTACTTTCCTTTACTTCCTTTATGTAAAACTTACGAAATCTTGAGAGATAGACAGAGAAAAAGAATACCTTTCATATAGTTTATTATAATATTATGTAGGAACTAGCTGCGTCCCGCGGTTTCACCCGCATAAGTTTCGATTCCGTTGGAATATCGGAATGAAAAGAAATTTATTCCATTTCATTACTTCACTGCCGATTTCAGCAACAGCGACTGGATCTCTGTAAACTTTGAAGAATTCTGGACTTCTCTCGTGTGCCCTGATGTGGCTGATGTACCCTATATTTCTGCACGAAATAACCGCGCGCAGTGAGGACTTGATAGGGCACCACCGACGTCATTATCCCTACTAATCATACTCATAATATAAATGCGAATTTGTGTTTGTTGGTTTGTCCTTCAGTCACGCCGCAACAGAACAGCGGATTGATGCGATTTTTTGCATGGGTATAGTAATGGATGTAGTACTGGTTCCTCAGACCGGGAGAGCTACTTTTTATCTCGGATAATGAAAGAGTTCCGCGGGATTTTTTAAAACTAAATCCATGCGGACGAAGTCGCGGGCATCAGCTAGTATATATATTTAAAAAGAAAGTGGTGTTAGTTACACTATTTATAACTCAAGAACGGATGAACCGATTTGGCTGAAAATTGGTGGAGAGGTAGCTTAGAACCAGGAGACGGACATAGGATACTTTTTATCCCGTTCGACCGCGTTTCCGTCAAGTCACTATAAAACGTGATATAACAAAAACGCATCTGACATGGAATAACAAAACGCAAATGAGTAATGACAGTGGAATAACAAAACGTAAATGACAGCTAAACGTAATTTTGTCTTTGGTTAAGTATGGTAAAAAATTTGACAATTATAAAAAGTGTTATAATAAAGCATTACTGATATTATAAATGCGAAAGTGTGTTTGTTTGTTGGTTTGTCCTTCAATCACGTCGCAACAGAACAGCGGATTGATGCGATTTTTTGCATGGGTATAGTAATGGATGTAGTAGTGGTTCCTCAGACCGGGAGAACTACTTTTTATCTCGGATAATGAAAGAGTTCCCGCGGGATTTTTAAAAACTAAATCCATGCGGACGAAGTCGCGGGCATCAGCTAGTACTTACTTAAAACAAACTTTCACAATTTTTTATACTCGTGATAACTTCGAAATTAAATGTACGATTCGAATGAATTAAAAAGTAATTTACTGCTGCATAAATACCCTTGATGATAAAACTATTTATTTGAATAAGAATTGATACTGCGATACGAATGTAACCAACTTTTGTTTCTACCGACGAGCTAATTAAAATTTAGAACACAAAAGCTACTATTGTGACTTAAGTATCATAGTTAGATATATTCCCTTCCAGATTTTTTTGTAAGTAATAATGAGTACTTAAATCACGTATTACATCATTTTTGTGTATTACCAATAGTTTTCTCAGCGCACGCCAAATAATGAACTTTATTGTCAAAATTTTGCTACTTTAGGTTGCAATTTTCTTAAGGATCTCTAATTTTTTAAATAAATTATAGCTTATGTTACTTCCTGATAATTTAGCTTTCCATTGGTGAAAAATGGTTACAATCGGTCCAGTAGATTCAGAGCTTATTCGGTACAAATAAACAAACAAACAAAAATCTTTCTTCTTTATAATATTTTTTTTTATGATTTTTTTTATTCCAATGATGTTGGGCCACTATTATACACAACTATTCCAAATTTAATGTCGATAGCTTTAATAGTTACTAAAATAATCGACTGTGAGAAAGTCTCACCATAAGGGTTCCATTTTTACCATTTTGGTACGGAACCCTAAAAAAGGAACCCTTATAAGATCACTCTCTTGTCCGACTGTCCGTGTGTCACCACCGGTTTTCTCAGGAACGGGTGGACCTAGCAAGTTGAAAATACCAGATACTGAGGTCTGTAGTCCCTATTAGGTGTATAAAAATCAAGGTCCTGCGTCAACACGATAAAAAGAGATGGGCAAATTTAGATTTTCGTGAAAACTTTTAAGTACCACAATTTACCTTAATTTTCAACTTTTTTATTTTTCGGAATTTTCCCTTTACTTGTGACTTGTGAGAATTCTAGGTTAACTGGAAGTACCCTATAGGTTTTGGGTCGAAAACCTATATGGTATAGTTCCCGTTGACCTAGAATCACGAAATTTGGCAAAAGCAAGGTCTTACAGTACAAATAAAGGAAAAATTCCAAAAAATAAAAAAGTTGAAAATTATGTACGGAGTGATCGTTGGTGTGAATTTAGTTTAGTTAGAAATTAGTTAAGTGAATAATAGATTATTTATTGTGTTTGTGTGTGGTGTTTTGTGTGAAAACTATGGACGGGTAAGTACTTAGTAATAAGTAATATAAGTTAGGCCGTTTAATAAAGTTATTGAACCAAATTCATTATTTCAAAAGTAGCGCGACATGTCGAAACCTACGACTTCTCTCATATGTTTTAAACATTTTTTAAACATTTTTATAAATAGTACCCTGTGATTCTAAAGACTTGAGCCTTTGTTTGTAATGAGTATGTGAACCAAACTTTAAGATAAATATGAATAATTTGCCAATCGAACCACAGTATCCTAAGAAAATAAACGTAAAGATGTAAACATTACCCTTGTCCATCACGACAAACATATGCCCCTCGGATGTCCTCGGACTCAAGTGTTAAAAAAGCTTTTTGTGTAAAAAAAACTCATAACAAGTGCGAGTCGGGCCTCGCTCTTTTAGGGTTCCGTTAGAAAAAATTAAATAAAAATATTTCCATGTACCCATGGAAATATTTTAATTTAATTTTTTTAATTTAATTTAATTTTTTATTATTTGTTGTTATAGCGGCAATAGAAATACATAATATGTGAAAATTTCATCTGTCTATCTATTACGGTTTACGAGATACAGCCCGCTGACAGACGGACGGACGGACAGCGTAGGCTTAGTAATAGGGTCCCGTTGGTACCCTTTGGGTACGGAGCCCTAAAAATTAATGAAGGGGTTTGTTTTTTTTATTGTTATATGATAGGGTGATGTGTAAAGATGTAATGAAAAGATATATAAGAATTTTATTATTTTATAAAAATTAAAAAAAAATGAGATTAGATGAGATGAGATATCATGAGATCTTGCTATCTATTTCAATAATATTTATGGACTAGTATATTAAATTAAAGCCTAATTCAACACGATTCCAACAATATCAGTCTTATACATATGTTCTATACAAAATTTTAGAGAAATTAATTTTTAATTAGCGTGCGCCGGATTTAGCACGCGTGGACAGATTACGCGGCGCAATTTAAGCATAGAGTCCCAATTCTCACCGCGCCAATGCAAGGGATATGTTTTGAACATTTTTCAAACATTTTTATAAATAGTACCCTGTGATTCTAAAGACTTTGCGTTTGTTTGTAATGAGTATGTGAACCAAAATAAGATAAATATTTAAACTTTGCCAATCGAACTACAGTATCCTAAGAAAATAAACGTAAAGATGTAAAGATGACCCTTGTCCATCACGACAAACATAATATGTCCCTCGGATGTCCCTCGGACTCAAGTGCTAAAAAAAGCTTTTAGTGTAAAAAAAATTAATGAAGAGGTTTGTTTTTTTTATTTTTATATGATAGGGTGATGTGTAAAGATGTAACGAAAAGATATATAAGAAATTTATTATTTTTTTAAAATAAAAAAAAATGAGATTAGATGAGATGAGATGAGATGAGATGAGATGAGATATCATGATATTTTGCTATCTATTTCAATAATAAATATGTATGGACAAGTATATTAAATTAAAGCCTAATTCAACACGATTCCAACATTAACAGTCTTATACATATATTCTATACAAAATTTTGGAGAAATTAATTTTTAATTAGCGCGCGCCGGATTTCCCACGCGTGGACAGATGACGCGGCGCAATTTAAGCATAGAGTCTCTATTCTCGCCGCGCCAATGCAAGGGTTATTCGTTCGTTATTTTAACAATATGCCCAATCCGTAGATGGGTGCGTCCCAAATCCTAAGTATTTAAAGCCTCCCACAAGGACCCTCGACATCGATGTTTAACCATTATCTTGATAATAGTTAGGAAAAGTTCCTAAGGGATAAAAAAGGTTAAAAAAACCCGACCAAGTACAAGTTGGCAAATTAGGAGGTAACTAATAGCTGTCGTAGTGATGCTTTAGCTTTTTTATGGGCCTCTATATAGTGACTGAAAGCACAGGTGATAGTGTAGCCAATGTGGACTCAGCCAATAGCCCCTCCACAGTTCATATAAATATCCTTGCACCCAATAATAAAACGGCCATATAATTTAACAAGTGTCAGCTATTACATAGACCATGAAAAGTCATAAAATCAGTCTCTTCTTCAAGTTATGGTGTCTGGACTTGATGTCAGACATCGTAATGGTGTGAATTGTTCAAGATTTTATCCACCGAATGCTAAATAAGGTAGGCATGCTAAGGCAGGCCTAAAATACAATTTGGTAGAGTGTCCGGCGTGGACGGAGCCACGCAGGTCTCTCGTGGCAATTCTGGGGCAGGACCTCTCATTGCCTACAGTGGTTAAAGCCATGGTGGGCAGTGAGACGGCTTGGAAGGCAGTGGTCTCCTTCAGTGAGGAAGTGATGAGGGAAAAAGAGATGGCAGAGCGGATGAGAGAGGAAGACGTGGACTCTCATCCCATCCGCCGGAAGAGAATTGGGCGCAGGCGAGCTGTCTATGATCGTCGCCTGCCTCCTTAAGCAGGACCTCCGGGCGAAAGACGTGGGGAGTCTGTCGCTCGCATGGAAGGCATGCCCAGTGTTCCTGGCGTGCCACCTTACGCTGAAAATAAAAGACATTTAGTCCTACAGTAGGGCCTGCTGTAGCGGGCACCACGGCTGGGTTACAGTTGAATGCGCGAGCGACCCTGTGCCCAACTATGCCAGTGATGAGACGGAACACCGTGGGGTTTTAGTCGGTAGGAGTCCGACATAACCTTTGCATTTCCCCAGATGCAAAGGTATCCATGAGGATTTCCCCACGAAAAAAAAGGCCTAACGTACAATAAATAATTTTTATTTTCCTTTGGGGATCCCCTCTGAGTAGTGTAAGGTCAAGCTCAAGTGAATCAGAGCTGAATCTCTGATACAACTGGCAAAAGATCGCGTACTGTAGCGATCCTCACAAAAGACCTATGCCCTACGGATAACTAACGGTAGTAAATAATTTAAGAAAATTCAGACTCAGGGTCTAGTGACATCACGTACTCTTAAAAAAAACCGGTCAAGTGCGAGTCGAACTCGTGCGCCGAGGGTTCCGTACCTGCCCATTATATATATTATTATTATTATAAAACACAGTTTATTTGGCAGTATACGTGAAATATAGTCTGAACGGTCCCTGTTTTATCTGAGACAGAGCCTGATACTCTTAAGTTTACTACAGGGTTTGGTAGGAGAACCAGAGTCACCGACATATTATCTAATCGAGTTGCGAAGTTGTGGTGCACCTAGTTTGAAAATCTGATAGATGTTAGTGTCCCAAGGCACTGGAAGGTAACCTAAAAAGCCTACCAGGAGTGTCCATTACATCAAACCAGGAACAGCTGGGTACAGGTAAAGATCTTTATACAACTGTATAATTATTATTGATTTGTACAACTGATTTATACAACTGTATATTTATAAATAATGTATTTAAGTGGTTAACGAAGTCAGTTGGAAGTAGTTCAATAAGTAAGTATCTGGGCGGTATTCTTGAGGGAATTTTCAAGAACGTCAAGAAATTTACAAAAATGCATGCAGATAGTAGGTACAAAAAATGGTACAGAAATACTAGTACTAGGACTTGTATATGAATAGTTGTTAAATTACAATTAAAACTCAATTAAATACGGAAATGGGATTCCGTAGCCGCTTACTTTAGGATTCATGTTCATTCATTCATCTCGACTTATAGCCGACCCCCGGCTCCGGGCTCCTTTAGAACAAGAAGGGGGCCCCAGTCCGTATATACAGTCAGTCAGTCAGTATCTAGCTTATGCCCGCAACTTCGTCCGCGTAGATTTAGTTTTTAAAATTCTTCGGGAAATCTTTGATTTTCCGGGAGAAAAAAGAGCCTATGTCACTCTCCAGGTCCCCAAATGTACCCATGCAAAAAATCGATCCGTAGCTTTGTTCCCGCGTGATTGACGGACTAACCAGCAAACACACTTTCGCATTTATAATATTAGTATGATTTCGCCTCCCTCTCTCTCGCACATTCTAATATTATCCTACTAATATTATAAGTTTGTGAGGATGTATGTATTGATGTTTGGACGGATGGATGTTTGTTACTCTTTCACGCCACAACGAATTAACCGATTTGGCTGACATTTGGAATGGAGATAGCTCATACCCAGGAATAACATATAGGCTTTTTATCCTGGAAAATTACCGAGTTCCCGCGGGAATTAAAAAACCTTAATTCACGCGGACGAAGTCGCGGGCATCATCTAATTTTCAATGATTGTAAAAATCTCAGATACTGTTAATAAAATGTGGTCAATTACGGTTAACAAGAACGGTAAACGAAATGTGCGAGAGAGAGGGATGTGAAACGTAATAGAACAGAATATGTTTTTATTCAAATACACTTTTTTACAAGTGCTTTTGAATCGTCGATGAGTCTACCACTGGTTCGGAATGCCGTTCCTGCCGAGAAGAACCAGCATGAAACTCGGTGGTTGCTCTTTTCAAAACAAGTTTACAATTATAGCAATAATAGTATCATAACCAAATGACTATTTTAAACGTCTCTTTCAGACAGTACCAACACTGAAGCAAAGACTTAGGCATCCCTAATTTAGACTTAAAATTTATTTTTTAATTTGATAACTGACTAACTGACTAACTGACTAACTGACTAACTGAGAGAAGGTAGTTGATGAATTCTCGGAAAGACGTGTTTTATAACGCTCGGCAAAAATAAATCGTTTAAAATAATTAATTGTTGTTTACGGTCTACTTAAGTTGTGAAATTGCATTCAGCTTCATAAAATATAAACATTTAGTGAAGAACGCGAGTGGCAGAGTTATTTTAGTGTATAAGTTAATCAAATTATCTGGTTACGGGTGCGGCGGTTTGCTAACGTCGTGACAATGAAGTGTCTTGCTTGCCCAAAGGAGCTACGCAAAGACGACCTCATAAACTGTGTGGCCTGTAATGGCAAGTACCATTATCAGTGCTTAAATATGACCTCGTCTTTCTATAAAGAGCAATATGTAAGCATCAAGAAATCATGGCGCTGCCCGTCATGTGAAAACGTCACTACGAGGCGCAAGGGTACTGACACACCGGTGAGACAACAATTTGTGACCTCTGACACAATATCACAGCTCGATATGTCTTGTGATGACTTGACGGGTCATATGGCAAGCGATAATATTAGTGAACGTCCTACTCAAATCGAGGCCCAATTGGGAGTTATTTCGTATCAACAGTTCGCCTCTCTCCTGGATTCGAAACTTGAAGATATGAAAGCCTGCTTAACAAGAGAAATTCATAATCAAATAAGCTGTGCTCTTGAGAAATTGAAATCCGAATTCACAATGACAACAGACTTCTTATCCAATCAAATTAGTGATCTCAACCAGGAAGTAAATAGTTGTAAAAATAAATTTAAGGACTTAGAAAATGAAAACTCTACTTTAAAGAAGTCAATTAATCAACTTCATATTGAGCTAAACGCCAGGGAGCAATCAAACTTGGCCAACGACATTCAAATCACGGGAATCCCAGAATTTGAAAATGAGTCTCTGACCCACATCGTTACCACAGTTTCAGCTAAGATAGGCCTTAAGATTGAGGCACAAGATATTGTCAGTTCGAGCAGAGTCGGTCCAGCGAGCTGCTGACCCATCAAGTGCAGCACATTCCTTTCGTTCGCGACCTGTTGTCGTGCGACTTATGCGTCGCACCACTCGTGATGAACTGCTTAAAAACGCGCGTGTCCGTCGCGGCACAACTACGAGTGACCTCGGCCTGCCGTCGCACGAGCCCAAGCGATTCTATATTAACGAAAGGCTTACAAAAACTAACAGGCAGATCTTTGTCAAGGCGCGAGACGCTGCTCGTACGGCAAAATGGAGATTTGTGTGGACAAAACAGGGCAGAGTGTACGCCAGACGCTCTGAGTCCTCTGACGTACTTCTATTGCAAACGGAAAGTGACGTCGATAAAATATTATGCGGTCATGATACTCCTCAGATTGTTGTATAATTGCACTAGTTCTTATTTTCTTTATTCTTATTACAATAGGAAGGAAACGATTGCTTCGTCGTATAATTATTATGTTTTAATTATTTTACTAACATTAATTGATTTATCTTGTTTAAACAATGGGCCTCTTCTTGTTGACAGATATTTAGACATTGTTAAGGTAACTTTCTGTATGCACTTTATATATATACTTAATATACTCACAGCTTTTCGAATAATACCTACTTGCAAAGTCCTGTTAATTATATTGGTTAATTGTTTTTTTTGGGTTGTATGCATGGATATAATATTTCTTTGTTTGCCTCTGTTTCTATTTGCTAATTTGATGAATAAATTGGTGTATAAAAAGTTTGTATTTCACGCTTGTGTTTTTTCCAAAACACATAATGTGGAGATAAAGCCTTTGACTTGTAACAATATGCAAACTACTTTTGTCTTTTTATTTAGCAAACATTCAATGTATAATATTGTAACTTGTAACAACATTGTAACTTTTTTGTATTTGTATATTTATTTAACAAACATAATTTTTTTATTATTACTTTGTACTATGTTATGTCTATATTTGTTTCTGTTTCTACTTGCTAATTTGATAAGTAAAGTGTATAATAAGGTTGCATTTCACATTTGTTCTTTTTCTAAAATAAAATCAACATTGCCACATTCCTTGGATATGTCTCATATAACACATAATGTGGAGATGGGACCATTGGCTTTTAACAATACGCTGACTTCTTTTGTCTTTGTATTTAGCAAACATTTAGTGTATAATATTATAACTTGTAACATTGTAATTTTATTGTATTTATATATAATTATACTTAAGAAACATAATTTTTATATTAATTGTTACTATGTTGCATGCCAATGGAAAGCATTATATGGAAGGTATTATTATTTAGTTTTGTATAATTTTAAAAGTTAATAAGTCTAAATTTCTTAAATTGGGTTTGTTCAACGCAGGTTCACTTGCTACTAAACACGACGAGTTCACAGTTGCATCACATTCCCATAAACCTGACATTTTGGCTATAAATGAAACATGGATCAAAATAGGCGAAGATGCGCGGGCACCTGTTGTTCAGGGTTACAAACTCATTCACCTACCACGATCACCGAAAGTTAGGTCACGAGGGGGTGGTGTGGGATTTTACGTTAGACAAGGCCTTAAGATTCGCAAGTGTGTACACCCGCCAGGACCTGCTGAGGTTGAACAGATGTGGTTATCGCTTAGTATAAATCTACACCATATCTTAGTAGGTACTGCTTACAGGCCGCCTTGGCTTGACTTGGACACATTTCTTGATACACTTACGGAATCAGTTTTGTTCTTCAACAACTTCGATGAAATTTGTAGGAGACTTTAACGTCAACTTATTAAATAGTGGCAGCTGCAGTTCTCAACGACTAAATAATTTTCTAACCTGTACAAGTCTACAAAACTATGTTACAGGACCCACACACTTCAATACCCATAGTAATACTCTCATAGATATTTTTTGTGCAAACATTCCAATTATTAATCTTAAAATTCATCATAACCCTGAACTTGGTGGCCATGCTATGATTATAGCAGAAGTTAAAATAAAAAAGCCTAAGATACCATCAAAACGCGTAACCTATCGCCCGATAAAGAGAATCAACATGGTAGAATTTAATAAAGACCTCGAGAACGTAAACTGGCATGCTATTATCAACGATGTCAGTGTTGACCATATGGTGGAGTCATTTAACAAAATAATTTTAAATATTTTCAATAAACACGCACCTATAACAACATTCCAAACAAAAGATCAATACAGCCCTTGGTTGACCAGCAATGTTCGTCTCATAATGAAACTGCGTGATGAAGCTCATACAAAATACAAAGCGTGTAAGACAGATAACAAAAAACGCGAATACAAAGAGCTAAAATATCTTTCTCATTTTAGCGCTCTCAGTGAAAAAAAAGCTTATTATGATCATCATATAAACCTACACCTGCGCAATTCGAGTTACTTATGGAAAAATCTGAAAAAACGTGTCTTACCTAATTTCAAAAATACTTCTGATCTTCCAGAACAATTTGATAACCCGAATGCAATAAATGACCATTTCTTAAACATACCTGGTAATAATAGTATTGACGAGTCCTTGTTGGCACACTTTGTGTCACAGAAATTTTCCGCGGATAGTAGCTTTCAAATCAAAACAGTTCATGAAAATGTTGTTGCAAAAATTATATTAGGGATCAAATCAAATGCGCAAGGGATAGATCAGGTTAATATGGATATGATTGTTCTCACATTATCCACTACCCTTAACGTCATTACAGCTATAGTTAACAAATCTATTCTGTCTTCGAAATTTCCTTCACTTTGGAAAACAGCTCTAGTCTTACCTTTGCCTAAAATTAACAACCCTGAAGATATAAAAGACTTACGCCCAATAAGTATTCTTCCATATATTTCTAAGATACTTGAAAAAGTTATCTACAATCAAGTTATTAAGTATTGCGAGGACAATAATATTTTACCGTATTTTCAATCGGGTTTCAGGAAACATCGTAGCACATCTTCTGCTCTTTCTGACGTTATTGATAACATACTCACTTTTCAAGATTCCGGTAAGGGTAGTTTTCTTGCGTTGTTGGACTTTTCACGAGCGTTTGACTCAATTAATATAAAACTAATGCTAGCCAAATTATCGTACTACGGATTTTCCTCAAGTACTGTTAAATGGTTCGCTAGCTACCTTATGGACAGAACGCAACAAGTGGTTATCCGGAAAAATGATGGAAATGACTTGGTATCTTCACTTAAAGCTGTCAATAGAGGGGTCCCACAGGGTTCCATTTTGGGACCACTATTATTTATATTATATTCTGCCGACATAATCAACTGCATAGAAAACTGTCAGTATCATTTATATGCTGACGACCTTCAAGTATATGTACCTGCTGATCACGAAGACGTTAGTTCTGCAATTAACCAGATGAACAAGGTTCTAAACAACATCTCACGATGGTGTCAACAAAATGCTCTTATCCTTAATCCCCTTAAGTCTAAATTTATGGTCATGGGTACTAAGAAGCAAGTCAGTAAAATACTAGTCCAGCAACCAAAACTCTGCATTGACGGAGTAAACATTGAACATGTACATGAAGCACGTAATCTTGGACTGCGAATGGATGAAAACTTACGCTTCGAAGAACACGTAATTGATCTTGCCCGGAACTGTTTTTATAGACTTAAAGTTCTGTATAAGATTAGGCCTTACATTAGTATTAACCTCAGAATTAAACTTTGTGACACACTAATTTTGTCAAAATTAAATTATTGTTTAACAGTTTATGGACCATGCTTGCTAAGTAAATCGTGGCGATTACTTCAGCGCGTACAAAATGCTTGCGCTCGTTTTTGTTTTCCTATTCCGCCAAGATCACACGTTACTCCTTTTTTAAATGAACACAATATGCTAAAAATGAAAAACAGATATAATTTACTTTTAGGCACTCTATTGTTCGGTGTTGTTAAATCCCAAAAACCTGAATATCTGTATTCGAAATTGAAATGGCGCGAGCCAAGCTTTGGGCTTAGGGCGATGGTGCCACTTTTATCAATGCCACGCCACCGGTCGGCAGCATTTCGTGGCAGCTTTAAATATCTTGCCACGAAATGCTGGAATGACATCCCTCCACCTTTTCGCAATGCAAGCTCTAAATTTGTTTTCAAAAAACTTTTCAGAGAACAGTTATTAATAACACAAAAAAACGAATAATCATATTAAAATACATAGTAAGATAGCCGTGGTAGTACATTTACAAATAATAAATTTAAAAAAAAAAAAAGGAAAGGACATTATCGATTCAATTTTATAATACAATTTATATTTTACCTAATAAGTTATTTTCATATGTATAATATTTATTTACTTTAAATGACTACCCTCTTATTCGGGCCCTAGCAGAATATCAGCGCTGTGGTTACATATGTATCCACAGCATTTAGCTGAGCTAGAACCCTTTCATTGGCATGACACATAGTAGACACTAGTTAAGTTAGATTGTAATTACTTTCTGTTTTTCCATTTTCATGTGTATTTCCATTTTGTTTCTTATATTTTGTTTTCTTGTCAATGAATAAATAATATTCTATTCTATTCTATTCTATTCTAACTAGGTATGTTTTAGTGCTTTGATAAAATGCGATTTACGATAAACCTGAACCCGCTGTAACTTAAGATAAAATTAATCTCTGTAGGTAACAAGTCAAACATGGCCACGGTGGAATGATATCATTGTAATGGCGGAAATTTTGCTTATTTTGATTCTTTGAGAATAGTACAAAACAAATACAAACGTGTCGAACTCAAAATCCTATTATAGGTACCCAAAAGTCAGATTTGGCTATAATATAACAAGTGTATGTGTTAATATTTTTTTAAATATACATATTAAAAAACTTGATAGGTGTCAAGGGACACCCGAATGGAACGTAGTTCCTTTCGATTACATTATGTTCGGTATTTTCGCGATACAACATTGTGTCTCGGTAGCCTAAAAGTTCAACGTCGATGGGGTTCGAATCCCAGCTCGACAGACCGAATTTTCCATTTTCAATTTTATTTTAAACAATTTCTACATGTGGAACCTTTCCCTAATACAATGCAAATACCGAATACAATGCAAAATTCACATTCAACAAAAAAGTGTCGGTTTCAAAATTATGTCGAGTGTCGGTTCCTTAATTTTTTCCGTCTAGCCCCCTTCCGTACCGCGCGATAAGGAACTACGTTCCAACAAGCTTTTACTAGTTGGCTACATCATCAGAACCTGGACATCATCTAGGACAAGATTACTTGTCAAGACGAATCAAACGAGCCCAAAATCAATAGGCTTACGTCGTTTTTTTACAGAGTTCCAGTAACCATATTCCAGCTCCATCATCAGATCAGCTCTATGTCACAATCATATTACATTGTCATCCGATTTACATATACGTGCACAGCTCAATCGGAAACCGGGAAGTGGTTCTAATTCTTCCTGCAAGATTTGATCTTGAAATACATGCATACACATTAATTGCAAGGTAAATGCAAGGAAGCAGTGATAGCCTAGTGGTTGGGACTGTGGTCTCCTATTCGGGGGGTCGCAGGTTCGATCCCGGGTACGCACCTCTGACTTTTCGGAGTCAAGTGCGTTTAAGCAATTAAATATCACTTGCTTCAACGGTGAAGGAAAACATCGTGAGGAAACCTGCACACCACACCTGAGAGTTCTTCATAGTTCTTGAAGGAGTGTGAAGTCCACCAATTGGCATTGGGCCAGCGTAGTGGACTATGGCCTATAACCCTTCTCTGAGAGGAGACCTCGCTCAGTAGTGAGCCGTTGATGGGTTGCTAATGATGATGATGATGATGATGCAAGGAGAATAAAAGCTTCTAAATAATATCATATTATTGTGTCTTACTTTTTAAGATGTTTCTTTTATATGATTGTGTTGAAGTCATGATTAATTTTGTTTTTGTATACCCTGTAATATTACATTCAGATCCTAATGGGGCCGCCATGATAATGGCCATTAAATAAAAAGAACCCTTTATTTTTACAGTCGGAAAAAAATGTCCTTCAGCGCTGGGAAACAACAGTGACAAAGATAACTTTTATGATAAGTTTTCGGTATAAATTTCACAGGAATTCCCCTCGTGCTTCCCACTGAAATTTGTTATTGCTCATTGCATATGGAGCATGTACCGGCGTGTATTGCATCGAGTTTTGTATATTAAACTATTTGCATTTCATACGCGTGTTGCTTTCGACCTAGAAAACTTAGAATTTAGCTAGATTTTGCTTATTTTCCATCTAATCTAAGCTTGTGTCACGAGTAATAGCTGGTTGAGTTTGTTTAGGGTTTCTTTTCGGTTGGGTGCGTTTGGAACTTTCTTAACTCTAATTTATAAGAAGTGCACATCTCTATAAAGTATCGACTTTGATTCATACTTCCATTTGTATGGGGCGCGCTCAGAACTGCTCTTGGGTGGGTCAAATCATTCTCCAAATTAACCGCGGTGTCCTGAGTTAAAGTTCCTTTACAAGATGACAACCCCGAGTTATTGAGTTTTCTTTATTTAGAGATATCAAATAACCAACACTGGTAGTATTAGCTGGCAGAGAACTACTCTTGAAATGATCAGAACAGAACACCACCTACGATAGCGCCAGTACCCAGTGGCTACCAGGCCTCTTCTCGCCGGAGATCATCAGACCACCAAGTGGGGCTTCTACCAACAATGCGCTTCGTGATGTCGGGTCGCCATTCCAGCACGTTGGAGCCCAAACGCCCATTAGTTCTTGGAGCCATGTGCCCCGCACATAGCCACTACAGCTTCGCGACTCGATAAGCTATGTCGGTAACTCTGGTTCTCCTGCAGATTTCCTCATGACTGATTTGATCCCGCAGGGATAACAAATAACCTCTGCATCCCTACTAAAGACTCAAACAACCTTAAAACTCAAATACTGTCAGCTAAACTTTCGCGAGAGCCTGTGGTTATATTTGTATGTTATATTATACACAATTATCCAGGTTCTAGAAGCGTATATTCAGTACACAATGCGAGGCTGGGTTGCAAACTCGATTTCGCATTTCCAAGGTTCATAAACTAGGTCGCAGCTCGAACAGCATATAGTTTGTTAGTTACTCTATTTGACAGTGTACTTGTTTTGAAATAATTGAAACCCCTGTTTAAACTGATACCAAGAAAGACAAATGTTCTTTATACGACCCGTGCTATGTTTGGAGTTAGGTAGGTATGTTTTTATTGATGAAAACATGAAACATTTATCATTTATTTATTCCTTGCATTCCAACTTATAATACATAATACATAATATTTACATTAGAACCCCGTTGGGGCACAGCAATTACTAGTTTAAGTAGAGAGATGGACACCGTTATTTTTCTTCAAAAAAATCTTTTATTTTATAGTACGCTTTTTCTATCAGAAACATTTTTAAAGAATTGATAAAAGCTGTATCACTCCTCATTTCTTTTATGTGGTTTGGGATACTATTATATATTTTTACGCACATACTCCAAGATATAATGTGAGACTCATACCTAATATTGTATTTTCATCATCATCATCAGCAACACATCAACGGCTGACTACTGAGGGCAGGTCTCCTCTCAGAGAAGGGTTATTAGGCCATAGTCCACCTCACGCTGGCTTAATGCGAATTGGCGGAATTCAAACACCTTCGAGAACATTACGGAGAACTCTCAGGTGTGCAAGTTTCCGCACAATGTTTTCCTTCACCGTTGAAGCATGTGATCCTAATAATATTATAAATGCGAAAGTTTGTGAGGATGGATGGATATTTGGATGAATGGATGTTTGTTACTTTTTCACGCCACAACAAAAATTTTTTCTGGAAATGGAGATAGCTCATATACCCAGGATTAAAACATAGGCTACTTTTTATCCCGGTAAATTACAGAGTTCCCGCGGGATTTAAAACCATAATCCACGGGGATGAAGTCGCGAGCATCATCTAGTAAATTACAATAATATTGGATGATTGCCTAGTGATTAGATTTCTGCTTTCATGTAGAGCGTCCACAGTTCGATTTTAGGCGCGTATCTCTGAGCGCTTTTAAATATCACTACGCCGACGATGTTATAATGTGTGGAGCTGAGAAGATTTTGCTTTATAAATAAATGTTATGAAATAGCCTGAAGAAAAAGAAATTTATAGAAGCCGAATGCCGATAGAAGTAAAAACTAGATTTGCTAATAATTAAAAACAAATAAGAAATGCGCATTATCACGATTTCGTGAGTGAAATTCGAACCTGCGACATCATACATTAAACTGTAAGGAAGGCGGCTGCTTGCCCGCTGCGCTGTTCAAGGTTGCTTGGGCACTTCTAAAATGTTGAACGCTTACTGAAATCTCCAGATGACGATTGTGAACGTGACGATGACGGGAAATCCATGTTTTTTGCTCACCTAAAAAAGTACTCAACGCGCCTAAAGAAGTTTTCACTTCAAAAATTACTTTTAGTGCCTAACTCCCACTAGCATAACTTTTTAATAGCTTCTATGTTCTTATGTTATGAACAAGTGCCTAATTTGTGTTTTTATAAAACTTTTTGTAACTTGCCTCGAAGGTAGAAAACATCCTTTGTGAAAACAAAACAATCTGCTAATTTCAAGAGGTTTTATTTTTTTAGGCCCATATAAATTAGAAGAATAATATTGTAGCACTGTTACAACTTTTATGAACTTTTGAAGTTCACAATCATTTTTGTGCCCCTAAGGATATTAACGTTAAGCATTTTACCTTCTAATCATTATGCGGTTCAAATTACTACAACAGATTTTCTGAAAAAGAATAATCTTAACAAATTTTAATGATGTGAATTTGAACCATAAGTTTCAACAATATGTTACAAAATAATAATGTATTTGGGAAAAAAAGGTTATGAAAATGGCCTTTAGGCACATTCAAGTAGAATGGTTTTCGAACAAAAAAATATGGCATTTTTTGAGATCATTGTGATCCTTTACCCGCCCCCATACAGTTAAGCCAATGATTTGTGACTATACTGGGTTGACATTTTCGGCCATCCCAGCCCAAATAGGCAATTTTCGGGATAACATACCCAGACCATAATAATATCTTAGGTCAATCTCAGCAAACTTAATATAACTGAGATATCGTGTTAAACGCTTATTGAACCTTTATAAAACCTAATATAATATTATTATCATGACTTGGATGCACGTTTTTAGAGGTATTTGTTTTCTTTTCAAGAGACTTCTTTAAATAACTTGTAACAAAGTTGCAAACATCAATAGTCTTCTATTTCTATTATTTATATATATATAAACTAGCTGACCCAGCGAACTTCATACCGCCAACTTATCTATATAAATAAAACAAATTGGTTCCCTCAAATATGGTCGAGCGAAGCAATGGCTGGATCAAGCGTCATGCTCGTGAGCGGGTGCCGCCAGCGGGAATGGGGCTACTTTCTGTCTGCCCGTCTTTTACATGAATTGAATTGTAGTACGTTTTGTTGAAATGTCATATTCTATTCTAACAAAGATGCACGGGTTAAATCAGCTTGGCATCCAGCTGCCCACAAGATAGTATAAAAACTTATTACAATGTAATAGCTACTTATTAATATTGTAAAATGATTATTTTGAAAAGGGCAACTGCTGAGTTTCTTGCCGGCTCTTCTCAGCAGAATCCGCTTTCCGAACCGGTGGTAGAATCTTGACGAGTCATAAGAGCCACAGGTTGGCCTACATAAAATAAATAATTTTGAGTTTGAGTTTGAGTTTGAAATAAACTATCCCAATCCAAAAAAACTATCCTATCTTTTAAGTTGGACCAAATTACTGATAAAGGCAAAGATGACTGACTGACTGACTGATCTATCAACGCACAGCTCTAATGGACGGATCGGGCTGAAATTTTGCACACAGATAGCTATTATGACGTAGGCATCCGCTAAGAAAGGATTTTTGAAAATTCCAACCCCAAGAGGGTTAAACGAGGGTTGAAAGTTTGTATAAAAGTCCGTCATTTATCAAGTTATATCCATGAAACTTTAAATTTTGGGCGCTAAGCTAGTAGGCAATAAGCTTGTACAGTAAAATTTATAACGTAAATAGTAAAACCCCAAAATAACATCATAATAATTAATGTATAATCCAATTTCACGAACTATGTGCAGATTTGAATGTTCAGGAGGAGTTTGGCAGTCACGTCGTCCTACGTTAGCGAACTTGATGCGAACGCGATACGAACGATTTGGAAGCACGCTGATGGTAAAATTGTTAGTATGGATGCAAATCTATAGCAGTTACACAGATGCTTCATAATTGTCGATCGAATAAACAAGTATCCATGAAAGAGAAGGTGTTCGCGCCATGTACCTGTCCATAATTCCTTGTTCCATGGTCGTAGCGCTGGCAATCTCTTTGGCTCGCAATGAAGTTGACAGATACTTAGTTCTAAACTTGCCGCTCTTTTGGGGCGTGGTTTTTGCAAGTTCCTTTGGTTTTTGACAGCTAAATTTCACGTATTCACGAAAACCCGGGTCGCGCGCACCGTTTGCTGGTTTTGGGTGTCTAAATTTAGTTTACTTTACGGTTTAATTGCGCCGTCAAGCGGTCTATGTGTCGACCTAGCTAGTTGCATAATTGTTGTGCATAAGTGTGTGTGATTAAGGTTTTGGACCCAACTAGTGACAAACCAAGTGTACAGTGCTACGCCAGCCCAACGTCCACAGCTGCAGGCCATAACTAGCTGCCTGCCTGCTGCTGCGAGTGGCCTGAGAAGTTCACCTCACACTCAACCTCACAATATACTCACTCACATACTCACCACATATCACACCATCTCAGGCCGTACAAGGATTGACTGCTGCAAGGAAGGTCAGTGCAACCCTACCATCATTAAGTCACCACTACGTTGAGAACAGATCTGACCGCGGTGAAAGGCCCTTAGGGCAGCGACCCTGGACTCAGGTTATAGCTGATGGGCCCCTATACCTCGTGTTCCAGGCCTTGACTCGTTGGCCAAGCCGTTGGCCTCAACATTTGGTAGCAAGAGCGCGGTTAAATTGATTCCGCGGACAGATTTGGCATTACTGTGACTTAACTTGGCCGTTCTAGGGTTAACTCACTAATTGTAAACTTATCAATTTATAACTTATTGATACACAGGCTTATTGAGTTACTACACTAGCGGCACGCTATGATGGCCGGTTTGACGTTTGTCCGCTCATGAAGTTCCGTATTAATTGATAACGACTTTGAAGGAAATAATTGTATTACTTTATTGACGATAGTGATGTGCAGAGATTCATAAATTTTATCGAATGTAGTTTTAGGTTTAGGACTCAAAATTTATTTATTAAATTGATTTCTAAAATGTATACAAGTGTAGAAAAATCAGTTTGCACCATTTAAGGGGTGAATGTACTTGTGAATATGAACAATTTTCACTATGTGGACAAACCTCTGAAATCGCAAAAAAATATCAGCTGTTTCATACAAAAGGTAAAATTTTTATTTTTATATGATATATACCACAACTCGGCATTTGGTTTTCTAAATTGAAAATTTTTAAAAATGGAATCTAATACGATCGTCACATAGGATCGCTGGCTAGCACAACTACTACCTCCGGCAAACTCGCCTCAATGCTCAATGCAAAACAAAGCAGTTTCGAATTGACGTTGCTTCGAAAAGTATAAACTGTCAGTGCAATGCGATTGTGATATAGTTTTGACCTGGCTTTGGATTTCAAATATTGATACTGCATTACTGTTGACCCTTGCTCGTTAATTTGGACTCTGTTCAAGCCCTTTGTTGTGGATTTCGTCGATATGACCGAACGTACGCAGAGAACTGTTCTAAATAGTCAGACACGTGAGTTCGTAATACGCCTTCGTAACTATTTCGATCGTGAAGCTCAAAATGGAGGGCCAATTTTACCTATAACGTCAGTGGTTGAACGCGTAGCTGATGCGCTTAATATTGGACAACGAACTGTTAGACGGATAACTAAAAAAAAATATGGCGAGACTGGCACAGAAGAAAATAAACTTCACACACCAAAAAAGAGAAAACGAGCAAAACCAGTCGTAGGCATCGATAGCTTTGATGCCGATGCTATCCGAAGACATGTTTACGGCTACTATTTACAGAAGGAGTATCCAACAAGAAAAAAGTTGGTGCATTCACTGAAGGAAGCTGGATTATTCTTCGGTGGGGAAAGTTCTTTAACGAAGATTTTGAAGACCATTGGATTTCGATACAAAAAATGTAACAAACGCAAAATATTGATGGAAAGATTTGATATAGCGATGGCAAGGTATACTTTTTTACGGCAAGTGAAAGAAATCAAAAATTGGCAAAATGTTGTGTTCTTGGATGAAACATGGCTTAATGCTAACCATACTGTAGGCCGTTCTTGGAACGATGACACAGCAGCATCTACTTCCAAAGTTCCTGTAGGAAAAGGATCGCGACTTATAATTTGTCACGCCGGAACCATCAACGGGTTTGTCGAAGGTTCTCTCATGGCTTTTGCGTCAAAAACCACTGGAGACTATCATGAAGACATGAATGGAGAAAAGTTTACTGAATGGTTTACCTCAATGTTGTGTAGCCTCCCTGAACCATCTATTATAATTATGGACAACGCCCCATACCACTCGATGCAAATTGACAAGCCACCTGCCCAATCCCAAAAGAAAGCTGATATCGTCGCATGGCTTCGTAAAAATGGCGTAGATGCAAACATGAATATGTTAAAAGCGGAATTAGTACGTCTTTTAAAAGAAAACAAACCAACCAAGATCCGATACGTCATTGACGAAATAGCATTAGAACATGGGCACAGAGTTATACGGTTACCGCCTTACCATTGTGAGTATAATGCGATTGAGTTGGTGTGGGCTCAAATTAAGGGATATGCTGCAAGACACAATACAGAACCCCCATTTACCACAAAAAAATGCTAAAATTATTAGAAGAAGCTTGTGAACATGTGACTAAAGGAGACTGGGAAAAGGTTGTGAATAGAACTGTTAAATTAATAAGGGAAGATTATGAAAGAGATGTGAAAATAGATAATATTATAGAAAACGAACATATAATTATTAATGTAGGTGATGATAGCAGTGACGACAGTGAAAATAGTAGTATGGACGAATCTGATTAATTATGGCCTTTTGTGGCACCTTTTTTGGTATCTTTTGTATTCATATGTTTCTTGTGTGCATATAAAGTATGTATATTCATTTTCATTCAAATATTCAGTTCGTTCAAATAAATTAAATAAACATATACATTTTTGTTTTATTAAACCTATTTAATCAGGTACAAAAACAAAACTTAATTGTTTTTTGTTCGAGAATAAATTGACATTCCACATCACTATTGTAATGTGTCAAACCGGCCTTCATAGCGTGCCGCTAGTTTAGTACATAGCCTACCTTGTCACATGTAGGCCTGTATAATGATTGCAATTATTGAGATTTTGTTTTGTTAATTTTTGTTGATTAATAATTAATAGTATCTAATTGTTGTTTGTGGCCCGTAACTGGCCAACAGTTAGATGTAGATTGTAATAAATAAACTTAATATTAATATAATTTGATAATTGTAGGTTCTCAACCAACCAATTTGTAATTTGCAGTGCCTAGTATGAGTCTAGTGGCTTAGTACGGGTAATTAAAAACTTAATTTTTCTTTTATCTTAATTTATGTTATTGATTGACTTAACATAAATTGTTGATAGCTTAATTTGTATCTTTTGGAACTTTTAACCAACAAATACTTTGTTTGTTTACTAAAACCCCTCGTGGTTAGGTAACAGAGTAGTTTGTTTGATGTATTTAAAATAAATAATTCTTGTTTTAAAGTAAATAATTCTAATTAATAAATAGTATTTAAGTAGTAATTTGTTTGTGTTTAAAGTGGGTAATTCTTGTTTGATTATTAATTTGTTTGGTTGAAGTTGAAACATAACTTGTAACAAATAACTTTGTTTTGATTTTGTTATCTATTTGTTGTAACTACCTTTATTTAAGTTGTTTTGTACCTACCTAAGATGGCAGCCCACAAAAAATTGAGCGTGCAAATTCAATCAGAGCTGCGTTGGGCTGCTACAGTCAACGCCTTGGTAGGCCGGGTGGACCGGGCATCCGCACTGCTCCAGCGGTGCGAGCAGGTGCGGACCAGGCAGGCGGTCGTCGAAGAGACCTTCCGAGACCTCATGGCATTGGAGCTACCTCCGGAATCGCTGGAGTCCTCAGTGCGGGACTACGAACAGTTTTTTGAGCTGACAGACGGTCTGGTGGAGGAGGCCGCGAGGCTCAAGAAGGAGGCGAGAATGAGCTCTATTCTTGAGTCTCCCACCAGACCCACCACGCAGCCTGCGTTACAGGGCAAGTTGCCAACAATAAACTTGCCCCACTTTTCTGGCAACCTGAGCGATTGGCTAGGCTTTCTCAGCCTCTTTGATAGCCTGGTGGACGCGAGAAGGGACCTGTCTCCCTGCCAGAAACTGGCCTATCTACTCTCTTCCCTGCAGGGAGAGGCTCTGGGTTTAGTTAGCCACCTAGACCTCTCCGAGGAGAGTTATACCACCGCGCGGGAACTACTGACTCGGCGGTATGCAGACACACACGTGGCACAAATTCTAGCGCTGCCACGTGTCTATGGGGTGTCCCATTTAAGAGAATCACTCTTAAATCCACTGATTGTAGCCTGCAACGCTCTTAAGCGTTTAGAGCTTCCCGTGGACCAGTGGTCCTTCCTTTTATTACACATTGTGTTGTCCCGCCTACCTCCCGAGTTGAAACTGCGTTTTGAGCAAAGGTATGGTGGGGACGGGGCCAGCTATCTGCCCCCCTTTTCGGACCTTTTAAAGTTCCTTGAGGAAGAGTGCCGGCAGGCTGATAACTCTGGTATTGCTGGTCCTTCAAGGACCCCAGAGCGGCCTGCCCAGCTGAGGAAGGAAAAGGGTCACACTGGCGTCCCTGGTAAAAGGGCCTCCGACCGGAGACCAATGCCCGTTTACACTGGACTTGCTGCCACTGAACCCGCCCCCTGTAACTATTGCAGGCGTCCAGGCCACCGGGTGCTTTCTTGCCCCCAGTTTCTCTCTAAGCGGATCAAGGATCGAAGGGGCATTGCACGAGACCGCCACTGGTGCTATAGCTGTCTGGGAGCTCACATGCAACGGGACTGCCAACAGCAACGGCCATGCCCAATTTGTAGGGGTAACCACCTGGAGATTTTGTGCGCCAACAAAAATGGTGTTGGCCGCCGGGTGGAGAGTGAGGGCGCGCCCCGCACGGGCGGGGGCGCTCTTACCGATCGCTCCCCGGATTACTTGCGTCGGTCTCCTGATCAGGGCCATGAATCCCGACGCGTCCGGATTTCGACCCCGCCTATGGGGGCTTCACCCCCCCGTGAGGGGGGCGCCAACCCCCCTCGACGTTCTGATGGCAGATTTGTGGCGGCTCCGTCTACGGTTCAGTCTGCCCGCTATTCACCTCCGCTTCATGAGTGGCCACGCCTCGAACGCCGCCCACCTCGAGCGGGTCGACAGCCTTACTACGTCCTACCGACCTCAGCCCGTATGACTAGGCCCGTGCTGCCGCCACGAGATGACGCATGGGTTTACCCAAATGGAGGTCCGTCCCCCTCACCTTTGGAGGTCCCCCCTGAGTCTCAATATGAGATTCCCCGGTTAGAGGACCGGTTTGATGAGGACGACCACCAATAGGTAGTTGCCGCCCTAGCCCCCACCACAGCAACTTCTCCTGAGACCTTGAATCTCCGGCAGTCCGTCTGTCATTCTTTTGCCGACTGTCTCAGTGAAGGTATTCAACCCGAAGGGTGAATTTTTAATCGTTCGCGCCCTTTTGGATTCGGGTTCACAGCGCTGTATTGCTTCTTCTCGTTTGGTGGGTGAGCTAGGGCTCCCTTGGAGTCCTCGAACAGGACGGGTGATAGGTATCGGGGGTATAGAGCCCTCGACTCCTAACGGGGAAGCGGAATTAATGTTTGGCCCCGTTACGGGCAATCTTAGGGTCTTGGTCAAGGTGTCAGTCCTTGACAATATCTTAGGCCCCCTACCGCAGGTCCGAATAGCTGACGCTGCGGTGTCCTGTGCATCAGGCCTAAACCCAGCTGACCCCCACTGGACTGAACCCGGTCCTACGGACCTTTTGTTGGGTTCCGATGTGTTGGGCCTGGTCTTGTCAGGGGAAATTAGGGTTTTGCAGAAGGACGGCCTATGTGCCATGTCCACTATATTCGGTTCTAGCTTTTTTGGACCCGTGCTATGGTCTTCGGACCTACCGGTGCTGGACCAATTGCAAGCAGCCGGCTTGACGCTGTCGGACGTGGTCCAGCGCTTTTGGGAAGTTGAGGAGCCGCCGCATGCCGCACGAGTTGACCCTCTTGACCTTGAATGTGAGTTGTTTTATCAAAACAACACAGGCCGCCGTGTTGATGGGCGATTTGTAACTCGCTTGCCCTTTCTCGCTTCTCGCCCCCCGCTTGGTCAATCGCGGGCCTTGGCGGAAAAGAGGCTCTTGTCTATGGAACGGCGCATGCGGCGCGACTCCACCTTCCGCTCCAAGTACGTTGAATTTATGCGCGAGTACGAGGGCCTGGGGCATATGTCACCATCCAATTTTGATTGGCGCGCACACGAGCACTACTTCTTACCCCACCATGCCGTCTTGAAGACCCCTGGGGGGAAAATTCGAGTGGTTTTTGACGGCTCCGCGGCCACATCCAACGGGGTGACATTGAACCAATGCTTGCACTCCGGTCCTAAGCTGATCAAGGATATCTCCGATATCCTCACGCATTTCCGCCGGCATCAAATTGTTTTCGTAGCTGACATCAAGATGATGTTTAGACAGTCGATGGTACATCGCGATGATCGGAGATACCAAATGATTCTGTGGCGCGAAAATCCTAATGAGCCAATGCGTGTCTTTGAATTGAACACCACGACCTATGGACTCAAGTCAAGCCCCTATATTGCTATCAGGACCTTGTTAGAACTAGCTAACCGGGAGCGGCTGAATTACCCTCGCGCATCAGCCACCTTGGAATCGTCAGTCTATATGGACGATATTTGCACGGGAGCCTCGAGCGTTGAGGAAGCTCTGACTCTTCGCGATGAATTGATTGCAATACTGAAGTCCGGAGGTTATGAGTTGGGCAAGTGGCTGTCCAACTCCCCTCACGTCTTGAAGGATCTTCCGGGAAAGGATCAGCAGGATCCTCATATTTTTGAAAATCCCGAAAATCCCAATTTGCTGACGGTCCTTGGAATACAGTACCAGCCCGTCCAAGACGTTTTCACCTACCGGGTCAAATTAGACCCACCTTCTAAGGTCTGGACTAAGCGTTCCGTATTGTCTACGGTTGCTCGCACCTTCGATCCCAATGGATGGATCACTCCCGTAATATTTTTGGCTAAATGTTTCCTCCAGAAGCTTTGGATTGCTGAACTCGGTTGGGACGAACCACTCCCTGGGAAGTTATTGAAGGAGTGCAACTCCCTTGTGTCTTCACTTCCTGAAGTTAACCGAATTTCCATGCCTCGACGCTTCCTACCAACAGGAAGGTGTCATGCCAGTCTCCACGGGTTTTGCGACGCCTCCGAACGAGGATACGCCGCCGTGGTATATTTGAGGACTGTCGATGTCGCCGGTGAGGTCGCGACGCATCTCGTCTTGGCAAAAAGCAAGGTGGCCCCTATTCGGTCACGGTTAACTATCCCGAAATTAGAATTGTCTGGCGCCGCCCTTCTGGTACGCCTCTTGAACCACGTCCGCTCCTCTTTGGCATCTGCGGTCGATCTGACCGACGTTTATGCTTGGACGGACAGTGAGATTGTCCTTTGCTGGCTACGAGCCGCGCCTCACAACTTAGAGGTCTTTGTTGCGAATCGGGTCTCCCAAATTCAGAGCTCTGCAGTACCGGTGATTTGGAGACACGTACCCGGGGAACTGAACCCGGCCGATTGCGCCTCCTGCGGCTGTGAGGCCTCTTCACTGGTCCACCATCACCTTTGGTGGGATCCAAGTTGGCTATCCCAATCCGAGACGACTTGGCCTCAAAATAGGTTTTCCGCTCCCGAAGTATTGCCGGGCTTAAGAGTCGGAGTGGTTGAGGATAAACAGATCCCCGACTTGAACTTTCTTTTGAACCGTTACAGTTCCCTTGATAAACTAATTGGTGTTACCGGTTGGATTCGACGTTTTATCCATAATGGGCGGAATTCAGAAAATAAAAATTTGAGTCCTGTGCTTTCCCCTCTTGAACGCCAAGACGCCCGGAACTACTGGGTGCGTGTGGTTCAGGTGGAGCATTTTTCATCCGTGATTGACACTCTAAAGAGAGGTTTAGTTTTGAAGGGCCCCCTTGCTCGCCTAAGCCCTTTTTTGGACAATAACGGAATGCTACGCGTTGGAGGACGCCTCAAGAATTCCAATCTGCCCTATGGTGCTCGCCACCCCCTTTTGCTACCTAAGGACGGCACCTTTGTCAAATTGCTAGTGACACACTACCATCTTAAAAATGCCCACGCTGGTTGTAATGCACTCTCGGCTATTTTACAGTGCGAGTTTTGGATTCTGGCAGGGAGACGCACCATCCGGAACGTCACTTTCAAATGTATTCCGTGTTACCGCTTGAAGGCTAATACTTCACAGCCGATGATGGGTGATCTGCCCTCCGACCGCGTTCTAGCCACTCGACCCTTTGCTGGGGTTGGCACTGATTTTGCTGGCCCGTTTGCCATCAAGAGCTCCAACCTCCGCAACGCCAGATCGCTCAAGGCCTACCTCTGCGTTTTTGTATGTCTCGCTACCAAGGCGGTACATTTAGAACTTGTGAGTGCCTTAAGCACTGAAGCTTTTGTAGCCACGCTAGGTAGATTTGTCTCTCGTCGAGGATTGCCTGACCTGATTCGCACGGATTGCGGCACAAATTATAAGGGCACTGATAGATATTTAAAAGAGATTGTCGAATTCCTGTCTAGCAATAAGATTAGATTAAGTACAGCATTGTCCAAGATGGGGGTAACCTGGAAGTTTGACCCCCCAGCTTGCCCTCATTGGGGTGGAATATTCGAAGCTGTGGTTAAGGTGGCCAAGACTCATCTCCGGCGCGTTATAGGCGAAACTGTTTTAACCTTTGAAGAACTCGCCACCGTGTTTTGCAAAATTGAGGCTGTACTCAATTCTCGGCCACTCTGTCCCCTTTCATCTGACCCAAATGACCTGGAGGTCTTAACTCCCGGTCATTTTCTGATTGGTCAGCCCCTTAACGCTCTACCCGAATACCCCTTCAGGGACGTGAAGGTCTCACGTTTGTCCCGGTTTGAGCTGCTGCAACAGATGACTCAGAGTTTTTGGCACCGTTGGTCACTAGAGTATTTGCATCTTTTGCAGCAGCGGGTTAAGTGGGCTGACAAATCTGATCCACCCAAAGTTGGTGACCTAGTCCTGATTAAGGAACCTAATTTGTTGCCTTTATACTGGCGCCGTGGGCGCATTCTTAAGCTGATCTACGGGTCTGATGGGGTTCCCAGGGTTGCCGAGGTAATGGTCGGAGACTCTGTCTTGCAGCGAGCCGTTTGCTCCTTATCACGTTTACCCATTTACAAGTAAGTGGTCGTAAATCCTTACGGCCACGGGCGGGGGGGTTGTTCGCGCCATGTACCTGTCCATAATTCCTTGTTCCATGGTCGTAGCGCTGGCAATCTCTTTGGCTCGCAATGAAGTTGACAGATACTTAGTTTTAAACTTGCCGCTCTTTTGGGGCGTGGTTTTTGCAAGTTCCTTTGGTTTTTGACAGCTAAATTTCACGTATTCACGAAAACCCGGGTCGCGCGCACCGTTTGCTGGTTTTGGGTGTCTAAATTTAGTTTACTTTACGGTTTAATTGCGCCGTCAAGCGGTCTATGTGTCGACCTAGCTAGTTGCATAATTGTTGTGCATAAGTGTGTGTGATTAAGGTTTAGGACCCAACTAGTGACAAACCAAGTGTACAGTGCTACGCCAGCCCAACGTCCACAGCTGCAGGCCATAACTAGCTGCCTGCCTGCTGCTGCGAGTGGCCTGAGAAGTTCACCTCACACTCAACCTCACAATATACTCACTCACATACTCACCACATATCACACCATCTCAGGCCGTACAAGGATTGACTGCTGCAAGGAAGGTCAGTGCAACCCTACCATCATTAAGTCACCACTACGTTGAGAACAGATCTGACCGCGGTGAAAGGCCCTTAGGGCAGCGACCCTGGACTCAGGTTATAGCTGATGGGCCCCTATACCTCGTGTTCCAGGCCTTGACTCGTTGGCCAAGCCGTTGGCCTCAACAGAAGGGAAACCTTTTTCTTCGTCATCAGTCTGTTCTTATATCTATTGTTGATTTTTTTTATATAATTTCTTTTACTAGTCCCAATTATTTCGGCAATATTTTCTATTGAATTTTTTACACAAAACCAGAAGTTATGAATAACAATTTCGCAAACCATAATTTATGTCATAGGCTGAAGTCTATTGTTAATTGTTATTGTTGTATAAGCAGTGATAGCCTAGTGGTTACACTGTGGTCTCCTATTCGGGGGGTCGTAGGTTCGATCCCGGGTACGCACCTCTGACTTTTCGAAGTTAAGTGCGTTTAAGAAATTAAATATCACATGCTTTAACGGTGAAGGAAAACATCGTGAGGAAACCTGCACACCTGAGAGTTCTCCATAGTGTTCTCGAAGGTGTGTGAAGTCCGCCAATTCACATTGGGCCAGCGTGGTGGTCTATGGCCTATAACCCTTCTCTGAGAGGAGAACTCGCTCAATAGTGAGCCGATGATGAGTTGATAATGATAATGATGATGATGAATGATGAAGTCTATTGTTCACACTCTATACATGCACACTTTTGTCAAGACATAATTGTATATTTCGGGTCTCATTTTGAGTCCAAGCCAAGTCAAAGCACGAACTAAGTATATATTTCAATCTAGTTCGCGCTGTAATATTAAACAAACTAGAGTTCGTTAATTGTTCAATTTTGCCCTAATCTGCACCTTATTGCAATTCGCATTAATTCGCTATACGTAGGACATTAAAAGGGGACTTTGACGTGTTTTAACATTAATTAAGTTCGCTCGACCGCCGCAGCCCTGCCTCAGCATCGCATTCGCGTAGAGTTCGCTCACACAGGACGACATGCACAGTACAGTCTGTCGGTGACAGTAGGACAGTAATCACAGTTAAGCTCAGCCTCGTGGATTACGATAATTTGCGAGGCTTAGCTTATTATATACAAATAACATTTTGGGATTATATTGTGTTAGTTGTTGTCAACAACATGAATATTATAACAAGGGCCGCCTGGAAGTGATTGCTTCAGCAGACAGGCTTCCTTTGCTTTATTAAGAGTAGTGTCTAGTGACGAAACGCGACGTGAGTAGGTATTTTCCAAAATGCTATCTGTTTCACAACGCTTCGCTGCCCGACCCGCATCGTGCGATAGAGAGAGTTGCAAGTCCAGGAGTTATTTGCCTAAATTTTATTCTTGAAATATTGTTTCGGGTCATAACGTTTTTACCCCCCTAAACGTTTACAAAATTAGACAATTTTGGTCTCATTAGATTCAGTACACCTTAATCTAGGCTCGTACGTTTCATTTTTTTAGTATTTCAGTTTAGTTAAATTTAAAAAAATAAAATTAGTCGAGGAAGTTTTTTAGTCAAAAATATGGATATTTAGTCACTAATAACTTTTAACATAAGCAATATTTCTTTAAAATTAAAACGTACGGGCATAGTTTTTCATTGTATCTGCAACATTTCAAAAAATTATGAACATTGGACAACATTTACGGTTAGCAAAACGTTATCGCTTTTTGTATGAAAATTTTCAACTAGACAATCCTCTTAATATAATTGTATCTATCATTATTTCATGCCATTCATTTTTCGGAGTACAATAGCTTACTATGAGTCGTATTCAAGATCTGAAACAGATCAACGGAAATTTTGCAAAATCCTTGGACGCTGAAGTTCTACCAATAACTTTCACTTATATAAGGCCCCTTCAACCTTGTTCCAACGTAGTTTCTGTGATTCTAACCATCATTCTTTTAAATATTTCACTATTTCTTTTCCACGAATTTTAATTCGCTCTACTTCTTTCTGCTTTATTTTCCACAACATAGTCAAAGTCAAAGTTCGATAAGTCGTAATCCCCTTACTCCAGTTAGGTATTTGTTAAGTTTGCAAACTTCAATATCAATGTGACAAGTTCTTTTAAATAAAAGCTAAGCTATGTTTTTAAGGCCCGCTTGCAGAGACGCCGAGTTAGTTAACCCAGGAATAAATTTGTAACTTCGACAGAAGCTGTATACGCAATCTGTCAAATTTGTCCTTTTAACCCAGAGTTAGCCGTTAACTCTGGGTTAGCAGAGTTCTCCAAGTGGGCCTTAAAGACTTTACGAGAAACTCTTAAGTGGGAAAAACAAAAACTACCTACTTTATTCTCTACAGACTACGTTAACAGATAAAGGACCTATTCAAAGAATCAGGCTCCAGTGCTCATCTCATTATCTTGGAATGCCACCATATGAATCTTGTAAACCTGTTTTCCGAAAACTAAAAATATTGCCAGTCCCTTGCATGTACATTTTGGAAATTGCTAAGTTTGTTAAAGAAAATCCCCATATATTTATATTTAGCCATGATAATGTTGAAAAGAGAACTATGAGAAATCCTGAATAAATTAATTTTTGACAGAATTTCAAAAACGACACTATGTCGGAAAAATTGTAACGCTATTTGCATAGTGATTTTTAATAAACTACCCACAGAAATTAGCTCCCAGAGAAAAAAATTATTATAAACTTAAGAATTGGTTGCAAGAAAAAAAAATATACAATAAATGATTTCTTGCAACCTTTTCAGTAACTGAAATTAATTATTACTTATAGAGCAAGATCCCAGTGCCGCCAGACCTAAGTTATTTTCTCAGCAATTATTTGTGTACGACAGAGTACTGTTCGAATGTCCTTTCAGTATATGCGTACCAGCTAGATTGTGCCGACGGCCAATTTCCAGATACCAGGTGCTAAAGGTAGGTAAAAACTAGAATAACTTATCTTAAATTCTTAGGGCTGATTTTCATATATGTTTTAAAGAATATTGTAAAAATTAATAAATTAATACTGCCAGACGCTTACCGCCGGCGGTTACTTTAGCCAGACGCTTTGAAGCTCCCAAAAAAATATATAATTTAAGTTAACTTATATTCTCAGTTCTGATTTTTATACATGATACTCAGGGAACTATTGCGATATTATCTGTAAGCTGCCAGACCTATTGGAAGGGTCAAACATCCCCCCAGACACACATTATGCGTCCCCATATGTATGAGCGCTAGAACATGATTCACTTGTTTAAGTGTGTGAGAGATAATATCATCATACTATAATATTATAAATGCGAAAGTGTGTTTGTTGGTTTGTCCTTCAATCACTCTGCAACAGAGCTACGGATCGACGTGATTTTTTGCCTGGGTATAGCTTAGGATCTAGAGAGAGAGAACTATTGCAATATCTTCTGCAAGCTATACCCAGGCAAAAAATCACGTCGATCCGTAGCTCTGTTGCAGAGTGATTGAAGGACAAACCAACAAACACACTTTCGCATTTATAATATTATAGTATGATGATATTATCTCTCACACACTTAAACAAGTGAATCATGTTCTAGCGCTCATACATATGGGGACGCATAATGTGTGTCTGGGGGGATGTTTGACCCTTCCAATAGGTCTGGCAGCTTACAGATAATATCGCAATAGTTCCCTGAGTATCATGTATAAAAATCAGAACTGAGAATATAAGTTAACTTAAATTATATATTTTTTTGGGAGCTTCAAAGCGTCTGGCTAAAGTAACCGCCGGCGGTAAGCGTCTGGCAGTATTAATTTATTAATTTTTACAATATTCTTTAAAACATATATGAAAATCAGCCCTAAGAATTTAAGATAAGTTATTCTAGTTTTTACCTACCTTTAGCACCTGGTATCTGGAAATTGGCCGTCGGCACAATCTAGCTGGTACGCATATACTGAAAGGACATTCGAACAGTACTCTGTCGTACACAAATAATTGCTGAGAAAATAACTTAGGTCTGGCGGCACTGGGATCTTGGACCATTAGTTATAAGGATAACTGTTATCTATGTAACTACTTAATTGCATGCTACTCTGTGGCGGATTGAAGCGCGTGTATTATAATTGTTTAAGATCTTAAATGTACTCAATCTGTTAAATAAATAATTTGAATTCAACTTAAAATAACAAACATTTAACTTCAAGTTCATTTAAAAATCATGGAGTATTGGATAGAAACAGGCGTTACTTTGCGGAAGTTCATGATTAGCAAGAAAAGGTTAGAATTATGTTGCTATAATCCGCCAACAGAAACAATCTGTATGGTCAAACATGCAATTAAAAGCTAAGCACCACTCACCTACCCAGCCAAGCAAGAAAGCCAAGTTCCCAAGCAAGCAATGCCACCACCACTCACATGCACCACCACACAAGACTTTTACACTACTCTCGACGCACGTTTCGCCCCGACACCGCTTGACTTTACAATGCTGTATTATCTAGTCAGACTAGACAATACAGCATTGTAAAGTCAACATCTCCTGAGGATGCTCGTGTCGGGGCGAAACGTGCGTCGAGAGTAGTGTAAAAGTCTTGTGTGGTGGTGCATGTGAGTGGTGGTGGCATTGCTTGCTTGGGAACTTGGCTTTCTTGCTTGGCTGGGTAGGTGAGTGGTGCTTAGCTTTTAATTGCATGTTTGACCATACAGATTGTTTCTGTTGGCGGATTATAGCAAAATAATTCTAACCTTTTCTTGCAAATTATGGAGTACTAGCTGATGCCCGCGACTTCGTCCGCATGGATTTAGTTTTTAAAAATCCCGCGGGAACTCTTTCATTATCCGAGATAAAAGTAGCTCTCCCGGTCTGAGGAACCACTACCACATCCATTACTATACCCATGCAAAAAATCGTATCAATCCGCTGTTCTGTTGCCTACGTGATTGAAGGACAAACCAACAAACAAACACACTTTCGCATTTATAATATCAGTATAGCTTTATTATAACACTTTTTATAATTGTCAAATTTTTTACCATACCTAACCAAAGACAAAATTACGTTTAGCTGCCATTTACGTTTTGTTATTCCACTGTCATTTGCGTTTTGTTATTCCATGTTAGATGCGTACGTTTTGTTATTCCACTGTCATTTGCGTTTTGTTATTCCATGTTAGATGCGTTTTTGTTATACCACGTTTTATAGTGACTTGACGGAAACGCGGTCGAACGGGATAAAAAGTATCCTATGTCCGTCTCCTGGTTCTAAGCTACCTCTCCACCAATTTTCAGCCAAATCGGTTCATCCGTCCTTGAGTTATAAATAGTGTAACTAACACCACTTTCTTTTATATATATAGATTTGTACGAGTATCTATGCTTGATGCCACGAACAAAACAAACGAAGTTAAACTCAATTGAGAGACTTCTCTTACTCGTAAGACTGAGTTTCCACGGCGTGGGCGCAAACCGCGCCGTGGAAATTGAGACTTCATTTACCATACAAAGCATTCTACGGAGGCCGCGGGCCCACAACCGCTGCGGGCGAGGGCCGCGAACCGCGCCGTGGAAACTCAGTCTAACTCGTGTAGGATCACTCCTATTCTGGACGTGAGAGAAACACCAACTTCACATTCTCATACTTTATTTAATTGCAATATTGCCCATCTGGCTTACGTACTCGCCTAACGTCCACTCAACTCTGAATGTTGACGGAAATAGACGACTAAAATGCAGTATTGTTTTTATAAAATACACTTAAAATCACATTCTACCCCCACAAATACAACGTAACCTTACACTCGTAACAATCAAAATCACGGTTAAGACTAGTCATAAAATAAAATGAAAAACCCTCAATTACTTAACTGTTATCTAATCAAATCTTTGTATAAACATTTTATGAAAGCTCTCGAATGTATTTACTCACCATTGTGTAGCGAATTATACGTAAAACGAAGCGAATACGTATCAAAAAACGAAATTGAATGTTTATGTTAACTACGCCTCACTTGCGCCTCACAGAGAATATTCATATATTCATTACATTTACTTTTGCGTTAAGCCTATCATATGTTGAGATTAAATTGAGATTAAAAGCCGTGGGTAATATTGAAATATAGGTATTATGCACATAATATCTATAGCTCATTTTTCAGGATTATTCTGAAAAGCGACATAAAATATGAGATTATTTCAGTCCAGTTCCTGTATACCATCTATCTGAAGTCTATTGATTAGTTATTTATATTAATTATCATACAAAATAATTCAAAATTAAAAATTATTTATTTCACCTAGGCCAACCTGTGGCTCTTATGACACGTCATGAATCTACCACCGGTTCGGAAAGCGGATTCTGCTGAAAAGAGCCGGCAAGAAACTCAGCAGTTGCTCTTTTTAAAATAATCATTTTACAATATTATTATGTAGCTAATATATTGCAATGTTATTTATACTATCTTTTGGGCAGCTGGATGCCATGCCGATTTAACCCAAGCAAAATTATAATTATTTTGTCGAAAATCTTGTAGATTTTTTTACAGTTATTTTCAAAAATCTCAACCTCACACCGGCCCTCTTTGGCCCACTACTGTGGACGAGTTAGGTTAGAAAGAGAAAGGTTTAGCTTTCGGCCATAGGTCACCACGTTGGCCAAATGTGGAGTGGCAGATTTCTCACAATTTTGAGAACTGCAGGCATTTAGATCTCTACATAGGATAGGATAGGATAGGCATCTATAGATTGTACTCAAGCTTTGCCCAAGACTCAAGATAGAGTTAAAATGAGACACAAATATGCTCCGACATAAATCTGTCTCGCTTTAACTCAGTCTTGAGTAAGCTGAGTGAGAGTGCCATCTATAGATCTCAGCCTTAGTCTCAGATAAGAAGGTTTTCTCACCAAGTTTTCATTCACAAAGTTAGAGTTGCGTGCTCGGGATTCGAACCACGAACCACAGAATAAGAGGCCGCAGCCTTAACTTCTATACTAGAATAGAATAGAATAGAAATGTTTTTTATTCATATAAACTTTTTTACAAGTGCTTTTGAATCGTCGATGAGACCACTGGTTCGGAATGCCGTTCCTGCCGAGAAGAACCAGCAAGAAACTCGACGGTTGCTCTTTTCAAAACAAGTTTACAATATAATAGATACTATGCTATGTATGCAGTGTTTCCACAACGAGGGGAAGTTCCACAAAAGCATACCTAATTATAATTCAACACATGTTAAGATGGGCAGACAGAAAGTAGCCCCATTCCCGCCGGTGTAACCCGTTCACGAGCATGACGCATGCCTACGCATACTATCACCGTCGTCACACATAGCGTATACATGTCTTTGAGTACACTGTATGTCAAGAAGTAGGGTTTGGATGCAGCTTCGGTAACTTGATGGGTGACCGATTTAAATTAGACCTTTACTTTTCTTACGTGATATCTTATTTCTTACTTTACTAAACTGTAAACTTACTTACTAATATTGAAAATGTGAAAGTGGGTTTGTTGATTTGTCCTGCAATCACGCTGTAAGAAAGCTACGGATTGACGTGATTTTTTGCAAGGGTAATGGGTATAGTTGAGGACCTAAGCAGTGAAATAGCTTACTTTTATCCCGGAAAATCAAAGATTTCCCGCGGGATATTACTTAATGACGAACTAAATCCACGCGGTCGAAGTAGTGGGCATCAGCACCTAGTCTCTGATAATAATAAATAAATAAATCAGAAATACGATACAGGGAGGGAGTAAAGGAAGACACAGCCCGAGGTCCCAAAAAAAACTAAAACTTTTGACTTATTTATTTAAAATTAAACTTAATACTAATTACAAACTAGTTTTATCTAAAACTGCGCGATGCAGTTACTAGATTTAATGTTGGATCAATAATGAATATAAAAATTACAAGCAATTATAATGAAAACTAGAATTTGGGTCGCGGTGTCGCAATTGCTGAATCTGCTCCTCGTGGCTCGCGGTTGCGTGGTAGGTCAGCGTTCCACCTATAGCTTGGCGATGTAATTCCTCCACCCTGAGATCAGCAACTATTTGAGAACGGTGTGATAAAATGTTGCTGGAAACTGCTCTTGGGGTCTTCCGGGATTTTCATCTTCTTGATGGTAATCTTCCTCGTTATTTTTCAGTTTTCTCTGTAGGTGTGCTCTTACATCGGCGAACTGTTACGATACCACCGATGAGTGCAAGTGTACTTGATAGGATGGCGTAGGGTGGTATCTTCGTGTGGTTGAGAGTTGAAGATTCCTGTTTCATTTGCAGTGTTGGCAGCAGCATGATTTTTGTCACATATAATGCAGGTTCTTTAGGTTAGTCGGCTTCGAGTGGGGTTGAAGCTCGTACTCTGTAATCTTTTTCATAGTTTAATCCGATGATCTTGAGGGGTTGATTTGAGCGGTGGAATCTTGTCTTCATTGTTGCTTGTTGAAAATCTTCCTTCGTGCAGGATGCAGTTCGATGAAGTTCGAAGATGGTCTTCTTAAACCTTGGCAGTTGTACTTCGGGCATTCAGCCTCCATGTACAAGAACATATGCCTGTAGGATAGGGTGTAGGAAAAAGAAGGGGAAAGAGAGCCTGCATGTTCCTACTTGGAAATACGGCTAGCTTGTATAAGTGAAAATACTCTATAGATACTATGATTTCTTGCCATATTTTGGTAACCTGGCTTTATAATATCTTTTATAGCTAATAGAGCGCTTATTGTCTAAGCTCTAATTCTAGAAATAATACCGGATGCTATTTGTTAAGGACCTTAATCTGTCTATGAGACCTCGCTTCGAACGATTTAGCTTAAAGCGTTTCAGTTGAATTATCATTGCTATGAGGATATGTAATTAATTAGCGAAGCAAGTGTGTCATTTTCCAGGGTCATTTTAAGTCAGTTATATTGTAGGGATGAGTGATAGTGTGTCTCTGGTTTCGTCGGTCCTAGTTTAAATGGTAATAATCCAGGTCTGTTCCCTAAACTCTCAAGTCGTACCTTCTGAGTTGCTGTCAGTCGAACTGTCGGGAGAATCAGTAGGATTACAGTTAAAAGAGGTGTCCTGTACTAGTTGAGGGGTTTTAGGGATTCGCTTGATTCTATGTTTCGCGATTGGGTCTTTCTTCTTAGATGTATAGATATGGATCGGAAGGTCAGCTAGGACCTTGTCCTGAATGTAACGTGGGGCTAATTTTTGTCGGCTTGCAGAAGGATTACTTATAAATACACGTTGATCGGGTTGGAATTCAACTTCCTGTTCCCTCTTTTTATTGCGGTTCTCTATGAGGGCTGTGCGGTCTCTCAGAGAAAATTCGTTAATTGTGTCGTATACATTTTTCATCTGCTCCCTATGTGTCCGAACATATTGTTGCATCAGGTGTTTCGTGAGGTCAATATCTAAGGGATCGCGGGGATCAAAGTGTCCGTTAATTACGTCATACGGTCGGCATTTCGTAAAACTATGCACTGAACTATTGTAGGCAATGATAGCGTAGGGCATAAGGGAGGTCACCGCGTCATTTTTATTTTGTAATCTTAAAATACGGAGATGTTCAAGTAAAGTCAGGTGGAGTCTTTCTACGTTCCCGTTACTGGTGGGACAATAAGGCAACGTCTTATGGTGATTTATTCGGTGCAACTCGGTAAATTCTGTGAAAAGTTGGTTACTAAATTCGCTACCACCATCACTTATAATTGTCAGGGGGAAATTATGATGAGTACAAAATTGTAATAGAGCCTGTAACACACTGATGGCTGTTGCATCTCGCAGGTGATAGGCCTGGGCGTATTTAGAAAAGACGTCAACTATGGTTAGATACTTTTCGGTTTCCACGGTGAATACGTCTATGTGAACGATTTCGAACGGTTTGGTTGCCGGGGGTACTACTCTGAATTGTTGTTTAATTGGTTTGCGATCATATTTTGCCTGACCGCATGTCGTACATTGATTTATAAACTTAGTAATGTGCTCTCTCATTTTTGGCCAATAATACCGCTTAGAGAGCGAAAGGTAACACTCATTTATACCACGGTGGTTAGTTTTTCCTTCATGGTATTTCCGAATAATGTCCTGTTGTTCGAGATAGTCGTTTATATTTTCCAGCTCTACTTTCGCTAAAACAAGGTTCATAGAAGAGCTCCTAAAGTTCTTCTGTAATATGGGGATGACATCGTACATACTAAGGGTTGGCTCGATTAATAAGGCTGTCTTTATTTTCGGGTTAACAAATTCCTTTATTGTATTTACTAAGTCTTCCTCCAGATAAGGCATGCGAACTTGGGCTGCTATGCGAGTGTGAGTTTCGAAGGGCTTTGACGCCTTCGGTTTGCGTTTAATATCGCCTACGACAGTCAAATGTAGTTGTCTGTGGAACTTGTTAAACGGTTCGTCAGTTATCGGTATTTCCAAAATTGGGTTTTCCCTACTGGTGTGAGCCGTCTCTGTGGATGAGCCTATCGAAATGTGATCCTCAGAGGGGTTCGCTATTATAGAGCTAATCTCTTCGTTATGCATCTCTATTCGCGATAGAGCATCGGCATTTGTGTTCGCCGAACCTTTCTTATACACAACGGTAAAGTTGTACTCGCTTAGTCTGAGCTTCCAACGAGTTATCCGCGCGTTGGGCTCTTTCATGCCCATGACCCACTGTAAGGGCTTATGATCAGTGAGGATTTTAAATTTTCGGCCAAATAAATAGGGGCGGAAATACTTAGTTGCCCAAACGATGGCCAATAGTTCTTTTTCGATGGTACTATAATTTAATTCCGAGTCATTTAAGGTTCTTGAAGCATAACAAATAGGCTTATCGGAGCCAATGGGGCCTTGGGAGAGTATTGCGCCGATAGCGACATTCGATGCGTCGGTAGTCAGAACGAAATCCTTGCTAAAGTCTGGGTATTGTAATATAGGGTCGTTGGTCAAAAGATTTTTACACTTTTCAAAACAATTTACATACTCCGAGTTCATGGTTATTTTGCTTCCTCTTTTTAAACATTGAGTGAGGGGCTTAGTCAGTCGAGCGAAGTCTGGAATAAATTTCCTATAGTAACCTAATAATCCTAAAAATTGTTTTATCGCCTTGGGAGTTTTCGGGATCGGGTAATTTTCTATGACTCGAATTTTATCGGGATTGGGCTTGATACCATCCCTCGAGATAATGTGGCCTAAATACGCAGTTTCTAATTTTAAAAATTCTGACTTATCCATTTGGATCTTAAAATTGGATTCTCTTAATTTCTTGAATACTTTTTCGAGGTTAACTAGGTGCTCTTGCAGGGATGTACTAAAGACAATTATGTCGTCGAGATAAACTAAGCACACAGTATTTTGCAATTCTTTGAGGACATTGTCCATTACGCGCTGGAATGTCGAGGGTGAGTTTTTTAATCCCATCGGCATTCGTAGGAACTCGTAATGTCCATGTTCAACATTGAACGCGGTTTTAGGGATGTCATCAGGATGCATCTCTACTTGATAAAACCCACTTGCAAGGTCTAAGGTGGTAAAGTACTGGCAGTTGCCCAGCTTATCGAGAACATCCGCGATGTTCGGGATGGGGTATTTGTCATCTAAGGTCTTCTCGTTCAATTTCCTAAAATCTACAACGAGCCGCCATTTCGTCTTACCAGAGGCGTCTGCTTTTTTGGGAACCACCCAAATGGGAGAACTCCACGCGGATTCTGAGGGTTGTATTATTCCCTGCTCTAACATCTTATTTATTTGGTCTCTAACTTCTTCTCTATGAACGAATGGATATCTATAATTTTTGCCGTGTACCGGGAGTTCATCGCTAGTCCTAATTCTATGCTTAATTTTATTAGTGAACGTAAGCGCTTCCCCTTCAATATAAAATATATCGGCATACCTGGCACATAAGATCTCTAAATTAGTGCGTTCCTCGGGGTTTAAATGCTCGGTACGCAGTCGCGATAATACGTCTTTCGCGCGAGGTGATAGATTAACTTTTTGAAAACTTTCCATATTGTAAATTTCGGTACTAATCGACTTATCCATGGAGAAAATAACGTCATGCGGGGTTGGATTAAAAACTTCTAAAATTCCTCGATTATTTTTAACAGCTGTTAAGCAACTAGGTATTACGCAATTTGATATTACTTGCTCGGGGACAAAGGCATCGCCGTCTAGACTATTTATCGGTAACCTGATCAGTTTTGATGACTTTGCAGGTATAACGGCCTCATAATAGTTCGTATTACGCGAGTTGTACATTTGAATAGGGTTCACCGCCTTTTGGGTATATAACAATTTATCCTTGAGATCTATTTTAGCTGCCCATTGCTCGAGTAAGTCTAACCCTATCAGTCCGTCAAAATAACTATGAAATTTGTACACGAAAAATTTGATGTCTGTCGTGTCGTTAAACTCGGGAAAGGTCGGTATTGTAATGGAATAGTCGCTACGTGTCGTCGCATGCACGTTGGTCACCTCGAAGGGGTCATAGTTTAGTGAAATATGAGGGAAATATAGTTCAACAGCTTCCGGGCTAATGAACGATTGATTAGCGCCAGTATCAATAAGTAATCTAATAGGGGGGTCGTTAATCTGAATATATGGAAGCTGCCTCTGCGATTGCAGGTTGACCTCTATTTTGGTCTTTTTGATTTCACGACTTTCTGAAAATCCGGCTTAGGGTTATTCGTCGAAGGTTGTTCGTCAAAGTCTGCACTTGGAGTCTCATTAGTCACGTCATAGTAAGGTGTACTGTTACAGTTCGCGTCATCGTCGGTTTCGGAATAGTCAGTATATGTAGGGTAATAGTAGTACGGTTCTTGGTTGTAATAATATTCAGGTTGGTCGTCATAATCATTTTCATGGAAATTAAACTCATGAATGTTCATTTCACGGGGGCGATAACTTGATGTAGCTTGTGGCGTGAATCCACGAGCATTGAAATTGGAGGGTGGCAGTTGCTTAGGTGTGTAGTTAACAACTCCACTCATAGGCTTCGGGAACTGGCCTTGGTTCCTAGGGGGAAGTCTGAATACGTTACTTTGGGGATTATAGTTAGGGGGTGGCGCACGGAACATCTGTTGTGTGCGGGTCAGCTGGTGTTGATTCGGCTGGGTTTGTCTCCAAGGCAGCGGTTGCTGTTGTTGAGGCTGCTGAGGAGCCGGCTGTTGCGTTGGAGGAACAAATGAAGAAGAATGGAATGCTTTCATTGGTATCGATGGCTGGAATACCATAGGAGTCGCGAAAGAAGGTTTCGGATTCGCATGCTTCTTATCGTTAAATGAATCATTCCTATTTTGCATATATGCAGCATTCAACTCTTCCTGCACATATTCTAGAGCTTTTTCGATGCTCTCCGGACGCATACACCGAATTCTAGAGCCGAGAGGCTCCTTTAGTCCACGTACGTACGCCTGCATAGTTAATTTTTTATATAGGGCGCGTTTTGCGTCTACCGTCGTGTCAAGTGTTTCGTGCAGCATCACGTATGTCATGATGGTACTAAAAAGTGTCTGGCAGCGCTCGTAGTACTCTTGGGGAGTACTATTGCCCTGAGTCGCTAAAGCAAGATCGTTATAAAGGGCGGTCTCATCTCGCTGGTCTGAAAAATTATTTATTAGAGCCGTCCTAATCCCTAACCAATTCTCTGCTATGCCATTCGAGTTAATGAAACGCGCGGCTGGGCCGGTAATCTTATTTAAGATGCAATTTATGAGAGTTAAGTTAGTTAATGCAGATCCGGGTTCGGTTCCTACGTAGTGCCCTACTAATAAATCTTGGTAATATGTGCGGGTTCCCGTTGAATTCGGGAACGGCACGTACAGCCTTAAGGATCGTGTCGGGGTCATGACTCGCCATGACTGTTGATTCTAAAACGATATCTGACTTCCTATCTATATCTAACCTAGATCTACGAGAGGCCCTGCTCGATGCAGTCCCTCCGGGGCTTGATTTCCTAGGATGGAAAATCTTGGAATCCTTAAAAATCTATATCTAACCTAGATTTACGAGAAGCCCTGCGCGATGCAGGCCCTCCGGGGTTTGATTTTCAGGATGGAAAATCTTGGGATACTTAAAAATAGGGGGAGTAAGGACACAGGCTAGTTCTATGTACTTACATATGCATTTTAGTCTTCTTCGGGATCGATGTTTGGATTTCACCTCAGGCAGTGGCTTCTAGGTTCTTCAGTAGGTCTTCTTGAGAAGATGGTCGCGATGACTGCAGCTTCTTCCAGAAATGCCTACCCCTTTAAGACTGCGCCAGTAAAGGAAGACACAGCCCGAGGTCCCAAAAAAAACTAAAACTTTTGACTTATTTATTTAAAATTAAACTTAATACTAATTACAAACTAGTTTTATCTAAAACTGCGCGATGCAGTTACTAGATTTAATGTTGGATCAATAATGAATATAAAAATTACAAGCAATTATAATGAAAACTAGAATTTGGGTCGCGGTGTCGCAATTGCTGAATCTGCTCCTCGTGGCTCGCGGTTGCGTGGTAGGTCAGCGTTCCACCTATAGCTTGGCGATGTAATTAGGGGGATAAAAAGAATTTGTTACCAGGGCACAATATAAACTGGACCGCAAAGAAAAAGTGTATTCTTTAATTTTATTCAAGAGCCAAAATACCAAGTTTCATAAACATAACTTGAAAAATAACGTGAAAAATGAAGGACTATCATACAAATATTCAACCCCTACTTAACCCCTTTGGGGGTAAAATTTTTAAAAACTTTGAAAGACGTACTTTTTGTTTTTAACTTATTGATACAATCTTGATCCCCCCATCAAACCCCATTGGGGGTGGAATTCCAAAAAACCTTTCTTAGTGCTCGCCTACGTCATAAAAATAACCTACTGTCAATATTTCAAGTTTCTAACTTCGGTGGTTTAGGCTGTGCGTTGATAGATCTGTCAGTAAGTCAGTCAGTCAGTCAGGACAAGTCTTTTTATAAGTATAGATTTATTAAAGTCAATGAATATTTTAATGTGCTCAAAGGAAAATAAAGAAAACATGAATTCAAGCTTTTTATTTTTAATAAATCTTTACTAATATTATAAATGCGAAAGTGTGTTTGTTTGTTGGTTTGTCCTTCAATCACGCCGCAACAAGGCTACGGATCGACGTGATTTTTGCTTGGATATAATTGAGGACCTGTAGAGTTACATAGGCTACTTTTTATCCCGGAAAATCTTTTCTCTCTCGGAATTTTCAATGTCGGAATTTTTGATTAAAAATCCACGCAGACGAAGTCGCGGGCATCAGCTAGTGTAAAATAAATGAAAATGCGTAGTTTTTCATATTGAAGATTTTCTAACCGACGCTTTTTCTTTGCGGTTCAGTTTATATTACGTATGTATCTCCACATACCACTGTCATACTGCAGTGATATATCGTCCCCACATAATATGATTCTAGACCAGACACAGATGAATGTCTGGGAAGCTATTCCTCTCTCGTTTCCAGGTGCAACTGCTCCGAATGCGAATTATCTCGCCAGACAGTAATGAATTGATGACGCGGTCGATGTCGAGGATCGCATGCTGCATTTTTTTTGGAACTTCCCCTCATCGTGGAAATATTATATTTTATTCTAACAAAGTTGCATAGGTTAAATCGGCTTGGCATCCGGCTGCCCACAAGATAGTATAAAACACTTATTACAATGTAATAGCTTCATAATAATATTGTAAAATGATTATGTTGAAAAGAGCAACTGCTGAGTTTCTTGCCGGCTCTTCTCAGTAGAATCCGCTTTCCGAACTGGTGGTAGAATCATGACTTGTCATAAGAGCCACAGGCTGGCCTACGTGAAATAAATAATTTTGAATTTAAATTTAATTTGAATTGGAATGGGAAAGGATATGATACTTTTAATAGATCCATTATTTTCTAAACTAGCTTTTGCCCGCGCCTTCGCTCTTGTTGAGTGCAATTTTTCGAACCCTAGTTTTAACTCCCGACGCAAAATGAGGGGTGTTATTAGTTTGACGTCGATGTCTGTCTGTCTGTCTGTATTTGTGTGTGTGTCTGTCTGTGGCATCGTAGCTCTCAAACGGATGGACCGATTTCTATGCGGTTTTTTCATTTGAAAGCCAGTTTCCTTGCGGTGGTTCTTAGCTATGTTTGGTTAATATCGGTCCATCAGTGTAAGAGTATCAGCTCTCTTCCAAAATGATGTATTTAAGGCATTTTGGCGTATGATTACTCGATTAATCCAGTGCCAGTATAATCGTTAAACGACAATTAATTGATAACTTCGACAGCCATAGATTCTCATGTCGGGGGTGTTTTAAATTTTCAATTTACACTTATAATCCCTATAGAGGGGCTGAATTTTGAAAAAATCCTTTCTAGCGGATACCTACGTCATAATAACTATCTCTCAAACAGCACGATCGACCCAGTGGTTGGAGCTTTATACCGCGTTACCGCGAGGTCTCAGTTCGGAGCGAACCACTTGTATTATGATTAATAATTTATTTCTGAGAAATCATGAAAATGGGTGAGTCTTGTTACTTTCACTTCGCTTGAAACCTCCAATAGCTCAACCTCGCCTACGTTTGAATCGAATTCCAATTTCGAGCGACAGACAACAAAATTGCCCATTCACATTTCACAAGCCATTTTTGGCAAGAAAATTGCCCGTTTGGCACTTTCCTGTCATCGCATTGTACTCGGACCTTGAATGTCTGCGTTTATTCAAATATTTGGGCTATTTCAGTTATACTTATTTATAACGAATGACTGGAACTATTCAAAATAAGTTATTTACTGACGTGTTTTTTCGGTGTAATTTGCCCTAATAATAAAGTCTCTTTTAAGTCGAGGTTACTCTTTTTAACCTTTGTTATGCTATGTGTGTGTGTTTGTCTGTCTGTCTGTGGCACAGCTAAAGTAGTAGCTCTTAAAGGGGTGAACCTATTTGGGTGAGGTTTTTTTAAAATTAAAAGCAGGTTTCCTAGCGGTGGATCTTAGACATGTTTTATCAAAATCAGCTGTTTAAGAGCTACGGTTTTACAAGCTTTCACTTGTGCGATCGATTTGAAATTTGGTGTACTTTTACTTTGGATTATTTCCAAGGCGTAGTAACCTTGAGCTGATGCTGCAGCATCAAGTGGTCTGTGGGATACCCAACTCTTCAGCAACTTACGGTAGATAATGTTCGGGCTCAATGGAATGGTCTCAGTGTACTCACTGTACTGTATGTAATAAACATAGTAATATTTAATATACATAAACTTCTATTCTTAATCATGAAAACTAATTCACTTTATTTCTTGTTCCTTTCCGCTAATTTCATTAAATAAATAGTAGTAACTAGGTAGAAGATAAGCTAGTAGGTATAACAGGTGACCGATCTAATTACAAATTATCAACGCACGTATCATTCGAGTGGAAACTTGAAAAGGTGTTTAGGTATGATTTAGATATAGATGATGATCGAGTACATCGAAGATCGATTCACATGTCGGGGTTGTTTTAAATGTTCAATTTACACTTTGTGGTTATATATAGTTTAGTATATTCGCGAGCTTGTCACCTAACTGTGGGGTCTTGCTGCAGCAACTGTAAGTTGCCACCTCCCCGTATCGGGCGGCACATAAAGGCGTCCTACATCATATTTCTCCCGTTTGTTTCAGACTGCCATCCCCGCGTCGTATTATTATACATAATTATATCATACTTATAGTGCAGCTGTTATGCACAGAGTTGAAAATAACCAACAAACAAAAAACTATTGGTTTGTTTGTGGTCAAAAACTCAAACAAACAATTCCCGCGGGATTTTTAAAACTTGGGTCGAAATCGCCAGCCAGTTGTCAAAAGCCAGTAAATAATATTAGGTAAGTATACCGACTGTATCTTTGGCTAATTTCCCCTGGTACAGCTATCCCTACCGCGGTAGGTATTACTGGCAGTGATAAGTGAAAAAAAATCACTTAGTTCTACCGGTAGCGATAGGTGGAAACTCTGAGTTTACTTACTTATCCCTAGTATCATCACTACTACTACCAGTAAATAATATTAGGTTGATAATTATTTACACCATACAATTTAAATGAATATCTTAGGAGTTATCGCAAAATAACTAGTGGTTCGCCCCGAACTGAGACCTCGCGGTAACGGTATCCCATGATTATTCATTCAATCGATACATGATAACCAAAACTGACATTATTATTATGCTCGTTTTCACCAAACATACCTAAATCATCCCCTAAGTAGGAGTCTCTTAACGTAGGTAGCTCCTAAATACAATCCTAAGTCCTAACATCCGTCCCAATATCCTTTTAGGTGTCCCGTACAGGATCGTGATAAATAAGTTGACAGAAAACATCAATCACCTAACTTATAGTAAAGGTTAGGGAACGTTAGTGAAAACATTGAATTATTTATTAAACATTGAATTATTTATTTATTATGTAGGTACTAAGGAGTGAAACCGGGTTACGGGCATCTGTACAAATCGTCATCTATCGACGCGAATAGAAAATATACAATATTTAACTAAAATTTAACTAAAAAATAATTTTAATTGAATAATATGGTACAAAAAAAATTACAATACAATTATTGTATTAAAATAAGTAACTAAATAATAATGGTCGTAGTCGTAACTCGTAGTTCCATGGGAATAGTTACTGACTGCGCCATCTATTAGCATTATTGTGAAGCTATGTTGATGCTATATGAATTACTGATGTACATTAAAAATTAAATAATCTCGTTTCTTTATAATATTCATATAATTTTAGTATTTGTTGTTCAAGTACAGGATATAAGTGACCTAAAAACATAAAATCAGTTTGAAAATCCATAGCGGATTTTTCTAGAGAGCGTCTTCAAGCGAGCGTATAAAATCGCCACTTTGAAAGCCCCCCATTTCGTCAATTTTAAGGGAAAAATTAAAAAAAAAATATTTTTGTACTCAGTTCAAAATTATCTTTAAAATGATACGTAACAATTTTATGTAACGCGATATTTTTTTTTTTACTTCGCATTCGCTTCTATGAGAGCCCCCCTGAAATAAAGATTTTTATAACTTTTTAAGCCATTTTCGGCTGGAGGCCATCGGTTTACATATTATATCTAAATTTGAAGTAATTACGTTCAGTAATTCAAAAGTTATAAGGCTCTGACAGACGGACGGACGGACGGACGGACGGACGGACAAGTGCAAATCGCTCTAGTTAACTCAGAGACCTTCGCTTCGCTCGGTCGAAAACGAACGCGCGCCAAAAAACATACGTCGTGGGCTTCTATCCGATGGCGATGAGGGGACTCGCTCGCGGTCGCGAGTGATACTTCTTTTATAAGCAGGTATAACTTAAGAAACATTCCAAGGAGTTTGCGTAATGTGCTCTACTACCCGTGCAAAGCCGGGGCGGGTCGCTAGTAAAAAATTAAGTGGCACTCGGGGACTGCCGCGGTAAAGCTATTATCAACTTATGCAATTATAATATTCATGCAATATTTTTTTTGCATAGTAAAAATTATGCCAAAAAAATAATTAAAAAACAAACAAACAAGAAAAGCGCACTGTCACTACTTCGCGAGTGAGATTCGAACCTGGAACATCATACACCATACGGTAAAGAAAGCGGCCGCTCGCCCACTGCGCCAAACAGAGCTACTTATGAACCTCTAAAATGTTGAACGCTTACTGAACGACGGTGTTAGGTTTATTTTCGTTACGGAATTTCTTGATTCGGTTGCCGCGCTCAAACTGTTTGTCCTAGATCAAAGCCCGCGATAAAAGCTATGCAATAGCTTAATTATAAAATGAAATAAAATTTATTTCATTTGTAATTTGAACTACAACACAAAGTTGTAATTGTACAAGCAAAGCGCTTTTATGCGGGTCTTTTACGAATATAGGTACGTTATTTGGAATGAATTGAGTGAGTCTCCGCCAGTAGACTGCTACGTCTGAAACAGTCACTCAATCGTTTCTCCTCAGAAATTAATTGTTTTCAAACTGTCGCCTCAAGTAGGTAGGAAAATAAGCAACACGCTTTGAGCGAAGACAGTCAAATAATACTACACTAGCGGCACGCTATGATGGCCGGTTTGACACATTACAATAGTGATGTGGAATGTCAATTTATTCTCGAACAAAAAACAATTAAGTTTTGTTTTTGTACCTGATTAAATAGGTTTAATAAAACAAAAATGTATATGTTTATTTAATTTATTTGAACGAACTGAATATTTGAATGAAAATGAATATACATACTTTATATGCACACAAGAAACATATGAATACAAAAGATACCAAAAAAGGTGCCACAAAAGGCCATAATTAATCAGATTCGTCCATACTACTATTTTCACTGTCGTCACTGCTATCATCACCTACATTAATAATTATATGTTCGTTTTCTATAATATTATCTATTTTCACATCTCTTTCATAATCTTCCCTTATTAATTTAACAGTTCTATTCACAACCTTTTCCCAGTCTCCTTTAGTCACATGTTCACAAGCTTCTTCTAATAATTTTAGCATTTTTTTTGTGGTAAATGGGGGTTCTGTATTGTGTCTTGCAGCATATCCCTTAATTTGAGCCCACACCAACTCAATCGCATTATACTCACAATGGTAAGGCGGTAACCGTATAACTCTGTGCCCATGTTCTAATGCTATTTCGTCAATGACGTATCGGAACTTGGTTGGTTTGTTTTCTTTTAAAAGACGTACTAATTCCGCTTTTAACATATTCATGTTTGCATCTACGCCATTTTTACGAAGCCATGCGACGATATCAGCTTTCTTTTGGGATTGGGCAGGTGGCTTGTCAATTTGCATCGAGTGGTATGGGGCGTTGTCCATAAATATAATAGATGGTTCAGGGAGGCTACACAACATTGAGGTAAACCATTCAGTAAACTTTTCTCCATTCATGTCTTCATGATAGTCTCCAGTGGTTTTTGACGCAAAAGCCATGAGAGAACCTTCGACAAACCCGTTGATGGTTCCGGCGTGACAAATTATAAGTCGCGATCCTTTTCCTACAGGAACTTTGGAAGTAGATGCTGCTGTGTCATCGTTCCAAGAACGGCCTACAGTATGGTTAGCATTAAGCCATGTTTCATCCAAGAACACAACATTTTGCCAATTTTTGATTTCTTTCACTTGCCGTAAAAAAGTATACCTTGCCATCGCTATATCAAATCTTTCCATCAATATTTTGCGTTTGTTACATTTTTTGTATCGAAATCCAATGGTCTTCAAAATCTTCGTTAAAGAACTTTCCCCACCGAAGAATAATCCAGCTTCCTTCAGTGAATGCACCAACTTTTTTCTTGTTGGATACTCCTTCTGTAAATAGTAGCCGTAAACATGTCTTCGGATAGCATCGGCATCAAAGCTATCGATGCCTACGACTGGTTTTGCTCGTTTTCTCTTTTTTGGTGTGTGAAGTTTATTTTCTTCTGTGCCAGTCTCGCCATATTTTTTTTTAGTTATCCGTCTAACAGTTCGTTGTCCAATATTAAGCGCATCAGCTACGCGTTCAACCACTGACGTTATAGGTAAAATTGGCCCTCCATTTTGAGCTTCACGATCGAAATAGTTACGAAGGCGTATTACGAACTCACGTGTCTGACTATTTAGAACAGTTCTCTGCGTACGTTCGGTCATATCGACGAAATCCACAACAAAGGGCTTGAACAGAGTCCAAATTAACGAGCAAGGGTCAACAGTAATGCAGTATCAATATTTGAAATCCAAAGCCAGGTCAAAACTATATCACAATCGCATTGCACTGACAGTTTATACTTTTCGAAGCAACGTCAATTCGAAACTGCTTTGTTTTGCATTGAGCATTGACGCGAGTTTGCCGGAGGTAGTAGTTGTGCTAGCCAGCGATCCTATGTGACGATCGTATTAGATTCCATTTTTAAAAATTTTCAATTTAGAAAACCAAATGCCGAGTTGTGGTATATATCATATAAAAATAAAAATTTTACCTTTTGTATGAAACAGCTGATATTTTTTTGCGATTTCAGAGGTTTGTCCACATAGTGAAAATTGTTCATATTCACAAGTACATTCACCCCTTAAATGGTGCAAACTGATTTTTCTACACTTGTATACATTTTAGAAATCAATTTAATAAATAAATTTTGAGTCCTAAACCTAAAACTACATTCGATAAAATTTATGAATCTCTGCACATCACTATCGTCAATAAAGTAATACAATTATTTCCTTCAAAGTCGTTATCAATTAATACGGAACTTCATGAGCGGACAAACGTCAAACCGGCCATCATAGCGTGCCGCTAGTATAAGTATTATTACGTAATACGAAACAGTGATAGCCTCGTGGTTAGGACTATGGTCTCCTATTCGGGCGGTTGCAGGTTCGATCCCGGGTACGCACCTCTGACTTTTCGGAGTCAAGTGCGTTAAATATCACTTGCTTCAACGGTGAAGGAAAACATCGTGAGGAAACCTGCACACCTGAGAGTTCTTCATAATGTTCTTGAAGGTGTGTGAAGTCCGCCAATTCGCACTGGGCCAGCGTTGTGGACTATGGCCTATAACCCTTCTCTGAGAGGAAACCTGCGCTCAGTAGTGAGCCGTTGATGGGTTGCTAATGATGATGATGATGATGATGATTGTTATTATTACGTAAAGAAGCTGCACTCACTATCCCAGTAAAATACGCCCTGGAGCCTTGGATGAGAGAGAAGCACTTGCCAAGCGCACGCATTCCCCTCTGCCGCAGTACATGTACGACGTACGTGTAATTATTTGCTTGTGTGCTCATTTTCTGTAAGTGTGACAGCTTTTGAGTTTGAGACGTAGTGAGTTAGTAATTGTACGTGTTTGCCTCACTAAGTAAATCTACTTTAAGGCAAGTCCTACTTTATATGGTCGAAACATTTACGTATGGTGCTGTCCCTGTCAGTACCCGCTACTTCAGAAGCATTTGATTCGGTTGGTTTTTTTTTTTTGTTGAGGCTAAGACAGCGCTCTTGTCTTATGAAATTTACTTGCAGTAAAAGGACGGAAGGAAGGAAGGAAGCTAAAATACTGTGCTGTACCTCCGTCGTGCCTCGCGAACGGGACTCATTTGCCATTAATATTTGACCCATTGGTCCAAAACTTTTGCATATGGAAACTTTACTTATATCTTCTCCCCATCGAGGACTGAAGGTACCGTTTATTGTCTGTAACTAACATCAAACAACTGGGAGAAGGAATAAATTAATTCTCTGACGCTCGAAAATTCTCCGATACAAGTGTTGATTTCGTTTAGGAAAGAACAAAGTTTGACTTACTGATAATTGAAATTAATTGAAAATTGTTCATTATTTATTAAGGATCTGGATAACGTCAAAGACGAAATAAAAGTTCAAAACTTAAGTCTGATGATTTGGTGAAAATATAAGAGATAATTAAATATAAAAAAATATTTTTAAAAAACCGACTTCAAACACACGCGCCAGTACAAAGTATATAATTTATTGTTAATATTTTAAAAACCGCTCGACCGATTTTGATAAAATTTCACTGGGACCACCTAGGAAGTATACCATTTGAAACAAAAAAAAAATATTTTTCCAAATCGGTTCAGGCGTCTTCGAGTAATCGGTAAACATACATAAAAAAAAAGATTCCGACGAATTGAGAACCTCCTCCTTTTTTGAAGTCGGTTAAAAATATGTTTTATTGTTAATTACGTCTTCGCAGTATTGCAATTTGTATTTTATAAACACAATTTTAGTTAAGTTAAGGCATTGAAGAGATAATATAGAAGATATCGATATCTGTGTAGTTTTACTTCTACAGCAATCAAAAATAGAATATAATGAGTATAAATTTACGTTCCAAAATCACCCTTCTTTTATCATCATTAGCAACCCATCAACGGCTCACTACTGAGCGCTGGTCTCCTCTCAGAGAGAAGGGTTATAGGCCATAACCACCACGCTGGCCCAGTGCGAATTGGCGGACTTCACACACCTTCAAGAACATTATGAAGAACTCTCAGGTGTGCAGGTTTCCTCACGATGTTTTCCTTCACCGTTGAAGCAAGTGATATTTAATTGCTTAAACACACTTGACTCCGAAAAGTCAGAGGTGCGTACCCGGGATCGAACCTGCGACCTCCCCGAATAGGAGACCACAGTCCTAACCACGAGGCTATCACTGCTTATTTTATATAAGTATATTATTCTAAAACACATAAGGGAAAAAAATCTAACAACGTTACTCGTGTATTATGACGTCAATTCGAAGTTATTTTCAAAGAGTTCCACGAAAAACGATCATTTTCCGCTTGTGAGCAGCGGCTGCCAACGACACGCTTCAGATCGATCATTGACCCCGCCGCGGGGGGCGCTCCAACGCTAAATATGGTTGCGCGAAGCAATGGCTGGGTCATGCGTCATGCTCGTGACCGGGTACCGCCGGCGGGAATGGGGCTACTTTCTGTCTGCCCGTCTGAACATGTGTCGAATTATCATTAGATATAATTACGTATGCTTTTGTGGAACTTCCCCTCATTGTGGAAACTCTGCATACATAGAATAATATCTATTAAGTATATTGTAAAAGTATTTTGAAAAGAGCAACTGCCGAGTTTCTTGCTGGTTCTTCTCGGCAGGAACGGCATTCCTAACCAGTGGTTCAATTCAAAAGTACTTGTAAAAGTTCATTTGAATGAAAAACATTTCTATTCTATTCTATTCTATTCTACCTGGCCCGGTGCGGGGTTCCTGTTGCCATACCAGCAACTTGTTGCCACATCAACTTTTATTTGGAAAAGTGAAAGGAGGTTGGCGAATTTTTACCCAGCATTTTTTTTTATTTGGATCATGTAACTGGTTTACAATTTTATAATTATTAACATCTTAAAACTAACATAATAAACATACAATAATTGTAACCTACTAGACATGATCACAATTCACAGCATACAAAAAAGGACAACTAAAGCTAATTACAAACTGAAAAAACCTACAAAATTGACTTAAAATAATATATTGCTAATAGGAAAAAAATATAAAATCTAATTAAGATATTTTACAAGAAAAAGAAAATAATACTTAATCATTAGTGGGTTAACTGAAACAGGGGTGCTAAGTTTTAGCACCCCAGTTCAGGGGTGGTAAGATTTTTAAAACCGTTCAGATTCAGAAAACATTTACTTAATTTTAATTAATATTTTTCTGTTGAAACCCCATATTTTTAGAAGATGGGGATCAAAAATATAATTATTCACAAGTACACATTATAAATTATAACCGTTACGTTGCAATACAAGTGAATACTTTTTTCTTCCTTTATTTGATAGACTTTGATTAATTTTTTGTTAGTCTGGTTTACTAGAACAAGTATGAGAAGTTTGATTCGTGAACGTGGGCGTTCAGTTCGTCTGGGTCAGAAACTCTATGGAATTCGCCAATCTCCTTTTATCCACAAATAAGGATGGAGTTTAAAGTTAGAATCTTATTTAAAATAAGAGTAAATATAGCCAACAAATAAAATAGCGTTTATCTCTGAACAGTATCTCAAGTGTTTGTAGTCCTCCCGGTTTTAGAGTCTATTTTCAATTTTATAGTATCACGTCTTTTTAGCGTCGCACATGTCACTTATACTCCTATTGTCTGCGGGCAAAGCTAAATATGAAAGGGGTTGTTTCATCTCGGGCCAGGTACTTGTACGCTGTACCAAAAAATAGTATAAAATCATAGAAATAAAAATGAAAAAATATACTTTTTTACAGTATTAAAGTGAGTAAGAGGTAAAGATATAAAATTATTGATAATTGGACACATTTGTAGAATACCAACTCTCGGAGTGCATCCATCTGCTTTGTTGTCTATGTTTGTATGTCATTACGTCATCTTAATGACATTTAAATTGTCAAAAGTCAATTTCTTTTGTGTCAAATGTCAATTGTGGTTATTTTTATGTCAAATGTCATCATGCCTCGTGTTGCCTTGCTGTTGCGCTTTTATTTTGCAAAATAATTTTGCATTGTACCTCGTAAAAAGGAACTTTTCCTGAGAAATAATGAAAAAATAATCACTATTTCATGACCCCGAACATTTTGAAAGACCGTACAAATACCTCGCCCAGGCTCCTTAGAAAAAAAATTCAGTCTGATTGGCTGGTTTTAAGAGCATTAAATTTTTAATTATTTCAAGAAAATTAAGTTCATCCAAAATCTACAGAAAACTTTAAAATTCCATTAAAAATAAAAGAAGAGGTTTATTGCACTGGTGATTTTTCAAAAACTGTAGCAACTTATGTTCTTTTGATTGTTAAAAGAAAAATCGCATGTCAATGTGCCGGATAAAAAGTTATGATTTTTCAAAAGTCTTCGTTCCTCATTCGTGTAAATAACGACATTATTGAAAAAAATGTTAATTGTTTGTGGAGACTGCAGTATGACCTTTAATTTTAACTGCCTCATTGGTCTCGTGTTCGACTGCGGCCGACGAGGTCCCTGGTTCGAGTTCCGGGTCGGACCATATCAAGTATTGGGGTTTTCCGTAAGAAATTCTCAGTACTAGCCCGGAGTTAGGAAGTTGGCATTGTTTCACCCCGTGCCTTGGAGAGCACGTAAAGCCGTTGGTCCTGCGCCTAATCTCTCTCCGATCGTGTCGAATTTTCCTTCCTATCGGGCTATGAGAGTAAAGAAACAGAGAGTGCACCTGTGTTCGCGCACACACTTGTGCACTTTAATATCTCCCGCACAGATGGATAATCTTTCTGAAGATAGGCCGCTGCCGCGGCCGAAATTTGGTCAGGAGGACATTAATCCTTTAATGATGACTGACGGTATCTACATTTTTAAGAGAAAGAAAAATAAAACAATGTTTTATTTTTCCGAATTTCGGCCACGGCGGCGGCCTATCTTCAGAAAGATTAGCCATCTGTGCGAGAGATATTAAAGTGCACAAGTGTGTGCGCGAACACAGGTGCACTCTCTGTTTCTTTACTCTCATAGCTCGATAGGACGGAAAATTTGACACGACCGGAGAGAGATTAGGCGCAGGCGGAGAGATTAGGCGCAGCACCAACGGCTTTACGTGCTCTCCAAGGCAAGGGGGTGAAACAACGCCAACTTCCTAACTCCGGGCTAGTACTGAGAATTTCTTACGGAAAACCCCAATACTTGATATGGTCCGACCCGGGACTCGAACCAGGGACCTCATCGGCCGCAGTCGAACACAAGACAGGCAGTTAAAATTAAAGGTCATACTGCAGTCTCCACTAACAATTAACATTTTTTTCAATAATGTCGTTTTTTACACGAATGAGGAATGAAGATATTTGAAAAATCATAACTTTTTATCCGGCACATTGACATGCAATTTTTCTTTTAGCAATCAAAAGAACATAAGTTGCTACAGTTTTTAAGAAATCACCAGTGCAATGAACCTCTTCTTTGATTTTTAATGGAATTTAAAGTTTTCTGTAGATTTTGGATGAACTTAATTTTCTTGAAATAATTTAAAATTTAATGCTCTTAAAACCAGCCAATCAGACTGATTTTTTTTTCTAAGAGAGTACACTTAATAGGTAAAGTTATTTCATAAAAAAATTGTTGAAATTATCACTGGGAAAATTAAAAAAAAATTAAATGTTCGTCAAGGCAATGATATTCCAAAATTTTAAATAAAAATTTTTTCTCGTTATCGAGTGGGAACCGATTTTTTTCCTTGCGGGTCCTGATAGGCCCCCAAGTGAACAATCTAACAAAAATTTTATATCTACCTGGTCTGGAAAACCCTTTATATTTGAAACAACCCCTTTAATACAACTTTTACCTAAGGTTCTAAATTAAACGAGTTAATTAATCTAACTAAAACATTTTCTTTCTTGACCGATAGACGTCCACTGCTGGACTTCACACGACTCGGTCTTGTGCCACATCTATTCAGCGGTTCCTTGGGACTCGTCTGATGTCATCGGCCCAGCGATATTATTCAAGACCAATTAATCTTCTTCAAAAGAGAAACATCCACTCATAGACTGACGTTTGTTGCATCGACTACCACACGCCTCGGTCTTTCGCCGCCTGAATCCAGCAGCTCCCTTTTGTCGCTCCACTTAGTGAGAGGTCTGCTAAGGCTGCGCTTCCCGGTGCAAGGTCGCATTCCAGCACCTGGTGACCCCAACGACCATCAGTTCTCGGAACCATGTCTGATTCAATAAAATATAAAAAATTAAGTGCCACTCGGGGACTGCCGCGGTAAAGCTATTGCATAGCATTTTTTATCAACTTATGCAATTATAATATTAATGCAGTATTTTTTTTTGCATAATAAAAATTTGCAAAAAAATAATTAAAAACAAACAAACAAGAAAAGCGCACTGTCACTACTTCGCCAGTGAGATTAGAACCTGCGACGTCATACACCATACGGTAAAGAAAGCGGCCGCTCGCCCACTGCGCCGAACAGAGCTACTTGTGAACCTCTAAAATGTTGAACGCTTACTTAACGACGGTGTTAGGTTTAATTTCGTTACGGAATTTCTTGATTCGGTCGCCGCGCTCAAACTGTTTGTCCTAGTTCAAAGCCCGCGATAAAAGCTATGCAATAGCTTAATATTGCAATATTACGTGCGCATAAATTTCCCCAAGCAAGTATCAATAAAGGCGTTCACAAAAAGGCAGTATTTAACGTAGTACGTAGTAATTTTAACGAGTATTGTATAATATGAGGCTTATAATAATATAGTAGCCATAATATTGTTTTATTATGAGCGAAAAAGCTGGCGGGTGTTAGGGCGGGCGCACAAGGATGCTACATTTTCATGTCATCATCATCATAGCAAACCATCAACGGCTCACTACTGAGCGCAGGTTTCCTCTCAGAGAAGGGTTATAGGCCATAGTCCACCACGCTGGCCCAATACGAATTGGCGGACTTCACACACCTTTGAGAACATTATGGTGAACTCTCAGGTGTGCAGGTTTCCTCACGATGTTTTCCTTCACCGTTGAAGCAAGTGATAGTCAGAGGTGCGTACCTGGGATCGAACCTGTGACTCCCCGAATCTGAGACCATAGTCCTAGCCACTAGGCTATCACTGTTTTTTTTATTAGCATTTTCATGTGGTAAATCATAACTAAATATAGTAAATGCAGAAGTGTGTTTGTTCCTTGGTTTGTTAGTTTGTTTTACTGATCGATGTGATTTTTTGCATGGATGTATTTGAGGACCTGGAGAGTGATATCGGCTTTTTATCCCCGAAAATCAAAGAGTTCCCGCGGGAATTTAAAAACTTAATCTACGCCGATAAGTTCGCGGGCATCAGCTAGTCAAATCTAAATTTAAAAATAATTATTTTACAAAATTGTATTGACAGTGTTGTAATGTACTTTCTATCTCTATACATATAAAAGCACTTGTCCTGACTGACTGACTGATCAGTCAGTCAGTCAGTCAGTCAGTCAGGACAAGTGCTTTTATCAACGCACAGCTTAAACCGCTGAAGTCAGAAACCTGTTTGACAGTAAATTATTTTTATCACACATAGGCGCTCACTAAGGAAAGATTTTTTTTATTTATTTATTTATTTATTTATTTTAAGACATACCCCGGGAGACATTACAGTTGCCCAATTCATCTCCGGGGTCTACTATAATCAGTACAGATAATACAAATAATATAAAAAAAAACATTAATTAACATTATTAAAGGAAAATAAAAGAAAAACTAAACATAATAAACAATAACATAAGACTTAAAGATAAAAATAAAGACACAAAATTAGAAATACTAGGAATATTACCTATTTTCTAATAGTAATTTTATCTTTTTCGTGAGCTGATCGGGTGGGGTGTGGAAAACATCCAGTCCCGGATTCTCGCGAACCAAATCATTGAGCAAGCGCAGCGCACGAGACACCGGCGCCTGCTGGACTAGCTTAGTTCTATGGTGTTGCAGTGCAAATAACGTGCGTCTACGCGCAACCGCATAATCATTCGGTGCGTGCAAGCGAATACACTGCAATATATCCGAGTTGCTTTTTTCCCCTTGGATTAGACTGACTATGTAAGAGAGTAAGGCTACATTGCGCCGCAATTTCAAGGTATCATAACCAGTCATACCAAGGAGAAACATGCTCGGGTATATTGTAGGATATCCTACCCAATATCCGTATTGCTTTCTATAAAGCCAGCGAATGAACTTTTTTTGGATTTTCTCCACCATGTCTATATATTTACTCTCGTGTGGGTTCCATATGATTGCATTGGCTTCAAGTCTGCTTCGTACAAAGGCATTATACAAGAGTTTTATTGCAGCAATAGAGTTTAAATACTGCGCTTGTCTAAGCACAAATCCAAGGGTTTTATAGGCTTTAGTGCAAATGTCTTTAATGTGATCGCGAAATGTAAGGTCATCAGTCATTATTGTACCTAGATCTCTAATTACAGTCACTCTCGATATACTCGATCCACACAACTTATAGTTTGCAATGAGTGGAGTTGTCTTACGGGTCAGTGTGATGACTGCACATTTTTTTTCGTTAAAAAACAGTTTATTTTGTCTACACCATTGCAACACATTATCAATATCTAGCTGCAGAATCTGAGCGTCAAAGGAATTTTCAATCTGAAAAAAGATTTTCAAATCATCTGCAAAAAGTAGGCAATTAGCATGATTGATTACACTTGGCAAATCATTGATCAGTATCAAAAACTCCAATGGGCCCAAATTACTGCCCTGGCTTACACCGGAATACGTGTAGTAGGGTTCCGAACAATGTCCCTCATACTGCACGTACTGCCTCCGATCTCTTAAGTAACTCGAGAAGAAATTAAGTAATAAAGGTGTAAACCCGACTGAAGCAAACTTACTAAGTAGAATATCGTTGTCCACTACATCAAAAGCTTTTTGGAAGTCGAAGTAAGCCGCATCCACCTGTGAACCTTTGTCAACTACACCAGTTACAGTAGGTCCAGGTAGGTAGTCCAGAAGGTCAACAGATTAGTGCACGTTGAGCGGCCCGTTCGGAACCCATGCTGAGCTTCTGAGAGTTGGTACTCAAATTAATTCCACCCCCATGGGAGTTAAATAGGTGGTGAAAATTTGTAATAAAGTGCGTCATCTTCCAAGTTTCCAGAAAACAAATTTTTAAAATTTCCAGCCTAAAACACGCGGACGAAGTCGCAGGGGCAAAGCTAGTTTGGTAGGTATAATATTTCTAATCTTACACTGCCGCGCTGTGCACGCGGCTTTATAAATGTAACGACGTGATAAAAAGGAAGTGTCAACAAAATAAATGTGATATACTCCGAGTCTGAACATAGCAAAAGAAAATTATGTCGTGATTCCATCAGATTTGGTACCGGCTGTGCTATTGTGTGCGATGTCCCTTATACTAGAGAAATAACATCTAATGACAGTATAAATAAAAAAAAAATTAAGTGGCACTCGGGGACTGCCGCGGTAAATCTATGGCATAGCATTTTTCATCAACTTATGCAATTATAATATTTATGCAATATTTTTTTTGCACAATAAAAATTATGCAAAGAAATTATTAAAAAACAAACAAACAAGAAAAGCGCACTGTCACTACTTCGCGAGTGAGATTCGAACCTGTGACATCATACACCATACGGTAAAGAAAGCGGCCGCTCGCCCACTGTGCCGAACAGAGCTACTTGTGAACCTCTAAAATGTTGAACGCTTACTGAACGACGGTGTTAGGTTTATTTTCGTTACGGAATTTCTTGATTCGGTCGCCGCGCTCCAACTGTTTGTCCTAGTTCAAAGCCCGCGATAAAAGCTATGCAATAGCTTAAAATTCAGATTTCAGCATTCCGAATCTTTTTAATTTGGAATCTGATACTAAAATTGAAAAACGGAAAATAAGAAAACCCAAGACAGCCATATTCGATTGAACGAACAATAAATATATTATAATTCGTTAAAAACCGATCTTTTAGAGAGTGACGTCACCATTAATGGCCATCTACATTAATCCAGTCTTTCGTTAGCTACTAGCCAGTAGCCGATCATTATTAGGTTAACATTAAGATCTTTTGAAAATCGCGTGGGAACATTTGTTCTGGAATAAAATTGTATATTACTCTTCTCCAGGATGCAAGCTATGTTCAGCTGTTTAGCCGTGAAATAGCAATAAGAAGACAAACACGCTTTCTCATTCTGTAACATTATAATGGATTGCGGGATAAATAGTAAACACATTGTTGATCCAAATTGGTAACTAGGTGGCCAAGGAAATTTATAATTTTCTTGTGGAGGGAAGTTTTTGTTTTGAAGATTCTAGCTTAACTGACTTGAAAGTGATAAAAACAGCTAATATTTATAATACTATAAATATTAATTTTCTGAATAGAAAATATATAGTTTCACCATTTCGGATAACAGAAAACACTAAGAAAAAAATTCTTTTCAAAAAACCGACTTCTAACGCCACTACAAAGTATAAAAATAATTTTAGTTTGTCCACGTTTGTTGAAGTCGGGCGGGCCTATATACAAACTATGAAACCGATGCGCGACGCTACAGAATATGATAGACTCGTTTGTAGAAGTCGAGCGAGCATCGCGAGTCGGTTTCATAGTTTGTATTTTAAGCCCGCCCGACTTCAACAAACGTGGACAAACTAAAATTATTTTTATACTTTGTAGTGGCGTTAGAAGTCGGTTTTTTGAAAAGAATTTTTATTTTTAGCTTTTAAGTGTAGTATCCTATGATTGAGGAGCTAGGACCTGGAGCTCCATGATGTAGTCCATACTTATTACCTACAATATCAATTCGTAATCGAAATTTCCTAAATCGCCATAGTTTTAGCCTCAGGCTTGAGGAGTTGAAGGTTAAAATTTTTATGGGACCATTTCGCAAACATACTCTGTCGATTAAAAAAAAATCACGCGAATCGGTCCAGTAATCCCGGAGAAATCGGTGGACATACATAGAAAAAAAAAAAAATATATACCGGCCGAATTGAGAACCTCCTCCTTTTTGGAAGTCGGTTAAAAATAGCCAGCAAGATATTATTTACTCACCGTTAATAAAAACGGCAAATTAAACAGACTGGGCACGTACCTAAAATGTTTAGTATGTAACAAGAGCATAATAAATATTTTAGGTACGTGCCTCGTCTGCTTAACAACCTGGCGCCGGCATAGCATAATGTGAATCAGCCTTAAATCTATAATAATAATATGTCTGTGTGTAATCTTTTGGAAAGATGAATAAACGGTCCATTGTTTCTAAACAACATTGTTCATTAAGAAATTCATCAACAATAAACTCGATGTAACAGATGTTTTTGAATATTATTTATTACTAGCGTGCGATGGAAAGAGCTATGCTCGAAGTATCCCTGCGGGATGGAATCAGAAATGAGGAGATCCGTAGGAGAACCAGAGTCACCGACATAGCTCAGCGAGTCGCGATACTGAAGTGGAAATGGGCGGGGCATATAGTTTGAAGAGCTGATGGTCGTTGGGGTCCCAAGGTGCTGGAGTGGCGACCCCGCAGCGGGATGCGCAGTGTTGGCAGACCCCCCACCAGATGGACCGATAACATCAAGCGAGTCGCAGGGAGCCGCTGTATTCAGGCGGCGCAAGACCGAAGCCTGTGGAAGTCCATGCAAGAGACCTTTGTCCAGCAGTGGACGTCTATCGGTTGATAAGGAAGAAGAAGAAGACTAGCCGATGCCCGCGACTTCGTCCGCGTGGATTTAGTTTTTAAAATCCCGCGGGAACTCTTTGATTTTTCGGGATGCCTATGCCACCCTCCAGGTTCTCAACTATAACTATCCAAAAATCACGTCAATCCGTAGCTTTGTTGCAGCGTGATTGACGGAAAAACCAACAAACCGATAGTAAGGAAAAATTAATACTACTACAATAACGAAGGCGATCTAATTAAATTTTAGAACACTAGCTACTATTGTGAAGCTACTATTGTGATTTAAATATGATAGTTCGATATGTTCCCTCGGGGACTTTTTTGTAGAGAATAATAAGTACTTTAATCATGTAGTAGGTACCTACATAATTTTTCTGTATCATCAATAGTTTTCTCAGCACACGCCAATTAATGCATTTTATAGGCAAAATTTTGCTAAATTGGGTTACATTATTGCAATTTTCTTAAGGATCTCTAATTTTTGAAAATAAATTATAACCTATGTTACTTCTTGATAACTTAGCTTTCTTTTGGTGTAAAAGTCAGTCCAGTAGTTACAGAGCCTATTTGGTACAAACAAACAAACAAAAAATCTTTCCTCTTTATAATATTAGTTATTTATTATTAAGATTAGTAGTTGACAGAACTGGTATTCTAGCAGAATAATGTGAACAGGCGGTAAGAAGAAATCTGGAACATTGTAAGAAAACTTTCCGCGAACAAATTGCCGTGGGAGCGTTCCCATCTGTGTGCTGTTACCATTGTTGCTCAGCTCCTTACTAACTGCTCATAATTACTACATATACCTATATATACCTAGGGTAAGCCGTAGTAATCTTGGCCACCCCTCAATCATTGGCCTTTCGACTTTAAAATTGGTTTATTATCAGTTTTATTTGCGCAGAAGGTATAAAAAAATATTTGAATTTTTCTACGTTGACATCACTCCTAAATAAAGTTTAAAGTAATAAAGCAGTTTTTAAAATAATGAATTAGTAACCCTTGAAAAAAAATAGTTTTGTGACGAGGACAGTGAAGGTGTAGATTATTATGAAAATCATAAGAATCAGGCATTTTAAAATTGTAATTAACCTACTTTTTTTGCATTCAAATTGGAAGATAAGCCTTCCTCTAAGTTATTTAGGATTAAATTTAGGTTTACATGCCCTAATTGATGGTAAAAGACTCAAACCAACGTAAAAAAGGGTAGGTCAAAGTTAGTACCATCCGCTTGTATAGAAGATGATTTGATTAGCATGAGTGCCAATTACAGTAGTAACTGCTTAACTGCAGTAACTAGATATTAGCAGGGTCAATCTTTATATTTTTACGTTTTTGGCCGTGCTAATCGTTGTACTTTTAAGTATTCCAATTCTTGTACAAAACAATCAAAAATTCATAGTGATGGACCAAAGTCGATACTGAGCAATTAGTATACCTACCTAAATGCAAGTCTGTTTATTATTTTTAAGGCTAAACTACATAATGACCAAACAAGCCATGTCAAGTTTTGACTTGTCAAACATGTTGACAAGTAATGTTCTCCACCATATCAATATTAAAAAATGCGAAAGGTATTGATGTATGTTCCTTTGTCTGTTAAACACAGATGTAATAATAGCTAGGTACTTCGTAACTTCAAGTCACGCTGAAATTTTTATATTCAGATAGACCATTTCCAAGATTTATTATAATATCTACCTATATCGAATTATCTCGGTAATAGTTTTGAAGTGGAATTTGGGAATTTATGATACAAAGTAATCCTTTTTGTTATATAATAAATACTTAGTTTATTTCCGCGACTTCATTCGCGTGGATTTTGTTTTGAAAATCCCGCGGGAGCTCTTTGATTTTCCGAGATATATGCATAGTAGCCTATGTCACTTTCGAGGACCTCAACTATATCATGTAAAAAATCACGATGTTCCGTAGCTTTGTTGCAGCGTGATTTAAGGACAAACCAACAAACAAACACACCTTTAGAATAGAATAGAATAGAATAGAAATGTTTTTTATTCAAATAAACTTTTACAAGTACTTTTGAATCGTCAATGAGTCTACCACTGGTCCGGAATGCCGTTCCTGCCGAGAAGAACCAGCAAGAAACTCGGCAGTTGCTCTTTTCAAAATACTTTTACAATATACTTAACAGATATTCTATGTATGCAGAGTTTCCACAATGAGGGAAAGGTCCACAAAAGCATACGTAATTATTTCTAATTATAATTCAACACATGTCAAGACGGGCAGACAGAAAGTAGCACCATTGCCGCTGGTGGCACCCGTTCACGAGCATGACGCATGACCCAGCCATTGCTTCGCTCAACCATATTTTAGGGAACGCAACAACCCGCATCACACGACACCACCGCAGAAATGTTAAAGAGAGTGTGACATACTTAGGCTACCCATCTTAAGGCATCGAATTGAAACTAATATTCAAATCAAATACTCATCACTTTGTTTTTATAATATTATTACGGATATGTTACTTGCGATTTTACTGCAATTTCATTGACGCAGACGTCGGACATGATCCGATAAGCTATAATATAATAATAACTTTTGAAAAAAAAAAATGTTTAATTTTGCATAGAAATTTATTTTTAAGAATTTAATTTCATGAATGAATTTCATTTGTTTATTTTTAAGAAAAGTGATACCTTCAGCTGCTATATTATGTTACGTATTGTGAACCTACTTACCGATTGTAATAAGTTAAGATTGTCTTATTAAAACCAGAATGTTTATAATGCGGATAAGTATCTCTTAGTAACATCATACCTTACTTAGTTACGAAATATATTTTATATCATTACCTTTAAGTTATTTTTTTATTGTAGCTACCTACTAATTTATCGACTTAGGGCTTAATAGATACAAAATATCCTATACCTGCACATCACTATTGCATATTTTAGTGTGATTCTAATAAACACTAGTAATTGGCATAACACATTATATAGATTAGCAGTGCTAATATATACAAACGTATAATGATTAACATGGTAATCATTATACTTTTGGTATGGCATTCGCTATGCTCAAAGGCCAATGATCGTACTTTTGGCTTAATTTTTAAGTTTATTGCGTTAAAGTTAATAAAGAGATGCAATACGATCACACTTGTGCTTTATTTGAATTCTCAGATCCATACTCAACAGTTTGAGAACAAAAGTTATTCGGTTTTGAGCCTTAATTCGACGGAATAAATGTTTAAAATCAATGTTCACCTTAAACGGCCAATCACTGTATCGCTTACCCTATATATATCCACAGTCGATCTTAGACTTGCCTTTACACAAGTTTAAGAAATCAGTTAAAACTAATCTCATGAAAAAAGCATATTATGCAATTGAAGACTATTTAGATGATAAAAAAGCGTGGACATAATTCGTTCCAGCGATTCATGAGACAGCAGGTGGTAATTGAACTGTATAACTATTCTATTGAATGTAAACTTATTTTGAAAAGAGCAACTGCCGAGTTTCTTGCTGGTTCTTCTCGGCAGGAACGGCATTCCGAACCAGCGGTAGACTCATCGACGATTCAAAAGCACTTGTAAAAAAGTTTATTTGAATAAAAAACATTTTTGAATGAATGAAAAACACTTTATTGCACACCACATTAAAAAGAAATAAAAACTAAAAATAAACTTAAAAATAAATAATAACACATGGTAGTACAAATGCCGGCCTTATCGCTAAAACGCGATCTCTACATTTCTATTCTATTCTATTCTATTCTATATATACAACCTGAAGAAGTGATAGCCTAGTGGTTAGGACTGTGGTCTCCTATTCGGGGGGTCGCTGGTTCGATCCCGGGTACGCACCGCTGACTTTTCGGAGTCAAGTGTGTTTAAGCAATTAAATATCACTTGCTTCAACGGTCAAGGAAAACATCGTGAGGAAACCTGCATACCTGAGAGTTCTTAATAATGTTCTCGAAGGTGTGTGAAGTCCGCCAATTCTCATTGGGCCAGCGTGGTGGACTATGGCCTATAACCCTTCCCTGAGGGGAGACCTGCGCTCAGTAGTGAGCCGTTGATGGGTTGCTAATGATGATGATGATATATACCTGTAGTATCTGTAGTGTATGATATCCAACTAAATCCGAAACACTATTTTTAAAGAATGAAGGTGCCAGGGGATTTACTATTACAGTAATAAAATAGTTTTTATTAAACCCAGTGTATCTACAAAATAGTAAAATAAAGTATTTAATACAAACAATAAATCGGCCAAGTGCGAGTCGGGCCTCACTCTTACGAGATACAACCCACTGACAGACTGACGGATAGACGGACAGCGGAGGCTTAGTAATAGAGCCCCGTTGGCACCCTTTGGGTAGGGAACCCTAAAAAGAAGTGACACATACCTAAAATTCAAAACTATCTGGGACGGTGAAAAGAGTTCTTCCCAAGCGTCATAGTCAATAACTAGATATTGGAACGTAGTTCCTTATCGCGCGATGCGAAAGGGGGCTACACGGAAAAAATTAAGACTAAATTGAACCGACACTTTTTTGAATGTGAATTTGGCATTGTGTTCAATATTTTCACACTACAATATTGATCTCCGTAGCCTTGTGGTTTCTACAGTCGCATAAAGGTCGATAGTTCGAATCCCAGCTCGACAGACTGAATTTTCTATTTTCAATTTTATTTTAAATAATTTCTACATGTGGAATTTTTCCCTAATTTTTTATTTTTATTATTAATTTATTATTAAAACGAACTTCCTTCCAACCGAGTGTTCCACGACACTCACGATTTTTTTTTATTTCTTATTACTGTTCCGGTGCACAGATATCCAGCACGTGTAAAATATTGCTAGGCATTTTCATCATTTTACCTTCACCTAAAGTAGCGCCGGCGTACGTGAAAGCCTATTAAAGAGGCACTTTACTTCAGGTCGCTCGCTTCAGGGCAACACGCGTCGTTTGCGCCGACAGACGCGCCTCAAGATGTTTTTGGGGACGATAAACGAAAACGTGATGAATGGGTAATTCTCTTGTCAAAAATCGGCTTCTGAATGGCCAATTTCGTTGCCTGCGATTTAAATTCGATTTTGCGAATTGAGGTCACGTTGTAGCATCCACTTTGTCGGAAAAGGCAGGAAGTTTTTTATCTTTGTGGGGGTGGTTTCAACCCCCTACACCTCCACAGCGCCACCCTCCCGAGCATCAAACTTATGATCGTGATCATAACGAACAGAGAAATTGCTGTTAGAGCGCGCAAAAATGAGCCACATGCGATTACACAAGCTAACTGTCATCAAGCACTCCGCATCTGTCCTCTTTTGTGCAAGCTCGCTCTTTCCAAATCTCCAAAGAAAGTGAGTATCACTTTCTTTGGATGCGGGTTGTTACGTTCCCTCAAATATGGTTGAGCGAAGCAATGGCTGGGTCATGCGTAATGCTCGTGAACGGGTGCCATCGGCGGGAATGGGGCTTCTTTATGTCTGCCCAGCTTAAGATAGAAGTTAGTCGGTATGCATTTTTGGAACTTCCCTCATTGTGGAAACACTGCATATATAGTATTTACTGTATTGTAAATTTGTTTTGAAAAGAGCAACCGCCGAGTTTCTTGCTGGTTCTTCTCGGCAGGAAAAGCATTCCGAATCAGTGGTAGATTCATCGACTATCCAAAAGCACTTGTAAAAGAAAAGCATTTGAATAAAAATATTTCTATTCTATTCTATTCTTTGCTCGCGTGTCAAGACGTATTGATATCTCGATTGAACGTTTAATGGTCCAGGGAAGAGTAGAGGGCACTAGAGCACGTGGCAGATCGCTTATGAGATGGACAGATCAGGTAAGGGCTGCGGTGGATGTCCCGTTGTGTGAATGCACAAGGAAGGCAGCTGTTAGAGAGGAGTGGAGGCGTATAGTGAAGCGTGCCACAACACCCAAGTGACGACCACGACCGCTCTTTCAAGAGCGTATCGACTAAGAAGCAGAACTGTCATCATTATTATTATCTCAACCCATTGCTGGGCATGAGTTTCCTCTTGGAATGGGAAAATTCACGCCATAGTCCATGACTATGATAAAGAACGGATCGATAGATTTCACACACCTTTGAGAACATCACGTAGAACATTCAGGCATGCGGGTTGTCTCATAATGTTTCTCTTCACCTTTACAGCAAGAAATATTTAATAATAATAATAATAGCCTTTATTCAGATCAACTTAACCTAATTACAGTATTCCAAAGCAACTTGAGAAGACGCTTAAGAAACATTTAATTGCTGTAAAGGAACCGGTCAGTTGGAGTCCTAAGTTGCTGAATGGCGACCCCATCATCATCATCATCATTAGCAACCCATCAACGGCTCACTACTGAGCAAAGGTCTCCTCTCAGAGAGAAGGGTTATAGGTTATAGTCCACCACGCTGACCCAATGCGAATTGGCGGACTTCACACACCTTCAAGAACATTATGAAGAACTCTTAGGTGTGCAGGTTTCCTCACGATGTTTTCCTTCACCGTTGAAAAAAGTGATATTTAATTGCTTAAACGCACTTGACTCCGAAAAGTCAGAGGTGCGTACCCGGGATCGAACCTGCGATCCCCCGAATAGGAGACCGCAGTCCTAACCACGAGGCTATCACTGCTTCAGGCTATCACTGCTTCAATGGCGACCCCACTCCCCACTATAAGGTGGACGGACAATCGCACGCGAGTCGCTGGCAGACACTGGATGCAAGCGGCACATGACCGTGTCCTGTGGCAATCATTTCAGACAAATGTCCAGAAGAGGACATCTATTTGTGGCACTACCACTTGCTGATAGGATTTTGATTGATCATAATTCAAACCGATTTCAAAGAAACTGCAAGTTGAAACGGACAATTGTATTCCACGCACAAGCAGAATAAGCAGTTTTCACCCAACCACAGACAGCCATTAGGAACAGTCTACGTTGAGCTGAGGTGAGTGCTTAAACCTATGGACGCCTACCTTTATAGGTTGAATACGGTTTCCTACACATTTTTTTTATTCAATGACAAGCTAGTCCTTGACTGCGATCTCACCTGATGATAAGTGACGATGCAGTCTAAGATGGTAGCGGGCTAACTTGGAAGGGGTATGGCAGTGTTGGAGCCTCCAACCGGTTCAAACAAAGACTCAGTATTCACGTTCGCGGCTTGAACAGTCACACATTCATTCATCTTTATTCTAAATTCTAATTCATCTATTTGTCTAAACAGTGAAAGTAATAATATATACAGTCCATAACACAAGGTGTTTAATTACTACACAAAAGTGGTGTATCCAACCAGGCAGTGAACATTCAACCCATACCCCTAATTGGTTTCTACACGCCATAGTGCCGGAATGCTAAATCGCTTGGCGGCACGTCTTTGACAGTAGGGTGGTAACTAGCCACGACCAAAGCCTCCCACCAGACCAGACCAGAGACAATTCAGAAATTATAAATTCCCAAATTGACCCCGCCGGGAATCGAACCCGAGACCTCCCAGTTGTAAGACAACAGCGCTCACCACTGAGCCAGGGAGGTCGTCATATCAACACACGAGTCGTAATTTCAAGCACATCATCAATTTCTATTTGCAAACACATTTGCGACTTCCCCCTCTCACCACTCGATACTACTACGCGCATTTTTCCTGAAACCATACTAGTAATAAAACCGCCAAAAAATAGCTATTCGGTTTTCCTGTCCGGAAATTCTACGTTGACCTAAAACCTAACGTGAATTCCGGTCAGGTCGGAATGAGAGTGAGAGGGAATAGAAGTCACCTCTGTTTGTGCAAATCTATATATATTTATATAAATACAAAAATCTCGTGTCACGATGTATGTTCGAGATAAACTCGAAAACTACTGAACCGATTTTGATCAAGCTTCGTAACGATCTGTAATTTGGTCCAACTTGAAAGATAGGATAGTTTTTATCTTAATTATTGACATCAATATTTGTTATTGCAAATTAAATCTCAAACGATGTTAGATTGCGAGATAGTCTTAACCCAAATAGACTACTTATCTTACTAATCCTTACTAATGTTATAAATGCGAAAATGTGTTTGTTTGTTGGTTTTGTCCTTCAATCACGCCGCAACAGAGCAACGGATTGACTTCATTTTTGCATGGGTATAGTTGAGGACCTGGAGAGAGACATAGGCTACTTTTTATCCCGGACAAACAAAAAGTTCCCCAGGGAATTTCAAAACTAAATCCACGTAGACGCGGTCGTGGGCATCAGCTAGTAATACAATATATTAAGGTTGTTGTGGTGCGACAAAATCCAATGGGAGTCACTTATTTCATATTCATCATTAGCAACCCATCAACGACTCAATACTGAGTGCGGGTATCCTCTCAGAGAAAGGTTATAGGCCATAGTCCACCACGCTAGCCCAATGCGAATTGGTGGACTTCACACACCTTCGAGAACATTATGAAGAACTCTCAGATGTGCAGGTTTCCTCACGATGTTTTCCTTCACCGTTGAAGCAAGTGATATTTAATTGCTTAAAAGCACTTAACTCCGAAAAGTTAGAGGTGCGTACCCGGGATCGAACCTGCGACCCCCAGAATAGGAGACCACAGTCCTAACCACTAGGCTATCACTGTTTCATTGATTTATGCTATTTCATATTATGAAGTGTGAATACACGTCCTGGCTCCGCTAGGTGGGTGTATGATCGAAAATTCCACTCGACTAGGCTGAAGATCTGTTAGGAATGCGGGTTAGAGGTAATGTAGCGGACGGGACGACCCCCTGTGCTCTGAGCACCTCTCATTGTATGCCGGCTGTATATATACTTATACTGATAGTATAATAAGCCTTTTGACACCTACGCCTTAATGTTCATATACCATGTGGAACTCATTGTGGAAACACTGCATACATAGCTTAGTATCTCTTGAATTGTATACTTCTTTTGAAAAGAGCAACCGCCGAGTTTCTTGCTGGTTCTTCTCGGCAGGAAGGGCATGCCGAACCAGTGGTAGACTCATCGACGATTCAAAAGCACTTGTAAAAAAGTTTATTTGAATAAAAAAATACGTGTGGCACTCGGGAACTGCCGCGGTAAAGCTACTGCATAGCATTTTCTAGTCGCACGCTCACAAACACCGTGCCGAAGTCTGCCGAACTGAAACGACGGGGTGTTAGGTTAATTTTCGTTACGGAATTTCTTGATTCGGTCGCCGCGGTTAAAGTCCGCGATAAAAGCTATGCAATAGCTTAAAAACATTTCTATTCTATTCCATTCTATTCTATTCCATAGATGTGACTGTGTTTATAGACAGGAGCCGGCCTTACCAATTTTGCTAAGCAGAACGGCTAGAAATGCTTCAGATGTATGAAAGTCGCTTATGATGCAACATTAGTACATTGCACATATGTGCGAAGCCGGGGCGGGCCGCTAGTCGAGATATGTTTCTTTGTATGATCAACAAGATTTATTATTTTATAGTAAAAACGTTGCACCCTCCCGTATCCTTCAATGAGATTCGTTTAAAATAATTAAGGTTGTCTGAAGGACATCGCCTAAAGGGATAGTGGCGCCTTTGTGTGCTTTCTCTTTATTTAAACATACAATTATTTTTGTGTAGCAATTAAAATTTTTCTTTGCCGCGGAATTCAAATTTAATTTGGTTTTTCGCAATTTTTAAACTAATACGACAAAGTAGGCTTATGGAATTCTAATTGCGCCAATGGAATTATCATTATCACAGGTTTATATAAAAATCTCTACTTGAAAGTGGCCAGTTTAAGAAATTAGTCGGAATATCGACTAATTTGTGAGTAACTCACGTCCAGCTAGATATTTTGATTAATTTCTTAAACTGGTCACTTTCAAGAAAGCTTTCAAGTAAAGATTTTTATGTAAACCTGTGAATATGATAATTCCATTGGCGTATTAGTTTACAAATTGCGAAAAACCAAATTAAATTTGAATTTCGCGGGCAAACCCTTATAATCAACCTTAACTATGTACATTTAAGAGCCTACGTATTGCGTAGACACTACGTAGCAGGTCTACGACGTAGTTCTACGCGCTTGGACGGTTGTAGTTCTGTCTAATTTGAATTGAATCTGTTTAATTAGAACATAATTAGAAGTTCAATTGAGTTGTTGTGGGAGGTCCCTCACATAGTTACCAATACAGGCTATTTGCGTGGTGGTTGGGGCGGCTACAGCTATAGACGCGACTCGCATCACGAGCCATGCTCTAATGGCCCTCTTAGCGATGCACGTGCGATGGGAAAACTGAATTATTAACAACTACCTATAGTTATAGATGTGGGAAACGTGTAGCCTAGTTGTGACATCGATCAGCGACAAAGTCTGGGTAAGCAAAGTCGACAATGGTCGATGATTAGACAGATGCTCTGATTTTGTTTTCTTCGTGGTAAGGAGAGCAAGGTAAACCGTGTTTCCGATTATCTTATTAAGGCCCGATTGCAGAAACGCCAAGTTATCATTTTAAACCAGAGTTAGCTGCTGTTTTGACAGATTTCGTATGAAGCTTCTGTCAAAATTACAAATTTATTCCTGGGTTAAGCCTAACCAGGCGTCTCTGCAAGCGGGCCTTAGGGAGCTATGAGCCCACTTAATCGATATCCCAAGAGGCTTCGGCTGTGGGTAGTTACCGCCTTACCGTCAACGAGGTGTCACCGATAGATTTAGCGTTTTGGCATAAAAGGAGAAGCCGGTTAGGGGTATGGGTCTATTTACAATTCCATATACCTTCCAAGTTAACCCGCTAGCATCTTAGATGGTGCCGTCACTTAACATCAGGTGAGATTCGAGTCAAGGACTAATTTGTCATCAAAACTGCTATCAAATGCGATTATAGAAAGCGGTCACTGTGTTCTTTATCGTTGCTATAATTGTCTTTTTTGTAATACTCTAATGCGCGTTTTCATCAAAGTTCCCTTATTTTGCGGGCTGCCGAAGCTAAGTTAGGTAAGGTTAACGCTTTAAGTCAATTTGGTTTTCATGATCCTTAGGAAACACTTTGAGGTGAAAATGACATCGGGCAAGTGAGTAAGTGATCGGGTAAGCAGCGATATCCTAGTGTTAAGGCCTGTGGTCTCCTATGCAGGGAGTCGCAGGTTCGATCCCGGGCATGCATCTCTGACTTTTCGGAGTAATGTGCGTTTAAGAAATGAAACATCACATGTTTTAACGGTGAATGAAAACATCCTCAGGAAACTTGCACACCTGAGAGTTCTAAATAATGTTCTCAAAAGTGTGTGAAAAAAGTTCACATTGGGCCAGCGTGGCTTATAACCCTTCTATGAGAGGACACCTGCGCTCAGTATTGAGCCGTTGATGGGTTGATGATGATGGTGATGAAGTGATTGTATTTAGGGGCTACCAACGTAAAAGGACTTCTACTTAGGTATTGATTTAGGTATCGCTGTTGAAAACGAGCATTATTTAGTTTATATTTACATTAGATGCTCAGCAGAATCCGCTTTCCAAACCGAAGAATCACGAAGTGCCATAAGAGCCATAGGTTGGCCTACGTGAAATAAATAATTTTGATTTTTTTTAAATTGACTATTAAGCATTATCGAGGATTATTAGTTCTTATGTTACTATAATATTATTATAACAAAAGTACATCTTTCGCATAGCTACTTGTATGATACAGTATTACGTTTACGATTTCATTAGGAGATGCAGTTCGAATGCGGTGCAAATCCAACATGGCGGACGGAAGTGGCCGGCGTGCTTCATTTCCGGCCTCTAGTAGCAGAACACCTTCGCTCGAGCAAATCAACGCCTTTACAATTTCTTTTGACTAATTTTCTACAGATTGTTCCTAATACCTATAACTGCTCCTAAATACATATTATCTTAATATTACAAGCATTATATTAACATAAATACAAACTTTAATACTATTACAAACAACTTATTATTTAACAAAACAAGTGTAAATTATAAATTTAATTTTTAAAAACAAGCTTTTAGTAACTGGCTACATCATCAGAGCCTGGATATCATCTAGGACTAGTACTTGTTAAGATTAATGAAATGAGCCCAGACTTGATGGGGTTACGTCGTTTATTACAGTTCCCAAAACCACCTTCCGGCTTCATCATCTGATCAGCTCCATATCACAATAACATTGCACTGTTATCCAATTTACATAATTTGCATATTTTTCAGCTAAATCGAAAACGGGGAAGTGGGTAAAAATCATTTTACAAAATTTGACCTGAACAAATTATGTACATATATTACATATATTGCAAGTTAAATAAAAGCTTATAATAAAACCTGACTGCCTTAAAAATAATATATCAACTGCAAATTCAATAACTGAAGGTTTTTTTAACTAATTTTAAAAATGGCCCCAAATTTTTTTCTTTTTCAAAAAATTATAGCAAGTGTCACTCGGGATGATGTAAGGATTCTGAAACAATACCCCATACATCCAAATCTGTTCAGGCATTTAGAAGTTATGCTAGAATTAAGAAACTCAGGTACAAATATACACCCATACCTACAATCTACATGAACCCTGGAAAAATTACACTCCTTTTTTAGGCCGTCATAATTATTATTCAAATTCAAAATTCAAAAATTCAAAATTATTTATTTCACGTAGGCCAACTTGTGGCTCTTATGACACGTCATGAATCTACCACCGGTGCGGAAAGCAGATTCTGCTGACAAGAGCCGGCAAGAAACTCGGCAGTTGCTCTTTTCAAAATAATCATTCTACAATTTTATATTATTATACAGCTATTACATTGTAATAAGTTTTTTGTACTATCTTGTGGGCAGCCGGATGCCATGCCGAATTAACCTATGCAACTTTGTTAGAATAGAATAGAATATTGTATATTGAATACATTGAGGTGAAGTTCCAAAAAAAGCGTAGGTACTGCAATTCAATTCATGTTAAGACTGGCAGACAGAAAGTAGCCCCATTGCCACCGTTGGCACCCGTTCACAAGCATGACGCATGATCCAGCCGTTGCTTCGCTCGACCATATTTGAGGACCATATTATGTCCTTAATGCTTTTGCCTGCGATTTCATCTGTCTGGAGTTAGGTTTTTATACACCCCTCAGGAATCCTTTATTTTGCCAGAAAAAGGTGGCCTATTTCACTCCGCAGTCCTTCACTATATTCATACAAAAATCACGTCAAAACGTTGCTTTATTGTTGCGCGACTAAAACAAAGCCAGCTTATTATTAAAAGTAAAAATCGGCCAAGTGCGAGTCGGGCCTCGCTCTTTTAGGGTTCCGTTAAAAAAGTTAAATTAAAAAATTTCCATCTACCCACCTACCCATTTTAATTTAATTTTTTTAATTTAATTTAATTTTTATTATTTGTTGTTATAGCGGCAATAGAAGTACATAATATGTGAAAATTTCATCTGTCTATCTATTACGGTTTACGAGATACAGCCCGCTGACAGACGGACGGACGGACGGACGGACAGCGTAGGCTTAGTAATAGGGTCCCGTTGGTACCCTTTGGGTACGGAATCCTAAAAATTACTCGCAAACGAATTTCCAATGAAGTTTATCCTATATTATCTGTGGTTTGTGACATACATTATGTTTGTTAAAGTTTAATAGTTCAATTTACCGAAAACATGTGCCATAGTGAAAAGCGTATAATTATAAACAGCAATTCATTTACCTTTGACCATAATGAATAGCATTAAACTAACCACAGATTCATAGAGCAACACGCCATGGGAAAATACCTAACGCTCGATACAAAATTTTTGCGGTGGTGAGATAATAAAATTCTGCAATTCCTTTCTTAAAATACATTGAACTTATTTTAAGTAAGCCTCAATTACAATATTGTACAATTGTTGTTAAAATATTGTCGCACTCACTCCTAACACAAGCTCTATGAGGAAAAAGGTTGTACCGGGGGGTGAAAAAAAAAGAGTGTACTTAATGGGGTTAAATAACAAAAGGTAGCCCACGGTAACAAAAGTATTTATTTCGACCAAAGGTAACGGTACTGATTTTATTACCGCGGCTAGCTCCAGTAGGTAGGTACACAAATTTATAGGGCCGTGGAGTTACCAAGATCCTGCCTTGACCTAGGTGGTGGTGTATAGAGGTACTCCCCTGGTTAGGTGGCCGAGATGTTGGGGGCCACTGAGTCGCTGGGGGGTGGCGGCAGGCACACAAATCCGCAGACGAAGAGACGCCCGTGCTAGCGCGCACAGGAACGTCGACCGTCGCGATCTGGTGTCCTAGCCGGGCTGGTGGTAGCGAGCCGTGCAGTGAGCGGTGCAGAAAGTAGCTCTAAGCGGAGCGGTGAAGATTAATCGGAGCGGAGAACCTGGAATTGATATACCGACTGGTGTCAGTGTCTGGTAATATCATTCCGTCCTGAATCCAACCTTGGCACTAATGTAAAACGCAGGGACGTACTAATAAGCATGATAGTATTGCCGTTGTGGTTAGAAATCAGAACGGAGTTACAAGAATAGGTAAATAATGAAAAGCTGAAGGCTAAAATGTAATCAGAAAACAATTTAATGCAATTTTTAATGATTGAGAAACTTGAAAAATATAAATATTAAAGTGAAGGTTGTCAAAAAACAATTATTATCAAAACGTTAGGCAATTAGCTATAAACACAAAGAAATGTTAAGTTAGGTACAATTATATGACGTTGAAACATAGGTATGCTGTGGAATGTGAAATGAAGAAAGACTAAACGTTGTGCTAAGCTACAATCTACGACTAAAACAATTTAAAATGCCATTCGAAACTTACCCTACAACGGGATAATCCGCATCCATTGCACGGCTTAAATAATTTTGAAGAGACTCATCGCAGAACAAGCTAGAGCGATTGCTCTGCGAAAAAAAATGAGACGCGCCCGTCACTAGTGCGAGATCGGGCACGACTGACAGCTGGTTTGACTCCATCAAAATGGATGCCCGTACGCCGGAACGCTCGGATTCGCGCTTGAAACATTATTTGCTACGCATTAAAAAAAAAATAGGTAGGTACCTACTTAAATGATATTAAAATATGGCGGGTAATCATAAAACTTACATACTATACTTAAATAATACTAGTGGTTCGCCCCGAACTGAGACCTCGCGGTAACGGTATCCCATGATTATTCATTCAATCGATACATGATAACCAAAACTGACATTATTATTATGCCCGTTTTCACCAAACATACCTAAATCATCCCCTAAGTAGGAGTCTCTTAACGTAGGTAGCTCCTAAATACAATCCTAAGTCCTAACATCCGTCCCAATATCCTTTTAGGTGTCCCGTACAGGATCGTGATAAATAAGTTGACAGAAAACATCAATCACCTAACTTATAGGTAGCCCGTAAAGGTTAGGGAACGTTAGTGAAAACATTGAATTATTTATTAAACATTGAATTATTTATTTATTATGTAGGTACTAACGAGTGAAACCGGGTTACGGGCATCTGAACAAATCATCATCTATCGACGCGAATAGAAAATATACAATATTTAACTAAAATTTAACTAAAATATAATTTTAATTGAATAATATGGTACAAAAAAAATTACAATACAATTATTGTATTATAATAAGTAACTAAATAATAATGGTCGACGCAAAACTGTTTTTGGGATAGGTAGTAGTCGTAACTCGTAGTTCCATGGGAATAGTTACTGACTGCGCCATCTATTAGCATTATTGTGAAGCTATGTTGATGCTATATGAATTACTGATGCCCATTAAAAATTAAATAATCTCGTTTCTTTATAATATTCATATAATTTTAGTATTTGTTGTTCAAGTACAGGATATAAGTGACCTAAAAACATAAAATCAGTTTGAAAATCCATAGCGGATTTTCCTAGAGAGCGTCTTCAAGCGAGCGTATAAAATCGCCACTTTGAAAGCCCCCCATTTCGTCAATTTTAAGGGAAAAATTAAAAAAAAATATTTTTGTACTCAGTTTAAAATTATCTTTAAAATGATACGTAACAATTTTATGTAACGCGATATTTTTTTTTTTACTTCGCATTCGCTTCTATGAGAGCCCCCCTGAAATAAAGATTTTTATAACTTTTTAAGCCATTTTCGGCTGGAGGCCATCGGTTTACATATTATATCTAAATTTGAAGTAATTACGTTCAGTAATTCAGAAGTTATAAGGCTCTGACAGACGGACGGACGGACGGACGGACGGACGGACGGACGGACGGACAAGTGCAAATTCACTCAAGTAGACTCAAAGACCTTCGCTTCGCTCGGTCGATAAATGTTTATTTATCTAGACAAATACTTACTTAGATATTTATAAATAAATACGTATTTTAAAATTAATATAATTAAAATATGTAACGCTTCGTTACAAGGTATAATATATATATTCGCCAGAATTTCAAATGTGAAACATTTCTGCTATCAAACATCTTATTATATATGCAGGCTCCTCTGCATCTCCGAGCGTCTAATAAGGGCAATCACACACTATCTCAGAATAGAACATCATTCTCAGGGATCATCTTCTCTCAATGATAATAATTATCCACAAAGGAGGTACATTGTAATCTTTACATGACAAGCATGGAACCCAATATTTCCATGTCTAACTAGACAAACCCGGCTAACTACTCTAGCCTAGGCGCAGCCTCCACCATCCCCATAGCTGCCCTGTCTCCACCAAGAGAAGACTCTAAGCAAATCTCCTGTCTAACTCGCTCATGGCCCATCAATAGGCAAAGAGATACTATCACCAATTAACCAATTCACAAACAGTCATTCCGCAACGACTGACCAATCTTTCTAATCACCAATCGCACAATCAATCAATCTAGATTCCAAATCCATCGCACCATGACAAAAGCACACTGCATCAAAAACCAACGACTATGGTCCATGACAGCTAACCTAGCAATTATTACGTAGTCTCCAAACCAGCAACTCTCCGATAATTGCATAATCTCTCTACACTATCGCAATCACTAATCGTCAACCCTCTATTCCTAAATCCGACAAATTAATGACAAAACTGCGACACAACGCCTGCGACCCTTCATAACCAAATCAGAATGCCTAGCGCCGAACACAGAATGCACAACGCAGAATGCCGAATGAGCAATGCTGACTGCAGAAAGCCGAATGCTACCAGAATGCCCCGATACACGCCGTACGTCTCCTTTTTATGCACTGAACAAGTGGGGAGCATGACGTAATTCTCAAAGACCAATGAAATCAACGCTACAAGACTACCGGAACTAGATGGCGCTACCATCTATTGTCAATATACAACAGATCGCCTCACCAATATGCTACACGGCCAACCTGACATTCGCACGTCCCCGTGCGTCCGCCTGCCTTCGTGCATCCGCCAGCACCAAGAGATTTCCGCACAGAAAACACAAAGCCTAGTACAATTCTAGACCCGCTCGTCCATCTCTGACACTACACTTATTCCGAGGCCACCAGTCAAAGTCATATTATCATCTGCCTATTTCGTCAATTATCCACACACTTCAAACAGTTAACGTCATTGTCAACTTCAACATCATCGTCATTGGCTTGGACTAAACGAAAGTGTCCCTTCAACCAACCCATAAGGGTCTGGCCCGGACAGCAATGTCTGAACGACCAGCCAATGACAACCCAAGTCACATCTGGCAAGAGTGTGTCCCTTCAACCAACTCTTACGAGTCTGGCCCGGACGACACTCTCTACCAGGATAAACTCCGAAACTCATCTGGGAGGCACCAGTGAATCCCTTCAATCAACACAAACAATGTGTATGACCCGGATTGCACCACCAAAGCCCAGGATAGACAAGAAATCATCTGGGAGGCACCAGTGAATCCCTTCAATCAACACAAACAATGTGTATGACCCGGATTGCACCACCAAAGCCCAGGATAGACGAGAAATCATCTGGGAGGTACCAGTTAATCCCTTCAATCAACACAAACAATGTGTATGACCCGGATTGCACCACCAAAGCCCAGGATAGACAGGAAATCATCTGGGAGGCACTAGTGAATCCCTTCAATCAACACAAACAATGCGTATGACCCGGATTGCACCACCAAAGCCCAGGATAGACAGGAAATGAAACACATACACTAGAACATTCACTTGTCACCTCAGTCAAAAAGGTCAAGGTCATTGTCATAGTCATTCTCACCTTGATCTAGACTGACAAGTATGTCCTCTCGACCAACCCAGCTCTCCAGGGTCTGGTCCGGACTATACTAGGTCTGATCAACGTCATTGTCATAGTCATGGTCAAATGTAGTCTGTTTGAGAACGTCGACCCATATAGGCCAGTCCTCCAGTCCTTTCAATCAACTGTCTGTAAGTCTGGCCTGGACGATTACATTCCCACATTGATATTCTTAACTTAGCTCAACATTAATCTCAACTTTATTAACCAAGAAGTCTACCAAAGATCATTGACAAAGAATAATAAACACGGATCCTCTCAAAGAATCATTGCATTGACATACGTCAATCAAAATCATGTCAAATAACTTCATTTTTAATCACAAATATCGCAATAGCTTTACCTTCTCAAGTCTCACACATCGACATACTGAATCGCCATAGTCATCGTGCATCCCTACAGGATCGCCCCGATACCATGCATCCAAGTATGCAATTTCCACCAATCACCGTGTATCCACACAAGGATCACACAACACCTGGTTTCCAAGAAACCACAAGAATGCAAGGTATTCGATAACACAGGAATCTCATTATCCGTTTATCTTAACTCTACGCAATAGTCATCAATGATTCTTTGTTCACCTCATTGCATTGACATTCATCATTCAATCAAATTTTTTTTTTGTTCTTGTTTTTTTTTTTTTCTTTTCTTTCTTTTCTTTGTTTTAAGGAATATCATCTAAGCCGATACTTGACCTATATTCCCTCTTCCCCTCCAAAAAAAAAAGAAAGAAAGCTAGTGATTCGACCACACAAGAAACTTACTGTCCCATTTATCTCAACTTTACAACTTGCAATAATTCTTACAAAAATATTCAGACAAACAACTTACAAGAGACATGAAATTCTAACGTGGTCATGGAATTCTAACGTGGGCATGAAGTTCTTTATCGTGGGCATGAAGTTCTTTATCCCACTTCTGATTGCAGGCTCCTCTCCTCTGGCCGAGCAGCTAATAAAGGGCAATCACACACTATCTCAGAATAGAACATCATTCTCAGGGATCATCTTCTCTCAATGATAATAATTATCCACAAATGAGGTACATTGTAATCTTTACATGACAAGCATGGAACCCAATATTTCCATGTCTAACTAGACAAACCCGGCTAACTACTCTAGCCTAGGCGCAGCCTCCACCATCCCCATAGCTGCCCTGTCTCCACCAAGAGAAGACTCTAAGCAAATCTCCTGTCTAACTCGCTCATGGCCCATCAATAGGCAAAGAGATACTATCACCAATTAACCAATTCACAAACAGTCATTCCGCAACGACTGACCAATCTTTCTAATCACCAATCGCACAATCAATCAATCTAGATTCCAAATCCATCGCACCATGACAAAAGCACACTGCATCAAAAACCAACGACTATGGTCCATGACAGCTAACCTAGCAATTATTACGTAGTCTCCTAACCAGCAACTCTCCGACAATTGCATAATCTCTCTACACTATCGCAATCACTAATCGTCAACCATCTATTCCTAAATCCGACAAATTAATGACAAAACTGCGACACAACGCCTGCGACCCTTCATAACCAAATCAGAATGCCTAGCGCCGAACACAGAATGCACAACGCAGAATGCCGAATGAGCAATGCTGACTGCAGAAAGCCGAATGCTACCAGAATGCCCCGATACACGCCGTACGTCTCCTTTTTATGCACTGAACAAGTGGGGAGCATGACGTAATTCTCAACGACCAATGAAATCAACGCTACAAGACTACCGGAACTAGATGGCGCTACCATCTATTGTCAATATACAACAGATCGCCTCACCAATATGCTACATATACAAATAAATACGATCTCTCATTCTAAAACATATTGTATTTAGTAAAATTTGCACTTCGATGATTTGTTTATGATAGAATAGAATAGAAATGTTTTTTATTCAAATAAACTTTTTTACGAGAGCTTTTGAATGTCGATACCACTGGTTCGGAATGCCGTTCCTGCCGAGAAGAAGATAAAGATGTTACTCGTATTTGGTCCGGTGGTCTGGTACTGTGGGTGTAGAAAGTTTGTATATGTCTTGTCCCCTCGAGGAGGGGGCTGCGCCCGATACCAAAATAATGAATAACGCGCTTTAAAATAAATCCAATACTAATTTAGTTTTCATAAACACAATAATTATTGTGATTGCAATTAGTATAATCTAATTATTGAGGTGCGGAAAATGTGCTATCATTTCATATAGGCAATATATTTTATAACATCTATTATGTACACATGCGAATTAGAATTGAATTTATGCTGATCGAACATACACGACACATAAGTAGCATTTTTCAACACTGAAAATGTTTTTCAGGTCGGCAGCAAGAGTCAGTCACATCAGACGCATTGAAAATACTAACGACGTAAGCAGTGGGGTGGGTGGGTCTTTGGTCTTGGTCTTTGTCCATTGAGCTATTGAGGTTTAAAGTTTAGTATATTTTTACCATTATGTAATATGTTTATTACGCTATTAAAGGTAAGTATACTTTATTTATACTTCGATTCTAACATCATTGGATTTTACTACTATAACTTCTAACGTTTGTTCTCATCGCAAATCCATAATATAAAATTTTATAACCTGAAAGAAGGTAAGAAAGTCTCCCTAATACCCTACTGAAAATAAAAATTAACGGAGCTTAAAATATTATTATTTTGCTCGTATAGGTATAGATAAACAATATGAGAAATTTAATAAGGTAATTTAAAATACAAGTAAGAAAAAGAAAATTGGAACTCTTAATTTAAGCAATAGAAAATAGAAATAGAAAACTGTTTGATGATGTTCGGAAGTAGGTATCTACCATATCAAAAAAATATCTTTTATCAGCAAAAAAAGTTTGGTAGTTATAAAATGGACATTTCAATTTTAAGTTTAACTCACGCAAAAACGCTCGACGGTTTCATGGGGTCGTTCGTGACGTCATCTCTATGTTTTGTCATAGTAGTTTCCAAAGTTTGAACCTAGGTGAGACGTGATTCTGATTGGTGTTCAATCCAAAAAGGCGGATTTATGTATTTTATAGTTTTATTTTATCAAAATTTATTATATAATATATATATAAATATATATAATATATATATATATATATATATATATATATATATATATATATATAAATAGTATTTATATAATTTACCTATCAATCTCGCTCAAAATAGAAAAAAAAATAAGTTTTAATTAATCCATTGTTTCATTAGTTTCATTTTTTCATCAATTTACAAACATTACTTTTACTACTAAAAACAAATATCCACAGTTGAATAGACTGAGAAGTGCTAATAACATTATATTACGACCATCACGAACTAACTATGGTCGAAGAAATATCACATTTGAAAGTGCCCAGTTATTTAACAAACTTCCTAAAAATATCAAAGAGTGTAAAAACATACGTACTTTTAAAATATTATTAAAAATTTACTTAACAAATAAAAATTAGTAAACACGCCACATCCAAAACAAACCACATCCATTTTAGTTACAGCTGTGACATATATCTGTGTGACGCGTCGGTGTACTTTTGTTGTGATGGTTACCCTCATACCCTCACTAAATGCATTATTTCTTGATAGGTACTGTAGTTATTGTAACCTTTTTTGTACGCTCAAAAATGCTGTTTATTAACTGTAATAATTTAAGATATTAGACTGTAAGTATCATTTGTTTAAGTGAATATTGTATATTCTTTTAAATGATGCAATAAACGTCTTAAACCGGAATTTCATTAGTTTTATTTGTATTGATTATAATATTATAGGGGTATTCATAAACTCATGAAGATTTTAAATCTTACTCCTTACTACTATTATTAAGAATCCCAGTACAGAATTCATGATTTTATCGTATAACGAATCTGGTTTTATGCTTCAGATATAACGATTGTTACAAAAAAATATGACATAGGTATTAATGATCAATCCCTCCTCAACAAAATGTTGAGAAAAATATATTAATTTTATATAAAAAAAAAAAGAATTCAAATCGTGATTCTCGCGAAATACGTTTACGATTTTTACACTTTTGAGTGAGAATGGAAACCGCACTGCGCACACGAACTCGGTTATTTCAAAATAAATCTTTGCAAATCGCGGAAAATTCAGCACGCGCTATCCTATATACTTTTTGATTTTTTCCACACCTGTAAAAAATCTCTTCTTAAGGCTGACCTTTAATTTCAGCTAGAAAATCGTTTACGAATTCAACTCTGATTTATTCGAATGCTATTTGCTAATAACCGCAGAGCCCACTGCGACAAATATTGTTAACTTATTTTCGTTATAATTATAACTTTAAAATGATTCCGGTGAAAAGTCACGAATGCTGATAGTGAAAATAAAAAAGATACCCAAAGAACAAAGGCAAGGGTCCATACTTTAGTTTACCTGAAATCGATTCGAAGCGTCTATACATGAAAAATTGTTGAAACAGTAGAGGTTTCATTACTAAAACATAATCACTGAGATTTTTCGTTTGGAGAACTCACAAAAAAAGATATTAACAACTTTATATGCATTTTGAGATCATAAAAATATGTAGATAGGTATAACGACGTAGTCGTAAGCGTAACTCCTACTTCCATGTTACTTTAAGTTCTAATTTGACATTGGGATGTGTTACTTAGTAGTCTATAGAACTCCCTACATAGACAAATTCTTGAATTTCCGGACAAGCAATGACATCGAGAAACGATCCAAACCAATCCAAACTCAAAGCGCGATATGAAATAATCAGATGATGGTTCATTATTTAACCAAACCAAAAGATGTAAAACTGATTTCATATAAAAACAAACTAAGTAATTTAAATACTTTGTTTTGTATACATCATATTCGTAGACGTCTCCTTAAACATTCAGGTACAATTCTGCCATTATTCTTTTGTCGCGCAATTTTTATTGTTTTTTTTTGAGAATTTTTTGTGGGCTGTTCTTTAATCACGGGAGCTGTCCCCCTTCTCTGAGACTCTACAAGAAAGCTCTGATGAGATCTAGGCACTTGCTTAGAAGATGCCTATTCACTCTTGCCTTAAAAGTAATCAAATTATTATACGTGACAGAAAACACGGCCGCCGGAAGGGCGTTCCAAACCATAGCAGTTCATCCTTTCAAATTAAAATCTGAATCAGATAAAGTGGATAATAAATCAACGGAGCACGCTTAGAGCATCGAACAGCTGTTTCTGCAATAAATCCACCGTTGTCTCTCAGCCTATGAGCGCGCGATTGAAAAATGCCTGAGACAAGTCCAAAATTTTAATAAAGGCGCGGCTCCGTCATGAATAATTTTGAACGCGTAACGAAAACGCCCTCCGCCGGCAAATTGAATTGTCTGCCGACGCGCGGCCCATTTGTATCCTGCTCTTGAAGAAAACATCTGCGCTGTTTGACGTTTGTAACTTAATTATCAGAGGGTTTTTAATGTCTAGGGGACTGTACTTTAATTTTGCCTCATTGCTTAACTTTCTCCCTCTCAAATTTTGTGGGATGGGACTGACTAAAAATGATTGCTACATTGTGACGGTCGCAATCAACTCCGACTGGACGACACTCGCTCGCTTTTCTTCCTCCTGGAACTTTCCCATCTACTTGGGGTTGGCCTTCCTTATCCTCTATCAGGTCTTTATTTAATTGAGTATCTTTCAGGTCTTTTTTTGAAAGAAAGAAAGAAAGAAAACTATTTTATTTGATCAACAAAATTAAACAAATGAAAAGAAAAAGAAATAAAAAGCATAACTAAACATACTAAAATAAAAAAAAAAAAAATAATAATAACAATTTAGAATGATCAAATAGGTCTCCCACTCAGCATTGTGCTGCAGCAAGCTGCAGCGCTGGTTTTCAGTGGGAGCCTTATTTGAGTGCAATCACGGACACGTTATTCAATTATTTATAAAAACAAATTAAAATTAAGTGAACAGAAAAAATAATTAAAATAAACGAAATACAAATTTAAAAGAAACTATTAAAAGGTAAAAGAAAAACAATAGAATAAAACACAAAACAAAAACAAAAGCACAAAACACAATACAGGTGGCAAGCAATACCGTAAGCACATAAATGCTGGAATGATTCGTTTTAAGAACTCGATATTCATAATAATAAATTTAAGTTTATTATAATTTTTGTTCTGTTAAAAGATAAGTTTTTAATTTAGTTTTAAATGTTGAAAATGATTTTAGCGATCTTACTGGTGGTGGTAAATCATTCCAGCACTTAGTCGCCGCGAACTTAAAGCTACCCTTAAATGCCGCTGTTTTGTGCCTTGGCGTAGCCAATAAAAATAGATAAGAATCTCTCTTGATGCGTGCTGACTTATCAGTCAACCACATAAGTTTCTCACGTAAGTATTTTGGAATTCCACTTTTAAGCACCCCAAAGAGTAGAGTGGCAAGATGTAATCTTCTGCGTGATTCCATCTTTAGAAGGTTTGCTTCATTAATGTAAGGAGTGACATGTGAGCGAGGAGGGATGTTGAAGCAGAACCTAGCACAGGCATTTTGAACGCGCTGAATAATTCTTATGGTCCTGCTCAAGAGGCGAGGCCCATATACAGCGTCAGCATAATTCAGTCTTGATAACACAAGTGATTCGCATAGACGTATTCTTAGCTTTACACTAATATATGGTCTCAACTTATAAAGCAGCTTTAAACGATATAAGCTGCTGCGGACGGAATTAAGGGTGTGAGTTTCAAAGCGCAGTGCTGTGTCAAAAACTACTCCCAAATTTCGAGCCTCCTTGACCTGTTCAATTATATTAGTATCTATTTTTACTATAGGATTAAGCAAGTTTATTTTATTAACAACAGTTTTAGAGCCCAATACCATACACTGAGACTTAATGGGATTTAACACTAAGCAATTCCTTTTTGCCCATAAACTTATTTGCTCTAAGTCAGAATTAAGTTTAAGTGCAGCAGCCACTGTGTCTACAGGATCAAAAGAAATATAAAGTTGCGTATCATCAGCATAAAGATGATATAAGCAATGCTTGATGCACTTTGTAATATCTGCTGTATAAATCGCAAACAACAAGGGGCCAAGGATAGATCCCTGGGGAACGCCCCTAGTTACCGGAGATAGATCGGAGGTTGAGAGTGTGCCATCGTTGTTCCTGACTTCAACAAACTGCGCTCTATTACTCAGATAGCTGTCAAACCATTTTACAGTTGAGATATCGAACCCGTAATATGACATTTTAGAAAGAAGAAAAGTCGTGTTTATGCAATCAAATGCTCTTGAAAAGTCCAGAAGTACCAGCAAGGTACCCTTACCCTGATCCTGTGCAGTCAGGATATCATCTACTACGGTTGAAGTTGCAGTTGTTGTGCTATGTCCTTTCCTAAATCCTGATTGGAAAGTTGGTAAGATCTTATTTTCTTCAACGTATTTAGTTGTCTGAGTAGCCACAACCTTTTCAAGAATTTTTGATATGCAGGGCAGAAGACTGATTGGTCGAAGGTCTTTAAAACTAGTGGGGTTATTGCACTTAGGTAGAGGCTTAACTTTGGCCACCTTCCATGCATCAGGAAATGTAGATGTAGTTAAAGACTTATTGACTATAGAAGTAATTACATGCAAAGTTTGAGGCAATGTCAATAACAACATCTGAAGAGATATTTCATCCACACCTTGAGCATTAGACTTCAAATTCTGAATAATATTAGCAACTTTGATTTCGTCAACTGGTTGCAAAACAAACTGGGAATTTCCATGCCGGTGAAACTCAAAATAAGTAAGATCCGATAAAGATACTACGCTATTGCCGGGTATATCAAGAAAATGTTTATTAATTATATATGGATCACTTAACATAGCTGGAAGTTCTCTAACTTTTTTCTTATCTATTATAAGAGATGATTTCTTTAAATTACGCCACAATAAATTTGGAGAATTAATATATGAATTGATATAAGTTTCATAAAAAGCTTTCTTTTCCGATTCCAAAGCGTGTGCAACTAAAGCTTTCATATCTTTATACTGCCTTTTATGAGATTCGAGCCCAGTTAATTTTGACCGTTTATGACTTTCATTTCTAAGTTTTATCATTAGTTTTACAACGTCAGTTATCCATGGATGGCGCTCTTTTAACATAACTTTCTGTAAAGGTGCATGTAAATTGAATAAATCTAAAATTAATCTATTAAATTGATGCACAATTTCATTCACATTATTTATACTATTCAAAGAATTCCAAGGTATATTATTGAGGTCATTATTAAAACTTTCGATGTTAATGTTTTTTAAAGGTCTAATATTGATCCAGTTTGGCAAGGAATTGTCTTTTTTTAGATTCATGGTTGCTGAAACTATTGCATGATTACCAAGTTCTGGTATATAAGTCACTTTAACCTCCTGAATGTGTGAGTCTGAACAGATCACATCAATGAGTGTACTGCTTTGGTCTGTAAAATGCGTTGGTTCAGTAACTAGTTGCTTTAAATTTGTATAGTGTAAGAACTCGCAAAAAAGTTTTGTTTTATTATCATCTTTCAATAAATTAATGTTAAAATCTCCTAACAAAACTACAAAGTCTGCATTTCCAAACGACAACACTGATTGTGTGATTGCGTCAAAGAAATCACTTACATCAAGCCAGGGGGGTCTATAAGCGGTTCCAATAATTAAACGGCGTTTATTGATGGTTGTCCCTAGCCACATCTGTTCGACATTGTTTGAAACAGGATGCTGATACGTTCGCACGCTGAGACCCTGTCTTATATAAAAACCCACCCCACCGCCTCTACCTCCACGTATACTCACAGGTCGGGGTATATGCCTCAATCTATAACCTGGTACGACAGGAGCTCGGTCATCTTGCCCTTTTCGTATCCATGTTTCATTAATGGCTAAAATGTCAATATTTAAGCTTTCCAGAGCCGCCACAAACTCATCATGTCGTGTTCCTAGCGATCCAGCGTTGAAAAGTCCAACTTTAAACCATTTTTTATCTTTGCCCGTGCTTGTATAGAGTCATCTCTATCATATTGTGTAACGAAATATGATTAATCTTATAAAGTACATATGCTGCATCTCCTGGAACACGACATGACCTTACAAAACAAAATGGCTGTAAACAACAACTGTTAAGATTCTGAAAAATAAAATAATTTTTCGACCGTCGTTAACCAAGTGGCGGGTGGTCTTCCGCCCGTGCGCTTCGTCACTGGCAAGTCCCGGGCAAGCTTCACCATATGGTCGTTATGGCCGTAGGTACCACCGCAATCTCCTCTCTTTAACTTTCTCAGCTACCGGGGCAACTTTGAAGCTTCCCCTTATGTACTCATTTCGGATTTTGTCTAAAAGTGTGACACCCGCTGACTAGCTTAACATACGCATTTCAGTTGTGTGCAATTTATTTAGGTGTTGTTTGGTAGTAGCCCAACATTCTGATCCATACAGGACCGCGGGTCTTATAGCAGTCTTGTACATGTGTCCTTTTACTCTAAGGGGCATTTTCCTGTCACACATTACGCCTGTGAGTTGTCTCCACTTCGTCCATCCAGTTGTAGTTCTGTGAGTAACATCATTATTGATTTTGCCTTCGTTGCTAAGTACCGAGCCGAGATTTTGGTGTTGTTGGCGACACTCGCTTGCTATTGGCTAAAATTAATTGATGCAGTAAGAGTACCTCAAATTCAGCCAACCACTACAACTGAGACTGCTACAATGATTTATGCAATTTTGCTGCAATCGACCCCAGCCCGTACGAGCCTAAAGTACGATGGTGTTTAGCTTCAACTAAAATAAGTAGTTTCTGGTACTCAAATATATAAAAGGAAAAGGACTGTCTGACTGACTGACTGACTGATTTATCAACACAGGTTAAAGCACTGGACGGATCGGGCTGTTGCATACTCTATTCTATTTTATTTTACGTTATTATATTCAGTGTTTCTACTTTATTTGTGTCCAAGTGATGTCTTAAAATGAGTATTTCAATATTAGTATTCAATGCAATGCCTTAACATGGGTAGCATTTAAGTATGTCACGCACTCTTTAAACATTTCTGCGGTGGTGTCGTGTGATGCGGGTTGTTACGTTCCCTCAAATATGGTTGAGCGAAGCAACAGCTGGGTCATGCGTTATGCTCGTGAACGGGTTCCACCGGCGGGAATAGGGCTACTTTATGTCTGCCCATCTTAAGATATATTGTATTGTTAGTAGATATGCACTTTTGGAACTTCCCCTCATTGTGGAAACACCGCATACATAGCATAGTATCTATTGTATTGTAAACTTGTTTTGAAAAGAGCAACCGCCGAGTTGCTTGCTGGTTCTTCTCTTCAGGAAGGGCATTCCGAACCATTGGTAGAGTAGACGATTCAAAAGCACTTATAAAAATTTTATTTGAATAAAAACATTTCTATTCTATTCTATCCAGATAGCCATTATGACGTAAGTAATCCGCTATGAAAAGATTTTTGAAAATTTAACCCCTAAGGGGGTAAAATAGGGATTTGAAAATTAAACTTAACGTGAGCGAAGTAACGGGTACCTAAGGTGTAAACCCTAGCTGAGTCCCCGTCCTTGGATGACGGGGGTGAGTACCTACTCTGCGCTTAGACTAGTGTACTCACGGAACCTGGAACCTAGAACTACACTTGACCTAACCACAACGTAGCACTAAGTCCGAGCACTGAAGTCCGGCTGGCACTGGCACAACACACAACACAAATAATCGGGCGCGAGGATTTTATAAACCGGAATGCACTCAGGGAGCATGTAGACGCGTCCGCCCGGGGCGAACACAGACAACAACGAACAATGGGACAGGAAGCTGAGCGAGCTTACGCCATCGCACGTAGCCTACTACAGCCTGGCGAGAGCTCTCAAAGCTGACCCTGTTTCGGCCACTCCACCGCTCTTGCGCCCCGACCAACCGCCCGCCTTTGAGGACATCGATAAGGCCGAATGCTTGGCCGACAGCCTAGAATCACAATGCTCCCCGAGCACTAGCTCCATAGTTAGGTCCCATGTCAAACGAGTCGAGAACAAACTGACAACAACCTTCTCATCTGCCCCCGAGGGCGACCCAATTACACCCACGACTAGCGGCGAAGTTCGTAAAATTATCAAAGACTTACACGCTAAAAAAGCCCCAGGTCCCGATCGCATTAATAACAAAACACTTAAACTACTCCCCGATCAAATAATAAACCTCTTGGTTGTCATTTTTAACACTCTTATGATGGGGTGCTCCTTCCCCGACAGGTGGAAGGAAGCAACGGTTATAGGCATCCCGAAGCCGGGAAAGCCTAGAAACCTCCCCACTAGCTATCGTCCCATTAGTCTGCTCAACACCCTTGGCAAGGTGTATGAGAAAGTTATCCTTAGTCGCCTTAGGACCGTCGTCGAGGAGAAGAAACTCCTCAACGACGAGCAATTCGGGTTTCGAGCCCGTCACTCATGTATCCACCAAGCGCACCGCCTCACGGAGCACATCCTCCTTGGTTTCAATAGATTTCAGACGAAAGGTATCCCAACAGGAGCCCTCTTCTTTGACGTAGCCAAAGCCTTCGACAAGGTGTGGCACGCCGGCTTGATCTACAAGCTACTCCATCTAGGCGTCCCCGAAAGACTCGTACGTCTGATACGAGAATATCTCACCAACCGAACCTTCCGTTACCGTCTGGATGGGACTCTTTCCTCTCCTAGACCTATCCGAGCAGGAGTCCCTCAGGGCTCAGTGCTCTCCCCCCTTTTATACGCGCTGTATACCAGCGACATTCCAAGATCTCCACATGTTGGTATAGCTCAGTTCGCGGACGACACCGCCCTTTACTGTTCCCACTTAAAAATCAGTTCAGTTAGAGCTCGCCTCCAAAAGGCGGTCAGTAGCCTAGGCCGCTGGTTCCGTCTTCGGAGGATAGAGGTTAACCCGGAAAAAAGCGCAGCAGTGCTCTTCGAAAAGTCAAAAAACAGATCCCTCGATAAACTTCGCGAGTATGAAATAACCCTCTACGGGCGCCCCATACCCTGGCAAGACAAAGTCAAATACTTAGGTGTAACCTTCGATAGGAGAATGAACTTCGCTGCTCACATACGCAGAGCTCGTAGAAAGGCTGCGTACGTGCTAAGTCGTCTTTACCCCATGATCTGTGCTAAGAGCAAAATGTCCCTCAGACACAAAGTAACACTTTACAAAACGTGCATCAGACCTATTATGACATACGCGTGCGTAGCATTCGCACACGTTCCCCACAGTAGATTCAAAAGTTTGCAAGCCCTCCAAAACAAGTTCATGCGCATGGCCACGGGCTCTCCGTGGTTCGTACGCAATGTAGACCTCCATAGAGACCTCGAACTTCCCACACTAGCTCATTACTTTAAACAGCTTTCTAAAAGCTACTTTGAGAAAGCAGTCACCCACCCTAACCCCCTAGTAGCTCAATCAGCAGCTTACACCCCTGACCGTAATGACCCACCCGACAAACGACGTCCCAAACACGTCCTTTTCGATCCAGACGATCAGACAACGACCGACAACGCTCCTTATCAGGTAGGGCTGCACACACAAACAACCTCTGCACAGCGTCTTCGCCGGCGAACACGAGGTCCCCGATTTCTAACGTCACCTGGGCGTGGATCCTTACCACGATCACGGGGACGTACGGACTAACTTAGTCCAGCCACTCCACCCATTCGTCCCAACGTCATCCTAAGTCGTGGTCCGAGCCTCACAGGAGGCGCCCTTAGGAAGACGTTGTCCCCCGATGTCTTCGAGCCCTAGAGCTCTCTTCAAAATCCCAGGCAGAGCTTCGCGCTTGCCAACCCCCCCGGTGACGCTGTAACGGCCAGTAGGGCCAGCAGCATACACAATCCGAAACTACACGTAAGCCGGCACAGTTCCCACCGGCAAGCGGTAGCGGTACCCAATAAAGAAGAAAAGTTCTTCGAGAGTTTTCCTTGCTACCCAACCAACCCAGCTACAGCGAATGTACAGAAGCGTACAGATATTACGATTGTAACGAAAAAAAATATTTCGTATTAAGGATCAATCTCTCCTCAACAAAATTTTGAGAAATATAAGTATATTAATTTTATAAAAAAAAAAAAAAAAAGAATTCAAATCGTGATTCTCGTGAAATACGTTTATGATTTTTACACTTTTGAGTTTTTTTTGAGTGAGAATGGAAACCGCACTGCGCACACGAACTCGGTTATTTCAAAATAAATCTTTGCAAATCACGGAAAATTCAGCACGCGCTATCCTATATACTTTTTGATTTTTTCCGCACCTTTAAAAAATCTCTTCTTAAGGCTGACCTTTAATTTCAGCTAGAAACTCGTTTACGAATTCAACTCTGATTTATTCGAATGCTATTTGCTAATAACCGCAGAGCCCACTGCGACAAATATTGTTAACTTCTTTTTCGTTATAATTATAACTTAAAAATGATTCCGGTGAAAACTGAAAAGTCACGAATGCTGATAGTGAAAAAAAAAAGATACCCAAAGAACAAAGGCAAGGGTCCATACTTTAGTTTACCTGACATCGATTCGAAGCGTCTATACATGAAAAATTGTTGAAACAGTAGAGGTTTCATTACTAAAACATAATCACTGAGATTTTTCGTTTAAGGAACTCACAAAAAAAGATATTAACAACTTTGTATATGCATTTTGAGATCATAAAAATATGTAGATAGGTATAACGACGTAGTCGTAACTCCTACTTCCATGTTATTTTAAGTTCTAATTTGACATTGGGATGTGTTACTTAGTAGTCTATAGAACTCTCTACATAGACAAATTCTTGAATTTCCGGACAAGCAATGACATCGAGAAACGATCCAAACCAATCCAAACTCAAAGCGCGATATGAATTAGTCAGATGATGGTTCATTATTTAATAATTATTTAACCAAACCAAAAGATGTAAAACTGATTTCATATAAAAACAAACTAATTTAAATACTTTGTTTTGTATACATCATATTCGTAGACGTCTCCTTAAACATTCAGGTACAATTCTGCCATTATTCTTTTGTCGCGCAATTTTTATTGTTTTTTTTTTTGAGAATTTGTTGTGGGCTGTTCTTTAATCACGGGAGCTGTCCCCCTTGTCTGAGACTCTACAAGAAATTATGAAAATTATTGTGAGATGGTGATGCTTAAAAGAATACTCGGCTGCGTTTATCGTGGCCTCTTCTCTAACCAAGGAACATTCGGAGTTCGACCACCGCCGTAGCTTTAAGTTTTAAGTTCGTCAATAAATAAATACCACCATTACCTATCTCACATAAATAAAAAAACCCTTAAATAAACCCTTTTTTGTATTGCATGATAGACGACAATCAATGATGGAAAGCTCTGATGAGATCTAGGCACTTGCTTAGAAGATGCGTATTCACTCTTGCCTTTAAAGTAATCAAATTATTATACGTGACAGAAAACATGGCCGCCGGAAGGGCGTTCCAAACGTTAGCAGTTCATTCTTTCAAATTAAAATCTGAATCAGATAAAGTGGATAATAAATCAACGGAGCACGCTGCTTAGAGCATCGAACAGCTGTTTCTGCAATAAATCCACCGTTGTCTCTCAGCCTATGAGCGCGCGATTGAAAAATGCCTGAGACAAGTCCAAAATTTTAATAAAGGCGCGGCTCCGTCATGAATAATTTTGAACGCGTAACGAAAACGCCCTCCGCCGGCAAATTGAATTGTCTGCCGACGCGCGGCCCATTTGTATCCTGCTCTTGAAGAAAACATCTGCGCTGTTTGACGTTTGTAACTTAATTATCAGAGGGTTTTTAATGTCTAGGGGACTGTACTTTAATTTTGCCTCATTGCTTAACTTTCTCCCTCTCAAATTTTGTGGGATGGGACTGACTAAAAATGATTGCTACATTGTGACGGTCGCAATCAACTCCGACTGGACGACACTCGCTCGCTTTTCTTCCTCCTGGAACTTTTCCCATCTACTTGGGGTTGGCCTTCCTTATCCTCTATCAGGTCTTTATTTAATTGAGTATCTTTCAGGTCTTTTTCGACCGTCGTTAACCAAGTGGCGGGTGGTCTTCGTCACTGGCAAGTCCCGGGCAAGCTTCACCATATGGTCGTTATGGCCGTAGGTACCACCGCAATCTCCTCTTTTTAACTTTCTCAGCTACCGGGGCAACTTTGAAGCTTCCCCTTATGTACTCATTTCGGATTTTGTCTAAAAGTGTGACACCCGCTGACCAGCTTAACATACGCATTTCAGTTGTGTGCAATTTATTTAGGTGTTGTTTGGTAGTAGCCCAACATTCTGATCCATACAGGACCGCGGGTCTTATAGCAGTCTTGTACATGTGTCCTTTTACTCTAAGGGGCATTTTCCTGTCACACATTACGCCTGTGAGTTGTCTCCACTTCGTCCATCCAGTTGTAGTTCTGTGAGTAACATCATTATTGATTTTGCCTTCGTTGCTAAGTACCGAGCCGAGATTTTGGTGTTGTTGGCGACACTCGCTTGCTATTGGCTAAAATTAATTGATGCAGTAAGAGTACCTCAAATTCAGCCAACCACTACAACTGAGACTGCTACAATGATTTATGCAATTTTGCTGCAATCGACCCCAGCCCGTACGAGCCTAAAGTACGATGGTGTTTAGCTTCAACTAAAATAAGTAGTTTCTGGTACTCAAATATATAAAAGGAAAAGGACTGTCTGACTGACTGACTGACTGATTTATCAACACAGGTTAAAGCACTGGACGGATCGGGCTGTTGCATACTCTATTCTATTTTATTTTACGTTATTATATTCAGTGTTTCTACTTTATTTGTGTCCAAGTGATGTCTTAAAATGAGTATTTCAATATTAGTATTCAATGCAATGCCTTAACATGGGTAGCATTTAAGTATGTCACGCACTCTTTAAACATTTCTGCGGTGGTGTCGTGTGATGCGGGTTGTTACGTTCCCTCAAATATGGTTGAGCGAAGCAACAGCTGGGTCATGCGTTATGCTCGTGAACGGGTTCCACCGGCGGGAATAGGGCTACTTTATGTCTGCCCATCTTAAGATATATTGTATTGTTAGTAGATATGCACTTTTGGAACTTCTTCTCATTGTGGAAACACCGCATACATAGCATAGTATCTATTGTATTGTAAACTTGTTTTGAAAAGAGCAACCGCCGAGTTGCTTGCTGGTTCTTCTCTTCAGGAAGGGCATTCCGAACCATTGGTAGAGTAGACGATTCAAAAGCACTTATAAAAATTTTATTTGAATAAAAACATTTCTATTCTATTCTATCCAGATAGCCATTATGACGTAAGTAATCCGCTATGAAAAGATTTTTGAAAATTTAACCCCTAAGGGGGTAAAATAGGGGTTTGAAAATTAAACTTAACGTGAGCGAAGTAACGGGTAAAATCTAATTTCTTAATAAAATGCGACACGAAGCTGACAAAATATAATTTCACACTTATTCACATTTCATAATCGAATTGTTTAACAAAAATACTTTTGTATACACACTCTACTTCGCTACCTTTATCACAGACTTTAATGGACTTTATAAATTATATTAATATAAAAAGTTCACATCCACATAGCATCAGTCTTTCATGTTTGGATTTTATAAACAAATGCACTTTAAAACTTAGCAGGTACAGTCTATTTTTATTTGAATGTAGAGTTTTTAGAAGTCGATGGACAGACGTTAAGGTTCCCTCTGATGGGGGTCTGTTCTGGCAGGTCGCAGGTTAGGCCTTCTTTCCTGTGGTACCAGAGAAGGCCGAGCAAGCAAAGAAGGCAGAGAAGCACGAAGAAAACCAGCATGAATAAGAAGTATAGCTGAAATAAAGAAGAATAATATACTATTACAAGTTAAGGAACAAGCATACAAGCATCGAATACAAGTTTAGTAAAAAACTGTAGCCCTACTCCGGAAATTTTTCGGAAATATTAATAAATATGACGGATGTTAAAAAATTTCCGGTCCGTCCGTCATATTGATTGTATTCATATAAGACTAGCTGATGCCCGCGACTTCGTCCGCGTGGATTTAGTTTTTAAAATCTTTGATTTTCTTGGAGAAAAAGTAGCCTATGTCACTCTCCAGGTCCTCAACTATACCCATGCAAAAAATCGCGTCGATCCGTAATAGACACCTCATTCATCAAAATTGGCACAGTAGTTTAGGCGCTACAGCGGACCATACTCGTACATTCTCGTACATAATAACTTATGCAGATTGCTAAAAAACCCCCCGACACAAAAAATAATCTCTAAAAACTAACAATTAATATTTTATACCTATATATAATTATTATCGTCACATATATTATGTAAGTTCAAATATTTTTATTTTCCAAGTGTCGTCGTCGCGTCGCGGGACCGCTAAAGTTTATAAAGTATTTTCCCAACAGCTAATTAATTATTACGAGTTACATTTAGGTACGAGCGATCTTAAGTTTTATGCATATATATAGTCTACGCTCTACGTATAATGCCGCGCGCGACACGTGAGGGCAGACGAGGTTGACGGTTGTGTCGAATTTGCGAATTTTTCGGAGTAAATTCTTTTGTTGCGACTACACCTGTTTTTCTCACTTAGCGGTCCCCCGACGCGACGACGACACTTGGAAAATAAAAATATTTGAACTTACATAATATATGTGACGATAATAATTATATATAGGTATAAAATATTATTTGTCAGTTTTTAGAGATTATTTTTTGTGTCGGGGGGTTTTTAAAATTTTTAATTTTACTTTTATTTAGTCCTTTTTAAAGTAGGTATAAATATTAGGAAGGTATTTTTTCGGATCGGACCGAGACTTGTTGGAGAATTGGTGAGGGTGGGCGGTTGTCCATATCGATATCATCAACCCTCGTCTGCTCCTGGGACATGTTGTGTTTTAAACAAAACCTCGTTTAGTTTGAAAGGGTAATTTATTACATTGATTTGATAAACAATTAATCAGGTAACAACATAAATAGTTAATCAATAGCACTAATTATGGTCAAAGTCACAATTATGATATGTTGACGGAGTGAGCGCCTCCATAAAACTGCGCCTCGCTCGCATGGCACGCGCTTTATAAAGCCGACGATCGGACCGTCCCCACTTCTCACGACTCATAGAACGGTCCGATATCGCTCGTGCGCGCGCTCGTTACTGCTCGTTCGTACGCTCGTGATTCATCGCGCCGACACGGCCATTCTGCATACAGGTCGCCCTAGACCTGTTAACAAATAAATCTGCACAGTACACTGTAATCAAACCAGATGGAAAGAGGCGTTTGCCCTCAAATTACATCAACAAACACACGGTACACGTAAGGAGACTCTCAGTCTCTATCATACGTTACCAACACAGAACAGGTACACGTAAGGAGACTCTCAGCCTCAATCATACGTTACCAACACACAACATGCACACGTAAGGAGACTCTCAGCCTCAATCATACGTTACAACACACACACGGTACACGTAAGGAGACTCTCAGTCTCTATCATACGTTACCAACACACAACATGCACACGTAAGGAGACTCTCAGTCTCAATCATACGTTACAACACACAACATGCACACGTAAGGAGACTCTCAGTCTCTATCATACGTTACCAACACAAAACGGGGAAAGCAAGGAGACCTTGTCTCAACTTACTTAACCACACATGACAAATAGTGTAATAGTATAAATTAAATTACCTTTTCTATTGTATGGTTTCTTTCCCGAAATTGGCGACTTTGTGATTTTACATCTCAACTTGAGAGAGGCCATTGTTAGGAACCTCATTTGATTCTGGTCTCACGATAGATTTGTCTCGCGCCGACATGGAATCCTGATTTAGGGCTTCGTTTGGTTTGGGTGCAAGTCGAAGTTGGTCATGTGCTACTTTCTTTGGCCGTCCGCGTCCTGTTATCTTTTTTACTTGATAACGGTCATTAGGTAATATTTTCCAAATTAAGTAAGCATCCGGGTATTTCAGGTCAAGCCCAATTTGGGACCTAGGATTAGTCTTAAATAAAACAAAATCTCCCTTTTGGAATCTTCTCACCTTGGCTTTACCTTGTTCGAATCTAGCTTTGTCTTTTTTTCCTCGTATGTCTATTTTCTTTTGCATGTAGCTATCCAGTTGATTACGATTTACTGTTCCTTCTTCATCGTCAACTAAGGATAGTAGTTCTGGCGGTACTGCACCTTGTCTTCCAGTGAGAGCTTTAATTGGGCTCACATTTGTTGTCTTGTTCTTGGTACAGTTAATTGCTAACTGAAGTGCTGCAAGACCCTTCTTCCAGTCTTGAGTTTCATAATTGCGAATGATAGTTAATCCATTTTTTACAACGGCCATTATTCGTTCAGCCTGTCCATTGGCTCGACTAGCCCCTGGAGCAATAAAGTGCTGGTGGATGTTATAGATTTTACAAAATTCTTCGAATTCGGCTTTAAAGGCGGTATCCTGATCGCTTATGATTTGTCTTGGAGCTCCAAATAGAGATACAACTTGTTTCAGGGCACGTAGCATTGAATCTGCGGTTTTATTTGTTGCATAAGTCAAGGTAACAAACTTGGTATAGGCGTCTATTATAACAACGACATATTCGTATTTGTTGTTTCTTTTGGTAAGATGGCCAGTCATATCTATATGGATGGTGTCGAAGGGAATAGGTTTTTTCTCGATAGGATAAAGTTTCACTTGTTTGGGTCCAGAAGGGCCTTTACTAGTTTTGCATATAACACAATTGTCTATAAATCGCTTGACTGTTGTTGACATTTCAGGGAACCAGTAATTTTGTTGAATTTTGGCGAGAGTCTTTTCCCAGCCAAAATGTTTTATTGCAGTATGATAAGCATTTATAATGCTCCATTGGTATGATTTTGGAACCACCTTCTTCCATTTTTTGCATCCAGGTTCTTCCTCGTCATAACGACGTTCTAAAACAAGTTCATTTAAGCGATATTCACTTATTTCTTCGTTGTGTTCTAACTTCTTTATGATTTGGGCTAACTCTGCATCACGTCTTTGCTCAATTTTTAACCAGGTATCAACATTTTGTGCCAAGTTAATACATGCTATAGGATTGCGGCTAAAGAAATCTGCATGTTTCATTCGGCTTCCTTGGCGGTATTCTATTTTGAAATCGTAATGCTGGAGAAATGACCACCATCTGTGGATCCTGGGTAAGAGTTCCCGTTTGTTAGATGATGATTTTATCGCGTTGCAATCTGTAATAATCTTAAAAGATCTGCCATAGAGGTATTGCCGAAAGTGTTTTATCGCTCTCACTATTGCAAGAGTTTCCAACTCATAAGAGTGGTAGTGACTCTCTGGTTCGGTAGTTCTCATACTCATGTAGGCAATTACGTGTTGTCGGCCGTCCTGAATTTGAATGAGAACGGCACCCAACCCGGTGCTGCTGGCATCAGTATGGAGTTCAATCGGAAGTCCTTCTTGAAATATGGATAAAACTGGTGCTGAAGTTAACCTACGAATTATATCAAGTCTGGCGTTTTCACATTCTGCGGTCCATTGGAATTTAGCATCCTTCTTAGTTAAGTTGTAGAGTGGGATCAAGCGTTCAGAGAAGGATGGTATGAAACGTCTGAAGAAGCTGGCCAAGCCACAAAATTGACGTACTTGTTTTACGTTTGTCGGTACTGCAGATTTTACTAAGGCCTCTACTTTTCTGGGGCTTGGTCGTACGGTACCCTTTGTGATCAGATTTCCAAGATATTCGATCGACGTCTTGAAAAACGAGCACTTCTTTGCATTTACTGTAAACCCGGCTTTGGTCAAGGCTGCTAAAACTTTGTCCAATGTCTGCAATCCTTCAGTGAATGTTTTACATTTTATCAGCACGTCATCCATGTAGATCAAGATGTTATCCAGTAGGGGCCGTAACGCAGTGATTATAGCGCGCTGAAATACAGCGGGCGCGTTCATCAGTCCGAACGGCATTCTTACGTATTCATATAGGCCGTCTGGTGTGATAAAGGCAGTTTTTGGTATAGATTCTTCTTTGACTGGGATTTGGTAAAAACCCTGTGCCATATCTAGGCTAATGAAGTAGGTAGCGTCTGATAATCGATCAATTTGGTCAGAAATAATCGGAAGTGGGAATTTGATAGGGACAGTATTTTTGTTTAATTCCCGATAGTCTGTGCACATTCGATCTTCTCCATTTTTCTTCTTAACAAGAATAACGGGACTCGCGTACTCCGACGTACTCTCTCTGACAATTCCGTGGATCATCAGATCGTCGATAATGTGCTTCAGTTTTTGTCTTTCAGTTGGAGCCATTCGATAAGGTCTTCTAGATACTACTTTTGTTGAATCCTTTAATTGAATTTCCAAACTTCCTGTAGTAACTTGTTTTTTTGGAATACCAATAGCGAACGTCTCATTATATTTCAATAATACTTTTTTCAGCTCACATATTTCACCCGCGTCGGTCAAATCAGTTTCTAGGTTCCCGAAAGGATCTTCCATTGTAGTAATATTTGAAATAATGGATTGTCTCATCACTGTAGCTCCCTTCTCATTGATCAAAATACTTAAACCTGTACCTTTGACTATTTCAGAACCTATCAAGAGATCACAAGGAACTTCGTGGTCTTCTACAATGTGGAAGGCGACTTCTACGAAAATGCCATTAATGCCACAAGTTACATTAATTCTTTGGCAGGAGAGGATTGGAACGCTTTCACTACCAATGCCTTTCAGCATCAAGGTACAATCTTCACGTTTTCCAGGGATAGATCGACTGATTGAACGTCTTATTAAAGAACGTGCCGCACCGCTGTCATAGAAAGCGGTAAATTTGTTATTGTTTATATTAACAGCCATTGGTGTTAAAATATCTTCTAGTTCTGTGGCCAAATTGATTTTCTCAGGTTCATCTCTCATCTTCTTGAAACAGGTAGATTCAGTGTGGCCAATTTTGTCGCAGTAGACACATTTGGGTTTAGGGAGTTCTTTTTGATCTAAGGACTCGTTTATACTGCGGTTACTTGTACTCAGCAATGGTGTAAGATCGCTTGCCTTCTTGTTACAGGTATTTTGCAAATGTCCAAACTTTCCACACTTAAAACAAGTATTGTTATCGTTTCTAAATCTTGGTCGCTTAGCAGGGGGTTCACCCTGTCGTGGTTCTCGTGATTTAAACGTAGCTGCCACAGAAATCAATTCAGGGACCGATGAACATTTACTGGACAGTAAACGCAACCGAAGAAACTCATTGTCTATACAACCAATCACAGCTTCCACGGCATCTTTGTCTTTGTCACCACTGATAACTCGTTTCCAAATATTCCAAGCTTTCGTAATGGATGCAGCTGGGTTCGCCATTTCAAACTTAAAATTGCGCAGTTTTATTATATCGTTAGAATATCGTGCTTCAGGTTCGAAGGTTTGGATTAACGCTTCTCGCATGTCGGACCATACCGGCGACTTCACTAACCATGTATCTCCAAGCGTTTTGGCTCGACCTAGCAACAAGCCAGCTATTTTTGTACATACCTCGTAATCAGTCAGTTGCCAGTGAGTCTTTGCCCTGTCCACGTGTTCGCACCAATCTCGCACAGGTACCTCACCATCAGGGTCAAACGGTGCGATATAAATGTCACTGAGGCGTGGTCGTTTTGTTGGAGCCACTGCTTGGCTCAGTAGTCCAGCAAGAAACTCATGGTTAGCTTTCATACTTGCTTGTTGCTGTCGTGTTAAGTTCTCTATAATACCGGTCAGTACGGATAACGTCTGGTTAGTTCCCGAGTCCTCATTGCGGGTAGGTGGAGTCGAAGAGGCTCCAAGGTCCATCGCACTTCTGATTTCGGATCGGACCGAGACTTGTTGGAGAATTGGTGAGGGTGGGCGGTTGTCCATATCGATATCATCAACCCTCGTCTGCTCCTGGGACATGTTGTGTTTTAAACAAAACCTCGTTTAGTTTGAAAGGGTAATTTATTACATTGATTTGATAAACAATTAATCAGGTAACAACATAAATAGTTAATCAATAGCACTAATTATGGTCAAAGTCACAATTATGATATGTTGACGGAGTGAGCGCCTCCATAAAACTGCGCCTCGCTCGCATGGCACGCGCTTTATAAAGCCGACGATCGGACCGTCCCCACTTCTCACGACTCATAGAACGGTCCGATATCGCTCGTGCGCGCGCTCGTTACTGCTCGTTCGTACGCTCGTGATTCATCGCGCCGACATATTTATATTGATTTGTTAGCGCAGTGGTAATTGAGCCTAATTGATCCCATTTAATTACCCACCTTCGAAATCTAAACCTTACTCTAACATGTCATATTTAAAGTCATGGTTACCTTACCATGTTCTTTCAATATCATTGAAGTAATACGGTACCTTTCGAATCGATAGGACATATGGAAGGTAGTCAGATCACCTCATCAACTATTAAAGAGCTGATGATCTTCAAACGGCTGATCAGGTCATGGTTACCTTATACCATATACTTTCAATATCATTGAAGTAACACGGTACCAAATTTCGAATCGATAGGACATATGGAAGGTAGTCAGATCCCCTCATCAACTATTAAAGAGTTGATGATCTTCAAACGGCTGATCAGGTCATGGTTACCTTACCATATACTTTCAATATCATTGAAGTAACACGGTACCAAATTTCGAATCGATCGGACATAAGGAAGTTAGTCAGATCCCCTAATCAACTAGAAAAGAGCTGATAATCTTCAAACGGCTGAACAGATTTTCATGAAACATGGCTAAGAACACTCGGGATAAACTTATCTATGACACAAAAAAACTAAACGAAAATCGGTTCATCCGTTTGGCGGCTACGCTACCACAGACAGATACACAGATACACAGACACGTTAAACTTATAACACCCCTCTCGTTTTGCGTCGGGGGTTAAAAATCATAATCCTTCCTTTGGGCCATAGTCGGGTAAAGAACGACTTCATTAGTCAGTGTTGAGCGCAGTGGCTTCCTTAGTCAAAGGATTCGATTTTTGGAAATTTATCATTTCTCGCTGGTCTGATCTGATGGAAGTTTTCAGGAGCTATATTAGCTCGGAAAAGAAGTATTTATTCGCAGAATCTCGCATTGTATAAAGTCGTTTTTATTTTTTATATAAATTTTTACTAATATATTGTAAATATATAGGAAAGTATGTATCTTCAATCATGCAGTAAAGGAGCTACGAATATACAGTTGAGGAACTTGCATGAGATTGGCATAGGCTACCTTCCCGGAAATCCCGCGGGATTTTTTAAAAGCTTCCCTCCAAACGGTCAAAGTTACGGGCCTAAGCTAGAAGAAACATAACACCATTAGCGTTTAACTTAGCGAGTAATTCCCAATGTAATATAACACCCAGCCATTTATTTACGCAAAGCAAACAGCTAACGACCTTCTAAAGATGGCTGCGTCAACAAATCCCCGGGTGACGTCACCTAACGAATCACTCGCACGTCCACGCATGCGTGTAAAAGTAAATAATGAAGTTAACTTGATTAAAGTCAAGTTTGAATAAATATTGAACAGGTACATTGAAAGCGAAATGGGGATAGGGCGATGGATTATTACTTTATATTTGATCAATGACTTCATCCGTGTTTTAGGTTAAAATATATCCCGTGGGAACTCTTTATATTTTAAAAATAAATCTTTTTCTTTCTTTTTTCGGGATTGTCTAAAATTGATTGTCTGTAAAGTCGGTTTACGGATGATGGTTTTACGTGATAACGTCATAAAGAAACATCGGCGGACGCTTGGGCCGATCGTGCCTCTCTGTCGCTTGTTCTGCGCTCTCGCTTGTACGCGCAGGCTCAGGCGGAACAGGACACTTTTTCGTGCGTGCAGACGGTGTTCATCGATTTATAAGACGTTATCACGTCAAAATATGCCTTATTGCAACAAAAATGCTATAAATTCAGCCAATTACCACCACCGAGATCGTATCAATGATTGATGCAGCTCTTTTGCACCAGGAAACATGTTATCTCTATCATTTTGCGTTATTTTTGCGCCAGGATAGGTGCATGCTGTCTTTGTCAAGATCGATTCAGCGGTTGAGCTGTAAAAGTAAAACAGACGGATAGACACACTTGTGTATCGTTGCTGGTGTTATAAATGCGAAAGTAGGTTTATTGCACCGCAACGGAGCATCGGATCGACGTGATATTTTGCATGGATATATATTGAGGATCCGGATGGTAACGTAGCCTACTTTTATCCCGGAACACAATGGGTTCCGGCGAGAATTTTCGAAACCCTAACGCCACGCGGACGAAACCCTGGACAAAAGCTAGTTTATAATATTAGTACGGATGTGGTTAATGCTTTGAGTATTAAGTGTTGGTTTAATACTCAAAGAGTTAATGACATTCGGGTTGATGTTAATCCGGATGCACCACTTTTGAAATTACAGCCACTAGGTATTACAAATAAGATAATAGATTATACTCATGCCTTGTCCTCTAGATTAGCTGAAATAAAATGTTATTTTATTATAAATATTGTAGTAACACTTGTCAGTTACTACCACGAACACTGTTTTTAGGGTAGATTTCTTTTTTTTTTTTTTTTTTTTTTTGTGGGTAGTTATTACCTACATTTCTTCGTGGGTACCACGGAGTACTATTTATATGTGGGACTCAGTTGTTTAGCCTCATTCGCTTTTTAGTGCTCTGCCACGCAACACTGTATCATTCAAATATTTAAATATTCAGATAGTTCTTAATTATTATTCAAGTTTTTATAAATAATATTCAAGTATAATAAGAAATTAAATTACAGCGGGCACGTAGAAGTGAAGAGTCTACGAGCTCATTTTCATCATCTACTGGACTTGAAATGTACATCGAATTACTCAACGGAGTCTTTCACGTACCTTACATTAACAAAGTACGATCAATTCACAGGAATTGCATCATAAAAAACTTTGTATGTAAATTCCACTCAATGGAATTATTATATTATGTACATCGAATTACTCAACGGAGTCTTTCACGTACCTTACATTAACAAAGTACGATCAATTCACAGGAATTGCATCATAAAAACTTTGTATGTAAATTCCATTCAATGGAATTATTATATTATGTACATCGAATTACTCAACGGAGTCTTTCACGTACCTTACATTAACAAAGTACAATCAATTCACAGGAATTGCATCATAAAAACTTTGTAAATTCCATTCAATGGAATTATTATATTATGTACATCGAATTACTCAACGGAGTCTTTCACGTACCTTACATTAACAAAGTGCAATCAATTCACAGGAATTGCATCATAAAAACTTTGTATGTAAATTCCATTCAATGGAATTATTATATTGTGTGCATCGAATTACTCAACGGAGTCTTTCACCGTACCTTAAATTAACGATCAATTCACAGGAATTATGTAAATTCCACTCAATGGAATTATAATCAAACTACCCACCTTTGGGCGAGGTATTCATGATATACACCAGAGATACCTACGGAGGTTCCCACTGGAGATAAAGCAAAAACACCCGCTTCACAATTCGGGCTGGAAATTTACAAGGAGTTGGCTGATCGATTAAATCATATTGCTACTAAACTTTATATGTTTGTGCTACCTACTAAATGGCCTTGAAGAGGCCCGAAAAGATTTGTTCCAGAACAAAAAATATATGGTTCCTGCTTACAGCGAACGCGTTAATGCTCCTTTATTAAACATGGAACTAAAGTCTTGCCCAAGTTCGTATTAAAACGAAAGAAGGGCATGGAAGCCAGACAGAAACAGATATCTTCTGTAATTTCTGGCCTCGCTCGTGTCGTAGATAGTGGTTATATTCTCTTGGTCGCAGACACTCAACTATAGAATGCAGACAGCAAAATGACAAAGGAAATAATGGAAGGCATTCGTATGCTCTGTAATATACAATACTCGGATTCTATATGAGGGAAATATTTCATTTCATCGTACCTATGGTCTGTATAATGTACTTTGTGCTCAAAACAGAGGTGAATGACCACCTTATTCAAATAAAGATTGATAAATACCTACATTTTTGGTGAAAACGTAGCAGATACCATAAAAACAGCAAAAGCTGACTCAAGATCAAAATTTGATATAATAAAGGGTCAGGACAAGAGTAACAGATCAGCAGTAAGAAAAACGATACAACCTCAACCATCGACTTCAAAAGTTTTAAACTACAAAGCTCCACCGCCGGCGCGCAGGCAGCCGGCCCAAACGAGGAACCACCCGCCTGCTCCAGCGCGGAAGCCCGACTACTCATCGAGAAGGTCGCGGCAACAGCAGCAGCAGTACAGAAATCCACGTCGCGACAAGATAAGGCAAAATATGCCAGTCGACTTTCATTATTTGCCCAAAAATGGGCCTTAATCACAAATGATCAAACGATTATTTCTTGGTTTCGGGGTTATTAGTTAACATTTTCACGTAAAGTTATTCCGCAAATTCCTCCCATCGTTTTTCTGAATATACCGCTGAAGAAATGGGCAGTTTATCACATGCCAATTAAGTAACTCCTTACGATTGGCGTGCTACTACTCGTGCACTGATCAATACTTATCGAGCATAAATTCCTCATAACAGTCTAACGATAAAAATCGTTTTATATTAAATTTAAAAAATCTCAATAAACATATACTTACACATATCACATACAACATTTGAATTGAAAGATATACGCACACCTATAAAATTAATAACTAAAATTCATTTATGGCTACACTTGATGCCTATTTTTTATTAAAATTCATCCGGATTCTTGAAAATGCCTAAGTTTTTCATTCAATGGAAAAATATATGAATTTAATGTCCTACCTTTCGGATTAAATACAGTGCCATACATATTTACATAAATAATGAAACCCGTCATTAAACTGTTGAGTCAAGCTGGTTTCATGCATGGAACTAGGAATTGCGACTAGGTCTAGGTTTCATGTCTAATAATATATTAGCTTGATGATATTTTATCTATCGGTAGATCTTCTATTGAATGTACCTAATGAAAATATCAATATGACTATTAAACTTCTGACAGCATTAGGCTTTATAGTGAATTTCGATAAAAGTAATCTTTCACCATCCCTTCTTGCAAATTCCTTGTTTATAATCGATTCTCATGATTTAAAAGTTTATTTACCTAATGATAAGAGACCCAAGATTCGGGAAAAAATTAGTATAGATTAGGAATCAAACTAATACAAAATAGTCTTAATCAAACATTGCAAAATTGATAGGTTTATTAATTCCTGCCTGTACTGCCATAGAGTATGGCTGGCCATACGCGAAAGCTTTTGAACGATGCAAATATCTTAATTTACTAAGTCACAGGGATTATAATCGTACAATGTATATCCCAGATTCGCTAAACGAAGATTTTGCTTGGTGGCTGAATAACATTAATAGTTCTATGCGCAAAATTAGAAGTGACTATTATAAAACAGAGATAGTTACATATATTCTGACGCCTCAACATCGGGATGGGGTACAGCCTGTGGGTCAGAATCCACAGGCGGACAGTGGTTCGAGTGGGAAGCGACCCAACATATTAAATAACTAGAACTACTTGCAGTTTTATCCTGCTAAACGTCATCACTGTCAGATTCTTCTATGAATCGATAATACCACCGCCAGCAGTTATATTAACCGTATGGGTGGTGTCCAATACCCTCACTTAACAGAGGTGTCTAGGAATATTTGGCAATGGTGTGAATCGCGAAGTATTTTTATATACGCATATTATATTCGCTCCTCTGAAAATACCATTGCTGACGCTGAATCAAGACGTACTCACGCAGACATTGAATGGGAACTCAGCGATCCAGCATTCACTTGAATTGCCAATCTTTTTGGCCAACTTCAAATCGATCTTTTTACAACTCACGTCAATAAAAAATGCGAAAGATTTGTTTCCCGATGCTTTCGCAATAAATGCTTTTACAATCAGATGGTCTAACTTCTATTTTTATGTGTTTCCTCCATTTTAAATCACATTTAAAACACTTCAAAAAATTATTTTTGACAGAAACAAGAATTAAAGTAGTACCTACCTAGGTGGCCGACGAAACCTTGGTACCCCCTTTTTCAATCACTTTTAATTTCTGACATGATAATTCTAAACCCACATGAAAATATTAAAATTTCTCTTTTTAAGAAAACACGATATACAATTGCAACTTACCTTGCCGAGACTTCTCACCAGCATCGTTAGACATAATGCTGGCATCCCTGGCAGAAGTTCCATCAAATAGTACGACATTTGCTTGAAAAAAGGGGTTTACACATTGTCCCCCTATTCGATAGACGTATTAGACCACCAGTACCAGATACCTTAAATTTCCTAACATTGCTTTTCAAGAGTGGAGCTCAGTATGGAACTTTAAATACTCATAGAGCCACATTATCTTTAGTACTGGGCTCAAATATTTCTAAAGACGAGAGTTTTAAGATTCATTAAGGGAATCTTTGGACTAAAACCCCCTCTTCCGAGATATGAACTTACATGGGATACAGCTTGTGTTCTAGATCATTTGACCAATTATCATCATTAATGAGGGTTTATCGTTGGACCAACTTTCAATGAAATGTATTACATTGTTAGCTCTAACAACACTCAAAAATCAAACATTTTCGAAAATTAAAGTAAAAAATATAGAAAAAGCCTTCTAGCCTCTTTAGAAATAATCATCAAAATTCCTGATTTGATCAAAAAATCTAGACCAGGCTCAAATCAACTCGTCCTCATCATACCTTTCTTAACTGAAAAACCAGCTATGTACCCAGCACAGACACTTAAAGCTTATTTAAGTGAAACTTGGGTACGGCGTAGCCAAGACTATTTATTTATCAGTTACAAGAAACCTTTTAAACCAGTTTCAACACAAACATTAAGTTGCTGGGTTAAAAACACGCTAAAAGGTAGCGGCATAGATGTCTCCATATTTTCTGGTCACAGTACCAGACATGCTGTAACTTCAAAAGCCAAGTTCAGGTTTCAATATAGATCCTATTGGCAATACTGCTGGCTAGAGTCATGACTCGAATACTTTTTGGAATTTTTACTTTTTTTTTTAGTAAAAATATTTTTAATCAGGACAATACTTCTATGGCCAGAACAATGGAATAATTAAAATATTATGCAATAAAATAAATGTGATGATTATATAAAAATTTAATCTGAAACTTTAATGATTAATTTTTCAGTTTTGTATTATTATTAATGATAAGTAAGGGTTCATCGAAAGGAAAAAATAGCTATAAATTAATAATAATATTATGTTTACGTTTTACTGTAACATAATATTATATATCATTGAGATTACAAATGTTATGTAAACATAAATTGTAACTCTGGTAAACAAGTCATTACCTCAGTATTTTCGGAACATGCTCTAAAAGTCTACAATATTTATAATAAAATAACATTTTATTTCAGCTAATCTAGAGGACAAGGCATGAGTATAATTAATGATTAAATGAGCTTACCTGTAAGTGAAATTCAATCATAATTATACGAGATGCCTTGTCCGAAGAGATTAGCTCCCTCCCCCCCTGGAAATCCCTAATGTTGTTCCGAAAATACGATTAACTCTAAAATAAATGAGGCTAAACAACTGAGTCCCACATATAAATAGTACTCCGTGGTACCCACGAAGAAATGTAGGTAATAACTACCCACAAAAAAAAAAAAAAAGAAATCTACCCTAAAAACAGTGTTCGTGGTAGTAACTGACAAGTGTTACTACAATATTTATAATAAAATAACATTTTATTTCAGCTAATCTCTTCGGACAAGGCATCTCGTATAATTATGATTGAATTTCACTTACAGGTAAGCTCATTTAATCATTAATAATATTAGGTACTTATATAAAAATTCATTTTAAAAAATGGACTTCAAATATTAAAATAATTTTAGTTTGCACACGTATGGAAATCGATGAAATCGATGCGCAACGTCAAAATACCTGTACAAACTAAAATTTTTGAAGTCGGCTACAAATAGAAAATATTATGACAGCAGTATTCTACGATAAAATACACATCAAATCAGAAATAAATAAAATATACTCTTTCAATCAGTAATAAAATATAACGAAAATACACAGTCGAAAATAAGGAAATCGAATACATTTATACCTTACTTAAAAACTAAAAGCATGTCCCCAAGACTGAAATAGTACAAACACTCCTAATATTATACTTATTAATTAGTTACTCCCAACTCAATACTGCTATTTTACCACTTCGCGTTTCAGCCAAGAACAGCACACTGCGCTATTACAAACCCTGTCAAAGTTGCATAAGTAATATGGGTTAAGACAGGATAATATTTGCAAATCTCGAGATGGACACTTCTTGTCTGAAACGCACAGCAAACTAGATATAAATTACAAACTCAACTCGTAGTACATAATTGACACACAAACTCACACCAAAATACGCGAAAAGAGTTGCGTAAGGCGACATGGTGTCTTTATTCCATCCGAAGGGAAACTGACTGGAGTACACGCGTCGTCCACTCGGGAAGCCAGACGGGGCAGCGTGCCAACTTTTCCCATGTTTTTCCCAAAACTTGCCCCTTGGCTTACTTAACTTATTATTTTATCGATTCTGTCTTCAGTGATGCAGATACCTTGTGTCTGAGTTGTCTATGTTATAGAGCAGCAATTCCCCACTTCTTCTTCTCTTCTTCTTTATCAACCTATAGACGTCCACTACTGGACAAAGGTCTCCTGCATGGACTTCCAAAGGCTTCGATCTTGCGCCGCTTGAATCCAGCGGCTCCCAGCGGCTCCCAGCGACCCGTTTGATGTCGTCGGTCCACCTAGTGGGGGGCCTGCCAACACTGCGTTTCCCGGTGCGGGGTCGCCACTCCAACACCTTGGAACCCCAACGACCATCAGCTCTACGAACTATGTGCCCCGCCCATTTTCACTTCAGTTTCGCGACACGCTGAGCTATGTCGGTGACTTTGGTTCTCCTACGAATCTCCTCATTTCTGATTTGATCTCGCAGGGATATACCGAGCTCTCTCCATCGCTCGCTGAGTGACCCTGAGCCTTCTTATGAGGCCCATAGTTAGCGACCATGTCTCGGATCCGTAAGTCATCACTGGCAACACGCACTGTTCGAAGACTTTAGTCTTCAGGCACTGAGGGATTTTGGACGAGAAGACATCTCGGATTCCCCACTACATTTACTTAACTTTCAAATGTAAAGTGTACTGAACGTAACTTGCAAAGATAATCCGCCCTAAAATCAAGCTATTTTATATCATTCAATTTTAAACCGACTTCAAAAAAGGAGGAGGTTTGATAACCTCCGAACGTTATCGAATTGATATTCGTGTGAATCTTTTTTTATGTCCTATGTTCACCGATTACTCGAAGACGCCTGAACCGATTTGCAAAATTATTTCTTTGCTTGAAAGGGTATACTTTTCAGGTGGTTTAATTTAAATTTTATCGAAATCGGTCGAGTGGTTTTTAAATAATCAACAATAAATTGTATACTTTGTAGTGGCGCGGGCGTTTGAAGTCGGTTTTTTAAAAGATTGGTTTATATTAAATTATAGATCAGCTGCTGGATAGTCTAAAATGGCCGATCGCAATCAGCTTTGATTGGGCGATGCTCTCTTGCTATTGGCTAAAATTGATGCAGCAAGAATACCTACCATAAATTCTGCCAATCACCAGAACTGAGATTATAGCAATTTTGATTTGATCAGCTCTTTCTTTATCGATTTTACTCTGTTAATCAATATTATCGCTATTTTATAGCAAAGTTGCATTTACCTTCAGTGGATAACACATGGCAAACAATGGTATCACAGATCATAGACGATAATGTTAGCTTAATGTAGTTATTATTATTTGATTGTCTGTGACATCAATAAAATATGTATTTTCTTTCATTAGTAACATCATCAATCATCATCATCAATAGCCTATAACAGTCCACAGCTGGACTAAAGGCCTCTCCCAAGGGGAGGGTTTGCCCATAATCACCACGCGGGGCAGACGGGTTGGTGATCGCAGTAGATGGTAGTAACAGCACAGAGGACGCTGCTGCCCGTTCTCCGTTATATTCCCTTAGTCGCCTCGTACGACACCCGCGGGAAGAGCGGGGGTGGTGACAACTGTATTCTGATCTGCCGTCACCACACGGCAAGTAGAATAGAATAGAATAGAAATGTTTTTATTCAAATAAACTTTTTTACAAGTGCTTTCGAATCGTCGATGAGTCTACCACTGGTTCGGAATGCCGTTTATTGTAACATAAGGATGTTCAAATCTATATGTATAAAAGAAAGTGGTGTTAGTTACACTATTTATAACTCAAGAACGAATGAACCGATTTGGCTGAAAATTGGTGGAGAGGTAGCTTAGAACCAGGAGACGGACATAGGATACTTTAAAAAAATAAAAAACAGAACAGCGGATTGATGTGATTTTTTGCATGGGTATAGTAATGGATGTAGTAGTGGTTCCTCAGACCGGGAGAGCTACTTTTTATCTCGGATAATGAGAGTTCCCGCGGGATTTTTAAAACCTTATTCCATGCGGACGAAGTCGCGGGTATCAGCTAGTATTGTAATACTTTTCAGTAGAAATCGTTGACATAGAGAACTCTGAGCTATATTTTTGGCAGGCAGTTTTAAAATGGCTGTCTAAACTTCAATCTGCAATTATTTGTTTCAAATACAAGTTCTCTCAAAACAATGAAAGAGTTCTGAATAATCACGAAGGCAGTTTTCAATCCGAAAAATGTGTAAATTCTTTTCCAGGTGAAATTGCCAGCAGTTTTGCGCCGGCCGGTCGTTCATTCTGCACATCCATCTGAGCGTGGCCGCTCGAGACGCTCGGCTAGCTTCTATATTTTGCCTCCGAAATACATTCTAAATCGGAGCGATCGGGTTTTATGTAAAACGTGAAACTTCGGCCGTGAAACTAGTTTCGGTTTACGCGCTATCTTCTATCATCATCATCATTAGCAACCCATCAACGGCTCACTACTGAGTGCAGGTCTCCCCTCAGGGAAGGGTTATAGGCCATAGTCCACCACGCTGGCCCAATGCGAATTGGCGGACTTCACACACCTTCGAGAACATTATGAAGAACTCTCAGGTGTGCAAGTTTCCTCATGATGTTTTCCTTCACCGTTGAAGCAAGTGATATTTAATTGCTTAAACGCACTTGACTCCGAAAAGTCAGAGGTGCGTGCCCGGGATCAAACCTGCGACCCCCCGAGTAGAAGACCGCAGTCCTAACCACTAGGCTATCACTGCTTATCTATCTTATATTGATGCAGTTAAATGTCGTTTAACAAACAATTGTGACAAATCGACCGATAAAAAGCCCCTATAGTAGCAATTTGCGTTGACTGTTAGTTGGGCCTTTGTCCCTAGTTTGGTTGGCCATAAGACTTGTCAACCCTAAAAATCGTGGTGCCAACCGTCGAAAAGTGGGATGTAGTTGGCAAAGGGCTTTAATCGGCATCACTACTACCATCTCCCAACCGTTGGCTACCGTTCGGTTGGCTACAAAACCACAAAGGAAATCAAACTAGGGGTGGTGTTACCAACTAATTTCGTAGGGATAAAGTATTTCAAAAATCGGCCAAGTGCGAGTCGGGCCTCGCTCTTTTAGGTTTCCGTACATATGACCAAATCATTTTTGTAAAACTAGATAAGTACATATTTAGATATCTTAGTTCTTAGAAAGTACTAAATTAGCATATGGGGAAAAAATGCTAGTTTGTTTTGGTCACAACTTACAAACCGCATTATAAATCGGTGTTTTCAGTATGTATTGTTTAAATACACTATAATATAGTACATAATATACCAAAATTTCAAATTCCTAACTAGTTTAGTTTGTGAGATAACTTTATATAATATGATAGTTTGTGATAAAACCGACAACTTTGACGGCCCCTCATTTCTTCATATGTGTAGCTAAAAAATTAAAAAATATATATTTGAACTCCACTTAATGAGCTCTAGATAACACCCCACATGCCAGGGTAAAAAAATAAAATTTTATTTCGAATCCTTTTCCATGTATGGGAGCTCTCTTTATTTTTTAATTTAATTTAATTTTTATTATTTGTTGTCATAGCGGCAATAAAAAATACACAATATGTGAAAAATTCAACTGTCTATCTATTACGGTTTACGAGATATAACCCGCTGACAGACGGACGGACGGAAGGACAGCGGAGGCTAAGTAATAGGGTCCCGTTGGCACCCTTTGGGTACGGAACCCTAAAAATAAAAAAAGCACTGCTTTTAAACCTGTCTATCTCTAGATTGACTCTAGATTAAATGATAGATAAATCTCTTTTATACCCAAGCATAAAAGAGATTTGTATAATTTGAATTGGCTGTGTTGAATCCTTCAAATCAATTATACGAAATAATGAACTCTATGCAGGGTCATTTAAGAATTTAGGTATGAGAAGCTCGACTGCGGTTAGTGCTAGGGCAACACCCTAACGATAAAGATGTGTCGCCGAGCGACTCAGCATTCCGTCCAGCGTAGACATCGATTAGCTTTAATTAAGATTATCTTACTTGATAAGTCTTCCAAGTTGGCCGCTCACATATAATCCCCTCCCGAACGAGTCCGCCCAATCTTTAGTGAGATTAACCTACGCGGGAGATCTTATAGTGCAAAAGTGTGTGTGCAAACACAGGTGCACACTATTCCCTCACTCTCATAGTCCGTTGGGATGGAAATCCGACACGAACGGAGAGAGATCAGGCGCAGGACCGACGGCTTTACGTGATCTCTGAGATATGAAGGCAATACACCGCCTACTTCCTGGCTCCGGGTTAGAACTACCGAGAATTTCTTGACAGAAATATCCAATAAAGCCGACCCGGGAATCGAACCCGGGGCCTCGTCGCCTGCAGCCGTATTATAAATGTCTAAAAAACACTACAAAATGCCGCGAAATATTATTAATACGATTCTGTCTTTGATCAGCTGCAGCGCCATCTAGTCTAGCTCTAGCCAAAACTTCAAGTGACAACTATCGTAGAAAGAGAATAGACACAACGAAGTAATACTTGGCTACAGGGGAAGGGCTACCTTTTGCGAATAAAATAAAAATAATTTGATTGATGCCTTATTGATGCTGACTGGGTTTTTATTATATACCAGCTGATGCCCACGACTTCGTCCGCGTGGATTTAGTTTTTTAATTCCCTCGGGAACTCTTTGATTTTCCGGGATACAAAGTATAAGCCCATGCCACTCTCCAGGTCCTCAACTATACCTAAAAATCAAGTCAATCCGTTGCTTTGTTGCGGGGTGATTGAAGGTCAAACAAACAAACTTTCGCATTTATAATATTAGTAAGGATTAGTAAGTTAAGTATTCTATTTGGGTTAAGACTATCTCGCAATCTAATCGTTCGAGATATAGGTTGCCTAGCAACATAATAATACTCGTAATAACATTATTCGAGATTTGGTTGCTAGGTTGCCTAGCAACCTAAATCTCGACCTGTATAATATATGACTATTGTGTGATTAACATATTTTAATTTGCAATAACAAATATTTTGGTCAATAATTAAGATAAAAACTATCCTATCTTTTAAGTTGGACCAAATTACAGATAGTTACAAAGTTTGATGAAAATCGGTTGAAGTGTGTGTGGTGAAATTTATCCCGAACATACATCGTGACACGAGATTTTTGTATGTATAGACTAGTCTTAATATATATAAATTACGTGTCACGTTGTTTGTCCGCGATGGACTCCTAAACTACTGAACCGATTTTTATCAAACTTCGTAACTATCTGTAATTTGGTTCAACTTAAAAGATAGGATAGTTTTTTTGGATTGGGATAGTTTATTTGTTTTATTTATATACCTAGATAAGTTGGCGGTACGAAGTTCGCTGGGTCAGCTAGTTATGTATATGTTATATCAATAATAAACTAGTGGTTCGCCCCGAACTGAGACCTCGCGGTAACGGTTTCCCATTATTACTTATTCATTCAATAGATACATGACGATCAAAATTGACATTATTATTATGCCCGTTTTCACCAACCATACCTAAATCATCCCCTTTGTAGCCCCTAAATACAATCCTAACATCCCAATGTCATTTTCACCTTTAGTTGTCCCGTAGAGGTTCGTAATAACAAAGTTGACAGAGAGTGTCAACTAACTTAACATAGGTAGCCCGTAAAGGTTAGGGAACTGTTATAGTGAAATCCTCAAGGCCTCAATCAAACTTAGGTATAGTTTTTTGGAACATTCAAATTAAATTACTTGTACACAGCGTCAACTATCGACACGATCAGAAAACATGTAAAAACAAACTGCAACGTGAAGTTTTATTGATGTTTGCTAAATGACTAAATAATAATTTTAATTGAATGATAATATGTTACATATAGCTGCATTTGCTTTAAATGAGATGAGAGCGCCATCTATTGACATCATTGTGAAGTTCTGTTGTTGCTGCTCATTAAAAGTTAAATAATTTAGTTTCCTTATTACATTTATCTAATTTTAGTATTTGTTGTTCAAGTACATGATATTACGCTAAAATTATAAAACTTTCAAGGAACAGCTCTCAATGGTTATTCCGTTGTGAGGTCAAATATAATCTCCACTTTGAAAGCCCCCCATTTCGTCAATTTTAGGAAAAAAATTAAAAAAAAAATACTTTTGTACTCTGTTCCAAATTATCTTTAAAATGAGGTACTGTAACTCTATGAAATGCAAAAATTTTTTTTTTGTTTCGCATTCGCTTCTATGAGAGCCCCCCTGAAATAAAGATTTTTATAACTTTTTAAGCCATTTTCGGCTGGAGGCCATCGGTTTACATATTATATCTCAAATTGAAGTAATTACGTTCAGTAATTTAGAAGTTATAAGGCTCTGACAGACGGACGGACGGACGAACGGACGGACGGACAAGTGCAAATTCACTCAAGTAGACTCAAAGACCTTCGCTTCGCTCGGTCGATTATATATACTTTGTAGTGACGCGGGTGTCTGAAGTCGGTTTTTAAAAAGATTTTTTTATATTAAATTATTGCAATCCAACATTCTAACTTTGTAGTTTCTGTAACGTTTAGTGATAAACTTCACATTTCAATGTCCCCATTAGTATTTCTTGCGCGTTACATCCATTTGGATTGTCTGTAGAGTCTAGACGCTTGCTAGATAACATCTAGATAAATGACTGCGATAGCCAGATGCATCAATTACTTGTAAGTACTGTGCATTCATGTATGCAAATGTTGTTTGTATGTCCTAGTTTCAAAGGCATATTGTAGATAGTTACTCTAGCAATGCCTACAATAAAAGAAAAAAAATAAGATAGAGTGCCAAATATAATAGAATAATTTTTAATTCAAATAAACTTTAAAGTGTTAAAGTGCTTTCGAATCATCACTGAGAAGAACCGGCAAGAAAAAAATAAAAAATCGCCAAGTGCGAGTCAGGCCTCGCTCTTTTAGGGTTCCGTTAAAAAAAATTATATAAAAATATTACCATGTACCCATGGAAATATTTTAATTTATTTTTTTTAATTTAATTTAATTTTTATTATTTGTCAATAGAAATACATAATATGTGAAAATTTCATCTGTCTATCTATTACGGTTTACGAGATACAACCCGCTGACAGACGGACGGACTGACGGACGGACGGACAGCGTAGGCTTAGTAATAGGGTCCCGTTGGTACCCTTTGGGTACGGAACCCTAAAAATTAAGTGGCACTCGGGGACTGCCGCGGTAAAGTTATTGCATAGCATTTTTTATCAACTTATGCAATTATATTATTTATGCAATATTTTTTTTGCATAATAAAAATTATGCAAAAAAAAATTAAAAAAACAAACAAACAAGAAAAGCGCACTGTCACTACTTTGCGAGTGAGATTCGAACCTGCGACATCATACACCATACGTGTATTACGAGATTTTGTTGCTAGGTTGCCTAGCAACCTAAATCTCGACCTGTATATTATGACTATTGTGTGATTAACATATTTTAATTTGCAATAACAAATATTGAGGTCAATAATTAAGATAAAAACTATCCTATCTTTTAAGTTGGACCAAATTACAGATAGTTACAAAGTTTGATGAAAATGAAGTTAAAAAATTTGTTTGAAAAGAGCAACTGCCGAGTTTTTTGCTGGTTCTTCTCGGCAGGAAGGGCATTCCGAACCAGTGGTAGACTCATCCACGATTCAAAAGCTCTTGTAGAAAAGTTTATTTGAATAAAAAACATTTCTATTCTATTCTATTCTATTCTACGGTAAAGAAAGCGACCGCTCGCCCATTGCGCCGAACAGAGATACTTGTGAACCTCTAAAATGTTGAACGCTTACTGAACGACGGTGTTAGGTTTATTTTCGTTACGGAATTTCTTGATTCGGTCGCCGCGCTCAAACTGTTTGTCCTAGTTCAAAGCCCGCGATAAAAGCTATGCAATAGCTAAAAAAAATAACAATAATAATATATGTTAGAACTATTGTTCTAACAACTGTTGGGATGAAGTTTCTCCGTCCTTTTCTGAAAATATATGAATCATCAGCAACATTAACGACTCACTATTGAGCGTTGTGTGGTTATGCCGAGTTTTAATTCGTTTGGTAGTAAAAGTTAACTATGACAATAGCATCAAAGTAAAATGAACCATAATAGTATCGATTTTTTTTTTCGGGATAGGCTTGCGCTTGACGACAATCAATGCTGGACAGCACTGATGAGGTCTAGGTTGGAGCGCGCTTGCCTAGAAAATGCTTATTCACTCTTGCCTTGAAGGTACTGAGGTTATACGTGGCCGGAAACACAGATGTTGGAAGTGCGTTTCACACCTTAGCAGTTCGATTCAGAAACGTATCGATTTAAAGTCACAAATTCAATACAGACGATTTTAATTTGGAGCGTTTTCGTTACGTAAATGTATAAGAATACATACACGAAATTGAGCTCTAACGTAATACTGTTATGGTTTATTTTACTTTGATGGTAATTTCATAGTTTACTATTCACAGCTAACTATCCAATCTTGTACTAACGGTTCGTCTCCTCTCAGAGCAAGGTTGTAGGCCATAGTCCACCACGCTAGCCCAATGCGAATTGGTAAACTTCACACACCCTTGGGAACATTATGGAGAACTCTCAGGTGTGCAGGTTTCCTCACAATGTTTTCCTTCACCGTTGAAGTAAGTCATGTTGAATTGCTTAAACGCACTTAACTCTGAAAAGTCAGAGTATATCTATTGAATAAAATGCAAGCAATCAATATCCGCAATGACGGTAATACATTTTTGCATTAATTTTAAGCTATTGCATAGCTTTTATCGCGGGCTTTGAGCGCGGCGACCGAATCAAGAAATTCCGTAACGAAAATAAACCTAACACCGTCGTTCAGTAAGCGTTCAACATTTTAGAGGTTCACAAGTAGCTCTGTTCGGCGCAGTGGGTGAGCGGCCGCTTTCTTTACCGTATGGTGTATGATGTCGCAGGTTTGAATCTCACTCGCGAAGTAGTGACAGTGCGCTTTTCTTGTTTGTTTGTTTTTTAATTATTTTTTGCACAATTTTTATTATGCAAAAAAAAATATTGCATAAATATTATAATTGCATAAGTTGATAAAAAATGCTATGCAATAGCTTTACCGCGGCAGTCCCCGAGTGCCACTTAATTTTTTTTTTCGGCTATCTCAATTAAACGCATACAAAGCTTAATTTAATCGAATAATAAGTTAACTTCTAGTTCTCGTATAGAGTTTTCGATTTCGCATGACGGGAATGTTAGTGTCACCTGCTGCCGGCCCAATTTAAACGTGTTCCAAATGGCTACCCGCGCGCGCTGAGGGGGAAATGGATGCGGGGGGAAGATATTCAAGGAAAATGTCAATTACTTTTGTGTCAAAATGCCTTTTAACGTTTTAACGCCACGTGAGTGATCTTGTTACGTGGAATGTCACAAGGCTGTTAACCTTTTAGGATCACGTATGAAAACATGAATCCTTCTGTCCGTCTTTTCGATTGTGTATCACAGACATTTAATTCAGAAACTATCAAAGCGGCAAGTTTTAATGTGTAAGCTTGTTGGTACATCGAACACTTACAGAAAGTAAATAGAATAGAATAGAAATGTTTTTTATTCAAATAATCTTTTTTACAAGTGCTTTTGAATCGTCGATGAGTCTACCACTGGTTCGGAATGCCCTTCCTGCCGAGAAGAACCAGCGAGAAACTCGGCGGTTGCTCTTTTCAAAACAAGTTTACAATTCAATAGAACAAATACTGTGCTGTGTATGCAGTGTTTCCACAATGAGTTCCACAAAAGCAGACCTAATTATAATTCAACACATGTTAAGACGGGCAGACACAAAGTAGCCCCATTCCCGCTGGTGGCACCCGTTCACGAACATGACGCATGATCCAGCCATTTCTTCGCTCAACCATATAATAAAGTAGTCGCTACAGAGACTGAAATATCGAAACAAAATTATAGAGAAAATCACCATCAACGAATATAGGATACCGACATATTGCGAGAAAATTTACACTCAGTTTTTCACTAGCGCTTGACTGCGGTGATACTTGATAGCAAGTGAAGATACAGCCTCAAATGAAGCGCAAGTGCGCTTAGTGCCTAGCCTAGAAGATGCGTATTCGCTCTTGATTATAAGGAAAGCTTGGAAAGTTTTAGTGCCGGATGAAAAAAATATTCATAATATTTTATTCTGTCGGGCTTTCCCGCACGTTGAAAACGTCATGATATTTTTTCATTTCCTCTCACATTTAATATTGTTGTGAAATAAAGTTACAGTAATGAAATAACCGAAATAACTGCGAAGGTACTTTTGTTGCTTTATTTCCCGTTTTGGGGATTTCGCGGAATTTTTATTGGAATTGAGAAAACGGAAAATTCCTCTGAAGATGACTCCTCACTCACCTACACAAAAGCAGCCCACGCCACTAACTTCTGAATTTGTTATTTTTTAAAAATCTACTAAGTAATTTATTTTTACGGCAGAAATGGCGTAACAGAATTAGTTATGAAGACCCGGAGAATATACAACTCCCGGAGTAAAAATGTTTAATACTACTTTACTGCTTTATCAACCGATAGACGTCCACTGCTGGACAAAGGTCTCTTGCATGGACTTCCACAGGCCTCGGTCTTGCGCCGCCTAGATCCAGCTGCTCCCTGATGTCGTTGGTCCACCTGGTGGGGGGTCTGCCAACACTGCGCTTCCCGGTGCGGGGTCGCCACTCGAGCACCTTGGGACCCCAACGGCCATCAGCTCTTCGAACTATGTGCCCCGCCCATTTCCACTTCAGTTTCGCGACACGCTGAGCTATGTCGGTGACTTTGGTTCTCAAAATCATTTATTTCATGAAGGCCAACCTGTGGCGCTTATGACAAGTCATGACTCTACCACCGGTTCGGAAAGCGGATTCTGCTGAGAAGAACCGGCAAGAAACTCAGCAGTTGCTCTTTTCAAAATTACACATTTTACAATATTTATTGTAGGTAAGGTTTTTTAATAGGTATGTATTTACATTTTAATAACTTTTTATAATATCTTGTGGGCAGCTGGATGCCATGCCGATTTACCCCATGCAACTTGTTAGAATAGAATATTTCCAACAATACGATGATATAATATTTATAGAAAAACTCCAAAAATACATAAGTACAATATTCAATACATGTCAAGACTGGCAGACCAGCAGCCCCGCTTCCGACGGCGGCACCCGTTCACGAGCATGACGCATGATCCAGCCATTGCTTCGCTCAACCATATTTGAGGGAACGTAACAACCCGCACCACACGACACCACCTACAGAAACGTTAAAGAGAGTGTGACATACTCGACTACCCATGTCAAGACATCGAATTTATCTAATCTAATACAGTACTATTACTATTCAAATACTCTTTTCAAGATCCCATGCAACTTTATCATTAAGAAAGTCATTAACTTTGTAATAAGCGCGACTCAGTAAGTGAGTTTTTACGCATTCTTTAAATTTGTGCAGTGGCAAATCTAGCAATTCCTTCGGAATCAGATTATATAAGCGTACGCTCAACCCCACAAAGGATTTTTGCACTTTACGCAGGCGACATGATGGTATTTCTAGTTTATGACGATTTCTAATCAGACGATTGTGTGCATCGCCCCTTTGTTTATACAGATGAATATTTTGTCTCACAAAGACTATATTATTATAAATGTACTGTGAAGCTACTGTAAGTATCCCAATCTCTTTAAACTTTTCACGAAGAGATACGCGCGAACCGAGTTTATAGATAGATCGAACGGCTCTTTTCTGCAATATAAAAATAGTTTCAATATTAGCTGCTCCGCCCCACAATAAGATTCCATAGGACATTACACTATGGAAGTAGACGAAGTAGAGAAGCCTAGCCGTTTCCACATCGGTAAACTGTCTGATTTTTCTGACAGCATAGGCAGCTGAGCTGAGTTTACCCGCTAATGTCTCAATGTGAGCGTCCCACTGAAGCTTACTATCCAAGGTCACCCCCAGAAAAACAGTTGAGTTCTCAATTTTAAGGTTATCTCCGTTTAATTTTATTGATTTATCAATTTTCTTTACATTAGGTACAATAAATTCTAAACACTTAGTCTTTTTGGCGTTCAGGAGCAAATTATTAACAGTAAACCAACGCGATATTTGAGATAACGTACTGTTTACATCGTCAAAATTTACTTTGTTTCTATCTGTTTTAAATATTAGAGATGTATCATCTGCAAACAATACAATATTGCAAGCATCGCGTACATGATATGGTAGGTCATTAATATATACCAAAAATAGAAAAGGACCCAAGATAGAGCCCTGTGGGACACCCAACAGAGCAGATGAACCCCGCGATTTCACGTCACCTACGCATACACTTTGAGTTCGATCATTAAGGTAAGAGGCAATGAGATCAAGTGCAACGTCTCTGATGCCATAATGTCTAAGTTTAAGTAAAAGAGTTTGGTGATCAACGCAATCAAAGGCCTTAGATAAGTCACAAAATACCCCAATGGCATTCTGTGAACGCTTCCAGGCATCGTAAATATGTTCAAGTAGCTTAGCACCTGCGTCAGTGGTGCTTCGACCCTTCGTGAAGCCGTACTGTTCAGGATGTAGCAAATTATTTACATTAAAATGATTTACTAGTTGATTAAGAATAATTTTTTCAAAAATTTTGCTTAGAGTCGGCAAGATTGAAACAGGTCTGTAATTATTAAGGTCGGTTTTACTGCCTGATTTGAATAAAGGAATAAGTTTACCATGTTTCATTAAATTTGGGAAGGTACCAAGGGCAACACACTCGTTAAAGATTACGGCTAAGTAAGGAGCAATGTCATTAATTATATTAGATATAACTTTCACGGAAATACCCCACAGATCTCCCGTTTTTTTCATTTTCAACAACTTAAAATTTTTGATAACTTCAGATGCAGTAATAAATTTGAACTCGAAGAAAACATTGCATTCTTTGACGTTGCCCCTTAATAAACTCTGAGCTGCAGTAGGTGAGGAGTTTAGAGAATCTGTTAGCAGAACAGGAATGTTCTGAAAAAATTCTACGAAAGTATTTGCAACTTCCATGTCAGAAGTTATTTTATCATTATTTACAATAATTTCAAAGTTAACATCACGTGGTTTAGTTTTACCAGTTTCTTCGTTGACTATGTTCCACGTGGTTTTTATTTTATTGTCAGATTTCACGATTCTCTCTTTGATATGTAGCGCTTTTGCATGAATACATACTTTTTTAAACAATTTAGAATACGATTTCACGCTTTCAAGAAAGATGGGGGACCGATTAAATTGCTTCTCTTCATACAGCTCATAAAGTCTATCTCTACTTTTGTAAATACCTACAGTAGCCCACTCACTGAACTTTAATTTACCATTGACATCTATTTGTTTAAGATTAAATGTTTTTTTAAATTCAGTGTCTATTGTCTTGAAGAGACTAGTGTAAAGATTGTCTGGGTTACCTTTTTTATAAGCTACAGTTGGAAGTTTGGCAGAAATTTGACTTTTAAATCTCGCCAACTTATTTTCCGTTATGGGTCTACACTTAACAATTCTTTTGTCTTTGTTTACTTTGTTTGAAATTGTTATTCGTTGCCCACAGTGATCCGACCTCAAATTGGTAATCATTGCTTTATCCAGGACGATATCACCGCTGCAAAAAATATTATCCAAACAAGTGGCCGAAATTTCTGTGATTCGAGTTGGCGCACAAAAGGAGTTAATTAAATTAAAACATTTAAATAAGTTTAGAAAACTGACAGTGATTGAGTTCTCCAATAGAATATTTACATTGAAATCACCGCAGACTATAATCTTTTTTGTGGACACACACAATCGCTTCAAAACATCCTCCATTATATCTTCAAATTGTTTATAATCACCTGAGGGGGGCCGGTATACACAGACTATAATAAAACGCTCCAGCTCCACACAAGAAAGTTCAATTGTGCGTTCAACAGAGAGACCAGCTATGTCTTTACGTTCCTTACTAGTTATACTTTCATGAACCATAATTAAAGATCCACCATGGATTGCAGACCTTCTAGTGAACGCACTTGACAATTTAAAGTTTTTTATTAACACTGGCAACTGTTGATTAACAAGCCAGTGCTCAGTAAAACATAAAACATGTGTATTACATTTTTCTAAAAATAATTCTATTTCTAATTCTTTGCCAGTGAGGCTCTGTATATTTTGATGTACAATGTTCAATTCACAGAGCCTCTCTGTTGTCTTACTATCTAGTTTAAACAAGCAATAGGCTCACTATTACTTGAGTCAATAATAGAAATATTATTAGTACATAAGGTACTGTTTGTATAGGAGTCAAAAGACTTTGTTACAGGATGTGTGACTGAATCACAGTTTGTATAATAGTCAATAGACTTAGTTAAAACATTTGTAACTGAATCGTTAATATTATGCGCTAAAAGTGAAGCTATTAGGAGCTTACATCTCCTAGGGAGATACATACTCTCACCGTTCAATTTAAAATTAGAAATGAATTTATTCGTATCAAAATAAAAAATAGCATCGCTATGATGGTATGTCAGGTTATACAAAAGTATTTTTAGGTCATGTATATGCTGGTTTTGCTTTACATTCAGTGACTTAGAGTAAGGTAAAGCACACATATAAAATTTACATTTAGTTTTCTTATGTAGGTGCAATAATTTATCAATATTTTTCAATAGTTGGTGTTTTTTTACCTTTAAGCTGTCACCAAACAAAATAATAACATTAGTACTGGAGTTCAAATTATCTTCATTTAAACTATTGATTAAATACTCCAGACTAGCCCCCGGTGAACAACTATTTATCACTGAATGTTGCAAGTAATTACTAATGCATGAGCCAAAATCTCTGCCCAACCTGTCTGAAACAATAATAGTTTGTTTTCTAGGGCCAGATGAGAGATCCCTGCTCAAGCATGCAGAAACTTCAGCAGCATTTGTAGTACACTGCTCCGGACAAGTGCCCAAATTGTCAGGGAGCAGTATACTGTCCCTATCTTTGGTAGCCATAGGCACCTTATGGGTGCATTGACACTTACTAGTTAGTGACTCAAAACGAGCCAAATTATAGGTGCCTAAGGCTAACAGCTCATCGGCTGCAAGTATCTGGTCATCGATCTGTTTTTGTGACAGCTCATATTGCATAGTAGCATTCATTAGGGAGTCTTTTAAAATTATAATCTCCTCATTTAGTCTTTTAATGTTCAATTCATATTTTACTCTAATATCAGCCCAATCAGAACAATATGTATCCAGTTTATGTAATAAATCAAGTCTTTCCTTTCTTAAAGATACATTTTTTGTTTGGGCTTTTTGTTTTTTAATTAATTTTTTGGTTTTATTAATTAATTTACTAATTCTAATATATTTTTTAATTTTTTTATGGCTATTAAATTGCTTTACAATTTGCCCTGACAATGGTTTCTTAACACTGGGACTGTCACAAGTCAGATCAATGGTCACAATTGGCACCGAAGAGGACGAAGTGAGCAATTGATTATACAATTTATTTGTTGTTTGAGTTTCATAACTCTGTAATTGAGACTGAAGGTCATCAATTTTATTTTGTGCCCCACTCAGTTCCTCCTCCAACCTAGAAATTTTAGAGAGAGCATCGTCATATGTCTGTACGCATGAGTTGAATGAGTTGACCGCCTCCTGAAGTAGGTCACGTTCCTCCAGTACCACAGTGTGAGCGCTACTCAGGACAGCCAGGTCAGCCTTCAACTGGCTGTTCTTAGAAATTATTTCAGTGAGCTCAACTTCACTGTCTTCTCTCTCTTTCAATAATTGTTCATTTAGTTCTTTCGCAGTTTTAAGTTCATATAAGGCATTCTTAAGCTTCAGCTGCTCATCCATAGCAGCTGCCCGTCTAGTTTTCATTGAAGATGCCATTGTGCAATACAGCTCTGAAACACCAAAAAGTAAATGTTAGTAAAAAAGAAACAGAAGTTATGTAAAGAGAAAAGACTTAAGTATGCAGTGTTTTGAGAAAAAGGGAAGTTCAGACTCAAATAACGTGGGAACACTGCAGAAGAGAACAGAATAGAATAATTAGGTACTGTATTACACTCCAATGAAGGTTTTGGCACGGGATTAGTGCAAATAATTTCTTGTTCTTGTTACACTGTAATCAGCTGATGTTGTCAGTACAGTTCAGTAATGATACAAATGGGTACCCAACTACTTAGTTCGAGATTTACTGTGCTCCTATGTAATAAAAAACTTATGATAACTAGTAAACTTGCGTTATGGTCTTATGGATTAAGAAAATAACAATACTTCCCCGGTTTAAGTCGTTGACTTATGAATCACGTTGTCACGGCACCGCCTCCAATGTATGAGTTTTATGATAAATGTTTCGATGGTCGACGGGTGATGAAACCAACAATTAATAGGTAAGTTTAGATATAAAATATAACTGTTTACACTTAGTTTAGGCAAAATTTATGTAAAATTAAACATAAAAATTAAAATTATTTACAGAACAGCTGATTTCACGACTTGACAGCTTGACAGCTTCCAATGCAAATCCCTATCTCCTACGGATCTCCTCATTTCTGATTCGATCCCGCAGGGACACTCCGAGCATAGCTCTCTCCATTGCCCGCTGAATATTCAATAAATACATCACATTTTAAACGCAGCAGTGATAGCTCCCAGTGGTTAGTACTGCGGTCTCCTATTCGGGGGGTCGCAGGTACGATCCCGGGCACGCATCTCTGACTTTTCAGAGTTAAATATAACATGCTTTAACGGTGAAGGAAAACATCGTGAGGAAACCTGCACATCTGAGAGTTCTTCATATCTTCTTCATATCTTATCCTGAAAAGAACTCATAAGGACGAAATAGAACTGACACGACTAATAAAATCACAAAATATAGGCGCTGTGACCTGTGAATTCTATGTCACTTCTCCCAACTGATGAGTCTGAAATAAAACGTATAGTATTAAACCTAAAATCGACGAATTCTACTGGACCAGATGGTATACCAACATACTTACTCAAAAAGGGTATAGAAATATTTGCATTGCCAATTTGCACTATTTGTAACCGTTGTATAGCTGATGGCTCTAAAAAAGTCCGTCGTTATACCAATATATAAATCTGGGGATAGGAATCAGGTATCGAACTACAGACCTATCTCCCTTCTTTCTGTACTCGCCAAGGTATTGGAGAAAATAGTAAATAGCCGACTTAGGAGCTTCCTTGACTGTAATAATCTTCTTTCACCCAATCAATACGGGTTCAGAGAGAATAAATCAACTGATGATGCAATCCATGAATTAACATCCCATGTTGTAGAAAATCTGGATAAAGGACACAAGACTATCGGAATTTTCTTAGATCTAGCTAAGGCCTTTGACACGGTTTCCATACCGATAATAATCAGGAAGCTTGAGTATATTGGGGTGAGGGGTAAGCCTTTAGAACTTTAAATCGACTATCTCTCTAATAGGCAGCAAAGGGTAAGAATCGATAGTTATGAAAGTCAGGAACAGAGCGTTAACTACGGTGTACCCCAAGGAAGCGTCCTTGGTCCAACTTTGTTCCTGATTTACATAAACGACTTATGCAATATTAAATTAAATAAGGGGAGAGTTATATCTTTTGCAGATGATACCGTGTTACTTTTTAGCGCCAAGTCATGGCTAGAAGCTAATAAGCTAGCAAATGAAGGACTTCGTCTGGTTACCTCATGGCTTGACCATAACCTCCTTACACTAAATTCTGAAAAAACAAAATATATGACCTTTAGCATAACCAATAAAACCCAGCCCCGACCAAATGACATCTGTATTAAAGTTCATTCATGCGCAAGCGTATTAGCTAATTGTTTTTGCCACAGTATTAAAACGACTGGAAGCATAAAATACCTTGGTGTACTACTAGACCAGAATCTCAATTGGAAAGAACATATTTTAAAATTAAGTTGTAGAATTAGGAAACTTATCTATATTTTTAAACTACTTAGAAATGTTTGTTCACCTAGTCTACTCTTGACTATTTACTATGCTTTATGTCAATCAGTAACTACCTATTCGATTAAAGCGTGGGGCGGTACATCCAAAACTACTTTGTTGAGTATCGAAAGGGCACAGCGCTCTGTACTAAAAGTAATGACATTCAAAAAATTCACTTATCCTACTCACTTATTGTATTCTGAATTGAAGGTTCTTTCCGTGCGTAAACTATTTATAAAACAAGCAATCATCACACAACATAAATATCAACCTGATAGATCACTAAGGCGTAGACAAGATAAGGTCTACAAGATTCCTTGCCAAAAAACTGTCTTTGCTCATAAATTTATCAACTACCTTAAATTAAAAGAATTTAAAGTCCGTCACTTGAAAGAACAATTACTAAAATATCTTAATACACTAAACTACAACCAAACAGAAGATCTTCTGATTAAGATAACATAAATTGACCTAAAATAGCACACGCAGACTCACACACACACCACCTACACACACACACACACACACACACACACACACACACACACACACACACACACACACACACACACACACACACACACACACACACACACACACACACACACACACACACACACACACACACACACACACACACACACACACACACACACACACACACACACACACACAGCAAGCACATACACTCGTGCACTTGAATTAACTTATCTATGTATAATGTTTCCGTAACTGCTAGCAACTATGTTTGTATCATAGAGGGAAGTTCCTACTTTCCAAGATACAGTTTATACTAGTTTGGAAAGTAGGAGATCATAAAATTATCACATTAATTGTTAGCACACCTAGTTGTAACACCTTAAATTGTAACACCTTAATTCCAATGTTTTTCGATTAAATTATTTAAGAGTATTGTATCCCTGGAAGGAACTACCCTCTGCAACACAGGTTTTCCTAGTACAGAGGGTAGGGACTATATGTATTTTGTAAAAATTTATGGATCAAAATAAAAAATTCATAATGTTCTTGAAGGTGTGTGAAGTCCGCCAATTCGCATTGGCATCCTATATGGTAGTTCCCGTTGACCTAGAATAAAAATTTGACAAAAAGCAAGGTCTTACAGAAAAAAGTTGAAAATTAAAGGGTGTCCCCATACATACATAGTTGGCGCCAATTAAGATAGTCCTCTGAGTTGTATGGGCGCTCATACAATTTAGAGGTCTAGCTTAATTGGCACTTACCTCAAATAAGGTAAATAAATAAAATTGTTCTATTGTGCGAAAGAAAATAAAAGAAAATATTTATTTTGATATTAAGAATAAACCTCTAAAACAAAAAAATATTATAAATAAGCAAATTAATTGATTATAATATTATTATCGTTTTACTTGAATACTTTTACTTCTGGAGTACGGAACCCTCGGTGCGCGAGTCCGACTCGCACACCTAAGTGAAGATGCAGCCTAAGATGGAGAGCGCTTGCCTAGATGCCTATTCACTCTTGATTTAAAAGTACCCAAGTTATAGTCAGTTGGAAAAACGGTAGCCGGAAGGGCATTCATACGCTCCGGTAGACCGTGGTAAGGTAAGGACTGGTATGTAGGTATGTAGAATACGATGAAATAAAAGGCGAAAGTAATTAAATATCCCTGTATGTGAGTAAGGTGAGAAGGATCTCGTAAAAGCAATCGTTATTTATTCACATCGTATCTCCCAAACCCGCTCGTTATCGCAAGGGGCCATTAAAGCTAATGGCTCTCAATAAAACTGAAAGAAAAGACGCCTTCTTCAGTTAGTGAGATTAACTTAGTTGCAGATGCCTGAAGAATTAGGTAAAGTGCGGTTGAACACCAAGTGTAATGTATCAAACATTGATGCCTATTCGATTGTGTACCAACAATGGATTTACTAAAGCTATTCGTTTTCTACGTAACAGACTTTTATTTTTAGGCGTATGAGTTTTAACGAGTTAGAGAATCGCGCAGAAATCAAAAAAACCGGTCAAGTACGAATCGAACTCGTGTGTCGAGGGTTCTTTACCTACCCATTATACTATTAGAATTATGTGTAATTTTCAACTTTTTTAATTTTTTGGAGATTTTCCTTTATTTGTGCTCTAAGACCTTGCTTTTTGCAATTTTGATTCTAGGTCAACCGGAACTACCATATAGGTTTTCGATCCAAAACCTATGAGGTACTTCCGGTTAACCTAGAATTGTCAATTTTGGTTAAAAGAAAGGTCTTAAAGCACAAGTAAAGGGAAAATTCCGAAAAATAAAAAAAGTTGAAAATTAAGGTAAATTTTGGTACCGACTTACAAGTTTTTGGGAAAATCTAAAGCCCATATCTTTTTATCGTGTTGACTCAGGACCATGATTTTTATACACCTAATAGGGACTATAGATTTCATTATCTGATATAAATTTCAACTTGCTAGGTCCTGGGTCGGTTGTGACACACGGACAGACAAACGGACAGACGGACAAGAGAGTGCTCTTATAAGGGTTCCTTTTTTACCTTTTGAGATACGGAACCCTAAAAATTTTGATAATTCAATCGGCTCTAAAGTCGACAATAATCCTCACTAATATTGAAAACAGAGCTACAGGTCGACGTAAATTTCGCATAAAATAATAGTTTAAGATCTGAGGAGTTAAAGGATTTTAAAAATTTCGGACGACGCGGATTACAACTTTAATAATATTATATTTTATTAAAAAGGCGATATATCACAAGTCGCTCTATTTTTCCTTTGTTTAATGTTTTCACTTAAAAAACTGAATTCAACCCTTGATATTTACTATACTTTTATCCGCAAGAAAAGGGTACCCGTGGGATTCTCAAATCTAACTCCACGTGGACCAAGTCGCAGGAAAAATCTAGTATTTCAATAAACTGCGTTCCCAGTAACCATCCCACTGTTATCGGTTGCGGACATTGGCGGCGAATGTGGCTCGTCGACGTCATCAATTGCATTAACGATCCCATCTAGCGTACAGCGAGGTTCGCTTCAACTCCCTCGGTGGTTGGAACTTTTCGATGCTTCACACATCGGAACATTCCAAAATTCAAAATCCTTTTATTTCATACTAGCTTTTACCCGTGGCTTCGCTTCCGCTATCTATTAAAAGTTATCCGATGTGGCGATTCCTGAAAGGAGGTTGGCGAATTTTGAACCAGCATTTTTGAAAACCGTTCAGATTCAGAAAACATTTAATTTTAATTAATATTTTTCAGAGTATTTCTCTGTCTAAACGCCATATTTTTAGAAGATGGGGATCATAAATATAAATATTCACAAGTACACATTATAAACTAGTGGTTCGCCCCGAACTGAGACCTCGCGGTATCCCATAATTCCCATAAGGTAGTTTTAACTATATTATATTGTAATTAAAACGCGCCGAATCTGATGACGTCAATCGTCATCTGCTTTCGTGGATGGGATGCATATTTACAATATTAAAGACAGCGCCATCTAGTAACAGTATAGTGAAGTTTTGTTAAAAACATTGATGCCCATTAAAACTCAAATAATTTCGTTTCTTTATAATATTTATCTAATCTTAGTATTTGTTGTTCAAGTACAGAATATAACTCAAATTATGTGTAAGTTTCAAGTTTTAAAACAAAGTGGTTTTAGAAATCTAGCCTCGAATACAATCTCCACTTTGAATTTCGTATGGGAGCCCCCCTGAAATAAAGATTTTTATAACTTTTTAAGCCATTTTCGGCTGGAGGCCATCGGTTTACATATCATAACTAAAATTGAAGTAATTACGTTCAGTAATTCAGAAGTTATAAGGCTGTGACAGACGGACGGACGGACAAGTGCAAATCGCTCTAGTAAACTCAGAGACCTTCGCTTCGCTCGGTCGATAACCATTACATGGCAATATATAAGTGAATATCTTTTTTCTCCCAACTTTATTTGATAGACTTTGATCAATTTTTTGTTAGTTTGGTTTACTAGAACAAGTATGAGAAGTTTGGTTCGTGAACGTGGGCGTTCAGTGTTCAGTTCAGTTCGTCTGGGTCAGAAACTCTATGGACTTCGCCTATCTGCTTTAAAAAATTAATCCTTTTTTTTAAAGAAGCATACTTTGAAGTCCACTTGGTCCCTTTACATTAAAAAAAATTAAGTGGCACTCGGGGACTGCCGCGGTAAAGCTATAGCATCGCATTTTTTATCAACTTATGCAATTATAATATTTACTTACGCAATATTTTTTTTGCATAATAGCAATTATGCAAAAAAATAATTAAAAAACAAACAAACAAGAAAAGCGCACTGTCACTACTTCGCGAGTGAGATTCGAACCTGCGACATCATACACCATACGGTGAAGAAAGCGGCCGCTCGCCCACTGCGCCAAATAGAGCTACTTGAGAACCTCTACAATGTTGAATGCTTACCGAACCAAGGTGTTAGGTTTATTTTCGTTACGGAATTTCTTGATTCTGTCGCCGCGCTCAAACTGTTTGTCCTAGTTCAAAGCCCGCGATAAAAGCTATGCAATAGCTTAATAAATAGAACAACAAGAGTCAATTGCAAGTGTAGGTAGGTACATAGCACGAGCCCAAGTCACTTACTGCGTTAAATCAACTTATACTCCTGAGAAATACGAGCTCAATTCACGAGTAAAAACGTATATCACTGCCGTAAAAAATTTAACTTTTAATATTTATGTACCTATTTACGAAGTTACGTAAGCTCACCAGTAATGTAGGGTAGGTGATCGTTGAGTATGTAGGTATTTAATTTATAATCCCTTTGCGACTGATAGCCTGCTAAACGGTAATTATTTTATTTTCTTGTACAAGAGACAGTGTTAATACTATTAGCTTATTAAAAAACCAGCCAAGTGCGAGTCGGACTCGCGCACCGAGGGTCCCGTACTTCAAAAGTATAAGTAAAACGATTATATTAATTTGCTTATTTATCGTTAACTTTGTTTGTAGAGGTTTATTGTTAATATAAAAAAAAAACTATGCTAGTTAGAGCATTGGTTTTATTTTTCCTGTAAAATATACATGAACCTCTATTGACCATAATTATTTCTGATTTTTCGATTGGTAAACTTCGGAGATAAGGGGGGGAACTGTATTTTTTTCGATATTTTGGCCGATTAATCATAAACTATTATATATAGAAATAAATAAAAAACTTTTTAAGAATGCACCGGTAAAGGCCTTTCAATGATACCCCACTCGGTATAATTATTTTACTTTGAAATTTCAAACCTCCGATTTTCCCCCTTTTTAGGGTTCCGTACCCAAAGGGTACCAACGGGACCCTATTACTAAGCCTACGCTGTCCGTCCGTCCGTCCGTCCGTCCGTCCGTCCGTCCGTCTGTCAGCGGGCTGTATCTCGTAAACCGTAATAGATAGACAGATGAAATTTTCACATATTATGTATTTATATTGCCGCTATAACAACAAATAATAAAAATTAAATTAAATTAAAAAAATTAAATTAAAATGGGTAGGTGGGTAGATGGAAATTTTTTAATTTAATTTTTTTAACGGAACCCTAAAAGAGCGAGGCCCGACTCGCACTTGGCCGATTTTTTTTTTAATAAAACTAAATATAATATTCGATTTTTTTATACCAATGATGTTGGACTACTATTATACACAACTAGTCCAAATTTCATGTCGATAGCTTTAATAGTTACTGAAATAATCGACTGTGACAGACGGACGGAGAAAGTCTCACCATAAGGGTTCCATTTTTACCATTTTGGTACGGAACCCTAAAAACGAAGTGGACAAAGGTGAAGCTTATTATCGAAAGTAAGTTAGGTGAAATTATAAATTCAAATTCAAATTTATTTATTTCACGTAGAACCTGTGGCTCTTATGACAAGTCATGACTCTACCACCGGTTCGGAAAGCGGATTCTGCTGAGAAGAGCCAGCAAGAAACTCAGCAGTTGCAAAGTGGAAGTCATCCTAACATATTTATTTCTTAGTAATATTAATTATACATTATTATTATCTTCTATTATCTATCTTCTATCTTCTATATATATAAAAAAGAAAGTGGTGTTAGTTACACTATTTATAACTCAAGAACGGATGAACCGATTTGGCTAAAAATTGGTGGAGAGGTAGCTTAGAACCAGGAGACGGACATAGGATACTTTTTATCCCGTTTGACTGCGTTTCCGTCATGTCACTATAAAACGTGGTATAACAAAAACGCATCTGACATGGAATAACAAAACGCAAATGACAGTGGAATAACAAAACGTAAATGACAGCTTAACGTAATTTTGTCTTTGGTTAAGTATGGTAAAAAATTTGACAATTATAAAAAGTGTAAGTGTAAGTAAGTGTAATAATAAAGCATTACTGATATTATAAATGCGAAAGTGTGTTAGTTTGTTGGTTTGTCCTTCAATCAAGTCGCAACAGAACAGCGGATTGATGCGATTTTTAGCATGGGTATAGTAATGGATGTAGTAGTGGTTCCTCAGACCGGGAGAGCTACTTTTTATCTCGGATAGTGAAAGAGTTCCCGCGGGATTTTTAGAACTTAATCCATGCGGACGAAGTCGCGGGCATCAGCTAGTCCTACTATCCTACTAATATTATAAATGTGGAAGTGTGGATGTTTGGATGTTTGGATGTTTGGATGTTTGGATGTTTGGATGTTTGGATGTTTGTTACTCAATCACGCAATAACGGCTGAACGGATTTGGATGAAATTTGGCATGCATGTAGCCTTTGACATGGAAAAGAACATAGGCTACCTTTTATCCCGATTCCTTAAGGAGTTCCCGAGGGAAAATTGAAATTTTTTACGAGCTAAGCCGCGGGCAGACAGTTTTGAAATTTGGTATGCATGTCACCTATGCTATTGAAAAGGCTATACTTTCTATACCGATCTCTCAAATAGTTCCTGTGGTAAGATTAAAAATTGTTAACGAGCGAAGCCAACCAGTAATTCATTTTTATATCATTCTAGCTTTTCGCCCGCAACTTCGTCCGCGTGTAATTCGGTTAACACGCTCTAAACGTGTTTTCCCGTAGGAATAAGATGTTTTTCCGGGATAAACAGTAACCTATGCCACTTTTCTGACTACAAACTATCCCTATAATCCGCTATAATTTCAAAGCTATCTGCGCTATTTCTTCTATTACAGCTATTTTTTCTATTACAGCGCAAGCGATAGCATGGGTGTAAATTTTATTCCATTTTTTATTACTTTCACATTTATCATTTTTTTTTGGATCCAATTCTGAAGTCCACGCAGACGAAGTCGCGGGCAGAAGCTAGAATATTACAAAGGTGAAAGTTTGTATGTTTGTTACTCAATCATGTCGCAACGATTGAACCGATTTGGCTGACATTTGTTACAGATAGATTGTAGTCTGGAATAGCACATAGGCTACTTTTTATCCCGGGAAATAAGAGAGTTCCCGCGGGAGTACAAAACCTTAATCCACGCGAACGAAGTCGCGGGTATCAGCTAGTTTATTATAAAGCTTAGGTTCTAAGAGAAGAAAATTCTTTTTTGTTTTTAAGGGTATACTTCGCAGGTGGTTCCATTTAAATTTCTTCGAAATCGGTCGAGCGGTTTTTAAAAAATCGACAGTAAAAAAATATATTTCTTAGATTATTGCATGAATATACTAAGTCGAGGACCTGAAGAGCGACATATTATGCTGCTTTTTATCCCGGAAAAACAAAGGGTTGCAATCAGAGATTTTAAAATTGCGGATGACGCGGATTACGAATTAAAAAAAATTTAAAAATAATTATGAATTATAGATTATTTTTTATTTAAAAGCTAAACTTAGCTTAGTTCAAAAGCTTAAAAAGCTTAAAAGATATGTTTAGTACCCAAAGTAATCACTTAACGCGCTCTAATTTTCTTTGTTTAATCTTTTTACTAAAACAACAAATTCAACCCTCGATATTGCTCAATCAATTTCAATCCGTAGTCGTTTCTAAACTAAAATAGAACTAGGTACGTTTGTTCCATACAGCTTCAGCTTACTCCCCCGTAAGAGTTTAGCTTTCAGTCAAATAATTTACTATGACTTCTTTATCACCTTATTTCTCGTGCAGTATATTGTGACCTCAGAGGCCCTCCGTTAATGTGATAGCCCGATAGCGTTATCACTCCACGATAGGTAACCAACCCAACGGGAATTTATAGCCCACAGACCACAGCCGAGCTCTGAGCACAGTCTATGTTGTGATTCGGTCTGGGATGGTCGCTTTCCCCCATAACTTTATCCAGTTTTACTCGTACGTACGCGTGCCTCGGAAAATCTGTAACTCTATAGCAATTAATAAATCATAAATGAATTAACTATTATAACCTTAAAAAAATTTACATTTATTATTTTTCAGTAACATAATTTTCCACTTAAATTTTTTCTATTAATTTTTAATTCGTTTCGTGTACCTTTTTTATTTTACTGGTTTTGTGACTGCAAATTATATCATACCAATGAAGTTATTAAATTAAATATATTTTTACCTTGAAGTGTGATATTTAATTAAAAAGTAATAAACTTTAATGTTGAAGAGATAAAGTACCCACGCGTTTATTGAAACTAAAATGATTACACTTATATTAATTACTTAAAATACTGAATAATTTATTGATAAGTGTTTTGTGTGCTTTTTGTATAATAACTTTAGTGACTGCGGTGGAAGCTTTCAAGAAGCTTTTGAAAGTGACTGATCCTCCAATATGAATAGCAAAATATCAACGGATATAATGTAAGTACCTATGATTAAACTATAATTTTGTTTATATAAACTTAGTACATTTTATATTATATACCTGAATGAAATATTATATTAAATAATAATATTACTTACGTACGGATACGTAATACCCGGGTCACACAAAATTTTATTGCAGATAAATAAGAAAAATTAAATGATACGTTTTCGACATTCTCTACTAATTATTTATACATAGTTGTCCCCCGGAACTTCGTCCGCGAAGAATTAGTTCTAGGGTGGAATTTTAAAAACTGTAAAACACGTATTTCTTTATTTATAATCGAAAGCTAACATACCAAGTTTCATAGATATAACTTGAAAAATTATCCCCTTTGATGATGATGATTTATCCCCTTTGGAGGTACAATTTTTAACTGTGAAAGAAAATACATCTTTACGTGGAGACAAATCTGCGGGCTGAAAAAATGTATGAAATTTCATTACATACGTGGTTGTCTTTTTTTAATTTTTGACAAAATTAATTCAGTAATAAAAATACTTAAAAAAATTGTGGTAAGCAGGCTACTTTTAAGGTACGCCAGCTACTTTAGAGGTACTCCGTCTACTTTAGAGGTACGCAGGCTACTTTGGTGGTACGCAGGCTACTAAGAAGGTACGCAGGCTACTTTGGTGGTACGCAGGCTACTTTTAAGGTACGCCAGCTCGTTTAGAGGTACGCCGTCTACTTTAGAGGTGCGCCGTCTACTTTAGAGGTACGCATGCTACTTTGGTGGTAAGCCAGCTCGTTTAGAGGTACGTCGTCTACTTTAGCTGGCATACTTTAAAAGTAACCTGCGTACCTCCAAATTAGCCTGCGTACCTTAAAAGTAGCCTGCGTACCTCTAAAGTAGTCGACGTACCTCTAAAGTAGCCGGCGTACCTCTAAAGTAGCTGTCGTACCTTAAAAGTAGCCAGCGTACCTTTAAAGTAGACGGCGTACCTCTAAAGTAAACTTCAATAATTAAAAAATGTGTCTGTTATTTTCCTCGTAGGTGTAGTATAAAGCACTATATGTATCACTCGGGAGAAAGTGCGATTCCTAACTCGGGCGTATTGATACACTCGGCTTCGCGTCGTGTCTCAAATGACGCCCTCGTAAGTAATGGGTCACTTTCACCCCTCTTAGAACAATTTACTATTCCCTATTTAACCCTCTTGGGGTTGGAATTTCAAAAAAATACTTTCTTAGTGGGTGCCTACGTCATAAAAGGATCCTACCTACTGTCAAGTTCCTAACTCCTATGATTTAGGCTATGCGTTGATAGGCTAGTCAGTCAGTCAGTCAGTCAATCAGTCAGTTAATCAGTCAGTCAGTTAGTCAGTCACGACAAGTCTTTTATATGTTAGAGAAAGAGTTTTCATATTACATCATCATCATTATCAACCCATCATCGGCTCACCACAAAGCGAGGTCTCCTCTCAGAGAAGGGTTATAGGCCATAGTCCACCACGCTGGCTCAATGCGAATTGGCGGACTTCACACACCTTCGAGAACATTATGGAGAACTCTCAGGTTTGCAGGTTTCCTCACGATGTTATCATTCACCGTTAAAGCATGTGATATTTAATTTCTTAAATGTACTCAGCTTAGAAAAGTCAGAGGTACCCGTACCCGGGATCGAACCTGCGACCCCCCGAATAGGAGACCACTGTCCTAACCACTAAGGCTATCACTGCTTCACTGAAAGAGTTTTAATTTTCGAAAAATGTTTAACTCACCGAATCATGTTTGAACTTTGGAACTCGTGAAAAATTGGATATAACATTTTAAAAATCGTACAGAAGCCGAACTTTGACCATAAGTTTACATTTCAGAAAACTTACCGCTAAAGTTTGGTTGCTCAAATCAAAATAAGTATCGTATATCTACTTGCTTATCTTTTTCCATAAACCGGGCATGAACGTATGTCTTTTTGTAAAAATAATCGCAGCAAAAAGAGACTTAATTACCTTGGCTACTAAATAAACAAATTAAATAAGATGATGATGAATCAATTAAAAAAACAATCCTCTCATATTTTTGATTTCCTCGAGTAATATTTTTCATTTGGTCTTTATACAGCAAATAATTTTAAATTAAATCTAATATTAATTAAACTCTTAAAATTTTCAATTTACGTTTAAGCATGAAATTAAGTGATAGCTTAAGTACTTCCCTACTGGATTTTAAGCTCCATGTAAACATTACAGTAATATAAACGCATCAGATTCGTCTTCACACCAATCTATTTAGATTAAACCGAGTTAAATCTAATTGTTTGTATGAGATGTATCTGCTTAATGTAAAGTTTCTACACACCACGGAAACTCTGGGATGTTTCTAAGCATAGACTAAGGAAATTGATAGACGGAGTGTTTCTAAATGCAGCTGTATGACAAACAGAGGAAGTACTAATTGTAACATTATTATTAAATCCTCACACGGGAAATCTATTTTGAAATAACTAGTGGTTCGCCCCGAACTGAGACCTCGCGGTAACGGTATCCCATGATTATTCATTCAATCGATACATGATAACCAAAACTGACATTATTATTATGCCCGTTTTCACCAAACATACCTAAATCATCCCCTAAGTAGGAGTCTCTTAACGTAGGTAGCTCCTAAATACAATCCTAAGTCCTAACATCCGTCCCAATATCCTTTTAGGTGTCCCGTACAGGATCGTGATAAATAAGTTGACAGAAAACATCAATCACCTAACTTATAGGTAGCCCGTAAAGGTTAGGGAACGTTAGTGAAAACATTGAATTATTTATCAAACATTGAATTTAACTCGTAGTTCCATGGGAATAGTTACTGACTGCGCCATCTATTAGCATTATTGTGAAGCTATGTTGATGCTATATGAATTACTGACGCCCATTAAAAATTAAATAATCTCGTTTCTTTATAATATTCATATAATTTTAGTATTTGTTGTTCAAGTACAGGATATAAGTGACCTAAAAACATAAAATCAGTTTGAAAATCCATAACGGATTTTTCTAGAGAGCGTCTTCAAGCGAGCGTATAAAATCGCCACTTTGAAAGCCCCCCATTTCGTCAATTTTAAGGGAAAAATTAAAAAAAAATTATTTTTGTACTCAGTTCAAAATTATCTTTAAAATGATACGTAACAATTTTATGTAACGCGATATTTTTTTTTTTACTTCGCATTCGCTTCTATGAGAGCCCCCCTGAAATAAAGATTTTTATAACTTTTTAAGCCATTTTCGGCTGGAGGCCATCGGTTTACATATTATATCTAAATTTGAAGTAATTACGTTCAGTAATTCAAAAGTTATAAGGCTCTGACAGACGGACGGACGGACGGACGGACGGACGGACAAGTGCAAATCGCCCTAGTTAACTCAAAGACCTTCGCTTCGCTCGGTCGATGATGATATGAAATGAGCTATAATGATGGCTCATTCCAGGAATCAGAGAAGATCTCAAGAGAGTCTCTGGCAACCCCTGTATACAAGCGGCACAAGATTGTCTCCATGGCAATCCTTGCTAGAGACCTCTAGATTAAGCTATATAAGTTGAGACGACGCGACGATAATACTTTTCATAATATTTATTCAATGCTAGTAATACATACATAGGTAATATAATATTTTCAATCGAACTTGTGAGGTTCGATCGTTATTATGAGTTGCAATAATCGAAGATACAATTAATAATTCAATGTTATTTTTTTTAAAAACAAATGAGAGGATGGAATTTAGTGTTTTTTTTTTATTTTAGAGTGGAAAAAATGAGACCGCGATCTAGGTAGGGTGGTTATATTTTTATTATTTAAGAGCAAAAAGTTGAGAGCGATATTTAATTAAGGTGTTAAGGTTATCTTTTTATAACTAAGAACGAAATAAACAATTGACGACGGAATCGGGTGAGGTTGAAGTTATATAGTTTTTATCTAAGAGTAAAAAACAAAATTCATAATATTTAAAGTGAATTGAAACAGTCGCTTGATTATGAACGTTTCTTTTTTTAATCATATCCGGCCTAACGCAGTTACGTTAACACTTTTGTGATGTGTGTTTTCGACACATACCTAAATACTTCAGTTATTCTGGCTTCATGTTCGCGTCCATTTGCTATCTATTTATTTTCTGTCATCTCCTGACTCCTGCGATACATTATGCAGGTCTATTCGTGGCGCGGCTGCCTACTGATGAGGGCGCACCATGGGGTGCCGTAAATTGTTAATTTTAATTAAATAAAAGCTTTTGGAATACTCGGTGTAGTGCTCGGTGAATAGATTTTTTTCCAATAGAATAGAATAGAATAAAAATGTTTTTTATTCAAATAAACTTTTTTACAAGTGCTTTTGAATCCTCGATGAGTCTACCACTGGTTCGGAATGCCCTTCCTGTCGAGAAGAATCAGCAAGAAACTCGGCGAATGCTCTTTTCAAACCAAGCCTACAATTCAATAGATACTATGCTATGTATGTAGTGTTTCCACAGTGAGTTCCACAAAAGAATATCTAATTATAATCCAACACGTTAAGACGGGCAGACAGAAAGCAGCCCCATTCCCGCTGGTGGAACCCGTTCACGAGCATAACGCATGATCCAGCCATTGCTTCGCTCAACCATATTTGAGGGAACGTAACAACCCGCATCACACGACACCGCCAAAGAAATGTTTAAAGACAGCGTGACGCTATAAACGCTAACTTGCTGTGCGCACGTTTTTGAATGTAGGGTGGTAACTAGCCACTATATTTATAGGCCAGAATAGAAACAATTCAGCCCATTCGGTGGGGCAATTCGAAAAAAATAGCCTCTGCTGAGATTCGAACCCGAGAACTCTTTCTAATCCACAGCGCTCACCACCACGACCTCCCTGGTTGTCAAAATTCGACGTCACATTGTAGTTTAAACGGCTGATTCTAATACAAAGATAGCGACTAATTCATTCCAAGTTTGCTTCAAAACAGACATATTAAACTTTAATCCACAAACTAACGTCAGGATGTGACTACTTTCAACTTTGGCACTTGGCAGATTAATGCGACAAAGTTACTCTACACTTTAATAAATCATAAAGTGTGGAACCTCCCAACTGGTTCCGTTTAAATTAAGATCTGATGAATTATTGGATTTTATTCCCTTTTAAAGATCCCATTAATACGATATTGGATCTACTAGTCGAATGAGTGAATAGAATTATTCGGAAGTATTAATTTAGCCCTTATAACCTGACTAGAGCAGTGATAGCCTAGTGGTTAGGACTGCAGTCTCCTATTCGGTGGGTCGCAGGTTCGATCCGAGTTCATCGAGTTATGTGCGTTTAAACAATTAAATATCACATGCTTCAACGGTGAAGGAAAGCACGCCTGAGAGTTCTCCATAATGTTCTCAAAAGTGTGTGAAGTCTACCAATTCGCATTTGGCCAGCGTGATGGACTATGACCGACCCGAAATGCTATTATTCCAGAAGTGCCACTCGGCTAATCAAAATGAATTGAATCCCAATTTGAGTTGTCGTGTGGTACCTCCGAGCTTTTATTTTGAAGCCGAGTTTAACGTCGCGAAAATATGCGACTTATAACTTGAAATATTTCGTGTGGAGCTCCATACTGTAAATATGTGGCAATAAAATCGAATGCAGGATAGATTGACACTGACGGTGGATACAAAACGACAGTTTTACGATTTGCAGAGTCTGAAGCACGTATTGCCTGTCCAGGATGGGTACTGCTGCTTTAATGTGTAATATCTTTGTAGAATAGCTTTAATTCATGGCTTTGCTAGAATCGGAATCAGGGCAAGATGAATCTTTAGTATTATTTTACAACTTACAAATCTATATATACATATATTTACATTGGAACCCAGTTGGGGCACATCAATTACTTGGTTTAGTAGAGAGAAGGACGCCATTATAATTTAAAAAAAATCATTTATTTTATAATAGATTTTTTTATTAGCAAGTTTTATAAGGAGTTGATAAACGCTGTATCACTTTTCATTTCTTTTATGTGGTCTGGGATTTTACTAATATATTTTTACGCATGTCGGGTTGGGGCCGGTGCTGTGGATCTTTAGGTTGGAGCTCGGTATAAGCATATTACGCGCTGGCAGAAGTTCACAGCGTCGCGGTACGTCTTGTAGTTTTGTGAAGTTTTGTGGTTGTTTTCTAACGAATTTGGATGCTTCTAATATGTAACTGCAGGGCAGGGTTAATATCTTTAGTGATTTAAAGTGGGGTGCACCACTTTCCCTATTTTTAGGTCTTTGATAATTATTGTAATGCATTTTTTTATGTGTGGGATTGTTTTTTTGAGCGCTTGACTGCAACCTCACTTGATGATAAGTGAGAATGCAGCCTAAGATAAAGCGCGCTTGCCTAGAAGAGGTACCCAAGTTATAGTCAGTTGGAAAAACGGAAGCCGGAAGGGCATTCCATAGCGGAGCGTATTAGGAACGAGGGAGCAAAGCGCTTTTGCGAAATCGTGGAATTTCGAGGACTACCTGTCCTGTTAATATCTGGCTCTGGCTTGACTCTAGCCGTGGCTAGCGATCACACACCGCTGAAATCTATTGGACTGGCTGTCCCTATACAAATGACAGCTATGAATCAATTTGAAGCGCCACATTTGACATACGAGTGTCTCTGGAACTAATAATATAGAAATGCAGGAAATGCAAAAAAGTGTCGAGTATATATAAGTAAGTAAGTGTAAGTATATACATTTATAGCCACAATAGCCCGGTTAAAGGTGCGGATTGAAAACTAATAAGTCGCAGGTTCGAATCCCACCCGTTGCACTATTGTCGTACCCACTCCTAAACAAGCTCCGCTTGGAGGGGAGAGGAGGATATGAGACTTCAAATTGACTAATATTCTTAAAAAAAAAGTATCAGTTGTCAACTATGTGCACGGGTCGTCTTCGCTGGCCGTGGCCAGCGGAGGGTACGGGCTTCGAGGCAGGGCCTCATTACCCGGGCGGGGCGCGGGGAAGAGCACTTCCCCGGTGATGGATTTTCAGCCGTCTTGGCAATTAGGTCCATGGCGGCTGAGGCTCCTGGTCCGTGGGGAGCAGGGTCCTTGCGGAGGGACTTCTTGGGAGAGGGCTCCGCTCGCTGGCGGGCAGGATTGCCGCCGCGAGCGGAGCGGTGTCCAGTATGTGGGCCCACGCTACGGGCGATGGTATCGCCACCGTGCGATGGGCCGACATCAATTCAGGGGGTTCCGCTCGCTGGCGGGCAGGATTGCCGCCGCGAGCGGAGCGGTGTCGGGTCCAGTGGGTGGTCCCGCGCTACGGGCGATAGAGTCGCTGCCGTGCGCGGGACCGGTGTCGGTTCGGGGGCCCCGCGTCGCAGGCGACCAAGTCGCCGCCGCGAGCGGAGCGGTGTCAGGTCCAGAGGGTGGGCCCGCGCTACGGGCGATAGAGTCGCTGCCGTGCGCGGGACCGGTGTCGGTCCGGGGGCCCCGCGTCGCAGGCGGGCAAGTCGCCGCCGCGAGCGGAGCGGTGTCGTGTTCGGTGTGGGGCCCCGCGCTACTGACGAAAGGGTCGTCATCGAGCGCGGGGCCAGTGTATCGCCAGGGGCCCCGCGTCGCTGGCGGGCAGATAGCCGCCGCGAGCGGGGCGGTGTCAAGTCCGGTGGAGTGCTCCGCGCTACGGGCGATGGTGTCGCCACCGTGCGCGGAGCTGAGGTCAAGTCCGGTGGATCTCGCGTCGTCGTCGCTGTGGTCGCCTGCGTGCCTCCTCGGTGGTGGCGATCGCAGGAGCTCACGAGGTAGAGGACGCCCGGTCGGTGGTCGGCTGGCTAGCGGTGCGATGCCGTGGAGGTGCTCGTACGGTCCGTTGTCGGCGCTGGCGAACATGCGCCGCGCCAGTGTACGGACGTACTCCTCCACGGTGGGCGTCTTGAGGTCGCGATGGATCACATCGTTCCTCACGTACCTCGGAGCTCCAACGATCAGACGGAGGCACTTGTTTTGTTGGACCTGTAGGCGGCGCTTCTGGTATGCTGAGCAGAGCGCATACCAGGCTGGGGCCGCGTACGTCAGTCTAGAGCGGACATAGGCTCCATAGATGAGGAGCTTGGTCTTCGGCGATAAGCTTGAGGTGAAGACTTGGTGAAGCATCGACAGTGCCGCCTTAGCCTGACTCACCACGTGGTTAACCATGGGAATCAGGTTCAGGCTGAGGTCGATGCGGCACCCCAAGTAGCACACCGAAGTTTGCCACTCTATGTCCTGCCCTCGGAGTCGGAGCTGACGTATAGGCTTCCGGATGCCGAACAGGATCGCGGCCGTCTTCCCCACGTTGACGGCCATCCTCCACTTGTCCAGCCACTCCGGAAGCAGGTCCAACAAGCGCTGCATCTTGTTGCAGGCGACGATCTGGTGGTGCGACGACGCGAGATACGCGCTGTCGTCGGCGTAGAGCGACAACAGCACGTCTTCCTCCCCCTCGCGCAGGTGTCCGGCGAGGGTAGGGATGTCATCGGTGTACAACGCGTACAGGCACGGAGAGAGGCAGCTGCCTTGAGGCACTCCGGCACGGATGGGGCGCGGCTGGGAGTCCGCGCCCTCCACGGAGACGTGGAAGGACCGCCCGTCCAGGTAGGAAGCCACCAGCCGCACGATCGCGGGTGGTAGGTCGGTCGAGAGGAGTTTCGCCAGGAGTCCGGTGTGCCATACACGGTCAAAGGCCTTCTCGATATCGAGAAAGACCCCGACGGTGCAGTGGCCCTTGTTCTTCTCACTGGCGATGTGGTGGAGTCCTCTCGCCAGCTGGAGCGTCGTGGAGTGGTTACTGCGAAAGCCGAACTGCTCGTCCCGTAAGCGAACGTACGGGGTGAGCCTTCGCAGCAACAGACGCTCAAACAGCTTGGCGATGTGCGGCAGCAGGGTGATCGGGCGGTAGCTCCCTGGGAGGCGGCGGTCCTTGCCCGGTTTGGGGATGGTAATCACCTTCCCCCGTTTCCAGGTCTCCGGGAAGTGTGTGGTGCGGAGTATGCCATTGAAGAGCCTCGCTAGCGCTACGAGGGCTCTTCTTGGCAGCTGCTGAAGTGCGGCGACCGGAATTCCGTCGTAGCCTGCCGCCTTCCGTTTGGGGAGACGGATGACGGCTTTCCTCAGCTCAGACGGGGAGATGAACTCGTCCCCCCGGAGCGGAGGAGTCTGGGCCGACAGGAATTCCCGCACTTGATGGTCGAGCTCTGTGTGGTGCCTGTGCGCGTTGTCGTTGGCCGGTGGGTTGGGGGTAAATTGTACTTCCATATATTCCGCCATGATCTCGGCACGGTCACTGGCGGAATATCTTCGCCTACCCTGGTTGTCTAGTAGCGGGTAGACGGGTGAGTCGGATCCGGTGAGTGTCTTGCACAGGTGGTACAGCGTTGTTTCGGACTCGGCTGCCGCGTCGATGGTCTTCTCCCAGTCATCATCTTCGCGGGCGCCGAGTGCTAGCCTCACTTCCTGTGCAAGGCGGTTGAGGTCACGCTTGACCGTCGGACAGCGAGTGCGCGCCCATAGCTTGCGCAGGGCGCGCTTCCTTCTCAGCATGTCGCGGAGCGAGCTCGAAAGCAGGTCACGTCGACCAGTGGGGGGCATGATGGTGGTGGCCTCCTGTTTGGCCGTCTGGATGGCCGCCATGATGGTGTTGGCGGCCCGGTCAACGTCCACTGGGGTCGAGATGGGACCTGCGAGCTCAAGCTCCGACAGCGCGGCGGCGAACTTCTCCCAGTTGGTCTTGGCTCTGGGAGGACGCGGTATGGTGAAGTCGCGCTGGAGGTTAAGCGTGACCAGTATCGGCAGGTGTTCAGTGTCGAGGTCATAGAGTGGCTCGACACTGATGGGGTGGTCAATCCGGTAGTGCAGCACGATGTCCAGGACGTCCGGGTGGTAGTGGGGGTTTGACGGTATATTGGTCGGTGCTCCTGGACCCAATATACCGTACTGGTGGCGCTCACTGTCCTCGAGTAAAGCCCTTCCGGCCGGGGTGATGACGCGCGAACCCCAGGCTTGGTGCTTCGCGTTAAGGTCACCCACGACTAGTGTGGGGGCGTGCGACTCGAGGAGTGTGTGGACGTCGGTGCTGCAGAAAGTCGTGGCAGGTGGTCGGTAGGCGGCATACAGGAGGAGCTCCTCCTCCCCGGCGTGAACACGCACTCCCTGCGTACGCAGGGATGTGTATGGTGCGTGTTCAACTTCTTCATGTACAATGTCCCTCCGCACCAGGGCCGCCGTTCCTCTGAAGGCGTGACCCCGGGGAGAGACTTCGTCGCGCCGGTACACGAAGAAGTTCGGGATACGGAGCTCGACGTGTTCCGCGAGCTTGGTCTCGCCCAGGAGGATGACGTGGACGTCCTGCGACTGGGCGAGCGTTGTGAGCTCGCGGATGTGGCCTCTGATGCCGCCCGGGTTCCAGTACAGGACCCTCAGCAGGATGGGAGTCGCGCTAAGACCGCCATCCCTGCTGCGATCGCCTGTACTGCGCCCTGTCCCTGCAGGTAGGTTGTCAGCCCGGTCGTGATTGCCTCTAACACAACCCGGACTATGGCCATGATGTCCGGGCTGTGTCTCGCTTCCCCCTGTTGAGGTGCGGGGGGAGGCGGTTGAGAGGCGGTGCGTTGCTCGGTGGGTGGGGCTGCGCGCCGGGCAGTGCGCGGCGCGGCGCGCGGTGCGGCGCGTGATGGTGCAGGCTGTTGCTCGCGCGCTTGCTGTTGCACGCGAGCTTGCTCCTGCGCCCTCTCAGGAGCAGTCCGCTGTGAGCGGCGAGTTTGCTCCCGAGAAGCGGCAGGCGTCGGCGAATGTGGCCGGGCTGTTGCGGCGGGGGCGGTCGGGGCCGATTGAGTCGGCGCAGGTTGAGCCGGCGCAGGCTGGGTCGGTGCAGACTGAGTCGGCGCAGGTGCCTGGGATTGCACCTGCGCGGCCGGTTGCGTGGGCGGTTGCCTCGCTTGCCTCGGTTGAGGCGTGGAGGCGGCGGCTGGCTCGTTGCGAGCGGGACGGCGGCCGCGGTTGCGCTTCCTGCGCCTACCGCGCAGCGCCTGTCCCCGCTCGGTGGGTGGGTTGGCTGCCGCTGGGAGAGTGGTGGTGGAGCTCCCAGCGGCGTTAGGCGGGGCGGCTCTCGCGGGTGATGAGAGACGCGAGGCGCGCGGCGCGGCGGTCGCCTGCGCGCCTTCTGCGGGGGCCGACGCAGCGGTCGCTGCGGGTCCGCGTTGCGGTTGCGGGCGGGGACGGCCGGGTGCTCGTGGCGGGGGCGGGGGCAAGGCGATGCCCCTCCTCCGCGCCTCTCGCTTGTACTGCGAGCACCGGCGGTCGTTCGCGGCGTGGCTTTGCCCGCAATTCGCGCAGGTGGGCGTAACATCGCGCGGATGCGGGCAGTCTGTAACCGGATGGGCTCCTGCACACCGGATACAGCGGAAGGGCCGGTGGCAATTGATGGAGGAGTGCCCGTACGCCTGGCACCGGTGACATTGGGGCGGTTTGGTCCCTCCGCGCCAGGCCTCCACGGTCACCGCGGGCATGCAGAGGAGCTCCGTCACAGCGTACAGCTGACGGAGCTCTTCACCGGTCATGTGCGCCAGCTGCACGAAATAAGTGCAGCCGTGCTTGCCGGCTTTCGGTGGGATAGGTCGCGCGTTTTCCGCCGGGAAGCCGATGTCGCGCAGGGCGGCGACCACCTCCTCAGGCGGTGTGTCGAGCGGCAGTCCTCGCACCGCAATTTTGGTCGGGCGTTCGGTCGCCGGGCTGTAGCAGTACCATGAAATGGTACTGTCTTGGAGCGCCGCCTGGGTCAGGTAGCGCTGTACAGCCCGGAATTCGTCGGCAGATTGGGGTAGAAAACGAACCCCTCTGCCCAGTGGTCTGGCGTTTGGCGCGAATCCCAGCTCGCGCCGGATGGCCTGGAAGTGCCTCGTCCAGTTTGGGAGGCACTCAACCACTAGCGGTGGGTATTCGGAGCGCGGCAGCTGGGCGGCCGCAGGCGCAGCAGGCGGGGCCGCACGGCCCGCTTGCTGGGTCGTGCGGTGTTCGGCGGGCGGTGGGGTGCGGCGTGGCGCGGACGGCGCCGCGGCCGCCGCAGCGTAGGAAGTGCTCGGCAGAGGGGAGTGCGGCCGAGTCAGGTCCATCGGTACGGGCGAGGCGAGACCCGCATAGCTGGTCGAGTCCTTCGGCCAGCTTGCGGACCCCGCTTGAGAGGTCGATGCAGTTGGTTGACTGGATGGGACGGTGATATGTGCCGTCGCATCCATCGTCGGCGAGCGCGCGACAGGGACGGCGATATGTGCCGTCGCGTCGGTGATAGGTGGGCGCGCGACAGGGACGGCATGACTTGCCATCTCACCTGCGGGCGCGGGGGCGGAGGGCGGGGGGCGCACCTCCTGCTGTGGTGTGGGGGTGATCCGCGGGGGCGGGGGGAGCACCTCTCGAGCGCGGGGACGAGCCGCTGGGCTGGGTGACCGCGGCGACTCGTCTGACGAGTGGTATGTTCGTAGGGCTGAGCGGGCAGACAGCTTCGTCCGCTTGTCCTCCTGGCCGTCGGTATTCCCCGAGGAGGACGAGCTCGGGCGCGCACGCTTGGCCAACTCACCTGCCGGAGCCAATGTTCCGGCTATGGTGATCGGCCGAGTCTCGGCGTCATCTTCGCTGTCCTCACTGGTGGACGAGGACGAAGGGTCGGACAGACGCGATGGGGGCGCCGTCAACATGGGGGTTGGGCGTCTCTCGGTTGAGAAGGGGGTGACCGATTGGTCAACGATATCCCGGCGTACAATTGCACGCGGGATACCCTTCCTACCGCTTCCCGCACGTTGCGGGCGAGGCGGTCGAGGCGGTTCGTCGGACATTACGGCATGGAATCGGCGATAATCACGATAAAAACGGTGGATGCAACAACACTGCGTCCCTTGCAGGGAGACCGAGCGCAATCGCGTGCTACCCAGCCAGGCGAGACCCCTAAGGGAGACCCAGCTTAGGCGCCCGCGTACACGCTCAGTCGACCCCGCTCGGTATGAGGTTTGACGGTTAGTGTTGGCAATCCGACGGCTTTTTATTATTAAAAAGCGCGGGATTTTAGGCCGCGCAGTTTTCGCGGGCGGGGCGCAGGGGCGCCGACGCGGGTCGAACCCGGCCGCTTCCTCAAGCCGCACGAGTGCGGCGAGTACCACTGGCACCGGGGAACGCGACGGGCGGCGGAAAACGCGAGCCGCGAGAAACTACGGGATGTATCGCAATTCAATCGCTCGACGAGGGCTCGACGAGACGGTCTCGGAGCACACTCGGAGCGAACAACACAAAAGCAAACTGCACAGCTTGGCAGCGAATTGCGATACATTTTTAAAACTGGCGCCGCTCGAGACGCAGGTCACTCTGCACGAGGCCTTTCCGGTCAGTAGAATGTAGAATCATCATCATCATCATCATCAGCAACCCATCAACGGCTCACTACTGAGCTCAGGTCTCCTCTCAGAGAAGGGTTATAGGCCATAGTCCACCACACTGGCCCAATGCGAATTGGTGGACTTCACACACCTTCGAGAACATTATGAAGAACTCTCAGATGTGCAGGTTTCCTCACGATGTTTTCCTTCACCGTTGAAGCAAGTGATAGTTAATTGCTTAAACGCACTTGACTCCGAAAAGTCAGAGGTGCGTACCCGGGATCGAACCTGCGACCCCCCGAATAGGAGACTACAGTCCTAACCACTAGGCTACCACTGCATTGTTGCACTGTTGTCAACTAGTGCCCTCGCAAATTTTAGTTCCTTGGACACTCGCAACTGTGTACAGCGCCAAAATAGTTTCAATCAAATAGGTCCAAAATAATTTAATAAAAAAAATCTTTTTAAACATCGATTTCAAACTCCCGCTATACTACATTACACACACACTATACAAAAGATATAATTTATTGTTGATATTTTAAAAACCGATTTCGATGAAATTTATATGGGACCACCTGGAACCACCCTTTCAAACAAAAAAGAATTTTCCAAATCGGTTCAAGCGTCTTCGAGTAATCGGTGGACATGCGTTAAAAAAAGTTATTTAAAAATAAACTGTATAAATGGCTTATTGAACATAACTTCTACACTTTAAAAGATTTCTTTAATTTAAAAATTGCACAATAAAATATTATTATACTTATTTATGTTTAATAATAAAATTCACATTAATTACATAATATAGTTTACTTAATATAACAAAGTTTTAGAGTGTAGAAGTAAAAATATAATATATATATATATATATATATATATATATATATATATATATATATATATATATATATATATAATATTTATATATACAGGGTGGAAAAAAAAAATGATATATATATATATAGATCATTTTACTTAAAGGAAACATTCCCTTATTTTTAAAAAGAAACAAAACAGCATTCAAAGTTTTTCAAAAATTCGCTTGTCTCACCCGGGAATCGAATCAGCTAAAAATTCAAAAAATAAACACTTGCTATTTTATTGCACTAGTCGATACAGTCGATGTTAAAGATAAACTTTCTCCAAGAAACTTTATGTCTTACACTCGTCTGTCGTACAAAATATTCATAAAATCTAATTTCTCTAATCAACATTCCCTAGAACTCTTCACCTTCAACAAGTAAAAGACACGTTATAATTTTCGTCCAACATCCAAAGACAGTGTATGAAGTATAAGCTTGCTAATTACCTCTAAGTACCTTGTTCACCAAGATTTAGATAAAATCGTTTTTTTTTGAGAATTGAAATAAAAGAATCGCAATTTAGCTTCTACAATGTCGAGATAATTTAAAATTCTTGTTGTTTGAAAAGTACTTAAGCTTCTAATAAATCGAATTGTTCTTGTTAAGCCATTATTACACAATTACTAAATGGAAGCAAAACAAAACAAAATCGATAAAAATGCTCAAAATGTGTCATTGAATTTCAAAATTGCTGTCCTGCACCGCTAAGTTAAACGTTTAAATTTTTAAACATTTCGTAAGAAGGTAATGTGCATAGAATTATTACGATTTTCTTATCTGTCTTCAAAAAGGTACATAGAGATAATAAAATTAGCAAGATTTGTACTTCATATCATTGTCTTTGGAAAATTGGATGTTAAAGTTATTAGAAAATTATACCTAACGTGTCTTTTACTTGTTGAAAGTGAACAGTTCTAGGTAATGTTGACTAAAGAACTTGTATACTAAATATTCGATTTAATGGATATCTTGTACGACAGCCGAGTGTAAGACAAAGTTTCTTGGAGAAATTTCATCTTTAACACTCTCACCGCCACGTGGGCTGCCGGCGGCCCACAAAAATTCTATCCTAGCAGGCCACTATCGGTTTTTTGAATTTTAACTGGCAGGCCATCAGTATAATTAGGTCAGTTGGCCGCGCGCCGCCCACGTGGCCTGCTGGGAAAGAATTTTTTCATAAATTTTTCAAAAAATCATCACAGTTTGATCATAGAGGAAGACATAATAGCCAAAAATGTATACATTGTTATGAAAACAATAAAAATGGTGGACTGTCAGCTAAAACAAGCCAGGGATCGAACAAAAAAGTAAACACTGTAAGCCTGAAATGCCCAACTCAATCTAGTGTTTGTGGCCAATGTTACGCAGAACTCCATGTTCAAATTAAACCTTATTTTTTCTAATAAATATTAACATTAAGATTTTTGATTTTAATTGGTTTTTAAAGAAATAAAAATAAATATTATGCTTTTTGGTACTAGTTTTACTTACTCAGTTTTCACCCCTATAGTTCTTTAAATATAGTCCAATTTTCATCAAACTTTTTTTTATGGGTAGCGTTTTGACTAAACTAATCGAAGCTATAATTTTCGAATCTTTATCTAGCAAGCCAAGCTCTATAAAATTATATGAATTTGTGGGATCACAGCGGACCTCATGGCCTGCCGGTAAAGTTAACGACGTGACCCACCGGCCGCCCACATGGCCTGCTGCACTGTAAAAACCTTATATACGTATGGCGGTGTGAGTGTTAACATCGAATGTATCGACTAGTGCAATAAAATAACGGGTGTTTATTTTTTGAATTTTTAGCTGGTTCGATTCCCGGGTGAGACAAGCGAATTTTTGAAAAACTTTGAATGCAGTTTTGTTTCTTTTTAAAAATAAGGGAATGTTTCCTTTAAGTAAAATGATCTAACTTAAGGATTTAAGGTAGTTCCCCTCCAGGGCCCACAATTTTTTTCCACCCTGTATATATATTCTTTAACAATATAGACTCTAATTTGTATTAGAATCCTAATTTTGCGTGCCACAATTGGCTGATTGTAAAGTGTTCGCACTATGTACAATTATGCAAATAAATCCTTTCTTTCTTTTTTTCTTTCTTTCAAAAAAAAAGAATCCGACGAATTGATAACCTCTTCCTTTTCTTGAAGTCGGTTAAAAATATGACAGCTGGCTGTTCAGTGTCAATCATAGATTAATTATGTAGGTCGGTGGTAACACCAAGTACTGTTAATTTAGTATAGTTCAGTATTGATTTTATAGTTCAATGAAAGTCGAGGACGAGTCAAGATTTTCAGTTTAATAACAAACTCAAAGAGTAAATATGAATGCCACAACCTTTTTAGGTAAACCGGCTAATATATTCAGCAAAAAAATCCACATCTTTGTTTACATGAAAACGGGTTTCTGTTATTTGGCCTGTACCCAACATAATATTATTATTATTTTGACAAAACGTATTGGGATTAGGACTGAATTTCACGGTCTGTTCTGACTTAGCTTCTAATAAAGCCTCGTAACAGCAGGCGTCGATATAACTTTGTCCACAGGGTGATTTTCCGTTCCCAAGAGCATTACACATTGTTCGTAAAACACATTCCCCAAACACTTTCGAACTATCAACGACCTTTTTTACAATGTTATGGTCTTGTTATGGTGTTATAAAAATTCAAAATTATTTATTTCACGTAGGCCGACCTGTGGGCTCTTATGACACGTAATGACTCTACCACCGGTTCGGAAAGCGGAATCTGCTGAGAAGAGCCGGCAAGAAGTTCAGCACTTGCTCTTTTCAAACAAAAAAAATAAGTGAGTGCCACTTATTTCGGGGACTGCCGCGGTAAAGCTATTGCATATCATTTTCTATCAACTTATGCAATTATAATATTTATGCAATATTTTTTTTTTGCATAGTAAAAATTATGCAAAAAAGAAATAAAAAACAAACAAACAAGAAAAGCGAACTGTTACTACTTCGCGAGTGAGATTCGAACCTGCGACATGATAAACCATACGGTAAAGAAAGCGGCCGCTCGCCCACTGCGCCAAATAGAGCTAGCTACTTGAGAACCTCTAAAATGTTGAACGCTTACTGAACGACGGTGTTAGGTTTTTTCGTTACGGAATTTCTTGATTCGGTCGCCGCGCTCAAACTGTTTGTCCTAGTTCAAAGCCCGCAATAAAAGCTATGCAATAGCTTAATAATCATTTTACAATATTATTAAACAGCTATTACATTGTAATAAGTTTTTTATACTATCTTGTGGGAGGCCTCATGCCAAGCTGATTTAAACCATGCAACGTTGTTATAATAGAATAGAATATAATATTTCCACAATGAGGGGTAGTTCCAAAAAAGCGTAGATACTACAATTCAATTCGTGTCAAGACGGGGTTTTTATATAATGTTATATTATTCAAAAACCTTTGAAAATAATTTTCCCCGTCATTTAATCTCATTCATTTTTCATGGGTTTGCCCGCCGCGATTGTTTTATAATGACTTTCTTATCGCACGGCACTGAGAATGAGAAATGGCCTGAAAATGATTGAATACGTTGTGATTGTATGAAACTGAGGCGGGCGGAAATAGTGTTTGGAGGAAAATCGCACGAGCGACATGTTGCTAACCAAAAATTCGCTACCAATTTTATTACATATCCTTACTAATATTATAAATGCGAAAGTGTGTTTGTTTGTTGGTTTGTTGGTTTGTCCTTCAATCGCGCCGCAACAGTTCTACGGATCGACGTGATTTTTTGCATGGGTATAGTTGAGGACTTGTAGAGTGACATAGGCTACTTTCTATCCCGGATAATCAAAGAGTTCCCCAGGGATTTTAAAAACTATTACCACGCGAACGAAGCCGCGGCTATCAGCTTATTTTTTAAATAATATTAACCATGAAAAACATATTGGAATAAAATGAAATGAATGATGACAATTAATTATGTTGGAAATGGTTTTCTAATTTTTTTTTCTATAATATAATTACGTAATTTGTAATTATTTATTTATTTTTCGTAGTCCTCTAGTAACTATAGAATAGATTAGACTAGGAATGTTTCTTATTTAAATAAACTTTTTACAACAGGTGTAGTAAAGTTATCCTGATAGCAAAAGGAAGTTTACAACACTCGTGCCACTTTGGAGTTGAACTGTTTTATTAAGTTTGATACAATAAGTCGCTCACGTGGCCGAAAACTTATGTGAGACTTGTATGATTTTCTTCAGCCTTGAGAGCATAATAATCAAATGAAGATCCATAAATTATGATAGCGCTGATTTGACGACCTCTTCGACATAAGTAAGTATACACTGCGTACCGTCACCCTTTCAACCCCTCCACTCTTTGAGTAATAAACCAACCCTCTACTTGATTAATGTTTGTCTCTTATATACAATTCAATTGTTTGTGCATCCATACAATGCAGTTTGACATCCATTCAATCAAGATTCAATCAGATTTAACAGTACAATGGACCGAAGATATCAAACGATTTTTGAATTGAAAAAAGAAAACAATGAAGTTAAAGAAATCAGTTCTTTAACTTCATTGTTTTCTTTTCTCGTGACCTTCGAAGATTTATAGATTACAGTAACAAATAAATGATTGGTAAGTTCAAGACTACTACAAGCGTGATATTACTAGCAAAAAGCTGAGCTTTGTGAGGGCTCGCGTAGTTTTTCTAACGGGTAATAAGTTCTGTTGCAGCGATGTCAACTCTTTGGCTTTCTAACAGATGGCGTTATTAGTACAATAACATTCTACCCAATTAATACATAATTGTCAATGTTAATTTTTTTCAATGGTTATAAAATTATATTTTTTTTGACAGATAACACATCTGGATAATATGTAGTTAAATTACTATGTTAAAGCACAAATCTATAGGCATGATAGTTTTTCAGTAAAGTGTACCACAAAAACGCTCAGGTTGTGGGATAGTGTCAGGGCTTGCTTTGCTTGCCCTAATTATTTGATAACAAATAAGTTATATTTGTCGGCACCTCTCCTCTGGCCGAGCGTCTATTAAGGGCAATCACACACTATCTCAGAACAGAACATCATTCTCAGCAATCACCCTCTCACAATGATAATAACTATCCACAAAGAAGGTACATTGTAATCTTTACGTAACAAGTATGGAACCCAACATTTCCATGTCTAACTAGACAAACCCGGCTAACTAATCTAGCCTATGTGCAGCCTCCACCATCCCCAAATAGCTGCCCATCTCCACCATTGAAGACCCTAAGCAAAACTCCTGTCTAACTCGCTCATGGCCCATGAAGAGGCAAAGAGATTCTATTACCAATTAACCAATTCACAAACAGTCATTCCACAACGACTAATTCACTAATCAATCTTTCCGCAACATCACCAATTACACAATCAATCACTCTAGATTCCAAAAGCATTGCAACCACAAAATCACACCGCATCCAAAACCAAGGACTATGGTCCATGACAGCTAACCTAGCAATTATTACGTAGTTTCCTAACCAGCAACTCTCTCCTCTCACTTCCAGCAACGACAATTGCATAATCACTCCACAACAACAATTCATCACAATTAAATCACTAATCCTACATATAACCTCAATCCAACCAAATTAATGACCAAACCGCTAAAGACCGCCTGCCACCCCGTCTAACCGAATTCTGAATCATCGACCATGAACACTAGAATATCTGACCATAGATCCCATCGTTGCACAGACACCGAGACTAGTCTCAACGATAAATGCAACCATAGACTACAAACATTAGGGAATGTAACATGTACAACTATCCACAGACAATTGATAACTGATGGAACTGGGAATTACGACTACGTTAACAGATGGCACCTCACCAATATGCTACACGGCCAACCTGACATTCGCACGTCCCCGTGCGTCCGCCTGCCCTCGTGCGTCCGCCAGCACCAAGAAATTTCCGCACAGAAACACAAAGTCGAGTACACCTCTAGACCCGCTCGTCCATCCCTGACCTCTGGACCCGCTCGTCCATCTCTGACACTGCACTTCATCCAAGGCCACCAGTCAAAGTCATAATAATATCATCTGTCCATTGCGTCAATTATCCACACACTTCAACCAGTTACCGTCATTGTCAACTTCAACATCATCGTCATTGGCTTGGACTAAACGAAAGTGTCCCTTCAACCAACCCATAAGGGTCTGGCCCGGACAGCAATGTCTGAACGACCAGCCAATGACAACCCAAGTCACATCTGGCAAGAGTGTGCCCCTTCAACCAACTCTTACGAGTCTGGCCCGGACGACACTCTCTACCAGGATAAACTCCGAAACTCATCTGGGAGGCACCAGTGAATCCCTTCAATCAACACAAACAATGTGTATGACCCGGATTGCACCACCAAAGCCCAGGATAGACAGGAAATCATCTGGGAGGCACCAGTGAATCCCTTCAATCAACACAAACAATGTGTATGACCCGAATTGCACCACCAAAGCCCAGGATAGACAGGAAATCATCTGGGAGGCACCAGTGAATCCCTCCAGTCAACACAAACAATGTGTATGACCCGGATTGCACCACCAAAGCCCAGGATAGACAGGAAATCATCTGGGAGGCACTAGTGAATCCCTTCAATCAACACAAACAAAGTGTATGACCCGGATTGCACCACCAAAGCCCAGGATAGACAGGAAATCATCTGGGAGGCACCAGTGAATCCCTCCAATCAACACAAACAATGTGTATGACCCGGATTGCACCACCAAAGCCCAGGATAGACAGGAAATCATCTGGGAGGCACTAGTGAATCCCTTCAATCAACACAAACAATGCGTATGACCCGGATTGCACCACCAAAGCCCAGGATAGACAGGAAATCATCTGGGAGGCACTAGTGAATCCCTTCAATCAACACAAACAATGCGTATGACCCGGATTGCACCACCAAAGCCCAGGATAGACAGGAAATGAAACACATACACTAGAACATTCACTTGTCACTCAGTCAAAAAGGTCAAGGTCATTGTCATAGTCATTCTCACCTTGATCTAGACTGACAAGTATGTCCTCTCGACCAACCCAGCTCTCCAGGGTCTGGTCCGGACGATACTAGGTCTGATCAACGTCATTGTCATAGTCATGTTCAAATGTAGTCTGTTTGAGAACGTCGACCCATATAGGCCAGTCCTCCAGTCCTTTCAATCAACTGTTTGTAAGTCTGGCCTGGACGATTACAGTCCCTCATTGATATTCTTAACTTAGCTCAACATTAATCTCAACTTTATTAACCAAGAAGTCTACCAAAGATCATTGACAAAGAATAATAAACACGGATCCTCTCAAAGAATCATTGCATTGACATTCCTCAATCAAAATTTTTTTGTTCTTTGTTTTTTTTTTGTTTTAAGGAATCTCATCTAAGCTGATACTTGACCTATAATCCCCCTTCCCCTCCAAAAAAAAAAAGAAAGAAAGCAATGATTCGACCACACAATAAACTCACTGTCCCATTTATCTCAACTTTACACAATAGCAACTCGTCAAAGCTCCTAGATTCAACATAAATCAACTTCGAATCAAAAACTTACGAATAATTCTTACAAAAATGTTCAGAAAAACAACTTACACGAGACATGAAATTCTAACGTGGGCATGGAATTCTAACGTGGGCATGAAGTTCTTTATCGTGGGCATGAAGTTCTTTATCCCACTTCTGATGTCGGCACCTCTCCTCTGGCCGAGCGTCTATTAAAGGCAATCACACACTATCTCAGAACAGAACATCATTCTCAGCAATCACCCTCTCACAATGATAATAACTATCCACAAATAAGGTACATTGTAATCTTTACGTAACAAGTATGGAACCCAACATTTCCATGTCTAACTAGACAAACCCGGCTAACTAATCTAGCCTAGGTGCAGCCTCCACCATCCCCAAATAGCTGCCCATCTCCACCATTGAAGACCCTAAGCAAAACTCCTGTCTAACTCGCTCATGGCCCATCAATAGGCAAAGAGATTCTATTACCATTTAACCAATTCACAAACAGTAATTCCACAACGACTAATTCACTAATCAATCTTTCCGCAACATCACCAATTACACAATCAATCACTCTAGATTCCAAAAGCATTGCAACCACAAAATCACACCGCATCCAAAACCAAGGACTATGGTCCATGACAGCTAACCTAGCAATTATTACGTAGTTTCCTAACCAGCAACTCTCTCCTCTCACTTCCAGCAACGACAATTGCATAATCACTCCACAACAACAATTCATCACAATTAAATCACTAATCCTACATATAACCTCAATCCAACCAAATTAATGACCAAACCGCTAAAGACCGCCTGCCACCCCGTCTAACCGAATTCTGAATCATCGACCATGAACACTAGAATATCTGACCATAGATCCCATCGTTACACAGACACCGAGACTAGTCTCAACGATAAATGCAACCATAGACTACAAACATTAGGGAATGTAACATGTACAACTATCCACAGACAATTGATAACTGATGGAACTGGGAATTACGACTACGTTAACAGATGGCACCTCACCAATATGCTACATATTTATATTCCTTTTTTTATGTCGAATAATAATAGTGAGTTATTCGACTAACTGCTATGAATGGCGAATGATAATCGATATTCGACTATTAGCAACATCTTTAGTTCTAAGCAATAATTAATCGTGTAGGTATAAGAGTGCTGAGCTCAGGTGTAGGTACTTGCGACTAACAGGCTTCCGTAGTAGATGTTACGAAGCATCCTCTCTGTTCGGTAAGTTAGTCGTGTTAACATTCCGTAATAACGTAGACTCGAAACTAATTAGGATTACGGCCACGCCCCTTCCAAGTTAACAAGTTCGTATCTTAGGCCGGCCGCTTCACACCATGCATTTACGTCGTTATGTAGAGAATACAGTTGCTGGTACTTAATTCAAATTTTTTACACATAAAACCAGGCTATACTGAAAAAAATTAAGTGGCACTCGGGGACTGCCGCGGTAAAGCTATTGCATAGCATTTTTTATCAACTTATGCAATTATAATATTTATGAAATATTTTTTTGCATAATAAAAATAATGCAAAAAAAAATTAATAAATAAACAAACAAGAAAAGCGCACTGTCACTGCTTCGCGAGTGAGATTCGAACATGCGACATCATACACCATACGGTAAAGTTAAAAACGGTCGCTCGCCCAATGCGCCAAACAGAGCTACTTAAGAACCTCTAAAATGTTGAACGCTTACTGAACGACGGTGTTAGGTTTATTTTCGTTACGGAATTTCTTGATTCGGTCGCCGCGCTCAAACTGTTTGTCCTAGTTCAAAGCCCGCGATAAAAGCTATGCATCGTTCTTGTTCTATGGTATTGTTCTTAAACAATACCAACTTTTGCTGTTGTGTAGGCATACCTACATAAATAAACATACTAAAGCCCTATGGGACTGTAGTATGTTTTCGTACCTTCCCATCAAGTAAGGTAAGGGTAATGAAATAAATCTAACTTTATCAAGTGAGTTTATTTTTCCAGCTCTTTATCACGAGGAAAAATAAGAGCAATAAGCACAAAAGCCTAATGTTACTCTTTCATTATCTGCTAAGCACAATCCGTGGCACAATGGTTCAAGGCGGAAAAACGAAAGATCGATAGTTCAATTGCACTATTGTCGTACCCATTTAAAAAAATCGGTCAAGTGCGAGTCGGGCCTCGCTCTTTTAGGGTTCCGTAAATATGACCAAATCATTTTTTAACCGACTTCCAAAAAGGAGGAGGTTCTCAATTCGGCCGGTATCTTTTTTTTTTTTTTTCTATGTATGTCCACCGATTTCTCCGGGATTACTAGACCGATTCGCGTGATTTTTTTTTAATCGACAGAGGATGTTTGCGAAATGGTCCCATAAAAATTTTAACCTTCAACTCCTCAAGCCTGATGCTGCAGGCTAAAACTATGGCGATTTAGGAAATTTCGATTACGAATTGATATTGTAGGTAACAAGTATGGACTACATCATGGAGCTCCAGGTCCTAGCTCCTCAATCATAGGATACTACACTTAAAAGCTTAAAATAAAAATTCTTTTCAAAAAACCGACTTCTAACGCCACTACAAAGTATATAAAAATTCTTTTCAAAAAACCGACTTCTAACGCCACTACAAAGTATAAAAATAATTTTAGTTTGTCCACGTTTGTTGAAGTCGGGTGGGCCTATATACAAACTATGAAACCGATGCGCGACGCTACAGAATATGATAGACTCGTTTGTAGAAGTCGAGCGAGCATCGCGAGTCGGTTTCATAGTTTGTATTTTAGGCCCGCCCGACTTCAACAAACGTGGACAAACTAAAATTATTTTTATACTTTGTAGTGGCGTTAGAAGTCGGTTTTTTGAAAAGAATTTTTATTTTAAGCTTTTAAGTGTAGTATCCTATGATTGAGGAGCTAGGACCTGGAGCTCCATGATGTAGTCCATACTTGTTACCTACAATATCAATTCGTAATCGAAATTTCCTAAATCGCCATAGTTTTAGCCTGCAGCATCAGGCTTGAGGAGTTGAAGGTTAAAATTTTTATGGGACCATTTCGCAAACATCCTCTGTCGATTAAAAAAAAATCACACGAATCGTTCCAGTAATCCTGGAGAAATCGGTGGACATACATAGAAAAAAAAAAAAAAAAAAAAATACCGGCCGAATTGAGAACCTCCTCCTTTTTGGAAGTCGGTTAAAAAATAATTTTAGTTTGTCCACGTTTGTTGAAGTCGGGCGGGCCTAAAATACAAACTATGAAACCGACTCGCGATGCTCGCTCGACTTCTACAAACGAGTCTATCATATTCTGTAGCGTCGCGCATCGGTTTCATAGTTTGTATATAGGCCCGCCCGACTTCAACAAACGTGGACAAACTAAAATTATTTTTATACTTTGTAGTGGCGTTAGAAGTCGGTTTTTTGAAAAGAATTTTTTTTAAAACTAGATACATATTTAGATATCTTAGTTCTTTGAAAGTACTAAATTAGCATATGGGGAAAAAATGATCGTTTGTTTTGGTCACAACTTACAAACCGCATTATTATAAATCGGTGTTTTCAGTATTTGTTGTTTAAATACACTATATAGTACATAATATACCAAAATTTAAAATTCCTAAATAGATTAGTTTTTGAGATAGACCCCCTAACAAAATTGGTCTAAAACCGACAACTTTGATGGCCCCCCATTTCTTCATTTTTGTAGCTAAAAAATAAAAAAAATATATATTTGAACTCCACTTATTGAGCTCTAGACGATGACACTCCACATGCCGGGGTAAAAAAAAAATATTTCGACTCCTTTTCCATGTATATTTTGTTTATTTATTTAAGGGAGCCCTTTATTTTTTAATTTAATTTAATTTTTATTATTTGTCGTTACAGCGGCAATAGAAATACACAATCTGTGAAAATATCAACTGTCTATCTATTACGGTTTACGAGATACAGCCCGCTGACAGACGAACGGACAGCGGAGGCTTAGTAATAGGGTCCCGTTGGCACCCTTTGGGTAAGGAACCCTAAAAATCAGTGCTTTTCAAAATGTTTATATGTTTTACTTTTCAAAAGTTCTATTGCTATAATAAGAGTTTATGAATGACATCAACGCGATTTGTGTCTAAAGACTTGACTGATGAGCACATCGCCACTCCATTGCGCGCTCAGTCATAGAAAAAATACTCCACCTTTTACACAAAATATATTTTTTCTTCGCCGTCACTTTGAATTACCGAAGATTGAAAAATACCGAGACGGGCCTAAAGTTATACGACCTTATAATAATACTAGCTGATGCCCGCGACTTTGTCCGCGTGGATATAGTTTTTAAAGTCCTTCGGGAACTCAATGATTTTCCGGGATAAAAAGTAGCCTAGATGTTGACCCGAGTAATAAGCTACCACGGTATAAAATTTTGTAGAAATCTGTGCGGTAGTTTTTACGTGAAAGAAGGACAAACAAACAGACAAACAGACAAAAATTAAATAAAAATCTGTTTTGGGATCAGTATCGATAGTAAAGCATCCCCCAATTAAAATTTTCAAAATATATTAAATGTACAGAAATCTTCCAGTTACAGTTTTATTATATGTATAGATTTCACTAATGGTGCAGAAGATACAACTTCGGTTTTGACGAACGCCGCCTACCGCTCACTGAAGTAGCGTCTCATTTTTAAAGAAAAAAAAAGATATAATAAAGTTTGGTTTGTTGGTTTTTCTTTTAATCACGCATCATGGAAGTAACGGAACAAAGTGTTATTTTTCATGAGTATATGAGTATATAATATAATGAGTATATTTATATGAGATATAGTCGAGGAGAAAGTGACATAATAAACACCTTTTGGTAGATTCAGCTGACGATTTCAAAGCAAAGTTTATTTGAATAAAAAATTAAAATATTTAAAAACAAATATAAAATAAAAATAAAAAAATAAATAAAAATAATTTAAAATAAAGCACAATGTCACGTTTCATGAGTGAGATTCGAACCTGCAACATCATACATTAACCGATAAGGAAGGTTGCTTGAGAATCTCTAAAATGTTGAACGCTTACTGAAATGTTGAACGCTTACTGAAATGTTGAACGCTTACTGAAATGTTGAACGCTTACTGAAATGTTGAACGCTTACTGAAATGTTGAACGCTTACTGAAATGTTGAACGCTTACTGAAATGTTGAACGCTTACTGAAATGTTGAACGCTTACTGAAATGTTGAACGCTTACTGAAATGTTGAACGCTTACTGAAATGTTGAACGCTTACTGAAATGTTGAACGCTTACTGAAATGTTGAACGCTTACTGAAATGTTGAACGCTTACTGAAATGTTGAACGCTTACTGAAATGTTGAACGCTTACTGAAATGTTGAACGCTTACTGAAATGTTGAACGCTTACTGAAATGTTGAACGCTTACTGAAATGTTGAACGCTTACTGAAATGTTGAACGCTTACTGAAATGTTGAACGCTTACTGAAATGTTGAACGCTTACTGAAATGTTGAACGCTTATTGAAATCTTCAGGTGACGGTGGTAAAGGTGACGAATTCGCGAAATCAATGTTTAAATTGCTCATCCAAAAACGTGTTCAACCTGCCTAAAGAAATTTTCACCTCAAAAAATTACCCGTGTTAGGTACTACACTGGCAGTAACACGGGTAAGGAACGATATCGAATATTACTTAAGTTTATTACCTACGTCTGTCATTAAAGCGAAATTAACGATGTCGTAATCATAGTACCTACCCATAAACGACAGATTTTTATGACGGAAAGTGAAATGAAGTTAGGGCAATATCAATTTTCAAAATGTCTAGTAGACTTTCGGCGGCCATAATTTAACTAGTTTACACTAGTAAAATTAGAAGCTAACGGTTCTTAGAATTAGTCAGGGAACTTCATCCGTGTGGAGAAAAGTTTCAAGAAATCCCCGGGAACCCACTGTTTTCCGGTTTTTCCGGGATCATGAATAGAATAGAATAGAATAGAAATATTTTTTATTCAAATAAACTTTTTACAAGTACTTTTGAATCGTCTGGCTCTACCACTGGTTCGGAATGCCCTTCCTGCCGAGAAGAACCAGCAAGAAACTCGGCGGTTGCTCTTTTCAAAACAAATTTACAATACAATAAATACTATGCTATATATGCAGTGTTTCCACAATGAGGGAAGTTCCAAAAATGCATATCGACTAACTTCTATCTTAAGATGGGCAGACATAAAGTAGCCCCATTCCCGCCGGTGGTACCCGTTCACGAGCATGACGCATGACCCAGCCATTGCTTCGCTCAACCGTATTTGAACCATGTTCAGCGCATCAGGGATGTTCGCCGATGCTCGTGTAGACTGCTTCTACACCACTATGCGAAAGCGGTGCACATCCATGTCGCATAGAGTCCAGGCCAGCTCTAATAGCGTCCTGAGGGCATTTGCTGACAGGATCAATTGTCAGTACTTGAACCACTGTTGCATGGTTCATGTGCTGACAAATCGGTGCCGTGTTAGGTTAAGTTTTAGGTTTTAGTCTTACTAACATATAGGTTCAAGTTTATTGTTACTGACACAATAATATGATCCCACTTGGTCGAAATAAAATATTTTTATTTTATGTGGCTCTCCAAGTCACACCCGTGCAAAAAACCACGTCGATACGTTGCTTCGTTGTTGTTGCGTAAAACCAACAAACCAACAATCAAACACATTTTCGTATATTTATAATAAAATTAAGGCCTATTTTCTTGATTTCTGCGTAACACAAATTGCAGTCCTCGCGATATAAATAAAGTTGTAGGCTTGTCAACAAAATCTATATTATATACTAATATATATACTATATAATATAATATAAAAAAGCTGAAATGTTTGTTTGTTTGTTTGTTTGTTTGCTTCAACGCGCTAATCTCAGGAACTACTGGTCCGATTTGAAAAATTATTTCAGTGTTGGATAGCTCATTTATCGAGGAAGGCTATAGGCTATATATCGTCACGCTAAATTCAATAGAAATGGAGCACCCGGGAAGAATGTTTCAAAATCGGGGTTTTCAAAAACGCGTACGCTGCGTTAACAGTTGAAGTTTCGCAAAAATCATGTATCACAAAATTGTTCCCCTTTAAATGTTCTAAGAAAAAGTCTGCAACAGCATAATATGTCTATCTTTTAAGGTTGGCTCATTATAACCTTTTTTATGCTAACCAAATTTGTTCTAAAATAATGCATTATTTGCGAAGTTGTTTTTAAGGTGAAGGTGAAGTTAAAACTCTTCCACGCAGAAGAAGTCGCGGGCAGAAGCTAGTATCTACATAAATTACTGTCACTCCAAATACGAAATTTTTTGTTCACACAAACTTTGCAATCACCCTTTTACAATCAGCTGTTATATTGTTAACTTCAAAGCTGTGAACAGGAAAATTACAAACCGCGGAAATGTTCGGATTTTTTTCACCCCCCACTGAGTTTGTGACTGCGGTGTCATCCAACTGTTACCGGAATGAATTATTACGGTGTTCAGAATAAAATTCATCTTAAAATAAATAAAAAAGTGGCTGCTCATAGCAAAGCGTAAGCGTTTTTACCGCAGCGTGCTTCAACTGAAACCCTAAATAAAAGACAATTTACCTAGTTTATTTATTTATTTAAATAAAGTAATGTAGAATAGAATAGAATAGAAATGTTTTTATTCAAATAAACTTTTTTACAAGTGCTTTTGAATCGTCGATGAGTCTACCACTGGTTCGGAATGCCCTACCTGCCGAGAAGAACCAGCAAGAGACTCGGCGGTTGCTCTTTTCAAAACAAGTTTACAATATAATAGATATTATGATATGTGTGCAGTGTTTCCACAATGAGTGGAAGTTCCACAAAAGCATACCTAATTATAATTCAACACATGTTAAGACGGGCAGACAGAAGTAGCCCCATTCCCGCTGGTGGCGACACATAAGTGTGCATGCAGTGCATTCTACTGATGCTTAGGTATAAAATACACTGCATTACGGCACACAGGGAGTTCGCCCAAGCAGGCTTCCTAGTTGAGTCGTGGCTTTCGCGTGTGTAAATTAAAATAAACTGTATTCCTAGTAGGTACTCTCCCTGAAGTTTTAATTAACAACCCAGTGGTAGGGTGAAAGGAAAAGGAACGTCATAAGCGCCGGGCTACGTTCGTCGGTTACGCATTTACCTTTTATGACAACTACACTAGCGGCACGCTATGATGGCCGGTTTGACGTTTGTCCGCTCATGAAGTTCCGTATTAATTGATAACGACTTTGAAGGAAATAATTGTATTACTTTATTGACGATAGTGATGTGCAGAGATTCATAAATTTTATCGAATGTAGTTTTAGGTTTAGGACTCAAAATTTATTTATTAAATTGATTTCTAAAATGTATACAAGTGTAGAAAAATCAGTTTGCACCATTTAAGGGGTGAATGTACTTGTGAATATGAACAATTTTCACTATGTGGACAAACCTCTGAAATCGCAAAAAAATATCAGCTGTTTCATACAAAAGGTAAAATTTTTATTTTTATATGATATATACCACAACTCGGCATTTGGTTTTCTAAATTGAAAATTTTTAAAAATGGAATCTAATACGATCGTCACATAGGATCGCTGGCTAGCACAACTACTACCTCCGGCAAACTCGCGTCAATGCTCAATGCAAAACAAAGCAGTTTCGAATTGACGTTGCTTCGAAAAGTATAAACTGTCAGTGCAATGCGATTGTGATATAGTTTTGACCTGGCTTTGGATTTCAAATATTGATACTGCATTACTGTTGACCCTTGCTCGTTAATTTGGACTCTGTTCAAGCCCTTTGTTGTGGATTTCGTCGATATGACCGAACGTACGCAGAGAACTGTTCTAAATAGTCAGACACGTGAGTTCGTAATACGCCTTCGTAACTATTTATCATTCAAATATTCAGTTCGTTCAAATAAATTAAATAAACATATACATTTTTGTTTTATTAAACCTATTTAATCAGGTACAAAAACAAAACTTAATTGTTTTTTGTTCGAGAATAAATTGACATTCCACATCACTATTGTAATGTGTCAAACCGGCCATCATAGCGTGCCGCTAGTTTAAGAAAAAATTAATTAACACTTATTAAATTTTGTCTCTAGCCGTACAGTTTTCAGTGGGCTCAAAGCCTTACTTATATTTCGTAATATGAATTATGCTAAAACTTTGATTACTTCCTCTTCAAATACAATCGCTTCAGAGACCTTTCCAGCCATCCACCCTTGAGATTAATCCGAGATTTACAAACAAAAACAGGTAATCCAAAGAAACAAAATAAATAAATATTATTATGTATTATTCAAAAAAAAATTTAAGAATACTTTTTTTTGTTAATTAATTAGGAAGACTTTAATTTACAATTGTATTGATAGAAAATTTCATATATACAATACTATAAACCTAAATTTAATTCTAAAATTAAAACTAAAATAAAAACTAATTAAAATCTAAAACCCCATCCAAGCCACCGCAGTGTGGCATAGTACCCAAGATGCTGGCAGCATTACCTCTTTGGATGGCCAGGCTAATCCTTTGGCCAAGGTAGCTGCCAGCTCTTGGATCCCCGGTAGACTCGATCACCTTTTTTGATATCTCTAAAAAAAGTGCGCGAGCCTCCGGGCCCCACGGCCCCAGGGTCTCTACACCAAAAGGCGCAAATATGAAACCACTGTCAAGTTTCTCATATTTGCGCCTCTTAGCCTGTTCGGCGCTAGTAGCCGCTGCACCCGCCACAGAGGAGGTCGCATGGATGTGGGAAGCAGCTAGAGTATCTACACAGGTGGCATCCCACACAAGCGACCTCCCTGTCCTCCAAGGAACAAGCGTCATACCATCAGGTCTCTTGCCATCACTACGTGCCAAACCAATAGGTTCTAATACAGCTGGCACGTGAGCAGTAGCAAGAGACCTGCGGATGATGTCGTTGAGGGCATTGTGGCGGGAGAAACGACCAGCGCTCTTCGAACAGGAGAGCCCGTGATGACCGTAAGCGTCGACGTGGTCACCGCAGTGGCAACGGTGAGGCTGGGTTATTTTGGCGCCAAGCCTAAGACCAACTACCACTGCAAGAGTGGCGTGGTTTAAAAGAGTGCCCAGATTAGCAGAAGGGATAGCATGGAGCCAGTGTCCGGATTCTTTCGCAGAGACAGCGAGAAGACGAGCACGGTCTTTGGAATTTGCTTGCATTAACATTGCGTCAAAAGTTTTTTTACAAATAATGTCATCCCACTGTCTCTGGGAAGGAAGAGAAACCGGCAATTGATTTGGGCTAATCGCTGACCAACCATTTCTTGCCTCTGCCAAGTACGACACCTCAATTGATCCCAAAGACTGGGATATAATTTTTTCAAAGAGAGTGTGTGTACTATAAGCAGAGGAAAGAAAAGCTGGCAGAGAGACACTAGAAATTTTGCGGATTCCCAGACCTCCATACCTGATCGGAAGAGAAGCCTGGGCCCATACTTGATCATCTATCGGACAATTTAAGATTTCAGATTGAATATTTTGTATAAAATTATCCAAATTTTCCAATAAATTATTAAATTTCCAAAGAGGTGAACATCTAACGAAATAAGTAAATTTTGGAACAAATAAGCAGAATCGAATGATGGTCATTGCCATATGAGGATTAATATCTAACAGATGATGGGAAGTGTTTTTGAATTTAGAAATTAAGTCAGTAAAAAATTGAGGAACTGAGGCCTCTAAAACAGGTGCTCCTAAGAGGCGAAGTGACTCATCGTTTAAAATTTTAATACCCGGAGCTAAAATATTGATTTTATTTAATATGTGCAGTTTGGATTCGGCCGAAAAAGAATTTGGAATATAAATTTCACATTTATCAAAATTAAGTTCCAAGCCAATAGTTTTAAATTTTGATATAATTATTTCTAAATCCTTCAAAACCGAACTCACTTCGCCGCCCAGGGTTCCATCATCCAAATACCAAACATTGAATTTGGAATTTAGAACCGTAATTATAGGGTGTATGGCTAAACTAAAAATAACTGGTCCAAGCGGATCCCCCTGCTGACAGCCGACAGCGGAGCTCAGAACATTCTTTTTGTGTACGAGCTTTGAAGGTTCCCGGTAGCACTGCGCCAAGTATGGGAAAAACTGTGGAAATTTATTTTTTACTTCTGAGAGGAGGACCCCCCGATCCACTGAATTGAAGGCATTCTTCACATCAATTTTAAGGAGTACCTCCTCCCGGGAGTTAAGGAGGAAAGTGCGAGCAGCGTGAACAGCTGCTTCGCATCCCCCCTTTACCCCAAAGCCTAACTGAATTGGGACAAAATTAGAAGATATTAAAGGAAGAATTTTTTTACAGCAAATTTTGGAAAATTAATAAATTAACAATTAATTAATTAATTAACAGAATACTTTTCTTTTCAATTTAGGAAGGATTTTATTTGAAAAAGAATACTAAAGAACACAAATATAAAGCCGCAAGTTGCGATCTAGGCACAGGCACAGTTTTTAAATTGAAAACGTGTTTGATGTCAGAAAAAAAATATTATCAGGGAGATCGCATACCAAAGCCGCAAAAGCCGCAAAATCTACATTTTTGAGAATTGAAAATGCTGGTGACGTCATTAGCAACCGGCGTGCCTTTAATACGTGTAAGTAGAAGTCACGTTATTATTGCCTTTCAGTACTGGCTTGCTGGCTGCATAATGATGCTTAATGCCGACATTTTCACATTTTTGAGCGAAAAGAAATTGTAACTAAATAAATAATAATTATGAATAAAACATTGTGGGGACTGGAATGGATACGTAAGCGAAAGCAAGTCGCCTGCGTGCGATGCTCGCCAGTTGTGAGGCGCCATCAGCATGTCGTGTCCTTAATGTGTGTGTATGCGTGAATGTAGTTTTCTAATAAATATATATATATGTGAGAATGTAACTAGAGAATAAATTGACGCTGATCATGGACTGACGGAGTTTCATTGAAGTTGGACGAAGGAGTCAACCCCAGTAGACAGGACCCCCAAACAGTTAACGACCCCAACAACATAATTAATACAAAAAAAAATGTTATTAAAAAAATCGGCCAAGTGCGAGTCGGGCCTCGCTCTTTTAGGGTTCCGTTAAAAAAAATTTAATAAAAATATTTCCATGTACCCATGGAAATATTTTAATTTAATTTTTTATTTTAATTTAATTTTTATTATTTTTTGTTATAGCGGATATATAATAGAAATACATAATATGTGAAAATTTCATCTGTCTATCTATTACGGTTTACGAGATACAGCCCGCTGACAGACGGACGGACGGACGGACAGCGTAGGCTTAGTAATAGGGTCCCGTTGGTACCCTTTGGGTACGGAACCCTAAAAAATCAACTACAACATTTCTTGCCATCTCTTCGAAGCAGAATCTGGTTTACGAAACGGTGGTCTTGACATGTTAAGATCCACAAGCTGGCCTACATGAAATAAGTAATATGGTAGACTTGAATAACTTAATCGAAATATGAAAAATGTTGTTTTTAATATCGCAACAATATTTTGCCGATTTTCAGCGATTCCTACAAAAAAGGCACAAAAGTCAACCAACTAACTTATAATCAACTAGCTGATGCCCGCAACTTCGTCCGCGTGGATTTAGTTTTTAACATCCCGCGGGAACTCTTTGTCACCCTCCAGGTTCTCAACTATACCTATCTAAAAAAATCACGTCAATCCGTAGCTTTGTAACAGCGTGATTGACGGACAAACCAACAAACAATTACACTTTCGCATTTATAACATTATGCATTAGTAAGGAAGAATTAATACTACGACAATAAAGGCAATCTAATTAAATTTTAGAACACAAAAGCTATTGCGACTTAAATATGATAGTTACATATATTCGCTTGGGGACTTTTTTTTAGAAAATAATGAGAACTTTAATCATGTAGTACATAATTTTTACGTATCATCAATAGTTTTCTCAGCATACGCCAAATAATGCATTTTTAACCGACTTCCAAAAAGGAGGAGGTTCTCAATTCGGCCGGTATCTTTTTTTTTTTTCTATGTATGTCCACCGATTTCTCCGGGATTACTGGACCGATTCGCGAGATTTTTTTTTAATCGACAGAGGATGTTTGCGAAATGGTCCCATAAAAATGTTAACCTTCAACTCCTCAAGCTGATGCTGCAGGGATATTGCTCAACTAAAACTATGGCGATTTAGGAAATTTCGATTACGAATTGATATTGTAGGTAACAAGTATGGACTACATCATTGAGCTCCAGGTCCTAGCTCCTCAATCATAGGATACTACACTTAAAAGCTTAAAATAAAAATTATTTTCAAAAAACCGACTTCTAACGCCACTACAAAGTATAAAAATAATTTTAGTTTGTCCACGTTTGTTGAAGTCGGGCGGGCCTAAAATACAAACTATGAAACCGACTCGCGATGCTCGCTCGACTTCTACAAACGAGTCTATCATATTCTGTAGCGTCGCGCATCGTTTTCATAGTTTGTATATAGGCCCGCCCGACTTCAACAAACGTGGACAAACTAAAATTATTTTTATACTTTGTAGTGGCGTTAGAAGTCGGTTTTTTGAAAAGAATTTTATAGGCAAAATTTTGCTACATTGGGTTACATTATTGCAATGTCCTAAAGATCTCTAATTTTTTTGAAAATAAATTATAGCCTATGTTACTTCCTGACAACTTAGCTTTCTATTGGTGAATATGTGGTTGAAATCGGTCCAGTAGTTTCAGAGCCTAGTCGGTACAAACAAACAAAAAAATATTTCCTCTAATATTAAGTACCTATAGATCAATTAGCTCAGAGTACTTGGTCTGAATCGGTGTTTGCGCCTCTTGCGGGCAATCAAAGTGTGTGATCACCATTACGAAATACGAGTACGAGTAAAGCTAAACCTGGTAGATATTCAATTTGCGTTTAAATACTAAACGCTTGCAAGATAACTTCGACAAAAGCTTTCGGTCTGAAGCTCTTTTCTTTCGTTTGCGTAATGCGAGGCTAAGTGAGTCGATGCGGGATAACAGACAATACTGCGGGATTTAACTTCCTTTTGCAGTGCTTTGATAAAGCTTAACAATAAAGCCTCATTCAAAATATGGGCCAAACTGTTCCAAATGAAATTCCCAGACGAAACAAAACTGTCAATTGTGACACTTGACATTGAATCAATTGTCAAATCGATCAAAATTAACATGGAACTATAATAACTAACAATATTTACTGTCTGTCAAAAAAGAAAATAAACGGTTGGACAGGGTATAGAAATTACGACTACGTCTTCCTATTTCTATGAAAATTATTAAAAATTTCGAGTTCTCATCTTTGACAAGCAACAACTTTTTCATCATACCTATTCGAAAAACGAATATTGGCTTCAGAGGACAGCGGGAGCAAAATTTCATTTTAACCCCATGGGACTTTTCATTTCTCTCTTCTGATTGGTCCGCGTGATAGTGCTTTAGCATACTAAAGCACTAACGCGGACCAATCAGAAGAGAGAATTCAAAAATGTTTGAGAAGCTGTTGTCTACGATAAGTCACGTGATCAAATTTGTCGATTAGACATGTACGCCCATACTTCCAACATAAATAATTAATGTTTAAATAATTTAAATAATTTCATAAAAACTTATTTGTGTTTTATTTAAACTTTCAATTACATACGTATACGTATTGGTAATGTCTATACTCTATAATATATAGTAGGTTGATACTCCTAGCTTTTTCTCATAGGTAATGATGAAAAATAATGTGTGTCATTCGGAGCCAAATTTTTTTGTTCTCGGGCGGCGTATATTGAATTCCTCGCTACGTTCAGGATTCAAAATAACGCCCTCGGGGAACAAAAAATTCCTTTGGCCCCATATAACACAAATAACTATTTCGTAACGTTTCTTTAAGATGCGCATCTCTTAACTTCTAAATTTAACAACTCAAAATCGACAAAATATCAATTCCAAAACGTAAGAAAAGAAGAAAGAAACCTGAACCGTGAGTTTTTACACAATACTTTGCCCCAAACTGAACTTTTGGTTAAAGAGATGAATATTATCTTCTCTATCTATTCTTGGGTGAATTTGCACTATTGATGTTTGATAATTGAATAACAGTATTAAAGTACTTGCTATACAAAATAATAATAGTTGACGCATTTGTTTGACATAGAGCCTCGAATTCGATCTCAACTTTGAAAGATTTCGTCAATTTTAAAGGAAAAATTAAAAAAAAAAACATTTCTTTGCTCTGTTAAGAATCCTTTTTGAAAAGGTACCCCACAAACCTTTGTTACGCCATAAAAAATACATATTTTACTTCGCATTTGCTTCTATGAGCCCTCGTGAAATAAAAAAAATTATAACTTTTTAAGCAATATTCGGGTGAAGGCCATAGGTTTACACATTATTGAAGTAATTACATTCACTAATTCAGAAGTTATAAAGCTCTGACAGACAGACAGACGGACAGTCGGACGGACAAGTGTAAATTCACAAGACACTCAAGACTCGGAGACCTCGCTTCGTTCAGTCAATTAAGTAAGAAGTCGATCATCGTTCATTCGAGTCACCCCAAGCGTCGACGTAGCACTTAGCACGTAAACAGATGATGTCGATACGTATTACGTGCGCGATTGACGGTCTAAACACCGTAATAATGGATTTTTCCATACTAATGGCCCCCGCCCCCCGCCCCCCGCCCCCCGCGCCGCGGCCGGATCTCGCCGGAAATTGCAATCAAATGTCACTTGAGCGACATTTTTAGAGCCTTTGTTGACACCTTTGACACCTCATTCTTTTTCGGAACAAGGTTACAAAGAAGGCTTTTACGTGTGTTATGAAAGAACTCCAAATCCACGCCTTTTTACCTCCGATTTTTGGTGGCAGCTTTTTACCCAAAATATAACGAACGTAATTTTATTTTCTGACTGTATTTAATATACTCTAATTTTTTGGATTTAAAAGTTTTACATAGATACTTATGTTCGTAGAGTTAAGATTTTATAAATACCGCATCAGTGATAGCCTAGTGGTTAGGACTGTGGTATCCTATTCGGAAGGTCGCAGATTCCATCCCGGGTACGCACCTTTCGAAGTAAGGTGCGTTTAAGAAATTAAATATCATATTATGCTTTAACGGTGAAGAAAAACGTCGTGAGGAAACCTGCATAACTGAGAGTTCTCCATGATGTTTTCGAAGGTGTGTGAAGTCCGCCAATTCACATTGGGCCAGCGTGGTGGACTATGGCCTATAACCCTTCTCTGAGAGGAAACCTGGGCTCAGTAGTGAGCCGTTGATTGGTTGATGATGATGATGATGAAATACCGCAGGAATCCTAAAATATTTGCCTAACGTAGCTGCTAAATCTTAGAATCCAATTATACTCGATAGTTACCTAAATCCTTTCCAAGATGATTTCTGGTGATCTTTACTAATATTATGTGAAAGTGTGTTTGTTTGTTGGTTAATCCTTCAATCACGACGCAACGGAGCATCAGATCGTCGTGATTTTTTGCATGGGTGGTGGGACATAGGCTACTTATTATCCCGGAAAATCAATGAGTTCTACGTGATTTTTAAAAATCTAAATCCGCTAATGTATAATAAATATCTAAATCAGCTAGTGTATAATAATAATGTATTCGTTCCGAATAGATCGCTTGATCCATTTAAATCCCCATACTGTATTTGAATTAGTATATCGATACTAACTAAACTATTTTTAACCGGCTTTAAAAATTTAGTTAGCCTTGTGTCCCGATGGCCACAAGGTTAACTAAATTTTTAAAGCCGGTTAAAAATAGTTCATAAAATATGCAAAAGTGTCACTGATAGTGGACAACTAAAAACAACAAACTGCTGCTATTATAACTCGTACGGCGTGAACCGGGGTAGTTTTTCAAAATAAAAACACAGTGGCACAAAAGCGATTAGGCAATTTTTGTCGACGACACGAGAAATAAAATTATTTTGCGTAGGAATTTGGTTACTGATTTTTAACACTGACACTGCTAGAGTGAATCCTATATCATTTGTAGCGCGCTGAACCAGAACTTACGAGTCAATCAATTCCCGAGATACTACTTTGCTAACATAACAAATTGATCGGAACGTAAACTGGACACTGGACTGCGTGACGTATTTGACTCCATGACTATATTTTGACGTTAATAATAAAACTTTAAGATCTAAGTTTTTAAATGGGCTACGCCAGAATGAACTTGCGTAGTATAAAGAAAAATTCGAAAAGACTAAACGTAAATCACGTCGTATTCGATAGGATATTCAGGTACTCTTGAGAAAGAGTTTAGATCGAGTTAGTTATAAAATTATGGAATAAAATTATAATATTATGATGAATGTAAAATGAACTTATGAATGTACGTAAACGTAGGTCAACTCGTTGTTGTTCACATCGTATTAAAGGAGATTGGCGAATTCCATAGAGTTTCTGACCCAGACGAACTGAACTGAACACTGAACGCCCACGTTCACGAATCAACCTTCTCATACTTGTTCTAGTAAACAAGACTAACAAAAAATTAATCAAAGTATGTCAAATAAAGTTGGGAGAAAAAAGATATTCACTTGTATTGCCATGTAACGGTCATTTATAATGTGTACTTAAAATATAAATAATAAAATATAAATATATGTGTGTGTGAATAAATTATATTTTGGATCCCCATCTTCTAAAAATATGGGGTTCACACAGAAAAATACTCTGTAAAATATTAATTAAAATTAAATGTTTTCTGAATCTGAACGGTTTTTAAAAATGCTGGGTCAAAATTCGCCAACCTCCTTTTTGGTCACAGTCAGTGATTCGATGAATCGTTTAATTACTGTACCTCCCAACCGCCAAAGTGAATACACGCTTGTAATAAAATTATTTTATTTCTTTATTTCCAAGTTGTTAATATTATGTGGAACACAAAGTTGTTATGTCTCCATTACCAACTTCTAGTGGGTATTATAAAAAATCTAGGAAAAATACGATAAAAGTACAATAAATGCAATCATAATAATTAGTGATAAGTCCTTATCGGTGAGCCAATAATAAAAGTAAGCCTGAATAAATAACACTTTTTACACAGGGATTACTTTACTAATCGCTTTTGTAAACGTAATAAAAAAAATAACAGCTTATCATAACATCCATTAAGGTGGATTATACAGGACTTCCAGCGAAATTCAAATTTAATTTGGTTTTTCGCAATTTGTAAACTAATACGAGAAAGTAGGCTTATGGCATTCTAATTGCGACAATGGCAGTATCATCTTCACAGGTTTATATAAAAATCTTTACTTGAAAATTTCCAGTTTAAGAAATTAGTCAAAATATTGAGTTTGACGTGAGTTACTCACAAATTAGTCGATGTTCTGACTAATTTCTTAAACTGGACACTTTCAAGTAAAGATTTTTATATAAACCTGTGAAGATGATACTGCCATTGGCGCAATTAGTATGCCATAAGCCTACTTTGTCGTATTAGTTACCAAATTGCGAAAAACTAAATTAAATTTGAATTTCGCGGGCGGACTGGTATAATCCACCTTAAGCGTTGTTGCAATGACAAGGGTCGACGCAAATCTGTCGCGACGCGAGCTGGCGCTCCAGATACCGGCGCGGCGTGCGGTGACGGGTTAACTTTTAATTATTTTGGCATATATTAATTTTGTTAAACAGGTTATCTTAATATATATATTATATTTCTTGTGTGCGTGTGTATGTCACTGAACACCTCCTAGACGGTTGGATAGATTTTGATGCAATTTTTTGTGTGAGTTCAAGGGGATTCGAGGATGGTTTAGATTCACAATTTGGTCCACTGGAAAATGTTTATTTAATTAATTTTTCATTTATAAGTAGTGGCGGAACGAAGTTCGCTGGGTCAGCTAGTGTAAATATAAATCAGGCTCAATTTGTAAGCCAGCAGTGTGACCAATATATTTAATTGAATAATACCTGGGCCACGTAGTAACGCGATTCAATTTATTTGTTGAATTAATAAAATTATTATAGAATTTAAAGCAAAGCGGAATTGAACAGGTATTTATAATGTTTGACCCATAAACATAATTTTATGGTTTGACCAGGTAAAACTGTTTATTAAATATACTTTTTACAAGCTTTTATTTAACTTGCAATGTATGTAGGTATGTTTAGGTCAAATCTTGAAAGATGAATATGTAATTAGAACCACTTACCGATTTGCGATTGAGCTGAAATTTTGCATGTAAGTTTATAGGTAAATAACCGCGCAACGCGCCGCGTATCCAGAAGAAGAGCCCTAAATAAAGGAAAGTAAAAGTTAAAAACTTCAGCTGCAGCTGTTAACCGCTCTGTTGCTATGATTATCATACTAGTGGCTAGTTACCAGTACCACCCTACCGTCAAAGACGTGCCGCCAAGCGATTTAGCGTTCCGGCACGATGGCGTGTAGAAACCGACTAGGGGTATGGGTTGAATGTTCACTGCCATACCCTTCCAAGTAGCGGGCTGCTACCATCTTAGACTGCATCGTTACTTACCATCAGGTGAGATCGCAGTCAAGGACTAGCTTGTCATCGAATAAAAAAAAATTAAGTGGCACTCGGGGACTGCCGCGGTAAAGCTATTGCATAGCATTTTTTATCAACTTATGCAATTATAATATTTATGCAATATTTGTTTTTGCTATGCAAAAAAATAATTAAAAACAAACAAACAAGAAAAGCGCACTGTCACTACTTCGCGAGCGAGATTCGAACCTGCGACATCTAAAGAAAGCGGCCGCTCGCCCACTGCGCCAAATAGAGCTACTTGAAAACCTCTAAAATGTTGAACGTTTACTGAACGACGGTGTTAGGTTTTTTTCGTTACGGAATTTCTTGATTCGGTCGCCGCGCTCAAACTGTTTGTCTAGTTCAAAGCCCGCGATAAAAGCTATAAAATAGCCTAAAAAAAACTAATATTATTCAGAATGTTTTGATTTACAGCAATTTTTCAAATCACAAATTATCGGGCTGAGTTGCCACGCAGGCAACGTCGCGTACAATTACCTACTAGAATCAAAATCTTCCTCGCTGATCCCACAAGCGATGATCCGTTATGGCCTGCTATTTATTACACTAGCGGCACGCTATGATGGCCGGTTTGACACATTACAATAGTGATGTGGAATGTCAATTTATTCTCGAACAAAAAACAATTAAGTTTTGTTTTTGTACCTGATTAAATAGGTTTAATAAAACAAAAATGTATATGTTTATTTAATTTATTTGAACGAACTGAATATTTGAATGAAAATGAATATACATACTTTATATGCACACAAGAAACATATGAATACAAAAGATACCAAAAAAGGTGCCACAAAAGGCCATAATTAATCAGATTCGTCCATACTACTATTTTCACTGTCGTCACTGCTATCATCACCTACATTAATAATTATATGTTCGTTTTCTATAATATTATCTATTTTCACATCTCTTTCATAATCTTCCCTTATTAATTTAACAGTTCTATTCACAACCTTTTCCCAGTCTCCTTTAGTCACATGTTCACAAGCTTCTTCTAATAATTTTAGCATTTTTTTTGTGGTAAATGGGGGTTCTGTATTGTGTCTTGCAGCATATCCCTTAATTTGAGCCCACACCAACTCAATCGCATTATACTCACAATGGTAAGGCGGTAACCGTATAACTCTGTGCCCATGTTCTAATGCTATTTCGTCAATGACGTATCGGATCTTGGTTGGTTTGTTTTCTTTTAAAAGACGTACTAATTCCGCTTTTAACATATTCATGTTTGCATCTACGCCATTTTTACGAAGCCATGCGACGATATCAGCTTTCTTTTGGGATTGGGCAGGTGGCTTGTCAATTTGCATCGAGTGGTATGGGGCGTTGTCCATAATTATAATAGATGGTTCAGGGAGGCTACACAACATTGAGGTAAACCATTCAGTAAACTTTTCTCCATTCATGTCTTCATGATAGTCTCCAGTGGTTTTTGACGCAAAAGCCATGAGAGAACCTTCGACAAACCCGTTGATGGTTCCGGCGTGACAAATTATAAGTCGCGATCCTTTTCCTACAGGAACTTTGGAAGTAGATGCTGCTGTGTCATCGTTCCAAGAACGGCCTACAGTATGGTTAGCATTAAGCCATGTTTCATCCAAGAACACAACATTTTGCCAATTTTTGATTTCTTTCACTTGCCGTAAAAAAGTATACCTTGCCATCGCTATATCAAATCTTTCCATCAATATTTTGCGTTTGTTACATTTTTTGTATCGAAATCCAATGGTCTTCAAAATCTTCGTTAAAGAACTTTCCCCACCGAAGAATAATCCAGCTTCCTTCAGTGAATGCACCAACTTTTTTCTTGTTGGATACTCCTTCTGTAAATAGTAGCCGTAAACATGTCTTCGGATAGCATCGGCATCAAAGCTATCGATGCCTACGACTGGTTTTGCTCGTTTTCTCTTTTTTGGTGTGTGAAGTTTATTTTCTTCTGTGCCAGTCTCGCCATATTTTTTTTTAGTTATCCGTCTAACAGTTCGTTGTCCAATATTAAGCGCATCAGCTACGCGTTCAACCACTGACGTTATAGGTAAAATTGGCCCTCCATTTTGAGCTTCACGATCGAAATAGTTACGAAGGCGTATTACGAACTCACGTGTCTGACTATTTAGAACAGTTCTCTGCGTACGTTCGGTCATATCGACGAAATCCACAACAAAGGGCTTGAACAGAGTCCAAATTAACGAGCAAGGGTCAACAGTAATGCAGTATCAATATTTGAAATCCAAAGCCAGGTCAAAACTATATCACAATCGCATTGCACTGACAGTTTATACTTTTTGAAGCAACGTCAATTCGAAACTGCTTTGTTTTGCATTGAGCATTGACGCGAGTTTGCCGGAGGTAGTAGTTGTGCTAGCCAGCGATCCTATGTGACGATCGTATTAGATTCCATTTTTAAAAATTTTCAATTTAGAAAACCAAATGCCGAGTTGTGGTATATATCATATAAAAATAAAAATTTTACCTTTTGTATGAAACAGCTGATATTTTTTTGCGATTTCAGAGGTTTGTCCACATAGTGAAAATTGTTCATATTCACAAGTACATTCACCCCTTAAATGGTGCAAACTGATTTTTCTACACTTGTATACATTTTAGAAATCAATTTAATAAATAAATTTTGAGTCCTAAACCTAAAACTACATTCGATAAAATTTATGAATCTCTGCACATCACTATCGTCAATAAAGTAATACAATTATTTCCTTCAAAGTCGTTATCAATTAATACGGAACTTCATGAGCGGACAAACGTCAAACCGGCCATCATAGCGTGCCGCTAGTTTAAACGACGTCGTTCCATGGATCCGATTTTTGTACTACTTTCGATTTGTTCCGTCAGTCATGCCAACACTGTATCCTAATATATCATTTCACCGACTTGAAAAATAATAGGCCACCTCGACCCGGAAATGTATAACATTATACCTACACTTTGTTGCACTGCTTATTAGAATAGAATAGAATAGAAATGTTTTTATTCAAATAAACTTTTACAAGTACTTTTGAATCGTCAATGGGTCTACCACTGGTTCGGAATACCGTTCCTGCCGAGAAGAACCAGCAAGAAACTCGGCAGTTGCTCTTTTCAAAATACTTTTACAATATATTTAATAGATATTATTCTATGTATGCAGAGTTGCCACAATGAGGGGAAGTTCCACAAAAGCATACGTAATTATATCTAATTATAATTCATATATTATTTCAGTGACTTCACCTTAAGTTTAACTTGAAGGATTCTTAATACTACCCATAAACATACTATGGCATTACTTACCTACTAACTACCAGAGGAAAGTTAAATCCAGCGAAAAGATAAATAATAGGACGCTTAAGAAAACGTATACCGTTTACCGTTAACCGATACCGTCGTATCCTCCTACATACATAATTTTATGCGAAAGTTTGTGAGGATGGATGTATGTGTGGATGGATGTTTGTAACGTTTGTAACTCTTTGACGCCACAACGAATTAACCGATTTGCCTGAATTTTGGAATGGAGATAGCTCATACCCAGGATTGAAATATAGGCTACTTTTTATCCCGGAAAATTACTGAGTTCCCGCGGGATTTAATAATGCGAATTGGCATACTTCACACACCTTCGAGAACATTATGAAGAACTCTCGGGTGTGTAGGTTTCCTCACGATGTTTTCCTTCACCGTTGAAGCAAGTGATATTTAATTGCGCACTTGACTCCGAAAAGTCAGAGGTGCGTGCCCGGGATCGCACCTGCGACCCCCCCGAATAGGAGACCACAGTCCTAACTACTGCTTATAAGGCAAGAAAATTATTATTCGCAATTAATCTTTGAAAGATTATCCCCCGAGTCCTTAGAAGCCTCTTGAACCGTGAGGGAGGTTCGTTTTATTTGACGTGTTTTTGGAATATCTCCTTCACGCAAAACGTCAAGATATAGATTAAAGACTTGATTATGCTTAGAAGCATCCTTAGCTTCTAAGCACGGAGGCTTAGGGTGTAGTATTCGGATGTACATAATAATTTAATTAATGAATAATTGGTTATAATAAAAAAAACTAGCTTTTGCCCGCGATTTCGTTCTCGTGGAGTTAGGTTTTAGAAATCCGCCGGCAGGAAAAGGTATTAGGCCTGTGTCATTCCCCAAGACCTCATCGATACCCATGCAAAAAAAAATCACGTCAATCCGTGGCTCCGTTGCTGCGTGATTGAAGGACAAATTAGAGTCTCAATAGCCCAATTGTTACTGGTGCGTGCTGAAAGCTGAAAAGGTTAAGGCGCTGTAGTCAGTCACGATCTTCATATCACAAGCTGAATGAAGATCGTCTTATTTAAAATCTATGGGTTAAATATTATGAAAAAAAAAAGTAGTTATAATTGATCGTATTTCTGGCCTGATGGCTGTTTCCTAAACACGATGACGCAAACTTTTCTCGATAGAAAAAAATTGCAAAGTTGACTCTGCAAATACATAAACTCCCATCGTTCTCTGTTATGCATACATTTATTTTGGTAAAATTAAGTACAATTGTTTTTCATATTTTACTACAACAAATGGCTGTTTTAGATTTTATTTATTGCAACTGTTATAATTTTAATATTATCCATTACAATTTGTCACTTGGCCCTTCTATTCCCAGAAACGACTTCTTTGTCTCTCCTACTCAATTAGACAGTGATCGCCGAGGCGTGCTGCTAGGTGGACCTGCGTCGCGCTGCGCTCGCTCGGCTATCAAATATTATCGTAAATTGTAATAATTGAAAATTGTTTATGTTTATACTGAAAACTATTTTGTATATTTTAGAGAAGTCAAATAGAGTGTAACTAATTATAAGTTTGTATATAATAATATTGTAAATAATAATTTATCCATCAAAAAAGTTGTAAATAAGTAGGGACTGAGTAGTAGAGTAGACTAATTTTGAAAATGGGTCCGAAAAAAAGCAAAATCTAAGAATGTACAGTTTAAAAAATCGGCCAAGTGCGAGTCAGGCTTCGCTCTTTTAGGGTTCCGTTAAAAAAAATTAATTAAAATATTTCCATGTACCCATGGAAACATTTTAATTTAATTTTTTTAATTTAATTTAATTTTTATTATTTGTTGTTATAGCGGCAATAGAAATACATAATAATTATGTGAAAATTTCATTTGTCTATCTATTACGGTTTACGAGATACAGCCCGCTGACAGACGGACGGACGGACGGACAGCGTGGGCTTAGTAATAGGGTCCCGTTGGTAACCTTTGGGCACGGAACCCTAAAAATAACAAAAGCAGATGATGGAAGTTGTAAAGTAAGTAGGTACCTATTTCAATATTTTGTAAAGGATGATTTGTGTAACATGTAATGTAATGGATCATGAAATATCAATTTCATCATCAAGTAAGGTATCTAATAATGGTGGGATGCATCATGCAAAGTAAGTACATCATATAGGTACATCGTACAGTTTGGCTAATCAAATTGAGGTAGGTAGGTGGTAGTTAGGTACTTTATGGGTATGGGTAGGAGTAGGGGTCGGGGTAGAGGTAGGGGTAGGGGTAGGGGTAGGGGTAGGGGTCGGGGTCGGGGTAGAGGTCGGGGTAGGGGTAGGGGTACGGGTAGAGGTCGGGGTAGAGGTAGGGGTAGGGGTAGGGGTCGGGGTAGGGGTAGGGGTCGGGGTAGGGGAAGGGGTCGGGGTAGGGGTCGGGGTAGCGGTAGGGGTAGGGCTAGGGGTAGGGGTAGGGGTCGGGGTCGGGGTAGAGGTAGGGGTCGGGGTCGGGGTAGGGGGGTAGGGGTAAGCCCAAATTTCTATTTTGAACGAAATCGGTCGAATAACAAAGAATTTCAATATGGCGGGGACATTTTTAAATTTTGGCACCCATTTCCTCTTTCTTGACCCCAGGGAAGCCTAAATATCGATTTGAAACGTAATCGGTCCAATAAAAAACGAATTTCAATAGCGGTGACTTTTTTAAATTTTCGCATCCATTTCCTCTTTCGTGACCCCAGAGAAGCCTGAATATCGATTTGGAACAAAATTGGTCGAATAACAAAGAATTTTAATATGGCGGTGACTTTTTAAAATTTTCGCATCTATTTCCTCTTTCTTGACCCCAGGGAAGCCCAAATTTCTATTTTGAACGAAATCGGTCGAATAACAAAGAATTTCAATATGGCGGGGACATTTTTAAATTTTGGCACCCATTTCCTCTTTCTTGACCCCAGGGAAGCCTAAATATATATTTTGAACGAAATCGGTCCAGTAACAAAGAATTTCAATATGGCGGTGACTTTTTTAAATTTTGGCACCCATTTCCTCTTTCTTGACCCCAGGGAAGCGTAAATATCGATTTTGAACTAAATCGGTCCAGTAACAAAGAATTTCAATATGGCGGTGACTTTTTAAAATTTTCGCACCCATTTACTCTCTCTTGACCCCAGGGAAGCCTAAATATCGATTTTGAACGAAATCGGTCCAGTAACAAACAATTTTAATATGGCGGTGACTTTTTAAAATTTTCGCATCTATTTCCTCTTTCTTGACCCCAGGGAATCCCAAATTTCGATTTCGAACGAAATCGGTCGAATAACAAGAATTTCAAGATGGCGGGGACTTTTTAAAATTCTGGCACCCATTCCCTCTTTCTTGACTCCAGGGAAGCCTAAATTTCGATTTCGAACGAAATCGGTCCAGTAACAAAGAATTTCAATATTGCGGTGACTTTTTTAAATTTTGGCACCCATTTCCTCTTTCTTGACCCCAGGGAAGCCTAAATATCGATTTGGAACGTAATCGGTCCAGTAACAAAGAATTTCAATATTGCGGTGACTTTTTAAAATTTTGGCACCCATTTCCTCTTTCTTGACCCCAGGGAAGCCTAAATATAGATTTGGAACGTAATCGGTCCAATAACAGTGAATTTCAATATGGCGGTGACTTTTTAAAATTTTGGCACCCATTTCCTCTTGACCCCAGGGAAGAATAAATATCGATTTGGAACGAAATCGGTCTAGTAACAAAGAATTTCAATATGGCGGTGACTTTTTAAAATTTTGGCACCCATTTCCCCTTTCTTGACCCCAGGGAAGCCCAAATTTCGATTTCAAACGAAATCGGTCGAATAACAAAGAATTTCAATATGGCGGGGACTTTTTAAAATTTTATCACCCATTCCCTCTTTCTTGACCCCAGGGAAGCCTAAATATATATTTTGAACGAAATCGGTCCAGTAACAAAGAATTTCAATATGGCGGTGACTTTTTTAAATTTTGGCACCCATTTCCTCTTTCTTGACCCCAGGGAAGCCTAAATATCGATTTTGAACGAAATCGGTCCAGTAACAAAGAATTTCAATATGGCGGTGACTTTTTAAAATTTTCGCATCTATTTCCTCTTTCTTGACCCCAGGGAAGCCCAAATTTCGATTTCGAACGTAATCGGTCCAGTAACAAAGAATTTCAATATTGCGGTGACTTTTTAAAATTTTGGCACCCATTTCCTCTTTCTTGACCCCAGGGAAGCCTAAATATCGATTTGGAACGTATTCGGTCCAATAACAGCGAATTTCAATATGGCGGGGAATTTTTAAAATTTTGGCACCCATTTCCTCTTTCTTGGCCCCAGGGAAGCCTTAATATATATTTTGAACGAAATCGGTCCAGTAACAAAGAATTTCAATAAGGCGGTGACTTTTTTAAATTTTGGCGCCCATTTCCTCTTTCTTGACCCCAGGGAAGCCTAAATATCGATTTGGAACGTATTCGGTCCAATAACAGCGAATTTCAATATGGCGGGGAATTTTTAAAATTTTGGCACCCATTTCCTCTTTCTTGGCCCCAGGGAAGCCCAAATTTCGATTTAGAACGAAATCAGTCGAATAACGAAGAATTTCAATATGGCGGGGACTTTTTAAAATTTTGGCACCCATTTCCTCTTTCTTGACCCCAGGCAAACCTAAATATCGATTTATAATGAAATCGGTCGAATAACAAAGAATTTCAATATGGCGGTGACATTTTAAAATTTTGGCATCCATTCCCTCTTTCTTGGCCCCAGGGAAGCCCAAATTTCGATTTTGAACGAAATCGGTCGAATAACAAAGAATTTCAATATGGCGGGGACTTTTTAAAATTTTGGCACCCATTCCCTCTTTCTTGACCCCAGAGAAGCCTAAATATCGATTTTGAACGTAATCGGCCCAATAACATAGAATTTCAATATGGCGGGGACTTTTTAAAATTATGGCAGGCATTCATTTTCTCTTTCTCGACCCCAGGGAAACCCAAATATCGATTTTGAACGAAATCGGTAGACTAAGCAAAAAAATAAATAAAAAAAGAATGTTATTGTATTTTGGTTAGGAATTGAACCTGTACAATTTTTTTTAGGGTTCCGTACCCAAAGGGTACCAACGGGACCCTATTACTAAGCCTATGCTGTCCGTCCGTCCGTCCGTCCGTCCGTCCGTCTGTCAGCGGGCTGTATCTCGTAAACCGTAATAGATAGAAAGATGAAATTTTCACATATTATATATTTCTATTGCCGCTATAACAACAAATAATAAAAATTAAATTAAATTAAAAAAATTAAATTAAAATATTCCAATGGGTACATGGAAATATTTTTTTTTTTAATTTATTTTTTAACGGAACCCTAAAAGAGCGAGGCCCGACTCGCACTTGGCCGATTTTTTTTTAATTATCTATGAACATGAACTGGAACCATGCTAACTGAGCCAAATAAAGTATAATAGGATTGACGAAAATAAGTTACAGTACCTATTGTTAGCAATTTAAAATATGATTGGTGTTTTTCAGTATACCTCATGAAACAATAAGTGTAACCATGTCAACATACCTTTGTCAATATACGTTTCATGACGTATATTGACAACATTTGACTTTGACAGCGCAGGCGCGCCATCTTGGAATATTAGTATAAAACGTCTGTTTTGACGATACGACTTCAGTCTCTGCCCAGAGACTCATTCGACTAGTAGATGCCTTCGCGTCTAGGTCGTTCTTCTCGATTGAGGGATTGCGATAGCAATCGCTCCCTAATCGATTAAATATTGCCAGTACGCTTAGATTAGTTTAAATGATAAATTAATACTTTGATATTTTGATAACTACCCTCACGTTTAGATGTCGGTTTGATTAATTAATATTTTGATAATTTTGATAATTACCCTCACGTTTAGATGTTGTTTTGATAAATTAATACTTTGATATTTTGATAGTTACCCTCACGTTCAGATGGTGGTTTGTCTGTCGTGCTGTGGTTATTAGCTGAGTGGAAAGGGGCCGTTATTGGGGATGGTGGCGACGGCTATAGGTAGGGTTTTAGCGTTTTAAGAGATGTATTCTCTTAAGGCGTGATTAGTTTTTGAGTGATAAGTTCCACTTCTGAGTCTATGTCCAACAGATCAGAAGTGGGATTGCCGGGAAGATAGTTTTATCATCATCCTGGTTAAGGACTACGCCCAACTAACAGTGAAATATGGAATACAAGAACTAATAATGAATTACTGATAGTATCATATCGACGAAGTTGGTTTCCATTGGAATTCAAAGGCTATACGTAAATTGGAATAGTACAATTTGAGCTAATCAGGAATAACCTAATATTGGAGTATAGAAGATAAAGGAAGGTACCCACGGATGGTACTATAAAAGCCCTCACGTACAGACATTCGGGGTCAGTTTGTTGTCGCTTTTCAACGCGTGCGGTTGTGATAATTGTGTAATTTTGTTAATTGTGTAATTTTAAAATTATTAAAAGTTGTGTTAGGAAACATCTTTGCCTTTTTTTAAAAAAATTATTATCCCTCGGGATTTACTATATCAGAAGTGGGATAGGATCAATGCGATTCTATCCCGCTGGCCATTCTGATTTGGTGTTTACCGGTGCGATAAATAAGAAAAAAGGTAAAAATGTCTGATCGCGATAACCACGAATGTGAATACTGTAGAAGCCGACACCGCGACCGCGAGCGTCGACGTGGTAGATATCGTGATCATACACCGGACGATAGTTTAAGACATGAGATGAAGATGTTGCTAGCTCGTCTCAAGACGCTAGAAAGTCGGGTAGTTATAAAAAATGCGCCGCGGCCGGTGCAATGTAACGCGCGACCCGTTTCGCCGCCAAGCACACCGCCGCCGGTACAACGTGACTTAGGCCTCGCGTCGCCGCGACCGATTCGTCAACAGTCGGATAAACGGGTAACAACACCCTCGCCTGTTAGGCCTGCGCCGGTAGCGCACCATACGCCGCGTTCTGTGACGCCGCCGCGACCGCAGAATGCCCCACATACGGATCAAGTGCCGGGTGTCGAACCGGAACGCGTTGTGAGTGAAGTAAATGCGTCGTCCACGATAACGGATCGTATCGTGGATGCAATTCGTTCAATTAACACGGTAGGAAGATCAAGGGAACATTTTTACATTTCGAACTTTGACCCCAGTTTGCATAATATTGACGATTGGTGTGAGGAGGTAGATCGTGCAAAATCTTTAAATAATTGGAGTGATTTCGAGTGTCTTTCACGCATAGGGAACTGTTTAAAGGGCGATGCAAAAACGTGGCTAAACGAATGGGTGACGACAGAGCGTAGTTGGAGTAGTTTTAAGAAATAATTTAAACCTTTGTGTCCTAGAAAACCGGACGTTGCAAACATTTTGTTTGAGGTGATGAGTTCTAACTCAGATAACTATGCCACGTACGCTGATTACGCTCGTCGTTCACTTCTCCGTTTGCGCATAGTACGGGGGCTCAGTGATGAACTGATATCGGCAATTATAATACGCGGAATCACTGACCCACAGATTAAGGCATCTGCTACGAATGCTAAACTGCTGCCTAACGATCTCGTTGAATTTTTCTCAACCTACGTAAAGCCTCAACCGTTCAAAAATAATTCTTACCCGCGTTGTATCTCAAAATACAATTAATGCGGTAAAAAATAAAAACGTGTCTGGTGTGTCTTTCCGAAAGCGACGTTTCAATGAAGGGGTATGTTTCGCGTGTGGTGAACCGGGACATCGACAATCATCTTGTAGTAAAAAGCCTAAGATTAAATCGGATGAAAGTCCTTCTACCGTTACTACTGCAAATACGAGTTCTAAACCTGTTTTTGTGCCCACCAAACCCGACATTTGTGATTTCTGCAGAAAGCCGGGCCACAAAATCGAAACTTGTTTTGCTAAACAAAAGTCTGATTCGCGTAATAAAAATAATGTTAACTTTTGCCGCGAAAATGAAACTACCCGCAATAATGATATTATTGTTGCTGTTATTCAAGGTGTGCCGATTGATGTTTTGATAGACAGTGGTTCAACCATATCACTTATTTCGTCGGATTTATTAAAACACTTTAGCTGTGCGCAAAGGCCAACGTTTAGAGTGTTAAAAGGTCTTGGTAGTCAGGAAATCGAAAGCACCTCTTATGTAACATTACCAATTGAATTTGACGGTATTACCCTTGAAGTCGATATGTTTGTAGTCGCTTCCGTTTTTATGAACACGCCAGTTATTGTGGGTACGGATGTTCTTAATAGAGAGGGTGTTCGTTATATTCGTACGCGCGATTCCCAAATACTTACGAGAGAAATTAGTACCGAACCAGACAAGGTGATGACTATTCAGTCTGATGTGTCTATTCCTATTAACACGCCTCTTGTTGACGGTGAACTTCAGAAACTAATGGCGATAATAAATGAGTTTTCTCAATTTTTGATATCCGGTACTGCCACGACTACCGTAAACACTGGTAGTATGGTTATCAGACTGAAGAGTGACACCCCTGTTAACTATCGACCGTATCGTCTTTCTCACGCTGAGACCCTTTGCGTTCGGAATATTATTAAAGATTTGCTGGATAAAAAGATCATTCAGGAGTCTGAATCCGATTACGCCAGTCCAATTCTTCTTGTTAAGAAGAAGGATGGGACAGATCGAATGTGCGTTGACTTTCGAAAGTTAAATGACGTAACTATTAAAGATAGGTTTCCGTTACCGCGAATTGATGATCACATAGACCGTTTGGGGCGAAATAGGTATTTCACGAGTTTGGATATGGCGACAGGGTTTCACCAGATTCCTATGGACAAGGGGTCGGTTCCTCTCACTGGTTTCGTAACGCCTGAAGGGCATTACGAATATTTGAAAATGCCGTATGGTCTTGCAAATGCCCCAGTCGTTTATCAGCGGATTATAGCAAAAGCACTTCGGGAGCATATCGAGTCTGGTGATATCCTCGTCTACATTGATGATATCTTGATCTTGAGCCCAACAATAGATCGTGGATTAATTCTTTTGCGTGCAGTACTTAAAACTTTAACCGATGCGGGGTTTTCCATCAATTTGAAGAAATGTTTCTTTCTTTCGCCCACAATAGAGTATTTAGGCCGCAGCATTAGTGAGGGTCAGGTACGGCCGAGTAGTGATAAAGTCAGGGCGTTGATAGATGCTGATGAACCGAAAAATGTCAAGGAAGTTCGTCGGGTCATGGGTTTGGCCAGTTATTTTCGGCGGTATATACCTGGCTTCGCTCAAAAGACTGCTTGCATTGCAGCTTTGACGCGAAAGGGTGTAGAATTTAATTGGGGAACTGAGCAGCGGGCTGCTTATAAAGAAATCATTGAGTGCCTAACTAGTGAACCTGTACTTGCGATTTACGACCCTCTTTTGCCGATCGAGGTGCATACTGATGCGAGTTCGATCGGCTATGGAGGCGTTCTTTTGCAAGTGCATGAGGGTGGTCACAAGCGCGTGGTTGCTTACTACAGTAAGCTGACGCAGGGGGCTGAAAGCAAGTACCATTCGTATGAGCTTGAGACCCTTGCCGTAGTGAAGGTCTTACAACACTTCAGGCATTATCTTGTGGGTGTACACTTCACTGTAGTCACCGACTGCAATGCATTAAAACTCACTCAGAGAAAAAAAGATTTGCTTCCGCGGGTGGCCCGGTGGTGGGTATACCTGCAGGATTTTGATTTTGATTTGGAATACCGGAAAGGTTCACAAATGTCCCACGCTGACTATTTGAGTCGGAATCCAGTCAATGTGTGTACGGTTCAGAAGCCACTGAACTGGGCGCAGATTGCTCAGGCTTCTGATGAAGAGACCCGAACTCTTATTCAGCAACTGAGTGACGGTCAGTTAGACGCCGATCGATATATTTTCAAAAATGTTATCCTATATGTCAAATATACGCCTACTGGTGAACCCTCTCGACTGCTTTGTTATATTCCCAAAGGGCATAGACTTAGCCTGCTTCGTGTGTTTCATGATGAACACGATCATCCTGGTGTTGATAAAACGTTTGATTTGGTCACAAAACATTTCTGGTTCCCGAAATTACGTAGTTTTGTCCAAAAATACGTCGCGCACTGCCTAGTGTGTATATCTCACAAAAAGGTTCCACGGGCTCCATTACAGCCTATCAATTCCTGGGATAAACCAGAACTACCCTTTGAGACTATCCATATGGACGCTTTAGGACCGCTTCCCGAGGTAGATGGCTACCGGTACGTTCTGATAGTTGTCGACGCTTTTTCTAAGTTTTGTTTACTTTACCCAATGTATCGACAAGATTCTGACGAATTAAAGCGTCATGTTACCAACGTCATCTCTTTATTCGGAGCGCCGAAACTAATTGTGGCCGATAGAAGTCGTATGTTCCAATCTTCTGTGTTTCTTGATTGGGTTAGTAATATGGGTTCTGAGGTGCATTTAATTACACCTGAGATGCACCAATCTAACGGGCAAGTTGAACGATACTGTAGGACCCTGTTAAATATGATTCGCATTGAGGCAAATCATCGACAGCAGAGGTGGCCCAATGTCCTCTGGAAACTTCAATTGGTTTTAAATATAACTCGACACAGGACGACGCAGTATTCTGCTCTTAACTTGTTGGTGGGTGTTGAAGCGGCAACACCTCTCATCCGAAGTCTAGTACGTGATGTGGCGCTCGAGGGCTCCAGTCCAAATAGAGAGGCCTTGCGTGAGATGAGTCGACAGAGAGCTTCGGAGCGACTCAGACGAAATCAGCAAAGTCAAGATGAATATGTAAACCAGGGCAGGAGGCCTCCCCGTGGCTTCAAACTTAACTCTTTAGTTTTTGTCAGAAAGCAAGCGCAGTCGACTGGGAAACTGGACTCTGGCATGCGCGGCCCGTATCGTGTGACGAAAGTTCTTCCGCACGGGCGTTACGAGTTGCAACTCCTGGCTGGCTCTTATGGCAAGTCAACTCAGGCAGCGGCTGAGTACATGATCCCGTGGCACGGGGAGTGGACTCCTGATGTGTGCGCAGCTTATTTTGATGGTGAGTTGCAAGGCTACCTAAGGACAGGTTGCAAACTGTTCTTGGGTATGTCGCCAAAAAGAGCGAACGTCGTGCTTCCTTTTTGGGTGGTCACTTGCTAAGTTATGCAAACGTCGCGCCTATGTCTTAGAAGTGAGCCTTTTATTAAGTTATGCAAACGTCGCGCCTATGACTTAATCCTTCTTGGTCAGACAAGCTAACGTCGTGGTACTGTCTTGCCTCAGTTTAAGTTATGCAAACGTCGCGCCTATGACTTAAACAGTTGCGACGTTTTTCATCTCGTTTATATGACGGACGCGCCATATTTGTGAGATATGAAACGTTGTATTCTTTTTTTATTCTCTTGAGCTTGTTTGTAATGTGTTTTGTTTTTTTTAGACATGGAGAACGAGGAGTTTGACATTATGACCGCTCAGCCCCATGATGAGGATGGGCCTGGGCCTGAGTTGTCCCGAGCCCGAGTTTCGGGACTGCCAGCAGACGTCGGGCAGCAACCATCTACGTCAGGAATGCAGAGGCCCGCAAGTGCTTCTGCCACCCCCGTCACTGACCTGCAGCCACAAGATGATGATCTGCCTGCAAATGAGTCTGGGCAGGGGCGTTCCATGCCTCTGCTAGACCAGAGGAGTTAAGGTCAAAAAAAGGAGTCCGGGGACGGCCTCATGTCAGGAAAGGCCGTATTGGAGTATAGAAGATAAAGGAAGGTACCCACGGATGGTACTATAAAAGCCCTCACGTACAGACATTCGGGGTCAGTTTGTTGTCGCTTTTCAACGCGTGCGGTTGTGATAATTGTGTAATTTTGTTAATTGTGTAATTTTAAAATTATTAAAAGTTGTGTTAGGAAACATCTTTGCCTTTTTTTAAAAAAATTATTATCCCTCGGGATTTACTATACTAATTTATTAGTTAAAGTGAACATGAAGGGGTCGCTTTAACAATAACTCAAGTTTCATCTTACTTGTTGTGAACATGAAGGGGTCACTCAAGTAACGTTTTAGTTGAAGTGAACATGAAGGGGTCACTTTAACAATAACTCAAGTTTCATCTTACTTGTTGTGAACATGAAGGGGTCACTCAAGTAACGTTTTAGTTGAAGTGAACATGAAGGGGTCACTTTAACAATAACTCAAGTTTCATCTTACTTGTTGTGAACATGAAGGGGTCACTCAAGTAACGTTTTGTTGAAGTGAACATGAAGGGGTCACTTTAACAATAACTCAAGTTTCATCTTACTTGTTGTGAACATGAAGGGGTCACTCAAGTAACGTTTTAGTTGAAGTGAACATGAAGGGGTCACTTTAACAATAACTCAAGTTTCATCTTACTTGTTGTGAACATGAAGGGGTCACTCAAGTAATGGTTTAGTTGATGTGAACAAGAAGGTGTTACTCAACTGACTTATTGTAAGTATGAGGAGAGCAGTTAAATAATTAATCATCATCATCATTGGGTGCCATCCTCAATTTGAAGTTCGGAGATGATCCAAATCTGCTGTGAAGAACCGGCCTAAATATTTTAATTTCAGACATCAGTTTACACTGAAATATCAAGTCACTCACTTTTGCTTCACGGATCTTAGTTTGAAGCTTGTCGTTGATCTGCTTATACAAGTCTGGCCGCTGCTTGCTTCCCCTTCGTTCCTCTAACAGTTTGATTATTTCGTCTGTTAACGACGGTTTACTTCTCCTATATTCTATATATCCAAGTGTTTGCTCAGCCGAATCTAACAATGTCACCTTATTATTTTTCCACAACGATTCTTCACTTTCTGTTTCATTCATCGTATTGATTTCGTCAGTTCGTTTCGAGAATTCAGATTTAATTTTGTCGTCATTTAGCTGTGGTATATTAAAGGTTCTTCTTGGTTTTTCCTTTCTCTATTTGCTCAAGTTTAAGTCGGACCTTACATGTGAGAGGATTGTGATCCGAGTGAATGTCCGGGATACTTCTTGGCGACTGTAATTGCATTACGATAGCGGTGATTAACGCATATGAAATCTATTTGATTTCTTGTAATCTTATCATTAGTTTGAGCTGAGGATTCCCATGTAAATAAACGCCTTTTGGGTAATTTAAACCAAGTATTCATTACGGTTAGTGTGTTTTGTACAGAACTCGAATCAAGTGGTCTTGCCTATCGTTCCTCTCTCCGAGGCTGTCGTAAGGAGCGTTCGTGGCCACCATACTAGTAACGCGTATATCAGTGAACTTCTTACGACTGATTCATAGAGCCACTTCATTATCTGTGGCTTAAGACCCCAGGTTTTCCCAATTTCCCAATTTCCCGTTTGCATTGATTTAGGATGATTGTTGCTTTTTGTATCTTTGTATCTATGTGAGTTTTCCAGTTTATTTTACTGTCTAGAATTATTCCCAGGTATTTTACTTCTCTTGATAATGTCAGACTTGTACTAAACAGTACTGGCATCTTGGGGATGTCAGGTTTTCTTTTGTTTGTAAACAGAATTAACTCCGTCTTTTTAGGGTTAACCGTAAGTTCGTTTTCTTTGCACCATTTCTCTACGAGTCTTAGTGAATTCTGCATTATCGCACTTAGCGTGTTTTTAAGTTTTCTGCCTATGAGGATCGTTAGATCATCCGTGTATCCTATCGTGATGAAGACACTATTGTTTAGTTTTGTTATCAGGTCGTCGATTACAAGGTTCCACCGGATTGGGAACAATACTCCTCCTTGTGGACAGCCCCTGGCAACTATGCCTCTAGTCGTGCAGTTTATGTCCAAATGGATGGCCCTCTTTTCGAGTAGGGCTCTTATCCATTTGCGTAATGTTATTGGTACTTCGTAAGTTCCTAGAGCATCATCGATGCTATTGAACGTTGTTTTGTCAAAGGCTCCCTCAATATCTATGAAGGCTCCTAGGGTTGACAATTTGTTATTCAGATCATGTTCAATCTTGCATACTGCAAAGTGAAGCGCTGTCTGCGTGGATTTACCAGTGCTGTATGCGTGTTGATTCCGGTGTATTGGTATGTGTCTCAGGGCTCCGTCTCTGAGGAAGCGGTCGCCGAGTCGTTCAAGAGTTTTTAATCTTGTAAACGGCTACTCGGTTGTTTCACGAGACGTGAATACGGTCAGGAAAGGCCGACTGTTAGCAATTTAAAATATGATTGGTGTTTTTCAGTATACCTCATGAAACAATAAGTGTAACCATGTCAACATACCTTTGTCAATATACGTTTCATGACGTATATTGACAAAGGTAATCGAATCGAAAAAGGTAATATTGGTAAAGGACAATCGAATACGTCGACGTCAAAGACGTGCGAAGTATCTCTGGTGATTTTACGTGATTAAAATTAAATCAACATATCTAGGGCAAGGAAACTATTCTTAAAGTGTTTAAAAATCGCTAAATATCACTCGTAAACGTTATCTCGGTATAAATGTGAAAGTGTTGTGAATTAACAGCGATTCAAAAACCAGGACGTACAGTGTCTTAAGTTCTCAATTGTCTTACAACATCGTTTGAAAACCCTCAAAACCCTTTTGATATCGCAAGATAACATTTAAATATAATAATAATAACAGTTGCGATTAAATTTTCCCAGTAAATATTAAAAGTGAGATATATGCCATTGAGTGACTGCGCTGTTGTTTCGCTTGGTTCATAAGTTTTATTTTCAAACACCCTCACTTGCGATAAATAGTGCACTAGTTAAGCGCCTGCAAATTTTGAAAGGCAATAACGCAGAACCACTTTTTTGCTCACATAATCACATCAGGACGTCTGGACTTAAAAATGAGCACTAAATTGCCCAAAAGTAAAAAGTGCGCAGCGTGCTCCAACGATATTACGACGACCGAACAACTCAAATGCGGTACATGCAACTTACTATATCACTTTGAATGTATCAATACGAGCAAAAAATTTAAGGAACTCCCTGCGGATTACGTAGCCAAGTGGTCGTGTCCTTCTTGTCGCTCGAAACAGCCCAAAGGTGACAATACCAATACACCAGTGCGTGGCTCTTCTAGCAGCGACATTAGTCCGTCGTCAAACATCACAATTAGACGTGCACAGCCCACAACCCAATTGCAGGCACAGGAATCTTTCACCCTCGAGGATGTCAAACAGCTCATGAAGGAAGAAATGAACATTCTTTTGGCTAAAATGGAAAATAACTTAACCAAAATATTAGACACCAAAACCAAAGAAATATCTAAAGAAATAAATGAGATTAAGGATTCAATGAGTTTTATTAATAATCAATACGAGGACCTAAAAAAAGAGATACAAGGAAAACTAATGGAGGTCAAAGAACTAAAGGTAGAAAATGAATACCTGAAATCTACAGTTAATGACCTCAACAGTCGGCTAAGCATAATGGAGCAGCACTCAAGAATGAGCAATCTAGAGATTCAGTGCCTACCTGAGCACAAATCCGAAAACTTACCTAATGTTATTTTGCAAATTGGAAAGACTACCGGCAGTAATATTTCAGACTCAGATATCCACAAATGCACTAGGATTGCAAAGTTGAACCCGGAAAACGCTCGTCCGCGTTCTGTGATTGTAAAGTTTGCAAGTCCGCGTATCCGAGATTCATTCTTAGCCGGAGTGATTAAATTTAATAAGAAGAATAAAGAAGAGAAACTGAATACGAGTCATATTGGAATAGGAGGCGAGAAAAAACCAATTTACGTTGTAGATCACTTGACACCTGAATTGAAGAAAATCCACGCTCTTGCCAGATTAACAGCCAAAAAGTTAAAATACAAATATGTATGGACAAAAAATGGACGCGTGTTTTTGAGGAAAACGGACAACTCTGAACATATTGTTGTGAAGAATACTGAACAGCTCGAACAATTAAAATCTTAATTTAGTAACTTTATTGTCTAGTCTCTTATAGTTATTTGTAACATTCAATAGTATAAAAATATATTACCAAAATGTTAGAGGAATCCGAAGTAAAACAAGAGAGGTAAAACTTAATATTCTTTCTAACGATTTCGATATTCTTATTTTCACAGAAACATGGCTCAACGACGGGGTATTCGATGGAGAGTTTATTGATAGCCGCTATATAGTATATCGAAGAGATAGGGAACAAACTGATATAAACAAAATTAAAAATGGCGGGGGAGTCATGATTGCTGTAAAAAATAACCTTAAATCTTGTCGTGTACCACAGTGGGAAAGTAACTGCGAAGACCTCTGGGTGACAGTGGATGCAGTCATAGAAAATAAACAAAGTCATATTGCTATTTGCGCTGTGTACCTACCACCACCTATCAAAAGTGAAAAACTCAATGATTTTTTAAATAATACGTCTAAAATTATTAACAAAAATGATCAAGTGCTAATCATAGGTGACCTTAATTTGAGCAGTCTATCGTGGTTAAAATTACCGGAGCTAAATTACATGCACCCATCTTCTAATTGCTGTTTAGATTCTATTCTCGTAGATTTTATTGAAGAACACGATCTAAAGCAATTTAACTCTATACTAAATACCAACGAGCGATTACTCGATTTAGTCCTCTCTAATTCTACCCAAGTTGTAGTTGATAAAAATCTCAACCCCATTAGTATCGTAGACAATCATCATCCTCCTCTATTGGTATATCTTAAACTAGATGAGGTGGCTGCAATAACTGAAAAACTTGTTGAAAAATTCAATTTTTACAAAGCCGACTACGACGCTATAGTTAAAGATTTACACAATACACCATGGATAGACTTATTCCTAAATTGCGATAATGTTAACACCATGCTTACTATATTTTATGATAAACTAAATTCAATCATCGAAAAACATGTTCCAAAGACAAAACCAAGAAATAATAAATTCCCTATTTGGTATAGTAACAAACTGATTTCAATGTTAAAACTTAAGAATAAGCATAGGATAAAAGCTAAAATCTATAAAAATCCATTAGATAAACTTAAATTCGAATCCTTAAGAAGTGATAGTAATGACCTCATTAAGGAATGTTATGATAGATACATTGAATCGATTGAAAACAATTTAGCAAACAATCCTAAATATTTTTGGACTCATTTAAAAAATGTAAGACAATCGCAAAATACATATCCAGCTAAGATGACGCTCTGCGATAAGGTTGCCACGGACGGTCCCAGTTTGTGTAATTTGTTCGCTGACTTTTTTGCCTCAGTCTATAATACCAGCGACCCGCCCCAAACCAACCTTTATGTACCAATCAATTCTGACAACTTTCTCTGTAACGTCAACATAACCATCAAGGAAGTAATTCTAAAATTAAAAAGACTTGACACAAAGAAAGGAGCTGGCCCTGACAATCTGCCTCCGCTATTGATTAATAAATGTGCAGTTCCCTTGTCACTACCCGTATGTATGATATATAACAAATCACTGCGCACTGGAGTTTTCCCAGATATATGGAAACGTGCCAGAATAGTGCCTATCTATAAAAAGGGTGGTCGCGAAAATATTGCCAATTACAGACCAATTTCAATATTGTCAACTTTGTCGAAAGTCTTTGAGTCTCTGCTGCATCCAATTCTGTCGCGCCACGTTCTTCACGCGCTCTCCGAAGCTCAGCATGGTTTCGTGGGTTCTCGATCTACCATAACGAATTTGTCTAATTACATGAGCTTTGTTACAGCCTCGGTGGACGCCCGTCGACAGGTAGATGCAATTTACACAGACTTCTCGAAGGCTTTCGACAAGGTCAATCACAAATGGCTGGTGGCAAAACTTTCTACATTTGGTTTGGGTGGATCGCTCTTATCGTGGCTCTCCTCATATTTAGTTAATAGATGCTCATACGTAGCAATTAAAGGCCATTCGTCCCGTTTATATTGTTCTTCGTCAGGCGTCCCTCAGGGATCCATCCTAGGACCACTTTTATTTAATATTTTTATCAACGACATAACCAATTGTATACAAAATTCGAAGTGTTTAATTTTTGCCGATGACCTGAAACTCGCTAAAGAAATTTTAAAAGAAGATGACACTCTGTCTTTACAGGAAGATATTGATAGAATTGCTGACTGGTGTCGTTTAAATGGCATGGACCTAAATCCCACCAAATGTTCTTATATTTGTTTTACACGTAAGCGCAGTGAAATAGAAGGCAAATATAAAATTAACAACTGTCCCTTACAGAAACTGGAATCTGTCCGCGATCTGGGGATTACCATTGACGCCAAACTACGTTTTAATGTTCACATAGAAAATATCTGCAGATCAGCGCGTAAAATGCTCGGCTTCTTATTTAGACATGCAAAACCATTTAAAAATCCTAAAACTAAAAAAATATTATTCGCAACACTAGTACGAAGTAAACTTGAGTATGGCACGGTAATTTGGAACCCCAGTTATCAGGTGCACAAAGATAGGTTAGAAAGTGTCCAAAGACGATTCACACAGTTTTATTCCATTGGACATGACAAAAGATCACCTTATAGCTCTCGTCTTAAAAGATTCAAACTAACCTCACTGTCGGATAGACGCAAAATACATGATATGATATTCCTGCACAAACTGGTAAACGGTACCATCGATAACTCGGAACTGTTGAGCCAAATATGCTTCAAAGTCCCCTCTCGTATGCCGCGGTATCCTACATCACTTTTTGTTCATCGAATCAACAGAACAAATCTCGGCCATCATTCCCTCATACCTAGGTTAAGCAGATTATACAGGGAATTCACAGCTAGGGACATGTCCATTGATTTGTTCTGTGATAAATTGAAAAAATTTAAAGGAAAGCTTTTCAAATCACTTGACCCTCAAGTGGGAGATGTCAAGCACTAATCTTGTGGCTTGCGGTTGTATAATATGTTGTGTGTTTTTCTTAGTCATTTTAACTTTTTATTTTATATTTTTTTCTTTGCCTTTATGTTCTCTACTTAAGCTGTTAATTTTATATCCTTTTAGTTAAGTTCCTTCGCACGACTTATCCGTCTAATCTGCATGCTGTAGCCGCCTATAAGTGGAATTATATGTTAACCTAGCACCTAAGACCTAACTTATGTAAAGAAAATATGTATAATTCTGTTGGTGGTTCAAATAAAATAAAATAAAAATAAATTTGACTTTGACAGCGCAGGCGCGCCATCTTGGAATATTAGTATAAAACGTCTGTTTTGACGATACGACTTCAGTCTCTGCCCAGAGACTCATTCGACTAGTAGATGCCTTTGCGTCTAGGTCGTTCTTCTCGAATGAGGGATTGCGATAGCAATCGCTCCCTAATCGATTAAATATTGCCAGTACGCTTAGATTAGTTTAAATGATAAATTAATACTTTGATATTTTGATAACTACCCTCACGTTTAGATGTCGGTTTGATTAACTAGTGGTTCGCCCCGAACTGAGACCTCGCGGTAACGGTATCCCATGATTATTCATTCAATCGATACATGATAACCAAAACTGACATTATTATTATGCCCGTTTTCACCAAACATACCTAAATCATCCCCTAAGTAGGAGTCTCTTAACGTAGGTAGCTCCTAAATACAATCCTAAGTCCTAACATCCGTCCCAATATCCTTTTAGGTGTCCCGTACAGGATCGTGATAAATAAGTTGACAGAAAACATCAATCACCTAACTTATAGGTAGCCCGTAAAGGTTAGGGAACGTTAGTGAAAACATTGAATTATTTATCAAACATTGAATTTAACTCGTAGTTCCATGGGAATAGTTACTGACTGCGCCATCTATTAGCATTATTGTGAAGCTATGTTGATGCTATATGAATTACTGACGCCCATTAAAAATTAAATAATCTCGTTTCTTTATAATATTCATATAATTTTAGTATTTGTTGTTCAAGTACAGGATATAAGTGACCTAAAAACATAAAATCAGTTTGAAAATCCATAGCGGATTTTTCTAGAGAGCGTCTTCAAGCGAGCGTATAAAATCGCCACTTTGAAAGCCCCCCATTTCGTCAATTTTAAGGGAAAAATTAAAAAAAAAATATTTTTGTACTCAGTTCAAAATTATCTTTAAAATGATACGTAACAATTTTATGTAACGCGATTTTTTTTTTTTTACTTCGCATTCGCTTCTATGAGAGCCCCCCTGAAATAAAGATTTTTATAACTTTTTAAGCCATTTTCGGCTGGAGGCCATCGGTTTACATATTATATCTAAATTTGAAGTAATTACGTTCAGTAATTCAAAAGTTATAAGGCTCTGACAGACGGACGGACGGACGGACGGACGGACGGACAAGTGCAAATCGCCCTAGTTAACTCAAAGACCTTCGCTTCGCTCGGTCGATTAATATTTTGATAATTTTGATAACTACCCTCACGTTTAGATGTTGTTTTGATAAATTAATACTTTGATATTTTGATAGTTACCCTCACGTTCAGATGGTGGTTTGTCTGTCGTGCTGTGGTTATTAGCTGAGTGGAAAGGGGCCGTTATTGGGGATGGTGGCGACGGCTATAGGTAGGGTTTTAGCGTTTTAAGAGATGTATTCTCTTAAGGCGTGATTAGTTTTTGAGTGATAAGTTCCACTTCTGAGTCTATGTCCAACACTATTAAGTTTAGATAAATAACCAGTTTTGTCAGTCGGGAGTTGTTTCCCGCCAGAGTTGCTTCGCGCCATATCTGCGCTTCGCACGGGGCGCCCCGCGGTGGGCGGGACTACGACTCCGCTCCTTCCCCTGCTTCACCCCCTCAAATACCTAAACTTTGTCTGCCAGGAGGCGAGGACGCCTTAATAGTTCAATTTCCACCCGTTGTATTGTTGTCATACCAAGTAGGTACTAACACAAGCCTTTAACATTTATATAATCTTAAAAAATTGGTTGTCTGTAAAGTCAGTTTACGGACGATAGTTTTACGTGATAACGTCAAGAAACATTGATGAATAAATGTGTCACAAGCCAACGCTTGGGCCAATCGTGCCTCTCTTTCGCTTGTTCCGCGCTCTCGCTTGCACGCGCAGGCTCAGGCGAAACGTGACACTTTTTCGTGCGTGCAGCCGGTGTTCATCGATTTATAAGACGTTATCACGTCAAACAAAGAAACAATTTACTTATTTAGTAAGAATAAGGCGTACTCAAGAAAACAACACCTGCGGGATTCATAAAAAATCTTAATAAACAAAAGCATGTCTGAAAGTTTTGTTTTAGTTACTAATGCATTCACAAATATCGTGTTCACTAATAAGTAGGTACCTATGGTGAACCAAAAATGAATTCAATTTTGTTCGCGACTATGGAGAGTTAGTGGACTGCATCCAAACTTAATTCCATAAAAATAATATATGTTCCGGAAAAATGTGGACGGCAACCGTGCTCATACAAGAGAACCGAATCCGATTAAAACACTTCATCCAATTACTTATTATTATTTGAAACGGTTTATAAAAGCGGTGCGGTAAAGGTATAAAGCATAATATTTCGAACTATTCTCTACTTTGAGTATTAAAGTGATGGTTTAATAGGTACTCAAAGATTCTCTATGTCGATCACTCTGGCGACAGAGCTATACATTAAAAGTAGATTGGCGAATTCCATAGAGTTTCTGACCCAGACGAACTGTACTCTGAACACCCACGTTCACGAATCAAACTTCTCATACTTGTTCTAATAAACCAGACTAACAAAAAAATAATCAAAGTCTATCAAATAAAATTGGGAGAAAAAAGATATTCACTTGTATTGCCATGTAACGGTTATATATTTATAATGTGTACTTGTGAATAATTATATTTTTGATCCCCATCTTCTAAAAATATGGCGTTTAAACAAAAAAATACTCTGAAAAGATTAATTAAAATTAAATGTTTTCGGAATCTGAACGGTTTTTAAAAATGCTGGGTCAAAATTCGCCAACCTCCTTTAAAATATCAACTCACTTCGAAAACAAACTCACTCACTTCAACACTTTACGAATCATGGAGAAGGTATAAAGAAGACTGGAATTGTATTACACTCGTCCTAATACAAAATAGGAGGATAGAATATGAATAATTGGAATGCCTGCCCAATTACTCATACTCCATCATATTCTGTTACCAATTTAAATGCCAAATTGTCTCTTATTTGAAGCTTGTTTGAAATAATTGCTTTGACTAAAGCATAATTGACAAATCAAAATGAAGTGACTTTAAAAATTATGAAAGAAATTTTTGGAACGAAGTTCCTTATAGGACGTTACGCCCTTGGCGGATGGGGACTAGACGAAAAAAAGTGTAAGAATTTTTCCATCACCACCCTTGTATCTTGTATGTTGCCTTTCTTTTATTACACACATTCTGTTATAGTTTTGGTGGCGTAGCGGCTAAACAAAGGAGTGAAACTATCGGTTCGAGGGTTCGAATCATTTCAGATTGTTATTTTTTATTTTATTTATTTTTATTATTAACTAGATGATGCCCGCGACTTCGTTCACGTGAATTAAGGGTTTTTAATTCCCGCAAGAACTTTTGAATAAAATTTTATTTTAAATTAAATTTGAATAAAAAAACATTACTATTGCTATTCTTATCTATCTTTGGTGAGCCAGAAACACACTTCAAATACTTCCCCTCATTGTGGAAACACTGCATAAATAGCATAATAGGTATCTATCGTATTGTAAACTTATTTTGAAAAGAGCAACTGCCGAGTTTCTTGCTGGTTCTTCTCGGCAGGAAGGGCATTCCGAACCAGTGGTAGACTCATCGACGATTCAAAAGCACTTGTAAAAAAGTTTATTTGAATAAAAATAAAAAATTAAGTGGCACTCGGGGACTGCCGCGGTAAAGCTATTGCATAGCATTTTTTATCAACTTATGCAATTATAATATTTATGCAATATTTTTTTGCATAATAAAACTTATGCAAAAAAATAATTAAAAAAGAAACAAACAAGAAAAGCGAACTGTCACTACTTCGCGAGTGAGATTCGAACCTGCGACATCATACATAAAGCGGCCGCTCGCCCACTGCGCCAAACAGCTACTTGTGACCCTCTAAAATGTTGAACGCTTACTGAACGACGGTGTTAGGTTTATTTTCGCTACGGAATTTCTTGATTCGGTCGCCGCGCTCAAACTGTTTGTCCTAGTTCAAAGCCCGCAATAAAAGCTATGCAATAGTTTAATATTTCTATTCTATTCTACTCGACTGTGGGTTCAGCTGTCATCGCAACAGCTCGGTAGGTACACTTATTATAATTAATAATTATGTTTCCACCCTTACGGCCCTAGAGCAACCTTGTTATAATCTCCCTTTCATACACATTTGAAGGGTCAGTGTCACAGTAGCTAGAAAGTAGAGACAAGGCCGCTCAAAGTGTTGACACGCCAGAGAAACTAATGGGACGCGGTATTTAGCTGAATAACACAATCGAAATCAAACTCAACTGCCTATGTGTTAACGTTCAGTTTCGCATTTGAACTGTTTTTCCGTTTGTTTTAGTGCTGAATACAGGCAGTTATAAATTTTGTGAATAGGCAAAATCTGGCCGCTTTGAAAAAGTACTCTATGCATATTTTATTTTTGGTGTTTCATAATAAAATTCTGGTATCCAGCCCTTCATTTCTCTAGCGAACACAAAATTGGTACTACACCTCCCACAAACGTAGTAATAACAAAAACATGTAACTACTTATCATTATGGTCTCACCCCATATTGTGTAAATATACGATCAAAATAACAATAGGAATTAAAAGCCCACAATTTTCTGATGAAAAATGACAGTTTGGCATTCCCACTCTTACGTTTTTTTTTATTCGTTGACAAGATAGTCCTTAACTGCGATCTCACCTGATGGTAAGTGACGATGCAGTCTAAGATGGTAGCGGACTAACTTGGAAGGGGTATGGGAGTGAAAATTCAACCCATCCTCCTAATCGGTTTCTACGCGCCATCGTGCCGGAACGCTAAATCGCTTGGCGGCACGTCTTTGACGGTAGGGTGGTAACTAGCCACGGCCAACGAAAGCCTCCCACCAGACCAGACCAGAGGTCATTCAGAAATTATAAATTGCCAAATTGACCCCGCCGGGAATCGAACCCGAGACCGACCAGTAATAAGACCACAGCGCTCACCACTGCGCCAGGGAGGTCGTCAGATTCCACGCCTGTCAAGTCGCCACCTTGATTGCATTAAACTGTATTTCTGTACGATTCTTTTGTGGATATTAGAGAAAAGATATCAAAAATACGTGTTCGTATTTTAGCATCGTAAAATCCGCACGGTGTGATGTAATCCTAACTTTTCCGCACAGCTGGACTTCAACTATTCTGCAAATTTATAACACGTCGAATAAGGTATTAAAACGAACGACATATTAAAGTTATTGCGCAATTTTACACTCCAAAGCCATAGTGTTAGAGTTGTATTTAGTTTACAGCAGGGTATTTTGCTAAATAGCCCGCGCTATTAGTTTTATGGGTACGTTAACACAGTTGATGGTTGAACCCTAGCAAATTGCACTAAAAGTCACATTGTAGTGGAAAACAGGGAAATTAGTTTGAAACCTAATAACTAAAATATGACGCTCCTATTTAATTTACCTCTATTAAAATAGTGGGGATAGTTGGCAGTAAATAATTTCTTATTTAGCAAGAAAAGGTTAGAATTATTTTGCTATAATCCGCCAACAGAAAAATCTGTATGGTCAAACATGCAGTTACAAGCTAAGCACCACTCACCTACCCAAGCAATCAAAAAGCAAAGCTCCCAAGCAAGCAATGCCACCACCACTCTCATGCACCACCACACAAGACTTTTACACTACTCTTAAGATAGAAGTTAGTCGGTATGCATTTTTGGAACTTCCCTCATTATGGAAACACTGCATATATAGCATAGTATTTACTGTATTGTAAATTTGTTTTGAAAAGAGCAACCGCCGAGTTTCTTGCTGGTTCTTCTCGGCAGGAAAGGCATTCCGAACCAGTGGTAGATTCATCGACTATTCAAAAGCACTTGTAAAAGTTTAATAAAAAATATTTCTATTCTATTCTAAAACGCTCGACGCACGTTTCGCCCCGACACCGGAGCATCCTCAGGAGATGTCGACTTTACAATGCAGTATTTTCTAGATGTTGTTAGTATCTAGTTGTCTAGAATTTTTTATGTACTTCATTCTACCACCATTCCATTACCATAAAGCCACAATATGGGCTGACCTGCTATCTAAGAGTTCTCCACAATGTTCTAAAAGGTATGTGAAGTAGAGTTTAGGCCATCTAGACATCGCACTAGCCAAACCGCACGCCTTGACCTACGTGATGGACTATGGCCTAAGCCCTCCCCATTCAAGAGAAGAACCGTTCCCAGCTGGCGATTTGTTGTGACTTGAGATGAATAAAATGAGAAAAAACTGGCAGTTATAGGGACTGCTAATAGCAGTGAAAATTAGATTTGCTAATAATTAAAAACAAATAACAAAAGCACACTGTCACGATTTCGTGAGTGAGATTCGAACCTGCGACATCGTACATTAAACGGTAAAGAGAGGCGGCTGCTTGCCCGCTGCGCTGTACAAGGTTGCTTGGGAACTTCTAAAATTTTGAACGCTTACTGAAATCTCCAGGTGACGATTGTGGAGGTGACGATGACGCGAAATCCATGTTTTTTGCTCACCCAAAATAGTGCTCAACGCGCCTAAAGAAGTTTTCACTTGAAAAACATTTGTGTTTTATTATTAAGATGATCTCTCTACTATTTCTTGAGCAAAAATACATTCACGGATTTCCTCTACAATTTTTTTTAATTTTTAGGGTTCCGTACCCAAAGGGTACCAACGGGACCCTATTACTAAGCCTACGCTGTCCGTCCGTCCGTCCGTCCGTCCGTCCGTCCGTCTGTCAGCGGGCTGTATCTCGTAAACCGTAATAGATAGACAGATGAAATTTTCACATATTATGTATTTCTATTGCCGCTATAACAACAAATAATGAAAATTAAATTAAATTAAAAAAATTAAATTAAAATAATTCCATGGGTACATGGAAATATTTTTATTTAATTTTTTTTAACGGAACCCTAAAAGAGCGAGGCCCGACTCGCACTTGGCCGATTTTTTTTGTAAAAGTGTAAATATCTGTATTCTTTGCGCGTCTAACTAATGGAGACTAAACTAAACTACAAAATCGGACCAACTTTATAAAATTCAAGTTGACTGGTGATGTTAAACTTCAAGCAAACAAAGCAGATTGAAGAGCCAACAGCGTAAGCAAATAGTTTACTGATGTTAAAAGTTTCCGAGGCGGTATCCCCAAAATGTCTGCTTTATTTACATCTCGGCGACGTGATGAATGTCGAACGAGAGTAATCCATCAATCATGGGCGGCTTATTGAGCGAGTCACTCGAAATTGAGTCACCGCGAGTTTCCATTATCGAATTATCGGATACGAATATTTTAATCATTTTAACCATAGCCTATCAGAAATGAGGAGATTCGTAGGAGAACCAAAATCACTTACATAGCTCAGCGTGTCGCGAAACTGAAGTGGAAATGGGCGGGCACATATTCCAAGAACTGATGGTCGCTGGGGTCCCAAGGTGTTGGAGTGGCGACCCCGCACCGGGAAACGCAGTGTTGGCAGACTCCCAACCAGGTGGACCGACGACATCAAACGAGTCGCAGGGAGCTGGTGGATTCAAGCGGCGCAAGACCGAAGCCTGTGGAAGTCCATGCAGGAGACCTTTGTCCAGCAGTGGACGTCTATAGGTTGATAAAGAAGAAGAAGAAGAAGAACCATAGCCTGATTATAATAGTACCTGGGTGATCGAGCTTTGCTAGTTTTTTTTGGTAAATCGTGTTTTTTGGAAATTATATGTGTAGAAAAAATAATATAAAATAAATAATAATAATAATAAAATTCATAGGGGAAAAAATAATCGTCTGGACTCGAACCGGGGTCTTCTGGTGTCGGGACCGCCCGATTTCCTAACTAAGATATTGAAACTTTTTAGACTATGGCGAAATTTACCTTCGTACTCCAGTGATATTGTAGAGGGTATTCACTGCCTGAAAACATGGATAAAACGACGTTTTTTAAAAATTAAACCTAGTTAGATCGATTTATCGCCTCCGAAACCCCATGCATACTAAATTTCATGAAAATCGTTGGAGCCGTTTCCGAGATTCAGATTATATATATATTTACTGATAGATTTACTGCCGTAAGGAGACCTTCTGAAAGCCTCTTTTGAAATCTGGTCATAGTGATATCAGATTCGCTTTCCTTTTCTATCTTTAGGTATTGCCGTAAGACATTTTTTTGCTCCTCACTCCTTTATATGTCTTCTTACGGTAGTAAATAAATATATTATCTATATTTTTAACAGCCGATAAAGCACGTTCGAAAAGCTTTCTCATTAATTCGTAAGACTGCTAAAGTAAAAATCAAGTATTTTTATTATTTGTTGTTCTAGCGGCAATAGAAATACACACTCTTTGAAAATTTCAAATATTTACCTATTACGCTTTACGAGATACAGCCCGCTGACAGACGGACGGACGGACAGCGGAGGCTTAGTAATAGGGTCCCGTTAGCACTCTTTGGGTACAGAACCTTAAAAATGAAAGTAGAAGTAAAATATTTTAAATAGAATTAAATTTTAAATCAAGATTGAATAAGCAGATGCCAACGCTCACGATTTCACGCAGTCGTTACAAAATAACGATTAGAAATCGTCGTCAAATGGAAACATACAAGCAAACTGCCGTAGAGACGGCCGTCGGTCGCACAATGACGACAATGACGGGTGATCTAACGAGGGATTTAAAAGGACAGCTCGTTTAAACTGGCTCAATTTCCATACACATTGTTACTGTCATGATCACCTCAACCCTTGCCAGCCCACTAGATACTCGGTAAGGGTCTCCTCTTTTACTAACCTTAGCTTTTCCCCTATTACTACGCATAAAGCTTGCGGTAAGAAGAGGTACACGATAATAGTGAAGCGTTCCGCGCTGGCCTAGTGCGAATTGGCAGATTTCACACTCTTTTTTTTGGAGAACCCTCAGTCATGCAGATTCCCTTCACGATTTCCTTCACCGTTAAAACGAGTGGTATTTATTTGTTTAAAACGAACATAACTGAAAAGTTTTTCTTTGATTTGAACCCCCTTTTGAACCACACGAAGAGGAGGTCAAAATCTTATCTACTAGGCTATGCACTCAATAATATGTTTGCTGATGCAATTTCCCACAAATGATGCTTAGTGAGCAACTAGGCCATTTTGAAGAGGTGCTTGATCATCAGCAACCCTTCAACAGCTCACTACAGAGCGCAGGTCTCCTCCCAGAGAAGGGTTATAGGCCATCACGCTAGCCCAATGCGAATTGACAGACTTCACAGACCGTTAAGAACATTATGAATAACTCTCAGGTGCAGGTTTCCTCACAATGTTTTCCTTCACCGTTGAAGCTTTTGACTAACTTAAAAAAGCCACCAGAGGTGCTTAATACTAAGTTATAAAATGGTGTCAAACAGATGAATACAGGCATTAAGGGTACAGTTAGTATTTGGAGGTGGTGTGAGTGATAATGCTGAGGGCGCGTGAGGGTCGACCTCGCATCCACTGCCGCAGGGTACGCATTGTTGTACAAAGTCACGTACGTAAGGCCCAAATTAGACAGTACATCGTTCATCGTTGCGAAAATTTTTGCGAAAATGAACCCTCTTAATTCGCACTAAGGGTGAATTTTCTACAGTAATTTTTTTGTGATTTTTGCTTTCATTTTCGATGGTCATCGGAGAGCCATTCGTCTAAATTCGCTCTTAGGGCAAAGGGTCTTAGGGTTCATTTTCGCAAAAATGAACGATGAACGAGGCATCGTCTAATTTCAGCCTAATGGATAGAGTCACATTACACTATAATAGGTAGAATTATACATGGAATTATTCAATGCCTGGTTAAGGCAATAATATATACGAGTACGTGTCATATGGTCGATGGTCTTAAAGCAGTTTCAGACAACTGTAAATTAAACATTTAATGTTGAATACTTTATTGTCGCTACACATACACACACACACACATAAAGAAACTAGGATAACAAGCTTCGGGACTTAAGTCTACAATTTCGCAGGTTAAGGGGGTATGCCACAGAATTGCGGATGCATACATACATTTTTACATACAATTAATTATTGATACATCTATTGATACATTGATACATAGTCCCTACCCTCTGCGCTGGGAAAACCTGTGTTGCAGAAGGTAGTTTCTTTCAGCAATAATACCTATATAATTATGAAAAACTTAAGCTAACATCAAGCTTAAGCTATCATCGAGATGCTTTCGAGATGTGAATCTATGGCCGGACTATGTACGATATACCTGACATCCTGTTAGCCAGTTTTCTGCTGCATCATCAGATCCTTCTCCTCGATCCTCAATCATCATCTATCAAACACCTACTTATTGAGGCCATTCTAATGCGCTGAAACACTACATCTGTTGTAAGTTGCTGATTAGTTGAGTATCCCGCAGACTACTTGATGTGCAGTGATAGCCTAGTGGTTAGGACTGTGGTCTCCTATTCGGGGGGTCGCAGGTTCGATCCCGGGTGCACGCACCTCTGACTTTTCGGAGTCAAGTGCGTATAAGCAATTAAATATCACTTGCTTCAACGGTGAAGGAAAACATCCCGAGGAAACCTGACACCTGAGAGTTCTTCATAATGTTCTTGAAGGTGTGTGAAGTCCGCCAATTCGCATTGGGCCAGCGTGGTGGACTATGGCCTATAACTCTTTTCTGAGAAGAGAACTGCGCTCAGTAGTGAGCCGTTGATGGGTTGCTTATGATGATGATGATGATTTGATGTGCAACATCAGCTCAATAAGGTTACCATGTCTTGGAAATACTTCGAAGTAACAGTACACCTTTCCAATTAAACGCACCAGTGAAAGTTTGTAAGCCCCTTTTAATCAAGTAGGAAATGACCTGATGATCTTCAAACGCCTGAGCAGATCTTTTTAAATTATAGCTAATATCCACCTCGATCTTATTAGTTTTCAAACAGCAAAAAACCGCATCAAAATCGGTCCATTGCAGAGGCTGCTAAGAGGAAACAGACAGACAGATACAAAGATACGTCTATATAGATACGTCGTCAAAGCCTCAATAGCCCAACGGTTAAAGGTGGGGACTGAAAACTGAAAGGTCGCGGGTTCGAATCCCACCTGTTGCACTATTGTCATACCCACTCCTAACACAAACTTTCCGCTTATTTGGAGGGGAGAGGAGAATATTAGTTAACTTAAACTAGGCTGATATTCTTTTTAAAAAAAATGAAAAAAAATAAAAAAAAATACACAGGTTAAACTATTTTTATAATACTTTTTGCGTTGGGGGTTAATAACAAATATTGTATATATATACCTTAACATAAGTAAAAGTAAATAAAAGTAAAAAGGAGTTTTATTTTCCAAATTCCAACTTAAACTTAACAAACTATGTAATGTATGTTGTACTAGCTTGTACCCGCGACTGTATCCGTGTGGAGTCAGCTTTTTAAAAATTCCGCGTAAAGCCTTAGTTTTTCCGGAATAAAAAGTCACCTATATCACTCTTCAGATCCCCAACTATATCTGCAAAGATCACGTCGATTCATTGTTCCGTTGCTGCGTGATTGAAGGACAAACCCACACTTTTGCTTTTACTACTACTACTGCTACTGCTGCTTGTATTACGAGGCTAAGGTTACTAAAAAGTTGACTATAAACGAGTATGATAAATGGAATATTTGAGGTTCCCTCATTTTCACGAGTTCTTTATAAAATTATGCTGTTTATTGACTCCCAAGTTTACGCGCTGACGCACGCGGGGGACCAAATGAGGCTCTTTCTTGGGAGTTATTAACTTATTACTTTTTACTTAGCCGAGGAAACCATAAATATGTAACGACCTTAAGGCGGATCGCACACTGCGGCGCGCCCCGCACCGGGACGCGGGCTGCGTGTTAAGGTTGTTCGTAAGTACCTCAGTTTGTATAGAAAACACGAACGGTGTCACACCCTAAGGCCGATATTAGACGGTACCTCGTTCATCGTTGCGAAAATTTTTGCGAAAATGAACCGTCTTGATTCGCCCTAATTGCGCGCATTTAGCTTTCGAGATTTTTGTTTTCATTTTCGAGGCTTCATCGAGAGTCTTCGAAAATGAACCGTCTGAAAGGGCCTTAGGTGCATTTTCGCAAAACATGTTCGCAAAAATGAGCGATGAACGGGGCACCGTCTAATTTCGGCCTAACGACGCATCCCCGCGCGTGGAACCAGAATCACACGACTTGGAGTGGGGCGCGTCGCAGTGTGAGATTCGTTAAGTGGTTAAATGCATCTCATGCATGGTGTGAAGTTTAATAGTAATTAGCATTGCATCATGATTTAAATGTCGAAATGACGAAGGTAACGAACAAGTGTAAATTGAAAATTTAAAACACCCCCGACGTGAGAATCTAGGGCTGTCGAAGTTATCAATTAATTGTCATTTAACGATTATACTGGCACGCGTGAAGCACTTAATCGAGTAGGTAATCATACGCCAAAAATGCCTTACATTTTGGAAAAGGCTACTCTTACACTGCTAGACCGATATTAACCAAACCAAACCATCGCTAGGAAACTGGCTTTCAAATGAAAAAAAACCGCATCGAAATAGGTCCATCCGTTTGAGAGCTACGATTCCACAGACAGACAGACACACACACACAGACAGACAGACAGACATAGACGTAAAACATATAACACCCCTCTTTTTGCACCGGGGGTTAAAAATAGAAACCAATTAAAGCCTATATGTTTATTTTATACTGCCATACCCCTCCCAAGTTAGCCTACTACCATCGCACACTTATTCGGGTCGTGACATTCGACTCGGCAGTATTAATTGTTGAACAACCATGCTGATCCGCCTGGCTATGCCGATTAATGCCGATCCGAATGCCTAGACTGCATTTATTTATTGCATTCCAACTTACAAATACATCTATATATATAAAAGAAAGTGGTGTTAGTTACACTATTTATAACTCAAGAACGGATGAACCGATTTGGCTGAAAATTGGTGGAGAGGTAGCTTAGAACCAGGAGACGGATATAGGTTACTTTTTATCCCGTTCGACCGCGTTTCCGTCAAGTCACTATAAAACGTGGTATAACAAAAACGCATCTGACATGGAATAACAAAACGCAAATGACAGTGGAATAACATTACGTAAATGACAGCTAAACGTAATTTTGTCTTTGGTTAAAGTATAGTAAAAAATTTGACAATTATAAAAAGTGTTATAATAAAGCATTCTTCTTCTTCTTCTTTATCAACCTATAGACGTCCACTGCTGGACAAAGGTCTCCTGCATGGACTTCCACAGGCTTCGGTCTTGCGCCGCTTGAATCCAGCGGCTCCCTGCGACTCGTTTGATGTCATCGGTCCACCTGGTGGGGGGTCTGCCAACACTGCGCTTCCCGGTGCGGGGTCGCCACTCCAACACCTTGGGACCCCAACGACCATCAGTTCTTCGAACTATGTGCCCCGCCCATTTCCACTTCAGTTTCGCGACACGCTGAGCTATGTCGGTGACTTTGGTTCTCCTACGAATCTCCTCATTTCTGATTTGATCTCGCAGAGATATACCGAGCATTGCTCTCTCCATCGCTCGCTGGGTGACCCTGAGCCTTCTTATGAGGCCCATAGTTAGCGACCATGTCTCGGATCCGTAAGTCATCACTGGCAACACGCACTGTTCGAAGACTTGAGTCTTCAGGCACTGAGGGATTTTGGACGAGAAGACATCTCGGAGCTTCCCGAACGCTGCCCAGCCGAGTTGGATTCGGCGGTTAATCTCTTTCTCGAAATTGGACCTACCTAGCTGGACTGTATGTCCCAGGTATATATACTCGTCTACAATTTCGAGCGCAGAGTTCTCAACGATTACTGGGTGGAGCGGAGCATGAGCATTGGACATGATTTTCGTCTTGCTCATGTTCATTTTCAGGCCCACCTGTTGAGAAACCCTGCTGAGATCATTGAGCATTGTATTGAGATCTCTCAGAGTCTCTGCCATGACTACTATGTCATCGGCAAATCGCAGGTGAGTGATGTACTCGCCGTTTATGTTGATGCCAAGTCCGTTCCAATCCAGAAGCTTAAAGACGTCCTCCAACGCAGCGGTAAAACTGTAAATAAAGCATTACTGATATTATAAATGCGAAAGTGTGTTTGTTTGTTGGTTTGTCCTTCAATCACGTCGCAACAGAACAGCGGATTGATGCGATTTTTTACATGGGTATGGTAATGGATGTACACACATCAAAAGTGTCTAGGGATCAAGCATTTTTATGCGGATTTCTTGAGATTGAGATGTGGCTTTGTAATAAATTTATGATTTTATAAATTTATATGGATCCTTTTTGGTGCATTTCATAATTTGAATCAGGAACTGTCAATCAAATTCGAGTAAAAGATGAAAATCAGCTGTCAATATTTTCCCTATAAAAACATACAACGCATTGAAGACATTATTAGTGCTACTGTTTCCCTACTACTGATTAAAACCAACGTTATTATGGAGCGGCGACGTCATTTAAGCAGGGAAGAAATGCTCAGAGCCGTGGGAATGATAGAAGCTGGTTCCCGGCAACGTACTGTGGCTTTAGCTCTGAATACAAGTCAGAGTGTTATCAGTCGACTTTGGACACGTTACCGAAGCACTGGTACCGTGGCTGAGCGCCATGGAGGACGGTATCGCTGCACCACACGGAGACAAGACCGATACATTCAAATCTTAACTCGAAGAGCTCCAACAATAACCGCCATGATGTTAGCCGTGAGGCTTCATCACTCTTCAGGGAACTTAATTAGCGACCAAACAGTCAGAAACCGCTTGCATGAAGTGAACCTTCATTCCCGAAGACCGCTACGGGTACCACCTATAGCAATGCACAATCGTAGGATTCGATATCAATGGGCTCTTGAACACAGAAATTGGGCAGAAGAACAATGGCGTTTCGTGTGCTTTTCTGATGAGTCTCGTTTTGGTATGAGACCGGATACAAGACGTATACGACACTGGAGAACCCCTGGACGCCAACAGCGATTAAAATCCTGCCAGGAAGTCCATCCTTATAGTGGTGGAACCATTATGGTATGGGCGGGTATTTGGATCGGCGGAAGAACTGAGTTGATTTGGATCAGAGGCAACCTCAACGCTCAAATTTATGCTGAGACGATTGTATCAGACGTCATCGTTCCTCTACAAGTGCAAATCGGTCCCTTATTTCAGTTAATGCATGATAATGCACGACCGCACACCGCAAGAGTTGTAAGACAGACTCTCGCCGCAGCTAACATCAATGTCCTGCCCTGGCCTGCTCAGTCGCCAGACTTGAACCCGATTGAGCATGCATGGGATATGCTACAGAGAAGAGCTCTGCCGAATATGGAGGGTATCCAGTGGCAAGAAGACCTTTTTTTGTTGTTGCAACGAACATGGGCGGCCATTCCACAGCGTGATTTGGATGAACTCATTTTGAGTATGCCAAACCGATGTTCTTGTGTTGTTAGTGTTCGCGGTAGAAACACGGATTATTAATTGTTTGAGTTACCCAATAAAATTTTAAAGAAAACTGTTATTTTAGTCTTTTTTTCGAACTTTAATGTTAGTGGTTCAAATGTCAAAAATCCCTTTATTAGGAAAATGGCAAATTTCTTTATTAATGCAAAGGTGACTTGGTTTATCGTTACTGTGACAAACGAAAACACTTTATTTGATGAATCCTTAAAGAAAATTTTAATTAATATCAATCAGGAGAAAAGTTATTGCAAAAATATATGTTGATCCCTAGACACTTTTGATGTGTGTAGTAGTGGTTCCTCAGACCGGGAGAGCTACTTTTTATCTCAGATAATGAAAGAGTTCCCGCGGGATTTTTAAAAACTAAATCCATGCGGACGAAGTCGCGGGTATCAGCTAGTATTATATATTTACATTGGAGCCCCGTTGGGGCACAACAATTACTAGGTTAAGTAAAGAGACGGACCCAAGACGGACCATTATTTTTCTTCAAAAAATTCATTTATTTTATAATAGGTTTTGTCTAAGAAACTTTTTTAAGGAATTGATAAACGCTGTGTCACTTTTCATTTCTTTTATAATATGTGGTTTGGGATATTATTATATATTTTTACGTACATCGGGTTGGGGCCGGTATTGTGGATCTTTAGGTTGGAGCTTGGTGTAAGCATAAATTATGCTTACGCGCTGGCCGAAGTTCACAGCGTCGCGGTACGTCTTGTAGTTTTGTGAAGTTTTGTGGTTGTTTTCTAACGAATTTGGATGCTTCTAATATGTAAATGCAGGGCAGGGTTAATATCTTTAGTGATTTAAAGTGGGGTGCACAACTTTCCCTATTATTTAAGTTTTTGGTAATTCTAATGCATCATCGTCACTTAACATCAGGTGAGATAACTACACTTGTATTTGAATGGAGAAAACATTTTACGAGGTTCGTGAAAAGGCTAATTTCCCTGTTGAAATGAACGGACATAGCCTGTTATGATTCTTAGCCAAGCCGTTGACGCTCAAGATCTGTGAATCGCCGACCGCCTCTCGAGCTATTTCGAGCGACACAGCTCAAGCCTTTTCTTTTCATCTCCGTAATATAGTGGCTAAATGGCTAAGTTCGATCTTAAATAACAAATTTCCTCTTATTTATAGCGCTTTGTGTTTAAATTCTACTAAGGGGTAAACAAGTTTAAATTAAACATTTTAATTTAAAAAACAAGCTTTTAATAGCTACATCATCAGATTCTAGATATTGTCTAAGAGCAGAGTACCTACTTGTTAAGATTACTCAAACAAAGCAAAACTGGGCTGAGTTACGTCGTTTTATTACAGTTTTTTTTTTAAAGAATATCAGCCATGTTGAAGTTGACTAATATTCTCCTCTCCCCACCAAATAAGCGGAAAGCTTGTTTTAGGAGTGGGTACGACAATAGTGCAACGGGTGGGATTCGAACCTGTGACTTCAGTTTTCAGTCCGCACCTCTAACCGTTGGGCTATTGAGTTCCAATAACCATCTTCCTTAGAGGAATTTCTCGACGGATTAACCGTTTGGAATCGACCCGGATTTGAACCCATATCCACTGCCGAATAAGCTTGCTACTAGACGAGTCATATCCAAGGGGTGATAGACGTCACGCGCCCATATAATGTTCAACATCCTTAATAATGAAAGCATTACATTGAAGGCTACTCGCTCTACATGCTATTGTTGACTGAGTAGGTATATTAGTGCTATTCATCTAGTAGGTAAGAGCTGCGACAGACTAGAGACAGAATGTTTGGCTGATGTATTGTCGGTGATCCGATGATATGATTCCGAAGGAATTGCTAGATTTGCCATTGCAAAAACTCACTTCGCGGTTATTACAAAGTTAAGGACTTTCTTAAGAGCGCGTGTAACCCCAAAAAAATCAGATTCCGCGATGAGATAAAACATAGCCACAACCTCATGTGAGGCGCGACAAAAGAAAGCGTTTTGCGCGGAATAGGAGTGTAGTAAGCGCCAAATACTTTGTAACTCGTAAAATATTCATTTTCTTTTCAATTCACTAGGCTACTCTCTTGATAATATCAATCGGAATTTAATGTAAAAATTTTGGCTCTGTAATATGCAACACATTGAAAATAAATGAATATTGGTTAAAAATTAGACCTAACTTCGCGATTTTTTATTATCGAACAAATTTCATCATTTTATGTTTTTGCCCAAACACGTCCCTTGGCAGTATGATGTAATTCTTGCGTGTTTTTTTTCGGATAATTGAAACTTGATCTACTACTGTAAAAATCAAATCTGTTTACTGTTAACGAGCGCACACCCACTCAAGTTTCATGGGATCTTAAAATGAGTATTTGAATAATAATATTCAATTCGATGCCTTAACATGAGTAACCTAAGTATGTCACGCTCTCATTAAACATTTCTGTGGTGGTGTCGTGTGGTGTAGGGCCCTTTGCCCTAAGGGTTCATTTTAGATGACTCAACAATGAAGCCTCGAACATGAAAGCAAAAATCTCGAAAGACGTCTAACTTCGCCCTTAGGACGAATTAAAACTATTCATTTTCACAAAAATGGACGACGAATGAGACATCGTCTAAATTGGCCCTTATCCTCATTCTCCATATAAAGTAACGCAAACTTTTTGTCCAGCGAGACATGTCGCTAGTGTGTTCCCGCTCTAAAAACGATACGAATTGATTTGACTCGTCCAATGACGTGTGTAAGATTCATAATACTCTCGCTCGTAGAAGTTCGGATAATGTACTATACGCATCTATTCTTTTGTAGCCGAGGGAATAACTTACACAAAGGTAAACAATAAAGACAAGATGGAAGATAAGTATATGTTACGCTGATAAATTGGGTTATATTTTTACTAGCTGATGCCCGCGACTTCGTCCGCGTGGATTTGTTTTTTAAAATTCCGCGGAAAACCTTTGGTTTTCTGGGATAAAAAGTATCTTATGTCACTCTCCAGGTCCTCAACTATACCCATGCAAAAAATCACGTCGATCCGTGGCTCTGTTGCGTTGTGATTGAAGGACAAACCAACAAACCAACAAACAAACACACTTTCGCATTTATAATTTTAATATGATTAGTAAGGTTATTAGATTTGGAGATTTATTTAGATTTTTATAATGCACTAGCTTTTATCGGCGGTCTATAAAAGTAAACCAAAGTGGTGATTAATAATATCTTCCTATACAGAATTATCAATTTTGATTTTTTCGAATATTCAACAGTTTATTCATGTTTTTCCTATTTTTTTTTTGCTTTTTTTAAAACCACCCTTGTATTAAGGCGAACAAAACATATGAAATGAAATGAAACTTTATTTGCTGAATATGAGTACAGTATATAAAAAAATATTCAAATCGGTAGCCATGGTATACCTACGGTAAAGCCGTTTTTCAATTTTTACCATACTAACGGACATCATATTGTTAGCAATTTAAAAATATTATTGGTGTTTTTCAGTATACCTCATGAAACAATAAGTGTAACAGTGTCAACATACCTTTGTCAATATACGTTTCATGACGTATATTGACGACATTTGACTTTGACAGCGCGGGCGCGCCATCTTGCGCGCCATCTTGAAATATTAGTATAAAACGGCTGTTTTGACGATACGAATTCAGTCTCTGCCCAGAGACTCATCCGACTAGTAGATGCTTTCGTGTCTAGGTCGTTTAGTATTTGATTGAGGGATTCCGATAGCAATCGCACCCTTATAGAATAAATATTGCCTGTACGCTTAGTTTAGTGTAATTGATTAATTAATACTTTGATGTTAATTGTCCATTGGTTGATTTGTGCATTTTGATAATTACCCTCACGTTCAGACGGTGGTTTGTCTGTCGTGCTGTGGTTTAGCTGAGTGGAAAGGGGCCGTTATTGGGGATGGCGGAGACGGCTATAGGTAGGGTTTTAGCGTTTTAAGAGATGTATTCTCTTAAGGCGTGATTAGTTTTGAGCGATAAGTTCCGCTTCTGAGTCTATGTCTAACAGATCAGAAGTGGGATTGCCGGGGAGATAGTTTTATCGTCATCCTGGTTAAGGACTACGCCCAAATAACAGATAATGAATTACTGAAAGTATCATATCGACGAAGTTGGTTTCCGTTGGAGTTTAAAGGTTATACTTAAATTGGAATAATACAATTTGAGCTAAGTGGTTGATTAATCTGGAATAATCTATTAATTATTAGTTGAAGTGAACATGAAGGGGTCACTTTAACAATAACTCAAGTTTCATCTTACTTGTTGTGAACATGAAGGGGTCACTCAAGTAATGGTTTAGTTGAAGTGAACATGAAGGGGTCACTTTAACAATAACTCAAGTTTCATCTTACTTGTTGTGAACATGAAGGGGTCACTCAAGTAATGGTTTAGTTGAAGTGAACATGAAGGGGTCACTTTAACAGTAACTCAAGTTTCATCTTACTTGTTGTGAACATGAAGGGGTCACTCAAGTAATGGTTTAGTTGAAGTGAACATGAAGGGGTCACTTTAACAATAACTCAAGTTTCATCTTACTTGTTGTGAACATGAAGGGGTCACTCAAGTAATGGTTTAGTTGAAGTGAACATGAAGGGGTCACTTTAACAGTAACTCAAGTTTCATCTTACTTGTTGTGAACATGAAGGGGTCACTCAAGTAATGGTTTAGTTGAAGTGAACATGAAGGGGTCACTTTAACAATAACTCAAGTTTCATCTTACTTGTTGTGAACATGAAGGGGTCACTCAAGTAATGGTTTAGTTGAAGTGAACATGAAGGGGTCACTTTAACAATAACTCAAGTTTCATCTTACTTGTTGTGAACATGAAGGGGTCACTCAAGTAATGGTTTAGTTGATGTGGACAAGAAGGGGTCACTCAACTGACTTATTGTAAGCATGAGGAGAGCAGTTAAATAATTCATCATCATCATCATCATCAGTGTTTTTTTTTTAAATAATTGAGATTTAATAAATTCTGTTAGAGTATAAGTAATCTTGCATTGTAAACGGCTACTATGTTATTTCACGAGACGTGAATACGGTCAGGAAAGGCCGACTGTTAGCAATTTAAAAATATTATTGGTGTTTTTCAGTATACCTCATGAAACAATAAGTGTAACAGTGTCAACATACCTTTGTCAATATACGTTTCATGACGTATATTGACGACATTTGACTTTGACAGCGCGGGCGCGCCATCTTGCGCGCCATCTTGAAATATTAGTATAAAACGGCTGTTTTGACGATACGAATTCAGTCTCTGCCCAGAGACTCATCCGACTAGTAGATGCTTTCGTGTCTAGGTCGTTTAGTATTTGATTGAGGGATTCCGATAGCAATCGCACCCTTATCGAATAAATATTGCCTGTACGCTTAGTTTAGTGTAAATGATTAATTAATATTTGATGTTAATTATCCATTGGTTGATTTGTGCATTTTGATAATTACCCTCACGTTCAGACGGTGGTTTGTCTGTCGTGCTGTGGTTTAGCTGAGTGGAAAGGGGCCGTTATTGGGGGTGGTGGAGACGGCTATAGGTAGGGTTTTAGCGTTTTAAGAGATGTATTCTCTTAAGGCGTGATTAGTTTTGAGCGATAAGTTCCGCTTCTGAGTCTATGTCTAACAATATTAATATTATAAATGCGAAAGTGTGTTTGTTTGTTGGTTTGTTGGTTTGTCCTTCGATCACGCCGCAACAGAGCCACGGATCGACGTGATTTTTTACATAGGTATAGTTGGGGACCTGGAGAGTGACATAGGTTTTTTATCCCGGAAAATCAAAGGGTTCTCAAGGGATTTTAAAAACTAAATCCACGCGGACGAAATCGCGGGCATCAGCTAGTAAAAGATAAAATCATCATGTCACAGTGGGATCATGCTGAAAACCAGCGTTATGGTCTATCTCAAACACATAGCATTAAGCTGAGGTGGCAGCAACGTTCGAAGTGATTTTTTTGCATAGGTATAGTAGAGTTTTTGGAGAGCTACCTTCAATCCTGAAAAAACAGAGGGTTACCTCGTGATTTCTTAAAACAGGAAAAAAGTCGCAGGGAAAAGCTTGCTCCTTAATAATTCACGCAGCAGTAATTTAACATGCTCCTAAAAGCTTATAATAATACTCTGTTATATTATTTATTTTCCATCTCCGACATCTTTCAAAACTTTATCTGTGTATTCTACTTGTGAAAATAAAATTTAATATTTATAGAAGTAGCATAATATAATACCTTTCTTCAAAAAGTATTCCACGTGGGTCCAGAGAGCTGCCCTATTTCTAGAACAGCAATACCCCGCAAAATTTCGTGCAACCAATAGTTTTCAGCTTCACGATGTTAGAAAAAAACACAATGCAATTGAATTTACTGTTTTTTATTGGTATTTAACTTTGAATACTATTTTACATTTTAAATAATAATAATAATAATAAATAATAATAAATTCGTTTATTTGCTATAAACATGGGTTACAAATAGGTTACAAAGATATTTTGTGATTCCGAATATATTTTGCCTTATAGGCGTACAAATATTAAGATTTAATTTCGTTTAAATTAAGTGGTGCTTCTCGCTTGGTGGTTCGTGGGGAAAAGGCAAATGGCCGCCAAAAATGTTGCTAGATCAAACTTAGGGATAACAGTTATTTATTGTTTATATTTTATAAACACACAGCTTTGTCATTCAGTAAATGATCTCCCGGGCAAATCGTTTAATCGTAAGACACAGGAGTAAAGAAATGTTATAAGAGTAACTAGAAAAAGATTGAAAACTGTAACTCTACTGCGAAATATTGGATATAGCATCATGTTGTTGATTTGCGTTGTTTGCGTTGCATCGTCATGTTGATTTGCGTATAGAATAGAGCCCATGTCACCCGGACCATAATATTGAATCGAATGACACGTTTCATCATCAAAATTCATCAAAATCAGTAGTTTAGGTGCTACGGTAGAACCTAGGTACGTAAAAAGACACACACACACAACTAACAGACAAACATGATAACATGTAACGTTGTACTTAACATAGACCTTAATAATGAAATTAATTATTACTGAAATATTATAAATAAAAACTTATCAGCTTAATTAACTTAAAAATATATTTATTTCTTCAACTACGGAACCATTCAAGTTCCTCGCCGCCAGGCGTTATTCGGCGTTACTATTTTATGTTTTAACATGGAAAAGTAGTTATTGTGACATAACTGTAATAGTTGACATATTTTATTGCGGACTTTTTTGTAGATATTGATGTCTTCTATAAAACTGTAGTACATATCACTGCTCTACTGTCAATAGTTTCTGCGTACGCGACTCTACTGTCAATAGTTTGTTTTTTGCGTACGCGATATAAAGATTTTTTTGGTATTTTTTTACACCTTGGGTTACATTATCGAAGTTTTCATACGGATCCCAACTTTTTTGAAAATATTGTATCACTTATGTTCATCAGGGATAATGTAGGAATCTAATGGTAAAAAATTTTTTCAAGTAGTTTCGGAGCCTATTCAATTCAAACAAACAAACAAACAAACAAATCTTTCCTATTTATATTGTAGATGTAGATAAAGTTTTGAAGTAATTTAATTTCATTAAGTGGGACGCCTGAAGTTTGCTACTCCATGTCTTAACTCAACGTATGTAGGCAGAAAAATGATTGCGAAAATATATTTTGGTGGTATATAATATTTATTATTTTCAGATACAATAGGCCGTGTTGAAGGCTGATGAATACATAGGTATCCACTGTTCCGTTCCCTTTAGATACTTATACCGAAGCGTTTTTTTTTATTTCATTGTATGATTGATAATGTTAAGTTATCAATGTATGACGATGTAAGGGGAGCTAACTAGAAAGGTGTAGGTGGAGGACAGACCATAGATTATTATTTAGGTAGAAACTTTACTGCAGAAAATTAATTTTATTTATTACTAGCTGATACCCGCGACTTCGTCCGCGTGGATTTAGTTTTTAAACTCCATTCCAAAACTCCACTCCAAAAGTAGCCTATGTCACTCTGCAGGTATTCAACTATACCCATGCAAAAAATGACGTCGATCCGTAGCCCTGTTGCGGCGTGATTGAAGGACAAACCAACACACAAACACACTTTCGCATTTATAATATTAGTAAGGAAGTAAGGATTTACCCCTAATTACTTCCTGCGCGGTATAATTCTGGAACCCTATCTTGCTTATTATCACCAGTGGGGTGGTAAATAACAATAAACTAGCTGATGCCTGCGAATTCATCCCCGTAGATTTAGTTTCTAAAAGTGAGAAGTTATAGTATGTACCTATATATAGATTCGATAGTTTAATTTTCCAGGAAAAAAGTAGTTTATACTTATGTAAAAAAATCACGTCGATCCGTAGCTCTGTTGCGGCGTGATTGAAGGACAAACCAACAAACAAACACATATTCGCATTTATAATATTAATAATCTGGAACCTTCCACCTAATTTAGTTATTTATTTAATTTATTTATTTCACTGTGGAAGGTTACAGAGAAAGAGACCAGATAGGAAAGAGAGAGAGGCTAGAGAGGTTGACAATAACTTCGCCATTGGCATCTTATCATTCAGAGAGGAGTAATTATTTATGAGCTAAGAGAAAACAGGCGACCGTCAAACAAAGGTAGACAACAACAAACTGCTAAAATCTAAACATTTCTGTAGAAGGGTTAAAAATGGAGCATTTTTCCATAGCATTCACTAATATTGAAGCGAATATGTGATGTTTGAAGAGGTCCTTTCTAAAACAATTTCGCGTTACGTACGGAAGGCGAAAAAAAAACATGGAGGAAAATGTGTGTGCAGCTCAAACAGAATGCATTCCCCGCTCCTGTGTGCTCTCTCATTAAAAGCTAAAAAAGGCAATGCATATTCACCTTTATGTCTAGTCAAAGAAATGTTAGGGTTGACTCACTTTATCTTTTCAGCGATCATGATCACGTATCATCGCTCCTGTAGTTTCTGTATCCCTAATGTAAGTACGGATTGTTGATCGCAGGGATAAGTTATTTAGAGAAATTAAGCTATTGCATAGCTTTTATCGCGGGCTTTGAACTAGGACAAACAGTTTGAACGCGGTGACGGAATCTAGAAATTCCGTAACGAAAAAAAACCTAACACCGTCGTTCAGTAAGCGTTCTACATTTTTGAGGGTCACAAGTAGCTCTGTTTGGCGCAGTGGGCGAGCGGTCGCTTTATGTATGATGTCGCAGGTTCGAATCTTACTCGTGAAGTAGTGACAGTGCGCTTTTCTTGTTTGTTTGTTTTTAAATTTTTTTTTTGTATTTTTTTTATTACGCAAAAAAAATATTGCATGAATATTCTAATTGCATAAGTTGATAAAAAATGCTATGTTATAGCTTTACCGCGGCAGTCCCCGAGTGCCACTTAATTTTATATTATATATATTTACATTTATATGATTCCCATTTAGATAGATAGATAGATAAAAATTGGTTGTCTGTAAAGTCGGTTTACGGACGATAGTTTTACGTGATAAGGTCATAAAGAAAAATTTATGAAAAATTGCATACTTTACATCCGCTAACCACAGCGCGCACGCGAAGACTGGCGGGCGGCGGCGGCGAGCGGGCGCTCTCTAGTCACAAGCCAACGCTTGGGCCGCTCGTGCCTCTCCATCGCTTGTTCCGCGCTCTCGCATGCACGCACAGGCTTAGGCGGAACGTGACACTTTTTTTTCGTGCTTGCAGCCGGTGTTCATCGATTTATAAGACGTTATCACGTCAAAACTTTATTCCACACAAGAAACGAACAAAGTGAACACAATTTAAGACTACGTATGCAAAGGTAAAGTTATTAACATACTTTATGTCTGCCCATCTTGGGATAGAAGTTAGTCGGTATGCATTTTTGGAACTTCCCTCATTGTGGAAACACTGCATATATAGCATAGTATTTACTGTATTGTAAATTTGTTTTGAAAAGAGCAACCACCGAGTTTCTTGCTGGTTCTTCTCGGCAGGAAGGGCATTCCGAACCAGTGTTAGATTCATCGACTATTCAAAAGCACTACTTGTAAAAGTTTATTTGAATAAAAAATATTTCTATTCTATTCTATTCTATTCATAAATTTTCAAATACTCTTTTCAACCAAACCGTACTACTCGTATCTATATCATTAGCCCAGCCATCCATCCGAGCGCGCGTGTTTATGATGGGTGGGGCGATGTCTGTCGCACACACGATGCGTCCACAAATCATCTCCCGTATCCACTCTGACGGTCTCGCTTTAATCGTTAGCGACTGGTAATGGACACATCGGCGTCACAAATCAAGCGGCGGCGTGAACTGACGCGGTCGGTCGAAGATAAACTGTGTTCATAGTGTGTGCCTGCCCTTATTCAGTTTTATTAATCAAAGAAGCTTTTAGCGGGGATTGAACCGTCAAACTTCCAGTTTTCAATCTGCACTGAAGCTTGAGGATTTGCCAATACTAGTAGTAGTTACAGTAGTAATATAGAATAGAATAGAATAGAAATGTTTTTTATTCAAATGAACTTTTTTACAAGTGCTTTTGAATCGTCGATGAGTCTACCACTGGTTTTTATTCAAATAAACTTTTTTACAGGTTCTTTTGAATCGTCGATGAGTCTACCACTGGTTCGGAATGCTGTTAAAGGAAAGGTTTCGGAAAGGTTAAGTTATTAACATATTTTCAATACTCTTTTCAACCAAACCGTAGTACTCGTATCTATATCATTAGCCCAACCATCCATCCGAGCGCGCGTGTTTATGATTGGTGGAGCGATGTCTGTCGCACACACGATGTGTCCACAAATCATCTCCCGTATCCACTCTGACGGTCTCGCTTTGATCGTTAGCGACTGGTAATGGACACATCGGCGTCACAAATCATGCGGCGGCGTGAACTGATGAGGTCGCGTCGAAACTACGCGATGGGGAATATGATCTGTGGAAAGATAAACTGTGTTCATTGTGTGTGCCTGCCCTTATTCAGTTTTGCTTTTAGCGGGGATGGAACCGTCGAACTTCCAGTTTTCAATCTGCACCTTTAAAGGCTACTGAGGCTTGAGGATTTTTGCCAATACTAGTAGTACTAATAGTAGTAGTATAGGGATACTTCCCTAGTCCCTTTTACTACTACTATTAGAACAGAATAGAATAGAATAGAAATGTTTTTTATTCAAATAATCTTGTTTACAAGTGCTTTTGAATCGTCGATGAGTCTACCACTGGTTCGGAACGCCCTTCCTGCCGAGAAAAACCAGGAAGAAACTCGGAGGTTGCTCTTTTCAAAACAAGTTTGCAATTCAATAGAAACTATGCTATGTATGCAGTGTTTCCACAATGAGTTCCACAAAAGCATACCTAATTATAATTCAACACATGTTAAGACGGGCAGACAGAAAGTAGCCCTATTTCTGCTGGTGGAACCCATTCACGAGCATGACGCATTATCCAGCCATTACTTCACTCAACCATATTTGAGGGAACGTAACAACCCGCATCACACGACACCACCACAGAAATGTTTAAAGAGAGCGTGACATTAGTATTAGAAGAGGTCAAAACTCACGATCATAATAATATGATTAATGAGAAAAAATCGGCCAAGTGCGAGTCGGGCCTCGCTCTTTTAGGGTTCCGTTAAAAAAAATTAAATCAAAATATTTCCATGTACCCATGGAAATATTTTAATTTATTTTTTTTTAATTTAATTTAATTTTTATTATTTATTGTTATAGCGGCAATAGAAATACATAATATGTGAAAATTTCATCTGTCTATCTATTACGGTTTACGAGATACAGCCCGCTGACAGACGGACGGACGGACGGACGGACGGACGGACGGACGGACAGCGTAGTAATAGGGTCCCGTTGGTACCCTTTGGGTACGGAACCCTAAAAACGAGTCTTTTAGATTCAGATTCATATTCTCTATAACTAGGATACCTCAGCCTAAGACTCAGTATCACCCCCCATATTGCTCCCTTCCACTTTTGTACCGGGAGTGGGTAAGTTATTGTTGCAGTTTTAGTTCCATAAAAGTTCCTTTTATGCTTTTATCTTAGCGTGTTATGAATTTATGTTAAAGAAGCCTCGCGACGTAAGAGCGGTCTCTACGAGCTGCTTAATGGATTTTTAACAGCTTGTGTTGATAGACGAGCACTAGCTTACAGCTCACTTGACTTTAAATGGTAATCTTCGCTGAGAGCACACTAAGTAATTACTTTGTGGTAGAGAAAATAAAAAAAATCTAATATCATTTACTTCATATTTAATACTATAAATGCGAAAGAATGTTTGTTGGCTTGTCCTTCAACCACGCCGCAACAGAGCTACGAATCGACGTGATTTTTTGCATGGGTATAGTTGAGGACCTGGAGAGTAACATAGGCCTAAGCCATAGGCATAGGCCATAAAAAGCCTAAGCTTTTTATCAATAGTCTATAATAGAAAATCATAGAGTTCCCGAGGGATTTTAAAAACTAAATCCACGCGGACGAAGTCGCGGGCATCAGCTAGTACAACAATAATTATGTAATGTAACGTGTAATTCTAGAAACAGAAAATCTTGGACATTGTAGTGCTGTCATGTTTGACAACAGAGACGACACTCTACGCATGACACTCACCGAACACAGTCTTCATTACTTACTCAATTTCTGAAGGTTCTTGTGTTTTTTTGTTTGGAGCGTTTTCGTATACGTAAACGTATAAGAATACATACACGAAATTGAGCTGTGTTCAATTCTGTTATGGTTCATTTTACTTTGATGCCAATGTCATCATTTACCATTACGATCAAACGAATTAAAACTCGGACTAAGCGTACAGTACCTAGTGAGCCGTTGATAGGTTGATGACGATGACGACAACTGTTGCTAAAATTGAGGACGGTAAAAGTATGAATAAATAAAACTTATGCATTGAGTTAGCAACGAAGCACGAAGCAACGGATCGATGTGATTTTTTGCAGGGGGTACCAATTTTGCAGCGGTACCTGGATTTCAATGATTAAGTATCTACTAGTACCTATATTTGTCAAATGTCTAGGGGGGCCGACATGCGGGTTGATACGTTCCCTCAAATATGGTTGAGTGAAGTAATGGCTGGATAATGCGTCATGCTCGTGAATGGGTTCCACCAGCAGAAATGGGGCTACTTTCTGTCTGCCCGTCTTAACATGTGTTGAATTACAATTAGATATAGTTTTGTGGAACTCATTGTGGAAACACTGCATACATAGCATAGTTTCTATTGAATTGCAAACTTGTTTTGAAAAGAGCAACCTCCGAGTTTCTTCCTGGTTTTTCTCGGCAGGAAGGGCATTCCGAACCAGTGGTAGACTCATCGACGATTCAAAAGCACTTGTAAACAAGATTATTTGAATAAAAAACATTTCTATTCTATTCTATTCTATATTACTACTGTAACTACTACTAGTATTGGCAAATCCTCAAGCTTCAGTGCAGATTGAAAACTGGAAGTTTGACGGTTCAATCCCCGCTAAAAGCTTCTTTGATTAATAAAACTGAATAAGGGCAGGCACACACTATGAACACAGTTTATCTTCGACCGACCGCGTCAGTTCACGCCGCCGCATGATTTGTGACGCCGATGTGTCCATTACCAGTCGCTAACGATCAAAGCGAGACCGTCAGAGTGGATACGGGAGATGATTTGTGGACACATCGTGTGTGCGACAGACATCGCCCCACCATTCACCAATCATAAACACGCGCGCTCGGATGGATGGTTGGGCTAATGATATAGATACGAGTAGTACGGTTTGGTTGAAAAGAGTATTTGAAAATTTATGAATAGAATAGAATAGAATAGAAATATTTTTTATTCAAATAAACTTTTACAAGTAGTGCTTTTGAATAGTCGATGAATCTACCACTGGTTCGGAATGCCCTTCCTGCCGAGAAGAACCAGCAAGAAACTCCGCCCCTGTCAGCTGCCTCTACCTACCCCCCCTTGGCGACGCCCATGAAACGAGATAGCGGCACGTGTCCAATGTGACTCGAGGTAATGACGTATGACACGACAATGGAAGAAATCGCTCACGAGAGGGCACGTGTGCGTGTAGATAGACGTCCACTCTGGACGAACGTCTCTTGCATGGACTTCCACAGGCCAAGGTCTTGCGTTACTGGTCTCCAGCGGCTCTCTGCGATTTGTCTGATGTCCGCCTAGTGAAGGGTCTGCATAAAAGATCGATCGTGCCATTATTCACTCTTCTAAATTTTATTCAAACAAGATGTAAATAGGGTAAATAAGCAACGATTTTATTTCAAAATAAATTACATTCCAGTAGGTAAGTATGTAAATCTTTATCGGACGCTGAAGTGAATTAACTAGGTAATTCAAATCGATATCTACACTAACACCTTGCTTAGTTTACATTTTTAAACTTAAATTGAGAACGATAGGTAATCTTACGCAGCAAAGGGCTAGAGGGTCTCTAATTAATAGTATGCTTTACCCTTTCTGGAGTTTACTGCCTTTGTTGTTTGAAAATGGGTTGGAAGAGTTATGAAATAACTTTGTCTAGGTAAAATGAGTCTGAAATTAAGTATGAGGCACTTATGGTCAGTATATTTTCTTTTAAAATTAAAATATTATTGATAACTAGCTGATGCCCGCGCTTTCGTCCGCGTGGATTTAGTTTTGGAACGTAAGTTCCTTATCGCGCGGTGCGGAAGGGGGCTAGACGGAAAAATTAAGGAACCGACACTCGACACTTTTTTGAAACCGACACTTTTTTGTTGAATGGGAATTTTGCATTGTGTTCGGTATTTTCGCGGTACAATATTGGGTCTCCGTAGCCTTGTGGCTTCGGCAGTCGCTTAACAGTTAAAAGTCGATGGTTCGAATCCCAGCTCGACAGACTGAATTTTCTATTTTCAATTTTATTTTAAATAATTTCTACATGTGGAATTTTTCCCTAATTTTTTATTGTATATATTGGATAAAATGTTATTGTACTACTAACGCCATCTGTTAAAAAACCAGAGTAACTCTTTGGTTTTGTAACATTGCTGCAATAGAAATAAACTAAATATAATTCATCGTAGTTAATCAATTTAATACTAGATGACACCACTAATTTATTACAATTCCTCCACTAATTAATCGAAAGGAACTTCGTTCCATCCGGGTGTCCCTGGACACCTCTCAAGTTTTTTTTAAAGTACCTCGGGAGCTCTTAGCCTATGTCACTCTCCAGGTCCTCAACTATAGACCCATGCAAAAATTCACGTCGATCCGTAGCACTGTTGCAGTGGGATTGAATGACAAACCAACAAACCAATAAACACACTTTCGCATTTATAATATTAGTATGGCGAGTTTTATTAAAATTCGTATTTATGTACTTTAAAATGGTTCTATAATAACTAGGATAATATTAGTGTTGCCCACGGGTGGCCCAAAAGTGGGCAACCTTCTTTATGTATTAACCCACGTGCCTCGGAGTGCACGTACAGTTGTCTATTTCGCGCAGATCCCCTTTCGTGTCGGATTTCCGTCCTATCGAATTGTGAGAGTGAGGGAATAGAGAGTAGAACTGTGTGTGCGCATACGCTTGTGCACTATTACATCTCCTGTGCAGATAGCTGATCTCCATGGAAATTGGCCGCCGTGGCCGGATTTGGTCGAGAGAATTTTCCATGAAATGCTATATAGGTGCGTATTAATTTAATTAAAGCTTAGTGTTTCCATTTCTACAAACCCTTTCATTTATCCGACCTGTATTTTTTTATGTCTCTTTTGTAGGTAAAAGGTAAATCTATATATATAAAAGAAAGTGGTGTTAGTTACACTATTTATAACTCAAGAACGGATGAACCGATTTGGCTGAAAATTGGTGGAGAGGTAGCTTAGAACCAGGAGACGGACATAGGATACTTTTTATCCCGTTCGACCGCGTTTCCGTCAAGTCACTATAAAACGTGGTATAACAAAAACGCATCTGACATGGAATAACAAAACGCAAATGACAGTGGAATAACAAAACGTAAATGACAGCTAAACGTAATTTTGTCTTTGGTTAAGTATGTTAAAAAATTTGACAATTATAAAAGTGTTATAATAAAGCACTACTGATATTACAAATGCGAAAGTGTGTTTGTTTGTTGGTTTGTCCTTCAATCACGTCGCAACAGAACAGCGGATTGATGCGATTTTTTTTCATGGGTATAGTAATGGATGTAGTAGTAGTTCCTCAGACCGGGAGAGCTACTATTTATCTCGGATAATGAAAGAGTTCCCGCGGGATTTTTAAAAACTAAATCCATGCGGACGAAGTCGCGGGCATCAGCTAGTGCAATATAAAATAGAATGACGCAAAAATAAAAAACATTAGGTACTCCACACTGACATAAAGTCCTTTACAAACAATGCTGAGTAAAATAACATTCCGCAAACGTGCACAAAATAACATTTCACAGAGTTGTCAAGTAGGTACTTAATTCTTTTTATGAAGGAGTAGGCTGTAGGTAGAAAACATGACGCCAAAGAATAGAATAGAATGGAAATGATTTTTATTCAAATAAACTTTTTTACAAGTGCTTTTGAATCGTCGATGAGTCTACCACTGGTTCGGAATGCCCTTCCTGCCGAGAAGAACCAGCAAGAAACTCGGCAGTTGCTCTTTTCAAAGCAAGTTTACAATATAAATATGCTATGTATGCAGTGTTTCCACAATGAGGGGAAGTTCCACAAAATTCCACAACAACAAAGTTCCACAAAAACATACCTAATTATATCGAATTATAATTCAACACGTCATGTTCATGTTGTCTTAACATGTGTTGAATTATAAGACAGACAGAAAGTAGCCCCATTCCCGCCGGTGGAACCCGTTCTCGAGCATGACGCATGACCCCAGCCATTGCTTCGCTCAACCATATCAACTAAACCACGGCACCAAAGAGGAACTATTTTCATTTCCGAGTAGATATTTAAATGAAAACTCCTCTCATCTTTCGCATTTTCTCGTGAAAATGCTAATGGATGCGTGTAATTTCGAATGATTTTTGCATTACGTTGACGCTTTGAAATACGTTTATATTATACTAGCCGATACCAGTGACTTCACTTGCGTGCATTTAGTTTTTGAAAATCCCGCGGAAACTTTAATTTTCTGGGCTATAAGGTAGCCTATAACACTCTCCAGGTCCTCAACTGTATCCTTGAAAAAAGTAAAATCGATCCGTTGCTCCGTTGCTTCATGATTGAAGGAAAAACCAACAAACAAACTCACTTTTGTTTTTATTATAATATTAGTGAGGATTATGTTTTGTGATATGAGGGGCGCCCTATTTTATTTTAATGCCAGCTCTAATCTCAGATCAATTTTCATCATCATCATCATCATCATCATCATCATCAGCAACCCATCAACGGCTCACTACTGAGCACGTGTCCTCTCAGAGAAAGGTTATAGACCATAGTCTACCATGGTGACCCAATGCTGCATAGTATCAGACTTCGCACAATTTTCAACATAAACTAGAAAACATTAAGGCCTTAAGAAGCGTGAATGTCTAAATTCCATGGTTGTTTAATTCAACATATCAACATAATTGTTGATTTAAGCCGTAAATAAAAAATAAAGAATGAAAGATAAAGATTCAATAACTGTTTTGGCTATTAAAAATGTTTATTTTTGTCAACCCCCTCTTGTAAAAAAAACCCCAAAGAGTACCTATTTTTGACATAATTTGCATAACTTCTCCAAAAGCGCGCTAGCTTTTTAATTCGTTCTTGCACACAAAAAAAGGTATTAAAAATATGAATCTTTTCGCTATTTAACTTTATTTTTACGCCGCATTACAATCGTGTATAGTAATATTAACCTGAAATTCAACTAAATCCGAGGTGATAAACACTCGCGAGCCCCATCCACAGTCCCTGCCGGGACGTTGCGGAGGGAAGACCGCGCATCGGTTTTGCAGCGACTTCGTTGAAATTAATTTTAGCTTTTAAGGATTTTATACCAATTTCTAAATATTTATATTATTAGATTTACTTAGTTTAGATAAAATCTTTAAGTCAGTAACTGTAAATATTTTTTTGTAAATACATAAACTTTTATAAACTTCTTAAATAATCAAAGAATAGTGAATTCAAAAATGCCAAACAGGTGGACAATTAAAAATGTATTGGTGAATATTTACCTACAATTTTTAGTTAGTGTAATATGTTATTTTTTCGATTATTACCTATGCTAGGCATAATAATGTAAGCAGTGATAGCCTAGCGGTTAGAACTGTGGTCTCCTATTCGGGAGGTCGCAGGTTCGATCCCGGGCACCATTGATTTTTCGGAGTAATGTGCATTTAAGCAATTAAAATCATCGTGAGGAATCCTGCACTCCTGCACACCTGAGAGTTCTCCATAATGTTCTCGAAGGTATGTGTAATCCACCAATTCGCATTGGGTGGATTATGGCCTGAAGCAACGCCTGGGTCATGCGTCATGCCCGTGAACGGGTGCCACCGGCGGGAATGGGGCTACTTTCTGTCTGCCCGTCTTAACATGTGTTGAATTATAGGAATGCTTTTGTGGAACTTCCCCTCATTGTGGAAACAGCGCAAACATAGCATAATATCTATTATATTGTAAACTTGTTTTGAAAAGAGCAACTGCCGAGTTTCTTGCTGGTTCTTCTCGGCAGGAAGGGCATTTCGAACCAGCGCGAGCGGTAGAATCATCGACGATTCAAAAATACTTGTATAAAAGTTTATTTGAATAATAGTACATTATTGCAAAGGCCGGGAAATAGGCAATTGCAGGTCGAGTATGAGTTTGAAGGCCGAGCCGTAGGCGAGGACTTCACTAAATACGAGACAGGCAATTGCCATTTCTGGCCGAGGCATATATAGTGCTTTTCTCAATAGAATGCAGGGAAATAAAACACACTTTTTATATTATACATTAAATTCAGTTAATATTAAAAGTTACATTAGACATATTGGGGCTGGAACATTACAACGCTCCTGCAATGTTGTATGAAACGGCGTGCTACAACATGCAGGAGCGTTGTAATGTTCCAAATTCAAAAAACACTCCTGCAATGGATTTGATTTTCTTTGTCCGAAAATTCGATACTTCGCGTGTTCTTTTTTCGAAAATAATGACAATATTTCCATGCATGTTTGAGAAAAAAGCATTTCTATTCTATTATTTAACCCTTATCTAAAAGGAGACCTGCGCTCAGTAGTGAGTCGTTGATGGGTTGCTGATGATGATGATGATGATGGTGATGATGGTGATGATGATGATATGCATGTTGATAAAAATTGCTTGAGGTCTTAGACCATATTTTTTGAATGGTCTAAGTTTGAGGTAGATACCTACATAACAGTGGATAACAGCAAAACATCAAGTCAAGCCTGACAGTATGACTTTCAACGTGCCTTATTCCTATAACAATAGGGTTGACATTCGCAATTCACTCGTACCATTGAACAGCTGTCGACTGTAGGTACCGTAGATCTTGTGATTTAGTGGTTGTATAGGTATTATACAAGACGTGGTCTAGTGGTTAGCAAATTCGACTACAGATGACGAGGTCCCGGATTCGATTCCCGGGATTATACTAATGTGTACATATTTTTATATTCATAGATTTAATATGTTTAGTTTTATCTTTAAAATTGTGTGTTGTGTGTGTGTGTTTTGTAAATAAGTTAACTTTTTAATCGGTCAAAGAATAGTGTAAAATTTACACTATAAATATTTACACTGTAAATAGTGAATAGTGCAGGTCAAAAATGCCAAAACATAAGAAAAAATATCTTGTTAAAAGAGCAAGAGAATTAAAAATGTATATGTGAGTATTTACTTACACTTTATATTTAGTACCTATATTTTATATTTGTTATTTTTCGATTACATAGGCATGTTGATAAAAATTGCTTGAGGTAAGTATAGATGATATACGTAGGTACCTACTGTGGACAACACGTCATGTAATAACTAACTGCCTCGTTGGTCTAGTGATCAGCTTGTTCGACTGCGGATGACGAGGTCCCGGGTTCGATTCCCGGGTCGGGCTGCGGCCGTTAAAAAAAAGTATTGCGTTTTTCTGCCAAAGAAATTCTCAGTACTGGCCCGGAGTTAGGAAGTTGGTGGTTACTGGTTAGTCACCCCCGTGCCTCGGAGAGCACGTAAAACCGTCGGTCCTGCGCCTGATCTCTCTCCGGTCGTGTCGGATATCCGTACCATCGGACTATGAGAGTGAGGGAATAGAGAGTGCACCTGTGGTTGCGCACACACTTCTGCACTATAATATCTCCCGCGCAGATGGCTGACCTCTAAGGCGACGTTTTAGCATAGGAGGTTGGCCGCCGTGATCGGATTCGGTCGGGAGGACATCATGTAATAACTAGCTTATATGTTCGCGACTTCGTCCGAGAAGTTGGACCAAATTACATATAGTTACGAAGTTTGATCAAAATCGGCGTAGTAGTTTTCAAGTTTATCCCGAACATACTTCGGGACTCGAGATTTTTAATATAGATAGGGGTTGACATTCGCAATTCACTCTTATTAACATAAAATAACTAGTTTTTATAAATTAATCTATACATATAATAAAACTGTAACTGGAAGATTTCTGTAGGTACATTTAATATATTTTGAAAATTTTAATTGGGGGATGCTTTACTATCGATACTGAGCCCAAAACAGATTTGTATTTAATTTTTGTCTGTTTGTTTGTCCTTCTTTCACGTAAAAACTACCGCACAGATTTCTACAAAATTTTATACCGTGGTAACTTATTAATTGGGTCAACATCTAGGCTACTTTTTATCCCGGAAAATCAAGGAGTTCCCGAGGGACTTTAAAAACTAAATCCACGCGGACAAAGTCGCGGGCATCAGCTAGTATTATCTATACCTACTTATAATAAAACTGTAACAGGTCCAATTGTCTATAGTTAAGCGATTGATCGTAATCGTATTCGATGTCATTAGAGTCAAAGTAAAATAAACCATAACAGCATTGAATTAGAGCTCAATTTCGTGTATGCATTCTTATACATTTACCTATGTATGATACGCTCCATAACTATCCATAATCGGTTGTACTTACTGAATTTGTGACTTTTTATCAATACAATCAAGGATTATTTTACTTTGACACTAAACTGAGACCTCGCGGTATCCCATAATTCCCATAAGGTAGTTTTAACTATATTATATTGTAATTAAAACGCGCCGAATCTGATGACGTCAATCGTCATCTGCTTTCGTGGATGGGATGCGTATTTACAATATTAAAGACAGCGCCATCTAGTAACAGTATAGTGAAGTTTTGTTAAAAACATTGATGCCCATTAAAACTTAAATAATTTCGTTTCTTTATAATATTTATCTAATCTTAGTATTTGTTGTTCAAGTACAGAATATAACTGAAATTATGTGTAAGTTTCAAGTTTTAAAAAAAAGTGGTTTTAGAGATCTAGCCTTGAATAAAATCTCCACTTTGAAAGCCCCTCATTTCGTCATTTTTAGGAAAAAAAATAAAAAAAAAATACTTTTGTACTCTGTTCCAAATTATCTTTAAAATGAGGTACTGCAACCTTATGAAATGCAAAAAAATTTATTTTACTTCGCATTCGCTTCTATGAGAGCCCCCCTGAAATAAAGATTTTTATAACTTTTTAAGCCATTTTCGGCTGGAGGCCATCGGTTTACATATCATATCTAAAATTGAAGTAATTACGTTCAGTAATTCAGAAGTTATAAGGCTCTGACAGACGGACGGACGGACGGACGGACAAGTGCAAATTCACTCAAGTAAACTCAGAGACCTTCGCTTCGCTCGGTCGATAATTATTATTTAACTAGCTGATGCCCGCGACTTCGTCCGCGTGGATTTAGTTTTTGAACTCCCTTGGGAACTCTTTGATTTTCTGGGATAAAAAGTAGCCTATGTCACCCTCCAGGTCCTCAACTATACCCATACCATAGGTCTTACCTTGCTTTTAACCAAAATTGACAATTCTTGGTCAACCGGAAGTACCTACTCTATAGGTTTTGGGTCGAAAACCTATATGGTAGTTCTCGTTGACCTAGAATCACAAAATTTGACAAAATGCAAGGTCTACCAGCACAAATAAAGGAAAAATTACAAAAAATAAAAAAGTTGAATTTTAAAGGGTGTCCCCATACATAAATAATAGAAGCCAATTAAGATAGTCCTCCGAGTTGTATGGGCGCTCATACAATTTAGAGGTCTATCTTAATTGGCACTAACCTTAAATAAGGTAAATAAATAAAATTGTGCTATTTAGTCCAGTAAAAAGTTAAATGAAACCATGATCTGACCAGCTTTGGCGCAATGAGTAAAAATGTGTTCATTAATACTTAAATAACGATATTATAAAAGAAATTTTGATTTAAATTTAGGGGAAAGGGATGAAAAAAATAAAAAAAGGGTTGAAAAATGCCTTTTTTTTAAATAACTTAATAACGGTAGGAAAAAGAAAAAACAGTTTCAAGTAAAAGTAGTAGAGAAAAAATTTTACACAAAAAGTTCCACTTCATTTTTAGGGTTCCGTACCCAAAGGGTACGAACGGGACCCTATTACTAAGCCTACGCTGTCCGTCCGTCCATCCGTCCATCCGTCCGTCCGTCCGTCCGTCCGTCTGTTAGCGGGCTGTATCTCGTAAACCGTAATAGATAGACAGATGAAATTTTCACATATTATGTATTTCTATTGCCGCTATAACAGCAAATAATAAAAATTAAATTAAATTAAAAAAATTAAATTAAAATATTTCCATGGGTACATGGAAATACACACATCAAAAGTGTCTAGGGATCAACATATATTTTTGCAATAACTTTTCTCCTGATTGATATTAATTAAAATTTTCTTTAAGGATTCATCAAATAAAGTGTTTTCGTTAGTCACAGTAACGATAAACCAAGTCACCTTTGCATTAATAAAGAAATTTGCCATTTTCCTAATAAAGGGATTTTTGACATTTGAACCACTAACATTAAAGTTCGAAAAAAAGACTGAAATAACAGTTTTCTTTAAAATTTTATTGGGTAACTTAAACAATTAATAATCCGTGTTTCTACCGCGAACACTAACAACACAAGAACATTGGTTTGGCATACTCAAAATGAGTTCATCCAAATCACGCTGTGGAATGGCCGCCCATGTTCGTTGCAACAACAAAAAAAGGTCTTCTTGCCACTGGATACCCTCCATATTCGGCAGAGCTCTTCTCTGTAGCATATCCCATGCATGCTCAATCGGGTTCAAGTCTGGCGACTGAGCAGGCCAGGGCAGGACATTGATGTTAGCTGCGGCGAGAGTCTGTCTTACAACTCTTGCGGTGTGCGGTCGTGCATTATCATGCATTAACTGAAATAAGGTACCGATTTGCACTTGTAGAGGAACGATGACGTCTGATACAATCGTCTCAGCATAAATTTGAGCGTTGAGGTTGCCTCTGATCCAAATCAACTCAGTTCTTCCGCCGATCCAAATACCCGCCCATACCATGATGGTTCCACCACTATAAGGATGGACTTCCTGGCAGGATTTTAATCGCTGATTATGAAATTATGAAATGCACCAAAAAGGATCCATATAAATTTATAAAATCATAAATTTATTACAAAGCCACATCTCAATCTCAAGAAATCCGCAAAAAAATGCTTGATCCCTAGACACTTTTGATGTGTGTATTTTTATTTAATTTTTTTTAACGGAACCCTAAAAGAGCGAGGCCCGACTCGCACTTGGCCGATTTTTTTTTGTTATCTGCTTTAGTTTAGCTGCAAAAAATAAAAATTAAATTTGCTTTGTAATTAATTATAAAGATGTATAAAGGCGGGAAACATAGTGCCTATCTCAATTAATTAAGCTTTGAATAACGGTAGTACAGTCAAATTGATAAGGTATTTTTAGGGTTCCGTACCCAAAGAGTACCAACGGGACCCTATTACTAAGCCTACGCTGTCCGTCCGTCCGTCCGTCCGTCCGTCTGTCAGCGGGCTGTATCTCGGTAACCGTAATAGGTAGACAGTTGAAATTTTCACAGATTGTGTATTTCTATTGCCGCTACAACAACAAATAATAAAAATTAAATTAAATTAAAAAAATTAAATAAAATATTTCCATGGGTACATGGAAATATTTTTATGTATTTTTTTTTAACGGAACCCTAAAAGAGCGAGGCCCGACTCGCACTTGGCCGATTTTTTTGAAATAGAAGATACTTCCGAACATCATCCAACAGTTTTCAAAATCGGTCATCGTAGCTATTAAAACTCTAACCTGCGTGATGTCAGATTTCAGATTGAAACTTTTTCGCTTTCTATATTAAAAAGTTAGACTTTAGACTGTTTGACTTTAATTTGTTTTTAACCAATTTAAAAAAAGGAGGAGGTTCTCAATTCGTCATAATCCTTTTTTTTTGTGTATGTTCACCGATTACTCGAAGACACCTGAACCGATTTGCAAAATTCTTTTTTTTGTTTCAAAGGGTATACTTCCCAGGTGGTCCCATTTAAATTTTATCGAAATCGGTCGAGCGCTTTTTACAATAACAACAATAAATTATATACTTTGTAGTGGCGCGGGCGTCTGAAGTCGGTTTTTTAAAAAGTATTTTTTAGTAGAGATTATAGCGGCAGTGATCGGCCTAATTTTAGGCCTATATTTTACACACTTCTACTTAAAAGTGTGTACAATATAGGCCTAAAATTATACGCATAATATTGTCACTGGCAACTACGGAACCCTACACTGCGCGTGGCCCGACACGCAATTGGCCATTTATTATACTTTACAAATAAAACTACAAACATACTAGTTGCCAGAGTTACAAACAGAATTCGATAACATAATCAAATAAGAATCAAACTTCATTTGTGTGGGGCTCGCTCGCTGAGTCTTCTATTGCAAACTTCAAAAATCTAGATACTCTGATACAAAAATATGATTGAGTTGCACAGCACAAAACCTGACAATAGTTTGATGAAACGCATGACTTTTGTATACTTAGTTTTAAGCATGGACACGTCTCATATACTTAAAGTATTTTGATATGGTATGAAATTCGTATTTTGTCATACCTCCGTATTTTTCAGGTATTTTTCTATCCGTAGTCAACCCAAGTCAACTGACTTGGGTTGACTACGGATCGAATTTTATATAACGCCTCATGCGTACTGCAAATTCACACTGCTGTGATTTTTAATTTCGTACAACTTGGCAAAAAATCAGCCAAGTGCGAGTCGGGCCTCGCTCTTTTAGGGTTCCGTTAAAATAAAATTACATAAAAATATTTCCATGTACCCATGGAAATATTTTATTTGATTTTTTTAATTTAATTTAATTTTTATTATTTGTTGTTGTAGCGGCAATAGAAATACACAGTCTGTGAAAATTTCAACTGTCTAACTATTACGGTTACCGAGATACAGCCCGCTGACAGACGGACGGACGGACGGACGGACGGACGGACAGCGTAGGCTTAGTAATAGGGTCCCGTTGGTACCCTTTGGGTACGGAACCCTAAAAAGTGTAGAAACTGAACTAATTGTTCTCTTTATTTTATATTACGCCTCCTGCGTACTGCAAATTCACACTGATGTGATTTTTAATTTCGTACAACTTGGCAAAAAAGTGTAGAAACTGAACTAATTGTTCTCTTTATTGACAGCACTATTATGTTGTCAAGTTTCATCGCCGAAGTGTTTTTTTTATTCGATGACAAGCTAGTCCTTGACTGCGATCTCACCTGATGGTAAGTGACGATGCAGTCTAAGATGGTAGCGGGCTAACTTCGAAGGGGTATGGCAGTGAATATTCAACCCATACCCCTAATTGTTTTCTACACGCCATCGTGCCGGAACGCTAAATCGCTTGGCGGCACGTCTTTGACAGTAGGGTGGTAACTAGCCACGGCCAAAGCCTCCCGCCAGACCAGACCAGAGACAATTCAGAAATTATAAATTCCAAACTTGACCCCGCCGGGAATCGAACCCGAGACCTCCCAGTTATAAGACAACACAGCTCACCACTGAGCCAGGGAGGTCGTCAAATGTTATGTCAATGTTATATTTTGAAATTCGTCAATATTTATTTGAATTCGTAAATACTTACCTACGTATTAGTCTAGTCAACAAGTTCAAAAACGTGAAAAATAGAGATAAAGGTCCTAAAAATATGAGCGATGGCTCATTCGAGTCGGAATCACCTCTAGAAAAATGTTTTTTAAGGATTTTGGTGCAGGTAAAAAATTGCAATTGTTATTAACAAAATAAGATGAAAAAAAATGATTTAATAAAAAATTGGTTTAATGTAGTATACTGTATAAAGTCAAAATGTCATAATAAAAAATATGTTATAATAAAAAAAATAAAAAAAAATTATATTTCGTTTTTAGGGTTCCGTACCCAAAGGGTACCAACGGGACCCTATTACTAAGCCTACGCTGTCCGTCCGTCCGTCCGTCCGTCCATCTGTCAGCGGGCTGTATCTCGTAAACCTTAATAGATAAACAGATGAAATTTTCACATATTATGTATTTCTATTGCCGCTATAACAACAAATAATAAAAATTAAATTAAATTAAAAAAATTAAATTAAAATGTTTCCATGGGTACATGAAAATATTTTAATTTAATTTTTTTAACGGAACCCTAAAAGAGCGAGGCCCGACTCGCACTTGGCCGATTTTTTGTTAATAACTCGAAAAATATTGACACTTAAGCAATTTTGAAAAAAGCTCGTTAAGAGGAGGAAATTTCCAATAAAAAAGTCCCAAGTCCCGGGATTCTATCTCCATTATTTATAATTTTAATTTGACGTTGAAAATAGGGCTCCGCGCGGCTGTTACAGCATGCGCGCGCCCCCGCTAAAGAGAGTTCAGCAATAAAAATATTTTTTTTATAACATAAGATGTGATTTTAAAAATTCGAGCCCTGGAGAAACAAAAGTTTAACCACCATTTTTCAAAATGTTATTCAATTGTTAACTAACAAATTATTTCCCAATCTCCATTGTCATAAACAATGGGATGAAAGGTATAAATAATTGGCCTATATTTTTGTATCAGAGTATCTAGATTTTTGAAGTTTGCAATAGAAGACTCAGCGAGCGAATTGAGAACCTCCTCTTTTTTTAAAAGTGGTTAAAAACAAATTAAAGTCAAACAGTCTAAAGTCTAACTTTTTAATATAGAAAGCGAAAAAGTTTCAATCTGAAATCTGACATCACGCAGGTTAGAGTTTTAATAGCTACGATGACCGATTTTGAAAACTGTTGGATAATGTTCGGAAGTATCTTCTATTTCGAAAAAATACCTAATTAATTTAAATGTACTACCTTTATTCAAAACTTAATTAATTGATATAGGCACTATGTTTCCCGCCTTTATACATCTTTATAATTAATTACAAAGCAAATTTAATTTTTATTTTTTGCAGCTAAACTAAAGCAGATAACAAAAAAATTAAAAGGAACTTTTTTGTGTAGAATTTTTTTCTCTACAACTTTTACTTGAAACTTTTTTTTCTATTTCCTACCGTTATTAAGTTATTTAAAAAAAAGGCATTTTTGAACCCCTTTTTTATTTTTTTCATCCCTTTCCCCTAAATTTAAATCAAAATTTCTTTCATAATATCTTTATTTAAGTATTAATGAACACATTTTTACTCATTGCGCCAAAACTGGTCAGATCATGGTTTCATTTAACTTTTTACTGGACTATAATATCTCGTAAACAGTAATACATAGTTGAAATTTTCACAGTGTGTATTTTTATTTCCGCTATAACAACAAATAATAAAAATAAAATTAAATTAAAAAATAAAGGGGGCTCCCATGCATGGAAAAGCTTCAAAAATGAAGAAATAGGGGCCTTCAAAGTTGTGACCAAAACAAACGAGCATTCTTTCCCCATATCCTAATTTAATCATCATCATCATTTCATCATTAGCAACCCATCAACGGCTCACTACTGAGCGCAGGTCTCCTCTCAGAGAAGGGTTATAGGCCATAGTCTACCACGCCGGCCCAATGCGAATTGGTGGACTTCACACACCTTCGAAAACATTATGAAGAACTCTCAGATGTGCAGGTTTCCTCACGATGTTTTCCTTCACCGTTGAAGCAAGTGATAGTTAATTGCTTAAACGCACTTGACTCCGAAAAGTCAGAGGTGCGTACCCGGGATCGAACCTGCGACCCCCCCGAATAGGAGACCACAGTCCTAACCACTAGGCTAACACTGCTTCCTAATTTAATACTAACTCAGAACTAAGTTATCTAAATGTGTATCTAGTTTTAAAAAAGTGATTTGGTCATATTATGTACGGAACCCTAAAAGAGCGAGGCCTGACTCGCACTTGGCCGATTTTTTGTTTATTACCTAAATAAATATTTTTGATAAAACAGGGTTGGCACCTTTTGGGTACGAAACCCTAAAAACTATCAAAGAATACAATGATTTTAAAAGACCTATTAAAAATAATTAAGGTAAGAATAACAACAAAAAGAATTAATTACCTCGAACTTATAAACTACTTGCAAGCTCGTTATGGTACATTGCGCCTACTAGGTGAAGCTAAAGCAATGGAGACTCTTAACACCTGCACGTGACATCAATCTCAGTGAGGCCCAAACATACTAGGTAGGATAACATAAAACACTGTTCCCTCTGCACGTTTATTTTATCGTCGATATATTTCGAGGTACTCTCATGTACTTGCTGAGTTCTCGAGCAAGTACCGAGCGTAGCCGCTAGATGGCGGTGACGTTGAAATAAGTCTAGGTTGGCTCCGTTTCTCAAGGTTATTTCACGCATCTTAAAGCCTTAAGTAGAACTCACATGCGTGCAGGTTTCCTTACCGTTGTTTTCCTTCACCGTTGAAGCTTGTGATATTTAATTATTACTAACAAGTTTAAATTAATTTAAAAAACCTCCGTAATGTGAATCTATGGCCGCACTAAACGATATACCTGACATCCGCCGAGTTTCTTGCTGGTTCTTCTCGGCAGGAAGGGCATTCCGAACCAGTGGTAGACTCATCGACGATTCAAAAGCACTTGTAAAAAAGTTTAATTGAATAAAAAATATTTCTATTCTATTCTATTCCATTCTTGGTAGCCAGTTTTCTGCTCCATCATCAACATCCCCCTCCTCGATCATCGATCCTCAATCATCATCTATCTAACACATACTCATTGAGACCATTCCAATGAGCCCAAACACACTATATCTGCTGTAAGTTGCTTATTACTTAAATCCTTCGGTGGCTGCATGCGCTATTAAGTGACGTGTGTTTCTTCATTTAGGTAAATCGTTTATTGATTCAATTATGCCTAATGACAGTGTCTGCATTCAGAATACCTTGTTATTCCGAATTTATGGCCTTTGCAATGCAGAGTAATTTATCACGCCACCGTCATAAATATCGCTGGCCTCACGGACTCGCGTGGACGATACGTTATGTACCTATATGATATGTATGTTTTTGGGAACTCCTACTCCTAGTCGAATCGATATGTCAAGAGAGAGAGCGAGTTTTGCCACGCACAGCTGTGCCACATTTGTGCGGACAAAAGGTCGGAAAAAATCCGCGGGAGTTTTTCTGTTGATATTTTTAGGGTTCCATAGTAAACAAGGAACCCTTATAGTTTCGCCATGTCCGTCCATCTGTCTGTCCGTCCGCAGTTTAGCTCAGAGACTATTGGTACTAGAAACCTGTAATTCGACAAGGGTATCAATATTAATCGCGCCAACAAAGTGATGAAGTAAAATTGTGAAAAATAATTTTTTTAGGGTACATATATATACTCCCATACATGTAAAGTGGGGATGATTTTTTTTCTCGTCTATCCCATAGTGTGGGGTGTCGTTGAATAGGTCTTTCAAAAATATTGTGGGTGTGGTAACATTTTTCGATTCAGGGATCCGTTTGTGAAATATGATATCTTAAAGTGCTAAATTTTATTAGAGTCAAGTGTCCCCCCCTCTGCCAGCTAAATGGTTGTATAAAGGGTACATGAAAAAAATTCACAGCAGTAGTATATACAATGAATTTTAAAGGAAAACTATCAAGGCTAAGTATGGTTGATTAGTTAAAGAGTTATATCTGTTTTTTCTAAGTTAGGTATTACACGTAGTGTTAGGTGCATATTTTGTAGTATATTATAGTATTTAAACCATGGATGTCAAAATATTGAATATATTTTATATTATTATATTTATTATTTTAATATTCATAAATAAAATAAAAGCACTCTCCTAGGTCAGCAATAATATTTGTAACTTGCAACTACGGAACCCTACACTGCGCGTGGCCCCACACGCACTTGGCCGGTTTTTTTAACGTTAGATTTGCCCCTGGCCTAAACTTGTGAATAATAAAGATGAAACTTAGAATGATAAAGTGTCCTTTTACAACTGTAAAAGAACAGATTCACGGACATAGCTCGAAAAGTCGCGAAGCTGAATTATTTACAAGTTTTCACTGCGGAAGATTTTTCTACCGGGAAAACAGAAAAATTTGTAATGTACTCCGAGTGAATTCGTAAAGCACTTAGTTTCTAGCTTGTTACTTTTAAGACACTTAAAAAATCAGGCTGTTCAGCCGATTTTTTATTCATTATGTTGATTGAAATAGCTAATTCCACCTTAGATTTTCACACGGATGGTGTGATCATGATTTTCAAGAGAGCTCTCAAGTTTTCAAGCTCCCTTATCTTAATTTGGTTTTTCGCAATTTGGTAACTAATACGAGAAAGTAGGCTTCTGGCATTCTAATTGCGACAATGGCAGTATCATCTTCAGTGGTTTATATAAAAATCTTTACTTGAATGTGTCCAGTTTAAGAAATTAGTCAGAATATTGACTATTATACTGTATAATATTGTAAAATGATTATTTTGAAAAGAGCAAAGGTGCTGAGTTTCTTGCCGGCTCTTCTCAGCAGAATCCGCTTACGTGGTAGTTTCATGACGTGTCATAAGAGCCACAGGTTGGCCTAAGTACGTGAAATAAATAATTTTGAATTTTGAATTTGTGAGTAACTCACGTCCAACTCGATATTCTAATTAATTTAACTGGACACTTTCAAGTAAAGATTTTTATATAAACCTGTGAAGATGATACTGCCATTGGCGCAATTAGAATGCCATAAGCCTACTTTGTCGTATTAGTTGAGAAATTGCGAAAAGCCAAATTAAATTTGAATTTCGCGGGCAGACCCCTAAAATCAACCTTAAGTAAATTCTTAAGTTTAATCGTTATACATATTTGAATGTAACTAGCTTTGTTAATCTCTCAGTCTTTGTTGAGCACGCCCTTAGCGTAACATTACAAAGAGGTTCTTCTTGAACACTGTTTAAGATTGTTAAGTATTTAAGATCTCTTGTAAACAATTTTACGTCAACGTTTTCAATATTACCTTTGAAGCGTTAAGGAATACGGCAACAGATTAAGTACAACAAAAAATTTTAAACAGTACCTCGACAAAGTAAAATCTATACTTCTTTAATTAATATTATAAAGAGGAAAGATTTTTTTGTTTGTTTGTTTGTGTTTAAAATCCCGCGGGAACTCTTTGATTTCGCACATATAATATGTATTAGTAAGGAAGAATTAATACCTACTACGATAATAAAGGCGATCTAATTAAATTTTAGAACACAAAAGCTACTATTGTGACTTAAATATGATGGTTAGATGTATTCTCTCGAGGACTTTTTTGTAGAAAGTAATGAGTACTTTAATCATCTGGTACATAATTTTTACGTATATATTACTATTATCAATAGTTTTCTCAAAACACGCCAAGTAATTCATTTCATAGGCAAATTTTTGCTACTTTGGGTTACATTATTGAAATTTTCTTAAGGATCTCTAATTTTTTGACAATAAATTACTTCCTGATAATTTAGCTTTCTATTGGTGAAAAAAATTTTAAAATCGGTCCAGTAGTTACAGAGCCTTTTCGGTACAAAAAAAATCTTTCCTCTTTATAATATTAGTATAGATGACGATGAAAATTATGTTAAATTGACCCATAAGTTGATTTCAACTGTCTAAAATAATATAATTAAAGTATAATAAAGTATGATATTATTAAAAAGGAATCTGATAAGATAATCACATAAAATAAATGGAAATAAAATATTATATTATTTATCTACTCCAGCATCGAAAAGTTCCAATTTCGAGTTTGACAGCTGAATCGAAATGAACCCTCTTTCGGTTTTGCTTCTCATTTCGATGCAGCTTGTTGTATGGGAGCTGAATCGAAATGGTTATCTTCTTAAAATAAGATACCTAAAGCTAAGGCTCTGAGTTCTGGCACTTTTGTACCGTTCATATGACAGAGGCGCCACAGGCGGCTGGTGGCGGCTTACGGAGTTACTTTTTGTTGACAGAGGCGCCACAGGCGGCTGGTGGCGGCTTACGGAGTTACTTTTTGTTACTTTGTTGAGCCTACGGCGTATTTTGTTAATGATTTTACTTCCTTGTCGTAGATAAAATCTTGTATGCAACTGAACGTAATTAGTCATTTTAATTCTCGTACTATCCTATTTTGATACTCGGCAAGCCTCGTATCAAAAAACAGTACTCGAATTAAAATGACCCTCATTACGATGCAGTTGCATAAATAGCTATTATCTACTCCAGCATCGAAAAGTTCCAATTTCGAATTTGACAGCTGAATCGAAATGAACCCTCTTTCGGTTTTGCTTCTCATTTCGATGCAGCTCGTTGTATGGTAGCTGAATCGAAATGGTTATCTTCTTAAAATAGGATACCTAAAGCTAAGGCTCTGAGTTCTGGCACTTTTGTACCGTTCATACAACAGAGGCGCCACAGGCGGCTGGTGGCGGCTTACGGAGTTACTTTTTGTTGACAGAGGCGCCACAGGCGGCTGGTGGCGGCTTACGGAGTTATTTTTTGTTACGTTATTGAGCCTACGGCGTATTTTATTACTGATTTTATTTTCCTTGTCGTAGATAAAATCTTGTATGCAACTGAACGTAATTAGTCATTTTAATTCTCGTACTATACTATTTTGATACTCGGCAAGCCTCGTATCAAAAAACAGCACTCGAATTAAAATGACCCTCATTACGATGCAGTTGCATAAATAGCTATTTTACTACACAACAGCAGCTGAAACATGAGAATTCCTATTTCCCGAATCGACGACATTATTGTATTATGTTACAGCTGTTATTGTTTTGTTTCAGATAACATTACACTTATTTTACTTATTAAATTCATTTTTTCATGTAAAATAAAATATTAAATTATACTAGCAGATGCCAGTGACTAAGTCTGCGTGGATTTAGGATTTGTTGAAATTAAAAGTAATTAAAAGTATAAAAGTAACCTCTATATCTATCCGGGATTAAAAGTAACCTCTGTCCATGCATGGATGAATCTCTGTCCCGGTCAAGATCCGTTCATCCAGTTCAAGATAAGTTGCGCCCTGAAAAGGTAATAGACATATAAAATTGCTTTCGTATTAATAATAGGATCGTATTTAAACGTGAATATTTAAAATCAAATTAAAGGTTTTAAAAAATTGAATACGTAGGTACTTCTGAATGAATAAATGGGCAGCAGTGCGTGGGCAGCTACAAATATTAAAACGATTAGTACATCCTTACTAATATTATAAATGCGAAAGTGTGTTTGTTTCTTGGTTTGTTCTTCAATCGTCGCAACAGGGCTACGGATCGACGTGATTTTTTGCATGAGTATAGTTGAGGACCTGGAGAGTGACATAGGCTACTTTTTATCCCGGAAAATCAAAGAGTTCCCGAGGGATTTTAAAAACTAAATTCACACGGACGAAGTCGCGGGCATCAGCTAGTTATACAATAATTCTGTATAAATCTTATACAATAAAGCGAAGTCTCAGCTCTCACGAGTTTCTCATAGGGATTAGGGAATAGTAATTCCCTATTATTATTGATGTTATCACTATTTTTTTTAACTAAGTGCCGTGAAATAGTACCTAGAAGTGCTACGTAAGTGTAATTTAGCTGTATCTCAAAATGGTAATCCATTTTTCCATTCTAATAATAATAGGTAATAATGTTTTGGATGCGTTTTTATTTTTAACCATTATCACTTTGACAAACATTATCCAAATGAAAGCATTTCCTTTTTTTATTTCAAAAATAATAAATGAAATGAAAAAAATATTCCATTGAAAATTCTTCTTCTTCTTCTTCTTCTGTCTTCTTTATCAACCTATAGACGTCCACTGCTGGACAAAGGACTCCTGCAGGGACTTCCACAGGCTTCGGTCTTGCGCCGCTTGAATCCAGCGGCTCCCTGCGACTCGTTTGATGTCGTCGGTCCACCTGGTGGGGGGTCTGCCAACACTGCGTTTCCCGGTGCGGGGTCGCCACTCCAACACCTTGGGACCCCAACGACCATCAGTTCTTCGAACTATGTGCCCCGCCCATTTCCACTTCAGTTTCGCGACACGCTGAGCTATGTCGGTGACTTTGATTCTCCTACGAATCTCCTCATTTCTGATTTGATCTCGCAGAGATATACCGAGCATTGCTCTCTCCATCGCTCGCTGGGTGACCCTGAGCCTTAGCCATTGAAAATTAAATACATAAAATTATTTTAAAAAACCGACTTCAAATGCCCGTGCCACTAAAAAGTATGCAATTTATTGTTGATTTTTAAAAACCGCTCGACCGATTTCGATAAAATTTAAATGCGACAACCTTCGTATACTTCGAAGGTCGTCGTCAAAAATCCTTTCAAACAAAAAAAAATTGAATTTTCCAAATCGCTTCAGGCGCCTTCGAGTAATCTGTGAACATACATAATAAAAAAGATTCAGACGTTTTGAGAAACTCCTCCTTTTTTGAAGTCGGTTGAAAATGAGAACAGTAGTAAAATATAGCGTGGACCGTTCCCTGTATTTTCATATTTCCTGCTATTTTTCATTTTTTTACCGCGCAGAATTTGTCAACGTTTACGATTTATGTCAACGAATGCCCGTCTCCCCTACGTCCCCATAATCCTTTTTTAAAACCGGTATATTTATTTTACACGATCCCGTTCTATAAAATTACCTACCTAAAGTTTACAGCTGAGCCAAGCCGTGCCTAATATTATATTAATAATTATTTTGGAATTTATTTGTTTACTAGCTATTCGTCTGCGTGGATTTAGTTTTTAATATCCCTTGGGAACTTTTTGATTTTCCGGGATAAAAGTAGCCTATGTCACTCTCCAGGTCCTCAACTACATCCATGCGAAAAATCACGTCGATCCGTAGCCCTGTTGCGGCATGATTGAAGGACAAACCAACAAACAAACACACTTTCGCATTTATTATATTAGTAAGGATTGCGAATATACACGTGATATAGTGTTATAATATTTTTTTGGAAACTGTGTATTATTAAATGGCTTGAAATAGTAGCAAAAGATTACTTTTAATTAATAACATGATACTAGGACAGTTTAATTGTCAAGTCGACAGGTAGTAAAAATGGGGTTAACTTCCAATCTTTTTCCACATAACCCCACTTTTTCCTACCTGTCGACTGGACTATTTTTTCGAAGCACCATATCTCGGTAACGAATTATTGACATAATATAAACATATTTGCATAGTCAAAATTATAGGAACTGTAACTCTCTACCAAAAAGGATAGAAATACTTTTGGCGTAGGACGTAAGGGAAAAAAGTTTTTGAAGAAAAACCGGACGAAGGTCGAAAATTTTGCGGTGTTAGTGCAACTGAGCTATTTATTTAACTATACGAGTACAAACAGCAAACAGTTTGCGGTTCTGATAGAATTATTTAGTGAAATTTAACCCAGAATAAAGCAGTTGTTTGTTAAACAAACGAGAATTTGAACCGCCGTGATGGAATCGTCTTTGTTTAATTGTTCCATTCCAGAATTAACTTTGACGTTGCCTGCGACCTGCGCAACGCACCTGGGTACCAATTGTCTAAAATATGTTCCCTCAAATATGGTTGAGCGAAGCAACGGCTGGGTCATGCGTCATGCTCGTGAACGGGTTCCACGGGCGGGAATGGGGCTACTTTATGGATATATTGCATTGTTAGTAGGTATGCATTTTTGGAACTTCCCTCATTGTGGAAACACTGCATACATAGCATAGTATTGTAAACTAGTTTTGAAAAGAGCAACCGCCGAGTTTCCTGCTGGTTCTTATCGGCAGGAAGGGCATTCCGAACCAGTGGTAGAGTCAGACGATTCAAAAGCACTTGTAAAAAGTTTATTTGAATAAAATATATTTCACCAACGTCTACCGAGGAATAAATTGGGCGTTTTGACAGTTTTTATTGAAATCGGCCCATAGTCAAATAAATTTCTACAGAGTGCCTCTCGGAATGCCGTTGCAACCGAGCAGAACCAGCAAGAAACTCGGCGGTTGCTCTTTTTAAAATAATGTTTAAAGGCAAGACAAAAATTATTTGATTCTCATATTCTATTTTATTACAGAACGGCACACCCATTCCAACAAAAGACTTTTGAGGTGTAGTTGAGGAATCACGGGTCTTTTATTAAATTCCTCATTTGCCTATCGTATAAATCACCGTTTTTTGTGACTCAAAAAATGTGTTATACTTATTAAGTAAGTATAACACACCTACGTAATTGTTTTTCAAACCCTGAAGGCTTTCTGGCTTTACTACAGAACTTAAAAAAAAAAAATTAAGTGCCACTCGGGGACTGCCGCGGTAAAGCTATTGCATAGCATTTTTTATCAACTTATGCAATTATAATATTTACGCAATATTTTTTTTTAAATTAAAATTAAAAAACAAACAAACAAGAAAAGCGAACTGTCATTACTTCGCGAGTGAGATTCGAACCCGCGACATCATACATAAAGCGGCCGCTCGCCCACTGCGCCAAACAGAGCTACTTGTGACCCTCTAAAATGTTGAACGCTTACTGAACGACGGTGTTAGGTTTATTTTCGTTACGGAATTTCTTGATTCGGTCGCCGCGCTCAAACTGTTTGTCCTAGTTCAATGCTCGCGATAAAAGCTATGCAATAGCTTAAAAAGAAAAATCCGTGTTCTACTTTAGAAACTAATTAGCAGGGCAATTTCCTGCAACTTGATAGTCGCAGTAGGTACTTTGAAGTGTTAAGAGGATTATTTTTCAATACGGAACTTGTACTGTCTACATTAATAGCTACTCGTAGCTCTAGCTAGAAGTTTTTATCTCGAAAGGTCGAGTCTCTTCAAGTTTCTATTTACTTAGCATTTAAATTGTTTAACATTGAAAAAGGTTTTTAATATTATCAGACAAGTAAGTTATATTAATCTTATAAGATTTTCCCAGTATTCCCTTGAAAACGTTGATTCTCCAGACTATAATTTAATATAAAAAAATATTTTTAAAGAACTGACTTCAAACTCCCGCTTTACTACATTACACACACACTATACAAAGTATTTAATTTATTGTTGATATTTTAAAAACCACTCGACTGATTTCGATAAAATGTACATATGGGACCACCTGGTAAGTATTCCCTTTGAAAATAAAATAAAGAATTTTTCAGATCGGTTCACACGTCTTCGAGTTATCGGTGAACATACATAAAAAAAGATTCCGACGAATTGAGTACCTCCACCTTTTTTAAAGTTGGTTAAAAGTAGAATGTTAATCATCCGCCTCCCTTCACATCATCATCATCAGCAACCCATCAACGGCACACTACTGAGCGCAGATCTTCGTACAGAGAAGGGTTATAGGCCCTAGTCCATCAAGATGGCCTAATAAAAATTGGCAAACTTCACACACATTTGAAATTATGAAGAACTCTCAGGCGTACAGGTTTCCTCACGATGTGTTCCTTCACCGTTGAACCATGTGATGTTTAAAATTCAAAAAAAAAAAAAATAAGTATTCAAAATGATTTATTTCACGTAGGCGGTTGACCTGTGGCTCTTATGACACGTCATGACTCTACCACTGGTTCGGAAAGCAGATTTTGCTGAGAAAAGCCGGCAAGAAACTCAGCAGCTGTTGCTCTTTTCAAAATAATCATATTTCAATATTATTATGTAGCTATTTCATTGTAATAAGTTTTTTCTACTATCTTGTGGACAGCTGGATGCAAGTCGATTTAACCCATGCAACTTTGTTAGAATAGAATAGAATAGGATATTTCCACAATGAGGGGAAGTTCCAAAAATGCGTACTACAATTCAATACATGTTAAAAAGGGCAGACAGAAAGCAGCACCATTACCGCCGGTGGCATCCGTTCACGAGCATGACGCATGATCCAGCCGTTGCGCCGCTCGTTCTACCATACCATAATATTTGAGGGAACGTACTGCATACGCACATAACTCCAAAAATTCGACCCCCCGGTCTCCTCCCGAATAGAAGACCGCAGTCCGGACAACTAGGCTACCTGTTCAGATATTATATTAGATGTGCATATTAACATACTTTTATATAAACAACTGTAGGGTGGATTCTTGTGAGGTCATTTTTCTGAAGATTTTAATTTTCAAGAAGCCGGAGCATTATCCTCCCTCCTTTGATAAATTATGTAAGGCGGCGTTACTTTGCGGAGTCTCGGAATATACTGAGCGCGATCACTCGCGGGGCAGGGTAATTTAAAACGAACGTACAGTACCCGGCGATATATATTGCACATCGGCCTGTGGAATAAAACGCTATTTCTATTCTATTCACAGTTCGACTGCATTTTTTTATATATGTTACGTGATGTACTCGCCGATTGTGAAGATATTTCAGTAATTACTACGTGAATTTCTGGCTAGCTTTCCTTGCAATAGAATAGAAATAGCGTTTTATTCCAAAGGCCGATGTGCAATATATATCGCCGGGTACTGTACTTGTATAGCTATGGAGTATGGTTTAGAATCGGTTTACTTGCTTGCTCATTTTTAACAACTAAAATCACTACATATTGTAAAACAAAGTTCCCCGCCGCGTCTGTCTGTCTGAACGGATTTTAATGCGGTTTCCCCCAGTAGATAGGGTGATTCATGACGAAGGTTTTAGTGTATAATTTGTTAAAGGTTTGTGTAAATTGGTTGAAATATATATGGATAATTGTTGACAGCGTCGGAAAATTTAAGCCGCCTGGGAGCTTTCATCGAAAACACGGGCGCGGGCCCTTTGAGATATAACAAAAACAAGTATGGTGGTGGTATGGTGGGATATAGCCTCAATAGCCCAACGGTTAAAGGTGCGGACTGAAAACTGAAAGGTCGCAGGTTCGAATCCCACCCGTTGCACTATTGTCGTACCCACTCCTAGCACATGCTTTCCGCTTAGTTGGAGGGGATAAGAGGAATATTAGTCAACTTCAATTTGACTAATATTCTTTAAAAAAAAAACAAAAAAAAATCTTTACAAAAAAACTTGAGAGGTGTCAAGGGACACCGGGATGGAACGTAGTTCCTTTCCTATTAAAATTCAAATTCAACAAAAGTGTCGGTTTCAAAAATATGTCGAGTGTCGGTTCAAAAATCTTTACAAAAAAACTTGAGAGGTGTCAAGGGACACCAGGATGGAACGTAGTTCCTTTCCTATTAAAATTCAAATTCAACAAAAGTGTCGGTTTCAAAAATATGTCGAGTGTCGGTTCAAAAATCTTTACAAAAAAACTTGAGAGGTGTCAAGGGACACCGGGATGGAACGTAGTTCCTTTCCTATTAAAATTCAAATTCAACAAAAGTGTCGGTTTCAAAAATATGTCGAGTGTCGGTTCCTTAATTTTTTCCGTCTAGCCCCCTTCCGTACCGCGCGATAAGGAACTTACGTTCCAAAAAGTCGCGATGGCATATATCTATCTTTTAAGGATAGCTCAATATACCCATTTTAACTTCTAAAAAAAAACGGTCACGTACTATGCGGTAATTGGAAATCTATTTAGACAGATACAGATACAGACCTTATACGTTATTTACCTTATGCATTTCATATACATAATGATAGTCCTTTACACCATACAATTTAAATGACTAACTTAAGAGTTATCGCAAATTAACTCAAACTCTGCCAAGGTAATGGATACACAAATCTAGTGCACTTATAAAAACTGTTTATCTACTCCAGCATCGAAAAGTTCCAATTTCGAGTTTGACAGCTGAATCGAAATGAACCCTCTTTCGGTTTTGCTTCTCATTTCGATGCAGCTCGTTGTATGGGAGCTGAATCGAAATGGTTATCTTCTTAAAATAGGATACCTAAAGCTAAGGCTCTGAGTTCTGGCACTTTTGTAACGTTCATATGACAGAGGCGCCACAGGCGGCTGGTGGCGGCTTACGGAGTTACTTTTTCTTGACAGAGGCGCCACAGGCGGCTGGTGGCGACTTACGTAGTTACTTTTTGTTACGTTATTAAGCCTACGGCGTATTTTGTTAATGATTTTACTTCCTTGTCGTAGATAAAATCTTGTATGCAACTGAACGTAATTAGTCATTTTAATTCTCGTACTATCCTATTTTGATACTCGGCAAGCCTCGTATCAAAAAACAGCACTCGAATTAAAATGACCCTCATTACGATGCAGTTGCATAAATAGCTATTTCGAATCGATTTTATCACTACAAGAATCGTTTTTGCAGTTGTAGGTGCTCCGTGAAAAATGCCGAACTGAGCGCTTACTTAACGTGTGCAAAAATTTGTGCAGAAAATAGGGAATTACATTCCATTTGGAAGTATTTTTATTGTGATGCATGCTTTCTTTCTATTAAAACTATTTAAAATAATAATCTAGAATTTTATCTTTTACGTACGATATACGTACGTATCGTATCGTATTACGTATGTATCGTTTACGTAATCGAGTAGGTACGTAATATTTCATATTTAAAAATCGTAGTGATAATCGTGAGATTGAATGGTCAAAGTACTCTTACTTTGACCATTCAATCTCTGCCACAGGTTGGCTGACATTAAATTAATAATTATTATTTGAACCTCAGTTTACACCCTCAAAATGACCCGTAAACATAAACAAACAAGGTTAGTTGGTATTGCTGTTGTGTTGATAGGTTTACCTAACTAAATCTGTGGTTTGGGAACTTTCCAACGAGTACCATAATTGTTTACGTAGACGCCATTTAATTTTAGTTCAATGTATACTGAGAAGTCAATACAAGACAAATTACTTGTCCTTTAAGTTAGTTCAGATATATTCAAGACGTAAAATGTAATTCATTTTTAGCAGACTTCAAAGAATCAATTTTATCATCAAGGTTATCAATTCGTCGGTTTTTTTATGTATGTCCACCGATTACTCGAAGACGCCTGAACCGATTTGGGAAATTCTTTTTTGTTTAAAAAAGTATACTCCCCAGGTGGTCCCATATAAATTTTATCGAAATCGGTCGAGTGGTTTTTAAAATATCAACAATAAAATTGTATACTTTGTATAGTGTGTGTGTAATGTAGTAAAGCGGGAGTTTGAAGTCGGTTGAAAAAAGGATTTTTTATATTAAATTGTATACTAGTAGAGACGTCTCGGCTTCGCACGGGTGTCAGTAGTAGCTCCCGTGAGCTGAAATAAACTTGAATTTCAATTCCAGAGTAATTTTGTTTCCATTTAGAATCTTCATGTCGGATTGATATTAAGTGTGAAAATCACACTAATCATACAGGCGAGAATTTGTGTGTGTGTATGTTTGTTACTCTTTCACGCAAAAACTACTGGACGGATTTGACTGAAAGAAATGGAGATAGATTAAACCCTGGATTAACACATAGACTTATTACTTGTATGTTAAGGTCATGTTTTTTTAAATAAATGAAATAAATGAATGAAAATGAAAAATACTACTTTTTATCCCGGAAAATTACAAAGTTCGCGCGGGAACCAAGACGAAGTCGCGGGCTTCAGCTTGTATAATATAATGGGGCGGGGTGAGACATACCTATTTGAAATTGGTTTTTGTTGTGAAAAAGGAATAGAGAGACTGAAAAGTTTCTTGACTGAAAGTTACGAAAACCCTGTTATTACAAAACCTACGCAAATTCGCAAGATTTCAAACCCCCGCTGGGTCTGTCTGGGGGCTCTACACTGAGATGACATATCAATTTTACTAGAACGTAGACCCCCCACTTAGAAACGATTTTTTATAAATTCAAGTTAAATCCCAGATATAGTACTCGTAGTTTTAATATAGCTATAGATAGATATTATAATCTCTCTAGAGCAACTTTTTACCACAGTAAAATAAATATTAGTTACAGTAGAATCTTTAGTAGAATCATACTAATATTATTGTAAATGCGAAAGTGTGTTTGTTTGTTGGTTTGTTGGTTTGTCCTTCAATCACGCCGTAACAGAGCTACGGATCGACGTGATTTTTTGCATGGGTATAGTTGAGGACCTGGAGGGTGACGCAGACTACTTGTTATCCCGGTAAGATCACAGAGCTTCCGAGAGATTTTAAAAACTAAATCCACGCGGACGAAGTCGCGGGCATCAGCTAGTACTCAGATAAATTCAATTGCAATGCGCTGCCCCGTCTGTTATTCTAACATTCAAATCACTTGGACCTCATTTACATATCTTTTGCGATGGTAATAGGAGCTCACTGACCCGAATTTGTCTTTATTGTATCCGCCTACACTGGCTTTTATCCCTGACTGTTCCTGATAGGGCATTGATAACATAGCGTAGTGGCTGGGACTGCGCTCTTCTATTGGGTTGTCCTTCAATCACGCAGCAACAGAATAATGAAACGGGTTTTTGACGTGATAACGTCTTATAAATCGATGAACACCGGTTGCACGCACGAAAAAGTGTCACGTTCCGTGTGAGCCTGCGCGTGCAAGCGAGAGCGCGGAACAAGCGATAGAGAGGCACGATCGGCCCAAGCGTTGGCTTGTGACACATTTATTCATCAATGTCTCTTTATGACGTTATCACGTAAAACTATCGTCCGTAAATCGACTTTACAGACAAACTATTTTTTTTTGAGTAGGTATAGTTAAGGGCTTGCAGAAGGATGTATGCTATCTTGTGTCCCGGAAAAGCAAAAGTTTCCGCGGGATTTTGAAGAACCGAACTCCACGCGAACGAAGAAGCGGGCAGAAGCTAGTTACAAAATAAAGAATTTTGATTTTAATTGATTGATTGAGACAGAGTTATTAGGTTGAGTAGCCTGTAAACACCTATCGGCTTGCATCTATATCTATACTTTGATAATAAAACTTTTTGTAAACGATTTTTGTAAAAATATATTTTGAAAATTCAAACCGGGAGATGTTTATTAACCGACTTCAAAAAACGAGGAGGTTCTCATTTCGTCGGAATCTTTTTTTTTTATGTAAATATGTTTACCGATTACTCGAAGAGGTCTGAAACAGTTTAGAAAATTCTTTTTTGTTTCAAAGGGTATACTTCCCAGGTGGCCTCATTGAAATTTTATCGAAATCGGTCGAGCGGTTTTTAAAATATCAACAATAAATTACATACTTTGTACTGGCGCGGGCGTTTGAAGTCGGTTTTTTAAAAATATTTTTTTATATTAAATTATTTTATCTAGATATAGGGTTGCGCTTGACGACAATCAATACTGGAAAGCACTGATGGGGTCTAGATTTGAGCGCGCTTGCCCAGAAAATGCCTATTATTTATTTAGTCGATACTCAGCCCAAAACAGATTTTTATTTAACTTTTGTATATCTGTGCGCGCATCACGCAAAAACTACTGGACGGATTTTAATACAATTTGGTATAAATATGGTAGCTGATATTCCGGGTCAATAAGGATAGTTTTTAATCCCGATAAAACATGAGGTTTCTCCAGGATAGGGGATGAAAGTTTTTATCGATTAAACTCCATAGCTCCCTCAAAAAATCGATTTTGATTATGCTTTTTTATTTGGAAATGTATACTATGGGTCATTTTTATGGGTACTGAGTATGTCTCTTGCACATTTCCGATATTGACAGAGTGAGATGGGTCATTTTAGGGGTAGGGCCTGGGACTCTATGTTGATGACGTGGACCAATAGCAATGCAGTCAAAATTTTCGGTACTCATTTGTTAAAAAAAGATTGGTTGTCTGTAAAGTCGGTTTACGGACGATAGTTTTACGTGATAACGTCATAAAGAAACAAGTCGCAAGCCAACGCTTGGGCCGATCATGCCTCTCTATCGCTTGTTCCGCGCTTTCACTTGCACGCTTAGGCTCAGGCGGAACGTGACACTTTTTCGTGCGTGCAGCCAGTGTTCATCGATTTATAAGACGTTATCACGTCAAAAACAGACTATAGACTTAATAATATTCCTTTCTGCGGTGATAGAAGCAATTTTATGTGAAACTCATAAGTCTTGTAAGGCAGAAGACTGGCAGTTTGAAGCGATGCACTTATAAATATCTCAGACAGGCTCACTTCCCGAGCGCCATTCAGCTGGGACGTAAGAAGTAAACACGATCGAACTTTTATTGGACGGGACTCGACCGGCGCCCGGAGAAATATGAGCTCGGGATAAATAAGGGGACCCAATAAAGCTTTTTATTTATCCATTTACTTGGTGTTTTTTTTTTTAATAAATTTCTAAATAAAACTAACAAAATAATTTCTTACTTATCAATAATTATCTAATGCAGACTTGTCATAATCCCTAAAAATCTTGGGCCAGCCGTAGAAAAGCAGAATGTTTGTGGCCTTACGAAGGGAAACTTATTAGGGCGAGCGAAGCGAGCCCTAACACTATCCCACAACCTGAGCATTTTTGTGGTACACTTTACTGAAATACTATCACGCCTATAGATTTGTGCTTTAACGTAGTAATTAAGCTTCATATCCAGATGTGTTATCTGTCAAAAAAAAAATATAATTTTATAAACATTAAAAAAATGAACATTAACAATTTTGTATTCATTGCATAGAATGTTATTGTACTACTATCGCCATCTGTTAGAAAACCAAAGAGTTAACATCGCTGCCACAGAACATAATACCCGTTTAAAAAAACTACGCGAGCCCTCACAAAGCTCTGCTTTTTGCTAGTATATAAACTACATATTTGTATAGCTTAGCAATACTGACGTTCATGTAAAGTCGACTACGTTAAGTCCTAACTACGTTTCTAACGTAGTTATAGTTAAGTAATGTTGAAACAGAACTTTGTTGTGGGCCCAAATTGAGTTTAAAACTAAACCATCTTCATGCCTCCACCACTCAAATGGATTTCTATAACGGCCGTAGCTTATGTTTAGTTAGAAAGGTTTTAATCTATTTAAATAATAAAAAGCCGACCAAGTGCGAGTCGGACTCGCGCACCGAGGGTTCCGTATTCTAGAAGTAAAACGATTATATTAATTTGCTTATTAATCGTTAACTTTGTTTGTAGAGGTTTATTGTTAATAAAAAAAACTATGCTAGTTAGAGCGTTGGTTTTATTTTTCCTGTAAAATATACGTAAACTTCTATTGACCATAATTATTTGAGATAAGGGGGAGGGAACGGTATTTGTTTCGACATATTATATTTAAAAATAAATAAAAATCTGTTTTAGAATGCACAAATAAAGCCCTTTCATATGATACCCCACTCGGTATAGTTATCTTACTTTTAAATTTCAAACTCCCGATTTTCCCCCTTTTTTAATAATTAAACTAAAAATAATTTTTGTTTATTTTTATTCTAATGATGTTGGGCCACTATTATACACAACTATTCCAAATTTCATGTTGAAAGCTTAAATAGTTACTGAAATAATCGACTGTGGCAGACGGACGGACGGACGGAGAAAGTCTCACCATTAGGGTTCTATTTTTACCATTTTGGTACGAAACCCTAATAAAAACGGCATTGGCTGCTTTTAAGCAATCAAAGTTTTGGGTTTTTATTTTTTCACGCTGAGATAAACACAAAAAAAATTCCAAATAACCAACGGATCCAAATATTTTCTTTAGGGGAGGAAAACATTTTGCTAGCGTTGTTGTTTATACTAACTCCAATTACACCCCAATACGTCATGGAATTTGTTAGGGGGTGGCTTAATCAATCCCGTTTGGATGGACACGTTTAAATATCACCCCGTTCCCCACCGGCCACCACATTCATCTTGTGTACCACCTGGGGTGTATCAGTTATTTACTTTGCGGTTAGATTAACAGTTTTTCTGGAATTCCCTCGATAATTTTAATTTGGAACCATCATAAACAACGTTATTTTTGTAGAAAAAGAGATAAGTAGGTTCAATATTTTTATTCCGAGAATTGTTATTTTTTTTTAATCCTTAGGTACTAATATTATAAATGCGAAAGTGTATTTGTTTGTTGGTTTGTCCTTCAATCACGCCGCAACAGGGCTACGGATCGACGTGATTTTTTACATGGGTATAGTTGAGGACCTGGAGAGTGACATAGGCTACTTTTTATCCAAGAAAATCAAAGAGTTCCCGAGGGATTTTAAAAACTAAATCCACGCATCAAATCTCGGGCATCAGCTAGTAAAGGAAACAATTACAAAGGTAAAAGCTTTTTGATTGCTCATTATCATATAATATATCATAGCTGTTATCATACCACGAAATAAGTCCAAAATCTTCCATTATGTTCATACAAGCGTAGCTTATGTTTTTATGGTTTTAGCGAAGCAACGGCTGGGTCATGCGTCATGCTCGTGAACGGGTTCCACCGGCGGGAATGGGGCTACTTTCTGTCTGCCCGTCTTGACATGTATTGAAATATAATTAGGTATGCTTTTGTGGAACTTTCCCTCATTGTGGGAACACTGTATACATAGCATAGTATCTATTGTATTGTAAACTTGTTTTGAAAAGAGCAACCGCCGAGTTTCTTGCTGGTTCTTCTCGGCAGGAAGGGCATTACGAACTGTAGACTCATCGACGATTCAAAAGCACTTGTAAAAAGTTTATTTGAATAAAAAATATTTCTATTCTATTCTATTCTATTCTATTCTATATATTACGGCCCCTTGCGTTTCCTCTAAAGCCGACGATCCCTCATTGCTCTCCATTTAGGCATGATTGTCAATAGAATAGAATAGAAAAGTTTTTTATTCAAATAAACTTTTCTACAAGTGCTTTTGAATCGTCGATGAGTCTACCACTGGTTCGGAATGCCCTTCCTGCCGAGAAGAACCAGCAAGAAACTCGGCGGTTGCTCTTTTCAAAACAAGTTTACAATACAATAGATACTATGCTATGTATGCAGTGTTTCCACAATGAGTTCCACAAAAGCATACCTAATTACAATTCAACACATGTTAAGACGATGATAAATACGATGCAGAGAGAGAGAGAGAAAGAGAGAGAGCGGCCCGCGACTTGATTTCGGCCAACAAGTGCGGTTTATGTAAAACAAGCTAGAATTAATTTGTAATTCCATCCCCCTAAAGAGAAATTACGCGGCGAAATTAAATTTCTTCGCCAACTAACAATGTAATTACAATATTATAGCGAATAAATAATAAGATTGAAGTATGACAAGATTTCTAATTTACTCTGGTCGAGATGGATTGCATGGGCTTAGCCATAGTAAGTATTTTTGTGGAAATTTTTTGTGATTTGTTTTTCTTATCCATTATTATCATAAATAGACTGCGTAGTACGAATTTTTTGTTAATTTTGTGTCGAAGTATTTTTAAATAATGAAACATAAATATAATTATTTTATATTCTAATATTATCTTTCAACGTCGTTACGCCCGGGAAAAAACCTTTAAATGGGACCAACCTAACGGTATGACCTTTCAGATAAGAAAAAATCGGCCAAGTGCGAGTTGGACCTCGGTCTTTTAGGGTTCCGTACATATATGTCCAAATCTTTTTTTCAAACTAGATACATATTTAGATATCTTAGTTCTTACAAAGTACTAAATTAGCATATGGGGAAAAAATGCTCGTTTGTTTTGGTCACAGCTTACAAACCGCATTATAAATTGATGATCAGACAGTTTACCGATGTAGACACGGCTAGGCTGGTCTACTTTGCCTACTTCCATAGCGTAATGTCCTATGGAATCTTATTGTGGGGTGGAGCAGCTCATATTGAAACTATTTTTATATTACAGAAAAGAGCCATTCGATTTATCTATAAACTCGGTTCGCGCGTATCTCTTCGTGAAAAGTTTAAAGAGATTTGTATTCTTACGGTAGCTTCACAGTACATTTATAATAATATAGTCTTTGTGAGACAAAATATTCATCTGCATAAACAAAGAGGCAATACACACAATCGACTCATTAGAAATCGTCATAAACTAGAAATTCCATCATGTCGCCTGCGCAAAGTGCAAAAATCCTGTGTGGGGTTGAGCGTACGCTTATATAATATGATTCCGAAGGAATTGCTAGCTTTGCCACTGCACAAATTTAAACAATGCGTAAAAACTCACTTACTGAGTCGCGCTTATTACAAAGTTAATGACTTTCTTAATGACAAAGTTGCATGGGATCTTAAAATTAGTGTTTGAATAATATTATTCAATTCGATGCTTTGATACGGGTAGACTAAGTATGTCACGCTCTCTTTAAACATTTCTGTGGTGGTGTCGTGTGGTGCGGGTTGTTACGTTCCCTCAAATATGGTCGAGCGAAGCAATGGCTGGATCATGCGTCATGCTCGTGAACGGGTGCCGCCGGCGGGAATGGGGCTACTTTCTGTCTGCCCGTCTTTGACATGAATTGAATTGTAGTACGTTTTGTGGAAATGTCATATTCTATTCTAACAAAGATGCACGGGTTAAATCAGCTTGGCATCCAGCTGCCCACAAGATAGTATAAAAACTTATTACAATGTAATAGCTACTTATTAATATTGTAAAATGATTATTTTGAAAAGAGCAACTGCTGAGTTTCTTGCCGGCTCTTCTCAGCAGAATCCGCTTTCCGAACCGGTGGTAGAATCTTGACGTGTCATAAGAGCCACAGGTTGGCCTACATGAAATAAATAATTTTGAATTTGAATTTGATGTTTTCAGTATTTGTTGTTTAAATACTCTATATTGTACATAATATACCAAAATTTCAAATTTCTACCTAGTTTAGTTTTTGAAATAGACCCCCTAACAACATTGGTCTAAAACCGACAACTTTGACGGCTCTGCATTTCTTCATTTGTGAAGCTAAAAATAAAAATATAATATATATTTGGACTCCACTTAATGAGCTCTAGACAATAACACCCCACATGCCAGGGTAAAAAATAAAATTTTATTTCGACTCCTTTTCCGTGTATCTCCCATACACGGAAAAGGAGTCGAAATAAAATTTGCCCCCTTTATTTTTTTATTTAATTTAATTTTTATTATTTGTTTTTATAGCGGCAATAGAAATACACAAACTTCTTCACGCCACAACGAATGAACCGATTTGGCTGAAATTTAAAATGTAGATAGCTCATACCCAGGATTAATACATAGGCTACTTTTTATCCCAGAAAATTACAGAGTTCCCGCGGGAATAAATAAACCTTGATCCACGCGGACGAAGTCGCGGGCATCATCTAGTACCTTATAATCTCAAAGGGCTATGAAGTAGTAATGTACAAGACGTGACTAAAATAGCTGTTTTTATTTTGCGTACTGAGTTCCTTACTCAGACGTCCGTAGTCGAATTGTTTATTTTCCCGACAACTAAGCTGCTTTTTAATTAATGTTTATAAACTTTCCTATGTAAACTAAGAATACTGTCAGTCTGTTTGTTTACTTTCTGCGAGCTTTTAATTGGAGGCTTCTAAAAATGGACCAACAGACATGGCACTATTTTTACTATTATTGTGACGTCCCGTAAAGAGGCTATTATCCATTTTCAATCCGAAAAAATACAAAAAAATGTACGCACGCTGACGTACGCGCGCGCATGCACAGGCGACAAAAGGGCGGGAGGTGGCCAGAGGGAGCGCGGGCTTTTCTCTGCGGCTCAGAAACGTGTCTGCGTCCACAATAGCTTTTCAAAAAAGAAGGAGGTAAGTATAGTCACCGATTACTCGAAGACGCCTGAACCGATGTGGAAAATTCTTTTTTTGCTTGAAAGGGTATATAATTATCTATACTTATAATAAAACTGTAAAAATTTTAACCGGGGGATGCCTTACTATCGATACTGATCCTGTCTGTCTGTCTGTCTGTCTGTCTGTCCGGGCATCACGAAAAAACTACTGAACGGAATTGTATGAAATTTGGTGTAGTAGTAGGTGATACTCTGGGTCAACATATAGGATAGTTTTTATTCTGATAAACAATGAGGTTTCTCCAGGATAGGGGATGAAAGTTTTTATCGGTTTTACTTCATAATTACGTCAAATTTGAACCGATTTTAATCATTCTTTTTTTATTTAAAAGTGTATAATATCAGGCATGGTTTGTCTAATTTTGATGAAGATCTGATGAATATTATAGTAGATAGTGGACATAATGCTTCACGGGTAGCAGCAAAAGTCACTCACATAAAGGACAACGATCACAAACTCGGGCGCAATTCCCAAGAGATGTGGGTTCGAATCCCGCTGGTCTCGGAATTTTTGATATGTGTTTATAAATTTATTCATCTACAGACAATTCCACAGCTGTTCCATTTAGTTGGAAGTTTTTATTGGAAAACCCAGACCCCTAACTACCGGAAAGGATTAATTCGATTTGACTCCTCGTCGGTATCAGGGGGACAGATCGAACTTTTTTATTCCTATCTGTCCCCCTAAAGGAATCAAGGGGACAAATAGGAATAATCCAGTACCAAGTAGGCACCATGATTAATTGACCACTATGTGACTATACCAAGTTTAAGGTAGGTAGCCACAATATGGTCTCTACTTTTACCGGCGCGTCTCGGGACTTCATCGTTTTTTCTTATTCCAACTTATTCGCGATATTTTTATTTACGGCAAAGGTAATTTATAACATAGAGTAGGTAAGCCCGTTCTTGTGAAGCTGTTGTGCCAAGTCTATAGTAGGTATACTTAAATACTGAGTACTAGTTCAAGAATCCGTTCTAATATTTTAAATACGAAAGTGTGACTGTTTTTATTATGTTTACTTTTAACGACTAAACCGAATGTGATGAAATTAAAGTAAAGATAGCTTGTATTCTGGAGTCGAACTTAGAGAACAGAATATTTCGTCCCCGAACTGCCTGGATAATCATAAACCTATGGAATCTTCAAAAATCTAAATCCACGTGGACAAAGTCTCAATAAATGATAATAATAGTAATAATAATAGTAATTATGATAATATTATCGCCCTTGTAGGTGTGGCACTGCCTTAACTTTTACATAAATTTAAAAAAAAACAGTTTTCGCGGAAAGTATCAAAAAGTAAATTTAAAAGTAAAAGTTTTAATCATTTCGTTTAAATTCAAGAAAATAGCTTTTGTTTAATGACTTTTATACTTTCTACTTAAATTGTAGGTACTATTATAAATTTTAGTGCCTCATTATTTTCTTTGTATTTAATATCCCTTTTATGTTTTTTTTTTTTATATTTTACTGCTAATTCAGAGTCTTGTCAACTCAGTCTTTACGGTTTCCTATTAAAGTTTAATAATCTTCCTATTTATTATTATTTTAAGGGTTCCGTACCTCAAAGGTAAAAAAACCGGCCAAGTGCGAGTCGGACTCGCGCACCGAGGGTTCCGTACTCCAAAAGTAAAAGTAAAATGATAATATTATATTAATTTGCTTATTTATCGTTAACTTTGTTTGTAGAGGTTTATTGTCAATATAAAAAAAACTATGCTAGTTAGAGCGTTGGTTTTATTTTTCCTGTAAAATATACATAAACCTCTATTGACCATAATTATTTCAGATTTTTCGATTCGTAAACTTCGGAGATAAGGGGGGGGAACGGTATTTTTTTCGACATTTTGGCCGATTACTCAAAAACTATTATATATAGAAATAAATAAAAAACTGTTTTAGAATGCACAAGTAAAGGCCTTTCATATGATACCCCACTCGGTATAATTATCTTACTTTGTAATTTCAAACCCCTGATTTTTCCCCTTTTTTTATTAAACTAAAATAATTTTCGCGTTGATTTTATTTTTCCTGTAAAATATACATAAACCTCTATTGACCATAATTATTTCAGATTTTTCGATTGGTAAACTTCGGAGATAAGGGGGGGGGAACGGTATTTTTTTCGACATTTTGGCTGATTAATCAAAAACTACTATATATAGAAATAAATAAAAAACTGTTTTAGAATGCACAAGTAAAGGCCTTTCATATGATACCCCATTCGGTATAGTTATCTTACTTTGAAATTTCAAACCCCCGATTTTCCCCCTTTTTTAATCAAACTATAATAATTTTCGCGTTGCTTTCATTTTTTCTGTAAAATATACATAAACTTCTATTGACCATAATTATTTCAGATTTTTCGATTGGTAAACTTCGGAGATAAGGGGGGGGGGGGGGAACGGTATTTTTTCGACATTTTGGCCGATTACTCAAAAACTATTATATAATAGAAATATATAAAAAACTGTTTTAGAATGCACAAGTAAAGGCCTTTCATATGATATCCCACTCGGTATAGTTATTTTACTTTGAAATTTCAAACCCTCGATTTTCCCCCTTTTTTAATAAAACTAAAAAGAATTTTCGATTTTTCTTTATTCCAATGATGTTGGGCCACTGTTATACACAACTATACCAAATTTCATGTCGATAGCTTTAATAGTTACTGAAATAATCGACTGTGACAGACGGACGGACGGACGGACGGACGGAGAAAGTCTCACCATAAGGGTTCCATTTTTACCATTTTGGTACGGAACCCTAAAAAGGAACACTTGTAAGATCACTCTCTTGTCTATGACAGACTATGAAAGAAAGAAAGAAAGACTCTTGCCCCTACAGTAATATACGAAACGTAACTCTGTCTTTCTATCTTCACTAACTTATATCTCCCTCTCAACTTCCGTTCGCCTCGCCCGATCACAATTTTCGTAACGCATTCACCAGCTTACTCTCCAAGTCAAGCGTGCGTAAAGAAGTTTTACTTCGAAACACTTGCACATAACTTAAAATTACCTTTACACATAAAAAGGCGGTCTTATTTTATTGCTAACAGAGCAATCTCTACCGAGCAACATTCCGTGAGAAGAGTGAACGAGTTGTGAAGGTAGTTTTTACAGTAATTTTACAGTATAGTGTAAAAGTATAGTTGATTAGCTGATGCCCGCGACTTAGTCCGTGTGGATTTAGTTTATAAAATCCTTCGGGCACTCTCTGATTTTCCGGGATAAAAAGTAGCCTATGTCATTCTCCAGGTTATCATCTATACCCATGCAAAAAATCACGTCAATCCGTAGCCCTGTTGCGGCGTGATTGAAGGACAAACCAACAAACCAACAAACAAACACACTTTCGCATTTATAATATTAGTAAGGATAGTTAAAACAAAATTACCCTTGTTGAACTAGTTGACTGATTCCCCTCTCCCCTCCAAATAAGGGTAAAGCTTATAGGAGCAGGTACGACAAAAGTACATAGGGTGGGGGTTGAACAGTCGAAATTTCAGCTTTCAGCCCGTAATCTAGTAGATTTCGATTGTTCCAATTGAAAACGATTTAACTTGCAACTTGCTGAATGCTGATTCCTCAAGTTGATAAGTTAACAACGGGGCGTGCTCCAAGTTCGAGCTAAGTTAGAGCTCTCAACTTATACAAATGGATTTTATTCCGCGATGGACACGGCACGGTTTAAGTTAACCTTTTCACAATAGGTACGAGTTCAAATGAACACTTTATAATAATACTAGCTGATGCCACCGACTTCGTCCGCATGGATTTAGTTTTAAAAAAAAAAAGTAGCTCTCCCGGTCTGAAGACCCACTACTACACATGGGTGTAATAATGGTACTATATACCCACGCTAAAAATCGCATCAATCAGTTGCTCTGTTGCGATGTGATTGAAGGAAAAACCAACAAACAAACACACTTTCGCATTTATAATATTGTCAGTGATGCAAAAATATAACACTTTTTTTGTGTTTTAGATTTATTATAGATTAAATCTCGAACTGTATGTATTATGACTGTCGTGTGATTAACATATTTTAATTTGCAATAACAAATATTGATGTCAATAATTAAGATAAAAAGTATCCTATCTTTTAAATTGGACCAAATTTAAGATAGTTACGAAGTTTGATCAAAATCGGTTCAGTAGTTTTCGAGTTTGTCCCGAACATACATCGTGACACGAGATTTTTATAATTATAATAATATTATGAACTGTTGATTAAGCCATTTCCCAGGACTTTGTTGTGCTTTAATGTTAATAAAACTGCAATGACCGTGTGATTTTCAAAACTAATTGCGGAACCCAAATGAATGAATGAATGAACCCAACCCAAATGCGGAAAAAAATGGATTACATTATGCTTTTACAAACAAAGGCTCATCTCCAGCATACAAGGACAATACAAACCAAGGGCAAACGTAGAGAGCTTACAGCTTTTATAAAATGACTAAGGTCTGATTGTCCTGGGCTCCTAGTCCAAACATAGACACCTAAAACTTCCTTTCAACTCATTGATCCAACGCGCGTCGCTTTGGCAGCTTTGACATAGGTCATCAATGGTTGCGTGATTTTTAACCCCCGATGCATAAAAAGGGATGTTATAAGTTTGACATCGATGTCTGTCTGTCTGTGTGTGTCTGTCTGTGGCATCGTATCTCTCAAACGGATGGATCGATTTTGAAGCGGTTTTTTTCATTTGAAAGCCAGTTTCCTTGCGGTGGTTCTTAGCTATGTTTGGTTAATATCGGCAGTGTAAGAGTATCAGCTCTTTTCCTAAATGATGCAAGGCATTTTTGGCGTATGATTACTCGATTAAGTGCTTCACGCGTGCCAGTATAATCGTTAAATGACACTTAATTGATAGCTTCGGCAGACATAGATTCTCGTGTCGGGGGTGTTTACAGTCCGTCAATTATTTTATACTTGCTACTGCACTCAAATAACATTCGGTTACGTACTTCTTTAACGAAATCACCAATCGTAGGCCTCAACTTGCCATCTACAGCAAACGTAATGCAGCATTAAGTCGTAGGTTTTTTGTCTTCCTTGGACCCTACCTTTATAATAAATTACATAGGATTCTTTCGCTCCACTCTCTAAATAGCTATAATTTCAAAATAACTCTTAAAGATTGGCTATTGAAATAGAACTATTCGGCTACTGAAGGACTTCTGGAAGTTCTAGTATAACACACACACACACACACACACACACACAAACAGATGCACAAAACAACGGATGTTTCTGCAATGTTCGGAAAACAGGTGCACAAAGTTTTCGTAAATGTAGACAAATTTTACAACTTAATTTATTATTTATAATGTTAATAGTGTAATCTTAAGCTTAAAATATAATTTGGGAAATAAACTTCTTTTTACTTTTTACTTTACTCTCGCAATGTTAATCATAGATTTGTCTGTCCTTAATCACGTGCTTAATTATCTGGCCGGCGCAACCGAAGCCGAAGTGTTCTCGTTAGTAGCTAATTAACGGAATTAACGAGGGGGGTGGTGGCAGATAAAATCAATACGTCACCCGCTTGCCAGTCTATTGAGACTTACCTTGTGCTTGCGACGATGAGCCCTTATTAATATATACATAGCTGCTGGGGCTGATTCACTCACTGACTGATTCACTCACTCATTGATCACCTCTCCTGTAAAATTTTGTATGAAAAATTTTTTTTTCACCGATGGTTTCGTATAGAGGAAAAAAATTCATTTGGAGGAAAAATATGGAGAGAGCTGATGATTGAGGCTTTCGGAGACGGGTGAAGAGCACGGCCAGGGTATAGAAGATAGGTGGGGAGTGCTCGAACAAATGTCACTCGAAACCTCATCCAATTCGCAGTAAGCTGAAAAAAAATTCAAAATGGCGGAAAAAAGATGGCCGCCATACAAATTTCGTCGGTGTCTATCTCGGGGAGTATAAAAGATGGAAGAGTGGTTTCTTGGCAAAAGATGATCAGGACCCAAAGGTCTATTTGATGAATAGAAAAAAATCCAAGATGGCGGAATGTTTTTTCTCCATACAAAATATATGGCGAATATTGAAGAGACTAGAAGTTGGGAACTATTTAAGACTTTGATACGGTTTCATTGCGAAATGTTTTTATAGAAGAATCCTTATACTGACAAATATGATGATCGAGGGTTTGGAAGGTGGGTGAGGAGCACGGCCAGGGTATTGAAGATAGGTGGGAGGTGCTCAAACAAAATATACTCAAAACCTCATTCAATTGCCAGTGAGCTAAAAAAATTCCAAAATGGCGGATTCAAGATGGCGGCCATACAAATTTCGTTGGTGTCTATTTCGGGGAGTATAAAAGATGGAAGAGTGGTTTCTTAGCAAAAGATGATCAGGACCCGAAGGTCTATTTGATGAATGGAAAAAAATCAAGATGGCGGAACTTTATATCCATACAAACTATGCAAGACGAAGGTTGCTTTGCAAAAGTTTTTATAGAAGAATTCTCATCCTGACTAATGATTCGGAGAAAATATATGGAAAGTAATGCTGATCGAGGATTTGGAAGATGGGTGAGGAGCATGGCCAGGGTATTCAAGCTAGGTGGGGGCTGCTCAAACAAAAAATACTCGAAACCTCATCCAATTGGCAGTGAAATGAAAAAAATTCAAAATGGCGGATTCAAGATGGCGGCTATACAAATTTCAAAGGTGTCTTTCTCAGAGAATATAAAAGATGGAAGAGTGATTTTTTGATAGAAATGATCAGGACCTGAAAGTCTACTTGGAGAGTAGAAAACACGCGGTCCGCTTGCGGGCCGCGCACCCACGCGCCCTACTAGTCTTTTATATGGATGTTACGTTCCCTCAAATATGGTTGAGCGAAGCAATGGCTGGGTCATGCGTCATGCTCGTGAACGGGTCCACCGGCGGGAATGGGGCTACTATATGTCTGCCCATCTTGGGATAGAAGTTAGTCTGTATGCATTTTTGGAACTTCCCTTATTGTGGAAATACTGCATATATATATAGCATGGTATTTACTGTATTGTAAATTTGTTTTGAAAAGAGCAACCGCCGAGTTTCTTGCTGGTTCTTCTCGGCAGGAACGGCATTCCGAACCAGTGGTAGATTCATCGACTATTCAAAAGCACTTGTAAAAGTTTATTTGAATAAAAAATATTTCTATTCTATTCTATTCTATTCTATTCTATGGAGGAGGGATGTGAGTGAAACCCACTCTTAGGTAACTTTGCTTACCGAGTTTCTTGTCGGCTCTTCTCAGCAGAATCCGCTTTCCGAACCGGTGGTAGAGTCATGACTTGTCATAAGAGCCACAGGTTGGCTTACGTGAAATAAAAAATTTTGAATTTGAATTTGTTTTCTTTAATCTCTAATTTTTATTGATTAAAAGAACCCGCCAAGTGCGGTTCGGACCCCGCACATGAAAGGTTCCGTGTTATTGTATAGTACATTTTAACATCTATTTTTGGCGGCAACCTATAACAGTTGATGAGATACAGCCCACCGACAGACGGGCGAACGGAGTAGTACCACAGAGTATTAAAGTATTATATTGAAGTAAGATATTATTCTTATTACGTCCACTGTGGATACTCCTCAACGTCTTGGTATGTTTTTCAAATATCAAAAACTGCTGATGGCAACATGAGTATGCAGGAACTGGCTTCTCTGGACCGCAATTAAAGTTGAATCCTACTATTAAATATTAATTAATATTAAAAACTAGATGGTGTCCGCGACTTCGTCCGCCTGGATTAAGGTTTTTAATGAAACTCTGCATACATAGAATAATATCTGTTAAGTATATTGTAAAAGTATTTTGAAAAGAGCAACTGCCGAGTTTCTTGCTGGTTCTTCTCGGCAGGAACGGCATTCCGAACCAGTGGTAGACTCATTGACGATTCAAAAGTACTTTTTTTTTTTTTTTTTTCCCATACTTTTGCACAGATTGAGTAGTACAATGGTGTTACATTGTTGTAAAAGTTTATTTGAATAAAAAACATTTCTATTCTATTCTATTCTAATTCCCGCGGGAACTCTGTCATTTTTCAGGATAAAAAGTAGTATATGTGTTAATTCTGGGTATGAGCTATTTTCAGCCTCAACCAAACCGGTTCATTCATTGTGGCGTGAAAGGGCAACAAACATCCATCCATACATACATCCATTATATCCTCACAAACTTTCACATTTGTAATATTAGTAGGATGTGAAACTTTGTGTCTTTAACACCACTATAAATGAACCGATTTGGCTGAAATTTGGAATGAAGATAGCTCATACCCAGGATTAGCATAAAGGCTACTTTTATCCCAGAAATTTACAGAGTTCCCGCGGGAATTAATCATGTGGACGAAGTCGCGGGAATCATCTAGTAGCCCATATATTGAGGTTCAGAGAAGACAATTCTCTTTACTCTGTAGGTAGATACTTACTTTATACCAGATTTATTGTTCCTTTCACAGTACACACTCCAAAACTACCATACATCAAACTTGAGAATCCCTGTTATGGTATATTTCATTTTATATTTGCTTTTGATGTAGGAACCCGTTAACCGCAGCTGAGTCAAAGCGCATAAAAAGCCTGAAATCCCTTGAGTAAGCTCGACTGAAACTCTTCAGATCTGTGAGCTAATGGAGCTACAATAAAGACCGGAACACAAACTAGAGTTACTGCGCGGTTTTAGCCTCGTAGGTACGGTCAAACAGCACTGTGTTTTTGCGACAGTAACTCTAAACAGAAACTACCATTTAAAACTTAAAAAAAAAAAACCATTGCCTATTTATACTTTTAAGAGCATAATTTCAATGTCGCTTCGCCTCTTGACTCCTAAGCTTGCAAGTTGCATAGAGAGCTGTTCAAAGACTCTTAATTAGGACAAGTACATATACAGTAGAATAAATATTTGATTAGATACCAATAATACAATCCCTCGCCATTACATTAGTAATAATAAATAAATGTTTTGTTGTTTTTCTTATTGTTAGATACAAAATCTTTAATACTAAGAACACAAAAATGCTCAGCGCTGGTTCTCAGATTGCTCCTTTTCTATTTGAACATGCAAAGAAGAACTGAAACACAAAAAAAGATACAAAACGTTACTTACTAAATAATTAAAGAAATAAATAATGTAAAATGATACGGTAATACAGGTTCAGTATTATAATTAAGTAGGGAAAATAAATTTAGCGGCCTCTATTTTCGGTTGTAGCTTTCCGCCGACGCAACTCCATGTAGTAAACTTGGTCCCGCTTTCCCGCGAATGATCCCATCCAGCATCTTGTCCCGTAAGTCCTTATAGAGGGGGCGTTTCCATTTATGGGAATTTCCGAATGGGAAGAATTAAAATTATCCATTAATGGGAACAGTGGGATTTGAATAAAATAAGAATCCCATATAAAATGCGGCTTTTTAATCCGTGCGGTCATTCCGTCTTGCCTGTATATGCCCTATAGCAGACACGTTTAGCTCCTAGGTAACTAAATGTTCCCCGGCGGTGCACAAAGCCCGAAACAATGCAACTCCTCTGAGAGCCATTAATTACAAGCGAACGAGTAACTTCTTGGTTCTAACTTTTTAACCTTTAACGTTAAATGTGGTCTTCTTTTTAAACTTTTACTTGTGGTGTCTATATTGCAGTCTATTGTATCTTTTGACAATTGATAAGGTAAAAGTTTGATAGATGGGATGGCCTATGGGCCAAACTTTGTTTGGCGGATTATAGCAAAGGAATATTAATTTTTATTTTTATGTATTTAAAGACAACTAGAGCGCTACTGAAGTGTGACATCACAAGGCAGCACAGTTGCAGTAAAACAGCTTATAACTTATTTGTTTTTTCTTTTTCGATTTTTTTTCTTTTTTTCAATAACTAATGTCATTCTTGCATGTAACATTTTCAATTGTAAAAGATTTGGTTTCATACTCAAAGATTTGACAATTGAGGACCTGAAAAGTGACGTAGGCTACTTTTTATTCCAGGAAAACAAATCCTTCCTAAAAATTAGTAAGGTAGCTGTATGTTGGAGGCTCAATACAATAGCATTTTATCTAGATGTTTCCACCTTACGACAACAAAATCTCGGCTATTCAATCAGTGCCAGCAATCGATCCCAGACGGGCTTCTGATGAGGACGAATCCAACAGAATTAGTAATGTTTAGGACGGATCAGTACGCTTAGTACAAGATTTGATAGTTAACTATGAATAGTAAACTATGGCAATACCATCAAAGCAAAATAAACCAGTATTGTTAGAGCTCAACTTCGTGTATCTATTCTTATGCGTTAACGTAACGAAACCGCTCCAAATTAAAATCGTCTGTATTGAATTTATGACTGTAAATCGATACTTTTATGGTTCATTTTACTTTGATGCTAATGTCATAGTTAACTATTACGATCAAACGAATTAAAACTCGGACTAACCGCACCGTAATCACGGGCAGCCCACGATACAATTAGGAGTTTCCAAGTAACCCGATATCTTTATACTTAGCTCGGCTATTTTCGTTAAGTAAAGCCCTGTAAGGTTATGCCAACAAAGGAGGACTCGTTGAGCCGATTACGATAACTTTAAGCAATATTATGTTGTAACTTCAGTGAACAGCGAACTTAAATAGATGCGTTGACAAAAATGTGCGATCAAATAGACGACGACACTGACGACCTCCCTGGCGCAGTGGTGAGCGCTGTGGTCTTATTACTGGGAGGTCTCGGGTTCGATTCCCGGCGGGGTCAATTTGGGAATTTATAATTTCTGAATTATCTCTGGTCTGGTCTGGTGGGAGGCTTTCATTGGCCGTGGCTAGTTACCACCCTACCGTCAAAGACGTGCCGCCAAGCGATTTAGCGTTCCGGCACGATGGCGTGTAGAAACCGATTAGGGGTATGGGTTGAATTTTCACTCCCATACCCCTTCCAAGTTTGTCCGCTACCATCTTAGACTGCATCGTCACTTACCATCAGGTGAGATTGCAGTCAAGGACCATCTTGTCAACGAATAAAAAAAAAAAATAGATTTACTATTTAATTAGTTAAATTAAAATAAATTAATTAAAAATACTTAGTTATAAGGACAAACTAAACAAACACATTCGCATTTATAGCAAGTAAGGAAAATAGTCATTTTAAGTCAAACATGTTTAAACATAACATTTTGGATGCTACTCTGAGGCAGATTGAAAAGCATATATTTATTAGCTAAGTATAATTGTTTAAGATCTTAATACTCAATCTAGCAAATAAATAATTTGAATTTGAATTTGAAGGAGCCACAGGTTGAACTACAGGAAATAAATAATTTTGAAATTGGATTTTTTCTTATGTTGTTTTAATGTTTCTGATACGAACTTATATAGATGTACTTTTCAGCAAACGTATTTGCTGCTACGTATACCTTGAGTATATATCTTCGGGGCAAGAACGTATAGGCATATTCTAGGTAAGCGCGCTTTAACTTAGACAGCATTGCATTCAGCCAGGATGTCATCAAGCGTACTACCTATCGTGGATAGCAAAAACTAACTATGACTTGGATACCTTGAAATCAAGAAGTGAATAGGCATCTTATAGGCAAGCGCGCACCATTTTAGGCTGCATCTTCACTTACCATCAGGTGAGATCGCAGTCAATCGCTAGTCTGTATAGGTATTTAAAAAAAAGTTGGTGCGTACTTTCATCTAGAAATTGTTGATGGAAGTAGTCCAATTACGGTCGCCTTTATGGTCTCTCTTATCACCTGAATGATGAAAGGCAGGATTAAGATCGTGAGAGTTTTAGATGAGTAAGGTTCCAGTAAAGATATCAAGTCCCATCCGATTCGGACAATTGGACCACGGGGATTAGTTTCGTTGGATTTTTAACTCGCGACTAAAAGGCTGTAATAAGTTTGACGTGTGTATCTGTCATCATCATCATCATCAACAACCCATCAACGGCTCACTACTGAGCGTAGGTTTCCTCTCAGGGAAGGTTTATAGGCCCATAGTCCACCACGCTGGCCCAATGCGAATTGGCGGACTTCACACACCTTTGAGGACATTATGAAGAACTCTCAGGTGTGCAGGTTTCCTCACGATGTTTTCCTTCACCGTTGAAGCAAGTGATATTTAATTGCTTAAACGCACTTGACTCCGAAAAGTCAGAGGTGCGATCGAACCTGCGACCCCCCCGAATAGGAGATCACAGTCCTAACCACTAGGCTATCACTGCTTATCTTGTATCACTGCTTAGCTTGTATCACTGCTTAGCTTGTATCACTGCTTAGCTTGTATCACTGCTTAGCTTGTATCACTGCTTAGCTTGTATCTGTGTATGAGTCTATTTGTTCCCTCGTCGCAGCCTACCCAATGGGCTGATTTTGATGCTTGTTTTTTTAACTTCAGAAGCTAACGAAAATTATTTTGATAAAAGACGTGATACGACCACGCTCCTCGCACGATTTTTATATACACGTATGATGTGGATATTATTTTTATATCCCTATTTCACCCTCTTAGGGGTTGAATTTTCAAAATTTCTCTCTTAGCGGATACTTTCGTCATAAATTTTATTCATAATAGCTGTCTACGTATGACTTTCAACCCGATCCATTTCAGTGATTTGAGCTGTGCGTTGATAGATCAGACAGTAAGTTACCTTTTCCTTTTATACATAATATTTGGATTTAAAGTAAAAAATTGGTTGTCTGTAAAGTAAAAAATGGGTTGTCTGTAAAGTAAAAAATGGGTTGTCTGTAAAGTAAAAAATGGGTTGTCTGTAAAGTAAAAAATGGGTTGTCTGTAAAGTAAAAAATGGGTTGTCTGTAAAGTAAAAAATGGGTTGTCTGTAAAGTAAAAAATTGGTTGTCTGTAAAGTAAAAAATGGGTTGTCTGTAAAGTAAAAAATGGGTTGTCTGTAAAGTAAAAAATGGGTTGTCTGTAAAGTAAAAAATGGGTTGTCTGTAAAGTAAAAAATGGGTTGTCTGTAAAGTCGGTTTACGGACGATAGTTTTACGTGATAACGTCATATAGAAGCATTGACGATGACTGGCGGGCGGCGCCTGGCGCTCTCTAAGCCAACGCTTGGGCCGTCGTGTCTCTCTCGCTTGCACGCGCAGGCTCAGGCGGAACGTGACACTTTTTCGTGCGTGCAGCCGGTGTTCATCGATTTATAAGACGTTACACGTCAAAAATGGCTTTTTTAGTATGATTTCGTGTCGATAAAGATTGCAGAAAAAAAATTGAGCCCATTTTAAACCACGGGCATATTCCGTATTCTTTATATTATTCGCATTATTTCCGTATTCTCACGGCACGTCGATATTATTGTCGCATATCCGAAACCGAATTGATCACTTGGTGAACCCTACACCAGCCAATACAATAGGTTGTTGCGGTGAGCTCCGAAATTTAGATGGATTGCGTCGCTCCAGCCCCCTATACTCATGTGTGTGGATTCATATTCCGATGAATGCTGATTGCGTATCGGAATACCTCGGCCGTACCCCATCCATTCTAGATTAAATTCCTCTTCCGATGGAGGATTCGGAGAAATCTATTTATACTTACTACTTATTACATATATAACTAACTATTTAATTTTATAATACCCCCAATTTATCTATGTATCAACTGTTAACCGAAACACATGTTAATATCTGTATTTATTCATTTGTTTGTTTTTCCTATTACCTACTTACTTATCTTGTATAACTGTCTCTTGGTTGGCTCGCGATTTCATTTAAGGCTATGCCTGAAAATCATCGCTCAGCATTTTAATGTTGCAGCATTATGCTGAGGCAGTAGCCTTTTCAGCTTTAACATTTAGGAACAATAATATTATTTAGTGATTAAGTTTTTGTCTGTATATTTTGTTTGTTCTTAAACACCTTCTTGTTAAAAGCTGAATAAATGTTTATTTATTTATTTATTACAAAACTGTAACTGGACGAATCCGGTACATATTTAATGTACCGGATTCTCCGGATCTTTTGAAAATTTGCGCATCACGCGAAAACTACTGAATGGATTTAAATGAAACTTGGTACAGTGGTAGCTGATACTCCGGGTTAACTCTCCGGACCGTACTACACAGACTGTCCGTCTGTCAGCGGGATGTATCTCATATACCGTAATAGGAAGATACTTGAGAGGAGATTAGCGAATTATGGAATTCGCTAATCCCTAATCTAATCTAAATCGAAGTTTCTGACCCAGACGAGCTGAACCGTGGGCCCACGCTCACGAATCAAACTTCGCATGCTTGTTCTAGTAAACCAGTCTAACAAAAAAGTTCATCAAAGTCTATCAAATAAAGTCGGGAGAAAAAAGATATTCACTTGATTTGCCATTTATCGGTTTTTTTTAATGTATACTTGTGAATAATTATAGTTTTGATCCCCATCTTCTAAAAATATCGGGTTTACACAGAAAAATACTCTGAAAAATATTAATCAAAATTAAATGATATTTTCTGATTCTGAACGGTTTTTAAAAATGCTGGGTCAAATTTCGCCAACCTCCTTTTCACAGAATATGTATTTCTACCGCTGTACCAACAAATTAAAAAAAGTTATAAATTCAAGAGGATTCTTCATACAGTAAACGTTTGTTTTTGCTTAATCTTAGGTCCTTATTATAGCTGGTGTTGAATCTTGTACGGAACCTTTCGTGTGTTGGTCCGACTCACACTTGGTTCGTTTTTTTTAAGTTTGTTTATAAGATCACGCGGGAATTGTTTTTTCTACAGAATAAAAAGTAGGTGGTCTCTCCTTAACTAGACAAATCTTCTTTCTTTCTTCTTGCTGGGAAAGTCTTCGTGTTAGTTTGGAAGAAAAAACGAACGTTTAAGTAACAAGAATTTGAATTGCAGAGTCGGGTCTAGTGAATTTTAAAATTAAAATTAAATCATCTCAACAAAATATTGCTGCAAAATTTTAATTTAATTAACTTAGACTGAATACTTTAGTTTAAAATTTTGCCTTCATTTCATAAATTCACCTTTCACCCGTTGGTCTTCTCATTAAAGCTAGAATTCGTAAAGCTTTTGTGCTGAAAGTAACTGAATCAGGTTCAAAAACTTCTCACTCAGAAGTTGGACGTTTTAATTTCGAAAGGGCATTGAAACATTAAACAAACTCGAGTTCTCCTAAATGACCACCGTTTTAATTAATGCTGTTATTTCTGATTATTATTGCTGGGGAAGTTTATATTCTTTCCAAAGGTAATGTACCCTCACATTGCCTTTGGAAAGAATCGTTATTCGGTAGCTCACATTTGTTTCTTATTTACCTACTTCCTTTAAAGCTATAACACTTTGTTTGTCTTTGCCTGTATTACATTTATATTCCATTTTCTTCTCCTTCTGCAATTTTATAATGATATAAGTATCATCGTATCGTATAAAGAAGCAGTGATAGCCTAGTGGTTAGGACTGTGGTCTCCTATTCAGAGGGTCGCAGGTTCGATCCCGGGTACGCACCTCTGACTTTTCGGAGTCAAGTGCGTTTAAGCAATCAAATATCACTTGCTTCAACGGTGAAGGAAAACATCGTGACAAAACCTGCACATCTGAGAATGCATTCGTTCATTCATAATATTCTCGAAGGTGTGTGAAGTCCGCCAATTCGCATTGGGCCAGCGTGGTGGACTATGTCCTATAACCCTTCTCTGAGGGAGACCTGCGCTCAGTAGTGAGCCGTTGATGGGTTGTTAATGATGATGATGATGATACGTATCCATCTTTTCAGGGTGTTCCATTAGATACTTAACCTTTTTTTTGAATTTTAACCTGTATTACAGTAACGAGTTATATTTTAAAGTGTGTAAAAGTTAAGTATGGTAGATATAGTTATACCTACCTACTAATTAGCAGTAGATAATGTCGTTTATTTAACAATCTAATATTATAAACTGTACATTGTACTAATATTATAAATGCGAAAGTGTGTTTGTTTGTTGGTTTGTTGGTTTGTCCGTCAATCACGCCGCGACGGAGCTACGGATCGACGTAATTTTTTGCATGGGTATAGTTGAGGACCTAGAGAGTGACATAGGCTACTTTTTGTCCCGGAAAATCAAAGAGTTCCCGAGGGATTTTAAAAACTTAATCCACGCGGACGAAGTCGCGGGCATCAGCTAGTACATAAACTATATTTTTGATATTCTATGTTTAATCTTCTACTGTTCTGCCCACTATATTTATATTTGTTTCATTAATTTCATATTTAGTAGTTTACTATTTCATCTACCATCCAGACTCTTTTTCAACCCTTATTTAATTATTTATTTATTACTAGCTGATGCCCGCGACTTCGTCCACGTGGATTTAGTTTTTAAAATCCCTCGGGAAATTTGATTTTCCGGGAAAAAAGTCCAGGCCCTCAACTTTACCCATGCAAAAAATCACGTCGATCCGTAGCCCTGTTGCGGCCTGATTGAAGGACAAACCAACACACTCGCATTTATAATATTTGTAAGGATTTAGCTTTAATATTATTGACCCTCCCTGGCTTCGCACGGGTAGGCTACAAAACAAACACAATGGTATAAACATCTAGGGACTGGAGGTTAATGATTTAGTTTACGCCTATGGTTAAATCTTCATAGGTATGCATGTTCTCGATCGTTGTTCTTTATGCAAGTGACTTGCTGCTATCCGTGAAGAGATATGTCCTCTATCTCCGATAATATTTATCTGATCTTCATCAAAATTAGGCAAAACATGCCTGATAGGTTAAACTTTCAAATAAAAAAGAATTATTAAAATCGGTTCAAACTTGACGGGAGCTATGGAGTAAAATCAACAAAAATTTCATCCCCTATTCTGGAGAAACCTTATGTTTTATCGAGATAAAAACTATCTTATAGTAGGTTGACCCGAAATATCAGCAACCGTAATACCTACCAAATTTCATTTAATCCGTTCAGTAGTTTAGACGGACGGACGGATGGACAGACTGACAAAAACTAAATAGAAATCTGTGTTGGGCTCAGTATCGATAATATGGCATCCCCCGGTTAAAATTTTCAAAATATATTTAAATGTACAGAAATCTTCCAGATGTTTTTTAAACTCGCAAAATAAATTCTGAATTAGCTCAAAGTATAAACATATCAATTTGTAAAACAACAAAGATAGCGAAGTTTATTCACGTATGCATTGTATAATACAATGAATACGTGAATAAAATTAGAATTTCAATGACCGTGTAGAAATATGCATAGGAGGAAGCGTACAAAATACAGTTGAAATTTATTGAAATGAACCAATTGGTTTCGTTTCATTCGGTTGACAAAGAACCGATCGGCTATTCAATTTGGATGGTCGAATGCGCAGCACGCTTTATCTCTGCAAAGGCATTTGATTTAATTAATACATTTTGATTAATCTCTTTAGCGTCATTGGACATGATTTTCGTCTTGCTCATGTTCATTTTCAGGCCCACCTGTTGAGAAACCCTGCTGAGATCGTTGAGCATTGTATTGAGGTCTCTCAGAGTCTCTGCCATGACTACTATGTCATCGGCAAATCGCAGGTGAGTGATGTACTCGCCGTTTATGTTGATGCCAAGCCCGTTCCAATCCAGAAGCTTAAAGACGTCCTCCAACGCAGCGGTAAAGAGCTTCGGGGAGATAACGTCTCCCTGTCGCACTCCACGCTGCAAGTGGATTGGCCTCGTAGTCTGGTCCTGTATACGTACTGACATTGTGGCGTTTTCATACAAGCACTTCAACACTTGGATATACCGGTAGTCAATCCGGCATCTCTGCAGCGACCTCAACACAGCCCAAGTTTCCACCGAATCGAAGGCTTTCTCATAGTCCACAAACGCTAAGCAAAGTGGCCGGTTATACTCTTCCGTCTTTTGTATAACCTGCCGCAGCGTATGAATGTGATCTATGGTACCAAAGCCTTTTCGGAATCCGGCTTGTTCGGGAGGCTGGAAGTCGTCGAACCTACGAGCGAGACGATTCGTAATGACTCTCGAGAACAACTTGTAAACATGACTCAGCAGCGAGATGGGTCTATAATTCTTCAGCAAGGTATTATCACCCTTTTTGAAGAACAGAACCACCACGCTCCTGTGCCATGCTTCCGGCGTTGTGCCCTCGTGGATGACGGAATTGAACAATCGCTGAAAGATCTTAAGTACCGGTTTTCCACCCGCTTTCAGGAGTTCCGCAGTGATTCCGTCATCACCTGGCGCCTTGTTGTCCTTGAGCTGTTTGAGAGCCATTCTAATCTCGTATAGGCTGACGTCCGGGATATCTTCGGTATAGTGTCGGGTCAGTTTGGCTCTGGGATCTTTCGCCAAATCTTCAACAGGTTTTTGTGTCGTGGTATATAACTGTCCATAGAACTTCTCAACCTCTCCCAAGACCTCAGGTCGAGAAGAGACGACTTTTTTATAATAATTATTTTTTAACTGATGGCAAATGTTTATAGCGTCACACAGTTTACAATTTCTTACAAATTCCCATATAATGCGCGCACTTTGACGTTTCCTAAAGGGTTGCTGTTTAATTAGTAGTTTAATAGGGATGTTCCCTATTCATCGACACTTTTCACCAGGTCCGTACTACTTGTCATCGCATAATAAGAGATGAATTGAGTATTCAATTAAAGGTTTTCCCTCCGTGAATTCATGAGAGCTGTGCGGTACACAAGTATTCGGGTGCCTCGGGCCTTGATTGCACGCTGCCATGCATCGTTAGCCCTTCTCCATTGCTTCTAAATTAAATTCCTTCAAGCTCAGCCTTTCAGGGAATTCATTCACTGCGAAATCGTCACAAGATAGAGGCGTGCGCCGTGCACGGACTACGACGACTGTCTCTATTAAACCTTACATTGCAAATCTTTATTAGGTACTTTTGACGTAATAACGTCTTATAAAACGATGAACACCGGCTGCGCGCACGAAAAAGGTGGCACGTTCCGCCTGAGCCTGCGCGTGCGAGCGAGAGCGCGGAACAAGCGATAGAGAGGCACGACCGGCCCAAGCGTTGGCTTGTGAAGCTGTGACCACACATACCTACTCTGTGCTGTGACTATAGAGCGCCCGCCAGTCGTCGCGTGCGCGCTGTGGTTAGGGGGATGTGTCCTTGCAAATCTTAATTAGGTAGTAATTTTTGACGTGATAACGTCTTATAAATCGATGAACACCGGCTGCGCGAACGAAAAAGTGGCACGTTCCGCCTGAGCCTGCGCGTGCGAGCGAGAGCGCGGAACAAGCGATAGAGAGGCACGATGGGCCCAAGCGTTGGCTTGTGAAGCTGTGACTATAGAGCGCCCGCCAGTCATCGCGTGCGCGCTGTGGTTAGCAGATGTGTCGCGAGCTAGTTCTAGCAGCACGCTGTTCCTCTTTATGACGTTATCACGTAAAACTATCGTCCGTAAACCGACTTAACAAACAATTTTTTATTTATTTTTAAGTTTATTTAAGTATGAGATTTGTTTTTTATAATTGTGTACTATAAAATGTATTCCATGCACTAATACATAGATTAGGTAGTGCATCCTATGCACATCTTATCACTCCAATAAACTGTAAATAAGTAAAGAGCCTTCATTGATGTTCTCATAAATGTTATAGGACCCACATATTTCACTGTTGCATTTACGATTCTGCACAGCTTTTATTGTACAAGATGTGTCGAAGTTTCTAGACATTCTACGATCTTATACACTGGATAAACACAAGTTATCCTTTTCAGATACACATATCTCTTGTCGTTCTCGTGATAAAGGTTATAATCGAATGCAGCGTGTAACTATGTTTCAGCACGGAACTTTGTCAGGTTTGCAAACACGGCCAATGTTGTTTATCACTTTATAGGAAACGGGGCGTGGTCGTAATGAACTGCTTTTGTTGAACAAACATTGTCTTGAGAAGTCTGAATGGTGCAAGTTTTAACACTTTTAGAACAAGTGTAAATTAAAAATTTTATTTTTAAATGCAAGCTTTTAGTAGCTATATGTAGGTATGACGAATCAAACGAGCTCAAACTCGATGGGGTTACGTCGTTTAATTACAGAGTTCCGATGGCCATCTTCCGTCTCCATCATCAGATCAGCTCCATGTCACAATAATATTGCATTGTCATCCGATAAATGCTGCTGATGCTGAATTATTATTAACGCTACCCCACAACCTGAGCATTTTTGTGGTACACTTTACTGAAAAACTATCACGCCTATAGATTTGTGCTTTATCATAGTAATTTACCTTCATATCCAGATGTGTTATCTGTCAAAAAAGTATATTTTATAACCATAAAAAAATTAACATTAACAATTTTGTATTCATTGGATAAAATGTTATTGTACTACTAACGCCATCTGTTAGAAAACCAAAGAGTTAACATCGCTGCAACAGAACTTATTACCCGATAAAGAAAACTACGCGAGCCCTCACAAAGCTCAGCTTTTTGCTAGTTATCGCCGATGTCACTTGCGGCTCTCAAGTGCACGATCACCTTTAAATAATAATTTTGTTTACGTAATGTACACTCAAGTCTGCCATCATTAATATGTGAAATTTAAATATATTTTCTTGGAAAATTACTCCGCGGCACAAAAGTTAGTATTAACAATCAACTTATAAATTCTCCGGCGGATAACTTTGTTCCCCCGTCCTTTTATCAGTCGTAGGTTAAGTACACTGGATTATGAGCGATGTAAAAATTTAAAAAAAATACGCGACAAATTGAGAACCTCTTCTTTTTGTTTTTTTTTTTTTGGAAATCGGTTAAAAAAAGTGAAATATTTCAGAAGTTGTCGAAATAAACGAGTTTTTTTGTTTCAATTATTTGCTCACGTGGTATTGGGTTTTTAAAAATCCCGAGGAGACTGATTTACCGGAATAAAAATAACCCAGTGAAATAAAATCTTTTTGCATACCTAAGTGGAAAGCTAGCTTAAACCTGAAGTACGCCCCATTGTGATAGGTAAGTACCTACTTACTTTAAAGTGATGATGAATAGAATCGAATAACTTTTGCAAAGTGCTTTCGAATCGTCAAGTCTACCACTGGTTCGTGAACTAATCCATCAAAATTTGTATAAGCAATTTTTGTCATTTTATATTACAAGCAGAAAAATCCGTTTTGAGAAATCCACTTGTGTTTAAATTAATCAAGTCGAGAGGATTTATTAAAAAAAATTGGTTGACTGTAACGTGGTTTACGGACGATAGTTTTACGTGATGACGTCATAAAGAAACATTGATGAAAAATTGCATACTTTTATGAATTGAACTGAAGAATTATTATCACTGAATTGTCATTATTTTGTATAATACAAAGAAGGAGTTAGACATTTTATAAGACAACATTATCACGTCAAAAACTATAAAAAGCTCTTTATTAATATAATAACATTTAATTAGTCTTTTCCGTTGTTTTACGTTGCTTTAGAGACTCTGTTGAGGAACTCTTTTGCGACGCTAATTATACCCTTACTTCAATCCCTTCGGCCTCAGTTTCTCCCTCGACGAGTTCGGTTCAAACTTTAAAGTTGCTCAAAACATTCCTCTCGGGCGGCCCAGTTGTTACTTGTTGATGCGTAAAGGTCATAACTCACACCGCACGCGCTCCCACACAGCACCCGTTCCGACTCAAATCGAATTGACAGCTCTCTGTCCGTACGCTGACAGTTAGCAGAATGATGACCGATTTTGAAAAATTGTTCAATGATGTTCGGAAGTATCTAGTATTTCGAAAAAATATCTTAAGTATTTCAACAAAAAAAATAATTGGTATATTAAATGGCTATTTCAATTTTCAGCCTTAAAATTCACGCAATAACGCTTGACGGTTTCATGGCGTTTGTGTCCCTATGTTTTTCATAGTAGCTCGTCAAAGAACATAGATGTGACGTATCCCTCTGATTGGTGTTCAATCCAATATGGCGGATTGCTGTATTTTATAGTTTAATTTGGTCAAAATAAATATCAATCTCACTCTCAAAAAGGAGACATAAATACGTTTTTATAATCCATGAATTCTATTTCATTAGTTCTATTCATAATTTCGCGGGAGAGGTATCTAAGCTAAGCCCTTTAACCAATTCATTTCATGTCGCCCTTATGTTAGGTCAAGCGTTTAGGATATAGGTCAAGACTTTATCAACCAAGAATACCTAGGTAAGTATTGAATAACTATAATTGCAATTAAAACTAGCTGATGCCCGCGACTTCGTCCGCGTGGATGTAGTTTTTAAAATCCCTCGGAAACTCTTTGATTTTCCGGGATAAAAGGAGCCTATGTCACCCTCCAGGTTCTCAACTATACCTATCCAAAAAATCACGTCAATCCGTAGATTTGTTGCAGCGTGATTGACGGACAAACCAACAAAAAAACACACTTTCGCATTTATAATATTAGTAAAGATGTATTAGTAAGGAAGAATTAATACTACGATAATAAAGGCAATCTAATTAAATTTTAGAACACAAAAGCTACTATTGTAACTTAAATATGATAGTTAGATATATTCTATCGGGGACTTTTTTGTAGAAAATAATGACTACTTTAATCATGTAGTACATAAGTTTTATGTATCTTCAATAGTTTTCTCAGCACACGCCAAATAATGCATTTTATAGGCAAAATTTTGCTACTTTGGGTTACATCATTGCAATTTTCTTAAGGATCTCAAATTTTTTGAAAATAAATTATAGCCTATGTTACTTCCTCATAACTTAGCTTTCTATTGGCGAAAAATTGGTTAAAATCGGTCCAGTTGTTACAGAACCTATTCGGTACAAACAAACAAACAAACAAAAAAAACTTGAGAGGTGTCAAGGGACACCCGGATGGAACGCAGTTCCTTTCGATTAATTAATTTGGCATTGTGTTCAACATTTTCACACTACAATATTAGATCTCCGTAGCCTTGTGGTTTCGACAGTCGCCTAACAGCCAAAGGTAGATGGTTCGAATCCCAGCTCGACAGACCGAACCTTTCCATAATTTTTTATAACTTTTAAGTTAACTTATAACTTATAAGTTATTTTATAACTTATAAGTTATAAAAAATTTGGGAAATATTCCACATGTAGAAATTATTTAAAATAAAATAGAAAATAGAAAATTCAGTCTGTCGAGCTGGGATTCGAACCATCGACTTTTAACTGTTAAGCGACTGCCGAAACCACAAGGCTACGTAGACCCAATATTGAACCGCGAAAATACCGAACACAATACATTCAAAAAAGTGTCGGTTTCAAAAAAGTGTCGATCCGTCTAGCCCCCTTCCGCACCGCGCGATAAGGAACTACGTTCCAAAAATCTTTCCTCTTTATAACATTAGTATAGAAAACATCTATACGATTGTTGAGTGCACCGTTATTGAGAAAGTTCCGGAAAAGCTGTCAACAATGTTGAATGTTATTTATCACAGAGAAGTTGATACAGTTGTTGAATGGCCTTTGATAAAACACGAACTCTTCTGTCCGGTGTTTAACTAGGTACGACTACAAATGTTTAACTAGGTACGACTACAAATGTTTAACTAGGTACCTACCTATGACTAAAAATGTTAGTTATTAATTTGTTTACTAATGTTTGTGAGTGTTGAAAATATACATGCTATTTAATATGCTTGATCAGGCACTCCCAAAGGAGTCGATATCGACCCCTTAGGGTCAAAATCGGTTTCCCAGGGGTCGACATAAACGAAAACTGATTTTGTTGGTTGACGAGGTCTAAAAATCCACCCCTATTAATTAACACGAGATCTTATTTGAAACCATAAATAACGGAAACAAGGTTGGAAACGGAACCCTTGGTTATGTATGTTTGAAACTTTCAAGGTACTGTATTTAAAGTTGTGTTACGCGTTATTTTTAACCGACTTCCAAAAAGGAGGAGGTTCTCAATTCTGCCGGTATTTTTTTTTTTTTTCTATGTATGTCCACAGATTTCTCCGGGATTACTGGACCGATTCGCGTGATTTTTTTTTAATCGACAGAGGATGTTTGCCAAATGGTCCCATAAAAATTTTAGCCTTCAACTCCTCAAGCCTGATGCTGCAGGGATATTGCTCACCTAAAATAAAGAGATTTAGGAAATGTCGATTACAAATTATTATTGTAGGTAACAAGTATGGACTACATCATGGAACTCCAGATCCTAGCTCCTCAATCATAGGACACTTAAAAGCTTAAAATAAAAATTCTTTTCAAAAAACCGACTTCTAGCGCCACTACAAAGTATAAAAATAATTTTAGTTTGTCCACGTTTGTTGAAGTCGGGCGGGCCTAAAATACAAACTATGAAACCGACTCGCGATGCTCGCTCGACTTCTACAAACGAGTCTCTCATATTGTGTAGCGTCGCGCATCGGTTTCATAGTTTGTATTTAGGCCCGCCCGACTTCAACAAACGTGGACAAACTAAAATTATTTTTATACTTTGTAGTGGCGCTAGAAGTCGGTTTTTTGAAAAGAATTTTTTTGTATCTTTAATTTGCGATTTTAATGTTTTTTTTTTAAATTAGCTACTGAAGTATTTTTACGTAATTTGTATTAATTAATTATACTTGATATTTACTGAATTTTAAGTTTTTTTTTTTTTAATTTTGATGAGAAAATGATGTCAAGTTTACTCATTTAACCAACCAAAAAGTTTTTAAATTGATAAGTATTTTGTATCAACAGGAAAAAACTTGAGATAGTATTTTTAAAGTAATTACTCTTGCCCAAAATAGTTTGGGAATCCCTGTGCTAGATGATCCGGTCAGGATTCGCCCGAGTGGAGTTTTTGAAAATTGGTGAGGGAGTCGAATTTCTAAAAACCCTGAAACACGTATTTTTTTATTTTTCATTATAAGCCCTGAGATATTACTTGACAGACTTTCATTTAAATTTCCACCCCGTATTTAAATCTCACCCTGAGTTATTCCGTTATATTACCAATAACTAATACCACTGGTATTTGTTTGAACTTTGAACTCATATTTATTTTTCATTTCAAATTCCAAATTGGGGGTGGAATTTCAAAAAATCCTTTCTTAGTGGATGCCTACATCATAAAAGGAACCTACCGTCAAATATTCAAAGTTAGGCTGTGCGTTGATTGAACAGTCGAGTCAGTCAGTCAGTCACTCTTTTTATATATATTATTTAACTAAAATAAGTAAATAAATAATCATTAATTCAGCTTTTGACAACAGAAAAAATACAAAAGAAGACAAAAACTTGAACACTTAATAATATTTAGAGATTATTTCTGTATAAAAACGCTGAATGTCCTCTGAACTGTTTTTAACGGTTATTTTACTTATTGTAATCCTCTTTTAACATAATTACCGAATACTGTCCTCTAAAAAAATAACGTAAACATTTTTGGCCCGATCTCTGCTGGATCTTCTGGAAAACCTAACGTAAACGTTTTTTAACCTGATCCGTGACATAATAATGAGCTAACCAGCAAACCATTTGGGCAGTTATATCGTGGATAAAATACAAAAGAAAGTTTCTCAACGTTAGATGCCGTAAAGGTAGTAAAAACGTCATAAAAGCTAATTTAATAGACACCGTCCACACATAAACCATTACGCCGTCCACGCCGGGGCTAATTATATTTGCTGTGAGATACGGCGATACGTGGTGTGTAGACGTAAAAAGATCTAGAAAACCTTTCTGGGACAAGCGAACACCGAAGCCTTGAGCGTGAAAACTCAATGAATAAACTCTAAACGTACGTACATAGAAGTATATTCTTGTTATTTTCCTGTGGTTGAATACCTATAAAATATTTTCTGGAAAAGATTTCTTAAAAAGGTTTATAGAAAGTGCTAGGACGCTTAAAGGTGCTAACTGAAAACTGAAAGAAGTCGCCTACAGTTTTTCGTTGTAGTACGGTGCGGGTGACAGGTCAACAGAGCGTTACTTATTTTGTACCATAATTATTTATGCAATCACTAGATGATGCCCGCGACTTCATCCGCGTGGAGTAAAATAATTTTTTTAATATAAAAAATTCTTTTGTAAAAACCGACTTCAAACACCCGCGCAACTACAAAGTATATAATTTATTGTTGATTGATTTAATTGCTCGACTGATTTCGATAAAATTTAAATGGAACGACTTGAAAAGTATACCTTTTCAAACAAGAAAAGAATTTTCCAAATCGGTTCAGACTTCTTCGAGTAATCAGTGAACAAACATAAAAAAAGGTTCCGACGAATTGAGAACCTCCTCCTTTTTTGAAGTCGGTTAAAAAGTATCCTGAGTGCTAATTCTGGGTATGAGCTATCTCCATTCCAAATTGCAGCCAAATCGGTTCATTCGTTGTAGCTTGAAAGAGTAACAAACATCCATCCATCCTCACAAACACACACATTAATATTAGTAGGAAAGTGGGATATAATATTAGTAGGATAAGGGTCGAATTACGAAAAGGGATTTTCTGGAAAAATAGTCTCAATTGATTTTAATAGTGTGAATTTAAAAACTGTAATACCTGTAACTGTAAAGTAGCCCCTCAAAATAAAAGCCAGTGAAGGTGCCAGCCCTATCCGCTCACGCTACATCGGCTAATCTATAATTATCAAATCCGAAGTCCTGACTGACTGACTGACTGACCTGATATATCAACGCACAGCCTAAACCGCTCCTAATAAAGACATGAAATTTTGACAGTAGGTTCCTTTTATGACGCAGTCACCCATTTTGAATTTTCAACCCCAAGGGGATTAAATAGGGGATGAAAGTTCGTAGAAAGTCAGTCATTTTTTTCAATTTATATCCAAAGAATTTGGTATTTTGGCATTTGAGTGACAAAGGTTAGTAAGGTTCCCGCGAGATTTTTCAAAAAACCTTTCGACGCGGACGAAGTCGCGGGAGCAAGTTTGTACTTACTAAATAATTTTGAACGAATAACATAGAGTCAATAGTATCGATATTCGATATTCACGAATGAGGTTATCACGGATACCCATTAAATTGGTATCCGCGCGTATAGAGCCTCAATTTTCGTTGCATCGACCATTGGGAACGAACCCAATTACAATATTGCGCCATTTAGAGCGAGTCCTCACACCGCAAAAGCCGCCGAAAAGCGATTAAATAACACTCTACCGGCTGATTTTCAGATTACTTTAATCTATTTACGTTAAGGTGGAAGACAAGGGTCTGTCCGCGAAATTCAAATTATATTTGGTTTTTCACAATTTGTAAACTAATACGACAAAGTAGGCTTATGGCCTTCTAATTGCGCCAGTGGAACTATCATCTTCACAGGTTTACATAAAAATCTTTACTTGAAAGTGACCAGTTTAAGAAAATAATCAAAATACTGAGTTGGACGTGAGTTACTCACAAATTAGTCGATATTTTAATTAATTTCTTAAACTGGTCACTTTCAAGTAAAGATTTTTATGTAAACCTGTGAATATGATAATTCCACTGGCGCAATTAGAAGGCCATAAGCCTACTTTGTCGTATTAGTTTACAAATTGCGAAAAACCAAATTAAATTTGAATTTCGCGGGCAGACCCATGTCTTCCACCTTTATCTTCAATTTACGAATCTTTTCTTGCTATCTCATCCACTTCTAACTTTATCGCCTTCTAGATGATCGTCCGCGTGGATTAATGTTTTTGATTCCCGCGGGAGTTCTTTAATTAACGTTCTGAACTGGTATGAACTATCTCCATTCCAAATTTCAGCCAAATCGGTTCATTCATTGTGACGTAAAGGAGTAACAAACATCCATCCATACATCCATCCTCACAAACTTTCACTTTTTTTTCGTTTGTTCGTTTTTGGAGTTTATTGGAGTTTATTGGAGTTTACTCCTTAAGAATCGATTTTAGCAGCCCGGTATGAGAAAAATCCGGGCAGTAAAATCAATTTATCAATGACCTCGTTACGTTTTTCACAACGTTGAAATTTCTACCCTAACGTTGAGTAAATAAGGTTGGTTTTCGTGCGAAATTCGGTCGGGGCGCGCTCGGACCCGAGTCGCGCGCATAGAGAAGGATATAGCGTCGCGCGTAAACTCCAGTCGTGCGTCGGAGGCCGGAGCTGACACACACTTTTTTTTTGATCGACTTCGCTTTTTGCATGTCAGTGTCAGTCATGTCTTAAAATGAGTATTTGAATCAGTTTCAATTTGATGCCTTAACATGGGTAGCCTAAGTATGTCACGCTCTCTTTAAACATTTCTGCGGTGGTGTCGTGTGATGCGGGTTGTTACGTTCCCTCAATATGGTTGAGCGAAGCAATGGCTGGGTCATGCGTCATGCTCGTGAACGGGTCCCACCGGCGGGAATGGGGCTACTTTCTGTCTGCCCATCTTAACCTGTGTTGAATTAAAATTAGATATGCTTTTGCGGAACTTCCCCTCATTGTGGAAACACTGCATACATAGTATAGTATCTATTGTATTGTAAACTTGTTTTGAAAAGAGCAACTGCCGAGTTTCTCGGCAGGAAGGGCATTCCGAACCAGTGGTAGACTCATCGACGATTTAAAAGCACTTATAAAAAGTTATTTGAATAAAAATATTTCTATTCTATTCTATTCATGGATGTGGTCGAGGATCTTAAGAGTGACATAGGCTTTTTATCCCGAAAATACAAATGGTCCTCGTGGGATTGTAAAAAAACTTTACGCGGACGAATTCGCGGACATAAGCTAGTCATAATAATAAAATAATAGTTGTAAACAGCTGAATGATAAAGAACATTATCGATCCAGTAGGTACTAAATGACGATATGACGTCATAAAGAAGGCGTATTCCTAACACTCCATTAAAGATGAAAGGCTTCAATGAAACCCCACTCGACCTACTGAGCTTTATATTATTTTCCATCACTTTAGACCTTTAAACGAGTTCACCGTGTCATTCATCTTAAAGTAATAAGTCAAAATAATTAAAAAAAAATGGGTTGTTACCATAAATGGCTGGGTTTTAAGCTATTGCATAGCTTTTATCGCGGGCTTTGAACTAGGACAAACAGTTTGAGCGCGGCGACCGAATCAAGAAATTCCGTAACGAAAAAAAACCTAACACCGTCGTTCAGTAAGCGTTCAACATTTTAGAGGTTCTTAAGTAGCTCTGTTTGGCGCAGTGGGCGAGCGACCGCTCTCTTTACCGTATGGTGTATGATGTCGAAGGTTCGAATCTCACTCGCGAAATAGTGACAGTGCGCTTTTCTTGTTTGTTTGTTTTTTAATATTTTTTTTTGCATAATTTTTATTATGCAAAAAAAAATTGCATGAATATTATAATTGCATAAGTTGGTAAAAAAATGCTATGCAATATTATTAATTTTTTCTCTTTTTCATTTGCTTTGCAAAAGGCGCAATATACCTGGGATAATATAATCTGGGACTAAACTTTCAAATCGGTGGCTTGTTTTCTGTTTGATTAATTTTATCATTTCGAGGTTCTACGAGAGTTGGCGGGCTGCGACTACTGGCTAGTCTTCTGCCGTTTACCGAACGTAAGGCCGAAATTAGACGGTGCCCCGTTCATAGTTCATTTTTGCGAACATGTTTTCCGAAATTAATGCACTCTAAGGCCCTTTGCTCTAAGGGCAAATTTAGACGGTTCATTTTCGATGACGTATCAAACGTTTGTTCGTATCAAAGTCGTGCATAGTTCCCAACTTCTAGTGCTTTCAATATTCGCCATATATTTTGTATGGAAAAAAAACCAGTCTTGATCATCTTTCACCAAAGAAACACTCTTGCATCTTTTATACTCTTCGAGATAGAAACCAACGAAATTTGTATGGCCGCCATCTTGAATCCGCCATTTTGGAGTTTTTTTCACCTACATTGGCCATGCCAATTGGATGAGGTTTCGATCGACATTTATTCGAGCACCCTCCACCTATCTGTAATACCCTAACCGTGCTCCTCACCCGTCTCCGAAATCCTCAATCATCAGCTCTCTCCATATTTTTCCTACGAATGAATTTTTATCCTCTATCCGAAACCATCAGTGATTATAATCACATGCTGGAGACAAAGAAGTGATAGCCTAGTTGGATAGGCTTCAGTCAGTCCTATCCTGAGATCCAAAACGGTAAGAGTGTTTGATCTACGGATAAAGGAGACGCGACGTAACGCAAGCATTCGCTCCTTCTGTATTCCCTCTCTCTGCATCGTATTTTTTACGGATAACCTTTACGGGCTGCCTAAGCTAAGTTTAAGCAAGTTTAGGCAAGGCTTAAGCAAGGCAAGGCTTAAGTTAGGTGACGCTTTCTGTCAATTTCGTTTTCAAGAAACTTTAGGAAACATAATCATCATCTATCATCTGCAACCCATCAACGGCTCACTACTGAGCGTAAGTCTCTCAGAGAAGGGTTATAGGCCAAAGTCCACCACGCTGGCCCAAAGCGAATTGGCGGACTTCACAAACCTTCGAGAACTTTTGGGGAAGGTAAATTATAAAGGTGGAAATGACATTGGATAGGGAATTGTATTTAGGGGCTATCTACGTAAAGAGACTCCTACGATTTAGATATAATTGGTGAAAAAGGCCAACTTAACCCTGTATGGCAGTCGTAATAAATTGTATCTTTTAATTTCCAGCAATATTGTATTCATTCAATTGAATGGACTCGTTTGTATTAATCAAATTCTTTTTGAATTTAACCCCGATTGTGAATTCGTCTGTTAAAATTCGGGAATCGTAGACAATCACACCCAATAAATTGAACAAATTAATTATTATTGGATTGATTACGTTTGAATATATATCCTTTGTGTTTTTCGTAAAAATCTTTTGTAATTTTTAACCGACTTCCAAAAAGGAGGAGGTTCTCAATTCGGCCGGTATCTTTTTTTATTTTTTTTTTCTATATCCACCGATTTCTCCGGGATTTCTGAACCGATTTGCGTGATTTTTTTTTTCAATCGACAGAGAATGTTTGCGAAATGTTCCCATAAAAATGTTCACGTTCGACTCCTCAAGCCTGATGCTGCAGGGATATTGCCCACCTAAACTAAAGGGATTTAGGAAATGTCGATTACGAATTAATATTGTAGGTAACAAGTATGGACTACATCATGGAGCTCCAGGTCCTAGCTCCTCAATCCTGATGCTGCAGGGATGCAGCGATGCTCGCTCGACTTCTACAAACGAGTCTCTCATATTGTGTAGCGTCGCGCATCGGTTTCATAGTATATATTTAAGCCCGCCCGACTTCAACAAACGTGGACAAACTAAAATTATTTTTATACTTTGTAGTGGCGTTAGAAGTCGGTTTTTTGAAAAGAATTTTTTTAATAGCTTTTATTTAACTTGTAGTTTATGTATGTATTATGTATGTATGTTTGTTTAAGTCAGATCTTGCAAGCTGAATTAGAACCACTTCCAGGTTTCCGAATGAGCTGAAATTTTGCACGTATATTATGTAAATCGGATCACAATACCTAATATTTATTGTGACATGTCAGCTGATCTGATGATTGAGCCGGAAGGTGGCTATGGGAACTCTGTAAATTAAAGAAAACGACGATGACGAAACGACGTAAGCCCATCGAGTTTGAGCTCATTTGATTGGTCTTAACAATTACTCTGGAGTCCTAAATATTGGCCATAGTCTGATGATGGAGCTGGAAGTCGGATAAAGATCGAATTTTTTAACTTTGAGTTCTTTTTTAACAACTACTAAATTCTTGTTTTTCAGCCCCAATACAATGAAAAATATTACCTTTATTACTATTGTTATGAAGTTAAATAAAACATACAATAAATATCTACATTAAAATTTAAGATACAAAAGTTATTTATTTCTAACAACAAAAATCTCTTTGACTTCAATAATATGAATCGACCAAACCATCAAATCCAATGTAGTTTCTAAATACAAGCAAAACTGCGATTGTATGGAACTCGAGATTAAACCTCAAATATGGTTGAGCGAAGCAATGGCTGGGTCATGCGTCATGCTCGTGAACGGGTTCCACCGGCGGGAATGGGGCTACTTTATGTCTGCCCGTCTTAAGATATAAGTTAGTCGGTATACATTTTTGGAACTTCCCTCATTGTGGAAACACTGCATATATAGCATAGTACTAACTGTATTGTTAATTTGTTTTGAAAAGAGCAACCGCCGAGTTTCTTGCTGGTTCTTTTCGGCAGGAAAGGCATTCCGAACCAGTGGTAGATTCATCGACCATTCAAAAGCACTTGTAAAAGTTCTATTCTATTCTATTCTAAGCGAACTTACGGTAGACTCTTAAATAAAGCCAAGATCTTATCTATCCTGTTTCTCAAAATTCACGGCTCAATCGGCGCCAAATTATAATTTAATTTCCATTAAAAGGTGCGATGCCTCTAAGCGTTGTTAATAATTTCTCGTCCATTTCGGTGAAAATTGCTCCTAACTACTGCCAAATAATTACACTTCGAGGGCTGCCGACACAAATTTTGGCAACGTGCGACCTAACGATCAAAAACGTTATCGTGGGGCCACATCCTCGTGATTTAAGCGACGGATAATTGCAGTGCCACCGATAATGTCTTTGAATTAAATTCAAATATATAATATTTATTTGTTGCGGGTTGTTACGTTCCCTCAAATACGGTTGAGCGAAGCAATGGCTGGGTCATGTGTCATGCTCGTGAACGGGTGCCACCAGCGGCAATGGGGCTACTTTCTGTCTGCCCGTCTTAATATGTGTTGAATTATAATTAGATATAATTACGTATGCTTTTGTGGAACTTCCCCTCATTGTGGAAACTCTGCATACATAGCGTAATATCTATTAAGTATATTCTAAAAGTGTTTTGAAAAGAGCAAGGCAGGAACGGCATTCCGAACCAGTGGTAGACTCATTGACGATTCAAAAGTACTTGTAAAAGTTTATTTGAATAAAAAAAAATTCTATTCTATTCTATTCTTAATTTCATTTTTTAGGGTTCCGTACCAAAATGGTAAAAATGGAACCCTTATGGTGAGACTTTCTCCGTCCGTCCGTCCGTCTGTCACAGTTGATTATTTCAGTAACTATTAAAGCTATCGACATGAAATTTGGCATAGTTGTGTATAATAGTGGCTCAACATCATTGGAATAAAGAAAAATAGAAAATTATTTTTAGTTTTTTTAAAAAAGGGGGAAAATCGGGGGTTTGAAATTTCAAAGTAAAATAACTATACCGAGTGGGGTATCGTATGAAAGGCCTTTACTTGTGCATTCTAAAACAGTTTTTTACTTATTCCTATGTATAATAGTTTTTGATTAATCGGCCAAAATGTCCAAAAAAATACCGTTCTCCCCCCTTATCTCCGACGTTTACCAATCGAAAAATCTGAAATAATTATGGTCAATAGAAGTTTATGTATATTTTACAGGAAAAATATAATCAACGCGAAAATTATTTTAGTTTGATTAAAAAAGGGGGAAAATCAGGGGTTTGAAATTTCAAAGTAAGATAATAGTAGTATATTATTGGGCATTCTGAGCCACTCTCACCGGCAGCGAAGGCGAGGTCGCCTTCGCTACCGGTCAGTGCCTCAGAATGCCCAATAATACACAATCGACTTGACTGACACAGTGATTCAAGACGCTCAATAATCAAGAATCGACTAACCTGTTCAGTTTACCATGGTATTCTATCACTGAGCATTGTTAATAGTTTAAAACTCAAACAAGCACGAGAACAGACTATTTAGTGTTTGCTGACGTAATATTATTTATAAATGTGAATGTAACAAATTAATTGAGTCATTATTAGTCTGTTTGTTTCATGTGTAACTATGAAATTTGTGAAACAACCACAATCATTACAAGTGAATACAGTTTGCATTGAGCCTCAAAATACTGGCTCTCGTCATGGAGAGCTACTACCTAACTCTATACGTTGCATTATTTGCGGGCCTTCCAATTGTGGAAAAACTAATTTGTTAATAGGTCTTCTCATACATGAGAATGGATTAAGATTTCAAAATGTTTATGTTTATTCGAAAACTCTACATCAACCCAAATACATTTTCTTAGAACAAGTTTTACAACGAGTTTCTGGTGTCTCATTTCAGAAATATCATGGTAATGAGGAAGTACTGAGTGTCCAGGAGGCAAAACCTAATTCTGTGATCATATTTGATGATGTTGCTTGCGAAAACCAAAACAATATGCGTGATTACTTTGCGATGGGAAGACACAAATGTATTGATTGTTTTTACCTTAACCAAACATATAGTAAAATTCCTAAACAGTTAGTTAGGGACAATGCTAACTTGATTATACTTTTTAAACAAGATGAAATTAATTTGAAACATATTTATGAAGAACATGTCAACACTGATATGACATGGCTCGAATTTCGTGAAATGTGTTCAAAAATATGGAATGAACCTTACAATTATGTAGTCATTAATAAGGATTGTTCCAAAAATAAAGGATGTTACAGAAATAAATTTGACACATTTGTAGTCTTTGATTAAGATAATTAATATTTAAGTATCTTACCTTTGCAATATTATTATTCATTAAACAACGCTTAATCTATCAAGATCTAAAAATGGAAAAATCATTAAAAAGACAAATTGTTGATGCTGCAGAAGCTGTAAAGAAAAAAATACGAAAGATGAAAGACATTGAGATTGATAATAAACAGACACTGGAGTCAGTGTTCAAGCCTGTAACAGAACCTCTCAACCTAATTGCAAATGCAAGCCAGCAACCGTCTCGTTTACATACTACGGGAAATGAAGAAGCAGATATTTCATTTATTGATTCGGCTTCTCAGAAAGGAAACCTGAGTAACGTCGACAACGACTATGAATCTGACAAGGAAAGTGATTGTTCGTTTCAATCATCAGTTGAAAATAAACAGGGCAATACATCCTCTTGGTCAATATCATCGGAAGCACTCGCCGGGGTCCCATATGGTGTTAGAGTGAATGACGGGAACTTGATGCTAGGTTCAGCTCACATAACAATCAGCGATGAATATATTATCGTGTCTGGACGCAAATATCAAAATACACCTGGTTTGAAACAGTTGTTGCTAAAGAAAGATGTAGATTTAAGTTTGGTAACCGACAGTGATATGCAACACTATAAGTCAATGCTACTCGATACAAATGCTCATCGACGAGACTATGATTCCAGTAAACCAATAAAAAGTAATAAGGGACAGAAATATTTACAAGTTATTAAGCCACTTTTTAAACTACAAAGTACCATTCAAGACCCTCTGCCGAAGGGAAAAGGAATGTTATTGACAAAAATGTGGAAAAAGAATACAGATTTTGTATATTGGAATGATCCAAATGAACTAGTGAATAGGTTAAAATTACTGATAGCTTCTCGAGATGCTGGTAACACTGGAGTAAACAATGAAATTATATCTATCATTGAAGAATTGCGTGAAAATAAAATTATAAATAAATAAATGATTTTTAAAAATGTGTTCATTTTATTGTTAACCTTCCATTAATATACATCTAAATATGAACGTAGACAAATTTGGACATCACGTTCATAAAAGATTACGATTAACAGAGTTACTAGACTTTAATGAGAACGCTCTGTGCAAGTCAGAAACGGGAGACTACGATTTAAAATCAACTAGACTGAAAGGAATAAGATCTCCCGTAGAAGGAGACGAAGTTGTGAACAAGGATTATGTAGATCGAATGAATGCTCACACGGTACAAGAATTCAATAGATTGATTTCTTCATTGCGTTCTCAAATTATATTGGATGGGCAAAATGCAGTTAAGTCTTATTTAAAAACAAAGCCATCGGACGTTTTGATTCATTTCGAAGACAAGTTTTATACCAAAGCAGAGGTAGACAAGTTAATTAAAAATCTTCCTAATGGCAAAACAGCAAATAGTCAATGAAATACATAAAGCCGCGCGAAGAAGTTTCCTGAGGCGTTCAGTTATTTTAAAAGGGATCGATGACTTGTGGCAAGCCGATCTGATGGACATGCAAAACTTAAAAAAGTATAATAAAAGTTATAATTATGTTCTAGTTGTTATTGATTGCTTCTCAAAGTATGCTTGGGCAGAACCATTGAAATCAAAAAATAAACAAGATTTTACTCATGCATTTGAAAGGATATTGATTGATAGTAATCGCAGACCTGTTAATTTACAAACGGATATGGGGACCGAGTTTTATAACAACATGTTTCAGAATCTTATGAAGACGAGCAATATTAACCATTACTCAACGTTTTCAACCAAAAAAGCTTCGATTGTTGAAAGACTAATAAGAACTATTAAAAATAAGTTATATAAATCTTTTAGCTACAATGGAAACTACAAGTGGTTAGGACAACCGTTAGAAGTAATATTGAAGACATATAATAATACAAAGCATCAGACTATTAAATATAAACCGATTGAAGTAAATAAATATAATGAACACGTTATAAAAGAAAATATTAACAGAACATTAAAGAAAATATCCTCTCTCCATACAAAGAAACCTAAGTTTAAAGTAGGCGATTATGTACGCATCAGTAAATACAAACACAATTTTGAGAAAGGTTATACACCTAATTGGTCAACCGAGTTATTTACTATAAAAAAAATTAATGATACCTACCCATTAACGTATTACATAGAAGACCAGCGAAATCAACCCATAAAAGGAACCTTTTATGAGCAAGAACTACAAAAATCTCACTGTCCCGGTGTTTATCTGATTGAAAAGGTTTTAAAAAGAAAAGGGTCAAAACTATTTGTGAAATGGCTTGGTTTAAGCAAAGAAGAAAACAGTTGGATTGATAAATCTGCTATAATGGGTTAAATCATTTTTATATTACCTATATAAACATTAATTATTGAAATCTTTGCTTCATTAAGCTTTGGACAATGCAAGGTGGTGAACTAGTTAACACTATAATTGATAATCTGCCATTCGAAGTTCATTTACCAGGATACAATTATTGTGGGCCAGGAACTAAACTAAGCAAACGGTTAGCACGAGGTGATAGAGGTATAAATAAGCTAGACGAAGCTTGCAAGCAACACGATATAGCATATGCAAATCATAAAGACTTAGACAATCGTCACAAGGCTGATTTGGAATTACTAAACATGGCGAAAGAAAGGCTTAAATCGAAAGATGCTGGTAAAGGTGAAAAACTTAGCTCATGGATAGTAAGTAAAGTAATGAAAGCCAAAATGAAGTCTGGATCTGGTGCTAAATCATTTAAAAGTTTTGTATCAAAAATAAAATCAAAAATAAAGAAACTGAATCCCAAGGACAGTAAAACATTAATTAAAGCTGCTTATTCAGCGGCAAGGAAAAGAATTCCTTGCATGCAGAAGATTCGAGTACCGCGAGTGATACCATTACCAAAAACAGGAGGTGTACTACCTTTGATTCCGATTTTTGCTGGTTTATCGGCTTTAGGAACATTAGCAGGTGGTGCGGCTGGTATTGCGAAAACAGTTAATGATTACAAAGCTGGTCAAAAAAATTTGCGAGAAACAGAACGACATAATCGTGCTATGGAGTCACTGAATTTAGGCAAGGGTTTATATATTAAAGCACATAAAAATGGTAAAGGATTGTATATAAAATCTCCAAAAAACTGAATTTAAAGCTACCTAATCGTGCTCTAACAAATATAGACATCCAAAAGTATGAACACCAAATCCCATACTTTCGAGGAGTTTACATGAGAGATAGGTTGCCCAAGACACCGAAACGGATTGAATGTGGTATCATTAATTTAGATGATTCTAAGAATGAAGGAACACATTGGGTAGCTTACGTTAAAATATACAACTACTGTGAATATTTTGATAGCTTCGGGGATTTGAAACCTCCAATGGAACTGATTAAATATTTTAAGAATTGTAACATTAATTATAACTATACAAGATATCAGAAGTTCAACACTGTAATTTGTGGTCACTTATGTTTAGAATATCTATGGACTTTTTGGAATAAATTGTATAAATTTTATGCTTTTGTTTCATTTTAATCATTTGCAAGATGTCCCTCACTTTGTCGATTACTGGAAACTCATCCACTTTATCTACGTACTATCCTACCGCTTTGCCATTATATGGAAAGTATGAGTGTGCCTTATTACATTTCTCAACATTTAATTCTATTCCCAACATTGACAAAACTAATAACAAGTTCTATTATGGTTCCAACGAAGTTATTGAAATACCGGAAGGTACATATGAATTTCAAGATATAAGTGATTATTTAAAATCTGAAATTAAGGATGCATCAATTAAACTACAGTGCAATAATAATACATTAAAAACTGCTGTTAACTGCACAAAAAGCATTAATTTTAGTAAAGAAGGCACCTTTAGAAGTTTGTTAGGGTTTAGTGAGCAGAACTTAAAAGCAAATATATGGCATGTGTCACAGTTTCCAGTCAACATTTTACCTACGACAGTGATCAGGATAGAATGTGATATTGTAAGCGGTTCATATATAAACGGAGAACCCAGTCACATTATCCATGAATTTGCACTCAACGTGCCACCAGGGTATAGGATTATAGAAATCCCGAAAAACGCTATATACTTTCCAATTAACCAAAACAACATAAGCTGCATACATATTAGACTTTTAGATATAAACAATCGCTTAATCAATTTACGTGGTGAGGAAGTGCAGCTATATCTACATCTTAGAAGAAAAAATGATTGACTATAATAAATATGTGCATCAAATCAAACGCATCAGTTCTGCTCAAGCATCCAAACAAATAAGAGCTCGCACAAAAAAGAAAATAAAATTAACTAAAGACAATAAAGCATTTCTTAAAGCGATTGGATTATTAAAATGAATATCTTAGATGTTTTGGCCGCTCCAACTTACGACAACACTGTGGAAGGAATTGAATTTCATTCATACAAGCCCTATGTAACAAGTTTCAATAGGAACGATGAAATCCGAATACCTATCAATCAACAGGACCTGTATATACTACCGTCAGCCAGTACCCTGTATTTAGAAGGAACTTTTATAGTTAGCAAAAGAGATTCTAAGGATAAAGTTACTAGTGTGCATTTTACAAATAATGCTCTCCTCTACTTATTCCAAGATATAAGATACGAACTAAATGGTGTAGAGATTGACAAAATAAAAAATGCGGGCATAACGACCACCATAAAATCTTTAATATCAATGAATGAAAGTGAATCAAAGGCTTCCAATGCCTGGGGCTGGAATATTGAAGGTGTAAAAAATATTAATGGAGGTAGTTTTTCAGCTTCTATACCACTCTGTAACATTCTTGGTTTCGCAGAAGATTTTAAAAAAGTTGTGATAAATAGTAGACACGAACTGATATTACTAAGAAGTAACACTAACCTGAATGCTGTAAAACTTAACACCGGTGAGATTATAGACGATGTTCAAATTAATAAAATCATATGGCGCGTACCGCATGTAAAAGTCCTATTAATATTATAAATGCGAAAGTTTGTGAGGATGTTTGGATGGATGGATGGATGTTTGTTACTCTTTAACGCGACAACGAATGAACCGATTTTGCTGAAATTTGGCACAGACATAGATTATAGTCTGGAATAGCACATAGGCTACTTTTTATCCCGGAAAAGCAAACAGTTCCTGCGGGATAGCATCGCTATTTTTTACGCATTTGTCCTTCAAAATACGCGCAATGGAGTTTTAGATTAACGTGATTTTTTTGCACAGGTAAAGTTAAGAGCCTGAAAAATGACAAAGGCTACTTTTTGTCCCGGGAAAACAAACGGTTCCTGCGGGATATTAGTATACTACTTTTCACACATTTATCTTTTAATTATGCGCCAACGGAGTTACAGATTGACGTGGTTTTTTGGATAGGCATAGTTGATGACTTGAAAAGTGACAAAGGCTATTTTTTACCCTGGGAAAGCAAACAGTTCCCGCGGGATATAAGTGTTCTACTTTTCACATATTTGTCCTTAAATTAGGCGCCAACGGAGTTACAGATTGACGTGGTTTATTGGATAGGCATAGTTGAGGACTTGAAAAGTGACAAAGGCTACTTTTAATTCCAGGTAAACAAACAGTTCCCGCGGGATGTATGTATGTATGTATGTATGTATGTATGTATGTATGTATGCATGCATGAATGTATGTATGTCCTTATGTATGTATGTATGTATGTATGTATTTATGTATGCTTGCATGCATGCATGCATGCATGTTTGTATATATGTATGTGTGTATGCATGTATTTATGTATGTTTGTATCCTCCTCCTACTAACAATAAATACTTTAACTATATCCTATCCTACTTATTATTACTCATATTATCCCACTAATATTATTAATGTGAAAGTTTGTGAGGATGGATGTCTACGGATGTATGTTTGTGTAGATGTCGTATACGGATGGATGGATGTATGTTCTCTGAGATAGGGGTTGAACTATTTTGACTGTTATACTCCATAACTTCGTTAAATTTGAACTAATTCTTATTATCACTTTAACCGGCTTCAAAAAAGGAGAAGGATCTCAATTCAACGGAAACTTTTTTTATGTATGTTCACCGATTACTCGAAGACGCCTGAACCGATTTGGAAAATTCTTTTTTGTTTCAAAGGGTAAACTTCCCAGATGGTCCCATTTAAATTTTAAGAAATAAGTCGAGCGTTTTTAAAAAAATCTACAATAAATGATATACTTTGTAGTGGCGCGGGCGTTTAAATGTATGCTCCCGGGACAAAAAGTAGCCTGTGTTATTTTCCAGGTCCTCAACTTTACCTGTGTAAAAAAAATCGGCCAAGTGCGAGTCGGTCCTCGCTCTTTTAGGGTTCCGTTAAAAAAAAATTAAATTAAAATATTTCCATGTACCCATGGAAATATTTTAATTTAATTTTTTTGATATAATTTAATTTTTAAGTGTTGTTATAGCGGCAATAGAAATACAAAATACTTATGTGAAAATTTTAACTGTCTATCTATTACGGTTTACGAGATACAGGCCGCTGACAGACGGACGGACGGACAGCGGAGGCTTAGTAATAGGGTCGCGTTGGCACCCTTTGGGTACGGAACCCTAAAAACCACGTTGACTATATGCACTTACACTTTATATGGTGAAATATTATAACTGCGAAAGTGCGTTGGTTTGTCCTTCAATCACGCCCCAACAGAGCTACGGATCGACGTGATTTTTTGCATGGGTACCTATAGTTGAGGACCTGAAGAGTGACAGGCTACTTTTTATCCCGCAAAGTCAGAGTTCCCAAGGCATTTTAAAGGCTAAGTTCACGCAGACGAAGTCGCGGGCATCAGCTAGTATCAGATAAAGAGAAAATAAGTTTGTTAAAAGTGTTAGAAAAAGACCGTCCACTTCAAATGATATACAGAAATTGGGATCTTTACGAATATCCAGCTTTACCTAAAACTACAAAGCATACTTGGTCGATCAAAACTTCATCGCAAATAGAGAAACCTAGATACATCATTGTTGGTTTACAGACAAATAAAAAAAACAGTGCAAGTTCTGACATGTCTCGGTTTGATCATTGCTATATTCGTAATGTAAAAGTGTACCTCAATTCAAACTACTTTCCATATGAAAACCTTAATGTTAGTTTCACAAATAACAGAATTGCTTTATTATACGAGCAATATGTACGATTTCAACAGTCATATTACGGCCGTCGTCCTGAACCCTTATTAAACGAGAAACAATTTAAAGACTTGGCGCCTCTATTTGTTATCGATTGTTCTAGACAAGTGGATAATATTAAGTCAGGTCCTGTTGTGGATGTAAGAGTAGAAATTGAGAGTGAATCCGACATACCTGACCAAACTTCTGCATACTGTCTTATATTGAATGATTGTATAATAGAGTATAAGCCGTTAAGTAATATTGTGAGAAAAATATCATGAATTCGAATACTATAATATTAGATATTCAAGGATTTAAAGATCTGTACAACAATTTTATAGTAAAAGAACTAGCGTTCGCTACACGTGATTATACACAACTGTTCTTAATAAAACCACCTTATTTATTCAAATATTTAACAACTGATGAAAAAAGGCAGGTAAACTGGTTGGAAAAGAACAGAGGCATTCATTGGAACGAAGGATATATTGACTATAGAGAATTTCACCGTATAATCGTACCCTATTTAGAAAACAAAAATATATTAGTCAAAGGTTTGGAGAAGGTGAAGTGGATAAAAAACATTTGTGAAAATTGTAAAGTGTCCGATCTTGGTGAAGACCAGTGTCCCAGCATGTTTGAATTGCATAAGAAATACTGTGACAAAAAAACTAATTTTAATTGTAATGTACATTTAAATCATTGCGCTCTAAAAAATGTTTTATGTGTAAAAAAGCACTTGGGATATGAAGTGTAAAGTGTATTGTTTTTGATTTTGAAAATAAAAATAAGTTTCCTTAATAAAATGCATTTTTATTTGTTACACATCGTAAATACATAAGTAATAGAAATTAAATGAATTAATATAACATAATATTGGACAAAAACTATACTTAGCATAAAATAATAACTTAAAATAACAATATAATAACAGGAGTATCTTTAAAAAGCTAACTAAAAATCATTGTCTATTAAAGATTTCGATATTTTCTTAACTAACGATTCCGTTTCGTCCATAACACTATCTATAGCGTCCTTAACAATGTACTGCGCACTTATCACAACGTTCTCACTTTCACTATCACTGTCACTTGTTTGAGAATTGTTGCAGAGATCAATTATAGTAATTTTAATTAACTTAAACTAGCGGCACGCTATGATGGCCGGTTTGACGTTTGTCCGCTCATGAAGTTCCGTATTAATTGATAACGACTTTGAAGGAAATAATTGTATTACTTTATTGACGATAGTGATGTGCAGAGATTCATAAATTTTATCGAATGTAGTTTTAGGTTTAGGACTCAAAATTTATTTATTAAATTGATTTCTAAAATGTATACAAGTGTAGAAAAATCAGTTTGCACCATTTAAGGGGTGAATGTACTTGTGAATATGAACAATTTTCACTATGTGGACAAACCTCTGAAATCGCAAAAAAATATCAGCTGTTTCATACAAAAGGTAAAATTTTTATTTTTATATGATATATACCACAACTCGGCATTTGGTTTTCTAAATTGAAAATTTTTAAAAATGGAATCTAATACGATCGTCACATAGGATCGCTGGCTAGCACAACTACTACCTCCGGCAAACTCGCGTCAATGCTCAATGCAAAACAAAGCAGTTTCGAATTGACGTTGCTTCGAAAAGTATAAACTGTCAGTGCAATGCGATTGTGATATAGTTTTGACCTGGCTTTGGATTTCAAATATTGATACTGCATTACTGTTGACCCTTGCTCGTCAATTTGGACTCTGTTCAAGCCCTTTGTTGTGGATTTCGTCGATATGACCGAACGTACGCAGAGAACTGTTCTAAATAGTCAGACACGTGAGTTCGTAATACGCCTTCGTAACTATTTCGATCGTGAAGCTCAAAATGGAGGGCCAATTTTACCTATAACGTCAGTGGTTGAACGCGTAGCTGATGCGCTTAATATTGGACAACGAACTGTTAGACGGATAACTAAAAAAAAATATGGCGAGACTGGCACAGAAGAAAATAAACTTCACACACCAAAAAAGAGAAAACGAGCAAAACCAGTCGTAGGCATCGATAGCTTTGATGCCGATGCTATCCGAAGACATGTTTACGGCTACTATTTACAGAAGGAGTATCCAACAAGAAAAAAGTTGGTGCATTCACTGAAGGAAGCTGGATTATTCTTCGGTGGGGAAAGTTCTTTAACGAAGATTTTGAAGACCATTGGATTTCGATACAAAAAATGTAACAAACGCAAAATATTGATGGAAAGATTTGATATAGCGATGGCAAGGTATACTTTTTTACGGCAAGTGAAAGAAATCAAAAATTGGCAAAATGTTGTGTTCTTGGATGAAACATGGCTTAATGCTAACCATACTGTAGGCCGTTCTTGGAACGATGACACAGCAGCATCTACTTCCAAAGTTCCTGTAGGAAAAGGATCGCGACTTATAATTTGTCACGCCGGAACCATCAACGGGTTTGTCGAAGGTTCTCTCATGGCTTTTGCGTCAAAAACCACTGGAGACTATCATGAAGACATGAATGGAGAAAAGTTTACTGAATGGTTTACCTCAATGTTGTGTAGCCTCCCTGAACCATCTATTATAATTATGGACAACGCCCCATACCACTCGATGCAAATTGACAAGCCACCTGCCCAATCCCAAAAGAAAGCTGATATCGTCGCATGGCTTCGTAAAAATGGCGTAGATGCAAACATGAATATGTTAAAAGCGGAATTAGTACGTCTTTTAAAAGAAAACAAACCAACCAAGATCCGATACGTCATTGACGAAATAGCATTAGAACATGGGCACAGAGTTATACGGTTACCGCCTTACCATTGTGAGTATAATGCGATTGAGTTGGTGTGGGCTCAAATTAAGGGATATGCTGCAAGACACAATACAGAACCCCCATTTACCACAAAAAAAATGCTAAAATTATTAGAAGAAGCTTGTGAACATGTGACTAAAGGAGACTGGGAAAAGGTTGTGAATAGAACTGTTAAATTAATAAGGGAAGATTATGAAAGAGATGTGAAAATAGATAATATTATAGAAAACGAACATATAATTATTAATGTAGGTGATGATAGCAGTGACGACAGTGAAAATAGTAGTATGGACGAATCTGATTAATTATGGCCTTTTGTGGAACCTTTTTTGGTATCTTTTGTATTCATATGTTTCTTGTGTGCATATAAAGTATGTATATTCATTTTCATTCAAATATTCAGTTCGTTCAAATAAATTAAATAAACATATACATTTTTGTTTTATTAAACCTATTTAATCAGGTACAAAAACAAAACTTAATTGTTTTTTGTTCGAGAATAAATTGACATTCCACATCACTATTGTAATGTGTCAAACCGGCCATCATAGCGTGCCGCTAGTGTAGTGCCTCGTCGTTGTAGTCGACTCATAACAAAAGATTTCGTGGGTTTATGTTTTTTCAAAGGTTCTCTGCGACGTTGCTTCTTCGTCTGTGTCTGTTTCGTCTGTTTGCATTGCTCAGGTTCACAGGGATACATCTCAGATAATCCTTCGTAAGGATCCTGAGCATACTGGCTAAACATAATCTCAGAATCAGATACCTGGAAGTTGGAACAAGATATACATAATGCATTTTAAAAATTGATGTACACATACATAAAATCACTAGTAGATTAGATTAAAACAGGTACTGTACTCACCGTTGACATGACTATGATAATATCCTGTAATATTCCAAAAACCAGTACCTAGTCAATTTTAGTAATATTTTGTAAATAATAAAAAATAAACTGACAATTAACTGTATATATTATGTTAAAATTGTTAACTTAGCATTAAGTCAAGCTTACATTAGTTGTTTGAAAATCACTCTTTAGGCAATAGTCTTATAGCTCAATATAATAAAAGGCTTTAGTATGAATTGTAAACTGCTACACTTCATATAGTGCAATGAACTGTGACCTTGTACGCAAAACGTGTACATATCTGTATAAACAATACCATATCGGAGTATTATAATATTACTTGATGTTCCCTGCGGTTTCACCTGCATATCGAAGGAACTCCTTCCCGTACTCGGATAAAAACGACCCTATTGTCCTTCCTCGGGTTTCAGTCTATGTTCACACCAAATTTTCATCTCACTTGTTTCAGTCGTTTTCCCGTGAACGTGTAATAGACAAACAAACAAACAGAGTTACCTTCATATTTACAATATTAATACTAGTAAGGATTATGTTTTCAGCCATTGTTATGTGTGGTAAATACCTACTATTTTTAAGTATTATGAATAAAATGCTACCCGAACAACGGTAAGACTATATTTGTTAAGTTCAATAAAACAAAGTTGATACTTAAAAAAACAGTTTATTATACTATTGCATAAACATTGACCATACTATTTACTTACAATCTAATTCGCATTCATTTTATTTTTATATAAAACTTAAACACTAACTGAATATAAAAATTATATTTATAGTAATTGCAAAATTGCTTTCACAATGATCATTAAAATACATTACATATTTTACTTTGTATTTTAATATTATTACCTTAAATTTAAACAAATTAAACAACTATTTGCACTTACATCATAGAAATATTTGTGCTGTGAGAAAATCGAACCTGCAACACTTAGCACAGAAGCCGATCGCTCAGTTATTGCGCTCGACTGTACTGTGTTCTATACTGAATTATATTATATTCAACTTATTTATCAAAGTTCATTATTATTCTTTAAGACGCTAAACGGAAAATAAATTGTTTCGAATTTGGAGAGTACTTTATAAAAATAGGCGGGGCCAAAACCCATCCGCGGGGCGCACTCCCTTCACGTACTAAGAGGTCACGTAGATAAAATAGATGGCGCTGGTAAAAATAAATAACTTTCATTTTTATGTTTAATAATATTTGATATAGAAAAGCACTATTTTGTTTAAAAACATTTTTAATACATACCTACAAAATATATAAATATTATAACTATTTAAAAATACTCAATTTTTATCGTATACAGGAGACGGTTTATTAAAGGTAGGTATAATATTATTCTATTTGAAAATTTAAAGGTATCAGCTTAATACACAATCTGGAAGATGAGAAATCTAAAGAATAACATAAGGTCACAAGTAAATTGGTTAACAATTACTATACCTACTTAATAAAATGAAGAGATCCGTAGGAGAACCAAAGTGTGACTTTGGTTCTCCTACGGACATAGCTCAGCGAGTCACGAAACCATGCGAAACTGAAGTGGAAATGGGCAGGGCACATAGTTCGAAGAGCTGTTAGTCGTTGGGGTCCCAAGGTGCTGGAGTGGGGTGGAAACTCAGTGCTGGTCTGCCAACAACAACAAACAACAACCCCACTAGGTGGACCGACGCGTCAAGCGAGTCACAGGGAGCCGCTGGATTCAAGCGGCGCAAGACCGAAGACTTATTTGGGTATCATTAAAGCAAGAGGGAATAGGCATCTTCTAGGCAAACGCGTTCCACCTTAGGCCACATCATCACTTTCCATCAGGTATGATAGTGGTCAAGCGTGTGCCTATAATAATGTATAAAAAATAAATTAAAAAAAAGCCATACTGAAATTCTTTTTTATTGCATCGATGTAATTCAAAATCGATATTTAGGGTCCCCTAGCGTCAAAAAAGACGAAGTGGTTGCCAAAATTTTAATCGTTCGTTTTTTACGATATCGACGGCAGAAAGCGGAACTGGCGTATCTCAAAAAATCCAGTTTTACACCAGAGCCAAAAAACTATTTGAAAAAATCATAACTCGTAAATTAATAAAGATAGAATGTTTAAATTTGCAAGAAATTTCTATGAATCTAAACGATATTTGATACAGTTATTAGGAATGTCCTAAAGTTACTGCTTCATTGATTTTTTACGAGTTACAGCAGTTGATATTTATATATCGAGCAGCGGAAAAGCTGTAACTGTAAGGTGAAATGTATGACCAATTAAAATAAGTAGATACAAGTTTTCGTGCTACGATCTGCTGTATCTCAAATATTCTGCTATTCGAAACATGGCCATTTTGATGTATGTGATTTTAATTAAATAAGTTTATAAAAATAAAATGTTTGATTTACATTCTGAATTATCTATAAGTACATGATATATTATAATAAAACTGTAACTGATCGTTGTCTGTACAGTGAAGATATATGAGAAAAACTTATTAGGGGCCTTTATCAACAGAATAGAACCCAAAACAATGATTGTTAGAATTTTTGTCTGTATGTCTTTGCGTTAGTGCGCACTAATCTCAGAAATGGCTACGGTGTTGTGGTAAGCTTCACTTCAAACTCAGTGTTTGTTTTACTTCAATATAGTTCATAAATAAAAAAGTTATGTCAATTTAAAGAATCACGTCGAACATTTAACTGTTCAGTTAAAGAATCACGTTGAACATTTGTCATCATTTGTTGAACGTTGACGCTTTTTTGGCTCTTAACATTAATAAAATTAATATCTACGTGTTTCAGTGTTTAAGATAATTCTATCCTTATGGGGGTGAAAAGAGTAATGAAAGTTTGTAAGTGAGTTCGGTAATTTATGGAGTATGATGCGTGAATCTTTATTAACGGGTGTCTATTTGGTAATAATAAAGCACTCATCTATAATAATAAATAAGTAATAATTTTGCTTTTAAGGGGATGAAAAGGGGGATGAAACATTTATGTGAGTTTGGTCATTTTTTAAACGAAATGCATAAACTTAAAAAGCCATCATGCGATTTCAAATATTCTACCTTTACGGGTGAAAAAGGGGATTAATTTGGTATGTAATGATGATGAAGTTTCGAAGTGAAATGCATGATACTATATTTTTAGGCGTCTTAAGAAAATGATGGAAAAGGGGATGAAAGTTTGCATTGAAATCCATAATTTTTGAAGTGAAAAAATATTTATATAAAACATCACTCACTTTCTTTACTGTGTACCTACCTAATGTTTCTTAACAATCAAGATAGGTACGTAAAATATAAGCAGGTAAGGTTGTAAACTTTACTTGCTTATTAGATATAGTAGGTATGGTAAATATACAGACTTCCAATTAACTAAAAAATAACATTTAACTAAAAATAGGTTAAATTTTAATATTCCTTTACTTACCCGAACTCCTGAAGTATAATAATTAATTTTAAACACGTAAATAAAACGTAAACGATAAGTTAACAATCTTTTAAAATAATATTTTTGTTAACAACAAATACGCTTTCTCACTATTGGCGCTTACGCATCAGATGCCGCGCGATCAGAATGGCGTATATAGCAAACACCTCGGGATTGGAGGGGTGCGGGTCTATCTAGGGTGGCGTATTGATTACTCATCACAAAACAATACTCTAATATTATGGTGTAAGTAAGATATTTGCTCTTAAATTAAATGTTTGAAATGTAGTAACTGTTTGATAAACACTCACCACTTCAAAGCATATTGCTGTATCCTTGTCAACGTAAAATTTTGGGGCGGCTGAAATGCTGTATCTCTTTTGAAATCAATGTCCGTCAGGGTAAAATAATGGTGTAACTGTTATTTATGTTGGACGTGTTGTCGTATCTATTTTATTTTCAAAAATAGCGATTTTTCCTCTATTTACAGCAATTTGTCATGTAAGCAGTACCAAAACTAGAAAAAATTCAATGGCGTCTCATTAAATTTTTTCATCGTAGAAAGACGAGACATATACCATTCGACGCGGCTTTTTTTGCTTATCAACAATATAGTAAAAAAAAGTCATTTAGCCCAAATTTTGAGATACGACATTTCCGCTTTCTGCCGTCGATATATAAAAGAAAGTGGTGTTAGTTACACTATTTATAACTCAAGAACGGATGAACCGATTTGGCTGAAAATTGGTGGAGACGTAGCTTAGAATCAGGAGACGGACAAAGGATACTTTTTATCCCGTTCGACCGCGTTTCCGTCATGTCACTATAAAACGTGGTATAACAAAAACGCATCTGACAAAACGCAAATGACAGTGGAATAACAAAACGTAAATTGCAGCTAAACGTAATTTTGTCTTTGGTTAGGTATGGTAAAAATGACAATTATAAAAATGATAGCTAAACGTAATTGATAATATCATCAGTAATATGTTTTCTCTTTTAATCATCATTAACAATGCTGCGAGTAATATTATAAATGCGAAAGTGTGTTTGTTTGTTTGTTTGTCCGTCAATCACGCTGCAACGCTTTGTTGCATTACGGATTGATGTGATTTTTTGGATAGGTATAGTTGAGAATGGAGGGTGACAGGCATCCCGGAAAATCAAAGAGTTCCTGCCTGATTTTAAAAACTAAATCCACGCGAACGAAGTCGCGGGCATCAGCTAGTAACAAATAAATTCAATATGGTGCTGATTTTTTAAAATTTTGGAAACCTAATACAAAACCCTAATTACCTTATACAAAATATTATATACTATGAGTCATTAGAGTTAATATTATTAATAAAATTATTGTTTTATGATAATAAATAAAAAAGTATTAATTTTATTTTTATATAATATTTAAAAAAAAATTAATGACATAATTGTCCCCATTTTATTGGAACTACTTGTACCTGGTATTATTACGCCCGCTCAGTAATCCACGCCGCGCATGCGCGGCACTCATGTCAAGCACACTGGCATATTTTCATTGGCCTGTTTTTAGGGTTCCGTACCCAAAGGGTGCCAACGGGACCCTATTACTAAGCCTCTGCTGTCCGTCCGTCTCACAGTGGGTCGAAACGGCTATATGAGGGACATAGGATTTTTTGTTACAAATTCCATTAAAAAAAATATCTATCGAAAGACCTTGTCATTTTGATGAATAATTGTTATTAAACGTTTTTCTCTAAAACTGATAGTTTGCCCGGAAAAAAATATTTTCAGTTTTTGTTGTATGGAATGAAACAGAAACTACTAAAATTTGGCCAAGTCTTGAGAGGTCTTGCTTTAAAACTACTTTATTCTTATTCTTTAGCTTGTTGGCTATAACTCTATGCTATCAGCTCGCACCCAAACTTGCCCGTTCAAGAGTTATAAGAATCCGAAATTTTTAAAAAAATATGATTTTTATTGATTTTATAATGTCGTGGATTATCAAATATTTGAACAAAATAATGTGCTACATGAAAATTCTATGAATAAATATTGAAATTAACTTTAAAGCACTAGTTCACCAAAGAGAAACTTATAAGTTAAGCACTTAAAAAAGGATATTTCATAGATTAAAACTGTAAATTTTATTAAAATAACGTAAATTCAAACAAAGGATCTACAAAAATAAAACTTTCATAATATAGCTTTCTTTATTTCTTTTTAACAATTCATTTTATTACGTATTTGATGTATATCCTTAGCTAAACTGTCTTTGTTGCTGGAAACTAATTACAAACAGCGAAAAATTAGCTACTCATCAGATAATTATAATATTTCATTCGCTGTTCTATTCATTACGAATTATCTCCTCTGCAAATTATCTTTTCAATTTGCTAATTACTATATTAGTAATGTAATTACATTGAATGACTCCACTTCCCTAATAATATACCTTAATGATAGGGATAGGAAGGAGTAATTCCGACCTACCTATATAAATAGGGGTTTCATTTAAATAAAATCATTCAGAGATACGCATTTTGACTACCAAGACAACTTGCAGTGTACCTACATATTTTTGTGACAAATATGGAAGTTCTAGTGAATAATTTGGATTTGTTCATAGTGTTACGAGAACAGGTTGGATCTTTGGCGGATAGTAAAATCCTTTTTTTTTAATGGAATATTTGCTAAACCATCCTGAAGATACTGATAAGATGAAAACTTGCATAAGTCAGAAAAAAAGAAAAGTTTATATATATATATATATACACCTGAAAAAGCGCTAGGCTCTCTCGATATCGCTTAACTTATCAAAATTAATTAATTAATTAATCTATGGGATTCTGCAATTGAACAAGGTGCAGCATCTATGTATCACACCTACTACAAAATATAGCAAGCATAAAGCAAAAGAAATTGAATTGTTGCCCTGTAAACCAGGACATCACCATAACCGAAGTTTTCTCGGCGTATATTGTGACGATGACATTGAAGCTTTTGGTGCAGATGGTGCCAAAGTTTCTGCATCTTTACTGACATCGTCGGGTTGGAGATTTTCTGTTTGGGAGATAAGGTCTTTAGGCCATATTATGGCAGATTCTAGCCAATCTCCATTTCTCTTCAAAAAATACTAAGAGTTCTATTTGATCTTTCCCATTTACCACAAACATTTGAACAAAACTTCTGACAAAACTTCAGGAGATTTTTACTTGTTTCTTAAGTCCAGTTTACGTTCAGCGTCTCTTTGAGGTATTCAAAAAGACTTACACCATGAACAAATCCAAATTATTCACTAGACCTTCCAGATTTGTCACAAAAATATTTAGGCACACTGCAAGTTGTCTTGGTAGTAAAAATGCGTATCTCTGAATGATTTTATTTAAATGAAATCTCTATTAAATATAGGTCGGAATTACTCCTTCCTATCCCTATCATTAAGGTATATTATTAGGGAAGTGGAGTCATTCAATTTAATTACATAACTAATATAGTAATTAGCAAATAGAAAAGATAATTTGCAGAGGAGATAATTCGTAATGAATAGAACAGCAAATGAAATATTATAAGTATCTGATGACTAGCTGATGCCCGCGACTTCGTCCGTGTGGGTTTAGTTTTTAAAGTATCTCGGGAACTCTTTGATTTTCCAGGATAAAAAGTCACTCTCAGGTCCTCAACTATACCCATGCAAAAAATCACGTCGATCCGTAGCTCTGTTGCGGCGTGATTGAAGGACAACCCAACAAACACACTTTCGCATTTATAATATTAAGTATGATTAGCTAATATTCCACTGTAATTAGTTTCCAACAACAAAGACAGTTTAGTTAAGGAGATACATTAAATACATAGTAAAATGAATTGTTAAAAAGAAATAAAGAAAGCTATATTATGAAAGTTTTATTTTTGTAGATCCTTTGTTTGAATTTACGTTATTTTAATAAAATTTACAGTTTTAATTTATGAAATATCCTTTTTTAAGTGCTTAACTTATAAGTTTCTCTTTGGTGAACTAGTGCTTTAAAGTTAATTTCAATATTTATTCATAGAATTTTCATGTAGCACATTATTTTGGTCAAATATTGATAATCCACGACATTATAAAATCAATAAAAATCATATTTTTTTAAAAATTTCGGATTCTTATAACTCTTGAACGGGCAAGTTTGGGTGCGAGCTGATAGCATAGAGTTATAGCCAACAAGCTAAAGAATAAGAATAAAGTAGTTTTAAAGCAAGACCTCTCAAGACTTGGCCAAATTTTAGCAGTTTCTGTTTCATTCCATACAACAAAAACTGAAAATATTTTTTTCCGGGCAAACTATCAGTTTTAGAGATAAACGTTTAATAACAATTATATTTCGTTGCTTCATCCTCAATATAATTAATTACAAAGGTAGTCACGTTATTCACTCGAGATAACTCCGCGAATTTCACAGATATATACCCTATTTTAAAAATAAATCACCTTGGCAGCACCGTCTTAAGTTTGCTCATTACTTTTTCGCGCGAGATAACGACCGCACGCGCTCAGCGCGCCGCACTTAATAGTTTAACCAGAAGTGCAGAAGATCGAGTGTTATTGTAGGATAGTGTGATTGCAGTATTGTTCATCGGCTGAAATCATCGTCATCATCATCGAAGGAAAAAGGTACGAGTTCTTTTCTGTTTTCAAACGATCTCTTGTTTGCGCTTACGCACCGCTACATAGCCTACTATATTATTGTTTAGGCATGTACATAAAAACGGTACACTTTTCTTATCGAGGTTTACTGCGAGTCTTCATCGATTACGAGGTATCAGAGAAAACGTAAATATTCTGAATTAAATATTACGTTAATTGTTTTTATTATGAAAATTAATAAAAATTAAAACACAACTATAACGATTATTATGGTAACACTATTGTTACAACTTGTCATCAATCACGATTAAATTAAATTAGTACCTACCCCCCAAGTGTCTCGGATTTATCTAGGTTAGGAGACATTTATCATTATTATTTCTACATATCATATTATACATTCGAAAAATGTAATAAAATTCACGAATTCACTCAACTATGCTCGTAAAATTCGCTCAACGGGGCTTTAGTAGCTTGCCCAGCCGTTAACTATATTCGAGTACCTACTTGTAAACAAAAATATAATATTATTTATCTGGAGAGACGGTAGTGTCCCTGCCACGACGAGCCAAGCGAAGCGTAAGGGAACTAACTACCCACCTTTTCTTCGCTTTGTCTGAAAACACTAATTGTTACGAAACACTTAAAATTAAAAGCAATGGTAGATGAACAAGCAGAGCAAGTAGCATGTTATTAGATATTATAGAAGACCATATTATTAAATATTTGGAAGAAATAATGGCCATTTTCCTCGGTTTTAAAGTCTTGCTCGTAACTTAAACAACTGTGCAATGTTCATGTCGACACTACGACGGTAAGAAGTTATATTAATTGAAAGAGAGGCATTCAATACCCTCACTTAAATAAGTTAACTAGAACCAGTTGACATTGGTGAGAACAATGTGAGCTTTTTTTTTTTGCGTCATACGTAAACACCAAAGAAAATCAAGCCGACGCCGAGTCTAGTACAGTTAATCCAGATACTGAATGGTCATTTCCTGACAAAGGGTTCAAAATTACTTTATTAAAGGTCGGTCAACTCGAAATCGACTCATAATTACACTCGGCGCTTGGGAAATCGACGCATGATTCCCCGAAGTATGGGGAAACTATTCATGCCAACCATATGGCTCTTTATATTAAAAAAGGGGATGCGACAAAGACTACTGGTCCTGCGTATCACGGCCGTTAGTAACGGGATGGGCCTACTATTAAAAGAGAGTGAAAACAGGGTGCAGGCCATGAAACACCTAAGCAATGGCTGCAGGATCCTATGTGATTCAAACTTCGGAATCACTCAAAGCAGCATTAAACTCTTAATGCCTCAACTCAACAAGAAGTGCTATAAGATTCGGAAAGAGACAAAACTTTATTTGGATCGGCTTTATCCGAGAAACTAAAAAACAACAAACAGGGATTGACTGCGAACCAATTGCAATAACATGATTAACTGCGAGCTAATCATGAGTCATATACTAAAGCTGTGACTCCACAAACAAATCGGGATTGACTGCGAGTCAATTGCGATAACATAACTAGCTGCGACCTACTTATGGTTCATATCCTAAAGATGTGACTTCCTAGCTGCGAGCTACTCATGAGTCAAATCCTACAGCTGTAACTCCACAAACAAATCGGGATTGACTGCGAGTCAATTGCGATAACATAACTAGCTGCGAGCTACTTATGGTTCATATCATAAAGATGTGACTTCCTAGCTGCGAGCTACTCATGAGTCAAATCCTACAGCTGTGACTCCACAAACAAATCGGGATTGACTGCGAGTCAATTGCGATAACATAACTAGCTGCGAGCTACTTATGGTTCATACCCTAAAGATGTGACTTCTTAGCTGCGAGCTACTCACGAGTCAAATCCTAAAGCTGTAACTCCACAATAGAAAGGGATTAACTGCGAATCAATTGCGATAACATAACTTGCTGTCAGTGGCGCGCAAGCTGTGTCCGCGAGCGCACGGTTTTGTATTCTGTTAGCAGCGTAGGTACTTTATCGAGTGCTTTTTATTTCATACTACCTACTTTTTATTTCTATTATGGTGATTCACTATGGAGCCGACTGTAAGTTTGTGTGATACAAGTAGCAACATGTCTGAGGAGGAAATAGTAACATGTGTGCAAAAAGATGCGGTTGTGCCTCATCAGAGTGAGAGTGAGCAGAAATCAGAAAAAAGAAGTCGGGAGGAAGATTCAGCTGAGGATGAAGAGGGGTTTATTACAGTGCAGCGAGCGTCTAAACGACGTGCTAGAGCTAACTCGAATAACTGTGGAGAAAGTATGGACTTTAGGGTCTGCATTATATCCAAGGAGTTGCTACCGAAACAATTCGGTATGGCTAAGTTGTTGAGATCAGAAAATATTGAGGGTATTAGTAAGATTATGTATAAGAGCCCCTTTAAAGCTATAATTTCTTTTGATACTCATGAAAACAGCAAAAAGTTGATGGAGTGCGGAAAACTAATAAGCTTGGGATGGAGAATCCAGCCTGCCGATGAGATTACCTTATCCTACGGTATCGTTAGACAGGTGGATTTAGAAGAAACAGAGGAAGAAATATTAAAAAATATAAAAGCTGAATTTGAAATAGTGTCGGTGAGAAGACTTAGAAGGATGTCTAATACAGGTGTGTGGGTTAATTCAGAGACGATACGGTTAGCCTTTAAAAGCTCTACTTTACCTGCTTTTGTATTTGGTTTTGGCTGCAGATTTAAAGTGGAAAAGTATACATTTCCTGTCAGTCAGTGTAGCGGTTGTTGGAAATTCGGACATACTATCCGATTTTGCCCTATGAAGAAAATGATTTGCCCTAAATGCGGAGATAATCACGAAAACTGTGAGACACTTAATTTTAAATGTGTGAACTGTAAAGGAAGACATATGGCAATGTTTAAAAAATGTCCAACATATCTCAAAGAAAAAGAAATTAGAGATGTTATGTCTGAGAGGAACTGTACTTATCAAAATGCCTTAAAAATTGTCTCTGGGAGAAAGGAACCTCAGTATCATGACCCTGATATTCTAATATCAGAGGACGAAGGTGAAGATACCCAAAAACAAAGTAAGACACAGACGCAAAATCACAGGTCTTACAGGGACGTTGTAGTTGAAGCTGAGATTCATAAAAATGCGTCCATAGAAAACGATATAGGAGAAAACTGGCATTCGGAGCCTGAGATAGTAAGCAGAGGAGCGAAAGTGGGACAAAACAAACAGAAGACAACAAAAAAGAAAGATCAGTCATACCAGCAACAGTCGGAGTGGTTCGAGCAGCCGTTCGAGGAAAGTTCAGAGCAGAATGGAGAAGAACAGACTAAAAAGAACAAGAAAGGATATGAAAAAAGTTTTGGTAGGCAATTATTAGACATTTTTAGAAACATCACGAACATCTGTAAGTCCACGAATAGTTTAGAAACTAAGCTAGAGTTAATAGGCGTTATGTTAGTAAAAGAAATTTGGCAATTCATAATGAATTTTGTACAAAGTGGAGCTGTTTGTAGGAAAGTACTTTCTTCATTGTTTAATGGCTAATTATACACACGGTCAAAAAGAATTTGTGTTAAATTTGTTGCAGTGGAATGCACAAAGCATTAGAAATAAGCGTAAAGAATTTGAGTTGTTACTGTCGCAGGAAAAAATTCATATTGCATTAGTCTGCGAAACTTGGTTGGATTCAGAGTCTCATTTGAATATTAGTGGATACAATGTATTAAGAAAGGATAGGGAGGATTCATATGGAGGTATTGCTTTTATTATTCATAAATCAATTAAGATTCAGGAATTTCCTTTGAATATTAATAATGTAGGTATAGAAATAAAGTGTATAAAATTATTAAATTGTAATGATATTAAGAATCTCATTTTAGTTTACTGTCCTTCATCGATTAACACATCACTCTCCGATTGGGAAGATATTTTTTCTCTCTTTCCCAATAACTGTTTAATTGCTGGAGATTTTAATGCGCACCACACGAACTGGTCATATAAAACTGACACAAGAGGTAGAAATATTTATGATGCAGCTATGGAGACGGGTTATATATACCTTAATAATGGTGACCACACAAGAATTAAATATGTTAATAATAATGTTCAGAAGACCTCCCCTGATATAACATTTGTATCGAACGATATTGCATTAGGTTTTGAATGGAAAGTTATGAATGAAAGTTTGGGGAGCGATCATCTTTTTATCAAAATGAGGTTTAAGTATAACGGATCAGTAGTCATTTCACAAAAACGCAACTTTAAACTTGCTGATTGGGATTCTTACACAAACTATTTAGAAAGTAATCTTTCTTCGGGTACGATAGACTCTGATATTCAGCTATTGTATAACGACTTTATCAAACAGTTGAATGAGGCAGCTGATAGGTTTATTCCGATGGTAAAAACTTGCGAAAATCCAAAGCAAGGTTTTCATCCTAAGTCATACTGGAACCAAGACTTATCAAAAATAGTAGCTGAACGTAGATTGGCTTTGAGGCAGTTTCGTAAGAACCCGACACCTGATAATTTAGGTATTCTTGAAGAAAAAATTAAAAATGCTAAAATTGCTATAAGAAGAGAAAGTACAGTAGATTGGCAAAGCTATTGTGATAGGGTTAATGAGAAAACATCAATTCCTGATATGTGGCAGCGTTTGCGTTGGATGAAGGGTTTTCGATCTTCGAGGTGTCATGTGTCTCAGGATCAAAAGGTTCAGCTTTTATGTAGTCTTGCCCCTGATTACGTAGCTACAGAAGCACCCGAATATTTTTCTTCAAACATACCTTTAGAAATTCCATTTACCCTGCAAGAGTTGTATAACTGCATAAAGACAAAAGATACAGCACCCGGTGATGATGGAATCACGTATTCCATGATATCCCATTTACCAAATAACGGAAAACTCTACCTACTGGATATGTACAACCGCATAGTAAACACATGCAATATACCGGTACAGTGGCGTGATATTCTTGTGGCTCCAATACCGAAACCAAATTCCAACAATACATCAGATGACAACAGTAAAAAGCTTAGACCTATATCCTTGATATCTTGTATTTGCAAAATTCTACATTCAATGTTGACTAGGCGAATTGAATGGTATGCCGAGAAAAAATAACCTGCTATCTCCATTTACCTCAGGGTTTAGAAGGGGTCGTTCCTGCCAGGATTGTTTAGTAAAATTAGTTACAGATATTCAAATAGGATTTACTGAAAACCATCAAACGGTAGCATGCTTTTTGGACATTGATGGAGCCTACAATAATGTGCTGATTGATAAACTGACTGTTATTTTAGACGAATTTGGCTTTGGTAAACAATTATGTAAATATATATGGAATTATTTAGGTGAAAGACATCTCAAAATTCAGGATACTTTAGATAGACGGACTTATATTACTAGATTGACATATAAAGGCTTAGCTCAAGGTGACCCAATGTCGCCGATACTATTTAATATTGTAACAGCTAAAATATTTAATAGAATAGTAAATGTTTCATTATGTCAATATGCAGATGATTTTGTTTTATTTAGTACAAATAAAGATATACTTGAAAGTGCTAACAAGTTGCAGGGAGCGTTGATTATATTTAATGAATTCTTAAATGAACTTGGATTGGAACTATCTGTTAAAAAATCTAAATGTTGTGTATTTAGCAGAGGTCATAGAAGACAACGTGTAGAATTGAAAGTAAACAATTTTTCTTTAGAGTTGGTAGAAGTTTATAAATATTTAGGTTTATGGTTGGACAAATCATTGCGGTGGGGTAAGCATATCGGTGAGACTGTCATAAAGGTGCAAAGATGTTTTAATTTACTAAATGTTTTGGCTGGATCATCCTGGGGAGTACACCCTAAACATTTACGACAAATTTATCTGGCTTTAATAAGAAGCCGTATAGATTATGGATCCTTCATATATGACAATAGTGCTAATAGTCATCTAGCTAAACTAGATAGGTTACAAAATCAGGCTTTACGAATAATAGGAGGTTTTATAAAGACCACCCCAATTCACGTTATGGAGAGTGAGCTCTGTATTCCACCATTGAAGCAACGAAGGAAGTATTTAGCTTATAAACATTGTTTAAAGTCCTTATCATGGAAAGATAGTGAGATTATTAGACTAATTCAAGTCCTTAATGGTTATTGTAATAGCAATAATTATTGGGCAAATAAAAAAGTGCCTTTATTAGTTTCAGTATACGATGAAGTGAAAGAAGAACCTATTTCTTCTTCAGCAAATCTTGAAATGTTTACATTAAGGACTTGGTTTACAAATATTAAGATTTACGATATTGTTAAGTGTAACTTAGATAGTGTTAAAAAATCCAAAAAATTATATGAGGTTAATAATTTAAAATACGATGTTATTAAGGAACTTAGAGAAAAGTATGCAGGCTGGTTTGTTATTTTTACTGATGGATCAAAAAGCGAAGAGGGACAAGGAGCTAGTTTTTATGTCGCTACTAAAAATGATTGTAATTTGTATGATAACGACTGTTTAAGGATAGATGGAAGGGTTTGTATTATGACGGTTGAACTCATTGCAATTTCAAAGGCACTTTCATATGTTAGAGCAACAGATTACAAAAAAGTTCTAATTTGTACCGATAGCAAAAGTGCACTTCAGCATATAGCTCGATCCGCCTCTGGTATCAGAGGTGTTTCGGTAGCTTATGCAGTACTGGCTATCATAGATGAGTTGACTAATTTGGGTGTGGATTTGAAGTTGCAATGGGTCCCATCACACATTGGCCTGTCAGGTAATGAAGAGGCTGACACTTTGGCAAAATACGGGTGCAAAGAAGGCAAAAAACTTGAAGTTAAGAGTACCTATTTTGAAGCATTGCCAAAGTATAAACATTTAGGCTACAAAGAATGGAAAGAATATTTCGAAAAAAGGTCGTTAGAAAAGGGGATATGGTACAGAACGCTGCAGTGTGAGCCTCCTCATATACCTTGGAGCAGTTATACTAGGTTGAAAAGAAAATATATAGTGTTAGCACATAGGCTTAGGTCAGGGCACATTCCTGGCAAAAAGTTCGGTTTCCTCATGGGAAAAACATCTTCCCCTAACTGTGACGTCTGTGGCGTCACAGATGACGTGACCCACTTGTTGGAGGAATGCGTCCGGTATCAGTCGGGCAGGAATCAGTTAATAGAATTTTTAAATCTGAACAGATTCCAAGTTGGCCTTTTTCACAGTTTGTTTAGTAACCCAATTTCTGACGGAGCTTGGAATCTGTTCAGATTATTCATAAGAAAGGGATTGTATTAGTTTTTTGTTCATTGTGATTAGGGTTACGATTAGGCTGACATACCTCCTTGGTAAAAGCCTAAAAAAAAAAGAGAAAAAAAAAAAAAAAAAAATAACTTGCTGCGAGCTACTCATAAATCACATACTAAAGCTGTGATTCCTTAAACATATCGGTATTGACTGCGAGTCGATTGCGATTACATAACTAGCTGCGAGCTACTCATGAGCTTTATCCTAAAGCTGCTAAAGCTGTCACTCCACAAAAGGAAATTAGTACTAGTAGTATTGTGATAACCTAACTAGCTGCGAGCTAGTTATGAGCCATATCCTTATGACTATTGTGTAGAAAATGTGTAATCGTGAATATATATGTACATAAACTACAAATTATTGTCTGCGAGACAATATACGTTATGTTCTTACCTAACTATATACGGGTACTCGACCAGCCGGCAACCAGGAAAACTGGCGAGCGCCTCTTCGGTACTCGTCATGAACTGGAGGGGGGGGGGGGCGTAACACTGCGGCGCAGGATAACAGCTTACCAACTTAATATGTGCGTTGCTATTAATAATAATTTATTACAAAATATAGGAGCTATTAGTTCCGAGTTCAATTTTCTTGATGCCTTAACCTAATGTTAGGCTGTTCGGCTTATCAGTGACTCCAGGTGTTTTAATCAAGGTCATAAAAGAAGTTATAACCTATTTGAGATACCTAGGCTTTAAGTCCGTTTTGCTTGAATAACAATACTAAATTTAAAAAATCCGTGCCTTGACAACAAGATCCGGACGCCTTAGCTGTCGATGCATTTACGCTTTGTGGGGCTTTTATGTTTTTCTATGATTTTTGTTTCCTCCTTTTTCTTTAATTTTAAAGTGTCTGAGGAAAATCATTGATAACGAGGCAAACGGAATCCTAGTATTTTTCAAATTGGTTATCACAAGCGTGGTAATCTCTCCTACAAAGCTTGGTAGTTTCGGATATTACTTAATGTTAATCCTCATTAATACTTATTGCAATCTCATTTCACCATTCCTTGCACAAGAAACTTACCCTGGGTGTCGCGAGACTCTCCGGACTCTCTCTCTCTCTCCCTTAAAACAAGGCGCCGACCCAGACTCAGCGTCACTAATGTTAACATTATTCTCTGACAGTATTTTAAAACAATATAATACCACACTCAAGCTTCGGTGGCAGTTTTGTAAATTAAATAATAAAAATGTATTTAAACCGTCAAATACCAGTATTAGGTATCTTCTCTTACAGCGTTTGTTACGGAGTTTGAACCCTTATCGAATTGCAATATTATTTATGCTAAGAAACAGCATTGTTTCTGGAGCGAGCGTAAAACGTCTCCTCAAAGGTGTCTATAAGTTAAGATCAACCAAACCCTATTACTCCCGTACTTGGGTCCCTCAACTTTTTTTAAACTATATTAAAAATTGGTTCCCTTATAGTCACTCATCTTTAGAAAAAATCACTAAGAAACTTTTCATTATACTAGCAATTTGCACTGCTCATAAACTACAAACTCTTCCGTCAATTAAATTGGAAAGCAATATTACTTTTGAAATCAGGGTTTAAATTAGAATAACGGTAGGTAAATTACATAGACGAATGATATTTACTACCGTAATTGGACTCGCCTCGCAAGATCCTTCCCCTCTGCCACAATGTATTGGATTCAAATCTTGTGCACTTATAAAAACTGTTTTCGAATCGATTATATTATCATTACATGAATCGTTTTCGCACTCGTAGGTGCTCCGTGAATAATGCTGATCTGAGCGCTTAACATGTGCAGGAATAAGATGAATACCTCAAATTTACAAAAATAGGGAATTACATTCCATTTGGAAGTATTTTTATTGTAATACATGCTTTCTTTCTATTAAAAATATTTAAAGTAATATCATAAATAATAATCGAGAATTTCATCGTTTAGGTGATCTAGTACGTAATATCTCGTTAAAATCGGAGTGATAATCGTAAGTTGAGTTGTGACGTAACCACACTCCCCACGAGACTACTTTTTGTTTCTTTTTTAAACAATTTCAACCTTTGATTGCTACAAATAAGGTTTAAATTTGAACACGCAAGTACAACACGAGACTACTTACTACTATTTTACTCTTGTATAGCAATTTCAACCATCACTACATAGAACTTAGGTTCAGATTCGAAAAATGAATAACAAAAAATAAATTGACAAGCAAAACTGTGTACACGAGACTACTAGTCTAAGATCCGGCTGCAGAATTCACTCTCAAGAGTGCACTCATCAAGGGTTTGCTATAAACCAAATTTTTACGCATATATTTATGATGAAGAGAACATTTACCAGGTTGCCTATCAAAATGTGGTTGCTATTATTTTTAATTAAATTATTGTTGATTGATTTTTCGGAAAAAAATTCATTCACTTATTTTTTAAATAAAATATCGTCCTCTTCACGGCAATATATACTAGTGGTTCGCCCCGAACCGAGACCTCGCGGTAACGGTATCCCATGATTATTCATTCAATCGATACATGATAACCAAAACTGACATTATTATTATGCCCGTTTTCACCAAACATACCTAAATCATCCCCTAAGTAGGAGTCTCTTAACGTAGGTAGCTCCTAAATACAATCCTAAGTCCTAACATCCGTCCCAATATCCTTTTAGGTGTCCCGTACAGGATCGTGATAAATAAGTTGACAGAAAACATCAATCACCTAACTTATAGGTAGCCCGTAAAGGTTAGGGAACGTTAGTGAAAACATTGAATTATTTATCAAACATTGAATTTAACTCGTAGTTCCATGGGAATAGTTACTGACTGCGCCATCTATTAGCATTATTGTGAAGCTATGTTGATGCTATATGAATTACTGACGCCCATTAAAAATTAAATAATCTCGTTTCTTTATAATATTCATATAATTTTAGTATTTGTTGTTCAAGTACAGGATATAAGTGACCTAAAAACATAAAATCAGTTTGAAAATCCATAGCGGATTTTTCTAGAGAGCGTCTTCAAGCGAGCGTATAAAATCGCCACTTTGAAAGCCCCCCATTTCGTCAATTTTAAGGGAAAAATTAAAAAAAAAATATTTTTGTACTCAGTTCAAAATTATCTTTAAAATGATACGTAACAATTTTATGTAACGCGATTTTTTTTTTTTACTTCGCATTCGCTTCTATGAGAGCCCCCCTGATATAAAGATTTTTATAACTTTTTAAGCCATTTTCGGCTGGAGGCCATCGGTTTACATATTATATCTAAATTTGAAGTAATTACGTTCAGTAATTCAAAAGTTATAAGGCTCTGACAGACGGACGGACGGACGGACGGACGGACGGACAAGTGCAAATCGCCCTAGTTAACTCAAAGACCTTCGCTTCGCTCGGTCGATAAAGACGAATAAAAAATAAAGAAAATCACGGATGCCGTTGTGCACTTGGCCGCACCTCTTCGTAGCCAAGTATATACAGGTATGATTTTGACACATTTATACGTTCATAACGTACATTTATTATTTATATTATATCAAATTAAAGCTAATTATTTCTGTTTATTATGATATACGATTGCTTAGTTAAATCTGGCCGCAAATAAGGGTTGCTGGTTGTTAAAGATGGTAAATATTAATTTAATGTAGAGTGAAAGAGAGTTAGCGCGTATACATAACTAGTCAGACGAGGATAGCGATTGCCAGCTGTACGACCGCGATGATTTAAAGTCACATGTCATGTCACAGTCACAGTCACATGAGTCATCGCGCATGCGTCGAATGCTAGTGTTCTCAACTGAACAGCTGCGATATTTTTATTATAACATAAAATACGCAACATAAAAAGAATTAAAGGTTTTGACTCAACGCACATTCCACCGTTCTGGAAATCTTTCAAACAACAATTTTTGTGGACAATCTGTTAATTCGATGTGTTTAAATGCCACTGAGTCGGAATGTATCAGATTTTGCGCGAAAAATAATGGCTGGCTGCTATTAGATAGTTTTCTAAAACCAACATGGTACCTGAGAGACTCAACTCCAACGCAAGTTAAGAGTGTGCTATGTGATTTCATGAACAAATCTTCCGATAATGTCGACGAATCTGATATTTTTAGCGATGAAAGTGATAGCTGCGATGATAGTGTAAATGAGGGCTCCGATGATTTTTTAAATAAGAGTCACGGAAATATAAGATACATTTTTTAAATTTTTAATTTGCTTAAATGTTTAATTATTATGTAACAGAACTATACTAATATAATACTTGAATAAAATCTAATATTTTCTTTTATATAAGTAAACCAACCAAGTTATATAAGTAAAAACCAAGGGGTTTTGTTTTTCATCAATATTGATTTTTGTTGTAGGTAATTTTAAAATTTGTCATTTTGAAAAGGAAGATTTCTTTTGGAGTACCTATTTATTAAGTCGTTTCTACTACTGTTTGCACCGGTAGTAACAGAATGACCACCAAACAACAACAACAACAAACATACGTACGGTAGTACAAATAAAGTACAGTGGTATCTAATTTAATTAAAAATACTAGCGGTCACATTTTGATAGGCAACATCGTAGATGTATATTCTGCAGCCAGATCTCGTACTATACACCCTATCATTTTGCAAAATTAGATTTTATTACATAGTGCACAAGGTTACAAACTTTTAAATTTAGTAAAAGTGATGTGACTGCGGTGCGGATCGATAACGATAAAAAAATTATTACTCATTGAAGAAGCATCGAAATTCATCAGCAAGCAATAAACTAAAGAGGATTATAACTAGCAAAAAGCTGAGCTTTGTGAGGGCTCGCGTAGTTTTTCTAACGGGTAATAATTTTTAACCAACTTCCAAAAAGGAGGTTTTTTTTTTTCTATGTATATCCACCGATTTCTCCGGGATTACTGGACCGATTCGCGTGATTTTTGTTTTAATCGACAGAGGATGATTGCGAAATGGTCCCATAAAAATTTTCACCTTCAACTCCTCAAGCCTGATGCTGCAGGGATATTGCTCACCTAAAATAAAGAGATTTAGGAAATGTCGATTACGAATTATTATTGTAGGTAACAAGTATGGACTACATCATGGAGCTCCAGGTCCTAGCTCCTCAATCATAGGATACTACACTTAAAAGCTTGAAATAAAAATTCTTTTCAAAAACCGACTTCTAACGCCACTACAAAGTATAAAAATAATTTTCGACTTCAACAAACGTGGACAAACTGTCCACGTTTGTTGAAGTCGGGCGGGCCTAAAATACAAACTATGAAACTGACTCGCGAGGCTCGCTCGACTTCTATTAACGAGTCTCTCATATTGTGTAGCGTCGCGCACTGTACATTTTGTACTGTACATTTTGTAAACTTTACATTTTGTGGTACACTTCGCTGAAAAACTATCACGCCTATGGATTTGTGATTTAACATTGTAATTTAATTTCATATCCAAATGTGTTATCTGTCAAAGAAAATATAATTTTATAACCATTAACGTAAAAATTATTACCCGTTAGAAAAACTACGCGAGCTCTCACAAAGCTCAGCTTTTTGCTAGTTATAATATGATGATTATAGTCTCTAACTTACCACAGTAAGTACCAATAGACTTGGCGAAACTGTAAGGGTTCGTAGTTGTTTTACTACGGAACCCTAAAAAAAGACGTGTTACGCTAACCAAGTAAAGAGTTAGATGATTAAAATTTTGTTTGAGTGCGTTTTGCTGCTTAGGAAATTTTCTGTTTTTTCTTAGGAAAACTATCGATATAAAATATCGATATGGTAGCATCGCAATTAATTTGTCTGTCTTACACTGTATTTAACCTATATGTGTGCGTAAATGTAATAGTGTTGGAGATTTTGTCTTTTGTGTGCCATAATGACACAAATGGAATTGATAAAGTGTGCAGTTCTGTGTATGTAGTGTTTCCTCCCCCCCGCACCAAAAGTGGCAGACTTTTTTGTTCGTAGCATAGGCGCGTTACTGGTCCCGTGGTTCATTTGTCAAAGGTAAATTATTAAAAAAAAAAAAAAAAACACGCTGCGGGCAGATACCACGCCTATTCTCTTTCTCTCTTCCTACCTTACTTTCAAGAAAATCTGAGCATCTGCCCTGCTACACCCCTCCACACACTATATTTCCAGAACTAAAAATATAAGATCTGAGGGGACAAATAACCTGCTATTTACGTACAAGAAGCCTTACAAAAAGGCCGCACCTCAATCGATCAGCAGGTGGATCAAGTTAACGCTATCAGGGAGCAGCGTTGACACAAGCACACAGCACCTCACGCTCAGGCGAGCGTTGAGACAATTAGAAAAACGGCAGGCTCGACTAACACATCGAACTCATTCTTTCGCTGCTTAAATTTTAGATCCATGGCGGATGAGGGAGATTATGCCAGACCCTGCCAAGACAGGTCTTAATAATAATTGCGTTAACACATCTAATAGTGAATCAATTTATGAATTATACCTAATCATAAAAATAAATATATTCTAATTTATAGTATTAAATAATATTATAATAATAATATCATAAATAAATATTAATATTGTTAAAGTGTACGCAAGCAAGAGGGTGATTAAAAATACACCATTTACAAAATCTGTATTGCGTACATGTTTATCAAAACTTTTTACTCTAAACAACTACCTTTGTAATTAATTATATTGAGGATGAAGCAAAGAAATATAATAAGTGATCAAACGAACTTACCTGAAGTGAAGTTCGATCATTATTATATGAGTTGCTTCATCCGAAGATATAATTACCCACCCTCCCTGACTGCCCAAATAAAAAAGTTTTGAACCGTATACATCTCTAAAAAGAATGAGCAAACTTAAGACGGTGCTGCCAAGGTGATTTATTTTTAAAATAGGGTATATATCTGTGAAATTCGCGGAGTTATCTCGAGTGAATAACGTGACTACCTTTGTAATTAATTATATCTTCGGATGAAGCAACTCATATAATAATGATCGAACTTCACTTCAGGTAAGTTCGTTTGATCACTTATTATTCATCAGAATGACAAGGTCTTTCGATAGGTATTTTTTTAAATGGAATTTGTAACAAAAAATCCTATGTCCCTCATATATCCGTTTCGACCCACTGTGCGCGTCTGTCAGCGGAATGTATTTCGTAAACCGTAATAGATAGACAGTTGAAATTTTCACATATTTTGTATTTCTATTGCCGCTATAACAACAAATAATAAAAATTAAATTAAATTAAAAAAAATAAATTAAAATATTTCCATCATGGAAATATTTTAATTTAATTTTTTTAACGGAACCCTAAAAGAGCGAGGCCCGACTCGCACTTGGCCGATTCTTTTCGTTCTTTAGTAGCGCGACACACCTTCTAGACTAAGTATTCACATAGAGTACCATATTTACTTTCATAATATGCATTTAGTTATATAAACCTGTTATCTTGACATTACAAGCAGAAACTTCAATTTTATTTTATTATGGTAAATAAAAAAAAACAAACAAAGACATAATCTGAAGTCAGAATTCGAACCCTGAACAATTGGATTCACTCCGTCACCCTCGCCACCACACTAGACACTCTACGGAGAAGTCTGTGAAATAATCGAAGGCATCACGCAAATCATATTTCCGTCGAACTTTTTAACAAACCAATTTTATATCATGTTGCTTAGTCGTTTAGTCAATGACCAATAGATGGCGTTGCTCTTCAACGTAAAGTTTTACGATAAAAGCTTCGTATTTTATTTTTTGGTCGCCGAGTAGTTACAACCTGCTATTTTCAAGCGCCATCAAGGCATTTTTAATTTTTTCCTAACCGAAAAAAAATACATATTATCCTGGCGGATCCGGACACACGTCCAACGCTGGCAATAGCCATCAGTTAACTGGTTAAAAATGGGCGGGTTGTACGATAGTGATGGGACTATATACTTTGCAGTGCTAGGAAAGAGATGGAAGTTATAGATTCAGGGGGCGGGAATTGAAAAAATCTTTAATAAGTGTTAAATTGATTAAAAAAAATTATGAATGCTAATTATCAAAGAATAGTTCAAACCGCTTTTAGTAAATATTTATATCAACACAAATAAAAAAAATAGCAGGAAAAAAACCTACCGTTTCCGATTAAAACGAAAAAAAAGGAGATTATTGGAGCAAAGTTTGGGAAAACTTTCTATCGAGAATTTTTTTTCCAATCGTGTTTCTACCTCAAAGTAAATTTAGATAAGAGACCCAGATTACATATTACTTTGAAATTATTCAAATTGAACTTATAGTTTTCCTCACAAAGCTCACCAAAAATCGCCTGTCGCATGCTTTTACCACCTTAAAATAAACGGAGTGACTAGTTGTACAATAATTATAAATTGTTCGTACAGTACCCGTATTAATAGATTCAGCCTAAAATAAATGAGTGACCCCAGGCTCGCGTTGATATTTTATCTGATGATATCGATCGTTTATCGTCATTATTAGATAAGACAATTTTGTTGACACTCCGTGTAAATACTTCGTGCTTTATTGATTTAAACATTATATTCTTTCTACGAATAATTCCACCATTGAATAATATGTTTTCATAATCTGTGATGTTTAACTCCTTCACTACACTTGATTTTACACCTTTCGCTTTTTTAATTATATTATCAGGAGTTTTTATAGAATATAATTTCGATCTCAAGCCCACAAAATCGGAGATATATCTCCCTCCTAATTCATCTTTAAACAAACCGGGTACTTTTTTGTTAATTATTGGTATTCTAAAATCATTTTGGTTGTCATAGTTACTGGTGTCAAAGTATTGCAAAAAATGAAAATTTAAATCATAATAAAAATCATCAGTATATATTTTATATATAAAAGAATCGGTATCTGTATAACATAGCTGCACTCTATTTTCATAAAAAGGCTTGATAATATTATAATGAAAGTCATACATGTGTGACTTAGAAAGTTCTAAAACGCTAAAGCCAATATAAATAGGTTTATCTAAAATTATTTCGTCTGGTTTCATTTGGATAGCAACTAAATTTTCAGATAAAATAGTTGCACTATGGAAATAAGGGCTAGCTACAAGTCTCTCGGCGGATATTGATTTCTTGGTTCGATTAAGTTACGTATCTGACCATTGATTAACTAAATGAACAGTTACTCTAGTTTCAGTGTTTTCTAATGTTTTACCGAAAACACTGTTGTTCAACAACTTGAAAAAGTCTTGTTCGAAAGAACTTTTTGCCTGTTGTCTTAATTGAGTGTTTAATTCTATATACTGTTTTAAATACGAACTCTGTCTAAAAGTAATAACTCTGTGAATTTTACGTAGTTCCAACCCTTGCTCTAAACACTTTTTTTAAATGAACATAATGTATTACATATTTATACTTATTATACAAATTTGCAATTAATTTTATTGCTTTACCTCCTGGGGGAATAAATTTTTCGGGACAAAATGGTAAATCATTATGATGGTCATGTAAATGCTCGGGATACAGAAGATCAACTTCTAATATGTATCCCCAGTCGGCATCATCCTCAACATTTTCGATATGTAAATTAGGTATTTCATTTTCAGTAAGAAATCTGAAACTAGAATAAGGTAAATACTGACACATGCTAAAGCCATAAAGATTATTACAATCCAAATATACTATGAAACAGTTAGGCTCTGATGAATTATATTCTTGCATATACTTATGATTAGCTTTTGCGTACCGTCGGGAACACATACACAATCCCCCACGTATACCACTTTGAATCATTCTGACGATAGCCAAGTCTGACACGAGTTCTAACGTGATCCCTGTTTTTAGCAACATTGCATCAAATGATAAACTAGGGGCAGTTATGTAAAATGCTGGATCCAGTTTATAGTATTTTTTACATGTTTTTCGAAAATTTTGGAATATATCTGACAACAAGAGTACGTCCGTTTTTAAGTATAGGTCTGTATATTCTCCTAAATCATTTATTTTGAATTCGCTCCAAACTGTCTGAGCGTGATTATAATCTTGTTCACTAATGTCTTCGTTGGTTAAGGAATTATGAAAATGATACTTTGACGGTAACGATTTCTGTTCATAACATTTCCAATCTGTCATATAATCATAAGGGTATACCCCTTTTCGCGTCAACAAATTAAACTGTTTTTTGTCAGGAAAATGAGTTCGAAGATTAACATAATCTTCTACCTGTAGTGTTTTAGCAAGTTTATCTAAACTAGTGCCTAAAAAGTTGAAGGAGTCTAAAAACCTTAATTGTATATAATCATCACCAATTTGTATAAACTTTGTGAATGCGATATATTTTTCCTTGGTCTTGGGTATTATTTTAATTTGTCCCGGAATTTCACCTAACTTTTTTATAAATAAGTGACAATCGTATCCCGATAAATTATGAAAAAATACGGGAACAAATTTTGGTACTCTATATTGTAGATTACAATGCCGATGTGCTGCACCTCGGTATCGACCTGTTATATGACAGTGATCCCTAACCTTATCATTCCACAGTAAATGATCACATATGTGACACTTAACAGTTTCACTAAAATCAAGAGCATCTTTGTCGGTGAATTTCAGGGGTTCGTTTTTGGATATAATTCTATAAATGTCTCTAGCATCTTCAATTAAAAAATTTACAAATTTTGAAACACAATCTACACCGCGATAATTTCTATACCTATCGACAGTAGCGTTTAATGATGACACAACATTATACCCGAACGCAGCCGGCACGTGCCGTTGTAAGTATGTCGTGTTAGCGGTATCAAATTCATCGTTGGATATTGGTTCGAGTAATGTTTCGAAATCGGCATATATGACAAATGGAATGTTTTGTTTCCGATTATAATTTGTAAATTTTAAAAATGATCCTTTTTCTGGTAAGACCGTGACAACTCCTCCGCACGCATGTGTTTCACATTCACTGGACGTTGGAAAAAACAATAAGCATGTTTCGCAAAAATGTAGTTTACCGTGATGCTTAGTCATCTGATTTCTAACTAGACGAGGTAAATCTTTGATAAGACAATAGTGAGAATTAGTATTATTTTGTAAAAACAGTAAATGTATGCTCTTAGATTTATTGTTGTTTGAAGTATACAAAGGTCCTATGATTGTCCTATCATCTTTCAATCCATACACAAATATATTTAGAGACGGATTATTTTTCTCAAAAACAGCTATGTCTGAAAATGTGATTGGGAATGTTAAATTATCAACATTTAAAACATCCTTGAAGTGAGGATAAGATGAAATCCTATTAGGATGGTGGGTTGCGGGGTACAAGGCAGCTACAACAGCCCATAAGAAGCAATACTCGTCATTGTTTTGAATATTCAAACAAGCTTTTTTATTCCTGATAAATTCAGGTAATATTATATGTTTAGATCCGCCGAGAGGTTGATATTTACTTATGTTTATTTCTAAATGTGAATTGCACAGATACGTCCAACCACTATCTCTCTCTTGAAATTCGTCAATTTTCTTTAACAGTGACACAACTGATGATTTATATATTGAATCAAAATCGTAATTAAAGTGAACAATATAATTTTTTGTACTAAATGATTTCAGTTCTTGTTGATCATTTTTAAACAAAAGAAAAAAGGAAAAAAGTTCAAAATTAATTTTCACAGATGTATGTTTCTGTAATGATCGATCTATTAGATTTTTAATTTGTTTACGATTATCATTGAGAAACATTTCAGGGATATAATTTTTTTGATCATTAGTTGCAATGATCTTATAACTTGCAATGCGATGTTTAAACGAAGAATTAATAATAGCAATATTATCACAAAAAGGAATGGCGCTATTGTTTTTATGAACATTACTACGTAAATGACCAGACCATCGACGATTATCTACAAATACTTTGCAAACCGAACAGTGAGGCATTATTAATGGACTTTATCAGAAAATAGACTGAATTAAAAGTTAGCAGCGCCACAGAATATATAATAGTACTACGGTGAGCGCAATGACTGAGCGATCGGCTTCTGTGCTAAGTGATGCAGGTTCGATTTTCTCACAGCACAAATATTTTTTATGATTTACATTTAGTTGTAATGTGTAGGTAAAATTATGTTCTATCACGATATTATAGAAATCGTAGTGTAGGAAAAAGATTACATTAAATACTTACAACTAATATTCTTGATCTTATTAATACATTGGAGTAACTTCAATAAGAAGATTGTAGAATTATCCAGTTGTTCAAATACAATTATTTTTCACAGGACTGAATATACCAAATATTTCTGAAAAAATAAAATAAAATAAATGAGTAAAAAGATTATCGGTGACAAAACAACAAAGTTAATAGGTAATTAGATTTAAAAATTACCAGCAAAGTATCTAATCGATACAAATAATAATAATATTAATTATTATTATACATTTCCAATATGTATAGTAGTATATAATATATTTTTCTTGAACAGGCACCTCAGCTGACCCTCAGTTCGTAATAAGTAATCGCCTGAAATTAAAAATCACACTTATTATAATAATTCTGGTAATGACATCAATTATAAAACATCTAAAATAAAGTGCATTATTTCTAAATAAAATATTATTTTAACATAATTACTATTACCTTACAATAATTCTGATAGCAATTTTGCAATTAGGTACTATAAAATATATAATTGTTATTCAGTTAGCGGTCAAGTTTTATTTAAAACGAAATAGAATAGTTAATACATAGTTTTAACAAATTGAAGACACATTTTACGTGCAAGTAATGCAATACCTAAAGTGTGCATTGTCAAAAACAAAAGTATCATGTTAATATTCGTTGCATCCGGTCGCAGTTTACCTAAATGTATTTTGTAAGAATGCAATTTCGTACAGGGCTGTGATCTAAATGTAAAAATCATGTAGATATTATTTTTAAACGCTACATAGAAATTTTGTAAAGGGTAAATTGATATAGCTAATTAATAAGAAGCAAATAATATATAAGAATACGAAATAAATAATTCCAAGGTTTACTTACCTTAAAAATAATTTTAGTTTGTTCTTGATTTATTTACTTATATGTGCTAGTGGTCTATAAATTTATTTACTAAATTGTTTAAGTAGGTATCATTCTTAATATTTTTTCGATAAGTAATTACACTATATAAAAGGTCCTTTTAATTATTATAGATCACAAATATTTTTATCTTCGTATTTTTATTTACACAGTTTTAAGTTGTATCGTTTTAAATATATCCTGTCGGTCAACCCTAATAAAAACGTTAATTAGATTAATTTTAATAGTTGCTTGGTATTTGATAATAAAAGTATCATATTTACAACAAAATATTTCTGATTACTACACTTCGTATTTAAAACTGCTATTTAGCAATAGTCATCTTTATTTTAACGCAGCGAATTAGGTTAGGGATAACACTTCCACACATTTACTGCAAAAAATGGATTCAATTCTTACATATTATGTAGTACTAGCTTTCCCCACGCGTTTTCACCCGCGTCCTGAGGAAACTACTTTGTATGCCCGCACAATTTATAGCCTATGTGTTATTAATGTATAGGTAAGTTATATTACTGCAAAGTTTCATCCAAATCTCTTCAGTTGTTTTTGCGTGAAAGAGTAACAAATATACATGCATAATAGCATGCATCCTCACAAACTTTCGCATTTATATTATTTTAAGTAGGAAGGAAAAGATGTATAACACTTATATTGACAGCCCTGAGTGCTTTCGCAGCGTTAGCAAATAGTGATTAATAATATAATTGTTAGTTTTCATTTTTACATGTACTTATAATCCGTACAAATAAGAAAGGTCTCATTTTTTGTTGTTTTTATTAAATATACACTAACATTCAATTTAATATTTTTACATGACTAATCTGTCTTATATGCTTGCGTTTTCGGAGTTCAATTCATCGAATTCGAGCCTGATTCCTCGATACTACAGTGCGAGCAGTCTGCAGTTCAGTGTTTAAAACAACTATCATATTGTTTTAATTATACTTCAAGTTGCCATCATTTAAAATGTAAGTCTTTATATTTTTTATTATTTCCTTTGTTTAATTTAATTCAACAAATATTATACAGATCACATGTAGCCAAATATCTACTTGTAATATTTATTAACTTACTGATAATTAGCATCGATTAAATAAGTACGAGTTCAAGTACACATATTAGGTATTAGTTAATTCCCAATAATTAACCCAAATATTTTGTTTTCTTTCAGCATAATTATTTCAAGTGATATTAATTTAAATTAATCTGATTATTTTTTAATATTTTACAGGTCGGACTCAGAGTGTGATCAACGCAGCAACTCTACAGATGTTGAACGCAGTGCCGAGTTCTTGGGAAAGCGTTCTACGCCTGCAAGCAAGCGTAAATCTACTTCCGTTAAGAAATCGCCTGCTAGTATAAGGTAATCATACTTAATTTATATCAATCAATTATATTATATTTTTATCAACTTTTGTACTTTTGTCTGATATATTTATATACAGCGTCGGTTAGTAGTTGGTTAATTTATTCCATATCATTTTCGTATCACTGTTTGGATATGTAAATCACAGTAACACTATATTTTTTAACTTAGTAAATAATAAGTTGTTTTGTACTAAATAATATTTTTGAATCGATACTGTCACTTACGAGTAAAAACAACTTATTAACATGACAATCACTTTACAGTTTTTATACTTATTAGCCTACTGACTACTAAGGCACTACTGACACTATTAATTGTGTTATTTTTGAAATGATTTTGAAACATTCTTATACGGGTTATTTATGTTTGTTTCAGAAAAAAGGTGAAGTCTGTGAACGTGTTTAATCTAAGTCGTGGCGATGGCGAACCCAAAAATACTTCTTCGTCTGTACTGTCCTCGTACTTCGTTAATAAAGTTGCGAACGGCAACGAACGTCGAGTGATCAACACGGTGGGAGACTACCTTATCGATTTGAAAGTATATCAAACCAACGATGCACGCAATACGGATTCTCAAGAACTTTGGAAGAAAGCGCTGGTTCGGATAAAATTCCAAACGGAAGACGATACACCTCAATGGCGCAAGCTTCAATCTCTGGTTCACTCCATAGATGCACTGTGTGAGGACCACCCTACATTTATTTCAAATTAAAACTGTAGTTAACTTTATAACTATCATTAAATATATATATTTTTTATAATATATGATGTTTCCTTTCTCAGCTGAACCTGTGTTAGTCACAACGACAAACAGTTCGCATGAAGCTGGCTGTAGTCGTTTTGCATTTCAAATGTTAGTCACAACGACGAACAGTTCGCATGAAGCTGGCTGTAGTCGTTTTGCATTTCAAATGTTAGTCACAACGACGAACAGTTCGCATGAAGCTGGCTGTAGTCGTTTTGCATTTCAAATGTTAGTCACAACGACGAACAGTTCGCATGAAGCTGGCTGTAATCGTTTTGCATTTCAAATGTTAGTCACAACGACGAACAGTTCGCATGAAGCTGGCTGTAGTCGTTTTGCATTTCAAATGTTAGTCACAACGACGAACAGTTCGCATGAAGCTGGCTGTAGTCGTTTTGCATTTCAAATGTTAGTCACAACGACGAACAGTTCGCATGAAGCTGGCTGTAGTCGTTTTGCATTTCAAATGTTAGTCACAACGACGAACAGTTCGCATGAAGCTGGCTGTAGTCGTTTTGCATTTCAAATGTTAGTCACAACGACGATCAGTTCGCATGAAGCTGGCTGTAGTCGTTTTGCATTTCAAATGTTAGTCACAACGACGAACAGTTCGCATGAAGCTGGCTGTAGTCGTTTTGCATTTCAAATGTTAGTCACAACGACGAACAGTTCGCATGAAGCTGACTGCAGTCGTTTTGCATTTCAAATACCTTGAATGATGTTAGTCACAACGACAAACAGTTTGCATGAACGTTTTGCATTCAAATACAATAAATGATGTACCATAGTAAACTGAACAGGTTAGTCGATTCTTGATTATTGAGCGTCTTGAATCACTGTGTCAGTCAAGTCGATTGTGTATTATTGGGCATTCTGAGGCACTGACCGGTAGCGAAGGCGACCTCGCCTTCGCTGCCGGTGAGAGTGGCTCAGAATGCCCAATAATATACTACTGATAATTATACCGAATGGGGTATCATATGAAAGGCCTTTACTTGTGCATTCTAAAACAGTTTTTTATTTATTTCTATATATAATAGTTTTTGAGTAATCGGCCAAAATGTCGAAAAAAATACCGCCCCCCCCCCTTATCTCCGAAGTAAACCAAATAAATAAAATATCTGAAATAATTATGGTCAATAGAAGTTTATGTATATTTTACAGGAAAAATAAAACCAACGCTCTAACTAGCATAGTTTTTTTTATATTAACAATAAACCTCTACAAACAAAGTTAACGATAAATAAGCAAATTAAAATAATATTATCGTTTTACTTTTACTTTTGGAGTACGGAACCCTCGGTGCGCGAGTTCGACTCGCACTTGACCGGCTTTTTTTTTAAATACATAGACTAGCGCTTGGTTGCAATCTCACCTAATGGTAAGTGAAGATGCAGCATAAGATGGAGCGCCCTTGCCTAGAAGATGCCTATTCACTCTATATTAAATGTTACCCAAATTATAGTTAGTTGGAAAAACGGAAACCGGGAGGGCGTTCCAAATTTGCGTATTAGGAACGAGGAAGCAAAGCGCTTGGTGCGGGATCGTGGAATTTCAACCACTTAGCGGTTCGATGGTAGAAGAGTGGAGGAACTAGTTCAAATAGTTCTTCAGCATACTCTCCGAAATATAATATTGTCGAAAAAATCATTATCTCAATCCCTTGCTAGTGTACAATTGCTCCTCTCAGAATGAGATGATTATTCTAATTTCTGAGGCAGGTGAAAATGCTCAGTCTTAAAGCAACGACGCAATGTTGCATGTCTATCGGTCTTCTATCGGATATGCTTTGGAGAATGCGTTCAGGAACTATACAACCTTGTGCCCCCTTCGGAAAAATTCAATATTCAAAATTGGCCAACCTGTGGCTCTTATGACACGTCATGACTCTACCACCGGTTCGGAAAGCGGATTCTGCTGAGAAGAGCCGACAAAAAACTCAGCAGTTGCTCTTTTCAAATAATCATTTTACAATATTATTATGCACCTATTGCATTGTAAAAAGCTTTTTATACTATCTTGTGGGCAGCCGGATGCCAAGCCGATTTAACCCATGCAACTTTGTTAGAATAGAATAAAATATAATATTTGCACAATGAGTGGAAGTTCCAAAAAAAGCGAATCCATTAATTTCCTTTGGGGCATTATCGCTTTTGTAACCTCTGAATCAACGCATAACGATCACTGCACTATGTCGCTTATATCCCAAAGTTATGGCCCTGCAGTCAAACTTTTACTATCCTCTCTTTGACTTTGGTAAATATATCAAAATAGAATATTAATCAAGACCCAGAAATTATTAATTTGAAATTGATCGGGACACCGATATTAAATTACAAAGCCTTTTGAACATCAATTCGCTAAACGGAAAATATAATTTAATTATTATTCATGTTTAAAATAATAAGTGGTAAAGATAATTTGATTATTTCGTTAGTAAAATAACGCAGAGTTGTTAAATCTATACTATCAGCAAATCTATCAATGCGCAATGTACCAGGCCTGTTTGCAGAGACACCGGGTTACGTTTAACCCAGGAATAAATTTGTAATTTTGACAGAAGTTTTATACGAGTTCTGTCAAAGCAGCAGCTAACTTTGTGTTAAAAAGATAACCCGAAGTAGATACTTTAGCAGGCCCGCTTTTGCAGATGCAAGCGGGCCTGTTATTTTTTAAAACAGATCAACGGCTGAACTGATTTTGATTGGAGAAGACGTAGTTGACATTCTGAAAATAGACATAGGATACTTTAAGCCCCGGAAAGTAAACGATTGTCCTTATTTTTTTAAATTCGTGGGCATCAGTTACAATCATCATCATCATCATCGTCATCATCAGCAACCCATCAACGGCTCACTACTGAGCGCAGGTTTCCTCTTAGAGAAGGGCATAGTCCCCTGCGCTAGGACATAATATGCGAATTGGGTATTTGACGGTTGCCAAAATGTTGATAATATTTATTTATAATCGAAAATGTAACATGTAAGAATAACATATGTATTTTGGAAAAACAGAAAATAAATCGGTCAAAAAACAAATAAGTCATAAGCTGTTTTACTACAACTGTATCTGACTTTTTCTAAAATGAAATTTTCTATGAAAAGTGTATGGAGCTTTTGAGTTTTGACGTCACACCTCAACGGCGCTCTCTTTGTCTTACAAGTAACTTTAAAGCTCTATATTTCCAGTTGGGATATTTAAAAAAGAAAAATGGCATTGTGTTATAATATTATTTAAAATTTTTGTGTGATTTTAAATAAATAAAAAAATGACAGTCAAATAGATACCCAATTGGTAGACTTCATAGGTGTTTGAAAATCAAAAAATCAAATCAAAAAAATCAAAATTATTTATTTCACCTGTGGCTCTTATGACAAGTCATGATTCTACCTCCGGTTCGGAAAGCGGATTCTGCTGAGAAGAGCCGGCAAGAAACTCAGCAGTTGCTCTTTTCAAAATAATCATTTTACAATATTATTATGAAGCTATTACATTGTAATAAGTTTTTTATACTATCTTGTGGGCAGCTGGATGCCAAGCCGATTTAACCTTTGCAATTTTGTTAGAATAAAATATATTTAATATTTCCACAATGAGGGGAAGTTCCAAAAAAAAAAGTGCTACAATTCAATTCATGTTAAGACGGGCAGACACAATAAAAATAAGAGGACATGATTTCCTCACGATGTTTTCCTTTACCGTTACCATACCCCGCACATCGTGTTGAACACTCAGCACAATGTGTTGCACTTGATGCACAGGACACAAAATTCAGTATCAGCAGACAGCCCCTTGTAAGTTTAAGTTTGTTTGTTGATTGGTGGATCTCACTCTCTCTCATTGGTGGTTCTGAGCATTCAGAAAAATTGGTGCGGGGTACATCTGTTCCTAAAAAGATCATTTAAAAAGGCGGATGGGTAAGAATGAACCCAGACACTAAGTTAATTGTATTATTATTGAACTATGTTGGTCTTTGTTGCCCAGCATAGTTTAATAAATCCTAAGGCAGCATCTCTGAATTCACTTGGAACAAGTGTAAATTAAAAATTTTATTTTTAAATGCAAGCTTTTAGTAGCTACATCATTAGACTCTGGATATCATCTAGGATCAGAGTACTTGTTATGACGAATCAAACGAGCCCAAACTCGATGGGGTTACGTCGTTTTATTACAGAGTTCCGATAGCCATCCTCCGTCTCCATCATCAGATCAGCTCCATGTCATAATAACATTGCATTGTCATCCGATTTACACATAAATGCAAAATTTCAGGTCGATCAGAAACCGTGAAGTGGGTCTAATTCATCTTGCAAGATTTGACCCAAACAAACAAACTGGTCAAGCTAAATAAAAGCTTGTAAAAATAGATATTCGACCCTTAGATTAATAGTAAATAGTCATTAATTAATTAATTGTTAGGAAACCCCAGTTCTTCTGACGAACATATCTTTCTCCAAGTGAATTCAGACACGCTGTTAGCATTAATTTAACTACCTACTCCATTAGGGCAACAAAATCCGACATATTTCATAATACTACAGTAATTTTTTTTGCGTTCGGGGCCCAAACCAGATTACCCATTATCCTTTCCTGGAAGTCTAGATGAATAAGTACCTAATCAGTCTACTGGAACCGGACGAGCTAGTTTGAATCCAAAGCGAACTAGGCCGTGGACACGCCGTTTCTGAGAAAAACTATTTCAAACAAGTTGAGGCACCTTTATTGACCATTCTCCTCTTCTGCCGTCCAATTTCTATAGACCGTAGAGTGACAATTGTTCTTTGAGTTATGTACTTATTATACCTACTACGCGAAAGGTTATTCTATCGATCTGCCTAAGCATTTTTTAACCGACTTAAAAAAAGAGGTTATCAAATCGACGCGTATATTTTTGTATACTCCATAACTCCGTCAATTCTGAACCGATTTCAATATTTGGTTTTAATTTGAATAGTCATAATAAGATTGATCCCATTTAAATTTGGTGGGCCGCCCGACTCAACATACCTGTATATCAATTAGAATAAATAGAATACAATAGAATAAAAATATTTTTTATTCAAATAAACTTTTTTACAAGTGCTTTTGAATCGTCGCTGACTCTACCACTGGTTCGGAATGCCCTTCCTGCCGAGAAGAACCAGCAAGAAACTCGGCGGTTGCTCTACAATAGATACTATGCTATGTATCCAGTGTTTCCACAATGAGGGGAAGTTCCAAAAATGCATACTACTTACACTTACTTACGTATTCAATACATATTAAGATGGGTAGACAGAAAGAAGGCCCCTTCCCCGCCGGCGACACCCGTTCACGAGCATGACGCATGACCCAGCCGCTGCTTCGCTATAAATATCAATTTATTTATAGTTTCGATTCGATATTCAGAAAAAGCAACATTACCCACTCCTAATTTCAAACTTTATTTTTAGGGTTCCGTACCACAAAAGGTAAAAAAGGAACCTTTATAAGATCACTCTCTTGTCAGTCTGTCCGTCTGTCCGTGTGTAACCACCGATTTTCTCAGGAACGGGTGGACCTAGTAAGTTGAAATTTATACCAGATACTGAGGTCTACAATCCCTATTAGGTGTATAAAAATCAAGGGCCTGAGTTAAAACACTAAAAAGATATGGGCAAGTTAAAATTTTTGCGAAAACTTGTAAGTACTAAAATTTCACCTTAATTTTAAACTATTTTTATTTTTCGGAATTATCCCTTTACTTGTGCTGTAAGACTTTGCTTTTAACCAAAATTGACAATTCTAGGTCAACTGGAAGTACCCTATAGGTTTTGGGTCGAAAACCTATAATATGGTAGTTCCCGTTGTCCTAGAATCACGAAATTTGGCAAAAAGCAAGGTCTTACAGCACAAATAAAGGAAAAATACCCAAAAAATAAAAAAGTTAAAAATTATATATAATAATAATAATATAATGGCGGTATAATGGGTAGATACGGAACCCTTGGCGCACGATTTCGACTCGCACTTGACCGGTTTTTTAATAATTCTTTTTACAGTTCTAAAGTATACAAGATCGAGGTTAATTTTGAGGCGTCTTATAGAAATTGTAGGTACAGAGTATTGTACTTAGTAACCTCAGTATAGAGGTTCCCTGATAGATTGTCCACATTTACTGATACGTTTTCATCTCGAAGCGATTGCACTGGAAAGCGACCGTAAACTTAAGAGTGGGTGTGCGCTCGTTAACAGTAAACAGATTTGATTTTTACAGTAGTAGATCAAGTTTCAGTTATCCGAAAAAAAACACGCAAGAATTACATCATACTGCCAAGGGACGTGCTTGGGCAAAAACATAAAATGATGAAATTTGTTCGATAATAAAAAATCGCGAAGTTAGGTCTAATTTTTAACCAATATTCATTTATTTTCAATGTGTTGCATATTACAGAGCCACAACTTTTACATTAAATTCCGATTGATATTATCAAGAGAGTAGCCTAGTGAATTGAAAAGAAAATGAATATTTTACGAGTTACAAAGTATTTGGCGCTTACTACACTGATATTCCGCGCAAAACGCTTTCTTTTGTCGCGCCTCACATGAGGTTGTGGCTATGTTTTATCTCATCGCGAAATCTGATTTTTTTTTGGGGTTACACGCGCTCTTAAATGCTCAACAAATCACAGAAAACTTCTCTAAAAGCATCGTAGCAAAGATACTTTTACTCAGCAGCAAAGCGCTTTAAGCGTTCTAAAACTTTGATCCTTACAAGCTTTTATTTAACTTGCAATGTATGCATGCAGGTATGTACATACAAGTATATACGTTTGTTTAGGTCAAATCTTGCAAGATGAGTTAGAACCACTTCCTGAATTTCGATTGAGCTGAAATTTTGTATGTGTAATATGTAAATCGGATGACGATGCAATATTATTGTGACATGGAGATCATCCGATGATGGAGGTGGTAGGGGGCTATGGGAACTCTGTAGTAAAACAACGCAGCCTCATTGAATTAGGGCTCGTTTGAATCGTCTTGACAAGTATTCTAGTTTTAGGTGATGTCCAGGGTCTGATGATGAAGCTGGAAGGTGGCTATGGGAACGCTGTAATAAAAAGACGTAATTCCATCAAGTAGGGGCTCGTTTGAATGGTCTTGGACAAGTATTCTAGTCTTAGGTGATGTCTAGGGTCTGACGATGTAGCTGGAAGGTGGGAACGCTGTAATAAAACGACGTAATTCCATCAAGTAGGGGCTAGTTTGAATGGTCTTGGACAAGTATTCTAGTCTTAGGTGATGTCTAGGGTCTGACGATGTCGCTGGAAGGTGGCTATGGGAACGCTGTAATAAAATCTTCTACGAGTGTTTGTCGACAAAAGACACCGATTATTAATCTACATTTGAAGTTTATCAAGCCTCGAGACTTGTTGAAGATACTGTTAAAACTTTTATTATTTTAATTCAATTTCAATCTCCCTCTCTCCATAGTAAATTGATTAAGTGTTCTTTTGTTTAACTTTTGCACTGATGATAATATAAAATGTATCTTAACTTTATAATGTTAGAGTTTGTTATCGTTTGAGAGTTTGTTTGATTGGTTGATGACTGGCTTAATAATTGAAATGAAGTCATGTAAATAAAGAGATGAAAGCTGCTGCCACGAATAAATAATATATAATAATATAATATAAAAAATTCTCGTGTCACAATGTTAGTTACCTTACTCCTCCGAAACGGTTGGACCGATTTTTATGAAATTTTGTGTGCATATCCGGTAGGTCTGAGAATCGGCCAACATCTACTTTTCAGATCCTTAAATGATAAGGATGACCAACCACTAAATATTTTTGTTGGCGGTACGTAGTTCGCTGGGTCAGCTAGTATTATTACTATAGTATTTTGCCACAGCGTTACCTAATCCCTTTGTGACAAGAGCTGTGATGGGCCCATCATTAAAGCAAAGAATCCGAGTCCTAACAAAAGTAATTCCTTTTTCTAGAGTCAACCCGTATTTCTTTCTCTCGAATTTATTTGAGAAGATTTCGATCTAACGAACCATTTGAAACTATCGTCAATTTTTAAGAAAAGAAAATATAAGTGCTTTTTACATTTTTAAGCTATTGCATAGCTTTTATCGCGGGCTTTGAACTAGGACAAACAGTTTGAGCGCGGCGGCCGAATCAAGAAATTTCGTAACGAAAAAAAACCTAACACCGTCGTTCAGTAAGCGTTCAACATTTTAGAGGTTCACATTTAGTTCTGTTTGGCGCCGTGGGCGAGCGGCCGCTTTCTTTAGATGTCGCAGGTTCGAATCTCACTCGCGAAGAAGTGACAGTGCGCTTTTCTTGTTTGTTTGGTTTTGGATTATGTTTTTGCATATTTTTTTATTATTAAAAAATTATGCAATATAAAAAATATTGCATAAATAGTATAACTGCATAAGTTGATAAAAAATGCTATGCAATAGCTTTCCCGCGGCAGTCCCCGAGTGCCACTTAAATTTTTTTTAAATATCGTAATGGTCGTAACAAGACGTGTGGTCGCCAGTCCAACACCTTGGGGCCCATTTGGCTGCAAGATATTACAAGATATTGACTGAGTCTAGACATAATGGAGAGGGGCTGACATGTACCTAGCAAGGTATCTTCTTCTTTATCAACCGGTAGACGTCCACTGCTGGACAAAGGTCTCCTGCATGAATAGAATAGAATAGAATAGAAATATTTTTATTCAAATAAACTTTTACAAGTGCTTTTGAATAGTCGATGAATCTACCACTGGTTCGGAATGCCTTTCCTGCCGAGAAGAACCAGAAAGAAACTCGGCGGTTGCTCTTTTCAAAACAAATTTACAATACGTACAGTAAATACTATGCTATATATGCAGTGTTTCCACAATGAGGGAAGTTCTAAAAATGCATACCGACTAACTAACTAACTATCCTAAGATGGGCAGACATAAAGTAGCCCCATTCCCACCGGTGGCACCCATTCACGAGCATGACGCACGACCCAGCCATGACCCAGCCATGGACTTCCACAGGCCACAATCTTGCGCCGCCTGAATCGCTCCCTGCGACTCGTTAGATGTCGGCGGTCCACTTTGTGAGGGGTCTGCCAACACTGTGCTTCCCGATGCGAGGAATTCCACTCCAACAACTTGGGCCCTCTACGACCATCAGCCCTTCAAACTATTTGTCCCGCCCATTTCCACTTCAGTTTCGCGACTCGCTGAGCTATGTGGGTATGTGCCCGATGGTGCGGACGTCTCTGACATTTCCCATAGGCACGCGATCTCCACTCCACAGGGACCTTTATTTATTTATTTATTTTAGGAAAATCAACAGCGACTTTTAGTAATATTAGACTTAAAAACTAGAGACAAATTATATGGCCAATTACAGATTTTCTCAAAAAAACAATTACAAAATAATTAGTGAAATGTGTGTGTATGTGTGCTCGTAAGTCTGTGTGTGTGCTGGTATGTGTGTATGTGTGTGTGTTCGTTAGGCTGTGTGTGTGGCCTGTGCTTTAGGGGTTGATCTGTAAGTGTGCGTGAGTGTTACGTCGAAATATTATCAAATTGTTGTAAAATGTGTCGCTTGAATGTCTTTTTTGAGTAGCGGAAGAGATCAGTATTGGAAATTTTTTTGTTATATGAACGTGTAATTCTAGTCATGGTTGAGTTTTTAGTGTAATGTTTCCTTTTAAAATTAAATTTTACCTTAATATGGAGTTCGTGAACAAGATTATACAAAACTACGCAGAAGCTCACCAACATCGACTTCGTCATCATGTGAATCTGGAGACTGTTAAGCTTCTCGATAACACGGACATTAAAAAGAGACTTAAAAGAACAAAACCGTTCGAACTAGTGTTTAAAAGTGCATAAGTGCAGTGTCAGTGCAGTGCTTGTGTTATTTGACTAGGTCACAAGAACATAGTGAACTTATATATTAGAACTAGCTGATGCCCGCGACTTCGTCCGCATGAATTTAGTTTTTAAAAATCCCGCGGGTACTTTCATTATCCGAGATAAAAAGTAGCTCTCCTGGTCTGAGGAACCACTACTACATCCATTACTATACCCATGCAAAAAATCGCATCAATCTGCTGTTCTGTTGCGAAGTGATTGAAGGACAAACTAACAAACAAACACACTTTCGCATTTATAATATCAGTAATGCTTTATTATAAGACTTTTTATAATTGTCAAATTTTTTACCATACTTAACCAAAGACAAAATTACGTTTAGCTGTCATTTACGTTTTGTTATTCCACTGTCATTTGCGTTTTATTATTCCATGTCAGATGCGTTTTTCTTATACCACGTTTTATAGTGACTTGACGGAAACTCGGTCGAACGGGATAAAAAGTATCCTATGTCCGTCTCCTGGTTCTAAGCTACCTCTCCACCAATTTTCAGCCAAATCGGTTCATCCGTTCTTGAGTTATAAATAGTGTAACTAACACCACTTTCTTTTATATATATAGATTAACTAAGGACAGTTATTGGACTGTGAATTAGATATAGAATTTAATTATAAGTAGAAGTTATTATCCCAGTCTTTGGGATCAATTGAGGTGTCGCATTTGGCAGAGGCAAGAAATGGTTGGTCAGCGATTAGCCCAAATCAATTGCCGGTTTCTCTTCCTTCCCAGAGACAGTGGGATGACATTATTTGTAAAAAAACTTTTGACGCAATGTTAATGCAAGCAAATTCCAAAGACCGTGCTCGTCTTCTCGCTGTCTCTGCGAAAGAATCCGGACACTGGCTCCATGCTATCCCTTCTGCTAATCTGGGCACTCTTTTAAACCACGCCACTCTTGCAGTGGTAGTTGGTCTTAGGCTTGGCGCCAAAATAACCCAGCCTCACCGTTGCCACTGCGGTGACCACGTCGACGCTTACGGTCATCACGGGCTCTCCTGTTCGAAGAGCGCTGGTCGTTTCTCCCGCCACAATGCCCTCAACGACATCATCCGCAGGTCTCTTGCTACTGCTCACGTGCCAGCTGTATTAGAACCTATTGGTTTGGCACGTAGTGATGGCAAGAGACCTGATGGTATGACGCTTGTTCCTTGGAGGACAGGGAGGTCGCTTGTGTGGGATGCCACCTGTGTAGATACTCTAGCTGCTTCCCACATCCATGCGACCTCCTCTGTGGCGGGTGCAGCGGCTACTAGCGCCGAACAGGCTAAGAGGCGCAAATATGAGAAACTTGACAGTGGTTTCATATTTGCGCCTTTTGGTGTAGAGACCCTGGGGCCGTGGGGCCCGGAGGCTCGCGCACTTTTTTTAGAGATATCAAAAAAGGTGATCGAGTCTACCGGGGATCCAAGAGCTGGCAGCTACCTTGGCCAAAGGATTAGCCTGGCCATCCAAAGAGGTAATGCTGCCAGCATCTTGGGTACTATACCACACTGCGGTGGCTTGGATGGGGTTTTAGATTTTAATTAGTTTTTATTTTAGTTTTAATTTTAGAATTAAATTTAGGTTTATAGTATTGTATATATGAAATTTTCTATCTATAATATAATAAAACTGTAATTTAAAAAGGTAGTTGAGTACAAAAATGTCTGATCAATATTTGTAAATACTAAATGTCTTTTGAGTATAAAAAGTTCATTACATGTTGAAATGTTGTTTTAGAATAAAGGTAAACATTTTGAAACATGAAAAAAAAAAAAAAAAAAAAGTAGAAGTTTAAGTTAAAATAATATTGCTAATTAGCCCTTAGGCTAGATTGCAGTAAAAATAAGGTTAAGTAATGGTGCCTTATGGTAGGAAAAAAATCCCATAGGTAAAGAAAATGCTTTAAAGGCTCTGGTGGCCCTTGAATTTTCTCAAATTAGCAACAAAAAGGAATATTTGTGTTGTAAACGTAAGTGTTTCATGTACCCCCGGAAGTCAATAATATAGCTTTTTCTCTGTACAAAACTCTGTACAAAATACATATAGACATTCAGACCGTTATAATTGGCAATTATGTTGAGAAGCTACGTTGAACAAAATAAAAATAGGTACACACTTGCTTGTAAATCTGTATTATAAATATATCAATATCTTAACATGAACTGAATTGTAGTACTTTTTTTTTGGAACTTCCCCTCATTGTGGAAATATTATATTTTATTCTAACAAAGTTGCATAGGTTAAATCGGCTTGGCATCCAGCTGCCCACAAGATAGTATAAAAATCTTATTACAATGTAATAGCTTCATAAAAATATTGGAAAATGATTATTTTGAAAAGAGCAACTGCTAAGTTTCTTGCCGGCTCTTCTCAGCAGAATCCGTTTTCCGAACCGGTGGTAGAATAATGACTTGTCATAAGAGCCACAGGTTGGCCTAAGTGAAATAAATAATTTTGAATTTGAATTTAATATGTAAAGAGCAACTGCTGAGTTTTTTGCCGCCTCCTCTCAGCAGAATCTGCTTTCCTAACCGGTGGTTGAGTCATGACTTGTCACAGGAGCCATAAGTTGGCCTACGTGAAATAAATCAATTTGAATTGGCTTTTTTCACGCAAAAAGCAAACTGTTTAAATCTCACGATTCACAGATCGAAGAATTATTTTATAGACAATGAAACAGTTTCAGTTTTTTGTGTACAATTTGACGACTTTTGTGGTTTTAATTATACATTGTAAGTATATTAATGAATTTTGTGAACCCAAAAAAATTATCCATTAATCAAAATGTGACTCTCACGGTTATACTTATATTCATGAATGACACAATTTTCTTGAAATCCCTGTTTTAAAAGAGCCTCTTGCAAAAGTCCTCATTATTATTAAAATGGTTGCAAGCGAGTTCGTAACAAGAACACTTGAAGCTAATTAGTCTGGCAACATCGGGACTTGACTACTATCATCTCGCATCTGTTTCAAGATAGCAAAATGGGGACATAGAAATGAGGTTTTACATTGTACGACTTACCTACACACTTATTATGTAAATGTTAGTACGTATGTTTATATGTATATGCTAACATTTACATAATAAAAAACCGGTCAAGTGCGAATCGGACCGTACTCCAGAAGTAAAACTAAAACGATATTATATTAATTTGCTTATTAATCGTTAACTTTGTTTGTAGAGTTTTATTGTTAATATCAAAAAAATATTAGTTTTTCCTGTAAAATATACATAAACTTCTATTGACCTTAATTATTTCTGATTTTTAGATTGGAACTTCGGAGATAAGGTGGGGGGGTATTTTGTCGACATTTTGCACGATTACTCAAAAACTATTACGTATAAAAACTACCCCACTCAGTATAATTATCTTACGTGGAAATTTCAAACCCCGATTTTTTCCCCCTTTTTTGATAAAACTAAAAATAATTTTCGATTTTTTTTATTCCAATCATGTTGGGCCACTATTATACACAAATATTCCCATGTCGATAGCTTTAATAGTTACTAAAATAATCGACTGTGACAGACGGACGGACGGACGGAGAAAATCTGACCATAAGGGTTCCATTTTTATCATTTTGGTACGGAACCCTAAAAATCAAAAATTCAAAATTATTTATTTCATTTTAGCCAACCTGTGGCTCTTATGACACGTCAAGACCATCACCGGTTCGGAAAGCAGGTTGTAAGCAGCAGTAGGGTGGTGGTAACTAGCCACGGTTAAAGCCTCCCACCAGACCAGACCAGTATAAATTTCCAAATTGTCCCCGTCGGGAATTGAACCCGAGACCTACCAGTTATAAGACTGCATCGCTCACCACTGCGCCATGGAGGTAACTCACTAGACTAGACTCTCCAAGCCATGAACGTATTAATATCTACAAACTCTATGCTTGAAACTTATTTTCAAGTCACGTAAAAAATTTCCTACCTACTCCTCTCTACTCCTCTTTTAAAAATGTGGCTTATATTATGCAAACCATCATCGCCAGAAAGCTGAGCTGTTTTACTGTAGGGCCACAACTAAGTTGCATAAGCGGCCGCTTAGAGCGGTGCGCCAAGCGACAAAATAGCTTACTTAAAAAAAATTAAGTGGCACTCGGGGACTGCCGCGGTTAAGCTATTGCATAGCATTTTTTATCAACTTATGCAATTATAATATATTTATTTTATGCAATATTTTTTTTGCATAATAAAAATTATGCAAAAAAAAATTAATAAACAAACAAATAAGAAAAGCGAACTGTCACTACTTCGCGAGTGAGATTCGAATCTGCGACATCGGAGCTCGAAAACGGTCGCTCGCCCACTGCGCCAAACAGAGCTACTTGTGAACCTCTAAAATGTTGAACGCTTACTGAACGACGGTGTTAGGTTTATTTTCGTTACGGAATTTCATGATTCGGTAGCCGCACTCAAACTGTTTGTCCTAGTTCAAAGCCCGCAATAAAAGCTATGCAATAGCTTAAAAACTTTAGTGAAAGAATAATATTCATTCAACTTCAGTATTTTCAAGTTCATTCAAATATATTTACTGGAATGTTGTCAGGGCCTAGGTTGTGATGGCGCATATTATTCATCATGCTAGGTTTGACCGAAGCCCTTAACTGGATTATTTTGCCTTTACCTCTTATGTGCGTTCCGTGCACCTGCAAGGACATACGTTTCCCATGCACAATAATTTGAGACTCTGAGCGCGGTGTGATGACGTCATAGCCGCTAACTGGTTCAGTGTGAAATAAAATTATACAATAAAGCATAGTTGACCCAGCGAACTTCGTACCACCAGCAAAAATATTTAAGGTTGGGTCACCCTTATCATTTAGGGACATGAAAAATAGATGTTGGCCGATTCTCAGACCTACCCGATATGCACACAAAATTTTATAAAAGTCGGTCCAGCCGTTTCGGAGGAGTTTGGTAACAAACACCGCGACATATGAATTTTATATAATATACATATTAGATATTATACGTCATTTTCAATGGGTAATTTACCCTTCAATTGTCATCACGCAAAGGAACATAATCGTTGAATTATGACAAAAAACTTGCTACCAAAATACGAAATCCGGAGCGCTTATCGCTTATGCCAAAAAGTTGTGGCCCTGTGGTTAGGTTTTAGAGTTTATTCACAAAAAGCGACGCGAAATTGTCAGGTTGGTTTACGTCTTTTTTATCGGCAACAAACATTTCAGGTCCGCTTTAAGAATTCAGACAGCATCGGTCGCTGGAGCCAACCGACATTTTGAGATTATCCGGCCCTGAGAGGGTCTATTTAATGCGCATTTGATTTAAAACGAAGAAAAATCGAACCCTGATAAGTTTAAAGCATTCGTATATTTTAATGAAAGCCTACTTCAATTTGTTAGTATAATAATATATCTAACAAATTGAAGAAGGCTTTCATTAAAACTAATTACGTCTTACTCTCTACTTATTAGATTAAAAAAAAACTACTTCCATTTCTCACTACTAAGTAATACCTCAGGTACGTACTTCGTATACGAACTATTTTTGAACTATTTTTTAAGACTATTATCCATGCATGACTGATGTTCCCCTTTCCCCTCCAAATTATTTGTCAATGCACAAACTGGTTTAGATAAAGTTTGTTATATGGCTTTCAGAAAATAAGCTAACTCTTAATGTTCTTAAAACTAAATATATCTTTCAGCATTAAAAAAGCTTTAAATACCAATACAGACGCATTATACTATCCGCCCACTCGACCTCTCAAGATAAATACTGTTGCTGTCCGCCTTTAGAAAAACTCCTTAGTTTAAGATATTTAGGTGTTATTATAGACAGCCAAATGACTTTTCAGCCACATATTAATGCAGTTACGCAACGTGTTCGCAAACTGTCAGCTGTCTTTAAAAGCATTAGGCATGTAGTTGATGCTAAGACCCTAAAATGTGTGTATAGCGCTATCTGTGAATCAATTATAACACATAGCATTACAGCTTAGGAAGGAGCATGTACTTCACACATGAAAGAGCCCAAAGGTTGGTTCTGAAAGTTGCTACTTGTAGGCCATTCGACCACCCAACTCACGATCTCTACACGCACACACACATATACACACACACACACTCTAAACCACAAAATCGTAAGGATTTTAGCTTAGCTGTTGGCGTCGGCAAACCCCATTTGTAAAATCATAATATTGGAAAAAAAAAACTAAGCGAGCTTGTGCAAGCACTACAATAGAGCAACGAGTAAGGCTTGAACCGTCGTAGACCTACAACACAGTTTGCAATAGCAGCAAGGCAGGAATCTATTGCAACTACTTTTTACAAACAAAACACAAATAAACAAAAACATTCCATTTTGTATTAGCTTTTAAACAATGTTACAAAATCTCACCGGAGTTAACGAGAAAGGGGATCTTTAAGTTATTTATGTTCCCCTCAAAATCGTGTTTATTGTCACATTGTAGAAGTCTTCCTCTTCCCTGTTTAAATAATATAAGAGCGCTCTTATTCGTATCTACAGAGCTATTATAGCTTTGTAAGTAGATACTGAATAGGATTCTCACGTGTTTGTTTCCTACTTCAAAAGGGTTGTACCAGAGAAAATCTATATTCTATATCTATATAAATTAAATAGATAATTACAGAAGACATCACAGAAGTTATCACAAATTCAATATGGCCGATATTATAATGAACGAAATAATATCATTATGAAAAAAGAAAGAAATCTAATTGGGTATCTAATGAAAGATATTGATTAACAGATCGATATTATGCTTTACTACACACAAGAAAAAAACATCTTTAAGTATTAAATATATGAAAGTACAAAAAATATAATAAATGCATGACGTTCATTGTACTATTTCCAATTTTAGTTTTAGAATTCATACTTCAGCTTGATATATTTAGATGAATCTGCAGTTTTGTATATATAAAAACAATTTCAAATAACATTATTTGATTTAGGAAAAAAATTTAAAGTCTTTCAGACAAAGTTGGACAATGAATCTTCAATTTGGAAAGTTATGGATAAAATAATAGAGGCCATACTAATAGATATAATAATAATATATTTTGTACAACTAAGTAGTGTTTACGCAACTTCATTCGCGTGTAATTACGTTTTGGGGTGGAATTTTCAAAAGCTGTGATGCACGTATTTATTTATTTTTTAACGAAAGCCTAAATACAAAGTTTCATAGATATAATTTGAAAAATGACGGACTTTCATACAAACATTCATCGCCTTTTTATTACCCTTGTTGTTGTTTGGTGTTGGGTGAAATTTTCAAAACTATGAAATACTTATTTCTTCATTTTCAATAGAAAGCTTAAATGCCAAGTTTCATGGATATAATTTGAAAGATGACGGACTTTCATACAAACTTTCTTCTCCTATTTGACCCTTTTGGGGGCAGAATTTAAAAAAAATCTTATTTTAGTGAGTGCCTATGTCATAAACGGAACCTACTGTCAAAATTTTAAGTTTCTAACTCTATGATTTAGGCTGTGCGTTGATAGGTCAGTCAGTCAGTCAGGACAAGTCTTTTTATAAGAGATTGAATTCTTTAAAATAATACCATATAATAACTCGAATCGAGTTACTATAGAGCTATATTATTGTTGAACATACTCTTAAAAATATTATTCAGAATGGAAAACCATCAAGAAACTCAGGTCTAGCTAAAAAAGGAGGTCAAGAAGAAAGCAGCCCCTTTGCTTTCATCAAAATTAATCAGGTAGGCAAAAAATCTTAACGATATATTTTAACACATAGATTTTTAATTAAAGTTCGGATTATAGAATAATAATAAAAATTCTTATTGAAAGTCCGCAAAAAAGAATTACTTAATTAAATTAATGGAAGAGTGTCTAATAATATCCCGAAACTGCGAGGAGTTTAGTACTTTTCTTCGCTAGAATAATATTCGAGGAAATGAGCGTTTAATTTATGATTTTAATTAATGTTATCATTTTTAGGGTTCCGTACCCAAAGGGTACCAACGGGACCCTATTACTAAGCCTACGCTGTCCGTCCGTCCGTCCGTCCGTCCGTCTGTCAGCGGGCTGTATCTCGTAAACCGTAATAGATAGACAGATGAAATTTTCACATATTATGTATTTCTATCGCGTCTATAAACATCGTGAGGAAACCTGCACATCTGAGAGTTCTCTATAATGTCCTCGAAGGTGTGTGAAGTCCGCCAATTCGCATTGGGCCAGCGTGGTGGACTATGGCCTATAACCCTTCTCTGAGAGGAGACCTGCACTCAGTAGTGAGCCGTTGATGGGTTGCTAATGATGATGATGATGATTATTTTATTTGCCGCTATAACAACAAATAATAAAAATTAAATTAAATTAAAAAAACTAAATTAAAATATTTCCATGGGTACATGAAAATATTTTAATTTAATTTTTTTAACGGAACCCTAAAAGAGCGAGGCCCGACTCGCACTTGGCCGATTTTTACCTTTGTATTTATTTAAAAAAAAGGAATAGTTCAAATATTTCATATTTTGACACCATAGTGTAAGGTTACGTTGTATTTGTGGGGGTAGAATGTGATTTTAAGTGTATTTTATAAAAACAATACTGCATTTTAGTCGTCCATTTCCATCAACATTCGATAAATAGTTGCTAATATGAGTATGTCATTATACTACTGTCATGATACACTAGCGGCACGCTATGATGGCCGGTTTGACGTTTGTCCGCTCATGAAGTTCCGTATTAATTGATAACGACTTTGAAGGAAATAATTGTATTACTTTATTGACGATAGTGATGTGCAGAGATTCATAAATTTTATCGAATGTAGTTTTAGGTTTAGGACTCAAAATTTATTTATTAAATTGATTTCTAAAATGTATACAAGTGTAGAAAAATCAGTTTGCACCATTTAAGGGGTGAATGTACTTGTGAATATGAACAATTTTCACTATGTGGACAAACCTCTGAAATCGCAAAAAAATATCAGCTGTTTCATACAAAAGGTAAAATTTTTATTTTTATATGATATATACCACAACTCGGCATTTGGTTTTCTAAATTGAAAATTTTTAAAAATGGAATCTAATACGATCGTCACATAGGATCGCTGGCTAGCACAACTACTACCTCCGGCAAACTCGCGTCAATGCTCAATGCAAAACAAAGCAGTTTCGAATTGACGTTGCTTCGAAAAGTATAAACTGTCAATGCAATGCGATTGTGATATAGTTTTGACCTGGCTTTGGATTTCAAATATTGATACTGCATTACTGTTGACCCTTGCTCGTTAATTTGGACTCTGTTCAAGCCCTTTGTTGTGGATTTCGTCGATATGACCGAACGTACGCAGAGAACTGTTCTAAATAGTCAGACACGTGAGTTCGTAATACGCCTTCGTAACTATTTCGATCGTGAAGCTCAAAATGGAGGGCCAATTTTACCTATAACGTCAGTGGTTGAACGCGTAGCTGATGCGCTTAATATTGGACAACGAACTGTTAGACGGATAACTAAAAAAAAATATGGCGAGACTGGCACAGAAGAAAATAAACTTCACACACCAAAAAAGAGAAAACGAGCAAAACCAGTCGTAGGCATCGATAGCTTTGATGCCGATGCTATCCGAAGACATGTTTACGGCTACTATTTACAGAAGGAGTATCCAACAAGAAAAAAGTTGGTGCATTCACTGAAGGAAGCTGGATTATTCTTCGGTGGGGAAAGTTCTTTAACGAAGATTTTGAAGACCATTGGATTTCGATACAAAAAATGTAACAAACGCAAAATATTGATGGAAAGATTTGATATAGCGATGGCAAGGTATACTTTTTTACGGCAAGTGAAAGAAATCAAAAATTGGCAAAATGTTGTGTTCTTGGATGAAACATGGCTTAATGCTAACCATACTGTAGGCCGTTCTTGGAACGATGACACAGCAGCATCTACTTCCAAAGTTCCTGTAGGAAAAGGATCGCGACTTATAATTTGTCACGCCGGAACCATCAACGGGTTTGTCGAAGGTTCTCTCATGGCTTTTGCGTCAAAAACCACTGGAGACTATCATGAAGACATGAATGGAGAAAAGTTTACTGAATGGTTTACCTCAATGTTGTGTAGCCTCCCTGAACCATCTATTATAATTATGGACAACGCCCCATACCACTCGATGCAAATTGACAAGCCACCTGCCCAATCCCAAAAGAAAGCTGATATCGTCGCATGGCTTCGTAAAAATGGCGTAGATGCAAACATGAATATGTTAAAAGCGGAATTAGTACGTCTTTTAAAAGAAAACAAACCAACCAAGATCCGATACGTCATTGACGAAATAGCATTAGAACATGGGCACAGAGTTATACGGTTACCGCCTTACCATTGTGAGTATAATGCGATTGAGTTGGTGTGGGCTCAAATTAAGGGATATGCTGCAAGACACAATACAGAACCCCCATTTACCACAAAAAAAATGCTAAAATTATTAGAAGAAGCTTGTGAACATGTGACTAAAGGAGACTGGGAAAAGGTTGTGAATAGAACTGTTAAATTAATAAGGGAAGATTATGAAAGAGATGTGAAAATAGATAATATTATAGAAAACGAACATATAATTATTAATGTAGGTGATGATAGCAGTGACGACAGTGAAAATAGTAGTATGGACGAATCTGATTAATTATGGCCTTTTGTGGCACCTTTTTTGGTATCTTTTGTATTCATATGTTTCTTGTGTGCATATAAAGTATGTATATTCATTTTCATTCAAATATTCAGTTCGTTCAAATAAATTAAATAAACATATACATTTTTGTTTTATTAAACCTATTTAATCAGGTACAAAAACAAAACTTAATTGTTTTTTGTTCGAGAATAAATTGACATTCCACATCACTATTGTAATGTGTCAAACCGGCCATCATAGCGTGCCGCTAGTGTAGTCAATATACAGTGTCAATATACCTTAACCACGTGACCTGTCAACATATTATAAATACCAGTGTACCTCGTCGAAACGGGCAGTCTTTCTGTGAGTTGAGTGGACGCTAGGCGCGGTGAAAGTACTTAAGAAATTAAGTAGAAATTTCATTTACTACTTGACACCTATTAATTATGGATAGGTTCTATTGTATAAGTATAAGGGCCGATTTCATCAAAGTAAAGGAAGTGTAATCTGAGCATTTTGATATTTTAACAGATTTTCAAAACAAAAACTGTCAGTTAAAGCCCAATTTACTCCTCGGTTAAACGTCACTATGCCTTGGTGAAATCGGATAAATTAATGTATTATTTTAAAACAATAATGTACTAACCTATGCCCTTTTTCTAGATGCTCTTTGAATTTCAACATGTAAATATTATACCCAACTCAAACAAAGTTTGGTTATCTGAATGGTTCGGCGCCAGACTGTTGCAAACTTGCAAATCCATGGATTGACAATTATTTACATACCCGTATTACCTACCTAGCTTTTCATTTTGTAAATCATTCAAATCCTACTTGTTATGAAAATACTTTGGGCTTGTCACAAAGGAACTTAACTAACTTAGGTACTTATTACAATTTGGTATATTTTCTCAAAAAGGAGGTAATTTTACGTATTGTATGGAAATAACTTCGCATATTATTTTCAAAGACTAAAAAGTAGAAGTAAAATCAGACTTAACTGTTTAATAACTCAAATATTTCATAAAAATTGTAAAATTTTATATCACATAGCTTTTACCTGTGACAGTCCGCGTGGAGTTCGAGTTTCTGTGAAAGTCTTAAATTAAAAAAAACTTATTAAGATTTAGTTACAAGCATATTTACTTTATTACTATCTATTATTATATTTTTTTTATTAGTTTTTTTTTTGTTTTAAATTTTTTTCTTTCTAAATTGGCACTTGTATTTTTAAATTTCGTATTATTATTGTTATATTTACTTCTGCATTGCCCTCATCATACTGTATATACCTTTTGTTAATTCGTGGACACCGGTGTGGGTTTAGCTCTAGATGATATTTTATAAGTTTTACTGTAAACTAGAATGTTTAAGTGCTAGACTGTTTGATGTCCCGTGAATAATAAATAAATAAATAAATAAGTCCTTTTTACGTATTTAGCCACTAGATGACGCCCGCGACTTTGTCCGTGTCGATTATGGTTTTTTAATTCCCACGGGAACTCTTTAATTTTTCGGGATAAAATGTAGCCTATGTGCTAAGCCTGGGTATAAGCTATCTCCTGTCCACATTTCAACCAAATCGGTTCATCCCTTGTCGCGTTAAAGAGTGACAAACAAACATCCATCAATCCATCCATACATCCACCCTTCCATACATCCATCCTCACAAACTTTCGCTTTTAAAATATTAGTAGGAAATAAAGTATGCAGAAAATAAAGTCGATCAGTGGCTCCTTACCTGATGAACATGTTTTTATGCATGGGTATAGTTGAGGCTTTGAGGATCTGGAGAATGGAGGGTGGCATATTAGGCTACTCTTTATTCCATTTTTTTTTTTTGAAAAACCAATTCCACGCGGACGAATACACGGGTATTAAGCTTTTAGGATTTTATTAGGAAGTGTTAGCATTAATTAAGTGTTTTTAAAAATTCTAATAGGAAACTATTATAAGTAGTCGGGTGAAAATAAAGTTACATTATGTGATTAATTATCTTCTTCTTCTAAATCCTTACTAATATTATAAATGCGAAAGTGTGTTGGTTTGTTGGTTTGTCCTTCAATCACGCCGCAACAGTGCTACGGATCGACGTGATTTTTTGCATGGTTATAGGTTGATGACCTGGAGAGTGACATAGGCTACTTTTTATCCCGGAAAATCAAAAAGTTCCCGAGGGATTTTAAAAACTATATCCACGCGGACGAAGTCGCTGGCATCAGCTAGTATGTATATAAAAGGAAAAGGTGACTTACCGACTGACTGACTGACTGACTGATCTATCAACGCACAGCTCAAGCCACTGCACTGGATGGATGGGGCTGTTTGGCACACAGATATCTAATTATGACGTAGGCATCCGCTAAGAAAAGATTTTTGAAAATTCAACCCCTAAGGGTTACCCCCCTTAATAGGGGTTTGTAAAATCGAACTTTACGTGAGCGCCACTGTAAGCCGCTGGCAAAAGCTATTATTTTTGACTAGCTGACGCCCGCGACTTCGTCCGCCTGGAAATAGTTTTTAAATCCCTCAGGAACTCTTTGATTTTCCGGGATATAAACTAGCTTATGTCACTCTCCAGGTTCTCTCACTATACACTTGCAAAAAATGACGTCGATACGTAGCCCTGTTGCGGCGTGATTGAAGGACAAACCAACAAACCAACAAACAAACACACTTTCGCATTTATAATATTAGTAAGGATGAGGCATGACAGCGCCCAGAGGCATTATATCACTCAGAACTCGTTGCAAAGCCAATATGTTATTATCATACGAGGCTAGGTGAGTGATTAATCTACGTCTTATAACGACGCCTTACTTCAAGGCATTATGGTTATTTTACAATACACTACAGCGATACGATTTTATCTTGAACTAGCTTTTGCCCACAACTTCGTCTGCGTGAGTTAAGTTACCGTTTTTGACGTGATAACGTCTTATAAATCGATGAACACCGGCTGCACGCACGAAAAAGTGTCACGTTCCGCCTGAGCCTGAGCGTGCAAGCGAGAGCGCGGAACAAGCGATAGAGAGGCACGATCAGCCCAAGCGTTGGCTTGGGACCGCCGCCGCCCGGCGCCCGCCAGTCATCGTGTCCGCGCTGTGGTTAGCGGATGTGTCGGGAGCTAGTTCTAGCAGCACGCTGTTCATCTTTATGACGTTATCACGTAAAACTACCATCCGTAAACCGACTTTACAGGCAACCAATCTTTTTCAGGGTAAACGCTTGCCCTCAACTATACCAAATAAATAAAATATAAAACATCGAAATCAGCCAATCCGTTCTCGAGATATCATCAAAGAAGCCGTTCCATACAAAATGGATGAGAAAATTAATTTTCTACATAACTAGCAAGAAAAGGGTAGAATTATTTTGCTATAATCCGCCAACAGAAAAAATCTGTATAATTTTTACACTACTCTCGACGCACGTTTCGCCCCGACACCGGAGCATCCTCAGGAGATGTTGACTCTACAACGATGCATTGTCTCTAGACAATGCATCGTTGTAGAGTCAACGATGCATTGTCTCTAGACAATGCATCGTTGTAGAGTCAACGATGCATTGTCTCTAGACAATGCATCGTTGTAGAGTCAACATCTCCTGAGGATGCTCCGGTGTCGGGGCGAAACGTGCGTCGAGAGTGGTGTAAAAATTATACAGATTTTTCCTGTTGGCGGATTATAGCAAAATAATTCTACCCTTTTCTTGCTAATCATGGACTTCCGCAAAGTAACGCCTGCTTCTATCCAATATTCTACATAACTAATTTTTTTCGTGAATTTTTCCGATGTTTCAGTAGTTATTCTGCTATTCAGGGCAGAAAAAGACCAACAAATCAAAGATCATACAAATTGGTCGAGCCCTTAAGGGCAGGATCTCCGGGCGCAGTAGGCATTTAGAGCAACCTCAGTCCCCGCGCGGTGAGGTGCGCATAGGCGCTTTTCAAATGAACTCGCTCACCCCAAATTTTACATCATAGATTAAATAACTTTATTGTACCTAACAGTACAGGGACACTTGTAAGTTTTAGAAACATTTATTTTATTTTTTATTCATACATTTATATTATATAAGTGTGATTGTTATTTTGCATATTACGTACATAGGTACATTTACCTACTTATTTTTTTTTGTTTTTTTTTTGTTATTTCTTTCGAACTCGATATCTGGGGTTCCCTGTACTTATAAAATACGTAACCGTTGCCAAAATGTCGGCCATTTTCTTTTTTTTTTGTTATTGGGCCGATTTCTTTCAAAATCCGTATCTGGGGATCCTTGTACTAATAAAAGCGGTAACCATCGTCAAAATTAGAAAAAGTGGTGGCCATATTCTTTTTTCTTGTTATAGGACCGATTTCTTTCAAAATTGATATCTGAGGATCCCCGTGCTCATAGCAGTGGTAACCAATGTCAAAATTAGAAAAATGAAAAAGTTTTTCCCTAACCTATTTGGGACGAAGTTCCTTAGACATTTTTTTGTTATTGGACCGATTTTTTTCAAACTCGATATCTGGGGTTCCCTGTGCTTATAAAATAGTAACCGTTGCCAAAATGTCAGCCATTTTCTTTTTTTTGTTATTGGACCGATTTCTTTCAAAATCCGTATCTGGGGATCCTTGTTCTCATAAAAGCGGTAACAATTGTACAAGAAAAAGTGGCGGCCATTTTTGTTCTTAATATGGGGCCGATTTCTTTCTAAATCGATATCTGAGGATCTCTGTGCTCATAACAGTGGTAACCATTGTCAAAACTAGAAAAAGTGGCGGCCATTTTATTTTTTCTTGTTATGGGACTGATTTCTTTCAAAATCAATATCTGAAGATCCCTGGGCAAGTTTTGGCAACATTTACCTGTTATGACACAGTGGTAACCGTTGCCCGAACAAAAAATCGGCCAAGTGCGAGTCGGGCCCGCTCTTTTAGGGTTCCGTTAAAAAAAATTAAATAAAAATATTTCCATGTACCCATGGTATTATTTTAATTTAATTTTTTTAATTTAATTTAATTTTTATTATTTGTTGTTATAGCTGCAATAGAAATACATAATATGTGAAAATTTCATATGTCTATGTATTACGGTTTACGAGATACAGCCCGCTGACAGACGGACGGACGGACGGACGGACGGACGGACGGACGGACGGACAGCGTAGGCTTAGTAATAGGGTCCCGTTGGTACCCTTTGGGTACGGAACCCTAAAAAATGGAAAAGTTTTTCCCCCAACCTATTTGGGATGAAATTCCTTATCGGAATAGCAAAGAATAATAAAAACACCTATTTAATATTTGACAAATGTTTATAGTATAAAAAAAATTGCCGACACTTTTTCTAATTTTGACGACGGCGAACTCTTTCATGAGTATGATGAATCTCTGATATTGATTTTGAAAGAAATCGGTCCAATAACAAAAATAAATAACTTTTTCTTATTTTGACGATGGATACCTATTTTATTAGCACTGGGAACGAACCCCGAATATCAATTTTGAAAGAAATTGGTACAATAACAAAGAAGAAGAAAATGGCCGCCTTTTTTTCTTATTTTGACGATGGTTACCTCTTTTAATAGCACTGGGAACCCCAGATATCAATTTTGAAAGAAATCGGTCCAATAACAAAGAAAAAGAAAATGTCCTCCTTTTTTTTCTTATTTTGATGACGGTTACCTCTTTTATTAGTACTGGGAACCCCAGATATCAATTCTGAAAGAAATTGGTCCAATAACAGACATAAAAATGACCACCACTTTTTCTTATTTTGACGATGGATATCTCTTTTATTAGCACTGGGAACCCCAGATATCAATTTTGAAAGAAATTGTTCCATTAACAAAAAAAAGTGACCGCCACTTTTTCTTATTTTGACGATGGATACCTCTTTTATTAGCACTGGGAACCCCAGATATCAATTTTGAAAGAAATCGGTCTAATAACAAAGAAAAAGAAAATGGCCGCTTTTTTTTCTTATTTTGATGATGGTTACCTCTTTTATTAGTACTGGGAACCCCAGATATCAATTCTGAAAGAAATTGGTCCAATAACAAAAATAAAAATGGCCACCACTTTTTCTTATTTTGATGATGGTTACCTCTTTTATTAGTACTGGGAACCCCAGATATCAATTTTGAAAGAAATTGTTCCAATAACAAAAAAAAGTGACCGCCGCTTTTTCTTATTTTGACGATGGATATCTCTTTTATTAGCACTGGGAACCTCAGATATCAATTTTGAAAGAAATTGTTCCAATAACAAAAAAAAAGTGACCGCCACTTTTTCTTATTTTGACGATGGATACCTCTTTTATTAGCACTGGGAACCCCAGATATCAATTTTGAAAGAAATCGGTCTAATAACAAAGAAAAAGAAAATGGCCGCTTTTTTTTCTTATTTTGATGATGGTTACCTCTTTTATTAGTACTGGGAACTCCAGATATCAATTCTGAAAGAAATTGGTCCAATAACAAAAATAAAAATGACCGCCACTTTTTCTTATTTTGACGATGGATACCTCTTTTATTAGCACTGGGAACCCCAGATATCAAATTTGAAAGAAATCGGTCCAATAACAAAGAAAAAGAAAATGGCCGCTTTTTTTTTCTTATTTTGATGATGGTTACCTCTTTTATTAGTACTGGGAACCCCAGATATCAATTCTGAATGAAATTGGTCCAATAACAAAAATAAAAATGGCCGCCACTTTTTCTTAATTTGACGATGGATACCTCTTTTATTAGCGCTGGGAATCCCAGATATCAATTTTGAATGAAATCGATCCAATAACAAAGAAAAAGAAAATGGCCGCCTTTTTTTCTTATTTTGATGATGGTTTCCTCTTTTATTAGCACTGGGAACCCCAGATATCAATTTTGAAAGAAATCGGTCCAATAACAAAAAAAAAAGAAAATGGCCGCATTTTTTTCTTATTTAGACGATGGTTACCTCTTTTATTAGCACTGGAACCCCAGATATCAATTTCGAAAGTTTTCGTAATTTAAATCAAGATATTTTGTTCTTTCTTCCATTTTTATTCCCCATATTTACCTTATTATATTATTCTTATATTATAGTTTAACACTATCTATACAATAAGACTCTAAACCAACCTATAATACTAATATTTACAGATTTATTAATAAATACTAAAAATTACAACAATATTAACCCTCTGATTTGATTTAATCTATGATAAATGAATACGGAATGAAAATAATAGGTATCTAAGCAATAGATCGCTTGATCAGCGGGGGGGGGGATCGCAGCGAGCCAGCGAAAGCGATACGTCCTACCTCGATGATACTTTGCGGGCTACTGAAGTGAAGCGCACGAGCCACTTTGTTATATAAAAAGTAAAAACATCGTGATTAAAAAAATACAAATTTTTTAGAGAAAAAGTAATCACAAAAGAATCTTCTAAAAGTGTTTGCCTATTTTATGAAATTTGTTTTTTTAGTCTAACTTTAATATTCTATGAATACGACCTGAAAAACGATAAAAATTACACTGTTTTCGAAATTATTTTTGATCGGGTGAAGTTGTAAATATAGAGTTTTGAACCACAAATGAATTAAAAACATACATTAAACTACAACATATATTTTTAACCGATCAAAACAAAAAATATTTCATTGTTTACGATTCAATCAAAAATAGGTCGATGTCGAAGATCCCGCCGTTAATGAGCTATGAATGATGTAACTAACCCGACGTTGTTTTACTTAGTTACTAGCTGATGCCCGCGACTTCGTACGCGTGGATTTAGTTTAAAATATCTCGGAAACTATTGACCAGTTCACTATCACCTCATGAATCTGAATGATGTCACTGAATTAATGATGTTATATTCAATTTTCCAAATTCAAATTCAAATTCAAAATTATTTATTTCACGTAGGCCAACCTGTGGCTCTTATGACAAGTCATGACTCTACCACCAGTTCGGAAAGCGGATTCTACTGAGAAGAGCCGGCAAGAAACTCAGCAGTTGCTCTTTTCGAAATAATCATTTTACAATATGATTATGAAGCTATTACATTGTAATAAGTTTTTTTACTATCTTGTGGGCAGCTGGATGCCAAGCCGATTTAACCTATGCAACTTTGCTAGAATAATATAACATTTCCACAATGAGGGGAAGTTCCAAAAAAAAAACTACAATTCAATTCATGTTAAGACGGGCAGACACAAAGTAGCCCCGTTCCCGCCGGCGGCACCCGTTCACGAGCATGACGCATGATCCAGCCGTTGCTTCGCTCGACCATATTTGAGGGACCATATTTATTCCTTAGTCGAGTTACAGTAATTTCATGTCGTGGCGTAAAATGTCGTTAGTCGTGAAGGTGTAAGGAAGCTTTAGGAGTGTAAAATTAAATAGATACTGTCAGTTACCATTATTTATAATACCTGAGTGTCGGAGATACGCGCCGCACAGACTGACATTAGCATTTTTTTTAATTCGATGACAAGCTAGTCCTTGACTGCGATCTCACCTGATGGTAAGTGACGATGCAGTCTAAGATGGTAGCGGGCTAACTTGTAAGGGGTATGGCAGTGAACATTCAACCCATACCCCTAATCGGTTTCTACACGCCATCGTGCCGGAACGCTAAATCGCTTGGCGGCACGTTTTTGACGGCAGGGTGGTAACTAGCCACGGCAAAAACCAGACCAGACCAGAGACAATTCGGAAATTATAAATTCCCAAATTGACCCCGCCGGGAATCGAACCCGAGACCTCCCAGTTATAAGACTACAGCGCTCACCACTGCGCCAGGGAAGTCGTCGGTCGTCGTCGTTTGCCGCCATAGCGAGCTCTGGGCTCAAAATTATTTATAGAAGTTTTATTAGAAATGGTTTTTAATATCACAGCCAAGGAGTGCGACGGGATGGGAGATTAAATACTTGAATAATATATTGCCCATAAAATGAAATATTAAGAAGATTATTACAACGAAAAACACAATAACATTTAAATATTTAATTTTTTTATTATATTTTGTCTGTCATATTTTAATATGCCTGCCATAATATCCTACTTCCTACTAATATTATAAATGCGAATGTTTGTGAGGGTGTATGGACGGATGTTTGGATGTTTGTTACTCTATAACTCCACAACGAATGAACCGAATTGGCTAAAATTTGGAATGGAGATAGCTCATACTCAGGATTAACACATAGTTACATTTTTATCCCGGAAAATTACAGTTCCCGCGGGAATTAAAAACCTTAATCCACGCGGACGAAGTCGCGTCGCAAAGTCATCTAGTCTATCTAGTTTATATAATGACGAAGCTTAAGGTGGAATATACGGGTCTGCCCGCGAAATTTAAATTTAATTTGGTTTTTCGTAAACTAATACGACAAAGAAGGCTTATGGCATTCTAATTGCGCCAGTAGAATTATCATCTTCACAGGTTTACATCAAAATCTTTACTTGAAAGTAACCAGTTTAAGAAATTAATCAAAATACAGAGTTGGACGTGAGTTACTCACAAATTAGTCAGTATTTTGATCTTTCAAGTAAAGATTTTTATGTAAACCTGTGAAGATGATAATTCTACTGGCGCAATTAGAATGCCATTAGCCTAGTTTGTCGTATTAGTTTACAAATTGCGAAAAACCAAATTAAATTTGAATTTCGCGGGCAGACCCGTATAATCATCCTTAAAACGTTCCGTTTTCATGGATAGAAGCAGGTGTTAGGTACTTTGCGAGAATCCATAATACACACAATATGATACACAAGGAAAAACAAAGTTATTTTGCGTTAATCCACCGAACTGCTACAGTTTGGCGGATTATAGCAAAATAAGTTTGTTGTTATTTATTTCCATGTGTTTATCGAACCGTAATAATAATAATATGTTTACGGTACCCTATTTACGAAGTTTCAACATAATTACATTGTTCAGGCTTTGTAGTGACCACTCCACATTAATCCAGTAACTGGATCCAGTAACTTTATTGTAGCACTGGACTGGAACTACTGCTTGTGTTTTGCAGTACTATCAGCTATAATATAGCTCGTTTAGACTATAAATTCCAGTCCCCACTGGCTTGAGCAACAGTAAACTGCTAATCTAATGACATTCTATCTCTGTGTCATACTTCTCATTGCTGAGGGACGTGACCCCATTCCATTAATGACTTAATGGTAAGAGTTTTGTCGGGATACAATGCGCGGGTTTCCGGACTCTTAAACATAAAACTTAAAGTCATCAACATCATCATTATCAACCTTTAGATGTCCACTGCTGGAAATAGGTCTCCTGCATGGACCTCCACAGGCTTCGGTCTTGCGCCTGAATCCAGCGGCTCCCTGCGACTCGTTTGATGTCGTCGGGCCACCTAGTGGGGGGTCTGCCAACACTGGGCTTCCCGGTGCGGGGTCGCCACTCCAGCACCTTGGGACCCCAACGACCATCAGCTCTTCGAACTATGTGCTTCGCCCATTTACACTTCAGTTTCGCGACTCGCTGAGCTATGTGGCTTTGGTTCTCCTGCGGATCTCTTCATTTCTGATTTGATCTCGCAGGGATACCCCAAGCATAGCTCTCTCCATCGCTCGCTGAGTGACCCTGAGCCTTCTTATGAGGCCCACAGTTAGCGACCATGTCTCGGATCCATAAGTCATCACTGGCAACACGCACTGTTCGAAGACTTAAGTTAAGATGTTTTCAGTTAAGTAGTACAATTTACGAAGATTTAAATACGAACAAAATCTGACGAGTTTTACATCAAATTTTTCATAGTCGGGTTACACTTTTTTGAACTCTTGTACTTGTTATCATCTGATAAAATTATCTAATTTAGATATTAACCAAAGCCGAAAGCTTAACGTTCACAGCGAGGCATGGAGATACCGTCCTAATTGGGAACATCAAAGTCGGTCAAATATGGTCGAGCGAAGCAACGGCTGGATCATGCGTCATGCTCGTGAAAGGGTTCCGCCGGTGGGAATGGGAGAAAAATACTTTCCGTCTTCCCGTCTTAACACGAATTGAATTATAGTACGTTTTTTTTATGGAACTTCCCCTCATTGTGGAAATATTATACTTTATTCTAACAAAGTTGCATGGGTTAAATCGGCTTGGCATCCAGCTGCCCACAAGATAGTATAAAATAGCTATTTATGCAACTGCGTCGTAATGAGGGTCATTTTAATTCGAGTGCTGTTTTTTGATACGAGGCTTGCCGAGTATCAAAATAGTAAAATGACTAATTACGTTCAGTTGCATACAAGATTTTATCTACGACAAGGAAAATAAAATCATTAATAAAATACTCCATAGGCTCAATAAAGTAACAAAAAATAACTCCGTAAGCCGCCACCAGCCGCCTGTGGCGCCTCTGTTATATGAAAAGGTACACAAGTGCCAGAACTCAGAGCTTTAGCTTTAGGTATCCTATTTTAAGAAGATAACCATTTCGATTCAGCTCCCATACAACGAGCTGCATCGAAATGAGAAGCAAAACCGAAAGAGGGTTCATTTCGATTCAGCTGTCAAATTCGAAATTGGAACTTTTCGATGCTGGAGTAGATAAAACTTATTACAATGTAATAGCTGCATAATAATATTGTAAAATGATTATTTTACAATATTATTATGAAACAACTGCTGAGGTTCTTGCCGGCTCTTCTCAGCAGAATCCGCTTTCCAAACCGGTGGTAGAGTCATGACGTGCCATAAGAGCCACAGGTTGGCCTTCGTGAAATAAATATGAATAAATTTGGTTACCCAATACCCATACAGTTAGTAGGTACAATCCATTAAACTGATTGTCAAATTCATATTCTAAATTATTTACTTCAGCTAGGCCAACGTGTGGCTCTTTTTAACCCCCAACGCAAAAAGAGGGGTGTTATAAGTTTAGAGGGGTGTTATAAGTAAGACCGCTTTGATTGTGTATCTGTCTGTGGCACGGTGGCTCTTAAACGGGTGAACCGATTTTGCTGCGGTTTTTTAATTTAAAAGCAGGTTTTCTAGCGGTGGTTCTTAGACATGTTTTACCAAAATCGGTTCAGTCGTTTCAAAGTTATCAGCTGTTTTGTTAGCTGTGATAGGATTCTAAGAAGCATAAATATGGTTGAGCGAAGCAATGGCTGGGTCATGCGTCATGCTCGTGAACGCGTTCCACCGGCGGGAATGGGGCTACTTTCTGTCTGCCCGTCTTAAAATGTGTTGAATTATAATTAGGTATGCTTTTGTGGAACTCATTGTGGAAACACGGCATACGTAGCATAGTATCTATCGTATTGTAAACTTGTTTTGAAAAGAGCAACCGCCGAGTTTCTTGCTGGTTCTTCTCGACAGGAAGGGCATTCCGAACCAGTGGTAGACTTATCGACGATTGAAAAGCACTTGTAAAAAAGTTTATTTGAATGAAAAACATTCATATTCTATTCTAACTTTCAAACATACGTATGACCTAAACACACCCATATTATGTATTTGAAACACCCATGTATGCTATATAAGCATGATTATGGAATTCTTGGTCTGATGCTGCAGCAGCAGCAGCAGCAGATATCAAGCACACTTGTACACCTTGAAAAAATAATAGCAGACAATATTATGTCGTGTTTGGATTCATTTTGATCAGTAAGTATTTGATTCTACATAGAATACAATGGTGGCAACACGATGAGCTGATGCTGCAGCCAGGATATCTAGCACAGTAGTTTCCTCTTGAAAAAATAGTAGATACTTTATGAATGTCATTTGTTATTCATTTTACAGTTACAGTTTTAACTACAGAAGAGACGTGTGGTTATGCCGAGTTTTAGTTCGTTTGATCGTATAGTTAACTATGACATTAGCATCAAAGTAATATGAACCATATTAGTATCGATTTAAACTTAAAGTAACAAATTCAATACAGGTGATTTTAATTTGGAGCGTTTTCGTGACGTTAATGTAAATTGAGCTCTAACCCAATACTATTATGGTTTATTTTACTTTGATGGTAATGTCATAGTTAACTATTCATAGTTAACTATCAAATTTTGTACTAACCACATAGGACGAACTCAGTCGGCAACTAAGTCACACATCCTATAAATCAGTATACCTACTTAAATAAAAACAAGTATAAAATAAAAAAAACACCCCTGACATGTGAATCTATTATGTAATACTATACCTAACATCCTGCTACCCAGTTTGCTGCTTCATTGTTAAAACCTTATCCTTATCCTCAATCATCATTTATCTAACACCTACTTTTGGATCTTAATGAGGCCAAACACACTATATCTGTTGTAAGTTGCTGAAGAGTTGGGATCCCACTGACTACTTGATCTAAAAAGCCACAGCATTAGCTCAAGTAATACAACTTAATTTATTATTTATAATGTTATAGTAATCTTAAGCTTAAGTTGTAATTTGGAATAACAAACATCTTTATCCATCTTATCTCTATCAAGGTTATCATGTCTTGGAAATAATTCAAAGTAACTTTAAATTTCAAAGCAACCGCACCAGTGAAAGCTCGTAAAACCCTTTAATCAAGTAAGAAATTAGCTAATGATCTTCAATCGCATGAACACTGATCTTCGCTCATTAAAATCGGTCCGATCGTTAGGGAGCTACAAGGGAACAGACAGACACACAGAGAGATACACACTTATAAAACCCCTCTATTTTGTCAGGAGTTAATAAGCTCTTTTCACAACATCCTCTAGCGCAGTATTTTTCAATCTGTGGGTCTCGACCCCCAAGGGGGTCGCCAAACCTTACTCGGGGGGTCGAAATTAAAAAAAAGTGTTTGTAGGTCCTACACTACAATAAAAAAACTACAACTTCAATGAGAAGGCCGTGTTTGTTTATTTTTAACAATTTATCGAAACGTGGTTCTATTTTAGAGACATTAATGATCAAATCATTCTCTAATTGGAGCCTTTTTCTTTTTTTGTATGTTGTTTTAATGTTCACCATTGTAGAAAATATTAATTCGCATAAATAAGAAGTGGCGTATGGCACTAAGAATTTTAAAGCGTCGCTTGCTAGCTCTGGATACTCCAATTTTCTTTTCATCCAGAAGACATCAGTATCTTGGGACAACTCCATTTTGAGCATGCTGTCACTTGCTAAATCTATAAGATTTTCTATCTTATTCGCGGGGAGATTAAATATTATCCAAAACGCACCTCAAAAGGCAAGACCTACTTGTTTACACAGCTCTTGTCTTGATTATAGGTTTTTGAGGTAAGACCCTGTGGGGGGGTCGCCAGAATTTTTTAACTTTTAAGGGGGTCGCGTTTTCAAGGAGATTGAAAAACAATGCTCTAGCGTACTCGTACACTAGCAAAATATCACTGGAGTTGATCGCTGTACTTGAATGATTTGAACCAGCCATTACTTACTAATTGAAATTCTAAAACCGCCGGCGATTTCGCATTATTTATCCCACCGTATGTTTTCACATCGCTATTTACAAAGCATCAAAGCACATCGGCGGTTGGATCAGCTGCTGATTTAGGCGCGAAGTAATTTAATTAAAACAAAAATAAACTTCGCTAATCGTTATTATCATAGCGGTATCTACGCCCACAGTCGCGACTCAAATACAAAATTAAGTCTTGTAAAATCTACTTAAAATATTGTTATATCGTTTTTATACTAATAGTATTTAATCTAGGACATACTTAAAGCCTGTAACATAGTAACAAAACGTATAGTTTGAGTACCGTCAAGGCAAGAGTGAATAGGCATTTTTTAGGCAAGCGCGCTCCAACCTAGAGCTCCAGCATTGATAATAATTTAATATACTTAAATAATTATTTTTAAACAACCGACTTCAAACACCCGCTTTACTACATAACATACACTATACAAAGTATTTAATTTATTGTTGGTATTTTAAAAACTGCTCGAGCGATTTTGATAAAATTTATATGGGACCATCTGGGGAGTATACCCTTTCAAACAAAAAAAAGAATTTTTCAAATCGGTTCAGGCGTCTTCGAGTAATCGGTGGACATACATAAAAAAAAGATTCCGATGAATTGAGAATCTCCTCCTTTTTTTGAAGTCGGCTAAAAACGGTGATCCTACCAGTATAGTAGATATACATAAACACGTTCAATATGCAATGGCTTATACGGTACTGTTTGTCTTATCTGTCAATAACGAAATGTTGAAATATCTTCGGAAGAATCAATCAACAGTACCTAAGCAAGTGTAAACACAAAATTTGAGTGTTAAAGCCATTGAACAAATAATGCTAAAAGCTTGGCACAAAATGCTTTTACCATTAAATTCCACTGCCAGAGACTGTGGCTAAAATCGTTTGTTTCCATAACTTGCGTCGTTTTGACGACCCTTCTGGTTCCGTGGTGAGTGCTGAAGTGGTCTTTTGTCTCAAGTCTCAGGTTCGATTTATGATTCTTGAGTACGATTCAGATCTGACGAAGCGCGTCGAATGGATGCGGCAATGCAATAAAAATGGATATTATATACCTAATATAATTCTCTGTCCCTCTGAATCATCTTATTCCTCATTGGTGTAGGTCGTGACCCTTTCCTATTATTCATGTAATGTTAAGAGTTTTCTTGGGATTATTATATAATAAGACAATTGTATTTGTTATTATATAAATACTTATTTCATGTGAATGCATAAAAATATAGCTGACCGCGTTCCGCAGGCTGTAGCGAATTTCTCGGTTTTTTTTTCGGATGGAGTATGCTGTTGGCCCCAATGGCCGCTTTAGCGTCACCGGACGCGGGGGCAAGCGCGAAGCGTCGCCAGGGGAGTGAGCCCTAGGGCTCGAAGACATCGGGGGGCAATGTCTTCCTAAGGGCGCCTCCTGTGAGGCTCGGACCTCGGCTTAGGAAGACGTTGGGACGAATGGGAGGAGTGGCTGGACTAGGTGAGTCCGTACGTCCCCGTGATGTGGTAAGGATCCACGCCCAGGTGACGTTAGAAATCGGGGGCCTTGTCTTCGCCGGCGAGGACGTTGTGTTGAGGTTGACGGTGTGTGTGGCCCTACCTGATAGGGTGCATGGTCTGTCGTAATCTGGTCGTCAGGGTCGTTAAGGACGTGCTTAGGGCGCCTTTTATCTGGAGGGTCGTTACAATCTGTTGGGTAGTTTGAGGCCTCAACCACTAGTGGGTTGGGGTGGTTGGCAGCTTTCTCAAAATAATTTTTGGAAAGCTGCTTAAAATGTTGAGCAATTGTGGGTAGTTGATGGTCCCTATGGAGGTCGACGTTACGCTCGAACCATGGAGAAAAATTCTCGGATTTGAATTCGTACCTACTTTATACTGACGCCAGTAGCACTTCAGTGCCATAAAACCTTGTGCAGTGAAACGAAAGAAATAGATAGACTGTCAAATGTCTAAGGCCGAGATCTATAGATCGTACTCTGGCTCTGCTCAAGACTCAAGAGAGAGTTAAAATGAGACTCAAATATGTTCCGATATAAATCTGTCTCGCTTTAACACAGTCTTGAATCAGAGCTGAGTGTAAGTGCCATCTGTAGATTGCTTCTTTTGACAGTTGCAAAACCATTACGATTACACCACTACCATAATATCTATCTCTTTCATTCTCCTTTTACGATTGTAGAGATGGGCTAATGGGCTTAACTAAACACAGATCTTCTCGTGTGAAAATTTAATTAGAAAAAACATTTAAAAAATTGGTTGTCTGTAAAGTCGGTGTACGGACGATAGTTTTACGCGATAACGTCATAAAGAAACATTGATGAATAAATGAGCTATAGAGAGCTTGTTCGGCGCTCTCGCTTGCACCCTCAGGCTCAGGCGGAACGTGACACTTTTTCGGGCGTGCAGCATCTTTCATAGATTTGTAAGACGTTATCGACGTTAAAGACGTTATTATAGACTGAAACACTAGACTTTTTGCCGACACAAATGCCGCTAAAAAGACTTTGCAAGTCTAATTCTAAAATCCCTGACGCTTTAGAAGTTATTTATACGACCGTGTGTTTTCAAAACATTTGCCGCAAAATGTACGAGTACGCTCATTACTCAAGTCCCGGATTAGTTGCTATTTTAGTTGCAAAGTGTTTTAGTTGAATCTTTGTTTTAGTTGAGACGCTTTTGAAAAGCGAATTAGCCGTTTCAAAATATTTGTACAGAGAACTTTCTCGCTTATACTCTGACTCGCTCACGCATACCCAGTTGGCAGAGAAGAAAAAAATTACTACTGATAATATAAGATACTAGCTGATGCCCGCGACTTCGTCCACGTGGATTTAGTTTTTTAAATCCCTCGGGAACTCTTTGATTTTCCGGGATAAAAAGTCTATGTCACTCTCCAGGTCCTCAACTATACCCATGCAAAAATCACGTCGATCCGTAGCCCTGTTGCGGCGTGATTGAAGGACAAACCAACAAACAAACACACTTTCGCATTTATAATATTAGTAAGGAATTAGTAAGGATATCACCCTATTAAATTTTCGCAGCTAAACCGAAGAATCGATCTTGACCGAATTTGGCACAGAGATAGCTTGGATCCAAGAGACGAACATACCTATGCTATTTTTTATCCCGAGAAATTAAAATTCCACCAGGACTTAAAAACATTAGTCCACGAGGACGGAGTCGCGGGCTAGAGGTTCTGTTTATAGAATAAAATCACAATTGAATATTAGGTAGGTACATAATAATATTTTCTTGCATATTTTTATTTTAGAAGTTTTCAAATTTTCTAGAATAAAGCATTGTTTATGTTTTATTGGAAAATATTTTGAACTCCGGAAAGCGGGTCTGAGATACATATTTTAATAGATAATATAAATATTTCAAAGAGGGATTCCCGCAAAAACACCATTGTTCAATTTGCTTTTAGAAATATTAAAAAAGCCGGCCAAGTGCGAGTCGGACTCGCGCACCGAGGGTTCCGTACTCCAAAAGTAAAAGTAAAACGATAATATTATATTAATTTGCTTATTTATCGTTAACTTTGTTTGTAGAGGTTTATTGTTAATATAAAAAAAATTATGCTAGTTAGAGTGTTGGTTTTATTTTTCCTTTAAAATATACATAAAATCCTATTGACCATAATTATTTCAGATTTTTTGATTGGTAAACTTCGGAGATAAGGGGGGGGGGGCGGTATTTTTTCGATATTTTGGCCGATTACTCAAAAACAATTATATATAGAAATAAATAAAAAACTGTTTAAGAATGCTCAAGTAAAGGCCTTTTATATGATACCCCACTCGGTATAGTTATCTTACTTTGAAATTTCAAACCCCCGATTTTCCCCCTTTTTTAATCAAACTTAAATAATTTTCGCGTTGCTTTTATTTTTCCTGTAAAATATACATAAACCTCTATTGATCATAGTTATTTCAGATTTTTCGATTAGTAAACTTCGGAGATAAGGACGGGGAACGGTATTTTTTTCGACATTTTGGCCGATTACTCAAAAACTATTATATGTAGAAATAAATAAATAACTGTTTTAGAATGCACAAGTAAAGGCCTTTCATATGATACCCCACTCGGTATAGTTATTTTACTTTGAAATTTCAAACCCCCGATTTTCCCCCTTTTTTAATAAAACTAAAAATAATTTTCAATTTTTCTTTGTTCTAATGATGTTGGGCCACTATTATACACAACTATTGTTGGACATAGACTCAGAAGCGGAACTTATCGCTCAAAAACTAATCACGCCTTAAGAGAATACATCTCTTAAAACGCTAAAACCCTACCTATAGCCGTCGCCACCATCCCCAATAACGGCCCCTTTCCACTCAGCTAATAACCACAGCACGACAGACAAACCACCATCTGAACGTGAGGGTAACTATCAAAATATCAAAGTATTAATTTATCAAAACAACATCTAAACGTGAGGGTAGTTATCAAAAATATCAAAATATTAATTAATCAAACCAACATCTAAACGTGAGGGTAGTTATCAAAATATCAAAGTATTAATTTATCATTTAAACTAATCTAAGCGTACTGGCAATATTTAATCGATTAGGGAGCGATTGCTATCGCAATCCCTCAATCGAGAAGAACGACCTAGACGCGAAGGCATCTACTAGTCGGATGAGTCTCTGGGCAGAGACTGAAGTCGTATCGTCAAAACAGACGTTTTATACTAATATTTCAAGATGGCGCGCCTGCGCTGTCAAAGTCAAATGTCGTCAATATACGTCATGAAACGTATATTGACAAAGGTATGTTGACATGGTAACCATGGTAACCACTTATTGTTTCATGAGGTATACTGAAAAACACCAATCATATTTTAAATTGCTAACAGTCGGCCTTTCCTGACCGTATTCACGTCTCGTGAAACAACCGAGTAGCCGTTTACAAGATTAAAAACTCTTGAACGACTCGGCGACCGCTTCCTCAGAGACGGAGCCCTGAGACACATACCAATACACCGGAATCAACACGCATACAGCACTGGTAAATCCACGCAGACAGCGCTTCACTTTGTAGTATGCAAGATTGAACATGATCTGAACAACAAATTGTCAACCCTAGGAGCCTTCATAGATATTGAGGGAGCCTTTGACAAAACAACGTTCAATAGCATCGATGATACTCTAGGAAGATACGAAGTACCAATAACATTACGCAAATGGATAAGAGCTCTACTCGAAAAGAGGGCCATCCATTTGGACATAAACTGCACGACTAGAGGCATAGTTGCCAGGGGATGTCCACAAGGAGGAGTATTGTTCCCAATCCGGTGGAACCTTGTAATCGACGACCTGATAACAAAACTAAACAATAGTGTCTTCATCACGATAGGATACACGGATGATCTAACGATCCTCATAGGCAGAAAACATAAAAACACGCTAAGTGCGATAATGCAGAATTCACTAAGACTCGTAGAGAAATGGTGCAAAGAAAACGAACTTACGGTTAACCCTAAAAAGACGGAGTTAATTCTGTTTACAAACAAAAGAAAACCTGACATCCCCAAGATGCCAGTACTGTTTAGTACAAGTCTGACATTATCAAGAGAAGTAAAATACCTGGGAATAATTCTAGACAGTAAAATAAACTGGAAAACTCACATAGATACAAAGATACAAAAAGCAACAATCATCCTAAATCAATGCAAACGGGAAATTGGGAAATTGGGAAAACCTGGGGTCTTAAGCCACAGATAATGAAGTGGCTCTATGAATCAGTCGTAAGAAGTTCACTGATATACGCGTCACTAGTATGGTGGCCACGAACGCTCCTTACGACAACCCAACAGGAACTACAAAAATTTCAACGACAAGCGTGCCTGGCGATCACAAGCTGTATGAGCACCACACCAACAAACGCGCTAGAGATAATACTGGGAATACCGCCTCTTCACCTATACGTAAGGGAAGAGGCTACCCTTGCAACCCTCAGGATAAAAACCTACGGGCAGTGGAAAGAAACAATCACATCACATACCCGGATACTATCACGCGAATAAATGAAGTGTCCACAACTGAGATGGATTTGTGAGAAAACACAAAAAGTAAATGTAATAGAAAAAGATTACAAGACCAACATGGAAGACATTTCAACCCGCACATCTACTATAGATACCATCGAGGTATATACAGATGGATCCAAAACAAACACGGGCACAGGAGCTGGTGTCTACTGCCCCGAACTAAACATACACATTGCCTACGCCCTTGGTAAGAACAACTCAGTCTTTCAAGCAGAGTGCGTCGGCATCACAGCAGCGGCCATCGCCATGGCCAGCAGACAGGTAACAAATTTTAACATTAACACAGACAGCCAGGTAGTATTGAGAGCCCTAGCCAAAATACGACCTCCTCAAAACTTTTACTCGACTGTCACAATGCACTACAAACGATAACAAAATCAAACAGTCACACTGCGCTGGGTAAACGGTCACAGTGACAACATTGGTAACGACGCAGCCGATGAGCTGCTGATAGCACACAAGAGGAATGTGAAAAATTTTATGAAGATATCCATGAGATGTTAAAAGTTGAAAATAAACATGAGGTTATCATGGTGATGGGGATTTTAACGCCAAAGTTGGAGACTTCTGTGCACAACATTGTCGATCAATTCGGCCTCGGAGAGAGGAACGATAGGCAAGACCACTTGATTCGAGTTCTGTACAAAACACACTAACCGTAATGAATACTTGGTTTAAATTACCCAAAAGGCGTTTATTTACATGGGAATCCTCAGCTCAAACTAATGATAAGATTACAATAAATCAAATAGATTTAATATGCGTTAATCACCGCTATCGTAATGCAACTACAGGCGCCAAGACGTATCCCGGAGCGGACATCCACTCGGCTCACAATCCTCTCACATGTAAGGTCCAACTAAAACTTAAGAAAATAGAGAAAGGAAAGCAAGAAGAACCTTTAATATACCACAGCTAAATGACGACAGAATTAAATCTGAATTCTCGGAACGAACTGACGAAATTAACACGATGAATGAAACAGAAAGTGAAGAATCGTTGTGGAATAATAATAAGGTGACATTGTTAGATTCGCCTGAGCAAACACTTGGAGATATGAAATATAGGAGAAGTAAACCATGGTTAACAAACGAAATAATCAAACTGTTCGAGGAACGAAGGGGAAGCAAGCTGCGGCCAGACTTATATAAACAGATCAACGACAAGCTTCAAACTAAGATCCGTGAAGCAAAAGTGAGTGGCTTGATATCTCAGTGTAAACTGATTATAGTGAACTGCTCAAGACCTTGAAAAGATTTAATGGACTCGAACGGGAAGATCCTACTTAATCTAGACGAAAAATTGCGCAGATGGGGCTGAACATCAATGTTAATAAAACCAAAGCAATGATTATTGCCAAAATACAGATTTCACCTCCTAAAGTAAAGCTTCGTGGTGCTGAAGTCGTAGCAATTTTAAATTTTTAGGCTGGTTCTTCACAGCAGATTTAGATCATCTCAGAAGTTCAAATTGGGGATGGCACCCAATGATGATGATGAATTATTTAACTGCTCTCCTCATACTTACAATAAGTCAGTTGAGTGACCCCTTCTTGTCCACATCAACTAAAACATTACTTGAGTGACCCCTTCATGTTCACAACAAGTAAGATGAAACTTGAGTTATTGTTAAAGTGACCCCTTCATGTTCACTTCACCTAAAACGTTACTTGAGTGACCCCTTCATGTTCACAACAAGCAAGATGAAACTTGAGTTATTGTTAAAGCGACCCCTTCATGTCCACTTCAACTAAAACGTTACTTGAGTGACCCCTTCATGTTCACAACAAGCAAGATGAAACTTGAGTTATTGTTAAAGCGACCCCTTCATGTTCACTTTAACTAATAAATTAGGTTATTCCTGATTAGCTCGAATTGTACTATTCCAATTTACGTATAACCTTTAAATTCCAATGGAAACCAACCTCGTCGATATGATACTATCAGTAGTTCATTATTAGTTCTTGTTTTCCATATTTAATTGTTATTTGGGCGTAGTTCTTAACCAGGATGACGATAAAACTATCTTCCCGGCAATCCCACTTCTGATCTGTTGGACATAGACTCAGAAGCGGAACTTATCGCTCAAAAACTAATCACGCCTTAAGAGAATACATCTCTTAAAACGCTAAAACCCTACCTATAGCCGTCGCCACCATCCCCAATAACGGCCCCTTTCCACTCAGCTAATAACCACAGCACGACAGACAAACCACCATCTGAACGTGAGGGTAACTATCAAAATATCAAAGTATTAATTTATCAAAACAACATCTAAACGTGAGGGTAGTTATCAAAAATATCAAAATATTAATTAATCAAACCAACATCTAAACGTGAGGGTAGTTATCAAAATATCAAAGTATTAATTTATCATTTAAACTAATCTAAGCGTACTGGCAATATTTAATCGATTAGGGAGCGATTGCTATCGCAATCCCTCAATCGAGAAGAACGACCTAGACGCGAAGGCATCTACTAGTCGGATGAGTCTCTGGGCAGAGACTGAAGTCGTATCGTCAAAACAGACGTTTTATACTAATATTTCAAGATGGCGCGCCTGCGCTGTCAAAGTCAAATGTCGTCAATATACGTCATGAAACGTATATTGACAAAGGTATGTTGACATGGTAACCATGGTAACCACTTATTGTTTCATGAGGTATACTGAAAAACACCAATCATATTTTAAATTGCTAACACTATGATAAATTTCATGTCGATAGCTTTAATAGTTACTGAAATAATCGAATGTGACAGACGGACGGACGGACGGACGGAGAAAGTCTCACCATAAGGGTTCCATTTTTACCATTTCGGTACGGAACCCTAAAAATGGAAAAAAGGTAAGTAATTTCATCAAGGTTTTCGTACAATTGTAATTTCATATTACGTTTAAGTTTACCTTTCTTACACAACAAAATATACATTTTCGCACGAAGCAACAGAGCTACGGATCGACGTGATTTTTTGCATGGGTATAGTTGAGGACCTGGACAGTGACATAGGCTACCTTTTATCCCGAAAAATAAAAGAGTTTCCGACCGACTTTAAAAACTAAATCCACGCGGACGAAGTCGCGGGCATCAGCTAGTATTATATAAATGCGAAAGTGTATTTGTTTGTTGGTTTGTTGGTTTGTCCTTCAATCAAGCTGCAACAGAACTACGGATCGACGTGATTTTTTGCACGGGTATAGTTGAGGACCTGGAAAGTGCCATAGGCCACTTTTTATGCCGGAAAACCAAAGACTTCCCGTGGGATTTTGAAATCAAATCCACACGGACGAATTCGCGGGCATCAGCTAGTATAGAACCTACCTATAGAACTTATTTTTGTAATAAAATAATGTTATCTGTATTATTGGTGCCATGCTCGTCACGTAGGCTTTCGCAAACACCGCTCTGAATTAAATGACATATCAAATAAAACCTATTATATGGCCTACTAACCTATGTCTACGCTTCGGAGCTTTTTATTTTTATTTTATTTGTTACGCTATCGAATTCTACCAATATGAATGTAACTATAAACAATTGAATTACATACTCACGGTACTTGTGGTAGACTCATCGACGATTCAAAAGCACTTGTAAAAAAGTTTATTTGAATAAAAAAACATTTCTATTCTATTCTATTCTATTCTATTCTATATAATACACCCTTAATAATAATATTATAAATGCGAAAGTGTGTTTGTTTGTTTGTGTGTTGGTTTGTCCTTCAATCACGCCGCAACAGGGCTACGGATCGACGTGATTTTTTGCATGGGTATAGTTGAGGACCTGGACAGTGACATAGGCTACCTTTTATCCCGAAAAATAAAAGAGTTTCCGACCGACTTTAAAAACTAAATCCACGCGGACGAAGTCGCGGGCATCAGCTAGTATTATATAAATGCGAAAGTGTATTTGTTTGTTGGTTTGTTGGTTTGTCCTTCAATCAAGCTGCAACAGAACTACGGATCGACGTGATTTTTTGCACGGGTATAGTTGAGGACCTGGAAAGTGCCATAGGCCACTTTTTATGCCGGAAAACCAAAGACTTCCCGTGGGATTTTGAAATCAAATCCACACGGACGAATTCGCGGGCATCAGCTAGTATAGAACCTACCTATAGAACTTATTTTTGTAATAAAATAATGTTATCTGTATTATTGGTGCCATGCTCGTCACGTAGGCTTTCGCAAACACCGCTCTGAATTAAATGACATATCAAATAAAACCTATTATATGGCCTACTAACCTATGTCTACGCTTCGGAGCTTTTTATTTTTATTTTATTTGTTACGCTATCGAATTCTACCAATATGAATGTAACTATAAACAATTGAATTACATACTCACGGTACTTGTGGTAGACTCATCGACGATTCAAAAGCACTTGTAAAAAAGTTTATTTGAATAAAAAAACATTTCTATTCTATTCTATTCTATTCTATTCTATACTAGTGGTTCGCCCCGAACTGAGACCTCGCGGTAACGGTATCCCATGATTATTCATTCAATCGATACATGATAACCAAAACTGACATTATTATTATGCCCGTTTTCACCAAACATACCTAAATCATCCCCTAAGTAGGAGTCTCTTAACGTAGGTAGCTCCTAAATACAATCCTAAGTCCTAACATCCGTCCCAATATCCTTTTAGGTGTCCCGTACAGGATCGTGATAAATAAGTTGACAGAAAACATCAATCACCTAACTTATAGGTAGCCCGTAAAGGTTAGGGAACGTTAGTGAAAACATTGAATTATTTATCAAACATTGAATTTAACTCGTAGTTCCATGGGAATAGTTACTGACTGCGCCATCTATTAGCATTATTGTGAAGCTATGTTGATGCTATATGAATTACTGACGCCCATTAAAAATTAAATAATCTCGTTTCTTTATAATATTCATATAATTTTAGTATTTGTTGTTCAAGTACAGGATATAAGTGACCTAAAAACATTAAATCAGTTTGAAAATCCATAGCGGATTTTTCTAGAGAGCGTCTTCAAGCGAGCGTATAAAATCGCCACTTTGAAAGCCCCCCATTTCGTCAATTTTAAGGGAAAAATTAAAAAAAAAAATATTTTTGTACTCAGTTCAAAATTATCTTTAAAATGATACGTAACAATTTTATGTAACGCGATTTTTTTTTTTTTACTTCGCATTCGCTTCTATGAGAGCCCCCCTGAAATAAAGATTTTTATAACTTTTTAAGCCATTTTCGGCTGGAGGCCATCGGTTTACATATTATATCTAAATTTGAAGTAATTACGTTCAGTAATTCAAAAGTTATAAGGCTCTGACAGACGGACGGACGGACGGACGGACGGACAAGTGCAAATCGCCCTAGTTAACTCAAAGACCTTCGCTTCGCTCGGTCGATAATACACCCTTAATAATAATATTATAAATGCGAAAGTGTGTTTGTTTGTTTGTGTGTTGGTTTGTCCTTCAATCACGCCGCAACAGGGCTACGGATCGACGTGATTTTTTGCATGGGTATAGTTGAGGACCTGGACAGTGACATAGGCTACCTTTTATCCCGAAAAATAAAAGAGTTTCCGACCGACTTTAAAAACTAAATCCACGCGGACGAAGTCGCGGGCATCAGCTAGTATTATATAAATGCGAAAGTGTATTTGTTTGTTGGTTTGTTGGTTTGTCCTTCAATCAAGCTGCAACAGAACTACGGATCGACGTGATTTTTTGCACGGGTATAGTTGAGGACCTGGAAAGTGCCATAGGCCACTTTTTATGCCGGAAAACCAAAGACTTCCCGTGGGATTTTGAAATCAAATCCACACGGACGAATTCGCGGGCATCAGCTAGTATAGAACCTACCTATAGAACTTATTTTTGTAATAAAATAATGTTATCTGTATTATTGGTGCCATGCTCGTCACGCAGGCTTTCGCAAACACCGCTCTGAATTAAATGACATATCAATAAAACCTATTATATGGCCTACTAACCTATGTCTACGCTTCGGAGCTTTTTATTTTTATTTTATTTGTTACGCTATCGAATTCTACCAATATGAATGTAACTATAAACAATTGAATTACATACTCACGGTACTTGTGGTAGACTCATCGACGATTCAAAAGCACTTGTAAAAAAGTTTATTTGAATAAAAAAACATTTCTATTCTATTCTATTCTATTCTATTCTATATAATACACCCTTAATAATAATATTATAAATGCGAAAGTGTGTTTGTTTGTTTGTGTGTTGGTTTGTCCTTCAATCACGCCGCAACAGGGCTACGGATCGACGTGATTTTTTGCATGGGTATAGTTGAGGACCTGGACAGTGACATAGGCTACCTTTTATCCCGAAAAATAAAAGAGTTTCCGACCGACTTTAAAAACTAAATCCACGCGGACGAAGTCGCGGGCATCAGCTAGTATTATATAAATGCGAAAGTGTATTTGTTTGTTGGTTTGTTGGTTTGTCCTTCAATCAAGCTGCAACAGAACTACGGATCGACGTGATTTTTTGCACGGGTATAGTTGAGGACCTGGAAAGTGCCATAGGCCACTTTTTATGCCGGAAAACCAAAGACTTCCCGTGGGATTTTGAAATCAAATCCACACGGACGAATTCGCGGGCATCAGCTAGTATAGAACCTACCTATAGAACTTATTTTTGTAATAAAATAATGTTATCTGTATTATTGGTGCCATGCTCGTCACGTAGGCTTTCGCAAACACCGCTCTGAATTAAATGACATATCAAATAAAACCTATTATATGGCCTACTAACCTATGTCTACGCTTCGGAGCTTTTTATTTTTATTTTATTTGTTACGCTATCGAATTCTACCAATATGAATGTAACTATAAACAATTGAATTACATACTCACGGTACTTGTGGTAGACTCATCGACGATTCAAAAGCACTTGTAAAAAAGTTTATTTGAATAAAAAAACATTTCTATTCTATTCTATTCTATTCTATTCTATACTAGTGGTTCGCCCCGAACTGAGACCTCGCGGTAACGGTATCCCATGATTATTCATTCAATCGATACATGATAACCAAAACTGACATTATTATTATGCCCGTTTTCACCAAACATACCTAAATCATCCCCTAAGTAGGAGTCTCTTAACGTAGGTAGCTCCTAAATACAATCCTAAGTCCTAACATCCGTCCCAATATCCTTTTAGGTGTCCCGTACAGGATCGTGATAAATAAGTTGACAGAAAACATCAATCACCTAACTTATAGGTAGCCCGTAAAGGTTAGGGAACGTTAGTGAAAACATTGAATTATTTATCAAACATTGAATTTAACTCGTAGTTCCATGGGAATAGTTACTGACTGCGCCATCTATTAGCATTATTGTGAAGCTATGTTGATGCTATATGAATTACTGACGCCCATTAAAAATTAAATAATCTCGTTTCTTTATAATATTCATATAATTTTAGTATTTGTTGTTCAAGTACAGGATATAAGTGACCTAAAAACATAAAATCAGTTTGAAAATCCATAGCGGATTTTTCTAGAGAGCGTCTTCAAGCGAGCGTATAAAATCGCCACTTTGAAAGCCCCCCATTTCGTCAATTTTAAGGGAAAAATTAAAAAAAAAATATTTTTGTACTCAGTTCAAAATTATCTTTAAAATGATACGTAACAATTTTATGTAACGCGATTTTTTTTTTTTACTTCGCATTCGCTTCTATGAGAGCCCCCCTGAAATAAAGATTTTTATAACTTTTTAAGCCATTTTCGGCTGGAGGCCATCGGTTTACATATTATATCTAAATTTGAAGTAATTACGTTCAGTAATTCAAAAGTTATAAGGCTCTGACAGACGGACGGACGGACGGACGGACGGACGGACAAGTGCAAATCGCCCTAGTTAACTCAAAGACCTTCGCTTCGCTCGGTCGATAATACACCCTTAATAATAATATTATAAATGCGAAAGTGTGTTTGTTTGTTTGTGTGTTGGTTTGTCCTTCAATCACGCCGCAACAGGGCTACGGATCGACGTGATTTTTTGCATGGGTATAGTTGAGGACCTGGACAGTGACATAGGCTACCTTTTATCCCGAAAAATAAAAGAGTTTCCGACCGACTTTAAAAACTAAATCCACGCGGACGAAGTCGCGGGCATCAGCTAGTATTATATAAATGCGAAAGTGTATTTGTTTGTTGGTTTGTTGGTTTGTCCTTCAATCAAGCTGCAACAGAACTACGGATCGACGTGATTTTTTGCACGGGTATAGTTAAGGACCTGGAAAGTGCCATAGGCCACTTTTTATGCCGGAAAACCAAAGACTTCCCGTGGGATTTTGAAATCAAATCCACACGGACGAATTCTCGGGCATCAGCTAGTATAGAACCTACCTATAGAACTTATTTTTGTAATAAAATAATGTTATCTGTATTATTGGTGCCATGCTCGTCACGTAGGCTTTCGCAAACACCGCTCTGAATTAAATGACATATCAAATAAAACCTATTATATGGCCTACTAACCTATGTCTACGCTTCGGAGCTTTTTATTTTTATTTTATTTGTTACGCTATCGAATTCTACCAATATGAATGTAACTATAAACAATTGAATTACATACTCACGGTACTTGTGGTAGACTCATCGACGATTCAAAAGCACTTGTAAAAAAGTTTATTTGAATAAAAAAAACATTTCTATTCTATTCTATTCTATTCTATTCTATATAATACACCCTTAATAATAATATTATAAATGCGAAAGTGTGTTTGTTTGTTTGTGTGTTGGTTTGTCCTTCAATCACGCCGCAACAGGGCTACGGATCGACGTGATTTTTTGCATGGGTATAGTTGAGGACCTGGACAGTGACATAGGCTACCTTTTATCCCGAAAAATAAAAGAGTTTCCGACCGACTTTAAAAACTAAATCCACGCGGACGAAGTCGCGGGCATCAGCTAGTATTATATAAATGCGAAAGTGTATTTGTTTGTTGGTTTGTTGGTTTGTCCTTCAATCAAGCTGCAACAGAACTACGGATCGACGTGATTTTTTGCACGGGTATAGTTGAGGACCTGGAAAGTGCCATAGGCCACTTTTTATGCCGGAAAACCAAAGACTTCCCGTGGGATTTTGAAATCAAATCCACACGGACGAATTCGCGGGCATCAGCTAGTATAGAACCTACCTATAGAACTTATTTTTGTAATAAAATAATGTTATCTGTATTATTGGTGCCATGCTCGTCACGTAGGCTTTCGCAAACACCGCTCTGAATTAAATGACATATCAAATAAAACCTATTATATGGCCTACTAACCTATGTCTACGCTTCGGAGCTTTTTATTTTTATTTTATTTGTTACGCTATCGAATTCTACCAATATGAATGTAACTATAAACAATTGAATTACATACTCACGGTACTTGTGGTAGACTCATCGACGATTCAAAAGCACTTGTAAAAAAGTTTATTTGAATAAAAAAACATTTCTATTCTATTCTATTCTATTCTATTCTATATAATACACCCTTAATAATAATATTATAAATGCGAAAGTGTGTTTGTTTGTTTGTTTGTTGGTTTGTCCTTCAATCACGCCGCAACAGAGCCATGGATCGACATGATTTTTTGCAAGGGTATATTTGAGGACCTGGAGAGTGACATAGGCTTCTTTTTATCCCGGAAAATCAAAGAGTTCCCGAGGGATTTTAAAAACTAAATCCACGCGGACGAAGTCATCAGTATGATTATTTATTTATTTGTTCTGTACAGAATAAATAAATAAATAATCATACTAATATTATAAATGCAAAAGTGTGTTTGTTGTCGACTTCGTCCGCGTGGATTCAGGTTTTAAAATCCCTCGGGATCTTTTTGATTTTCCGAGATAAAAAGTAGCCAGAGTCACTCTCCAGGTCCTCAATAATACCCATGCAAAATCACGTCGATCCGTAGCCCTGTTGCGGCGTGATTGAAGGACAAACCAACAACACTCTGAAGGTGAGGTCGACAGAAACATCTCTACAATTGGTTATAAATAAAATTATAATGCTCTAAGCTACAAGTTACAAGCCGTCACATTTTGAGTAGTCCCTTAAAAGGCTTATAATATTCTTTGTGAAAGTAACAGCTTTGATCTAAGTTTGTACTTGCCAGCGTTTATAAAGCCTGCACATATAAAAGAAATCAAGAAGCATTACTTGAAAATATCTTGAAAGCCCTTTTATATTTGGAACATCAAACAACTCCCTAGGCCTCGAACGTTGTTAAATATTAGTTCTACAAAAAATATTATAATTTTAGAATTAGAATTCTTGGAAATGTGTTTCTTATAGTTACTAATACTAATTATGCTGAGATTATTGTGGACTCAGCTTTAGTTTTAGAGTCTATTACCTCAATGTCATGTAGTGAAAACCCTGGTTTTCATAGTAGTTTTATACCATTAGGTACCAGTTACCTACTGGTATAAAATAAATCTGAAATCTATGAAAAACTATTTTTTTGAACCGCATACTTACCTACAATTTTTTGTGGGCTTAACCCCTATCTCGGAATCTACCTTTGATTGTTTACGAATGATGAAAGTTTCATTTCAAATATATCGTTATATCAAAGACCAGCTTTCCTTTGACACTATCTTTATTCAGATTATAATTTACTAGCTGATGCCCGCGACTTCGTCTGCGTGGATTTAGTTTTTAAAATCCCTCAGGAACTCTTTGATTTTCCGGGATAAAAACTAGCCTAAGTCACTCTCCAGGTCCTCAACTATACCTATGCAAAAAAATCACGTCGATCCGTAGCCCTGTTGCGGCATGATTGAAGGACAAACCAACAAACAGAAACACTTTCGCATTTATAATATTAGTAAGGATTTATCTAGACTTTAATTCTTAAGAATTGGTCGAATAACCTTTTATACAATATATCAAACAATTTATACTTACAAGTCAAGTCATGCCCGCGTGAAATACATAGTGCCAAGAATATTGGCTGCACTTCCGCGCTGAACAGTCAGGTTGATTCTTTGCGCAAAAATTAAGCCCAGCTCTAACATTAGCTCTTCATAACCTACCAAACGAGAAAACAAACTGCGGTGAAATATGACCCATGGGTCTCCACGGCGAACGAGGTAAATAAGTAGGGGCAAGTGCTGTTCCTATGGACGCTTGTACCTGTGGACACAATCGATTCCGTCGAAACTAGCAACCCTAAAATTCTAATTTGAACGCGAACTGTCAACCATAGACAAAGCTTTACGGTCGCGTTTAAGGTGTAAGACAAGGGTCTGCCCGCGAAATTCAAATTTAATTTGGTTTTTCGCAATTTTTAAACTAATACGACAAAGTAGGCTTATGGCATTCTAATTGCGACGATGGCAGTATCATCTTCACAGGTTTATATAAAAATCTTAACTTGAAAGTGTCCAGTTTAAGAAATTAATCAAAATATCGACTAATTTGTGAGTAACTCACGTCCAACTCAGTATTTTGATTAATTTCTTAAACTGATCACTTTCAAGTAAAGATTTTTATGTAAACCTGTGAAGATGATAATTCCACTGGCGCAATTAGAAGGCCATAAGCCTACTTTGTCGTATTAGTTTACAAATTGCAAAAAACCAAATTAAATTTGAATTTCGCGGGCAGACCCTCGTCTTCCACCTTAAATTAGAATTTTAGGGTTGCTAGTTTCGACGGAATCGATTGTGTCCACAGGTACAAGCGTCCATAGGTACAGCACTTGCCCCTTACCTATATTATCATTCTCCTTAGATGTGTATAGAAAGAATCTATTTTAACCGCCCATACAGTTCTATTCTTTGATCCCCCCACACGCTATAAAGTTTTGAAATATGATCCCTTAGTCCAAATTCCATACAATGTGAGTTTGGTGGCGCGGGCGGTAACATGCAAGTGTGTCGGGCCGTAATGAGGATCGGATCATATCGTAGTAACGGGAACAAAGGGTGATCAGAACAAACAACCCCTAAACTCATCCGGTCGGGAACACAACAGACTTGAGAACTTGTGACGCCTAATTTTATACACGTAGGTACTCAGGATTAATTTTGCCTAAAATACGAGTTTTTTTTTATTCGATGACAAGCTAGTCCTTGACTACGATCTCACCTGATGGTAAGTGACGATGCAGTCTAAGATGGTAGCGGGCTAACTTGGAAGGGGGTATGGCAGTGAACATTCAACCCATACCCATATTGGTTTCTACACGCCATCGTGCCGGAACGCTAAATCGCTTGGCGGCACGTCTTTGACGGTAGGGTGGTAACTAGCCACGGCCAAAGCCTCCCACCAGACCAGACCAGAGACAATTCAGAAATTATAAATTCCCAAATTGACCCCGCCGGGAATCGAACCCAAGATCTCCCAGTTATAAGACAACAGCGCTCACCACTGAGCCAGGGAGGTCGTCAAATATCATATCGAGGTATCATACTAATATTATGAATGCGAAAGTGTTTTTTTTTTGTTGGTTTGCCCTTCAATCACGCCGCAACAGAGCTACGGCTTAACGTGATTTTTTGCATGGGTATAGTTGAGGACCTGGAGAGTGACATAGGCTACTTTTTATCCCAGAAAATCAAAAAGTTCCCGAGGGATTTTAAAAACTAAATCCACGCGAACGAAGTCGCGGGCCTCAGCTAGTCTGTGAAATAAACTCGTACATTTATTACTAGCTTTTGCCTGCAACTTCGTCCGCGGGGACTTAGCTTTTTGAAAAGCATGCGGTTTTTTTTGTTTTTCCGGAATAAAACGTAGCCTGTCACTCTCCAGAGAGGCGTGAGTGTCCTACTGATTTCAAGCGACCTATCTGCATCGTCGTAATTGAAGAACGATCGAACAAGCAAACTTTGCGACTTCAATGGTCTAAAAATTGCATTTTTAGTCTCTTTTTGTCCAGGGGTTTTTAGTCAAGGGGCTGGTTTTTCCCAGGGGCTGTTTTTGTCCAGGGGCTGTTTAGGGCCAGGGGCTGTTTAGGTCCAGGGACTGTTTTTGTCCAGGGGCTGTTTTTGTCAACATCAAAAGCTGAAACTTTTGTTTATTTTCCGTCATACATCCTGTAGGTAAACAACAAATACTAATATCAGGCAATTATTATCAAACAGAAATAAAAAAATCATCATCAGCAACCCATCTACCGAGTGCAGCTCTCCTCTCAGAGAAGGGCTGTGGTCCACCACGCTGGCCCAATGCGAATTGGCGGACTTCACACACCTTTGAGAACATTATGATGAACTCTCAGGCGTGCAGGTTTCCTTACGATGTTTTCCTTCACCGTTGTTAAGCAACTGCATAAACGCATATAACTCCGAAAAGTCAGAGTTGCGGGCTCAGGATCGTACCTGAATAGGACACTACAGTCCTAACCTAGGCTAGCCTATCACTGATGTTAATACAAAAAGAACTTAATACCTACTTTTTATCACAAAAACTCTTGACTAAGCTACGCCTACGATTCGTTATACAAACACCTTGGGAACAATTTATTTTTCATCTCCCCATCTCGGAAAGAGTATTTTTGCTCTTCGATATCGGAGTGTAAAAGCCGTTTTTATCCTCTAGAGGATAAAGTAAATTGAATTTAGAACATCGTGTGCACTAAGTTTGTGAATTCAAAACATCATTAACTATTTACTTCTACCTCCATGGTGCCGAATTTATCATACAACCTTTTTTAATTTGTTAAAAACTCAGACTTGGAACCGGCACGCCATTTTCTTTTCACGTCATATTGTTTGAATGGGGAGATGAAAAATTACGTGTTGCACTCGAGTGCAAAGATTTTTCACCTCGTGCTCTTTTGATTCCCTCGCTAACGCTCAGGATTCTAATTTTTGAATCACTCGCTGCGCTCGTGATTCAATTTTAGAGTCCTTCGCTTGCTCGGTCATCAAAACTGAGCACGCGGTTAAAAAGCAACTTTGCACTCTTGTATAACAAATAACTATTCTCATGATCCCGATATTATAATAATCATCATATTATTTCAAGTTCATGATTCTAATATATTCAAGCGAGGCGCGTCAAACGGAACTTTATTCCACCCCCGATGTGTTCACGGCACGCGTCGGCTATTTGTTTTCGTTTCACTCTTTGTTCTTGTAATTACGTCATCCGAACCGCATTACGTCATACGTGCGATGTACGTAATTTTATTGTGCTTTGAACTTGATTTACATACATATGCTTATGTTAACTTAAACATGAAAGCTTATTAATATGTAGAGGGTCTCTCAGCCCGTACAAGCAGATAGACAAGTCAAGTCAGCCCGTCTTAACATGAATTGAATTGTAGTACGCTTTTTTGGAACTTCCCCTCATTGTGGAAATATTACATTCTATTCTAACAAAGTTGCATGGGCTAAATCGGCTTGGCATACAGCTACCCACAAGATAGTATAAAAAAATTAAAATATGGTAAAATGATTATTTTGAAAAGAGCAATTGCTGTATTTCTTGCCGGCTCTTCTCAGCTGAATCCGCTTTCCGAACCGGTGGTAGAGTGATGACGTGTCATAAGAGCCACAGGTTGGCCTATACGTGAAATAAATAATTTTGAATTTTGAATTTTGAAGTCACAGGTTGAGTGAAACTTTCTTTCTCTCCTAGAGACTTCCACACAACTCGGTCTCGTCCTACTCGTATCCAATGGTCCAACTGACCCAATTATCCAGGCGCTAAAGAAGATGTTTACCTCATATTGATGGAATGTGTCCGAAGCGAAGTTCGAAACAGAACATTGGGTAATGTAAATATAACCCTAGCGAACCCAATGTCGGAAGACGCGAAGCTTAAGAGTGGGTGTGCGTTCGTTAACAGTAAACAGATTTGATTTTTACAGTAGTAGATCAAGTTTCAACTATCCGAAAAAAAACACACAAAAATTACATCATACTGCCAAGGGACGTGCTTGGGCAAAAACATAAAATGATGAAATTTGTTCGATAATAAAAAATCGCGAAGTTAGGTCTAATTTTTAACCAATATTCATTTATTTTCAATGTGTTGCATATTACAGAGCCAAAATTTTTACATTAAATTCCGATTGATATTATCAAGAGAGTAGCCTAGTGAATTGAAAAGAAAATGAATATTTTACGAGTTACAAAGTATTTGGCGCTTACTACACTCCTATTCCGCGCAAAACGCTTTCTTTTGTCGCGCCTCACATGAGGTTGTGGCTATGTTTCATCTCATCGCGAAATCTGTTTTTTTTTTTGGTGTTACACGCGCTCTTAAAGGATAGTTAGAAATAATTTAAAAGGTAGATCTAATAACTAGTTTTAAGATATTTAAAAATGTATATTTACTGATTGTTTATCTACGAGAGCTACATAGTCACTCCAGTGACTCAGCTCTTTAAATGAGAATAAAAAAAAAAATTATTCATTCATTTCAACATATCGCCAGTTCACTAAATGGCTGAGATCTCCTCTCGAATTTCTCATGCTGACAGACATACTCACGTTTTCCTTCACCGTTGAATCATGTGATGTACCCGAGAAATCTGAGAGGCTTGCCCGAGATCCGAGATCAAAGCTGTGACCCCTGAATTTCATTCATTCATTCATCATTCATTAGCAACCCATCAACGGCTCCTCTCAGAGAAGGGTTATAGGCGATAGTCCACCACGCTGGCCCAATGCGAATTGGCGGACTTCACACACCTTTGAGAACATTATGGAGAACTCTCATGCGTGCAGGTTACCTCACGATGTTTTCCTTCACCGTTGAAGCAAGTGATATTTAATTGCTTAAACGCAATTGACTCCGAAAAGTCAGAGGTGCGTACTCGGGATCAAACCTGCGACCCGCCGAATAGGAGACCACAGTCCTAACCACGAGGCTATCACTGCTTCTAGGACCCCTGAATAGAAGACCGCAATCCAAAGCACTATTTTATATTTTTGTATTGTTGCAGGTGAACCAGCGGCTTATGAAAGACTTCAACTTAATAAACGCAAGACGAGCTAAACGAACAGTAAAGTACCCAAGGAACATGGTCCACTAAAATCCAAAATGGAGTCGACAGAAGAAATCTACAACATATGCCTGAACCTAACCAGCGAAGAGTCCAGCCTAGTCGGATGTAACTATAGCATAGAATTCAAAAATGACGACTTGCTTGAGAAGGTCGTCTCGAGGGTTGTGCCAATTTTCTTCGGGTTCATAGGAATCGTTGGATTGGTAGGCAACGCATTGGTCGTACTGGTAGTCGCTGCCAACCCTGGGATGAGATCAACCACAAATCTACTAATAATAAACCTTGCAGTGGCCGATTTACTGTTCGTGATATTCTGCGTACCATTCACCGCTACAGATTATGTGATGCCACGATGGCCGTTCGGGGATTTGTGGTGTAAAGTGGTGCAATACTTCATCGTGGTCACGGCGCATGCGTCAGTATACACGCTGGTGTTGATGTCGTTGGATAGGTTCATGGCGGTGGTCCACCCGATAGCATCGATGTCGATAAGGACAGAGAAGAACGCCCTACTAGCTATAGCCTGCATATGGGTGGTGGTATTAACAACAGCTATTCCCGTAGGGATATGCCACGGGGAGCGGGAGTACTTCTACTTCCACAGGAACCATTCTTCGTGCGTGTTTCTGGAGGACCAGGGGTACAGCAAGCTGGGTTTCCAAATGTCCTTCTTCCTGTCGTCGTACGTGGTGCCGCTGGCACTGATCAGTGTTCTGTACATGTGCATGCTGTCGCGGCTGTGGAAGAGCGCGCCTGGCGGCCGAGTGTCGGCGGAGAGCAGGCGGGGCAAGAAGAAGGTCACCAGGATGGTGGTCGTCGTCGTGGTGGTATTCGCCGTGTGCTGGTGCCCTATCCAGGTAATATATACTTTCTTAGCAACCCATCAACGGCTCACTACTGAGCACAGGTCTCCTCTCAGAGAAGGGTTATAGGCCATAGTCCACCACGCTGGCCCAATGCGAATTGGCGGACTTCACACACCTTCAAGAACATTATGAAGAACTCTCAGGTGTGCAGGTTTCCTCACGATGTTTTCCTTCACCGTTGAAGCAAGTGATATTTAATTGCTTAAACGCACTTGACTCCGAAAAGTCAGAGGTCGAACCTGCGTACCCCGGATCGAACCTGCGATCCCCCGAATAGGAGATCACAGTCCTAACCACTAGGCTATCACTGCTACTATCCAGGTAATCTATACTTTCGACTTTTTAACAGACTTCAAAAAAAGAGGAGGTTCTCAATTCGTCGGAATCTTATATTTTTGAAGTAAAACTTCTTTACGCACTCTTGACTTGGGGAGTAAACTGCTGAATGCGTTACGAAAAGTGTGATCGGGCGAGGCGAACGGAAGTTGAGAGGAAGATATAAGTTAGTGAACATAGAAAGAGAGAGAGTTACGTTTCGTATATTACTGTATGGGCAAGAGAGAGAGGTGCGAGAACACATTTTCTTTCTCTCATAGCGAGTTGCGTTTCGTAAGTTTTACTTCAGTCGTGTAGTCTAAAGCACACTCGTTTTTTTTAAATGAAATGAAATATTGTATTTTATTTGCAAGAAACATATTTTTTTTCTATGTTCACCGATTACTCGAAGACGCCTGCAATGATTTGGAAAATTCTTTTTTTTTGTTTCAAAGGGTATACTTTCTAGACAGTCCCATTTAAATTTTAACGAAATCGTGCGAGCGGTTTTTTCGGTTCGAGTTAAAAAAATGACAGACTCTTCAACAAAAAATTTATTTTGGTGAATTCATTGTTATGTGAAAAGTTGTTGAACAAATTTTGTTCATGTGCGAGGTTGTTGGTAAATTAAAATTAACCCTATTACTTTGTAGTGGCGCGGGCATTTGAAGTCGTTTTTTAAAAGATTTTTTTAACTATAGATTATAGATTATTTATTGATAGCAGTTCGAGGACAAACGCAGAAAAGTCAGAGGTGCGTACCCGGGATCGAACCTGCGACCCCCCGAATAGGAGACCACAGTCCTAACCACTAAGCTATCACTGCTTTCCATTACATAGTATGGTTTTATTTCACTTAGGTATTCAAAGACTTTGCTTTTAATTTAATGAAGCCTTTTAAAATCTGCGTCGTTAAGATGAACGAGTAGACCATTAACATAGTTTTCCATTCAAACCTTACACAATTTATCAACATAATGATTTTATAACGACCATTTTTTCTGTAGCTTTTACATTTTCAGTTAATAAACAGCACAATACTGTTGCACAAATTTTCAGGCTAATATAATAATAGGTAGGTATATAAAAATATTTTAAAAACCTACTCCAAACACCACTAAAAAGTAAAAATAATTTTAGTTCGTACAGGTTTGGTCAGTTATGGAGTTATAGAGTAACATCGACAAAAAAATACGCATCGAATTGATAACCGTTTCCTCCTTTTTTTGAAGTCTATTAAAAAATGAACTAAGTTAAAAATTAAATTCGTGGCATCATACTGTGACTAGCTTCTGCCCGCGAATTCGTCCGCGTCGAGATACGTTTTTAAAAATCCTGCGGGAACCCTTTTTCTCCGGGATAAAAAGTAACCTTGGTCACTCTCCAAGTTTTCCCTATACACATGCAAAAAATCACCTCGATCCGTTGCTCCGCTGATGCGTGATCGAAGGACAAACCAAAAAAGTAAAAATATGACAGTGTGTTTGCTTATTGGTGTGTCATTCAATCACGCTGCTACAGAGCTACGTATCGACGTTACGTTTTGCAAGGGTATACCTATCTGGAGAGTAACATAGGCTACTTTTTATCCAGGCAAATCAAAGAGTTCCCATGGGATTTTAAAATATTAACTTCATCATCTAGTTCAGAATATTAGTTAGATCTTTCGAATAACAATTTACAAAATTATAGGCGTGGCCACAAAATTAGATATAACAGGAGAACGCTTTGATGGGTATTAAACTTTCCGAGAGGAAATCCCAGAGTTATTTTAATCAAAGAAACTGTAATTTTGCCGTAATAGAGTTTATGTAACTTCCGTTGCTCCAAACTGAATTAGAGGAGCAGTTAAATTGATTAATTTTAAGGTCTACGCTCACTACGTACTACCGTACTAGTAGATAGCTTAATTCCTACTACAGCCATGACCTGAGATTCTTCTAACTTCAAGATTATTTGTGACAGAAACTGTTTAAAATGGTTTTTTAAATTTTACTTGAAGAACGATTCGTTGAGGATGCAGAAAAGCTGTTTGGAGAGGAGAGAGATTATATCTACTCTGAATCAACACATAGGCTATTTTAGCCCGGAGTTCCCGCGGGAATAAAAAAAATTGATCCACGCAGATGAAGTCATAACCCTTGGGGATCATCTTGTCACAATTAGGAAAAAATAATTATTTTTTATTTTTCCTAATTGTGTTTGTTAGTTTTTTCACGTCAAACTTCAATCTTTTTTTTTTATTCGATGACAAGCTAGTCCTTGACTGCGATCTCACTTGATGGTAAGTGACGATGCAGTCTAAGATGGTATCGGGCTAACTTGGAAGGGGTATGGCAGTGAAACATACAACCCATACCCCTAATTGGTTTCTACACGCCATCGTGCCGGAACGCTAAATCACGAATCAAGTCAATTTTTTTAAATATATATAACTTGGAGAGAAATCCTGGGAAAACCAAAAATTGGCGCGGCATTTTAAAAAGCTAACTAAATAAAGTCGCGGGTATAAGCTTCTCTGTCTACAATTCTCTACTTCTCTTTCTGAAAGACTGACCCGAGAAGAAGTTAGCTCCCTAACATCTAATCTATCTAAATACTGGCAGCCCGCCCCGACTTAGCACGGGTAGATATAGGTATTTAACAAAAATTTTAAAAATTATAAATTTTAACACACAGTTTTCTAAAAACTCTAAGAAGAAACTATTATTGACCGAGCGAAGCGAGGTCTCTGAGTTTACTAGAGCGATTTGCACTTGTCCGTCCGTCCGTCCGTCCGTCCGTCCGTCTGTCAGAGCCTTATAACTTTTGAATTACTGAACGTAATTACTTCAAATTTAGATATAATATGTAAACCGATGGCCTCCAGCCGAAAATGGCTTAAAAAGTTATAAAAATCTTTATTTCAGGGGGGCTCTCATAGAAGCGAATGCGATTTTTTTTTTATTTGCGATTCATAGGTTTTCTGTGTATCATTTTAAAGACAATTTGGAACAGAGTACAACCGTATTTTTTTTTTAATTTTTTTCCTAAAATTGACGAAATGGGGGGCTTCCAAAGTGGCGATTTAATACGCTCGCTTGAAGACGCTCTCTGGGAAAATTTTCTATATATTTTCAAGTTCTACTTATTTTCTTACCTCACTTGTATCCTGTACTTGAACAACAAATACTAAAATTATATAAATATTATAAAGAAACGAGATTATTTAATTTTTAATGAGCATCAGTAAATTTCACATAGCTTCACAATAATGCTAATAGATGGCGCACTCCATACACACATAACTATTCCATGGAACCAGGACTACTAGGAGTTACGACTACGATCTATCCCAAAAACAGTTTTGCGTCGACTACTATTATTTAGGTACATAATATCATATTATTCAATTAAAATTATTCTTTAGTTAAATATCAAACTTCAATAATTTGAGATTTCGGGTTCATTAAATTATATTGTGATTATAAAGGATTTAAATAAAAACTTGATGGGTTCGGCACGATTTCGTGTCGTCCGACTGCTGTTACCAAGTTAAGTTACGTTAAGCTAAGTTGGGCCCAATTTATTAAGCAATTAATTTGGGCCAAATTAATTGCTGCATTTTGTATATTTTCTATTCGCGTCGATAGATGACGATTTGTACAGATGCCCCTAACCCGTTTTCACTCGTTAGTATACCTACATAATAATTCAATGTTTTCACTGACGTTCCCTTATTTTTACGGGCTACCTATGATAAGTTAGGTGATGATTACTGTCAACTTCTTTATCACGATCCTGTACGGGACACCTAAAATCGTTACCGCGAGGTCTCAGTTCGGGCCGAACCACTAGTTAAATGACTTCAAAAAGGAGGAGGTTCTCAATTCGTTTTCTTTGTCTCTTTTTTTAAATATTTTTGTTTATGTATGTTCACTGATTACTCGAAGACGTGTGGACCGATTTGAAAAATTCTTTTTTTGTTTCAATGGGCATACTTCCCAGGTATTATATATTTCCCATATAAATTTCGAAATCGGTCTAACGGTTTTTAAAATATCAACAATAAATTAAATACTTTGTATAGTGTGCCTGTAATGTAGTAAAGCGGGAGTTTGAAGTCGGTTGTTTGAAAAGAATTATTTTTTCGATAAATATTTCTAAGTTTGATTGTTAAGTAGACAGGTGAAAAGTTACATTATGTGATCAATTATTTTCTTCTTCTAAATAAATAAAAGAAAAAGGTGGCTTACTGACTGACTGACTGACTGACTGATCTATCAACGCACAGCTCAAACCACTGGATGGATGGGGCTGTTTGGCTTTGGATTATGACAAGCATCCGCTAAGAAAAGATTTTTGAAACTTTAACCCCTAAGGGGATAAAACAGGGGTTTGAACAATCTAACTTAAAGTGAGCGAAGCCTCGGGAAAAAGCTAGTCAGATAATAATATCTTTTCGTTAATAATAATAAAAATAAAAGTTTAAAAAAACTAAAAACACGCTTTTTATAGAAAACCAAACAAAAAAAAATAGAAAATAAATTTTAATAAATTTAAATTAAGAATAGGGTCCAAAAATTTCAATAAATATAAATTAATAATAGTGTAAATAAAAAAAATGTATTTTATTTTAAAAAAGCGTGGGGTGCATGGTGTCAATAGTTATAAATATTTTATTGACAGATATGAGTAGAGTGATTATCATTTTGATAATATCTTAAAAAGCACCCCACGCTTTTTTTAAAATAAAATACATTTCTTTATTTACACTATTATTAATTTATATTTATTGAAATTTTTGGACCCTATTCTTAATTTAAATTTATTAAAATTTATTTTCTATTTTTTTTGTTTGGTTTTCTATAAAAAGCGTGTTTTTAGTTTTTTTAAACTATTATTTATTTTCTACTTTTTAGTTTGGTTTATTTTTAATAGCTTGTTTTTTTAATTTTAATATTTTTTTTTCAAATTAGTGTATTATCATCGGTCCTCGATAAATCTACAAAGTTTGAACGAAATCTGGCCGTTTAAAGTGGGTCAAAATCGCGCCCAAAGAAGTCGGTTACAAACATTGTTACAAACATACAAGTGAAGCTAATAAAAAGCGTTTAAAAAGCAGAAGGTGGGAAACGTTAAGTAAGTTGATAGACTAAATCAAATGAAAGTATCCGAAGGAATGATTCATTTCAGTTGATTAGAAGAGATATAGAAACGTGCCGTCAATAAATAAAAGGGAATTAATGAGTCCGAAACTGGGGCAGTGCGGTGTGCGTGACGCACAGTTCAGCGTGAGTGGGAAGAGGAACGGGGAATACCAATTAGTGTATAGAATAGAATAGAAATGTTTTTTATTCAAATAAACTTTTACAAGTACTTTTAAATCGTCAATGAGTCTACCACTGGTTCGGAATGCCGTTCCTGCCGAGAAGAACCAGCAAGAAACTCGGCAGTTGCTCTTTTCAAAATACTTATAAGTACAATATACTTAATAGATATTATGCTATGTATGCAGAGTTTCCACAATGAGGGGAAGTTCTACAAAAGCATACGTAATTATATCTAATTATAATTCAACACATGTTAAGACGGGCAGACAGAAAGTAGCCCCATTGCCGCCGGTGGCATCCGTTCACGGCAGGAAGGGCATTCCGAACCAGTGGTAGACTCATCGACGATTCAAAAGCACTTGTGTAAAAGTTTATTTGAATAAAAACATTTCTATTCTATTCTATTATGTTTTTCTAAACGAATACAATTTCCATTACAATGTTTTGTCAGATTTTCAAAAGAACAACAGCTGTCAGTTGGTATTTCTTTATTCTTTACTCTTGAAAATGCATTTTTAAAAAGCGGGAAATCAATTTTAATTCTTAATAAATCTGCAGTTTCCAGGAGTTCGACTATAATAAGACAATTCTTAGCTCTGTAGATCCAAAATTCAATTTGCAATCGAATATTATGTCCCATTTGATTAGAAATAACATAATTATTATTTACGTTAAAATAAAGCAATTATTTTTATACATAGTTTTACTCTTGTTTTACTTCATACGAAAACGAAAACTTTCAATAAATATGTACATAGATGGTGATTTTACATGTAGCACATAGTAATAACTCTTCGTTACAAAAATCATAAATACAAAAGTGTGTTTGTTTGTTGGTGTGTCCATCAATCACTTAGCAAAGGAGCAAGGGATCGAAGTGATTTTTGCAAGAATGTCGTTGAGGACCTGGAGAGTGGCATAGAATCATTAACTTATAAAGAATACCTACTATTTAACCCGGAAAAACAAATGGTTCCCGAGGGGTTTATGAAAGATAGTACTTACTCTCTATGAATCTTTCTAGACTCTAGCGTATGTTTAATTCGAGACATCCTGCCCCATTTTGTGTGGTCGGATAAAACAAGCGAGCCAATAAATAATTCATTCGAAGAAAATAGAGCCAGTTAAATACGCTTCTGTATAAGACTATTTTAAACTCTCTATTTTCAGGGAATTTGAAAACTTCGAACAAGAATAGCTTCTATTTCGAAGTAACCTGTTTCCTGAAACCGCTATTCCTGTCCACTTGTACCATAATAAATACTGGTTTAATGAAAGAAATATTATTCTGTCAAAGCATATAATTTTTCTACAAAATATACGGTAGAGTTACGGTAGATATTAGAGGGTTTAAAAGAGAATTATACATTAGTTAGTATGCATGAAAAAATTCACGCATTCATAAAATACTTCGTTATTACCCAACTTTTTGTTATTGGAAAGAAACTTGGTTATGAATTTTCAAATAAATAAAATTGGTATTAACAGGAATGTTGCCAACTGATCAAACCAGAAACTCTTCATCTTTAGTAATTATACTAAGTCTATGCTCTTCATACTAGCCTAGTGATTACGACTGTAGTCTCCTATTTGGGGGGGTACGCACCTCTGACTTTTCGAAGTTAAGTGCGTTTAAGTAATTATATATCACATGCTTTAGCGGTGAAGGAAAACATCGTGAGGAAACCTGCACACCTGAGAGTTCTCCGGTATCTAGTAGTAGACGGTGCGAAGCGATTACCAATCCTAAATCAGATGCGAAATAGTTTGTATGAAAAACTGATCTGTGACTTCATTTAAAGCACATCAGTAATTAATTATGGTTATTATGCACTTAAAGCTAGCAGCAGACGTTTTTACTTATTTTGAAAAATTATCCTACTAATATTATAATTAATGTAAAAGTTTGTGAGGACGTATGGATGGATGTTTGGATGGATGGAGGTTTGTTACTCTTTCACGCCACAACGAATGAACCGATTTGGCTGAAATTTGGTTTAAAGGTAGCTCATATCCAGGATTAACAGATACGCTACATTTAATCCTGGAAAATTACATAGTTCCCGGAATTAAAAACATTAATCCACGAAGACGAAGTCGCGGGCATCATCTAGTTATTTAATAATCTTCTTCTTCTTCTTTATCAACCGATAGACGTCCACTGCTTTACAAAGGTCTCTTGCATGGACTTCCACAGGCCTCGGTCTTGCGCCGCGGCGCCTGGATCCAGCGGCTCCCTGCGACTCGTTTGATGTCGTCGGTCCACCTGGTGGGGGGTCTGCCAACACTGCACTTCCCGGTGCGGGGTCGGCACTCCAGCACCTTTGGACCCCAACGCACATCAGCTCTTCGAACTATGTGCCCGCCCATTTCCACTTCAGTTTATTTAATAATAATCAGCAAGAAATACTTTATTTTTATCACAGGCAACATCATAATAATTATTTATGGACATTGACTTCGTCCTTCTGGTAGGTTATGTTAATTGATCAACTTCATTGAAGCTTAATTCTCTGACAGTCTGATCCTACTGCTGTGCCTGTTTTACTGCGCCATTACAAAGCCAATTTTAGCGGAACATCTCAGTAGCTAGCTAGGCTTAGGTTTAAAGACATTTATTCTCATAAAGACTTCAGTCATTTACATGAGAACTTAATTTAGAATAATGGAATTACAAGCTTCGCCATTAGGTACATTTACTTATAAATACCCATTCAATGCGTTAGTTTTAATTCAAAGTTATTTGTATTACTGACACACAGTCCAGCTAGGTAGGTCCAATTTCGAGAAAGAGATCAACCGCCGAATTCAACTTGGCTGGGCAGCGTTCGGGAAGCTCCGAGCTGTCTTCTCGTCCAAAATTCCTCAGTGCCTGAAGACTAAAGTCTTCGAACAGTGCGTGTTGCCAGTGATGTCTTACGGATCCGAGACATGGTCGCTAACTAAGGGCCTCATAAGTAGGCTCAGGACCGCTCAGCGGGCGATGGAGAGAGCTATGCTCGGAGTGTCCCTGCGGGATCAAATCAGAAATGAGGAGATCTATAGGAGAACCAGAGTCACCGACATAGCTCAGCGAGTCGCGATACTGAAGTGGAAATGGGCGGGGCACATAGTTCGAAGAGCTAATGGTCGTTGGGGTCCCAAGGTGTTGGAGTGGCGACCCCGCACCGGTAAGCGCAGTGTTGGCAGACCCCCCACTAGGTGGACCGACGACATCAAACGAGTCGCAGGGAGCCGCAGAATTCAGGCGGCGCAAGACCGAAGCCTGTGGAGGTCCATGCAGGAGACCTATGTCCAGCAGTGGACATCTAATGGTTGATAATGATGATGATGATGATGTATTACTGATAATGGTAAGCAGCTAATTCAGTCTTAAATGCATTAAATGAGTGTACATTCTTTATGTGTGCAGGTATTCTGTTGTATAAGTTAGCTCCTTCATGGGTTAGGGTTTATGCCCCACTTGTGAATCTATGGTCGAATTATGTACGATATACCTAACGTCTACGTTACCTAATTTTCTGCTCCATCATTAGATCCTCTTAATCGATGGTCGAACATTATATTCTATCTATTAATACGTATCCACTGAGACTCATTCTAATGAGCCCAAACACACTATATTATCTGCTGTAAGTTGCTATGGAGTTAGGTATCCTGCAGACTAGTTTATGCTGCAGTATCAGCTCAAGGTAACCATGTTTTGAAAATAATAATCCGAAGTAACAGAACACTAAGTTTCAAATCAATCGCATCAGTGAAAGTTTGTAAGACCCTTTAGTCAAGTAGGAAATGAGCTGACGATTTTCGAACGCCTGAGCAGAACTTCATAAGTTATACCTAAGATCGACCTCGATTACGTAACTGTTAAACAGATTAACCGCATCAAAATTGGTCCATTCCTCAGGCAGCTACGAGTGAAAAGATATACTCAAACATAATTACCCTCTTTTTTGTCGGGGGCTAAAAACCAAATTGTGACGTCAAAAAGCAACCGCTAACATGTTTTTTGACGTCATACTTCGTACAATCGTACTGTGTGACGTCATCTAACACGTCATTCCCTTGTTCCAGATCATCCTGCTGGTGAAGGCACTGCAGGCGTACAACATAACGTACTTCACAGTGACAGCGCAGATCGTGTCGCACGTGCTCGCCTACATGAACAGCTGCGTCAACCCCGTGCTGTACGCGTTCCTGTCCGAGAACTTCAGGATCGCCTTCCGGAAGGTGAGCTTGTGGCCGGCCACTGGGAACCACTCGGCTTCCTTCACGGTGACAGCGCAGATCGTGTCGCACGTGCTCGCCTACATGAACAGCTGCGTCAACCCCGTGCTGTACGCGTTCCTGTCCGAGAACTTCAGGATCGCCTTCCGAAAGGTGAGCTTGTGGCCGGCCACTGGGAACCACTCGGCTTCCTTCACGGTGACAGCGCAGATCGTGTCGCACGTGCTCGCCTACATGAACAGCTGCGTCAACCCCGTGCTGTACGCGTTCCTGTCCGAGAACTTCAGGATCGCCTTCCGGAAGGTGAGCTTGTGGCCGGCCACTGGGAACCACTCGGCTTCCTTCACGGTGACAGCGCAGATCGTGTCGCACGTGCTCGCCTACATGAACAGCTGCGTCAACCCCGTGCTGTACGCGTTCCTGTCCGAGAACTTCAGGATCGCCTTCCGGAAGGTGAGCTTGTGGCCGGCCACTGGGAACCACTCGGCTTCCTTCACGGTGACAGCGCAGATCGTGTCGCACGTGCTCGCCTACATGAACAGCTGCGTCAACCCCGTGCTGTACGCGTTCCTGTCCGAGAACTTCAGGATCGCCTTCCGGAAGGTGAGCTTGTGGCCGGCCACTGGGAACCACTCGGCTTCCTTCACGGTGACAGCGCAGATCGTGTCGCACGTGCTCGCCTACATGAACAGCTGCGTCAACCCCGTGCTGTACGCGTTCCTGTCCGAGAACTTCAGGATCGCCTTCCGGAAGGTGAGCTTGTGGCCGGCCACTGGGAACCACTCGGCTTCCTTCACGGTGACAGCGCAGATCGTGTCGCACGTGCTCGCCTACATGAACAGCTGCGTCAACCCCGTGCTGTACGCGTTCCTGTCCGAGAACTTCAGGATCGCCTTCCGGAAGGTGAGCTTGTGGCCGGCCACTGGGAACCACTCGGCTTCCTTCACGGTGACAGCGCAGATCGTGTCGCACGTGCTCGCCTACATGAACAGCTGCGTCAACCCCGTGCTGTACGCGTTCCTGTCCGAGAACTTCAGGATCGCCTTCCGGAAGGTGAGCTTGTGGCCGGCCACTGGGAACCACTCGGCTTCCTTCACGGTGACAGCGCAGATCGTGTCGCACGTGCTCGCCTACATGAACAGCTGCGTCAACCCCGTGCTGTACGCGTTCCTGTCCGAGAACTTCAGGATCGCCTTCCGGAAGGTGAGCTTGTGGCCGGCCACTGGGAACCACTCGGCTTCCTTCACGGTGACAGCGCAGATCGTGTCGCACGTGCTCGCCTACATGAACAGCTGCGTCAACCCCGTGCTGTACGCGTTCCTGTCCGAGAACTTCAGGATCGCCTTCCGGAAGGTGAGCTTGTGGCCGGCCACTGGGAACCACTCGGCTTCCTTCACGGTGACAGCGCAGATCGTGTCGCACGTGCTCGCCTACATGAACAGCTGCGTCAACCCCGTGCTGTACGCGTTCCTGTCCGAGAACTTCAGGATCGCCTTCCGGAAGGTGAGCTTGTGGCCGGCCACTGGGAACCACTCGGCTTCCTTCACGGTGACAGCGCAGATCGTGTCGCACGTGCTCGCCTACATGAACAGCTGCGTCAACCCCGTGCTGTACGCGTTCCTGTCCGAGAACTTCAGGATCGCCTTCCGGAAGGTGAGCTTGTGGCCGGCCACTGGGAACCACTCGGCTTCCTTCACGGTGACAGCGCAGATCGTGTCGCACGTGCTCGCCTACATGAACAGCTGCGTCAACCCCGTGCTGTACGCGTTCCTGTCCGAGAACTTCAGGATCGCCTTCCGGAAGGTGAGCTTGTGGCCGGCCACTGGGAACCACTCGGCTTCCTTCACGGTGACAGCGCAGATCGTGTCGCACGTGCTCGCCTACATGAACGCTTAAGGAAGTTGGCGGTGAGTCACCCCCGTGCCTCGAAGAGTACGGCAGTGCTGTCGGTCCTGCGCCTGATCTCTCTCCGGTCGTGTCTTCCTAGTCCCGTCCGTTTGTGAGTGTCATCATCATCATCATCATCAGCAGTTCACATCAACGGCTCACCACTGAGCACAGGTCTCCTCTCAGAGAAGGGTTAAAGGCCATAGTCCACCACGCTGGCCCAATCCCAAATGGTAGACTTTACACCTTAGGCGTGCAGGTTTCCTCACGATGTTTTCCTTCACCGTTATGAAGCATAATATTGTGATATTTAATTTTGTGAGGTTGGATGCTTGTTACTCTTTCACGCCACAGCGAATGAACCGATTTGGCTGTTTCGAATGGAGACAACTCATACCCAGGATTAACATTTTATCCCGAAAGAAATTTTAATAAAAAAATTAAAATTAAAGAGTTCCTGCGGGAATTAAAAAACCTTAATCCGCGCGGGCGAAGTCGCGGGCATCGTCTAGTTTTAGAATATTATCTAACTTCTACAAGCATTTACTTACTAACATAGTTCTATAACTTTTTAAAATTTTTATATGAAATATTATAAGAGATTTTAAATATAATTATTTCGGAAAATTTTAAAAGTTTTAGTAAGGTGTAATTTTAGTTAGTGTAATAGTTGTTTTGTTAAAGTTGCGAGTTATGTAGGTACATAGCAATTGTCTATTGATGGTTATTGGCATATTAAACATAAAAAATATTTTCTTATAAGCTGAAAACTTTGAAAGAAATTTGTACCTTGCAACACAATGGCGAGAGTTAAGTTGTTTCTAAGGACTGGACTTTTATTGGGCGAGTCGCAGGCGAGTGATTACTTCGTTATTCAATCGAATCCACCTTGAATTTACCACCACTATTATTCTGCTTTTAAAAATAATTACCATCTAAATATAGATGTTCAAAGGCAAAGGTTCAATAAGCAGCCCGAAGAAGGTCATAGGTCAGTTCAAACTTCACCTAACTCACTATTTTCGTGCCCACTACAAACGCAATCAAAAAAAAATACCGCCTTATCATAAAAAATGTAATATATATTTCAAATTCAAAAAATTCTAATTCAAATTCAAAATTATTTATTTCACGTAGGCCAAGCTGTGGCTCTTATGACAAGTCATGACTCTACCACCGGTTCGGAAAGCGGATTCTGCTGAGAAGAGCCGGCAAGAAACTCAGCAGTTGCTCTTTTCAAAATAATCATTTTACAATATTATTATGAAGCTATTACATTGTAGTAAGTTTTTTATACTATCTTGTGGGCAGCTGGATGCCAAGCCGATTTAACCTATGCAACTTTGTTAGAATAAAATATAATATTTCCACAATGAGGAAAAGTTCCAAAAAAAAAAAGTACTACAATTCAATTAATGTTGAGAGTATTTACGCGTCGACTTGAAAACCTCCTCTTTTTTTCGTCGGTTGAAAAGTCAAAACATCTCTTGGGGACGAAATCTCTTTTATTTTCTCGAAACACCCCGAAGTTAATAATTTCTAATTCGATACATTTATTTGGAGGACAAATAAGAAAGTCCGCTGGGCTTGTTCCGTTCAAAAAAATATAATTTCCCGTTTTTTCCAATATCCTGGTAATTCTCATAGCTTACCCGGGGGAATACTTTCAATTATTCTTCCAACCTCCCCCCCATCTACCCTCTCCCCCAGGAATCGTGCGGGAACGTGATAAATTGTTAATTAGCAGTCGTACTCCTCTGACACCGCGTGGAACTCTAATTTCCTCAAAATAAATTCATATCGCTCTGATTGCCCTCCTGACGCAACCAAACTGTGCCACTACTAGCTGATGCCCGCGACTTTGTCCGCGTGGATTTCGTTTTTAAAATCCCTCGGGAACTCTTTGATTTTTCGAAATAAAAGTAGTTTATTTTACTCTCCGTATCCTCAACTATATACTTATGCAACATATCACGACGATCCTTGGCTCTGTTGCGGCGTGATTGAAGAAAAAACCAACAAAGAAACAAACACGCTTTCGCATCATACTCATACTAATACTAATATAATATTATAAATGCGAAAGTGTGTTTGGTGGTTTGTCCTTCAATCACGCCGCAACAAAGCTGCGGATCGACGTGATTTTTTGCATGGGTATAGTTGAGGACCTGGAGAGTAACATAGGCTACTTTTTTTCCCGGAAAATCAAAGACTTCCCGAGGGATTTTAAAAACTATATCTACGCGGACGAAGTCGTGGGCATCAGCTAGTAATTAATAAAATACATGCAAAGTGATAAACACAACACATAGGTATGATTAAAAGCATAGCGATATGGCTATTTTTATCCTGGAAAAAACAAGCTTTCCCGCGGGATTGAAAAAACTTTCTCCGCTAGGATAAAGTCGCAAACAAAAGCATTTATGATCAAAATCATTGATTTTATCATTCGCCATTGGTGAATCAATCAGCCCTGAACAAAACATCCGTGGGATCGAGTTGGCTAGTGGATAGAATTAGAACACGCCAGCAGCTACTTATAGACTATTTCTAAGAAACTTAGGTACATTAAACTCGTCTTAGATTGCTTCTCGAGTGTGTAGGCGTGGGTAAATACCCTCACATAATGAAAGACGAAGGATCGTAGGACGTCAACACCACAGCCTCTTAAAATAACTGAAAGAAATAATTGAACCAATTTCTTTTCACTGATGTTCCAAATCCCATATCCCGCAAGATATTGCGTTCTTCACAATAGTTATAAAGGGTACTTAAGGTGGATTATACGGGTCTGCCCGCGAAATTCAAATTTAATTTGGTTTTTCGCAATTTGTAAACCAATACGACATAGTAGGCTTATGGCATTCTAATTGCGCCAATGGCAGCATCATCTTCACAGGTTTATATAAAACTTTTTTTTATTTTACTTGAAAATGTCCAGTTTAAGAAATTAGTCAGAATATTGAGTTGGACGTGTGTTACTCACAAATTAGTCGATATTCGGACTAATTTCTTAAACTGGATACTTTCAAGTAAAGATTTTTATATAAACCTGTGAAGATGGTACTGCCATTGGCGCAATTAGATTGCCATAAGCCTACTTTGTCGTATTAGGCCTAGCGCAAACATACAACTTTTAGTTGAACAACTATTTAGTTGTGTTTCATAAGCTTATAGGAATGTACTGCGAACATAGAATGTGCGCAAACTATCAACACGATAGTTGCACGACAAAAAAATCAAAAAGCCGTATTGATTTGCTTTTGATTATAGATAGTTTATTTGTGTGGAATTCACGAAAAGTACACAACTCGACTAAACAGTTTAGTCGATGTAAAATTTGCATGTATGCGCCTTACCTTAGTTTACAAATTGCGAAAACCCAAATTAAATTTGAATTTCGCGGGCAGACCCGTATAATATACCTTAAGTTATACAGGGTTACTGGTTATAATATGTCGGCAATCCGTTAAGGGGATGTAGGGTAGGTCATTTCAACCTTTATGAACCCTAGCCAAATGTCATGATTTCGAGTAAGTAATTGTCTGGAACATTTTTTTTTTGCGATTTTTTATAGAAAGTCAGCCTTTAACCTCAGTTGGTTTACCTTACTTACTAATATTATAAATGTGAATGTTTGTTTATTTGTTAATTTGTTCTTCAATCACACTTCGAAGTAGAGTTAACGTAAACTTGAAAGGTACACTAAGCATACGGTTCAATAACACTCTTAAGCAAAATGCTAATAATATAAGTAATTGTGTCTAAATAATTAAACACCTAATTTACACCGTAACAATTAATTAATTTACAATGCGTATTCAATGATGTCGGTGTATAATGGAACAATTTTCGAGATAATTGCCGACATTGTGGTATGTATGTAGGTATAAAGCTTTGTCAAATCTAATCTATATTAATTCTTCGAAACGTTTTCTGCGATTTGTTGACTTTTTAAACAGTTAGGGGCAATGGATATTTAACTTTCTTGCTGCGTTATTATTCAGCCGTCGGCGTATGTATGTAGATAATAATAAAAGCTTTTCAATAAATTATTTTATTATTAAATTTTAAAATGTATTACCTACTTGAAGCATTACAAAAACTGCGATATGTACTTACATAGTACAGTACTAGTACAGAAGACTTTCCATGTTATTTTATTGTTATCATTGTTTTTGGTAAAGCTGTTCGTATAAAATTGTATAAAATATTATTACTCCGAGAATCGATTCCATATTTTTCACCACCCTTGGTAGTCACCAAGGGTGGTGAAAAATATGGAATCGATGAGTCCATCAAGAGTGGACTTACGCTGTAAAGTAACGTTGAATACCGGGTGCACCGAAAAATAAAAATGTTTACGAAATTCTTTAGAAAAAAAGATAATTCTTTTGTATGTACCTCCCCTAAAAAACAGCTTACAAGACTCAAAAGTATTTTTCGACAAAGAAAACAATGGATTATCGAATGAATATTATTTATGAGATGTGGGCACATTATAAAGAAGTTCAAAGAAAAATATCCTCGTCGAAAGATCAAACATGCGGGCGGGTTTATTTACGGAAAGTAATGATGGATGTTCGTCCGGGTTATGGATATAAACCCATATATTAAACATTTGTGTAAAAGTACAAAGGTACGCTTTAGTGGCTTATGGTGGAATTTCCCTTGCGATGGGTGATTTCACATTGGCTATTAAAAAAGCAAAATATTCCATAGCATACAACGCTTAAAAGCCCAAACTTATATTGGCAACCAATTTTGAAGCCTCAAAGATCCTAAACGATCATTAAAACAACATTAAAACGGATGAAAGATGGTTTCGGAAACCTAAATCAAAATTCTAATAATTTTAAGTCATTCCATTACTTGCTGAAATTGCTTGCTTTTATTGTAAAAATTAATCTTTGTGGCTCGCAACATGTTTTCGTTGTGAAGGAACTACAATTATGGCAATCAATATAAATAATATAAAAAACGGCTGCATGACCGATTTTTAAAAACTATTGGATGATGCAGGAAGTATCTACTTTTTCGAAAAATATCTGATTTCAGCAAAAAAAATTTTGATGGATAAAATTGTCATTTCTATTTATGTTTTTACGTAAAAACATCCTCTATGTTTTTTTATAGTGGTTTGTCAATTTTTGAAGATATGTGACGTATAGTTCCGATTGGTGTTCAATTAAATGAAATGAATACACTTCATTGCACACCACATAAAGAAAAAGAAATAAAACTAAAAATAAACTTAAAAAATAACACATGGTGATACAAATGGCGGCCTTAACCAATAAATCCAATATGGCGGATTGCTGTATTTTACAGTTTTATTTTATCAAAATCAATAGCAATCTCGTTCAAAATAAAAGATAAATACGCTTTCAGGGTTCCGTAGTAAACAAGGAACCCTTATAGTTTCGCCATGTCCGTCCGTCTGTCTGTCTGTCCGCGGTTTAGCTCAGAGACTATTGGTACTAGAAGTCTGTAATTTGACAAGGGTATAAACATCAATCACGCCGACAAAGTCGTGAAATAAAATTGTGAAAAATAATTTTTTTTAGGGTACCTCCCCTACATGTAAAGTGGGGATGAATTTTTTTTTCTCGTGTATCCCATAGTGTGGGGTGTCGTTGAATAGGTCTTTCAAAAATATTGTGGGTGTGGGAACATCATTTTTCAATTCAGGGATCCGTTTGTGAAATATGATATTTTAAAGTGCTAAATTTTATTAGTCAAGTGTCCCCCCCCCCCCCTCTGCCAGCTAAATGGTTGTATATAGGATACAAGAAAAAATTCACAGCAGTAGTATATATAATGAATTTTAAAGGAAAACTATCACAGCTAAGTAGGGTTCATTAGTTAAGGAGTTATATCTGTTTTTTCTAAGTTAGGTATTACACGTAGTGTAAGTTGCATATTTTGTAGAATATTATAGTATTTAAACCATGGAACTCAAAATGTATTCAATATTCATAAATAAAACAAAAGCACTATCCTAGGTCAGCAATAATATTTGAGACTTTCAACTACGGAAGCCTACACTGCGCGTGGCCCGACACGCACTTGGCCGGTTTTTATTATAAATCCATGAATCCTATTTCATTATATGAATTCATAATTTAATTGTTTCTTGGTTACTGTCACCACGCCTATTGCCCCTTTTCTTTTGTATTTTAAATGTTTTTTAGCAAATACCTACATAAATTATTCACTGTAGTGTCCATTTAAAATGCACATTAAAATAATTAGGTAATTTAAGCGCCATCTAGTTAGCAATGTTGAAAGGTTTGAGTTTCAAAATCGAAAACTAGATGGCACTTAAATTACCTAATTATTTTAATGTGCATTTTAAATGGACACAACAGTGAATAATTTATGCATTTTAAATGCTGAAAAAACATTTAAAATACAAAATGCCGCGAAATATTATCAGTACACTTCTGTCTTTGATCAGCTGCAGCGCCATCTAGTCTATCCCTAGCCAAACCTTCAAGCGTTTGCAACCGTAGAAAGAGAAATAGACAATCGTAAGTGTAACATGGCTACGGGTGCTGTTTTTCTTCTAGTTGTAGTAATTCGTATCGTAGCTTTGGGTACACACTACAACAGGTGCGAAGCCAAGCTAATCTAACGGAAACTTATGGATACTATATTATCATGTAATCAAAATAGATTTTAATCTATACTAATATTATAAAGAGGAAAGATTTTTTGTTTGTTTGTACCGAATAAGCTCTGTAACTACTGTGCCGATTTTAACAATTTTTTCACCAATAGAAAGCTCAGTTATCAGGAAGTAACATAGGCTATAATTTATTTAAAAAAGAATTAGAGATCCTTAAGAAAATTGCAATAATGTAACCCAAAGTAGCAAAATTTTGCCTGTAAAATGCATTATTTGGCGTGTGCTGAGAAAACTATTGATGATACTTAAAAATTATGTGATACATGATTAAAGTACTCATTATTCTCTACAAAAAAATCCCCGAGGGAATACATCTAACTGTCATATTTAAGTCACAATAGTAGCTTTTGTGTTCTAAAATTTAATTGAGTTCCCGGGGGATTTTAAAAACTAAATCCACGCGGACGAAGTAGCAGGCATCAGCTAGTATAATTATAAAGTTTGGCAGTCCCGAGTTCTATTATTAACATTTAAAGTTCATTTTGATGAGGGACTAAGGTAGAGCGACCCTCCCAATATTGTGTTCGATACCTTTTGACCTTTTGACATGTACATAATATGTTATGGTCTGGCAACAGTTGCTAATACGCGTTGTTAGTGGAAAGGTTGGGCTATTTTGATTTAAACGTTTTAGGTGAAAGCATACCTATATACATCATATTTTGCGGCCCGATCGATGTTGATTTCAGCATCATATTATGCAGAACAACAATTTCGATAAATTCACAGCTCTATTTTTTTAGAATAACTTGGTGTGATAAGAAATGGCACTGTCAACAACATACCTAATTTATATCCCCTTTTTCAAAATTGCTGAATTAAAAACTTAAGTCATGTGAATACCTCACATGGCATAGGTTTTCTTGGAGATTTTTTAACAACCATAACAGAGCCAGAGCCTTATGTCTTATGTTTTTACCAGTCTACAGCAAAATCAAAAGTAACGATTATGATTTTAGCAGTATGTATGTCTGTATGTATGTTTGTATTTACGTATCTTCCATCGTAGCGCCTACACTAGTAGATTTCGATGCCTGAGATTTCGATGAATGAGGTGCCAATCGATTCGTTATTATGAGTCAGGCAACATAGGCTACATTTTATTTTGGGTCAGGTAACATAGGCTATATTTTATTATGGTTCAGGTAACATAGGCACATTTTATTATAGTTCAGACTTCAGGTAACATAGTCTACATTTTATTATGGTTCAAGTAACATAGGCTACATTTTATTATGGGTCAGGTAACATAGGCTACATTTTGACTAACAAAATCAATAAGACGGATTAGAGTCGGGTTAGAGTTTTAAACATGATTTTTATTTCCAGGTAATGTATTGCCCACCGCCATACAACGACGGTATGTCGGGACGACCACAGCCTACGAAAACAACACGCACTGGCAACGGGAATTCCTGCCACGACATCGTCTGAGAATCGTTACGTAGTCGTACGCATATCGCTCCCGAGCAAGCCACTATTGTATAAGTGTATAACCTATGCGTGCGGCTCCAAACAACTTGTATATTTTGTATAATTAACTTCCTATAATTGAGATGTTTTTAGATAATAATGAATGAAACGAGAAGTTTATTCATGACATTTCTAATGACCTATATAATATAATCAAATTATACAGTATATTTGGTTTTCTGATTTACTTGCTTTAATTATTGTAATAAATGTACCTAAGTACTATGCGATCGTTGCGATGCGATAACCAACTATACAAACTAGGTATTCGCCAACTTAAGTCTTAAGTTATATGCATTAGGTATATTTCTTTACAAAGTAGGGTTGTAAATAAAAAATACGGATCGTATAATAGATATTTCTATGTAGAAAATTTTTAAATAAATGTATAGTTTACTTTTAAATGATGTTACGTGTAGTTAATTTTAATTTTATTGTAATTATACCTTTAAGGTACCGACTACAAAACATAACAAATTACTTAGTACAATTTGTAAAAAAACTGAAACTAAAAATGTGATTATATATTACTGTTATGTTAAATGTACGATTAATTATAATATGTATTTATTGTAGTCTCGCATATTCCCATATTTATTGAGCCCAAATATGGAAATCTGTGAAAATTAATTTAGTACATAATAGTTAAATTAAATACATAAAATCAACGTTGAATGATTACGATATAGGTATACAGCTTAGCATACTGTATGATTATTATCAAATAGACGGTATAACATCGAACTAATGAATAAATAGGAAATTAAATTAAGGGAATTAGGTAAATAAAATCGCTTTATGTAGGGAAGATGTAGATTTTATAAAAAAAAATAGTTCACTGTTTAGTCGTAGAAAATTATTTATTTTATAGAATTAAGGGCCGATTTCACCAACGTAAAATGAGTCTTATTTGAGCATAAATTTGATATTTTTACAGTATTTTCAATACAAAAACTGTCAAAACGCCCAATTTATTCCTCGGTAAAACGTCATTTGACTTTGGTGAAATAGGCAATAGTATTTATTTAATGTATATTTGTTTATGTGGCATAAAATGCTGTCAAACTATTGTCGATTTCTTCTCATTCATTCACTCTTGACAGACTAGTCAATAGTCAATACGATCTTTTACTGATCTTGCTATATATCCCTCTGGTGAGTTGGTGACATTATGAGAGCATATTACAAGATGAGAATTAGTTGTGGAAACTAAACTAGAAGGTAACTACCTCTCTTCCTTACCTTAGTATCTTGATGGGATCTTGTTATTCTTTATGTACCTATTAGCTGATGCCCGCGACTTCGTCCGCGTGGATATAATTTTTAAAATCCCTTGGGAACTCTTTGATTTTCTGGGATAAAAAGTAGCCTATGTCACTCTTCAGATGCTAACCTATAACAATGCAAAAAATGACGTCGATCCGTAGCTCTGTTGTGGCGTGATTGAAGGACAAACCAACAAACAAACAAACACACTTTCGCATTTATAATAATATTTAAAAGCCAAAGTACACAAGGACTGATCAGAAAAGATCTGGAGAGCTGCTGGTCTATTGTGTAAGAGTTGCATCGATCGTTGCTACTGGTCTGATTGAATGATTGTAGCAGTGATAGCCTAGAGGTTAGGACTGTGGTCTCCTATTCAGGGGGTCGCAGGTTTGATCCCGGGTACACACTTCTGACTTTTCGGAGTCAAGTGCGTTTAAGGAATTAAATATCACTTGCTTCAACGGTGAAAGAAATCATCGTGAGGAAACCTGCACATCTGAGATATCTTCATAATCTTCTCGAAGGTGTGTGAATTCCGCCAATTCGCATTGGGCCAGCGTGGTGGATTATGGCCTATAACCCTTCTCTGAAAGGAGACCTGCTCTCAGTAGTGAGCCGTTGATGGGTTGCTGATGATGATGATGATGAAGGCATTCTTGCTGCAACAATATATTTTAGCTAATAGCAAGAGAGTGTCGACCCATCAGAGGTGACGGCTATCGTCTCATTGTAACAGTCATTTTTTGGCATTACCTGAATTTGAAGCTGAAAATTCAAGCTAAATTCTGACATTTTTATTCCTGGGGGTGAAATTTTAATTTAAATTACTTAAACATATTGTTTAGCTTTTAAGTAAATAATATTTTAAATTAGGATAACTTAAAACTGTTTAGCTTTTAAGTAAATAATATTTAGGCCGCGGCCGCATTGGTAAGGCGACTGGCGACGCGACGCGATAAACCGTGTGTCCGCATTGCAGCGGCGATAGAATAGAATAGAAATGTTTTTTATTCAAATAAACTTTTTTACAAGTGCTTTTGATTCGTCGATGAGTCTACCACTGCTGGTTCGGAATATCCTTCCTGCCGAGAAGAACCAGCAAGGAACTCTGCGGTTGCTCTTTTCAAAACAAGTTTACAATATAATAGATACTATGCTATGTATGCAGTGTTTCCACAATGAGGGAAAGTTCCACAAAAGCATACCTAATTATAATTCAACACATGTTAAACCGGGCAGATAAACTAGTGAATTGCGCTTACATCACGCAATGTCTAGCCGTACTCAGTGCGGATACATTCATTGGTTTTAGCACTATTGAAAATTACGCGCGACATAAAGAAAAAAACGCGCGTCGCTTATCTGATGCGGCCGGCCCCATTTGTTAAGATGAACCATCACGTACAAATTCGTACGCCAAAATTGTCCATGTAGTCACTACAAACGTGTGGCGGAAAACCTTCTTCGGAGCTGGCCGCTAGTTCCAGTCCTGGCAACTTCTCTTTCGATTAATGTTCTTTTTATATAAAGAAAGTGTTCGGATTTGAAATTGTGTGATGTGACATGCGTTGATTAGGTGCGCACGGATCATTCAGATTCTAGATTTTATCAAGGGAGGTCGGCCTCCTTGGATACTAAATTTCCAGTGTTTATTTATCCATTCCGTCTCAGCATCTCGAAGCGAACGCACCTCCTGATTTTTGACATAATAATTATAATAACATAACTTAACTAATTCAGTCGATCACACAAATTCAGATCCGTAACCCAGTTTCTCAGTGATTGTTTCCCAGTGTTCTTTATTAATGTAAATAACGAATATACAGTGAAAATGTAACCAATCTTTTATTTATGAAGACCAGAGGGACCCTAGCAGGAACTAAGCATATATAGTGATGAAAATCACTATAAACGCAGCTGTTGATAAATTACACTGCACACACACATTAGACAACAACTGGGGCACAAAAACAAACCATATGACTGGAATTTTAAAGTTCAATTTGTAATAAATGTGCGACACTTACGACGTTTTGCAACCCACCCGCGGAACATTAGGAGTTTGTTTCAACGAAATCGCCATCGCGTCGCCGTCGCCTTACCAGTGCGGCCGCGGCCTTAGTTTATTTTTATGACGAGACTACGTACAGACCCACGGTTTTATATTGTATGCTTATTTTCATTAAATAAAAACGTTTGTGTTAATTAATTATATTATTATAAGTGGAAAGAAATCAAAGATCTAATATTGTAATTTCTTTAAACCTTGTACAATAATATTAATTATTGTTTGTTATAAAATAAGAATAGCTATAGAAATAGTACTGTTTACGCTTAATGTACTTTAATTGAAAGTAAATGTTTTAAACTGAAATTGTTTATTCAATTAACCCTCCCGAATCAATCAGCTTATTGATAAGAGTCTGCTAGGTCGTATAAAGTCTCTTGCATGGATTTCCACAGGCCTCGGTCTCGAGCCACCTGCATCCAGCGGCTCCCTGCGACTCGTCTGATGTAGTCGGTCCACCTGGTGGGGGTCTACCAACACTGCTTCCCGGTGCGGAGTCGTCACTTTAGCACCTTGGGACCCCAACGAACAACCGAAGAGATAATAATATAGAGATTTCTGGACACCTACAGGATGAGCCCAATTCTTATTCCCAAAATTAGTACTGGAAGGGACTAGTACAGACAAGAGAGCCCCTAGGTACATTTATAGACTAGCTGATGCCCGCGACTTCTTCCGCGTGAATTTAGTTATTAAATATCCCGCGGAAACTCTTTGTTTTTCCGGAATTAAAAGCCTATATATCGCGATCCAGGTTCTCAACTATACTCATGCAAAAACAACATTGATCCGTAGCTCTGTCGTGGAGTGATTGAAGGACAAACCAACAAAGAAATACACCTATTTATATACCTTCTAGTTTTATTTATGTACCAGTGACAAACCTTTGCCGGCAGTATTTAGCCACCAGATTGAAACTAAGATGATTTGAAATTATTAATTCGCAAATTGCCTTGAACCCTGGTCCTCCAATTTATAATACCACATGACCCACCACTGCGTCTAAGAGGTCTTCAAAATTACACAGGTAAATAATATTATTATGCTTCATAAGCATGTGCAGGAAACTCAAAAAAATATTCGCTTATCGCATAGTTGCAGGCAACATGTACTCGGGTATAAATATTGTATACCATTAGGCTTGGCGCACATTACTGAGCATCAAACTTCTCCAGCAGCCCTTGCATTTACTACCTCTACCGCAGCTATCATATTCTTTGATACCGTTCTGACGTCAGAAAGTTACAGCCTATTTCTCAGTCGCGAAGTGAGTTTTAACCAACAACTTTAGTTTTGCAAATGCCAAATTAACTTTATCTGACGAATAAATTTGTTGATTTGGCAGTTTTAGTATTGGGAAACTGTCAAAATGTCTAATTTATCCATATAATTTATCCACATAAATTAGACAGTTTCCCAATACTAAAACTGCCAAATCGTCAAATTTATTCCTCAGATAAAGTTAATTTGGCTCATGGGAGATAAAGTTTATTTGACGGTTATGAAACAGGTCATTAACCTAACTCTGTGATGGTGAAATAGGCTCTCACCTGACAGCCACAACAATCAAAAATATAAAACCAATAAATGTTTTTCATACTTTGACCACTAATAATAATCGCTGTGATTCCTGTAATGCGAATCAGTTCTGGGACTCTAAAATTATTTTTACAAAACCGACTTCAAACTCCCGCGCCACTATACAAAATATTATATATAATTTATTGCTGATATTTTAAAAAACACTCGACCGATTTTGATGAAATTTATATGAGACCACCTGGGAAATATACCCTTTTAAACAAAAAAAAATCCAAATCGGTTGAGGCGTCTTTGAGTAATCGGTGGACATACATAAAAAAAAGATTCCGACAAATCCTCCTCCTTTTTTGAAGTCGGTTGAAAAATGATTGCTACAATCACACGATGGCGTTTTTGCTGCATCAGCAGACGCTCAGCAATTGCAATTGCAATAGAAATAGAAATAAAAATATTTTTTATTCAAATAAACTTTTACAAGTGCTTTTGAATAGTCGATGAATCTACCACTGGTTCGGAATGCCCTTCCTGCCGAGAAGAACCAGCAAGAAACTCGGCGGTTGCTCTTTTCGAAACAAATTTACAATACAGTAAATACTATGCTATATATATGCAGTGTTTCCACAATGAGGGAAGTTCCAAAAATGCATACCGACTAACTGCTATCTTAAGATGGGCAGACATAAAGTAGCCCCATTCCCGCTGGTGGTACCCGTTCTCGAGCATGACGCATGACCCAGCCATTGTTTTGCTCAACCATATTTGAGGGAACGTAATAACCGCATCACACGACACGCAATGGAGCGATCGCTCCGTCGCTCGTCAGCCGTTGCAGGCCAATGGGCGTCCAGCTTTACTGTCGAGCAGTGTGTACAGTTTGTGCCCGTTATTTATTGCTACAATTTCTCATTCACGACATCTTTACACTTTACTTTGGCGTCACCTATAGAGTATAGAGTATATAGACCAATAACTGGGCGTCACCTATAGAGTATAGACGAACGTATTTTCTAGAACGTATTTTCTTCTAAACATTACTTCACAAAAGAGGTGGCTTCTTATTTAAACGTGTACTATTGGTCTTATTTGCATTTGGTGAGTTTCTATGTACTTAATCATTATTCAACATCAATCATCATCACGAGCAACCCATCAACGGCTCTCTACTGAGTGCAGGTCTCCTCTCAGAGAAGGGCTATAGGCCATAGTCCACCACGCTGGCCCAATGCGAATTGGCGGACTTCACACACCTTCGAGAACAATGTGGAGAAATCTCAGGCGTGCAGGTTTTCTCATGATGTTTTTCTTCACCGTAGAAGCAAGTGATTTGCTATTAAACGCATGTAACTCAGAAAAGTCAGAGGCGGAAGGAGCCGGAGGACAAACAGTAAATCATGTACTGGCGTAATTCCCAACCGCATACTCCTTAATCCTCGCGTAATCGAGTAAAGACAGACAAGAGAGCCCCATAGATAGAGTATTCCGTTTACTTTAGTTACTTGTTCTGCACTCTAGGGCTTATCCGAACCTTAACTTCGGTAACTTTAATATACATTAGAGACCGTACCGTACTATTAAAGTGCTGTACCAAACTACAGATTCCCAGATGAAATCCCCAGCCTCAGATTGAATTGGGATTGCAATTCGTAAGGCGTAACGCTTACAGTATAGATAACTAGCTGATGCCCGCGACGTCATCCGCATGTACTTATTTTGTTTTCAATTCCCGCGGGAACTTTTTAATTTCCGGGATTGAAAGTAGCTTAAGTCTCCAGGTCCTCAACTATAGCTACCCATGCAAAAAATCACGTCGATCCGTAGCTTTGTTGCGGCGTGATTGAAGGACAAACCAACTAAACAACAAACAAACGCACTTTTGCATCCTTACTAATATTATAAATGCGAAAGTGTGTTTTTTTGTTGGTTTATTGGTTTGTTGGTTTGTCCTTCAATCACGCTGCAACGGATTGACTTGATTTTTTGCATGGGTATAGTTGAGAACCTGGAGAGTGACATAGGCTACTTTTCATTCCGGAAAATAGTTCCCGAGAGATTTTAAAAACTAAATCCACGCGAAAGAAGTCGCGGGCATCAGCTAGTTCATAATAATATTAGTAAGAGAATATGAATGCAATTAATAAATGAATAAGAATGTGAAGATAATGAAGAATATTATTACAAAGACGTCAAACATAGAAATGATTTCAATATAATATAAATAAATATTATATATTATTTTGATATAATTAGAGCAGTTCAAATAGATATAATACCTGAGTCTGGAGTCTTCAGAGAAAACGTGGGTGAAATTCACGTTCATGTATGTTATTATTATTATTATAATATATATAGCTCGATTACCACTGACTGACACACTCACTCACTCACTCACTCACTCATTGACAGGGTTGTTCTCCTAGAAGGAGACGGAAATCGATATAATGATGTAGGGGAGATATGTCCAGGTGGGGGATTCGAGTTGGGGAAAATTATGACATTTCGGAAAAACAAGATGGCGGCCGACGTGAATCTTGCAACTCTTTTGTTTTCCAACCGATTTCTTTGAAATTTTGGATTATTGTAGAAATTAGTAAACGATTAACAGAAAAAGTGAAAAAAATTAAAAAAACAAGATGGCGGCCGAGCTGTGACGTCTCAAATTTCAGACCCCTCTCCTGTAAAATTTTGTATGAAAAAAATTTTTTTCACCCATGGTGTCGTATAGAGCTCAAAGAATGTGACTCGGAGAAAGGTGGCGAGAGCTGATGAGTGAGGAGTTCGGAGACGGGCGAGGGGCACGGCCAGGGTATAGTAGATAGGTGGAGGGTTCTCGACCAAATGTCATTCGAAATCTCGAGCAGTTGCCAGTGAGTTGAAAAAAAATTCCAAAATGGCGGAAAAAAAATGGCGGCAAATTTTCTCCGTCTCTCTCTCGGAGACTATAAAAGATGGAGGAACGGTTTCTCGACAAAAGATGATCGAAACCCGGAGGTCTACCTGGTGAGTAGGAAAAAAATTCAAGATGGCGGATTTTTTTTTTCCATACTAAATGTATGGGGAATATTGAAGGGACTAGAAGTTGGGAACTATGCAAGACATTGGTTTTGATAGGTTCATAGGGCTTTTTTTCTTTTTCTTTTTTTTCATTTTACATTTGTTTTTTTTTTCTTTTTTTTCATTTTTTTTCTTTTTTTTTCTTTTTCTTTTGTGAATGAGGAGCACGGCCAGGTTATTACAGATAGGTGGGGTGTGCTCGAACAAATTTTTTGGCAAAAGATGACCAGAATCCGAAGGGCTACTTGATGAGTAAAAAAATCGCGGTCCGCTTTAGCGGGCCGCGCACCCACGCGCCCTACTTGTAGTAATAACACTTCCCGCGAGCTGCTTTAGCAGCTCGCGCACCGAGCGAAATAGATAAAGCCGAACAATCGCGGTCCGCTTTAGCGGGCCGCGCACCCACGCGCCCTACTTGTAGCAATAACACTTCCCGCGAGCTGCTTTAGCAGCTCGCGCACCGAGCGAAATAAATAAAGCCGAACAATCGCGGTTCGCTTTAGCGGGCCGCGCACCCACGCGCCTTACTTTTAGTAAAACACTTCCCGCGAGCTGCTTTAGCAGCTCGCGCACCGAGCAAACGCTAGTTATAATATATATAGCTCGATTACCACTCACTGACTGACTGACTCATTGACACGATTGTTCTCCTAGAAGGAGACAGAAAACGATACAATGATGTAGGGGAGATATGTTCGGGTGGGGGATTCGAGTTGGGGAAAATTATGACATTTCGGAAAAACAAGATGGCGGCCGACGTGAATCTTGCAACTCTTTTGTTTTCCAACCGATTTCTTTGAAATTTTGGATTATTGTAGAATTTAGTAAACGATTAACAGAAAAAGTGAAAAAAATTAAAAAAACAAGATGGCGGCCGAGCTGTGACGTCTCAAATTTCCACCCCTCTCCTGTAAAATTTTGTATGAAAAAAATTTTTTTCACCCATGGTGTCGTATAGAGCTCAAAGAATGTGACTCGGAGAAAGGTGGAGAGAGCTGATGAGTGAGGAGTTCGGAGACGGGCGAGGGGCACGGCCAGAGTATAGAAGATAGGTGGAGGGTGCTCGACCAAATGTCATTCGAAACCTCGAGCAGTTGCCAATGAGTTGAAAAAAAATTCCAAAATGGCGGAAAAAAAATGGCGGCAAATTTTGTCCGTCTCTCTCTCGGAGACTATAAAAGATGGAGGAGCGGTTTCTCGACAAAAGATGATCACAACCCGGAGGTCTACCTGATGAGTACGAAAAAAATTCAAGATGGCGGATTTTTTTTTCCCCCCATACAAAATGTATGGGGAATATTGAAGGGACTAGAAGTTGGGAACTATGCAAGACATTGATTTTGATAGGTTCATAGGGCTTTTTTTCTTTTTCTTTTTTTTCATTTTATATTTGCTTTTTTTCTTTTTTTTTCTTTTTACATTTGCTTTTTTTCTTTTTTTTTCTTTTTTTTTCTTTTTTTTTCTTTTTCTTTTGTGAATGAGGAGCACGGCCAGGTTATTGCAGATAGGTGGGGTGTGCTCGAACAAATTTTTTGGCAAAAGATGACCAGAATCCGAAGGTCTACTTGATGAGTAAAAAAATCGCGGTCCGCTTTAGCGGGCCGCGCACCCATGTGCCCTACTTGTAGTAATAACACTTCCCGCGAGCTGCTTTAGCAGCTCGCGCACCGAGTGAAATAAATAAAGCCGAACAATCGCGTCCCGCTTTAGCGGGCCGCGCACCCACGCGCCCTACTTGTAGCAACAACACTTCCCGCGAGCTGCTTTAGCAGCTCGCGCACCGAGCGAAATAAATAAAGCCGAACAATCGCGGTCCGCTTTAGCGGGCCGCGCACCCACGCGCCTTAATTTTAGTAAAACACTTCCCAACGAGCGAAATACTAGTAATATATATAGCTCGATTACCACTGACTCACTGATTCACTGATTCACTGACTCATTGACACAATTGTTCTCCTAGAAAGAGACAAAAAACGATACAATGATGTAGGGGAGATATGTCCGGGTGGGGGATCCGAGTAGGGAAAAATTATGACATTTCGGAAAAACAAGATGGCGGCCGACGTGATTCTTGCAACTCTTTTGTTTTCCAACCGATTTCTTTGAAATTTTGGATTATTGTAGAAATTAGTAAACGATTAACAGAAAAAGTGAAAAAAAATAAAAAAACAAGATGGCGGCCGAGCTGTGACGTCTCAAATTTCCAACCCCTCTCCTGTAAAATTTTGTATGAAAAAAATTTTTTTCACCCATGGTGTCGTATAGAGCTCAAAGAATGTGACTCGGAGAAAGGTGGCGAGAGCTGATGAGTGAGGAGTTCGGAGACGGGCGAGGGGCACGGCCAGGGTATAGTAGATAGGTGGAGGGTGCTCGACCAAATGTCATTCGAAACCTCGAGCAGTTGCCAGTGAGTTGAAAAAAAATTCCAAAATGGCGGAAAAAAAATGGCGGCAAATTTTGTCCGTCTCTCTCTCGGAGACTATAAAAGATGGAGGAGCGGTTTCTCGACAAAAGATGATCAAAACCCGGAGGTCTACCTGGTGAGTAGGAAAAAAATTCAAGATGGCAGATTTTTTTTCCCCATACTAAATGTATGGGGAATATTGAAGGGACTAGAAGTTGGGAACTATGCAAGACATTGATTTTGATAGGTTCATAGGGCTTTTTTTCTTTTTCTTTTTTTTCATTTTACATTTGTTTTTTTTTGTTTTTTTTCATTTTTTTTTCTTTTTCTTTTGTGAATGAGGAGCACGACCAGGTTATTGCAGATAGGTGGGGTGTGCTCGAACAAATTTTTTGGCAAAAGATGACCAGAATCCGAAGGGCTACTTGAAGAGTAAAAAAATCGCGGTCCGCTTTAGCGGGCCGCGCACCCACGCGCCCTACTTGTAGCAATAACACTTCCCGCGAGCTGCTTTAGCAGCTCGCGCACCGAGCGAAATAAATAAAGCCGAACAATCGCGGTCCGCTTTAGCGGGCCGCGCACCCACGCGCCCTACTTGTAGTAATAACACTTCCCGCGAGCTGCTTTAGCAGCTCGCGCACCGAGCGAAATAAATAAAGCCGAACAATCGCGGTCCGCTTTAGCGGGCCGCGCACCCACGCGCCTTACTTTTAGTAAAACACTTCCCGCGAGCTGCTTTAGCAGCTCGCGCACCGAGCGAAATACTAGTTATAATATATATAGCTCGATTACCACTGACTGATTCACTCACTCACTCACTCACTGATTGACAGGGTTGTTCTCCTAGAAGGAGACGGAAATCAATATAATGATGTTCGGGAGATGTGTTCGGGGGGGGGATTCGAGTTGGGGAAAATTATGACATTTCGGAAAAACAAGATGGCGGCCGACGTGAATCTTGCAACTCTTTTGTTTTCCAACCGATTTCTTTGAAATTTTGGATTATTGTAGAAATTAGTAAACAATTAACAGAAAAAGTGAAAAAAATTAAAAAAACAAGATGGCGGCCGAGCTGTGACGTCTCAAATTTCCGACCCCTCTCCTGTAAAATTTTGTATGAAAAAAATTTTTTTCACCCATGGTGTCGTATAGAACTCAAAGAATGTGACTCGGAGAAAGGTGGCGAGAGCTGATGAGTGAGGAGTTCGGAGACGGGCGAGGGGCACGGCCAGGGTATAGTAGATAGGTGGAGGGTGCTCGACCAAATGTCATTCGAAACCTCGAGCAGTTGCCAGTGAGTTGAAAAAAAATTCCAAAATGGCGGAAAAAAAATGGCGGCAAATTTTGTCCGTCTCTCTCTCGGAGACTATAAAAGATGGAGGAGCGGTTTCTCGACAAAAGATCATCACAACCCGGAGGTCTACCTGGTGAGTAGGAAAAAAATTCAAGATGGCCGTTTTTTTTTTCGATACAAAATGTATGGGGAATATTGAAGGGACTAGAAGTTGGGAACTATGCAAGACATTGATTTTGATAGGTTCATAGGGCTTTTTTTCTTTTTCTTTTTTTTCATTTTACATTTGCTTTTTTCTTTCTTTTTTTTTTTCTTTTTTTTTCTTTTTCTTTTGTGAATGAGGAGCACGGCCAGGTTATTGCAGATAGGTGGGGTGTGCTCGAACAAATTTTTTGGCAAAAGATGACCAGAATCCGAAGGTCTACTTGATGAGTAAAAAAATCGCGGTCCGCTTTAGCGGGCCGCGCACCCACGCGCCCTACTTGTAGCAATAACACTTCCCGCGAGCTGCTTTAGCAGCTCGCGCACCGAGCGAAATAAATAAAGCCGAACAATCGCGGTCCGCTTTAGCGGGCCGCGCACCCACGCGCCTTACTTTTAGTAAAACACTTCCCGCGAGCTGCTTTAGCAGCTCGCGCACCGAGCAAACGCTAGTTATAATATATATAGCTCGATTACCACTCACTGATTCACTGACTCACTCATTGACATAATTGTTCTCCTAGAAAGAGACAAAAAACGATATAATGATGTACGGGAGATATGTCCGGGTGGGGGATTCAAGTGGGGAAAAATTATGACATTTCGGAAAAACAAGATGGCGGCCGACGTGATTCTTGCAATTCTTTTGTTTTCCAACCGATTTCTTTGAAATTTTGGATTATTGTAGAAATTAGTAAACGATTAACAGAAAAAGTGAAAAAAATTTAAAAATCAAGATGGCGGCCGAGCTGTGACGTCTCAAATTTCCGACCCTCTCCTGTAAAATTTTGTATGAAAAAATTTTTTTTCACCCATGGTGTCGTATAGAGCTCAAAGAATGTGACTCGGAGAAAGGTGGAGAGAGCTGATGAGTGAGGAGTTCGGAGACGGGCGAGGGGCACGGCCAGGGTATAGAAGATAGGTGGAGGGTGCTCGACCAAATGTCATTCGAAACCTCGAGCAGTTGCCAGTGAGTTGAAAAAAAATTCCAAAATGGCGGAAAAAAATGGCGGCAAATTTTGTCCGTCTCTCTCTCGGAGACTATAAAAGATGGAGGAGCGGTTTCTCGACAAAAGTTGATCAAAACTCGGAGGTCTACCTGGTGAGTAGGAAAAAAATTCAAGATGGCGGATTTTTTTTTTTTTCATACAAAATGTATATGGGGAATATTGAAGGGACTAGAAGTTGGGAACTATGCAAGACATTGATTTTGATAGGTTCATAGGGCTTTTTTTCTTTTTCTTTTTTTCATTTTACATTTGCTTTTTTTCGTTTTTTTTTTTTCTTTTTTTTTCTTTTTCATTTGTGAATGAGGAGCACGGCCAGGTTATTGCAGATAGGTGCGGTGTGCTCGAACAAATTTATTGGCAAAAGATGACCAGAATCCGAAGGTCTACTTGATGAGTAAAAAAATCGCGGTCCGCTTTAGCGGGCCGCGCACCCACGCGCCCTACTTGTAGTAACAACACTTCCCGCGAGCTGCTTTAGCAGCTCGCGCACCGAGCGAAATAAATAAAGCCGAACAATCGCGGTCCGCTTTAGCGGGCCGCGCACCCACGCGCCCTACTTGTAGTAACAACACTTCCCGCGAGCTGCTTTAGCAGCTCGCGCACCGAGCGAAATAAATAAAGCCGAACAATCGCGGTCCGCTTTAGCGGGCCGCGCACCCACGCGCCTTACTTTTAGTAAAACACTTCCCGCGAGCTGCTTTAGCAGCTCGCGCACCGAGCGAAATACTAGTTATAATATATATAGCTCGATTACCACTGACTGATTCACTCACTCACTCACTCACCGCTTGACAGGGTTGTTCTCCTAGAAGGAGACGGAAATCAATATAATGATGTTCGGGAGATGTGTTCGGGGGGGGGATTCGAGTTGGGGAAAATTATGACATTTCGGAAAAACAAGATGGCGGCCGACGTGAATCTTGCAACTCTTTTGTTTTCCAACCGATTTCTTTGAAATTTTGGATTATTGTAGAAATTAGTAAACGATTAACAGAAAAAGTGAAAAAAATTAAAAAAACAAGATGGCGGCCGAGCTGTGACGTCTCAAATTTCCGACCCCTCTCCTGTAAAATTTTGTATGAAAAAAATTTTTTTCACCCATGGTGTCGTATAGAACTCAAAGAATGTGACTCGGAGAAAGGTGGCGAGAGCTGATGAGTGAGGAGTTCGGAGACGGGCGAGGGACACGGCCAGGGTATAGTAGATAGGTGGAGGGTGCTCGACCAAATGTCATTCGAAACCTCGAGCAGTTGCCAGTGAGTTGAAAAAAAATTCCAAAATGGCGGAAAAAAAATGGCGGCAAATTTTGTCCGTCTCTCTCTCGGAGACTATAAAAGATGGAGGAGCGGTTTCTCGACAAAAGATCATCACAACCCGGAGGTCTACCTGGTGAGTAGGAAAAAAATTCAAGATGGCCGTTTTTTTTTTCGATACAAAATGTATGGGGAATATTGAAGGGACTAGAAGTTGGGAACTATGCAAGACATTGATTTTGATAGGTTCATAGGGCTTTTTTTCTTTTTCTTTTTTTTCATTTTACATTTGCTTTTTTCTTTTTTTTTTTTTTTCTTTTTTTTTCTTTTTCTTTTGTGAATGAGGAGCACGGCCAGGTTATTGCAGATAGGTGGGGTGTGCTCGAACAAATTTTTTGGCAAAAGATGACCAGAATCCGAAGGTCTACTTGATGAGTAAAAAAATCGCGGTCCGCTTTAGCGGGCCGCGCACCCACGCGCCCTACTTGTAGCAATAACACTTCCCGCGAGCTGCTTTAGCAGCTCGCGCACCGAGCGAAATAAATAAAGCCGAACAATCGCGGTCCGCTTTAGCGGGCCGCGCACCCACGCGCCTTACTTTTAGTAAAACACTTCCCGCGAGCTGCTTTAGCAGCTCGCGCACCGAGCAAACGCTAGTTATAATATATATAGCTCGATTACCACTCACTGATTCACTGACTCACTCATTGACATAATTGTTCTCCTAGAAAGAGACAAAAAACGATATAATGATGTACGGGAGATATGTCCGGGTGGGGGATTCAAGTGGGGAAAAATTATGACATTTCGGAAAAACAAGATGGCGGCCGACGTGATTCTTGCAATTCTTTTGTTTTCCAACCGATTTCTTTGAAATTTTGGATTATTGTAGAAATTAGTAAACGATTAACAGAAAAAGTGAAAAAAATTTAAAAATCAAGATGGCGGCCGAGCTGTGACGTCTCAAATTTCCGACCCTCTCCTGTAAAATTTTGTATGAAAAAATTTTTTTTCACCCATGGTGTCGTATAGAGCTCAAAGAATGTGACTCGGAGAAAGGTGGAGAGAGCTGATGAGTGAGGAGTTCGGAGACGGGCGAGGGGCACGGCCAGGGTATAGAAGATAGGTGGAGGGTGCTCGACCAAATGTCATTCGAAACCTCGAGCAGTTGCCAGTGAGTTGAAAAAAAATTCCAAAATGGCGGAAAAAAATGGCGGCAAATTTTGTCCGTCTCTCTCTCGGAGACTATAAAAGATGGAGGAGCGGTTTCTCGACAAAAGTTGATCAAAACTCGGAGGTCTACCTGGTGAGTAGGAAAAAATTCAAGATGGCGGATTATTTTTTTTTTCATACAAAATGTATATGGGGAATATTGAAGGGACTAGAAGTTGGGAACTATGCAAGACATTGATTTTGATAGGTTCATAGGGCTTTTTTTCTTTTTCTTTTTTTCATTTTACATTTGCTTTTTTCTTTTTTTTTTTTTTCTTTTTTTTTCTTTTTCATTTGTGAATGAGGAGCACGGCCAGGTTATTGCAGATAGGTGCGGTGTGCTCGAACAAATTTTTTGGCAAAAGATGACCAGAATCCGAAGGTCTACTTGATGAGTAAAAAAATCGCGGTCCGCTTTAGCGGGCCGCGCACCCACGTGCCCTACTTGTAGTAACAACACTTCCCGCGAGCTGCTTTAGCAGCTCGCGCACCGAGCGAAATAAATAAAGCCGAACAATCGCGGTCCGCTTTAGCGGGCCGCGCACCCACGCGCCCTACTTGTAGCAATAACACTTCCCGCGAGCTGCTTTAGCAGCTCGCGCACCGAGCAAATGCTAGTTATAATATATATAGCTCGATTACCACTGACTCACTGACTGATTGACATAATTGTTCTCCTAGAAAGAGACAAAAAACGATACAATGATGTATGGGAGATATGTTTGGGTGGGGGATTCGAGTGGGGAAAAATTATGACATTTCGGAAAAACAAGATGGCGGCCGACGTGATTCTTGCAGCTCTTTTGTTTTCCAACCGATTTCTTTGAAATTTTGGATTATTGTAGAAATTAGTAAACGATTAACAGAAAAAGTGAAAAAAATTTAAAAATCAAGATGGCGGCCGAGCTGTGACGTCTCAAATTTCCGACCCTCTCCTGTAAAATTTTGTATGAAAAAATTTTTTTTCACCCATGGTGTCGTATAGAGCTCAAAGAATGTGACTCGGAGAAAGGTGGAGAGAGCTGATGAGTGAGGAGTTCGGAGACGGGCGAGGGGCACGGCCAGGGTATAGAAGATAGGTGGAGGGTGCTCGACCAAATGTCATTCGAAACCTCGAGCAGTTGCCAGTGAGTTGAAAAAAAATTCCAAAATGGCGGAAAAAAAATGGCGGCAAATTTTGTCCGTCTCTCTCTCGGAGACTATAAAAGATGGAGGAGCGGTTTCTCGACAAAAGATGATCACAACCCGGAGGTCTACCTGGTGAGTAGGAAAAAAATTCAAGATGGCGGATTTTTTTTTTCCATACAAAATGTATATGGGGAATATTGAAGGGACTAGAAGTTGGGAACTATGCAAGACATTGATTTTGATAGGTTCATAGGGCTTTTTTTCTTTTTCTTTTTTTTCATTTTACATTTGCTTTTTTTCTTTTTTTTCTTTTTTTTTTTCTTTTTTTTTCTTTTTCTTTTGTGAATGAGGAGCACGGCCAGGTTATTGCAGATAGGTGGGGTGTGCTCGAACAAATTTTTTGGCAAAAGATGACCAGAATCGGAAGGTCTACTTGATGAGTAAAAAAATCGCGGTCCGCTTTAGCGGGCCGCGCACCCACGCGCCTTACTTGTAGTAATAACACTTCCCGCGAGCTGCTTTAGCAGCTCGCGCACCGAGCGAAATAAATAAAGCCGAACAATCGCGGTCCGCTTTAGCGGGCCGCGCACCCACGCGCCTTACTTTTAGTAAAACACTTCCCGCGAGCTGCTTTAGCAGCTCGCGCACCGAGCAAATGCTAGTTATAATATATATAGCTCGATTACCACTGACTCACTCACTGACTCATTGACACGATTGTTCTCCTAGAAAGAGACAGAAAACGATACAATGATGTAGGGGAGATATGTCCGGGTGGGGGATTCGAGTGGGGAAAAATTATGACATTTCGGAAAAACAAGATGGCGGCCGACGCGATTCTTGCAACTCTTTTGTTTTCTAACCGATTTCTTTGAAATTTTGGATTATTGTAGAAATTAGTAAACGATTAACAGAAAAAGTGAAAAAAATTAAAAAAACAAGATGGCGGCCGAGCTGTGACGTCTCAAATTTCCGACCCCTCTCCTGTAAAATTTTGTATGAAAAAAATTTTTTTCACCCATGGTGTCGTATAGAGCTCAAAGAATGTGACTCGGAGAAAGGTGGCGAGAGCTGATGAGTGAGGAGTTCGGAGACGGGCGAGGGGCACGGCCAGGGTATAGTAGATAGGTGGAGGGTGCTCGACCAAATGTCATTCGAAACCTCGAGCAGTTGCCAGGGAGTTGAAAAAAAATTCCAAAATGGCGGAAAAAAAATGGCGGCAAATTTTGTCCGTCTCTCTCTCGGAGACTATAAAAGATGGAGGAGCGGTTTCTCGACAAAAGATGATCAAAACCCGGAGGTCTACCTGGTGAGTAGGAAAAAAATTCAAGATGGCGGATTTTATTTTTCCCCATACAAAATGTATGGGGAATATTGAAGGGACTAGAAGTTGGGAACTATGCAAGACATTGATTTTGATAGGTTCATAGGGCTTTTTTTCTTTTTCTTTTTTTCATTTTACATTTGTTTTTTTTGTTTTTTTTTCTTTTTTTTTTTCTTTTTTTTTTCTTTTTCTTTTGTGAATGAGGAGCACGGCCAGGTTATTGCAGATAGGTGGGGTGTGCTCGAACAAATTTTTTGGCAAAAGATGACCAGAATCCGAAGGTCTACTTGATGAGTAAAAAAATCGCGGTCCGCTTTAGCGGGCCGCGCACCCACGCGCCCTACTTGTAGTAATAACACTTCCCGCGAGCTGCTTTAGCAGCTCGCGCACCGAGCGAAATAAATAAAGCCGAACAATCGCGGTCCGCTTTAGCGGGCCGCGCACCCACGCGCCCTACTTGTAGTAATAACACTTCCCGCGAGCTGCTTTAGCAGCTCGCGCACCGAGCGAAATAAATAAAGCCGAACAATCGCGGTCCGCTTTAGCGGGCCGCGCACCCACGCGCCCTACTTGTAGTAATAACACTTCCCGCGAGCTGCTTTAGCAGCTCGCGCACCGAGCGAAATAAATAAAGCCGAACAATCGCGGTCCGCTTTAGCGGGCCGCGCACCCACGCGCCTTACTTTTAGTAAAACACTTCCCGCGAGCTGCTTTAGCAGCTCGCGCACCGAGCAAACGCTAGTTATTATAATATATATAGCTCGATTACCACTGACTGACTGACTCACTGATTGACACGATTGTTCTCCTAGAAGGAGACGGAAAACGGTACAATGATGTACGGGAGATATGTCCGGGTGGGGGATTCGAGTGGGGAAAAATTATGACATTTCGGAAAAACAAGATGGCGGCCGACGTGAATCTTGCAACTCTTTTGTTTTCCAACCGATTTCTTTGAAATTTTGGATTATTGTAGAAATTAGTAAACGATTAACAGAAAAAGTGAAAAAAATTAAAAAAAACAAGATGGCGGCCGAGCTGTGACGTCTCAAATTTCCGACTCCTCTCCTGTAAAATTTTGTATGTAAAAATTTTTTTCACCCATGGTGTCGTATAGAGCTCAAAGAATGTGACTCGGAGAAAGGTGGCGAGAGCTGATGAGTGAGGAGTTCGGAGACGGGCGAGGGGCACGGCCAGGGTATAGAAGATAGGTGGAGGGTGCTCGACCAAATGTCATTCGAAACCTCGAGCAGTTGCCAGTGAGTTGAAAAAAATTCCAAAATGGCGGAAAAAAAATGGCGGCAAATTTTGTCCGTCTCTCTCTCGGAGACTATAAAAGATGGAGGAGCGGTTTCTCGACAAAAGATGATCAAAACCCGGAGGTCTACCTGGTGAGTAGGAAACAAATTCAAGATGGCGGATTTTTTTTTCCATACAAAATGTATGGGGAATATTGAAGGGACTAGAAGTTGGGAACTATGCAAGACATTGATTTTGATAGGTTCATAGGTGTCTTAGATCTCGGAGAATTAAAAAAGAAAAATGTACTGGCCGAATTGAGAACCTCCTCTTTTTTGGAAATGGGTTAAAAAAGGTGAAAGAGTGGTTTTTTTGCCAACTATCCACGCGATCAACTAGGTGGGGTGTGCTCCAACAAAAATTACTCGAAACCACATCCAATTAGCAGGGAGTTGAAAAAAAACTCCAAAATGGCGGATTCAAGATGGCGGCCATAGAAGTTTTCTCTGGTGTCTATCTCGGAGAGTATAAAAGATGGAAGAGTAGTTTCTTGGCAACAGATGATCAAGACCCAAAGGTCTGCTTGATGATCAGGAAAAAAAACAAGATGGCGGATTTTTTTTCCATGCGAAATATATGGCGAATATTGATTTTTCTTTTTTTTCTTCTTTTTGTTTCCTTTTTTTTCTTTTTTTTCTCTTTTCTTTTTTTCTTTTTCTTTTGCTTTTACTTTTTTCTTTTCTTTTTCGTTTTTCCTTTTTTCTTTTTCTTTTCCTTTTTTTTCATTTTCTTTTTTTTTTCTTTTCTTTTTTCCTTTTTTTTATTTATTTTTATTTTTTTTCATTTTTCATTTTCTTATTTTTTCTTTTTTTCTTTTTTTTTCTTTTTTTTCATTTTTCATTTATTTGCTATTTTCTTTTTCTTTTTTTCTTTCTTCTTTTTTTTTTTTTCTTTTCTTTTCTTTTTCTTTTGTGAATGAGTAGCACGGCCAGGTTATTGCAGATAGGTGGGGTGTGCTCGAACAAATTTTTTGGCAAAAGATAACCAGAATCCGAAGGTCTACTTGAGGAGTAAAAAAATCGCGGTCCGCTTTAGCGGGCCGCGCACCCACGCGCCTTACTTTTAGTAATAACACTTCCCGCGAGCTGCTTTAGCAGCTCGCGCACCGAGCAAACGCTAGTTATTATAATATATATAGCTCGATTACCACTGACTGACTCACTCATTGACATAATTGTTCTCCTAGAAAGAGACGGAAAACGATACAATGATGTATGGGAGATATGTCCGGGTGGGGGATTCGAGTGGGGAAAAATTATGACATTTCGGAAAAACAAGATGGCGGCCGACGTGATTCTTGCAACTCTTTTGTTTTCCAACCGATTTCTTTGAAATTTTGGATTATCGTAGGAATTAGTAAACGATTAACAGAAAAAGTGAAAAAATTTAAAAAAACAAGATGGCGGCCGAGCTGTGACGTCTCAAATTTCCGACCCCTCTCCTGTAAAATTTTGTATGAAAAAAATTTTTTTCACCCATGGTGTCGTATAGAGCTCAAAGAATGTGACTCGGAGAAAGGTGGAGAGAGCTGATGAGTGAGGAGTTCGGAGACGAGCGAGGGGCACGGCCAGGGTATAGAAGATAGGTGGAGGGTGCTCGACCAAATGTCATTTGAAACCTCGAGCAGTTGCCAGTGCGTTGAAAAAAAATTCCAAAATGGCGGAAAAAAAATGGCGGCAAATTTTGTCCGTCTCTCGCTCGGAGACTATAAGAGATGGAGGAGCGGTTTCTCGACAAAAGATGATCAAAACCCGGAGGTCTACCTGGTGAGTAGGAAAAAGATTCAAGATGGCGGATTTTTTTTTTCTCCATACAAAATGTATGGGGAATATTGAAGGGACTAGAAGTTGGGAACAATGCAAGACATTGATTTTGATAGGTTCATAGGGCTTTTTTTCTTTTTCCTTTTTTTCATTTTATATTGGTTTTTTTTGTTTTTTTTTCATTTTTTTTTCTTTTTTTTTCTTTTTCTTTTGTGAATGAGGAGCACGGCCAGGTTATTGCAGATAGGTGGGGTGTGCTCGAACAAATTTTTTGGCAAAAGATGACCAGAATCCGAAGGGCTACTTGATGAGTAAAAAAATCGCGGTCCGCTTTAGCGGGCCGCGCACCCACGCGCCCTACTTCTAGCAATAACACTTCCCGCGAGCTGCTTTAGCAGCTCGCGCACCGAGCGAAATAAATAAAGCCGAACAATCGCGGTCCGCTTTAGCGGGCCGCGCACCCACGCGCCTTACTTTTAGAAAAACACTTCCCGCGAGCTGCTTTAGCAGCTCGCGCACCGAGCAAATGCTAGTAATATATATAGCTCGATTACCACTGACTCACTGACTGATTGACATAATTGTTCTCCTAGAAAGAGACAAAAAACGATACAATGATGTATGGGAGATATGTTGGGGTGGGGGATTCGAGTGGGGAAAAATTATGACATTTCGGAAAAACAAGATGGCGGCCGACGTGATTCTTGCAGCTCTTTTGTTTTCCAACCGATTTCTTTGAAATTTTGGATTATTGTAGAAATTAGTAAACGATTAGCAGAAAAAGTGAAAAAAATTAAAAAAACAAGATGGCGGCCGAGCTGTGACGTCTCAAATTTCCGACCACTCTCCTGTAAAATTTTGTATGAAAAAAATTTTTTTCACCCATGGTGTCGTATAAAGCTCAAAGAATGTGACTCGGAGAAAGGTGGAAAGAGCTGATGAGTGAGGAGTTCGGAGACGGGCGAGGGGCACGGCCAGGGTATAGAAGATAGGTGGAGGGTGCTCGACCAAATGTCATTCGAAACCTCGAGCAGTTGCCAGTGAGTTGAAAAAAAATTCCAAAATGGCGGAAAAAAAATGGCGGCGAATTTTGTCCGTCTCTCTCTCGGAGACTATAAAAGATGGAGGAGCAGTTTCTCGACAAAAGATGATCAAAACCCGGAGGTCTACCTGGTGAGTAGGAAAAAAATTCAAGATGGCGGTTTTTTTTTTCATATAAAATGTATGGGGAATATTGAAGGTGAAAGAGTGGTTTTTTTGCCAACTATCCACGCGACCAACTAGGTGGGGTGTGCTCTAACAAAAATTACTCGAAACCACATCCAATTAGCAGGGAGTTGAAAAAAAAACTCCAAAATGGCGGATTCAATATGGCGGCCATAGAAACTTTCTCTGGTGTCTATCTCGGAGAGTATAAAAGATGGAAGAGTAGTTTCTGGCAACAGATGATCAAGACCCAAAGGTCTACTTGATGATCAGGAAAAAAACAAGATGGCGGATTTTTTTTCCATGCGAAATATATGGCGAATATTGATTTTTCTTTTTTTCTTCTTTTTTTTTCTTTTTCTTCATTTTTCTTTTTTTTTCTCTTTTCTTTTTCTTTTTCTTTTGCTTTTACTTTTTTCTTTTACTTTTCCTTTTTTTTCCATTTTACATTTTCTTTTTCTTTTCTTTTTTTTCTCTTTTTCTTTTTTTCTTTTTCTTTTGTGAATGAGGAGCACGGCCAGGTTATTGCAGATAGGTGGGCTGTGCTCGAACAATTTTTTTGACAAAAGATGACCAAAATCCGAAGGTCTACTTGATGAGTAAAAAAATCGCGGTCCGCTTTAGCGGGCCGCGCACCCACGCGCCCTACTTTTAGTAATAACACTTCCCGCGAGCTGCTTTAGCAGCTCGCGCACCGAGCAAACGCTAGTTATCGACCGAGCGAAGCGAAGGTCTTTGAGTCTACTTGAGTGAATTTGCACTTGTCCGTCCGTCCGTCCGTCCGTCTGTCAGAGCCTTATAACTTCTGAATTACTGAACGTAATTACTTCAATTTTAGATATAATATGTAAACCGATGGCCTCCAGCCGAAAATGGCTTAAAAAGTTATAAAAATCTTTATTTCAGGGGGGCTCTCATAGAAGCGAAAGCGACGAAAAAAAATTTTTTTTGCTTTTCATAGAGTTACAGTACGTCATTTTAAAGATAATTTGGAACAGAGTACAAAAGTATTTTTTTTTAATTTTTTTCCTAAAATTGACGAAATGGGGGGCTTTCAAAGTGGAGATTATATTTGACCTCACAACGGAATAACCATTGAGAGCTGGGGCTTGAAAGTTTTATAATTTTAGCGTAATATCATGTACTTGAACAACAAATACTAAAATTAGATAAATGTAATAAGGAAACTAAATTATTTAACTTTTAATGAGCAGCAACAACAGAACTTCACAATGATGTCAATAGATGACGCTCTCATCTCATATAGCAAATGCAGCTTTTATGTAACATAATATATTCAATTAAAATTATTATTTAGTCATTTAGCAAACATCAATAAAACTTCACGTTGCAGTTTGTTTTTACATGTTTTCTGATCGTGTCGATAGTTGACGCTGTGTACAAGTAATTTAATTTGAATGTTCCAAAAAACTATACCTAAGTTTGATTGAGGCCTTGAGGATTTCACTATAACAGTTCCCTAACCTTTATGGGCTACATATGTTAAGTTAGTTGACACTTTCTGTCAACTTTGTTATTACAAACCTCTACGGGACAACTAAAGGTGAAAATGACATATGGGATGTTAGGATTGTATTTAGGGGCTACCTACGTAAAGAGACTTCTACAAAGGGGATGATTTAGGTATGGTTGGTGAAAACGGGCATAATAATAATGTCAATTTTGATCGTCATGTATCTATTGAATGAATAAGTAAATAAGGGAAACCGTTACCGCGAGGTCTCAGTTCGGGGCGAACCACTAGTTATTATTATTATAATATATATAGCTCGATTACCACTCACTCACTGACTGACTGACTGATTGACACGATTGTTCTCCTAGAAAGAGGCGGAAAACGATACAATGATGTTCGGGAGATGTGTTTTGGGGAGGGATTCGAGTTGGGGAAAATTATGACATTTCGGAAAAACAAGATGGCGGCCGACGTGAATCTTGCAACTCTTTTGTTTTCCAACCGATTTCTTTGAAATTTTGGATTATTGTAGAAATTAGTAAACGATTAACAGAAAAAGTGAAAAAAATTAAAAAAACAAGATGGCGGCCGATCTGTGACGTCTCAAATTTCCGACCCCTCTCCTGTAAAATTTTGTATGAAAAAAATTTTTTTCACCCATGGTGTCGTATAGAGCTCAAAGAATGTGACTCGGAGAGAGGTGGAGAGAGCTGATGAGTGAGGAGTTCGGAGACGGGCGAGGGGCACGGCCAGGGTATAGAAGATAGGTGGAGGGTGCTCGACCAAATGTCATTCGAAACCTCGAGCAGTTGCCAGTGGGTCGAAAAAAAATTCCAAAATGGCGGAAAAAAAATGGCGGCAAATTTTGTCCGTCTCTCTCTCGGAGACTATAAAAGATGGAGGAGCGGTTTCTCGACAAAAGATGATCAAAACCCGGAGGTCTACCTGGTGAGTAGGAAAAAAATTCAAGATGGCGGATTTTTTTTTTACATACAAAATGTATGTAATATTGAAGGGACTAGAAGTTGGGAACTATGCAAGAGATTGATTTTGATAGGTTCATAGGGCTTTTTTTCTTTTTCTTTTTTTTTCATTTTACATTTGCTTTTTTTCTTTTTTTTTTTTTTCTTTTTTTTTCTTTTTCATTTGTGAATGAGGAGCACGGCCAGGTTATTGCAGATAGGTGCGGTGTGCTCGAACAAATTTTTTGGCAAAAGATGACCAGAATCCGAAGGTCTACTTGATGAGTAAAAAAATCGCGGTCCGCTTTAGCGGGCCGCGCACCCACGCGCCCTACTTGTAGTAACAACACTTCCCGCGAGCTGCTTTAGCAGCTCGCGCACCGAGCGAAATAAATAAAGCCGAACAATCGCGGTCCGCTTTAGCGGGCCGCGCACCCACGCGCCCTACTTGTAGCAATAACACTTCCCGCGAGCTGCTTTAGCAGCTCGCGCACCGAGCAAATGCTAGTAATTATAATATATATAGCTCGATTACCACTGACTCACTGACTGATTGACATAATTGTTCTCCTAGAAAGAGACAAAAAACGATACAATGATGTATGGGAGATATGTTTGGGTGGGGGATTCGAGTGGGGAAAAATTATGACATTTCGGAAAAACAAGATGGCGGCCGACGTGATTCTTGCAGCTCTTTTGTTTTCCAACCGATTTCTTTGAAATTTTGGATTATTGTAGAAATTAGTAAACGATTAGCAGAAAAAGTGAAAAAAATTAAAAAAACAAGATGGCGGCCGAGCTGTGACGTCTCAAATTTCCGACCACTCTCCTGTAAAATTTTGTATGAAAAAAATTTTTTTCACCCATGGTGTCGTCTAGAGCTCAAAGAATGTGACTCGGAGAAAGGTGGAGAGAGCTGATGAGTGAGGAGTTCGGAGACGGGTGAGGGGCACGGCCAGGGTATAGAAGATAGGTGGAGGGTGCTCGACCAAATGTCATTCAAAACCTCGAGCAGTTGCCAGTGAGTTGAAAAAAAATTCCAAAATGGCGGAAAAAAAATGGCGGCAAATTTTGTCCGTCTCTCTCTCGGAGACTATAAAAGATGGAGGAGCGGTTTCTCGACAAAAGATGATCACAACCCGGAGGTCTACCTGGTGAGTAGGAAAAAAATTCAAGATGGCGGATTTTTTTTTTCCATACAAAATGTATATGGGGAATATTGAAGGGACTAGAAGTTGGGAACTATGCAAGACATTGATTTTGATAGGTTCATAGGGCTTTTTTTCTTTTTCTTTTTTTTCATTTTACATTTGCTTTTTTTCTTTTTTTTCTTTTTTTTTTTCTTTTTTTTTCTTTTTCTTTTGTGAATGAGGAGCACGGCCAGGTTATTGCAGATAGGTGGGGTGTGCTCGAACAAATTTTTTGGCAAAAGATGACCAGAATCGGAAGGTCTACTTGATGAGTAAAAAAATCGCGGTCCGCTTTAGCGGGCCGCGCACCCACGCGCCTTACTTGTAGTAATAACACTTCCCGCGAGCTGCTTTAGCAGCTCGCGCACCGAGCGAAATAAATAAAGCCGAACAATCGCGGTCCGCTTTAGCGGGCCGCGCACCCACGCGCCTTACTTTTAGTAAAACACTTCCCGCGAGCTGCTTTAGCAGCTCGCGCACCGAGCAAATGCTAGTTATTATAATATATATAGCTCGATTACCACTGACTGATTCACTCACTCACTGACTGATTGACACGATTGTTCTCCTAGAAAGAGACGGAAAACGATACAATGATGTAGGGGAGATATGTCCGGGTGGGGGATTCGAGTGGGGAAAAATTATGACATTTTGGAAAAACAAGATGGCGGCCGACGTGAATCTTGCAACTCTTTTGTTTTCCAACCGATTTCTTTGAAATTTTGGATTATTGTAGGAATTAGTAAACGACTAACAGAAAAAGAGAAAAAAATTAAAAAAACAAGATGGCGGCCGAGCTGTGACGTCCCAAATTTCCGACCCCTCTCCTGTAAAATTTTGTATGAAAAAATTTTTTTCCACCCATGGTGTCGTGTAGAGCTCAAAGAATGTGACTCGGAGAAAGGTGGAGAGAGCTGATGAGTGAGGAGTTCGGAGACGGGCGAGGGGCACGGCCAGGGTATAGAAGATAGGTGGAGGGTGCTCGACCAAATGTCATTCGAAACCTCGAGCAGTTGCCAGTGAGTTGAAAAAAAATTCCAAAATGGCGGAAAAAAAATGGCGGCAAATTTTGTCCGTCTCTCTCTCGGAGACTATAAAAGATGGAGGAGCGGTTTCTCGACAAAAGATGATCACAACCCGGAGGTCTACCTGTTGAGTAGGAAAAAAATTCAAGATGGCGGATTTTTTTTTCCCCCCATACAAAATATATGGGGAATATTGAAGGGACTAGAAGTTGGGAACTATGCAAAACATTGATTTTGATAGGTTCATAGGGCTTTTTTTTTTCTTTTTTTTCATTTTACATTTGTTTTTTTTTTCTTTTTTTTTCATTTTTTTTTCTTTTTTTTTTTTTCTTTTTCTTTTGTGAATGAGGAGCAAGGCCAGGTTATTGCAGATAGGTGGGGTGTGCTCGAACAAATTTTTTGGCAAAAGATGACCAGAATCCGAAGGGCTACTTGATGAGTAAAAAAATCGCGGTCCGCTTTAGCGGGCCGCGCACCCACGCGCCCTACTTGTAGTAATAACATTTCCCGCGAGCTGCTTTAGCAGCTCGCGCACCGAGCGAAATAAATAAAGCCGAACAATCGCGGTCCGCTTTAGCGGGTCGCGCACCCACGCGCCCTACTTGTAGTAATAATACTTCCCGCGAGCTGCTTTAGCAGCTCGCGCACCGAGCGAAATAAATAAAGCCGAACAATCGCGGTCCGCTTTAGCGGGCCGCGCACCCACGCGCCTTACTTTTAGTAAAACACTTCCCGCGAGCTGCTTTAGCAGCTCGCGCACCGAGCGAAATACTAGTTATAATATATATAGCTCGATTACCACTGACTGACTGACTCACTGATTGACATAATTGTTCTCCTAGAAAGAGACAGAAAACGATAGAATGATGTACGGGAGATATGTTCGGGTGGGGGATTCGAGTGGGGAAAAATTATGACATTTCGGAAAAACAAGATGGCGGCCGACGTGATTCTTGCAACTCTTTTGTTTTCCAACCGATTTCTTTGAAATTTTGGATTATTGTAGAAATTAGTAAACGATTAACAGAAAAAGTGAAAAAAATTAAAAAAACAAGATGGCGGCCGAGCTGTGACGTCTCAAGTTTCCACCTCTCTCCTGTAAAATTTTGTATGAAAAAAATTTTTTTCACCCATGGTGTCGTATAGAGCTCAAAGAATGTGACTCGGAGAGAGGTGGAGAGAGCTGATGAGTGAGGAGTTTGGAGACTGGCGAGGGGCACGGCCAGGGTATAGAAGATAGGTGGAGGGTGCTCGACCAAATGTCATTCGAAACCTCGAGCAGTTGCCAGTGAGTTGAAAAAAAAATCCAAAATGGCGGAAAAAAAATGGCGGCAAATTTTGTCCGTCTCTCTCTCGGAGACTATAAAAGATGGAGGAGCGGTTTCTCGACAAAAGATGATCAAAACCCGGAGGTCTACCTGGTGAGTGGGAAAAAAATTCAAGATGGCGGATTTTTTTTTTCCCCATACAAAATGTATGGGGAATATTGAAGGGACTAGAAGTTGGGAACTATGCAAGACATTGATTTCGATAGGTTCATAGGGCTTTTTTTCTTTTTCTTTTTTTTCATTTTTCATTTTTATTTTTTTCTTTTTTTTCATTTTTTTTTCTTTTTCTTTTGTGAATGAGGAGCACGGCCAGGTTATTGCAGATAGGTGAGGTGTGCTCGAACAAATTTTTTGGCAAAAGATGACCAGAATCCGAAGGGCTACTTGATGAGAAAAAAAATCGCGGTCCGCTTTAGCGGGCCGCGCACCCACGCGCCCTACTTGTAGTAATAACACTTCCCGCGAGCTGCTTTAGCAGCTCGCGCACCGAGCGAAATAAATAAAGCCGAACAATCGCGGTCCGCTTTAGCGGGCCGCGCACCCACGCGCCCTACTTGGAGCAACAACACTTCCCGCGAGCTGCTTTAGCAGCTCGCGCACCGAGCAAACGCTAGTATTATATATAGCTCGATTACCACTGACTCACTCACTGACTCATTGACATAATTGTTCTCCTAGAAAGAGACAAAAAACGATAAAATGATGTACGGGAGATATGTTCGGGTGGGGGATTCGAGTGGGGAAAAATTATGACATTTCGGAAAAACAAGATGGCGGCCGACGTGAATCTTGCAACTCTTTTGTTTGCCAACCGATTTCTTTGAAATTTTGGATTATTGTAGAAATTAGTAAACGATTAACAGAAAAAGTGAAAAAAATTAAAAAAACAAGATGGCGGCCGAGCTGTGACGTCTCAAATTTCCGACCCCTGTCCTGTAAAATTTTGTATGAAAAAAAATTTTTTCACCCATGGTGTCGTATAGAGCTCAAAGAATGTGACTCGGAGAAAGGTGGAGAGAGCTGATGAGTGAGGAGTTCGGAGACGGGCGAGGGGCACGGCCAGGGTATAGAAGATAGGTGGAGGGTGCTCGACCAAATGTCATTCGAAACCTCGAGCAGTTGCCAGTGAGTTGAAAAAAAATTCCAAAATGGCGGAAAAAAAATGGCGGCAAATTTTGTCCGTCTCTCTCTCGGAGACTATAAAAGATGGAGGAGCGGTTTCTCGACAAAAGATGATCAAAACCCGGAGGTCTACCTGGTGAGTAGGAAAAAAATTCAAGATGGCGGATTTTTTTTCCCATACAAAATGTATGGGGAATATTGAAGCGACTAGAAGTTGGGAACTATGCAACACATTGATTTTGATAGGTACATAGGTAAGACACCTATGAACCTATCAAAATCAATGTCTCATTGTCCATCATTTCTTTTTTCTATTTTTTTCTTTTCTTCATTTTTCTTTTTTTTCTCTTTTCTTTTTTCTTTTTCTTTTGCTTTTACTTTTTTCTTTTCTTTTTCGTTTTTTCTTTTTCTTTTCCTTTTTTTAATTTTTCATTTTCTTTTTTTTGCTTTTTTATTTTCTTTTTTCCTTTTTTTTCATTTTTCATTTTCTTTTTTTTTCTTTTTTTCTTTTTTTTCTTTTTTCTTTCTTTTTCTTTTTTTTTTATTATTTTTCTTTTTTTTCATTTTTCATTTTCTTTTTTTCTTTCTTCGTTTTTCTTTTCTTTTTTTCTTTTTTTTTCTTTTTCTTTTGTGAATGAGGAGCACGGCCAGGTTATTGCAGATAGGTGGGGTGTGCTCGAACAAATTTTGTGGCAAAAGATAACCAGAATCCGAAGGTCTTCTTGACGAGTAAAAAAATCGCGGTCCGCTTTAGCGGGCCGCGCACCCACGCGCCCTACTTGTAGCAATAACACTTCCCGCGAGCTGCTTTAGCAGCTCGCGCACCGAGCAAACGCTAGTAATATATATAGCTCGATTACCACTGACTCACTCACTCACTCACTGATTGACATAATTGTTCTCCTAGACAGAGACAAAAAACGATAAAATGATGTACGGGAGATATGTTCGGGTGGGGGATTCGAGTGGGGAAAAATTATGACATTTCGGAAAAACAAGATGGCGGCCGACGTGAATCTTGCAACTCTTTTGTTTTCCAACGGATTTCTTTGAAATTTTGGATTATTGTAAAAATTAGTAAACGATTAACAGAAAAAGTGAAAAAAATTAAAAAAACAAGATGGCGGCCGAGCTGTGACGTCTCAAATTTCCACCCCTCTCCTGTATAATTTTGTATGAAAAAAATTTTTTACACCCATGGTGTCGTATAGAGCTCAAAGAATGTGACTCGGAGAAAGGTGGAGAGAGCTGATGAGTGAGGAGTTCGGAGACGGGCGAGGGGCACGGCCAGGGTATAGAAGATAGGTGGAGGGTGCTCGACCAAATGTCATTCGGAACCTCGAGCAGTTGCCAGTGAGTTGAAAAAAAATTCCAAAATGGCGGAAAAAAAATGGCGGCAAATTTTGTCCGTCTCTCTCTCGGAGACTATAAAAGATGGAGGAGCGGTTTCTCGACAAAAGATGATCACAACCCGGAGGTCTACCTGGTGAGTAGGAAAAAAATTCAAGATGGCGGATTTTTTTTTCCCCCCATACAAAATGTATGGGGAATATTGAAGGGACTAGAAGTTGGGAACTATGCAAGACATTGATTTTGATAAAGTCATAGGGCTTTTTTTCTTTTTCTTTTTTTTCATTTTACATTTGCTTTTTTTCTTTTTTTTCTTTTTTTTTTCTTTTGTGAATGAGGAGCACGGCCAGGTTATTGCAGATAGGTGGGGTGTGCTCGAACAAATTTTTTGGCAAAAGATGACCAGAATCCGAAGGGCTACTTGATGAGTATGCAAGACATTGATTTTGATAGGTTCATAGGGCTTTTTTTCTTTTTCTTTTTTTTCATTTTACATTTGTTTTTTTTCTTTTTTTTCTTTTTTTTTCTTTTTTTTTTCTTTTTCTTTTGTGAATGAGGAGCACGGCCAGGTTATTGCAGATAGGTGGGGTGTGCTCGAACAAATTTTTTGGCAAAAGATGACCAGAATCCGAAGGGCTACTTGATGAGTAAAAAAATCGCGGTCCGCTTTAGCGGGCCGCGCACCCACGCGCCCTACTTGTAGCAATAACACTTCCCGCGAGCTGCTTTAGCAGCTCGCGCACCGAGCGAAATAAATAAAGCCGAACAATCGCGGTCCGCTTTAGCGGGCCGCGCACCCACGCGCCCTACTTGTAGCAATAACACTTCCCGCGAGCTGCTTTAGCAGCTCGCGCACCGAGCGAAATAAATAAAGCCGAACAATCGCGGTCCGCTTTAGCGGGCCGCGCACCCACGCGCCCTACTTGTAGCAATAACACTTCCCGCGAGCTGCTTTAGCAGCTCGCGCACCGAGCAAAATAAATAAAGCCGAACAATCGCGGTCCGCTTTAGCGGGCCGCGCACCCACGCGCCTTACTTTTAGTAAAACACTTCCCGCGAGCTGCTTTAGCAGCTCGCGCACCGAGCAAACGCTAGTTATTATAATATATATAGCTCGATTACCACTGACTGACTGACTCACTGATTGACACAATTGTTCTCCTAGAAAGCGACGGAAAACGATACAATGATGTAGGGGAGATATGTCCGGGTTGGGGATTCGAGTGGGGAAAAATTATGACATTACAGAAAAACAAGATGGCGGCTGACGTGATTCTTGCAACTCTTTTGTTTTCCAACCGATTTCTTTGAAATTTTGGATTATTGTAGAAATTAGTAAACGATTAACAGAAAAAGTGAAAAAAATTAAGAAAACAAGATGGCGGCCGAGCTGTGACGTCTCAAATTTCCGACCCCTCCTGTAAAATTTTGTATGAAAAAAATTTTTTTCACCCATGGTGTCGTATAGAGCTCAAAGAATGTGACTCGGAGAAAGGTGGAGAGAGCTGATGAGTGAGGAGTTCGGAGACGGGCGAGGGGCACGGCCAGGGTATACAAGATAGGTGGAGGGTGCTCGACCAAATGTCATTCGAAACCTCGAGCAGTTGCCAGTGAGTTGAAAAAAAATTCCAAAATGGCGGAAAAAAAATGGCGGCAAATTTCGTCCGTCTCTCTCTCGGAGACTATAAAAGATGGAGGAGCGGTTTCTCGACAAAAGATGATCAAAACCCGGAGGTCTACCTGGTGAGTAGGAAAAAAATTCAAGATGGCGGATTTTTTTTTCCGTACAAAATGTATGGGGAATATTGAAGGGACTAGAAGTTGGGAACTATGCAAGACATTGATTTTGATAGGTTCATAGGTGTCTTAGATCTCGGAGAATTAAAAAAGAAAAATATACTGGCCGAATTGAGAACCTCCTCCTTTTTGGAAATGGTTAACCCAAAAGGTGAAAGAGTGGTTTTTTTGCCAACTATCCACGCGACCAACTAGGTGGGGTGTGCTCCAACAAAAATTACTCGAAACGACATCCAATAGGGTATTTGACTACTTTTAGAAAATCATCTTAAATTGTTAATAATGCTATGCTGAAGCTAACAAAACGTATATTTCGCCATAATTTTCAGTTTTTTTCATAAAAATCGAGAAATAAATTCAAAAAAATAAATTTCCGCCGAAACGTTCCATTTGCTCTCATGACGTCACAGTTCACATTTCAAACAATGACAATTCCACAGCCCATAGGTGGTGTGGACTGTGACGTCATTCGAGATCACGGAACGTTTTCGATCACGTGACCATGGCCGGAATTATAGCAATTTTATTAGTTTTCTAATTAAATAAAACTTTATTTTTTAGTGTTGTCGTATGGAATAATGTTTTTAGATAATAATCTTTTAGGATGACACCAAATGAAACGATATTTTTAATATAGTCAAATACCCTATTAGCAGGGAGTTGAAAAAAAAATTCCAAAATGGCGGATTCAAGATGGCGGCCATAGAAACTTTCTCTGGGTGTCTATCTCGGAGAGTATAAAAGATGGAAGAGTGGTTTCTTGGCGACAGATGATAAAGAACCGAAGGTCTACCTGATGAACAGATAAAAATTCAAGATGGCGGATTTTTTTCCCATGCGAAATATATGGCGAATATTGATTTTTCTTTTCTTTTTTTTTCTTCTTTTTGTTTCTTTTTTCTTTTTCCTCATTTTTCTTTTTTTTTTTCTTTTTTTCATTTTTCATTTATTTGCTTTTTTTCTTTTTCGTTTTTCTTTTTTTTCTTTTTTCTTTTTTTCTTTTTTTCTTTCTTTTTTCCTTTTTTTTATTATTTTTCTTTTTTTTTTTCATTTTTCATTTTCTTTTTTTTTTCTTCTTTTTTTTCTTTTTTCTTTTTTTTTCTTTTTCTTATGTGAATGAGGAGCACGGCCAGGTTATTGCAGATAGGTGGGGTGTGCTTGAACAAATTTTTTGGCAAAAGATGACCAGAATCCGAAGGTCTACTTGATGAGAAAAAAAATCGCGGTCCGCTTTAGCTGGCCGCGCACCCACGCGCCTTACTTTTAGTAATAACACTTCCCGCGAGCTGCTTAAGCAGCTCGCGCACCGAGCAAACGCTAGTAATATATATAGCTCGATTACCACTGACTCACTGACTCATTGACATAATTGTTCTCCCAGAAAGAGACAAAAAACGATACAATGATGTAGGGGAGATATGTTCGGGTGGGGGATTCGAGTGGGGAAAAATTATGACATTTCGGAAAAACAAGATGGCGGCCGACGTGAATCTTGCAACTCTTTTGTTTTCCGACCGATTTCTTTGAAATTTTGGATTATTGTAGAAATTAGTAAACGATTAACAGAAAAAGTGAAAAAAATTAAAAAACAAGATGGCGGCCGAGCTGTGACGTCTCAAATTTCCGACCCTCCTGTAAAATTTTGTATGAATAAAATTTTTTTCACCCATGGTGTCGTATAGAGCTCAAAGAATGTGACTCGGAGAAAGGTGGAGAGAGCTGATGAGTGAGGAGTTCGGAGACGGGCGAGGGGCACGGCCAGCGTATAGAAGATAGGTGGAGGGTGCTCGACCAAATGTCATTCGAAACCTCGAGCAGTTGCCAGTGAGTTGAAAAAAAATTCCAAAATGGCGGAAAAAAAATGGCGGCAAATTTTGTCCGTCTCTCTCTCGGAGACTATAAAAGATGGAGGAGCGGTTTCTCGACAAAAGATGATCAAAACCCGGAGGTCTACCTGGAAAGTAGGAAAAAAATTCAAGATGGCGGATTTTTTTTTCCATACAAAATGTATGGGGAATATTGAAGGGACTAGAAGTTGGGAACTATGGAAAACATTGATTTTGATAGGTTCATTGGTATCTTAGATCTCGGAGAATTGAAAAAGAAAAATATACTGGCCGAATTGAGAACCTCCTCCTTTTTGGAAATGGGTTAAAAAAGGTGAAAGAGTGGTTTTTTTGCCAACTATCACGCGACCAACTAGGCGGGGTGTGCTCCAACAAAAATTACTCGAAACCACATCCAATTAGCAGGGAGTTGAAAAAAAAAACTCCAAAATGGCGGATTCAAGATGGCGGCCATAGAAACTTTCTCTGGTGTCTATCTCGGAGAGTATAAAAGATGGAAGAGTAGTTTCTTGGCAACAGATGATCAAGACCCAAAGGTCTACTTGATGATCAGGAAAAAAACAAGATGGCGGATTTTGTTCCATGCGAAATATATGGCGAATATTGATTTTTCTTTTTTTTTCTTCTTTTTATTTCTTTTTTCTTTTTTCTTTTTCTTTTCCTTTTTTTTCATTTTCATTTTTTGTTTTTTCCTTTTTTTTATTTTTTTTTATTTTTTTCATTTTCTTTTTTTTTTTTTTCCTTTTTTTCTTTTTTTTTTCCTTTTTTTCTTTTTTCATTTATTTGCTTTTTTCTTTTTCTTTTTTTTCTTTTTTTCTTTCTTTTTTCCTTTTTTTTATTATTTATCTTTTTTTTTCATTTTTCATTTTCTTTTTTTCTTCTTTTTTCTTTTCTTTTTTTTTTCTTTTTCTTTTGTGAATGAGGAGCACGGCCAGGTTATTGCAGATAGGTGGGGTGTGCTCGAACAAATTTTTTGGCAAAAGATGACCAGAATCCGAAGGTGTACTTGATGAGTAAAAAAATCGCGGTCCGCTTTAGCGGGCCGCGCACCCACGCGCCTTACTTTTAGTAATAACACTTCCCGCGAGCTGCTTTAGCAGCTCGCGCACCGAGCAAACGCTAGTTATAATATATATAGCTCGATTACCACTGACTGACTGACACACTCATTGACATAATTGTTCTCCTAGAAAGAGACAAAAAACGATAAAATGATGTACGGGAGATATGTTCGGGTGGGGGATTCGAGTGGGGAAAAATTATGACATTTCGGAAAAACAAGATGGCGGCCGACGTGAATCTTGCAACTCTTTTGTTTTCCAACCGATTTCTTTGAAATTTTGGATTATTGTAGAAATTAGTAAACGATTAACAGAAAAAGTGAAAAAAATTAAAAAAACAAGATGGCGGCCGAGCTGTGACGTCTCAAATTTCCACCCCTCTCCTGTAAAATTTTGTATGAAAAAAATTTTTTTCACCCATGGTGTCGTATAGAGCTCAAAGAATGTGACTCGGAGAAAGGTGGCGAGAGCTGATGAGTGAGGAGTTCGGAGACGGGCGAGGGGCACGGCCAGGGTATAGTAGATAGGTGGAGGGTGCTCGACCAAATGTCATTCGAAACCTCGAGCAGTTGCCAGTGAGTTGAAAAAAAATTCCAAAATGGCGGAAAAAAAATGGCGGCAAATTTTGTCCGTCTCTCTCTCGGAGACTATAAAAGATGGAGGAGCGGTTTCTCGACAAAAGATGATCACAACCCGGAGGTCTACCTGGTGAGTAGGAAAAAAATTCAAGATGGCGGATTTTTTTTTCCCCCATACAAAATGTATGGGGAATATTGAAGGGACTAGAAGTTGGGAACTATGCAAGACATTGATTTTGATAGGTTCATAGGGATTTTTTTCTTTTTCTTTTTTTCATTTTACATTTGTTTTTTTTCTTTTTTTTCTTTTTTTTCTTTTTTTTTTTCTTTTTTTTCTTTTGTGAATGAGGAGCACGGCCAGGTTATTGCAGATAGGTGGGGTGTGCTCGAACAAATTTTTTGGCAAAAGATGACCAGAATCCGAAGGTCTACTTGATGAGTAAAAAAATCGCGGTCCGCTTTAGCGGGCCGCGCACCCACGCGCCCTACTTGTAGTAATAACACTTCCCGCGAGCTGCTTTAGCAGCTCGCGCACCGAGCGAAATAAATAAAGCCTAACAATCGCAGTCCGCTTTAGCGGGCCGCGCACCCACGCGCCCTACTTGGAGCAATAACACTTCCCGCGAGCTGCTTTAGCAGCTCGCGCACCGAGCGAAATAAATAAAGCCGAACAATCGCGGTCCGCTTTAGCGGGCCGCGCACCCACGCGCCCTACTTGTAGCAATAACACTTCCCGCGAGCTGCTTTAGCAGCTCGCGCACCGAGCAAATGCTAGTTATAATATATATAGCTCGATTACCACTGACTCACTCACTGACTCATTGACACGATTGTTCTCCTAGAAAGAGACAGAAAACGATACAATGATGTAGGGGAGATATGTCCGGGTGGGGGATTCGAGTGGGGAAAAATTATGACATTTCGGAAAAACAAGATGGCGGCCGACGCGATTCTTGCAACTCTTTTGTTTTCTAACCGATTTCTTTGAAATTTTGGATTATTGTAGAAATTAGTAAACGATTAACAGAAAAAGTGAAAAAAATTAAAAAAACAAGATGGCGGCCGAGCTGTGACGTCTCAAATTTCCGACCCCTCTCCTGTAAAATTTTGTATGAAAAAAATTTTTTTCACCCATGGTGTCGTATACAGCTCAAAGAATGTGACTCGGAGAAAGGTGGCGAGAGCTGATGAGTGAGGAGTTCGGAGACGGGCGAGGGGCACGGCCAGGGTATAGTAGATAGGTGGAGGGTGCTCGACCAAATGTCATTCGAAACCTCGAGCAGTTGCCAGTGAGTTGAAAAAAAATTCCAAAATGGCGGAAAAAAAATGGCGGCAAATTTTGTCCGTCTCTCTCTCGGAGACTATAAAAGATGGAGGAGCGGTTTCTCGACAAAAGTTGATCAAAACCCGGAGGTCTACCTGGTGAGTAGGAAAAAAATTCAAGATGGCGGATTTTATTTTTCCCCATACAAAATGTATGGGGAATATTGAAGGGACTAGAAGTTGGGAACTATGCAAGACATTGATTTTGATAGGTTCATAGGGCTTTTTTTCTTTTTCTTTTTTTCATTTTACATTTGTTTTTTTTGTTTTTTTTTCTTTTTTTTTTTTTCTTTTTTTTTCTTTTTCTTTTGTGAATGAGGAGCACGGCCAGGTTATTGCAGATAGGTGGGGTGTGCTCGAACAAATTTTTTGGCAAAAGATGACCAGAATCCGAAGGTCTACTTGATGAGTAAAAAAATCGCGGTCCGCTTTAGCGGGCCGCGCACCCACGCGCCCTACTTGTAGTAATAACACTTCCCGCGAGCTGCTTTAGCAGCTCGCGCACCGAGCGAAATAAATAAAGCCGAACAATCGCGGTCCGCTTTAGCGGGCCGCGCACCCACGCGCCCTACTTGTAGTAATAACACTTCCCGCGAGCTGCTTTAGCAGCTCGCGCACCGAGCGAAATAAATAAAGCCGAACAATCGCGGTCCGCTTTAGCGGGCCGCGCACCCACGCGCCTTACTTTTAGTAAAACACTTCCCGCGAGCTGCTTTAGCAGCTCGCGCACCGAGCAAACGCTAGTTATTATAATATATATAGCTCGATTACCACTGACTGACTCACTCATTGACATAATTGTTCTCCTAGAAAGAGACGGAAAACGATACAATGATGTATGGGAGATATGTCCGGGTGGGGGATTCGAGTGGGGAAAAATTATGACATTTCGGAAAAACAAGATGGCGGCCGACGTGATTCTTGCAACTCTTTTGTTTTCCAACCGATTTCTTTGAAATTTTGGATTATCGTAGGAATTAGTAAACGATTAACAGAAAAAGTGAAAAAATTTAAAAAAACAAGATGGCGGCCGAGCTGTGACGTCTCAAATTTCCGACCCCTCTCCTGTAAAATTTTGTATGAAAAAAATTTTTTTCACCCATGGTGTCGTATAGAGCTCAAAGAATGTGACTCGGAGAAAGGTGGAGAGAGCTGATGAGTGAGGAGTTCGGAGACGGGCGAGGGGCACGGCCAGGGTATAGAAGATAGGTGGAGGGTGCTCGACCAAATGTCATTTGAAACCTCGAGCAGTTGCCAGTGCGTTGAAAAAAAATTCCAAAATGGCGGAAAAAAAATGGCGGCAAATTTTGTCCGTCTCTCGCTCGGAGACTATAAGAGATGGAGGAGCGGTTTCTCGACAAAAGATGATCAAAACCCGGAGGTCTACCTGGTGAGTAGGAAAAAGATTCAAGATGGCGGATTTTTTTTTTCTCCATACAAAATGTATGGGGAATATTGAAGGGACTAGAAGTTGGGAACAATGCAAGACATTGATTTTGATAGGTTCATAGGGCTTTTTTTCTTTTTCTTTTTTTCATTTTATATTGGTTTTTTTTGTTTTTTTTTCATTTTTTTTTCTTTTTTTTTCTTTTTCTTTTGTGAATGAGGAGCACGGCCAGGTTATTGCAGATAGGTGGGGTGTGCTCGAACAAATTTTTTGGCAAAAGATGACCAGAATCCGAAGGGCTACTTGATGAGTAAAAAAATCGCGGTCCGCTTTAGCGGGCCGCGCACCCACGCGCCCTACTTCTAGCAATAACACTTCCCGCGAGCTGCTTTAGCAGCTCGCGCACCGAGCGAAATAAATAAAGCCGAACAATCGCGGTCCGCTTTAGCGGGCCGCGCACCCACGCGCCTTACTTTTAGAAAAACACTTCCCGCGAGCTGCTTTAGCAGCTCGCGCACCGAGCAAATGCTAGTAATATATATAGCTCGATTACCACTGACTCACTGACTGATTGACATAATTGTTCTCCTAGAAAGAGACAAAAAACGATACAATGATGTATGGGAGATATGTTGGGGTGGGGGATTCGAGTGGGGAAAAATTATGACATTTCGGAAAAACAAGATGGCGGCCGACGTGATTCTTGCAGCTCTTTTGTTTTCCAACCGATTTCTTTGAAATTTTGGATTAATGTAGAAATTAGTAAACGATTAGCAGAAAAAGTGAAAAAAATTAAAAAAACAAGATGGCGGCCGAGCTGTGACGTCTCAAATTTCCGACCACTCTCCTGTAAAATTTTGTATGAAAAAAATTTTTTTCACCCATGGTGTCGTATAAAGCTCAAAGAATGTGACTCGGAGAAAGGTGGAAAGAGCTGATGAGTGAGGAGTTCGGAGACGGGCGAGGGGCACGGCCAGGGTATAGAAGATAGGTGGAGGGTGCTCGACCAAATGTCATTCGAAACCTCGAGCAGTTGCCAGTGAGTTGAAAAAAAATTCCAAAATGGCGGAAAAAAAATGGCGGCGAATTTTGTCCGTCTCTCTCTCGGAGACTATAAAAGATGGAGGAGCAGTTTCTCGACAAAAGATGATCAAAACCCGGAGGTCTACCTGGTGAGTAGGAAAAAAATTCAAGATGGCGGTTTTTTTTTTTTCATATAAAATGTATGGGGAATATTGAAGGTGAAAGAGTGGTTTTTTTGCCAACTATCCACGCGACCAACTAGGTGGGGTGTGCTCTAACAAAAATTACTCGAAACCACATCCAATTAGCAGGGAGTTGAAAAAAAAACTCCAAAATGGCGGATTCAATATGGCGGCCATAGAAACTTTCTCTGGTGTCTATCTCGGAGAGTATAAAAGATGGAAGAGTAGTTTCTTGGCAACAGATGATCAAGACCCAAAGGTCTACTTGATGATCAGGAAAAAAACAAGATGGCGGATTGGCGGATGGCCAGGTTATTGCAGATAGGTGGGCTGTGCTCGAACAATTTTTTTGACAAAAGATGACCAAAATCCGAAGGTCTACTTGATGAGTAAAAAAATCGCGGTCCGCTTTAGCGGGCCGCGCACCCACGCGCCCTACTTTTAGTAATAACACTTCCCGCGAGCTGCTTCAGCAGCTCGCGCACCGAGCAAACGCTAGTTATCGACCGAGCGAAGCGAAGGTCTTTGAGTCTACTTGAGTGAATTTGCACTTGTCCGTCCGTCCGTCCGTCCGTCCGTCCGTCCGTCCGTCCGTCCGTCCGTCCGTCCGTCCGTCTGTCAGAGCCTTATAACTTCTGAATTACTGAACGTAATTACTTCAATTTTAGATATAATATGTAAACCGATGGCCTCCAGCCGAAAATGGCTTAAAAAGTTATAAAAATCTTTATTTCAGGGGGGCTCTCATAGAAGCGAAAGCGACGAAAAAAAATTTTTTTTGCTTTTCATAGAGTTACAGTACGTCATTTTAAAGATAATTTGGAACAGAGTACAAAAGTATTTTTTTTTAATTTTTTTCCTAAAATTGACGAAATGGGGGGCTTTCAAAGTGGAGATTATATTTGACCTCACAACGGAATAACCATTGAGAGCTGGGGCTTGAAAGTTTTATAATTTTAGCGTAATATCATGTACTTGAACAACAAATACTAAAATTAGATAAATGTAATAAGGAAACTAAATTATTTAACTTTTAATGAGCAGCAACAACAGAACTTCACAATGATGTCAATAGATGGCGCTCTCATCTCATATAGCAAATGCAGCTTTTATGTAACATAATATATTCAATTAAAATTATTATTTAGTCATTTAGCAAACATCAATAAAACTTCACGTTGCAGTTTGTTTTTACATGTTTTCTGATCGTGTCGATAGTTGACGCTGTGTACAAGTAATTTAATTTGAATGTTCCAAAAAACTATACCTAAGTTTGATTGAGGCCTTGAGGATTTCACTATAACAGTTCCCTAACCTTTATGGGCTACATATGTTAAGTTAGTTGACACTTTCTGTCAACTTTGTTATTACAAACCTCTACGGGACAACTAAAGGTGAAAATGACATATGGGATGTTAGGATTGTATTTAGGGGCTACCTACGTAAAGAGACTTCTACAAAGGGGATGATTTAGGTATGGTTGGTGAAAACGGGCATAATAATAATGTCAATTTTGATCGTCATGTATCTATTGAATGAATAAGTAAATAAGGGAAACCGTTACCGCGAGGTCTCAGTTCGGGGCGAACCACTAGTTATTATTATTATAATATATATAGCTCGATTACCACTCACTCACTCACTGACTGATTGACACGATTGTTCTCCTAGAAGGAGACGGAAATCGATATAATGATGTTCGGGAGATATGTTCGGGTGGGGGATTCGAGTGGGGAAAAATTATGACATTTCGGAAAAACAAGATGGCGGCCGACGTGAATCTTGCAACTCTTTTGTTTTCCAACCGATTTCTTTGAAATTTTGGATTATTGTAGAAATTAGTAAACGATTAACAGAAAAAGTGAAAAAAATTAAAAAAACAAGATGGCGGCCGAGCTGTGACGTCTCAAATTTCCACCCCTCTCCTGTAAAATTTTGTATGAAAAAAATTTTTTTCACCCATGGTGTCGTATAGAGCTCAAAGAATGTGACTCGGAGAAAGGTGGAGAGAGCTGATGAGTGAGGAGTTCGGAGACGGGCGAGGGGCACGGCCAGGGTATAGAAGATAGGTGGAGGGTGCTCGAACAAATGTCATTCGAAACCTCGAGCAGTTGCCAGTGAGTTGAAAAAAAAATCCAAAATGGCGGAAAAAAAATGGCGGCAAATTTTGTCCGTCTCTCGCTCGGAGACTATAAGAGATGGAGGAGCGGTTTCTCGACAAAAGATGATCAAAACCCGGAGGTCTACCTGGTGAGTAGGAAAAAAATTCAAGATGGCGGATTTTTTTTTTTCCATACAAAATGTATATGGGGAATATTGAAGGGACTAGAAGTTGGGAACTATGCAAGACATTGATTTTGATAGGTTCATAGGGCTTTTTTTCTTTTTCTTTTTTTTCATTTTACATTTTTTTTTTTCTTTTTTTTCATTTTTTTTTTCTTTTTCTTTTGTGAATGAGGAGCACGGCCAGGTTATTGCAGATAGGTGGGGTGTGCTCGAACAAATTTTTTGGCAAAAGATGACCAGAATCCGAAGGGCTACTTGATGAGTAAAAAAATCGCGGTCCGCTTTAGCGGGCCGCGCACCCACGCGCCCTACTTGTAGTAATAACACTTCCCGCGAGCTGCTTTAGCAGCTCGCGCACCGAGCGAAATAAATAAAGCCGAACAATCGCGGTCCGCTTTAGCGGGCCGCGCACCCACGCGCCCTACTTGGAGCAATAACACTTCCCGCGAGCTGCTTTAGCAGCTCGCGCACCGAGCAAACGCTAGTTATAATATATATAGCTCGATTACCACTCACTCACTGACTGACTGACTGATTGACACGATTGTTCTCCTAGAAAGAGGCGGAAAACGATACAATGATGTTCGGGAGATGTGTTTTGGGGAGGGATTCGAGTTGGGGAAAATTATGACATTTCGGAAAAACAAGATGGCGGCCGACGTGAATCTTGCAACTCTTTTGTTTTCCAACCGATTTCTTTGAAATTTTGGATTATTGTAGAAATTAGTAAACGATTAACAGAAAAAGTGAAAAAAATTAAAAAAAACAAGATGGCGGCCGATCTGTGACGTCTCAAATTTCCGACCCCTCTCCTGTAAAATTTTGTATGAAAAAAATTTTTTTCACCCATGGTGTCGTATAGAGCTCAAAGAATGTGACTCGGAGAGAGGTGGAGAGAGCTGATGAGTGAGGAGTTCGGAGACGGGCGAGGGGCACGGCCAGGGTATAGAAGATAGGTGGAGGGTGCTCGACCAAATGTCATTCGAAACCTCGAGCAGTTGCCAGTGGGTCGAAAAAAAATTCCAAAATGGCGGAAAAAAAATGGCGGCAAATTTTGTCCGTCTCTCTCTCGGAGACTATAAAAGATGGAGGAGCGGTTTCTCGACAAAAGATGATCAAAACCCGGAGGTCTACCTGGTGAGTAGGAAAAAAATTCAAGATGGCGGATTTTTTTTTTACATACAAAATGTATGTAATATTGAAGGGACTAGAAGTTGGGAACTATGCAAGAGATTGATTTTGATAGGTTCATAGGGCTTTTTTTCTTTTTCTTTTTTTTTCATTTTACATTTGCTTTTTTTCTTTTTTTTCTTTTTTTTTTCTTTTTTTTTCTTTTTCTTTTGTGAATGAGGAGCACGGCCAGGTTATTGCAGATAGGTGGGGTGTGCTCGAACAAATTTTTTGGCAAAAGATGACCAGAATCCGAAGGTCTACTTGATGAGTAAAAAAATCGCGGTCCGCTTTAGCGGGCCGCGCACCCACGCGCCCTACTTGTAGTAATAATACTTCCCGCGAACTGCTTTAGCAGCTCGCGCACCGAGCGAAATAAATAAAGCCGAACAATCGCGGTCCGCTTTAGCGGGCCGCGCACCCACGCGCCTTACTTTTAGTAAAACACTTCCCGCGAGCTGCTTTAGCAGCTCGCGCACCGAGCAAATGCTAGTTATTATAATATATATAGCTCGATTACCACTGACTGACACACTCACTCACTCACTCACTCACTCATTGACAGGGTTGTTCTCCTAGAAGGAGACGGAAATCGATATAATGATGTAGGGGAGATATGTCCAGGTGGGGGATTCGAGTTGGGGAAAATTATGACATTTCGGAAAAACAAGATGGCGGCCGACGTGAATCTTGCAACTCTTTTGTTTTCCAACCGATTTCTTTGAAATTTTGGATTATTGTAGAAATTAGTAAACGATTAACAGAAAAAGTGAAAAAAATTAAAAAAACAAGATGGCGGCCGAGCTGTGACGTCTCAAATTTCAGACCCCTCTCCTGTAAAATTTTGTATGAAAAAAATTTTTTTCACCCATGGTGTCGTATAGAGCTCAAAGAATGTGACTCGGAGAAAGGTGGCGAGAGCTGATGAGTGAGGAGTTCGGAGACGGGCGAGGGGCACGGCCAGGGTATAGTAGATAGGTGGAGGGTGCTCGACCAAATGTCATTCGAAATCTCGAGCAGTTGCCAGTGAGTTGAAAAAAAATTCCAAAATGGCGGAAAAAAAATGGCGGCAAATTTTGTCCGTCTCTCTCTCGGAGACTATAAAAGATGGAGGAGCGGTTTCTCGACAAAAGATGATCGAAACCCGGAGGTCTACCTGGTGAGTAGGAAAAAAATTCAAGATGGCGGACTTTTTTTTTCCATACTAAATGTATGGGGAATATTGAAGGGACTAGAAGTTGGGAACTATGCAAGACATTGGTTTTGATAGGTTCATAGGGCTTTTTTTCTTTTTTTTTTTTCATTTTACATTTGTTTTTTTTTCTTTTTTTTCATTTTTTTGCTTTTTTTTTCTTTTTCTTTTGTGAATGAGGAGCACGGCCAGGTTATTACAGATAGGTGGGGTGTGCTCGAACAAATTTTTTGGCAAAAGATGACCAGAATCCGAAGGTCTACTTGATGAGTAAAAAAATCGCGGTCCGCTTTAGCGGGCCGCGCACCCACGCGCCCTACTTGTAGTAATAACACTTCCCGCGAGCTGCTTTAGCAGCTCGCGCACCGAGCGAAGTAAATAAAGCCGAACAATCGCGGTCCGCTTTAGCGGGCCGCGCACCCACGCGCCTTACTTTTAGTAAAACACTTCCCGCGAGCTGCTTTAGCAGCTCGCGCACCGAGCGAAATACTAGTTATAATAAATATAGCTCGATTACCACTGACTGACTGACACACTCACTGATTGACATAATTGTTCTCCTAGAAAGAGACAAAAAACGATATAATGATGTACGGGAGATATGTCCGGGTGGGGGATTCGAGTGGGGAAAAATTATGACATTTCGGAAAAACAAGATGGCGGCCGACGTGATTCTTGCAACTCTTTTGTTTTTCAACCGATTTCTTTGAAATTTTCGGATTATTGTAGAAATTAGTAAACGATTAACAGAAAAAGTGAAAAAAATTTAAAAATCAAGATGGCGGCCGAGCTGTGACGTCTCAAATTTCCGACCCTCTCCTGTAAAATTTTGTATGAAAAAATTTTTTTTCACCCATGGTGTCGTATAGAGCTCAAAGAATGTGACTCGGAGAAAGGTGGAGAGAGCTGATGAGTGAGGAGTTCGGAGACGGGCGAGGGGCACGGTCAGGGTATAGAAGATAGGTGGAGGGTGCTCGACCAAATGTCATTCGAAACCTCGAGCAGTTGCCAGTGAGTTGAAAAAAAATTCCAAAATGGCGGAAAAAAAATGGCGGCAAATTTTGTCCGTCTCTCTCTCGGAGACTATAAAAGATGGAGGAGCGGTTTCTCGACAAAAGTTGATCAAAACCCGGAGGTCTACCTGGTGAGTAGGAAAAAAATTCAAGATGGCGGATTTTTTTTCCCCCCATACAAAATGTATGGGGAATATTGAAGGGACTAGAAGTTGGGAACTATGCAAGACATTGATTTTGATAGGTTCATAGGGCTCTTTTTCTTTTTCTTTTTTTTTCATTTTACATTTGTTTTTTTGTTTTTTTTCATTTTTTTTTTCTTTTTCTTTTGTGAATGAGGAGCACGGCCAGGTTATTGCAGATAGGTGGGGTGTGCTCGAACAAATTTTTTGGCAAAAGATGACCAGAATCCGAAGGTCTACTTGATGAGTAAAAAAATCGCGGTCCGCTTTAGCGGGCCGCGCACCCACGCGCCCTACTTGTAGTAATAACACTTCCCGCGAGCTGCTTTAGCAGCTCGCGCACCGAGCGAAATAAATAAAGCCGAACAATCGCGGTCCGCTTTAGCGGGCCGCGCACCCACGCGCCTTACTTTTAGTAAAACACTTCCCGCGAGCTGCTTTAGCAGCTCGCGCACCGAGCGAAATACTAGTTATAATATATATAGCTCGATTACCACTCACTCACTCACTCACTGACTGATTGACACGATTGTTCTCCTAGAAAGAGACGGAAAACGATACAATGATGTAGGGGAGATATGTCCGGGTGGGGGATTCGAGTGGGGAAAAATTATGACATTTCGGAAAAACAAGATGGCGGCCGACGCGAATCTTGCAACTCTTTTGTTTTCCGACCGATTTCTTTGAAATTTTGGATTATTGTAGAAATTAGTAAACGATTAACAGAAAAAGTGAAAAAAATTAAAAAATCAAGATGGCGGCCGAGCTGTGACGTCTCAAATTTCCGACCCCTCTCCTGTAAAATTTTGTATGAAAAAAATTTTTTTCACCCATGGTGTCGTATAGAGCTCAAAGAATGTGACTCGGAGAAAGGTGGAGAGAGCTGATGAGTGAGGAGTTCGGAGACGGGCGAGGGGCACGGCCAGGTTATAGTAGATAGGTGGAGGGTGCTCGACCAATTGTCATTCAAAACCTCGAGCAGTTGCCAGTGAGTTGAAAAAAAATTCCAAAATGGCGGAAAAAAATGGCGGCAAATTTTGTCCGTCTCTCTCTCGGAGACTATAAAAGATGGAGCAGCGGTTTCTCGACAAAAGATGATCACAACCCGGAGGTCTACCTGGTGAGTAGGAAAAAAATTCAAGATGGCGGATTTTTTTTTTCCATACTAAATGTATGGGGAATATTGAAGGGACTAGAAGTTGGGAACTATGCAAGACATTGATTTTGATAGGTTCATAGGTGTCTTAGATCTCGGAGAACTAAAAAAGAAAAATATACTGGCCGAATTGAGAACCTCCTCCTTTTTGGAAATGGGTTAACAAAGGTGAAAGAGTGGTTTTTTTGCCAACTTTCCACGCGACCAACTAGGTGAGGTGTGCTCCAACAAAAATTACTCGAAACCACATCCAATTAGCAGGGAGTTGAAAAAAAAACTCCACAATGGCGGATTCAAGATGGCGGCCATAGAAACTTTCTCTGGTGTCTATCTCGGAGAGTATAAAAGATGGAAGAGTAGTTTCTTGGCAACAGATGATCAAGACCCAAAGGTCTACTTGATGATCAGGAAAAAAAACAAGATGGCGGATTTTTTTTCCATACATAATATATGGCGAATATGGAAGAGCTAGAAGTATCCTTTTCAAAATATTTTTTATAGAAGAATTCTCAGTCTGACAAATAATTTGGAGAAAAAAATATGGAGAGAGCTGATGATTGAAGATTTCGGAGACGGGTGAGGAGCACGGCCAGGGTATTGAAGATAGGTGGAGGGTGCTCGACCAAATGTCATTCGAAACCTCGAGCAGTTGCCAGTGAGTTGAAAAAAAAATCCAAAATGGCGGAAAAAAAATGGCGGCAAATTTTGTCCGTCTCTCTCTCGGAGACTATAAAAGATGGAGGAGCGGTTTCTCGACAAAAGATGATCACAACCCGGAGGTCTACCTGGTGAGTAGGAAAAAAATTCAAGATGGCGGATTTTTTTTTTACATACAAAATGTATGGGGAATATTGAAGGGACTAGAAGTTGGGAACTATGCAAGACATTGATTTTGATAGGTTCATAGGGCTTTTTTTCTTTTTCTTTTTTTTCATTTTATATTTGCTTTTTTTCTTTTTTTTCTTTTTTTTTCTTTTTCTTTCTTTTTCTTTTGTGAATGAGGAGCACGGCCAGGTTATTGCAGATAGGTGGGGTGTGCTCGAACAAATTTTTTGGCAGAAGATGACCAGAATCCGAAGGCCTACTTGATGAGTAAAAAAATCGCGGTCCGCTTTAGCGGGCCGCGCACCCACGCGCCCTACTTGTAGTAAGAACACTTCCCGCGAGCTGCTTTAGCAGCTCGCGCATCGAGCGAAATAAATAAAGCCGAACAATCGCGGTCCGCTTTAGCGGGCCGCGCACCCACGCGCCTTACTTTTAGTAAAACACTTCCCGCGAGCTGCTTTAGCAGCTCGCGCAGCGAGCGAAATACTAGTTAATATATATATAGCTGTTCGTGCTGATTCACTGATTCACTCACTCATTCACTCACTGATTGATCACCTCTCCTGTAAAATTTTGTATGAAAATTTTTTTTTTCACTAATGGTTTCGTATAGAAGACAAAAATTCATTCGGAGGAAAATTATGGAGAGAGCTGATGATTGAGGATGTCGGAGACGGGTGAGGAGCACGGCCAGAGTATTGTAGATAGGTCCCCGGGTGCTCGAACAAATGTCATTCGAAACCACATCCAATTGACAGTGAGCTGAAAAAAAATCCAAAATGGCGGAAAAAAGATGGCCGCCATACAAATTTCGTCGGTGTCTATCTCGGGGAGTATAAAAGATGGAAGAGTGGTTTCTTGGCAAAAGATGATCAGGACCCAAAGGTCTATTTGATGAATAGAAAAAAAAACCAAGATGGCGGATTTTTTTTTCTTCATACAAAATATATGGCGAATATTGAAGAGACTAGAAGCCGGGAATCATGCAAGACTTTGATACGGTTCCTTTTTCAAAATTTGTTTTTATTGAAGAATTCTCATTCTGACAAATGACGAGATATGATGATCGAGGGTTTGGAAGTTGGGTGAGGAGCACGGCCAGGGTATTGAAGATAGGTGGGAGGTGCTCAAACAAAAAATACTCGAAATCTCATCCAATTGGTAGTGAGCTGAAAAAAATTCAAAATGGCGGATTCAAGATGGCGGCTATACAAATTTCAAAGGTGTCTGTCTCGGAGAGTATAATAGATGAAAGAGTGCTGCTTAGGTGAAAAATGATCAAGACTTGAAACTCTAATTCATGAACAAAAAAACCGCGGTCCACTTTAGTGGGCCGCGCACCCACGCGCCCTACTAGTCTTATATAATATTATCATGTAGGTCTGTATAATTTTATTATACTCAAATATGTTGTACGAAATGTTTAATATCAAATTAACTATCCAACGTTGTAAAGTAATTACTTAATTAAATACTCGTACTTGTACAAGAATATTTATGTAACCGAGGGAAACGATGTGTGTGTGAGTGAATTTATGTAACCGAGGGAAACGATGTGTGTGTGAGTGAATTTATGTAACCGAGGGAAACGATGTGTGTGTGAGTGAATTTATGTAACCGAGGGAAACGATGTGTGTGTGAGTGAATTTATGTAACCGAGGGAAACGATGTGTGTGTGAGTGAATTTATGTAACCGAGGGAAACGATGTGTGTGTGAGTGAATTTATGTAACCGAGGGAAACGATGTGTGTGTGAGTGAATTTTCACTTGTCGATCGTCCGTCAGACTTTGAATTGAAAAAAAAAATGTAAGCCAATGAATGGCCTTTAGCCGAATATTGCTTAAACAGTTATAGAAAATCTTTTTTTCAGGGGGCTCATAGAAGCGAATGCGAAGTAATAATTATTTTCATCATACCTATTCGAAAAACGAATATTGGCTTAAGAGGATAGCGGGAGCAAAATTTAATTTTAACCCCATGGGAGCAAAATTAAATTTGAACCCCATGGGAGCAAAATTTAATTTAGCCCCATGGGACTTTTCATTTCTCTCTTCTGATTGGTCCGCGTTCGTGCTTTAGTATGTGTCGAAATTCAAATATGTTTGAGAAGCTGTTCGATAAGTCACGTGATCAATTTGTCGATCGGATGTACGCCCATACTGTATCCAACATAAATATTTATGTTTAATTATTTAATAATAAATTATTTATTTGTGTTTGTATTTAAATTACGATCCTAAATAAGTAAACCAATATACGATGTCTATACATAGTAGGTTGATACTCCTAGCTTTTTCTCATAGGTAATGATGAAAAATAGTGTGTGTCATTCGGGGCCAAAATTTTTTGTTCTCGGGCGGCGTATATTGAATTCCTCGCTACGCTCAGGATTCTACTTTAGAATCCCTCGCTGCGCTCGGGAGTCTACTATAGAATCCTTCACTTCGCTCTGAATTCAAAATAACGCCCTCGGGGAACAAAAAATTCCTTTGGCCCCATATTTTTTTTATTTATTTTTTATTTATACATTTATGTACACTTAATATATACGGATTTATACAGTAATGTGGTGTAATCATAAACTCAGAAGTGTTTTACCGTACACCACAGTGCCGTCGACAATAATAATTATAGGTGTTTAGAATAATATTTCTATTCAGTTAGTGTTAGTACCTATGACAAAATACAACTTACATTAGAACTTAAGATTTTAACTTATATATTATTATAATATTAAATCAACAAAGATTAATAAAATAAAAGTGGGTAGGTTAAGAAGTAATATTATAGCGACAGGAAAGACGTTGTTCATACAGTTTTCATAACACATGCCATGCCAAGTCAATGTATTTATGCTATACAGGATGAATATTTTATTAGTGTTGCACATTAGGTTTTGTGATGCTTCAAAAATTATAATATTTACTATTACATTGCGGATATCCGTAATTTCAATACAATGTAGTATTAAGATATTATATTTTATACATAAATATACATACACACATACACATATATACATACATACACATATATACATACATACAAATATACACATATATATACATACTTTGTTTTCGCTGAGTAACTACCTAAATATATTTTGAATTTGTGATTTGTAGATAATATTCATTCAATTTAGTCTTTATGTTTTTGGGTGTTAATACCTCTGTTAGCGTTTTCGGTAGCTGATTAATAAGGCTAGGTATAACGTAAGCTAATCTTCTTTTGCCAAATAGATTGTTATATCTGGGTAGTTGGAGTTTTGTCATTCTACGGTCAGAATAAGGATTTTGTATTTTTCTAAAGTTATCATTAAAGTATTGTTCTATCAATAACGTAAGTTCTGTTTTATCGTGTACAGGTATTATTTTACAGAAAGCGAATAGTTTACGGTAGTCTTGTTCACAAGTTATTTTTATTTTAGCTGGAACAACAACTTTTAAAATGCGTAATTGAAGTGCGAATATTCGATCGAGATGAGTTTTGTATGTTCTGCCGTAGCTCGATAACCCATACAAGATTATTGGTTCTGCCAAAGATTTGTAAAGTAGAAGAAGTGTTTTGTATGGTATTTTGTGTTTGATTATTGAAAATTTAGCCAATATTCCCCTAAGCCTATCACATACTTGATTGATGTGGTCTTTCCAACTGAGCCGATCGTCGATGACAAGTCCGAGGTATGTGTGTTTGTCAACTAACTCAATGGTATCACAACTACAAGGCGAGTGATCATCGGTACTTTTAGCATGTAGGCAGTAGTGGTTATGAGCTATTAATTTAGGTTTAAAGGAGCTTCTATTGTGGCTAGTGCTAATGTATAATAATTTAGTTTTACCCGCATTAAGTACCGACCCTGCGTCGTGTGACCATTTTGTCAGTGTATCAAAATCGGTTTGAAGTTTTGAAAGAGCCTGTTCTACACTGCGTCCCGTTGCAACTAGACATGTGTCATCTGCAAATTGATAGATCTCGCACCTCTTTATGGCTTTAGCAATGCTATTAACGTATGTGACGTAGTGCAAAGGTCCTAGTACAGAGCCTTGTGCGGTGCCTTCTGTTACCTGAACTGGAGAACTGATAGCTTCACCAACTCTCACCCGGTATGATCTTTCCCGAAGATAGTTATCACACCAGGTGAGTAGTTTTCCTCTGATTCCGCAATCATCCAGACTTTGAAGCAGTTTATCATGTCTGAGCGTGTCAAAGGCCTTACTGTAGTCAATAAATACGACCAATATGTGTTCTTTATTGTCTATATGTTTGTATACACTGTCTGTGAATGATTATTATTGATATAACACAAATAACTATTTTGTGGCGTAAGTCGTAACATAGGTTTGTATTATCTTTTCAAAGATAATTCGGAACAGAATACAATTTTTTTCCCCCTCCAAAATTGACGAAATTGGGGGCTTTCAAAGACGAGATTGATGTCAAAGCTCTATCGCAATAACGGCTATACATAGAATAGAATAGAATAGAAATATTTTTTATTCAAATAAACTTTTACAAGTGCTTTTGAATAGTCGATGAGTCTACCACTGGTTCGGAATGCCCTTCCTGCCGAGAAGAACCAGCAAGAAACTCGGCGGTTGCTCTTTTCAAAACAAATTTACAATACAGTAAATACGATATATATGCAGTGTTTCCACAATGAGGGAAGTTCCAAAAATGCATACCGACTAACTTCTGTCTTAAGATGGACAGACATAAAGTAGCCCCATTCCCGCCGGTGGCACCCGTTCACGAGCATGACGCATGACCCAGCCATTGCTTCGCTCAACCATTAAAACCTGTAACTTGTGTATAATTTCAGTTATATCATGTACTTGTAATACTAAAATTAGATAAATATTTTAAAGAAACGAAATTACATATTTCATTTTTAATGAACATCAGTATACAAATATTTAGTTCGAAATTCGAAAATAGAACATGGCGCTTTTTGAAGATAAAACAAACTAAACTAGCGGCACGCTATGATGGCCGGTTTGACACATTACAATAGTGATGTGGAATGTCAATTTATTCTCGAACAAAAAACAATTAAGTTTTGTTTTTGTACCTGATTAAATAGGTTTAATAAAACAAAAATGTATATGTTTATTTAATTTATTTGAACGAACTGAATATTTGAATGAAAATGAATATACATACTTTATATGCACACAAGAAACATATGAATACAAAAGATACCAAAAAAGGTGCCACAAAAGGCCATAATTAATCAGATTCGTCCATACTACTATTTTCACTGTCGTCACTGCTATCATCACCTACATTAATAATTATATGTTCGTTTTCTATAATATTATCTATTTTCACATCTCTTTCATAATCTTCCCTTATTAATTTAACAGTTCTATTCACAACCTTTTCCCAGTCTCCTTTAGTCACATGTTCACAAGCTTCTTCTAATAATTTTAGCATTGCATTTTGAAAATTGTTCATATTCACAAGTACATTCACCCCTTAAATGGTGCAAACTGATTTTTCTACACTTGTATACATTTTAGAAATCAATTTAATAAATAAATTTTGAGTCCTAAACCTAAAACTACATTCGATAAAATTTATGAATCTCTGCACATCACTATCGTCAATAAAGTAATACAATTATTTCCTTCAAAGTCGTTATCAATTAATACGGAACTTCATGAGCGGACAAACGTCAAACCGGCCATCATAGCGTGCCGCTAGTGTAACTGAAGGTAAATCTTCTAACTTACAGGACGCGAGGTCTTAGTTCGGAGCGAACCACTAATGTTTTATTAACCAGTCCAATTATAATAAACTGAAAGGTTATTTGATTATTTAAGCAAAATGTATAGCTGGGTAGGTAATAGGTATACCTACTTCCTAGTGGCTCGCTAATCCTGCTTTTAGTCCGGGGCTGAGCCGTATTAATTGAACGAAATTGATCGTCTAATATTATAATATACCCTTCACACAACCTTCGGACGCAGTTAAAGTGACTGTGGATAAACTAACAAGCGACAATAAAAACACCGGCCCAGAGCGAGTCGGACCCACAGACGAGGTGTTCCGTAATTCCGTACTATAGTAAAGATTTAACACCAGCTATTATTTATTAGCAAGCAGTGATAGCCAAGTGGTTAGGACTGTGATCTCCTATTCGGGGGTCGCAGGTTCGATCCCGTGTGACCTCTGACTTTTCAGAGTCAAGTGCGTTTAAGCAATTAACTATCACTTGCTTCAACGGTGAAGGAAAACATCGTGAGGAAACTTGCACATCTGAGAGTTCTTCATAATGTTCTCAAAGGTGTGTGAAGTCCACCAATTCGCATTGGGCTAGCGTGGTGGACTATGGCCTATAACCTTTCTCTGAGATGAGACCTGCGCTCAGTCGGTTGCTAATGATGATGATGATGATTATTATTTATTAAGATCGAGCAAAAACAAAAGTTCATTTGTATGGAGAGTGGAGACCTTCTTTAACTTTTAACTTTATTTTTTATTATTTATGTATTCAATTGTTGTTAAAGCGGCAATGGAAAAACACATTCTATGATTATGATTAAATATCAAGTATCTATATTACTATACCAATTAATGTTCATGAGATACAGCCCGCTGACAGACAGACAGATAGACAGATAGCGGAGGCTTAGTAACAGCAAACGAGGTTAGGTCCTGGGTTCGAGACCCGATTCGGGCCAAAGAAAAGTTATCAATTTCTTTGTCAAGAATTTTCAATCGCAGACCTAGAAAATCGTTGTTAAAATACATCCCCGTACGCTTACCTCAGAGAGCAAGTAATTCCGATCGATCTAATCAATCTCCAGTCGTCTGGAATTGCCGTCCCATCCATCTATGAGAGTGAGGGAATAGAACACACACACACACACACACTCGTGCACTTTAATATCTCCTGCGCAGTTAGTTTGTCTCCGAATCCGCCGTTGGGATAGTCCGCCGTTTCGAAAATTCGGTAAAAAAAACTAAGCAGACAGAAATGGATCTTTCCAAATAAAATTGGAGCATTGAAACAAAAACAGATGTTTTAACTTAAGAAGTCGTAAGGACTTCTTAAGTAATTCTCACTTCTTTGTGTAGCACTTAAAAATAGCTTTGAAACTCTTTAAGACGTCTCTTTTGTGAAGTTTTTTTTAATATTATTTTGTTTGAATATAATTTAATAATTTTACTGAAAAACTTTGCTATCTATAATAATAATCATGCTTCGAGGTTCCTTTTTTGTAGTAACAGAAAATAATTTAATTTTATTAATTCATACACGTAAAAAACGTTATGTCTGTACACTTCAGGACCATTTTTTTTCATATTATACAATATTCTATCGCCTATGTTCATCAGGGATAATGTAGGATTCTAATGGTGAAAGAATTTTTCAAATCGGTTCAGTAGTTTCGGAGCCTATTCAATTCAAAAAAACAAACAAACAAACAAATCTTTCCTCTTTATAATATTAGTGTATAATTATCACTAAGCCTTTAGTGTACATTTATCACTAGGCCTTTAGCCTTTAGGCAATTAATTAATTGCTTGCTTTAATGGTTAAGGAAAACATCACAAGGAAACCTGCATGCCTTGTATTGAGAGTTCTCCGTAAGTTTCCAAAAGACATTAAATTTAGCAAGTCACACTTGCCTAGCTATACCCAAATCCATGCGTTCATCGACAGAGCACAGGAACATGCATTTTATAACTGTTAAAAAACCTGACTTCAAATGCCACTTCAAAATAAAAATATTTTTTTTATATTTTGTGCATGTAATTTGAAGTCAGGTGAGCATTTAAAATAAAACAACGAAACCGAAACCGATTCTCGTCATTTGTGCGACTTCTACACCTACGGTAAAAATTATTTAAGTATTTTCATATTTTGTAGTGGCGCTGGATTCAAGCGGCCCAAGACCGAAGCCTGAAGTCGGAAGTCCATGCAGGAGACCTTTGTCCAGCAGTGGACGTCTATAGGTTGATAAAGCAGAAGGAGAAGAAGAAGTGGCATTGAAACAGTTTGTATATAAAAAAAGAAGTTAAGACAATCTTATTATTATTTTACGTAGTGTTCTACCTTCAAAACGTTTCTTCATCACTTATATTTATCGTACGTACTTATACGTTTTCTTCGTCATTGAATGGGTTTTGCTTGGTTAAGATTAATGTTGCAAACTTAAAGGGATCGCGGTCTTTATGGAGGGGAATATTCAATGAGTCTACGCCATTACCCGCGAATACTGAGCAGACCCGCCCACGCCCAGACCGGATACACTTTCCGATACATGACCGATTTGCTGATTTATTGATTTAGAATAGAATAGAATAGAATAGAAATATTTTTTATTCAAATAAACTTTTACAAGTGCTTTTGAATAGTCGATGAATCTACCACTGGTTCGGAATGCCCTTCCTGCCGAGAAGAACTAGCTAGAAACTCGGCGGTTGCTCTTTTCAAAACAAATTTAACATACAGTAAATACTATGCTATATATGCAGTGTTTCCACAATGAGGGAAGTTCCAAAAATGCATACCGACTAACTTCTATCTTAAGATGGGCAGACATAAAGTAGCCCCATTCCCGCCGGTGGAACCCGTTCACGAGCATGACGCATGACCCAGCCATTGCTTCGCTCAACCATATTTGAGGGAACGTAACAACCCGCATGACACGACACCACCACAGAAATGTTTAAAGAGTGTGTGACATACTTACGCTACCCATGTCAAGGCATCGAATTGAAAACTAATATTCAATATTTTCGATTCACTAACTTATGCCCGCTACTTTGTCCGCGTAGATTTAGGTTTAAATTCCCGTGGAAACTCTTAAAGGAGATTGGCGAATTCCATAGAGTTTCTGACCCAGACGAACTGAACTGAACACTGACCGCCCACGTTCACGAATCAAACTTCTCATACTTGTTCTAGTAAACCAGACTAAAAAAAAATTAATCAGTCTATTAAATTATCAAAGTTAATTAATTATTCAAATAAAGTTGGGAAAAAAAAGATATTCACTTGTATTGCCATGTAACGGTTATTTATAATGTGTACTTATGATTAATTATATTTTTGATCCCCATCTTCTAAAAATATGGGGTTTACACAGAAAAATACTCTGAAAAATATTAATTAAAATCTGAATTTCTGAATCTGAACGGTTTTTAAAAATGCTGGATCAAAATTGGCCAACCTCCTTTTCCGGGATATAAATTAGCATATATGTCACTTTCAAGCAGGACTAACACGCGCACTACAAGGTTTTTGTCTACACGTAATTTACTCGTGAAACTCTTAGGGATATCACGAGAAAACGGGTAGACAAAATTATCTCGTGGTGCACATGTTAACCCCACATAATAATAAAGTCCTCCCGACCGAATCAGGTCACGGCGGCGAACCTCCTCAGAGATTAGCCATCTGCGATGGAGATATTATAGTGCACAAGTGTGTACGCAAACACAGGTGCACTCTCTATTCCCTCACTCTCATAGTCCGATGGGACGGAAATCCGACACGACCGGAGAGAGATCAGGCGCAGAACCGACGGCTTTACGTGCTCTCCGAGGCACGGGGGTGACTCACCGCCAACTTCCTAACTCCGCGCTGGTACTGCGAATTTCTTGACAGAAAAACTCAATACCTAAATTTTTTTGGCCCGACCCGGGAATCGAACCCGGGTCCTCATCCCGCAGTCGTACTTGCCAACCACTAGACCAACGAGGCCATTGTGTGACTAGATGGTGCCTTAACCTTATTGAACTGGACTTATAATATTTTCATCAACCCTCCAAATAAGGAAATAAATGTAACCCTACAAACAACCCAACTATACCCATGCAAAATAACAACGTTGCAGAGTGATTGCGTTGCACTTTCGCACTTTTAATATTAGCATGTGTTTTATATAATAATATATAATAATAATAGACTATATTATGTAAAACATTTCATAAACAAAAGAGTGGCTACGAAAATGTTCAAATCTTAGAACAATTTTTTTTGACGTGATAACTTCTTATAAATCGATGAACACCGGCTGCACGCACGAAAAAGTGTCACGCTCCGCCTGAGCCTGAGCGTGCAAGCGAGAGCGCGGAACGAGCGATAAAGAGGTACGATCGGCCCAAGCGTTGGCTTGTGCCGCCCGACAGTCGCCAGTCTTCGTCAATGTTTGTTTATGACGTTATCACGTAAAACTATCGTCCCTGAACCGACTTTACAGACATCCGATTTTTTTTATTTCAATGAATTTTCCTCTGGCAACATCAAAATTCTGGTGCGCCTTCATATGGACGATGGTTATAAAGCATGTGCGTGCAAGTGATAATTAATTGTTTAAAATGCAAATTGGCAGACTTCACAAACCTTTGAGAATATTATGAAGAACTCTCAGGTGTGCAGGTTTACTCACGATGGTTTCTCATCTAGTAAATAAATACATCGTTAAGTTATTTAGAGTGATGTTGTGATGCAAAATTTTCGATTAACACTGACATCTGTATCATCAACTGAAACGTAGTTGTACAACCGCTCGCGTGCCAATTTTCAGTTGTGTTAATTTTATCCCAGAGAGTAGCGAGTTTCATTCCGAATTGCAATTACCGCAACTAGTTTATTAACATTTCGCTATATTTTGAATTGGATGCGTGTCGTTAGTTATGGGTAGTAAAGAACTGTTTTTAATTGCCTTTGGTTACGTCATCAGGGACCCACCAAAGAATCGAAACATCTATGGATCAAATCCCACCACCACACCACCACAAACACATAAAACAAAATCTGTTGAGGCCAGCGGCTTGGCCAGCGAGTCAAGGCCTGGAACACGAGATATAGGGGCCCATCAGCTATAACCTGAGTCCAGGGTCGCTGCCCTAAGGGCCTTTCTCCGCGGTCAGATTTGTTCTCGACGTAACTTAATGGTAGGGTTGCACTGACCTTCCTTGCAGCAGTCCTCCTTGTATAGGGCCTGAGATGGTATGAGAGTGGTGGTGTGGTGTATTGTGGTGTTTAGTGTAATGTGAACTTCTCAGACCGCTAGCAGTAGCAGGCAGACAGCCAGCTATGGCCTGCTGAAGACGCTGGGTTGGCGTGGCAGTGTACACTCGGCTTGTCACTAGTTAGGGTCCAAAATCTTGATCACACTTCGCCGAGCGCGTTGGCGAACAAAATCGGCGGGTTCCAAAAGGGTTCTTTTGTTACGGATAACAGTCTGTAATTATTGTGCTTATAGCTAGGTCGACACTTAGGCCGCTTAACGACGCAACAAAACCGTAAAATAATCTAAATCTAGGCACTTAAAAACAGCAAACGGTGCGTTCGCGACCCGGATTTTTTCAGTACGTGTAAGCTGTCAAAAGCAAAAAGAAGTTGCCAACTCACGCCCAAAAACGGCGGGAAGTTTTTTCCTTTCAAGTGTCATCTGTCAATTTCATGGCGAGCCAAAGAGGTTGCTAGCGCCATCGACCATGGAACAAGGAATTATGGCGCGAACAATCCCCCCGCCCGTGGGCGTAAGGATTTACGTCCACTTACTAGTAAATAGGTAAACGTGATAAGGAGCAAACGGCTCGCTGCAAGACAGAGTCTCCGACCATTACCTCGGCAACCCTGGGAACCCCATCAGACCCGTAGATCAGCTTAAGAATGCGCCCACGGCGCCAGTATAAAGGCAACAAATTAGGTTCCTTAATCAGCACTAGGTCACCAACTTTGGGTGGATCAGATTTGTCAGCCCACTTAACCCGCTGCTGCAAAAGATGCAAATACTCTAGTGACCAACGGTGCCAAAAACTCTGAGTCATCTGTTGCAGCAGCTCAAACCGGGACAAACGTGAGACCTTCACGTCCCTGAAGGGGTATTCGGGTAGAGCGTTAAGGGGCTGACCAATCAGAAAATGACCGGGAGTTAAGACCTCCAGGTCATTTGGGTCAGATGAGAGGGGACAGAGTGGCCGAGAATTGAGTACAGCCTCAATTTTGCAAAACACGGTGGCGAGTTCTTCAAAGGTTAAAACAGTTTCGCCTATAACGCGCCGGAGATGAGTCTTGGCCACCTTAACCACAGCTTCGAATTTTCCACCCCAATGAGGGCAAGCTGGGGGGTCAAACTTCCAGGTTACCCCCATCTTGGACAATGCTGTACTTAATCTAATCTTATTGCTAGACAGGAATTCGATAATTTCTTTTAAATATCTATCAGTGCCCTTATAATTTGTGCCGCAATCCGTGCGAATCAGGTCAGGCAATCCTCGACGAGAGACAAATCTACCTAGCGTGGCTACAAAAGCTTCAGTGCTTAAGGCACTCACAAGTTCTAAATGTACCGCCTTGGTAGCGAGACATACAAAAACGCAGAGGTAGGCCTTGAGCGATTTGGCGTTGCGGAGGTTAGAGCTCTTGATGGCAAACGGGCCAGCAAAATCAGTGCCAACCCCAGCAAAGGGTCGAGTGGCTAGAACGCGGTCGGAGGGCAGATCACCCATCATCGGCTGTGAAGTATTAGCCTTCAAGCGGTAACACGGAATACATTTGAAAGTGACGTTCCGGATGGTGCGTCTCCCTGCCAGAATCCAAAACTCGCGCTGTAAAATAGCCGAGAGTGCATTACAACCAGCGTGGGCATTTTTAAGATGGTAGTGTGTCACTAGCAATTTGACAAAGGTGCCGTCCTTAGGTAGTAAAAGGGGGTGGCGAGCACCATAGGGCAGATTGGAATTCTTGAGGCGTCCTCCAACGCGTAGCATTCCGTTATTGTCCAAAAAAGGGCTTAGGCGAGCAAGGGGGCCCTTCAAAACTAAACCTCTCTTTAGAGTGTCAATCACGGATGAAAAATGCTCCACCTGAACCACACGCACCCAGTAGTTCCGGGCGTCTTGGCGTTCAAGAGGGGAAAGCACAGGACTCAAATTTTTATTTTCTGAATTCCGCCCATTATGGATAAAACGTCGAATCCAACCGGTAACACCAATTAGTTTATCAAGGGAACTGTAACGGTTCAAAAGAAAGTTCACGTCGGGGATCTGTTTATCCTCAACCACTCCGACTCTTAAGCCCGGCAATACTTCGGGAGCGGAAAACCTATTTTGAGGCCAAGTCGTCTCGGATTGGGATAGCCAACTTGGATCCCACCAAAGGTGATGGTGGACCAGTGAAGAGGCCTCACAGCCGCGGGAGGCGCAATCGGCCGGGTTCAGTTCTCCGGGTACGTGTCTCCAAATCACCGGTACTGCAGAGCTCTGAATTTGGGAGACCCGATTCGCAACAAAGACCTCTAAGTTGTGAGGCGCGGCTCGTAGCCAGCAAAGGACAATCTCACTGTCCGTCCAAGCATAAACGTCGGTCAGATCGACCGCAGATGCCAAAGAGGAGCGGACGTGGTTCAAGAGGCGTACCAGAAGGGCGGCGCCAGACAATTCTAATTTCGGGATAGTTAACCGTGACAGAATAGGGGCCACCTTGCTTTTTGCCAAGACGAGATGCGTCGCGACCTCACTGGCGACATCGACAGTCCTCAAATATACCACGGCGGCGTATCCTCGTTCGGAGGCGTCGCAAAACCCGTGGAGACTGGCATGACACCTTCCTGTCGGTAGGAAGCGTCGAGGCATGGAAATTCGGTTAACTTCAGGAAGTGAAGACACAAGGGAGTTCCACTCCTTCAATACTTCCCAGGGAGTGGTTCGTCCCAACCGAGTTCAGCAATCCAAAGCTTCTGGAGGAAACATTTAGCCAAAAATATTACGGGAGTGATCCATCCATTGGGATCGAAGGTGCGAGCAACCGTAGACAATACGGAACGCTTAGTCCAGACCTTAGGAGGTGGGTCTAACTTGACCCGGTAGGTGAAAACGTCTTGGACGGGCTGGTACTGTATTCCAAGGACCGTCAGCAAATTGGGATTTTCGGGATTTTCAAAAATATGAGGATCCTGCTGATCCTTTCCCGGAAGATCCTTCAAGACGTGAGGGGAGTTGGACAGCCACTTGCCCAACTCATAACCTCCGGACTTCAGTATTGCAATCAATTCATCGCGAAGAGTCAGAGCTTCCTCAACGCTCGAGGCTCCCGTGCAAATATCGTCCATATAGACTGACGATTCCAAGGTGGCTGATGCGCGAGGGTAATTCAGTCGCTCCCGGTTAGCTAGTTCTAACAAGGTCCTGATAGCAATATAGGGGCTTGACTTGAGTCCATAGGTCGTGGTGTTCAATTCAAAGACACGCATTGGCTCATTAGGATTTTCGCGCCACAGAATCATTTGGTATCTCCGATCATCGCGATGTACCACCGACTGTCTAAACATCATCTTGATGTCAGCTACGAAAACAATTTGATGCCGGCGGAAATGCGTGAGGATATCGGAGATATCCTTGATCAGCTTAGGACCGGAGTGCAAGCATTGGTTCAATGTCACCCCGTTGGATGTGGCCGCGGAGCCGTCAAAAACCACTCGAATCTTCCCCCCAGGGGTCTTCAAGACGGCATGGTGGGGTAAGAAGTAGTGCTCGTGTGCGCCCCAATCAAAATTGGATGGTGACATATGCCCCAGGCCCTCGTACTCGCGCATAAATTCAACGTACTTGGAGCGGAAGGTGGAGTCGCGCCGCATGCGCCGTTCCATAGACAAGAGCCTCTTTTCCGCCAAGGCCCGCGATTGACCAAGCGGGGGGCGAGAAGCGAGAAAGGGCAAGCGAGTTACAAATCGCCCATCAACACGGCGGCCTGTGTTGTTTTGATAAAACAACTCACATTCATGGTCAAGAGGGTCAACTCGTGCGGCATGCGGCGGCTCCTCAACTTCCCAAAAGCGCTGGACCACGTCCGACAGCGTCAAGCCGGCTGCTTGCAATTGGTCCAGCACCGGTAGGTCTGAAGACTATAGCACGGGTCCAAAAAAGCTAGAACCGAATATAGTGGACATGGCACATAGGCCGTCCTTCTGCAAAACCCTAATTTCCCCTGACAAGACCAGGCCCAACACGTCGGAACCCAACAAAAGGTCCGTAGGACCGGGTTCAGTCCAGTGGGGGTCAGCTGGGTTTAGGCCTGATGCACAGGACACCGCAGCGTCAGCTATTTGGACCTGCGGTAGGGGACCTAAGATATTGTCAAGGACTGACACCTTGACCAAGACCCTAAAATTGCCCGTAACGGGGCCAAACATTAATTCCGCTTCCCCGGTAGGAGTCGAGGGCTCTATACCCCCGATACCTATCACCCGTCCTGTTCGAGGACTCCAAGGGAGCCCTAGCTCACCCACCAAACGAGAAGAAGCAATACAGCGCTGTGAACCCGAATCCAAAAGGGCGCGAACGATTAAAAATTCACCCTTCGGGTTAAATACCTTCACTGAGACAGTCGGCAAAAGAATGGTCTGACAGACAGACTGCCGGAGATTCAAGGTCTCAGGAGAAGTTGCTGTGGTGGGGGCTAGGGCGGCAACTACCTATTGGTGGTCGTCCTCATCAAACCGGTCCTCTAACCGGGGAATCTCATATTGAGACTCAGGGGGGACCTCCCAAGGTGAGTGGGACGGACCTCCATTTGGGTAAACCCATGCGTCATCTCGTGGCGGCAGCACGGGCCTAGTCATACGGGCTGAGGTCGGTAGGCCGTAGTACTGCTGTCGACCCGCTCGAGGTGGGCGGCGTTCGAGGCGTGGCCACTCATGAAGCGGAGGTGAATAGCGGGCAGGCTGAGCCGTAGACGGAGCCGCCACAAATCTCCCATCAGAACGTCGAGGGGGGTTGGCGCCCCCCTCACGGGGGGGTGAAGCCCCCATAGGCGGGGTCGAAATCCGGACGCGTTGGGATTCATGGCCCTGATCAGGAGACCGACGCAAGTAATCCGGGGAGCGATCGGTAAGAGCGCCCCCGCCCGTGCGGGGCGCGCCCTCACCCTCCACCCGGCGGCCAACACCATTCTTGTTGGCGCACAAAATCTCCAGGTGGTTACCCCTACAAATGGGGCATGGCCATTGCTGTTGGCAGTCCCGTTGCATGTGAGCTCCCAGACAGCTATAGCACCAGTGGCGGTCTCTTGCAATGCCCCTCCGATCCTTGATCCGCTTAGAGAGAAACTGGGGGCAAGAAAGCACCCGGTGGCCTGGACGCCTGCAATAGTTACAAGGGGCGGGTTCAGTGGCAGCAAGTCCAGTGTAAACGGGCATTGGTCTCCGGTCGGAGGCCCTTTTACCAGGGACGCCAGTGTGACCCCTTTCCTTCCTCAGCTGGGCAGGCCGCTCTGGGGTCCTTGAAGGACCAGCAATACCGGAGTTATCAGCCTGCCGGCACTCTTCCTCAAGGAACTTTAAAAGGTCCAAAAAGGGGGGCAGGTAGCTGGCCCCGTCCCCACCATACCTTTGCTCAAAACGCAGTTTCAACTCGGGAGGTAGGCGGGACAACACAATGTGTAATAAAAGGAAGGACCACTGGTCCACGGGAAGCTCTAAACGCTTAAGAGCGTTGCAGGCTACAATCAGTGGATTTAAGAGCGATTCTCTTAAATGAGACACCCCATAGACACGTGGCAGCGCTAGAATTTGTGCCACGTGTGTGTCTGCTAACCGGCGCACGTTGGCATACCGCCGAGTCAGTAGTTCCCGCGCGGTGGTATAACTCTCCTAGGAGAGGTCTAGGTGGCTAACTAAACCCAGAGCCTCTCCCTGCAGGGAAGAGAGTAGATAGGCCAGTTTCTGGCAGGGAGACAGGTCTCTTCTCGCGTCCACCAGGCTATCAAAGAGGCTGAGAAAGCCTAGCCACTCGCTCAGGTTGCCAGAAAAGTGGGGCAAGTTTATAGTTGGCAACTTGCCCTGTAACACAGGCTGCGTGGTGGGTCTGGTGGGAGACTCAAGAATAGAGCTCATTCTCGCCTCCTTCTTGAGCCTCGCGGCCTCCTCCACCAGACCGTCTGTCAGCTCAAAAAACTGTTCGTAGTCCCGCACTGAGGACTCCAGCGATTCCGGAGGTAGCTCCAATGCCATGAGGTCTCGGAAGGCCCCTTCGACGACCGCCTGCCTGGTCCGCACCTGCTCGCACCGCTGGAGCAGTGCGGATGCCCGGTCCTCCCGGCCTACCAAGGCGTTGGCTGTAGCAGCCCAACGCAGCTCTGATTGAATTTGCACGCTTCAATTTTTTGTGGGCTGCCATCTTAGGTAGGTACAAAACAACTTAAATAAAGGTAGTTACAACAAATAGATAACAAGATCAAAACAAAGTTATTTGTTACAAGTTATGTTTCAACTTCAACCAAACAAATTAATAATCAAACAAGAATTACCCACTTTAAACACAAACAAATTACTACTTAAATACTATTTATTAATTAGAATTATTTACTTTAAAACAAGAATTATTTATTTTAAATACATCAAACAAACTACTTTGTTACCTAACCAGGAGGGGTTCTAGTAAACAAACAAAGTATTTGTTGGTTAAAAGTTCCAAAAGATACAATTTAAGCTATCAATAATTTATGTTAAGTCAAACAATAACATAAATTAAGATAAAAGAAAAATTAAGTTTTTAATTACCCGTACTAAGCCACTAGACTCATACTAGGCACTGCAAATTACAAATTGGCTTTATATAATAATAGGATTTTATATTAATATTAAGTTTATTTATTACAATCTACATCTAACTGTTGGCCAGTTACGGGCCACAAACAACAATTAGGTACTATTAATTATTAATCAACAAAAATTAACAAAACAAAATCTCAATAATTGCAATCATTATACAGGCCTACATGTGACAAGGCAGGCTATGTACTAGTAACTCAATAAGCCTGTGTATTAATAAGTTATAAGGTCCATTAATTTACAATAAATGAGTTAACCCTAGAACGGCCAAGTTAAGTCACAGTAATGCCAAATCTGTCCGCGGAATCAATTTAACCGCGCTCTGCTACCAAATGTTGAGGCCAGCGGCTTGGCCAGCGAGTCAAGGCCTGGAACACGAGATATAGGGGCCCATCAGCTATAACCTGAGTCCAGGGTCGCTGCCCTAAGGGCCTTTCTCCGCGGTCAGATTTGTTCTCGACGTAACTTAATGGTAGGGTTGCACTGACCTTCCTTGCAGCAGTCCTCCTTGTATAGGGCCTGAGATGGTATGAGAGTGGTGGTGTGGTGTATTGTGGTGTTTAGTGTAATGTGAACTTCTCAGACCGCTAGCAGTAGCAGGCAGACAGCCAGCTATGGCCTGCTGAAGACGCTGGGTTGGCGTGGCACTGTACACTCGGCTTGTCACTAGTTAGGGTCCAAAATCTTGATCACACTTCGCCGAGCGCGTTGGCGAACAAAATCGGCGGGTTCCAAAAGGGTTCTTTTGTTACGGATAACAGTCTGTAATTGTGCTTATAGCTAGGTCGACACTTAGGCCGCTTAACGACGCAACAAAACCGTAAAATAATCTAAATCTAGGCACTTAAAAACAGCAAACGGTGCGTTCGCGACCCGGATTTTTTCAGTACGTGTAAGCTGTCAAAAGCAAAAAGAAGTTGCCAACTCACGCCCAAAAACGGCGGGAAGTTTTTTCCTTTCAAGTGTCATCTGTCAATTTCATGGCGAGCCAAAGAGGTTGCTAGCGCCATCGACCATGGAACAAGGAATTATGGCGCGAACAAAATCCATTCATTCATTCATTCTATCCCTCCGGTAGGTACTGCTGTTTGTTAGTAGGTATTTTAAACCAACTTCAAAAAAGGAGGAGGATCAATTCGTCGGACTTTTTTATGTATGTTGCCGATTACTCGAAGACGCCTTAACCGATTTGGAAAATTCCCCAGGTGGTCCAATATAAATTTTAATGAAATCGGTCGAGCGGTTTTTAAAATATTAATAATAAATGTAATTCTTTGTATAGTGTGTGTGTAATTTAGTAAACTGGGAGTTTGAAGAAGTGAGTTAAAAATATTTTTTTATATTAAATAATTTAACCAATTTCCAATAGGAGGTTCACATTCCGGTCGGTTTTTGTGTAGGTATGTATGTACACCGATTTTCCGTGATTTGTTAACCAAATTAATACTCAAAGGAACCAAATAATGTGATTTAATTTTAATCGTTAGATGAAGGTTGAAATTTTGCAAGGGATCCTTTGAAACTTTTTGATTCCAAATCATCAATCCTGATTCTATAGTTGGGATACCTAAACTTTGGGAATTCATGTATATTTTTTTTTAAAGAATATTAGTCAAATTGAAGTTGACTAATATTCCTCCTATCCCTTCCAACTAAGCGGAAAGCTTGTGCCAGGAGTGGGTACGACAATAGTGCAACGGGTGGGATTCGAACCTGCGACCTTTCAATTTTCAGTCCGCACCTTTAACCGTTGGGCTATTGAGGAAACTTGATTTATAATGCCAATAGCGAATTAATATTGGAGGTATCAAGACGATCGTTCATTCTTGCTACACATAACTTCATTTGAAAACCTTCGAACAACAGCATTATTCGTAATTCCTAGTTCCATGAACAACAGCCATCTAAATATGTAAGTCGAAGTTAAAAAACTGTCAATAGAATAGAATAGAATAGAATAGAAATGTTTTTTAATCAAATAAACTTTTTTACAAGTACTTTTGACTCGTCGATGAGTCTACCACTGGTTCGGAATGACCTTCCTGCCGAGAAGAACCAGCAAGAAACTCGGCGGTTGCTCTTTTCAAAACAAGTTTACAATATAATAAATACTATGCTATATATGCAGTGTTTCCACAATGAGGGGAAGTTCCACAAAAGCATACCTAATTATAATTCAACACAATATGTTAAGACGGGCAGACAGAAAGTAGCCCCATTCCCGCCTGCCCGTCTTAACATGTGCTGAATTATACATTTACTCGTGTGATTATACTTAGGTATTTCGTCAATTTCAAGTTAGAGATGTGTAGTACAACTTGTTGAGGTATGTTGTAGGTACTTACCGGATATCGTTTCAGAGCTGGGAATCGCACGTATTTATCTGTTTCCAATACACCTGAGACGTGCTGGGAATGCGGGAGACTTTGCCGAGACGTTCTCGAGTTAATAGACACATTTAAACAGACATTTGATCGGCTATTTCGATGTAACTGTGAAACCATCACTTTAGATAGGTAGTTGCAATTGTAAAACCAATCTGTTGAGCTCAATTTTAGACCAGCCTTCGCAAGTTAGTAGTGTGTTTATGAGAAAAGATTATTTATTAAGTAGATATTATTATACTTTTTTCATCAGTATAGTACTTTTATTTTATTGAAGGTTTTAATTTAATACTTTTCATTTCCAATTTTTCCAAACCTTAATACTTACCTATTAAGTTAAGCATATATGTAACCAAACTTAGCGGAATTACAGGGCAGCGGATGTGGCCAAATCCTTAGTTAATATTATAAACGGTATGTTTGTTCGTTGGTTTGTCCTTCAATCATGCAGCAAAGGAGTAGCAGATTGACCTGGTGAGTGACATAGGTTACTTTTTATCTTGAAAAAACCAAGCAATAATATACCGCTCTGCATACAAGCGGCGAAAGACCGAGACCTGTGGAAGTCCATACAACAAGTTTTGCCCAGCTATGGACGTGTATCGTTTAATTAAGAAGAAGTTTATGGCGTATCAGTTATTTATTAACCGACTTCAAAGACGGAGGAGGTTCTCAATTTGTTAGATTTTTTTTTTATTTATAATTTTTTTATGTATGTTCACCGATTACTCGAAGATGCCTAAACCGATTTGAAAAATTCTTTTTTTGTTTCAAAGGGTATACTTCCCAAGTGGTCCCATTAAAATTTTATCGAAATCGGTCGAGCGGTTTTTAAAATATCAACAATATAGTATATACTTTGTAGTGATTGAAAAAAGATTTTTTTATATTAAATTATTTCACACAAGCTCCCATACTACGCCCGCGTTTTGATGTTTGATATAAAGTTATGCTGCTATCCATATGCTATCCCTATTAAACTAGCGGCACGCTATGATGGCCGGTTTGACACATTACAATAGTGATGTGGAATGTCAATTTATTCTCGAACAAAAAACAATTGAGTTTTGTTTTTGTACCTGATTAAATAGGTTTAATAAAACAAAAATGTATATGTTTATTTAATTTATTTGAACGAACTGAATATTTGAATGAAAATGAATATACATACTTTATATGCACACAAGAAACATATGAATACAAAAGATACCAAAAAAGGTGCCACAAAAGGCCATAATTAATCAGATTCGTCCATACTACTATTTTCACTGTCGTCACTGCTATCACGAGCAAGGGTCAACAGTAATGCAGTATCAATATTTGAAATCCAAAGCCAGGTTAAAACTATATCACAATCGCATTGCACTGACAGTTTATACTTTTCGAAGCAACGTCAATTCGAAACTGCTTTGTTTTGCATTGAGCATTGACGCGAGTTTGCCGGAGGTAGTAGTTGTGCTAGCCAGCGATCCTATGTGACGATCGTATTAGATTCCATTTTTAAAAATTTTCAATTTAGAAAACCAAATGCCGAGTTGTGGTATATATCATATAAAAATAAAAATTTTACCTTTTGTATGAAACAGCTGATATTTTTTTGCGATTTCAGAGGTTTGTCCACATAGTGAAAATTGTTCATATTCACAAGTACATTCACCCCTTAAATGGTGCAAACTGATTTTTCTACACTTGTATACATTTTAGAAATCAATTTAATAAATAAATTTTGAGTCCTAAACCTAAAACTACATTCGATAAAATTTATGAATCTCTGCACATCACTATCGTCAATAAAGTAATACAATTATTTCCTTCAAAGTCGTTATCAATTAATACGGAACTTCATGAGCGGACAAACGTCAAACCGGCCATCATAGCGTGCCGCTAGTGTAAGATAAGCGTGTAGCCAAAATAAAGAGGATGGTAATAACGGACGTAAGCGCCATTGAGTGAAAAAGGCCGCAAGACCGCACCGGAAGGGCGCCTCGTTTGAGAGCCGCATCCGTTCACATATAGCCTTTACCTCCCCATCTGCCATTATTATACAATATACATGTAACTGGCTTTTTGATGTGCTGCCAACCAGTCTAACCGCACTCCGGTCCGTAATAATACCACGAATACCACAGTATAAGGACATATTATATCCTTACTCCTTCTCCTATCCTTACTTACGCAGAACCGATGGCTTTACGAGCTCTTCGAGGCACGGGGTAAAACAACATCTACCTACTTCTTAACTCCGGGCTAGTTCTTGACAGAAAACCCCAATAAATAATAAATAAAAATAAAATCAACCCCAATAAACCCCAACAAAAATCTCAGATACTTTTGACGATATGATCTATCCTTGACAATAAAAATTAAGGATATTTCAGATATAGTTTTATTAAGATAAACCTAGATTTTGTTAGAGAAAAATGGAGAAAACTACTATATATTAACTTTTGCGATAAAAGTTAATATATAGTAGGTAGTTTTATTATAGTATAGTTCTCTTTCTTACTGTCTGTCAAAAACTAGGTATTTGATAATAAAAATATGTCTACAATATCCGTAGTAAGATAAGGATAGTCTCCTTATCTTACTACGGATATTGTAAAATTTGTGCATTCTGTCAAAAGTATCTGAGATTTTACAATCATTGAAAATATTAGAATGTGCGAGAGAGAGGGATGCGAAATGTAATAGTCATCTAATGAGTTTCCAGAATATTCCATAGCCGTAAACTTAATAAATGTCCGTAAAGTACTTTAAATTCCTGGCAACAATAGAGCGCACCTGGGCGCCGTAAAGCGGACACTCCATCACTGCAATAATCGGTGTTTTGACTTCTACAGCCGTAGGTGTGAAAGAAATTAGCTATCATAATATAACTTTATTATACTGGTGAGTGCAAAGCAGTGATAGCTTGTGGTTAGGACTGTGGTCTCCTATTCGGGGGGTCGCAGGTTCGATTCCGGGTACCACCTCTGACTTTTCCGAGTCAAGTGCAAACCTGCACACCTGAGAGTTCTTCATAATGTTCTTGACGGTGTGTGAAGTTCGCCAATTCGCATTGGGCCAGCGTGGTGGACTATGGCCTATAACCCTTCTCTGAGAGGAGACCTGCGCTCAGTAGTGAGCCGTTGAAGGGTTGCTAATGATGATGATGATGATGATATTGGTGAGTATTCTTAGCTATCTTTATAGTATAGTCTAATATTTCCTTAGCTATCTTTAAAGCTAAACAAACCGCAGAAAACATTTCGGAGAAACGTGTAACCAAAGAAGTGCGTAGCCGGGTGGCGTCTTTACGTTTCCGTGTTCAGGAGGAGGCAGCACTGCCTCGAAATGCGCAATAGAAGACACTCGTCCTCCTATTGCGCACGGATTTGTAACCGAAATTTTCTTCCAAAAACCTGTTCAATTCAAGACGATAAAGCACTTGTCCTCCAACCGCAAACGGTTTTTTTTAATATCCTAAATACAATGAGACCCTAAGCTTTCTTACTAAAAAAATATATTCGATGACCAGATGTAGTAAATGATCACCAAATCTTGTTTAACAAGTACTATATTTGCCGAAATCTTAGGTTAGTTAAGGGTTGGCAATGAATATTCAGATGCCTCACCGCAGGCCGGGCACTTAGGTTCTATTGGGTTAATATACCTAACTTAAGTTTAAAAAAATGCTTTTTGTGTGATTAAAATTAGAAATATATTAAAATGTGGTTAAAATTTTGGTAGTCATTTACTAATTATATTGGTGATCATTTACTATTTCTGATGATCAGTTAAACATAAGCCAAATTTAGTTAAATCCTAATAAAAAAATTGGTTGTCTGTAAAGTCGATTTACGGACGATAGTTTTACGTGATAACGTCATAAAGAAACATTGATGACCGCTAACCGCACGCGATGACTGGCGGGCCCAGGCCCCGGCGGCAGGCGCTCTGTCAACGCTTGGGCCGATCGTGCCTCTCTATCGCTTGTTCCGCGCTCTCGCTTGCACGCTCAGGCTCAGGCGGAACGTGACACTTTTTTCGAGCGTGCAGCCCGTGTTATCGAATTATAAGACGTTATCACGTCAAAAAATTGAGTTTTCTTGCCTATTAATCAACACAATCACATCAATGCCCTAAAATAAACACGGATTCCGTGCGAAGTACTGTCTTCTATTAAAATCCGTCGAGTGGTTTTAAAAAAAACAAACAATAAATTATATACTTTGTAGTGGCGCGGGTGTTTGAAGTCGGTTTTTTAAAAAGAATTTTCAGACACATAGTCACGGGATTTCACTGGAAATCACAGAGTCACAGCAAACTATGAGCCGACGATAAATAAGGATGCTGCGAAGGGACACTGGAGGCTAGCATCGGAGATTTGATTTCACTGCTTCAAAATAATGCCCTCGATTGCATGAAGCTATGGTAATCCATTTGTATTCGATCAGAATTTTATGTTTCGAATCCATTGCTGCTTAAGTTAGAGAACTAAATCGCTGCGGTCTACATTAGAAACCCTGGTCCGTCCGGCGCGTTTTTAGCCGTGGTAGGTGGCTTTAGTTTTAAGTTGACGTAAGTACATAATTTATCTCCATCGCCTAACTTTGTACAGTACCTATACTACCCATAGCAGCACAGCGGAGCGAACCGGCACACAAAATTACATTGCTAGCGAAGTTACCTGTTCTAAACTATAAAAGTATTACTTGGTATCTTAGATATTGTCGTAACGCAATCATTTATTTATGTATTGATCACTTTCCTTCCGCTACATCGGTTTGCCACTACATAAAACAGCTAATCTTTATCAGTTTGTACGGTTTATTTGGGTCTCTGTGAAAATCTCAAGTTAATGACAGATGCTAATAATTGTTATGTAATATGCAATATACAATTAATAACAAAGCAGCATCCTACACATTCATAAAGGAGAATACGCAATGTAGTAAGAGCAAAACAATTTTTCCGCTAACACTGAATGCGATCATAATCTGAACTGAATCTACAACAAAAGCGAATTTCAAAAAAGGTTTTTCGTAAATTGCGATCACAGACAATGTATTTACACTCTTTTTTGCACTTGCGGAAGCCGTTTCGGATTTTATCAGCTTAAAGGAGATCGCTCACGGTCGCTGGCTCGATCGGAAGCGCAAAAGCCGCAAAAGCGTTGAACGAGCAGTGGAAATGAAATAATATCTGGCACACATTACATTAGAATTTAATTAAGTAGGTACTAGCTAGTTGTACTAGCTTTTGTTGTTGATAAAAGTGGCCTTTATCATTCTTCAGATTCTCAAATATACCGTGAAAAATCAAGTCGATTCGGTACTCAGCCGCTGCGTGACTTAAGGACAAATCACATTTACAAATATTAAGTTAATATTATGTATAACTAGCTGATGCCCGCGACACTACCTCTGCGTGGATTTAGATTTTAAAATCCCTCGGGGACTCTTTGATTTTCCGGGATAAAACGTAGCCTATGTCACTCTCCAGATCCTCAACTATACCCATGCAAAAAATTACGTAAATCCGTAGCTCCGGCGTGATTGAAGGACAAACCAACAAAGAAACACACTTTCGCATTTATAATATTAGTATGATAATATTAGTATGATTTATTTTAGATACTAAAAATTTTATTGTAATAGAAATGCTTAACATTGTAATAAATTTTGGCCCAATATCTTTGGTAGGCACTGAAATGGGTCGAATGAAATACACCAATTATTATTATTAATAATTTAAATTTTTTTGAGTCCCATTTACGTGCGAGCCGATGCAGCGAACCTTGGTGCTGACGTCACACTGCTTTCAAACAAACTGCAAACTATAGACCGATTTCCGTACTCACAACTCTGTCAAAAATATTTGAAAAGATTCTTAGCAAGAGACTTAAGTTAAATCAATCATAACGATATATTATCAGAAAACTAATTTGGTTTCCGCAGTGAAAAATCAACGGATGATGCAGTTTTAAAACTTTCACAAATCATTCTAAAAAATATTGATAATAAATTAAAATCTGTTGCCATTTATCTTGACCTTTCTAAAGCATTTGACACTGTCTCTGTTCCCAAGTTGCTCAATAAGCTCGAGAAGATAGGTGTTAGAGGTTTGGCTTTTAATATTTTTGAAAGCTATTTAACTGATCGTACCCAGTGCGTAAAAATAGGTAACTTCCTAAGCAAAGAGGCCCCAATTAATTACGGTGTCCCACAGGGTAGTGTCCTTGGGCCTACCCGTTTTCTCATTTACATAAACGAGTTATGTAGCATAAATCTACCTAACTGTAAGATTGTCATGTATGCGGATGATACAGTACTGCTTACCCATGGGAAAAACTGGCAAGAAGCGCAAAATCACTCTGAATCTTCTTTAAGATCCGTGTTGATATGGCTAAATCTGAATTTGCTAACTCTCAACGTTGCAAAAACAAAATTTATTACTTTTGCATCTTCTTCACCCTCACAAGCTCCACCCTCTTTTATCATACGAGCCCACTGTTGTCTCAATATCGATGCTTGTAACTGTCCACTCTTGGAGCGCTCACTAAGCACAAAATACCTAGGTGTAACTATGGACGGTGCTATGACGTGGAACCGACATATAGATTCATTGGTGTCTCGACTGAGGAAACTTATCTTTGTCTTTAAGCGACTGGGGAATGTGGTTGACTTGGCTTGCTTAAAGAAAGTTTACTATTCCTTGGCTCAAACGATTCTGTCGTACTGCATTGCCTGTTGGGGTGCCTCAGGAAAAACGGCAATGTTGAGAATTGAAAGGCCACAGAGATCAGTATTAATGGTCATGTGCAATAAACCCATCTTTTTTCCTACTGTCGATCTTTATACAAACACTAAGGTCTTAACAGTGAGACAATTGTTTATTTTGTGCACAATTCTGCGTAAACACCTTGAGCTACCCTATGACCCAAAAATTTGCTCTGAACGCAGATCTTACATGGTATGTGCAATGGAATCGATTCGAACGGCAATCTCAAGGCGCCATTACCCGTTTTTAAGTTGCTTACTGTACAACAGAGTCAATAAATTATTAAATATCTACCATTTAACAAGTCATTCCTGTATATCAAAATGTTCCAAATGGCTATAATCACTCTCCTATGAAGAGACCGAAAGACAATACACACTCAAATAGTACAACAACAATAATACTCAAACGCATTTACTCACTCACACACACATACACACACACACACACACATACACACTCACTCGCACTTCCTGCATGCTGTACATTTAATTGAATATTATAATAAATGGATAAATTGAATCCTGTTAATATTTCCGTTTATAATTAAGTCTTGGAGGTGGGCGTGACGGCTGGAACGCAGTTTTAACTTTTCCAGCCGTCAACGTTCATAGATTTTAAGCGCCTATGTAACAATGAAAGGAAATAAATAATTTCAATTTCAATTTCAATTTCAATACTGAGAAATACTTGGGGCGAGCCTCATGCGGCTTTGCGGCTCTCGTGCGTCCGGGAGGCGTCTACCCGTGGTATATGCGATTAGCTTTAGTTGGGTGTCTTAAATAAAGGCTGTGCTACACAATGGAATTAGGAACGCTTTGACCGGTTCAACACCTTTTCTAAAAGGATAGTGATATAAACATAAGTGTGTGGGTGAATGGGATTAGGGAGGATTGTGTTCTGTACCAAAATAAAGAAACATTTAACCCCTACTAAGAACTATCCAAAAAAATTAACAAAGAAGGTACCCACTTACTGTACGATACAATTATTTATTAGTAGGTAGGTACGTGATACTCCACGGAGGAACGAATCGTCCTCAATCTTACTATCTTACTAATATTATAAATGCGAAAGTGTGTTTGTGGTTTGTTGGTTTGTCCTTCAATCACGTACAACAGAGCTACGAATCGACGTGTTTTTATGCATGGGTATAGTTGAGGACCTGGAGACTGGAGGGTGCCATAGGCTACTTTTAATCCTGGAAAATCAAATAGTTCCCGTCAGATTTAAAAACTATATCCACACGGACAAAGTCGCGGGCATTAGCTAGTAAGATTATAAATGCGAATTTGTTTGTTTGTTGGTTTGTCCTTCGATCACGCAGCAAAAGAGCAACGGACCGACGTGATTTTTTGCGCGTTTTATGTATAGTAAGTACATGATATTTTACGTAATATGGTTACCTTCTTAAAGTGTGTTAGTATTTTTAACCGACTTCAAAAAAGGAGGAGGCTATCCTATTTATTCGTCGGAATCTTTTTTTTTATGTATGTTCACCGATTACTCGAAGACGCCTGAACCGATTTGAAAAATTCTTTTTTGTTTGAAAGAGTATACTTCCCAGGTGGTTCCATTCAAATTTTATCGAAATCGGTCGAGCGGTTTTAAAAAAATCAACAATAAATTATATACTTTGTAGTGGCGCGGTGTTTGAAGTCAATTTTCTGAAAATATTTTTTTATGATATTTACGTAATATGGCTCCCTTCTCAAAGGAGATTGGCGAATTCCATAGAGTTTCTGACCCAGACGAACTGAACTGAACACTGAACGTCCACCGTTCACGAATCAAACTTCTCATACTTGGTCTAGTAAACCAGGCTAACAAAAAATTTATCAAAGTCTATCAAAAAAAATTGGGAGAAAAAAGATATTCACTTGTATTGCCATGTAACGGTTATTTATAATGTATACTTGTGAATAATTAAATTTTTGATCCCCATCATCTAAAAATATGGGGCTTACACAGAAAAATACTCTGAAAATATTTATTAAAATAAAATATTTTCTGAATCTGAACGGTTTTTAAAAATGCTGGGTCAAAATTCGCCAACCTCCTTTCCCACACTTAGAGAAGGAGTGCAAAAATGAACCTAACCTATCACCACTCGCATAAATTCGTCGTGGCCAAAAGCTTGTACTTTTGGCTTTTAACAATAATTATTGTGAAATTAATTTGTCACTAAATATAGCATAGAATAGTATAGAATAGAAATATTTTTTATTCAAATAAACTTTTTACAAGTGCTTTTGAATCGTCGATGAGTCTACCACTGGTTCGGAATGCCCTTCCTGCCGAGAAGAACCAGCAAGAAACTCGGCAGTTGCTCTTTTCAAAACAAATTTACAATAAATATGCAGTGTTTCCACAATGAGGGAAGTTCCAAAAACGCATACGGACTAACTTCTATCCTAAGATGGGCAGACATAAAGTAGCCCCATTCCCGCCGGTGGCAACCGTTCACGAGCATGACGCATGACCCAGCCGTAGCTTCGCTCAACCATATTTGAGGGAACGCAACAACCCGCACCACACGACACCACCACAGAAATGTTTAAAGAGTGCGTGACATACTTATGCTACCCATGTTAAGGCATCGAATTGAATACTAATATTCAAATACTCATTTTAAGATATCACTTATCATAGAAAGCAGTGGCTATACACAGATCAGTCCGTGTAATTGTCTATTCAGTAATAGATGCATGTTAATTACGATTAACAACCGCTATACACTATCAGTCGCTAACTAATTGCAATTGCAATTAGAACGACGCCTTATTGGATGCAAATCAGTGCGTACATCCTATACTGATTATCATATTTATTGAGAACGATTATTGTGATAGCGATATTCGATTGTAATAGAATAGAATAGAATAGAAATGTTTTTTATTCCAATAAACTTTTTACAAGTGCTTTTGAATCGTCGATGAGTCTACCACTGGTTCGGAATGCCCTTCCTGCCGAGGAGAACCAGCAAGAAACTCGGCAGTTGCTCTTTTCAAAACAGGTTTATAATTCAATAGATACTATGCAATGTATGCAGTGTTTCCACAATGAGTTCCACCAAAGCATAACTAATTAGAATTCAACACATGTTAAGACGGGCGGACAGAAAGTAGCACCATTCCCGCTGGTGGAACCCGTTCACGAGCATGACGCATGATCCAGCCATTGCTTCGCTATTCGATAATGATAGGGAGCAGCTCAGGAAGGAGATTAGGTAAGCGACGTGCTCTGTCCACTGAGGCAAAGTGCAGTAGAGCGGAGAGGAGCGGAGTGGAGTGGAGCTGAGTAGAGCGGAGTGCAACGGAGTGGAGCGGAGTTCTGATGGTGGGCAGTCAGCTGCAAGCGATACGTAACTGAACCCTCCTCCCCAGGACCGATCGGAGTAGCTATCGACGATGAAGCAATTTGGAAATCGCTATTTTGGTGCTGATTGCTTTAAATAAAGTGAGCTATAGATTTATAATAATGATTTTTTCTATTCTCGTACAAGCACAGAATATAATATAATAGTACTACGGTACAAGCTTCAAATAAAGCTTTATACCTACTGAAATAATATATAAAATTTCTTTAAAAAAAAACCGATTTCAAACGCCACTGAAAAGTATAAAATAATTTCAGTTTGTATACGTATGTTAAAGTCGGGCGGGCCTAAATAGCTTTCTGTACTTGTACAATTTTACAAGAAAAGTATTAATTCATTTCACACGACGCGTTGCCGGCAAAGGTCGCCGGACCAGAAAAGAAGCTTTCGGAACTACGACAAGATGGGTGGGTATCTTTGGCGGTGTCTTTACACAAAATATTCCTCCGGCCTTGCCGTGCCTTGACTTGTCCCGCCAGACAGCGGCCGCTGGAATATCAAGTAATCTTTAGGTAATCAAAACATAACTGAAGTCGCGCCCATCTAGAATACGTAATGCGGGGTGCAGAGGTTAGAAACTAACTTGATTTCGGTGAAGCATTTGTAGGGCTCCGTCGTAAGACAACAAGGAACCCATAATATTATAGTATCGGTCCGTCCCCGTATATCGCGGTTTAGCTTAGAGACTAGGTAGGAGAGCTGTGATTTGGCAAGGCTTCATACATATTATAAATGTTCGTTTTTCAAACCGAATTGGTGTAACCCCATAAGGGTTGAATTTTTAGAAATCATTTCTTGGCGATTGACTACGTCATAATAGCAATAGCTATAATATATAATATAGCTATATAATAGAGTATACCTTTAAGCCCGATCCGTCTCGTGATTTGAGCTGTGCGTTCATAGATCAGTCAGTCGGTCAATCACCTTTTCCTTTTTAACCGACTTCAAAAAATACAAAAAGAGGAGGTTCTCAATTCGACGCTTTTTTTTAACTACTTAAACTGGACATTTTCAAGTAAAGATTTTTATATATAAACCTGTGAAGATGATACTGCCATCGTCGCAATTAGAATGCCATAAGCCTTCTTTGTTGTATTAGTTTACAAATTGCGAAAAACCAATCTAAATTGGAATTTCGCGGGCAGACCCGTATAAATTTCGCCGGTCTAGTAGGATATATAGAAAGAATTCGGCGTAAAAACCAAATACGTTCACAAAAGCAACGATCATTTATCATTAAAATAATTAAGATTTATATTTGGAAGTGGTCCCGTAAATCACGCGAGAGCTCAAAGAGCTGCCCACTTTCCAGGCCAGCGGCTCCAGCCTCTGCCATTAAGTTGCCGCAACATTAAATATTCACGTTCCCCCCTTTCTTGGTTTTGCGGGGACGATTTAGCGATGATTTAGGTCTTTCAACCCCCTCAACACTACAGCCTCTAAAATATTTAAAAATTATTACTTAGTCGGGTGGCCTGAAAAATCAGTGACGGTTCAGTATTCGGTTTTAGGGTTTCAGTAACACACAGTCACACACACACACACACACACACACACACACATTCATTTTATTTTATTTATTTATTTATTAGTAATCGACAGCGTTCATACAATTAATATTACAAGATATTTTAGTTCTTAAATAAAGCCAAAAATTATTACATTACTTAATTTAAGAAAGATAAAGTTTAACAGAGAATTGATAATAGTAAATAATAATTAATCCTAATATATATAAATTACGTGTCACGTTGTTTTGGATAGGTGAAATATATCAATGTGCGAGTACCGGTTATTGTATGTTCGAGCTAGCCGCGGAATGATCGAATTTCGAGCGTAATTTGTGTTAGATTTAGGCACGATTTAGGAGTTTGACGATTTAGGAATGAAGCGGAGGAATGATAATTGAGAAGGCTGACATTAATGTGCACACACACAACTCAACTTTCAACTGGTACCTAGTTGTCTGAAATACTTATGTTGAGGTTCTTTCTTAGCTCCTGTACCATAAACACCGCTGGCAAATGCCACACTTATTCGCCATTTAATTAAGCAGGTAAACTAATTATACCAAAACCTGGCGACATATTTGAAGAAAATTGTTTTCGAATCTGTATTAACGCCCTTGTCCCGGCCAAATTGTGCCATTACCGTCACATTACCGAGAAAACATCGTCGTTAGAGATAATGGGCGGGGTCATGATGGTTTAGGTCTCGCAGACCGCAGTACAATTGGGCGCGGGATCATTTTCAGCCAGTAATGGCGTGAATCTATCAAATGTGTCCTCTAAGAAAACGCACCTTTTGAGACGTATAACTACCTATTTATGCCTCACTGATAAATATTTTAAGGGTTCCGAAAAAACACATACAGCTTTTATTTATTATTTGTTAGACCAGCAATAAATGTTAGTTTATTCTATTCTAAAAAGCTCAAAAATCACTCCTTAGGTATATTTATTTGCTTTTCTTTTTCAATAACTTGACCATCGTTGATTTTAAAAACGTAGCAGTCATAATCTGTACATTGAAAACCCTCGCCACTATAATCTTCTTGGCCTGAAAAACTTCGGCCATCTTGAATTTCAAAACGCTGATAAAAGGCTGCGTTGCCATTCGCTTCATTCACCTTCTGAGACGTATAACTACCTATTTATGCCTCACTGATAAATATTATGAAAGGGTTCCGAAAAAAACGGTACACTTATTATAGGGTCGCTCCGTATTTTGAGGACTTGACTAGGACAAGGCTTTTAACCGCTTGAGGTACTAAGTTGAAATTGATACCAGAACACAGAGATCAATGCTGTGAAAATTTCAAGTTTCTAGTTTAAGTAATTCCAAACTTCATCCGAATCGGTAAATTCGTTGCGGCTGTTGTAATTATTCTCACATTTGAGGGCGTGGGTTCGAATCCCAATTCTGACACCATGTTTTATAATCACTTTATTCAGATGACCATTAAACAAAGACCATTACTTAAACAAAATTACTACATAGACCATCTTATGACTAGCATCAGACAATAAAGCGTGGATATAATTCGCTGAAAAATGACAAAAAAGTTTGGATATAATTCGCTCCAGCGATTCATGAGACAATAATAATCAACCTGTGTAATTTCCAATCCAACCAATTCAGTGTTTCTTCTTTATTTGTGTCTAAGTGATGTCTTAAAATGAGTAAATATGAATATAAGTTTTCAATTCGATGCCTTAACATGGGTAGCATAAGTATGTCACGCACTCTTTAAACATTTCTGTGGTGGTGTCGTGTGATGCGGGTTGTTATGTTCCCTCAGATATGGTTGAGCGAAGCAATGGCTGGGTCATGCGTCATGCTCGTGAACGGGTTCACCGGCGGGAATGGGGCTACTTTATGTCTGCCCATCTTAAGATAGAAGTTAGTCGGTATGCATTTTTGGAACTTCCCTCATTGTGGAAACACTGCATATATAGCATATCTAGTATTTACTGTATTGTAAATTTGTTTGAAAAGAACAACCGCCGAGTTTCTTGCTGGTTCTTATCGGCAGGAAGGGCATTCCGAACCAGTGGTAGAGCCAGACGATTCAAAAGCACTTGTAAAAATTTATTTGAATAAAAAATATTTCTATTCTATTCTATTTCTATTCTATTCTAATAAGTTTTATAATGACTTGTTTACACGATTAGATCTTATAACAGTGGCGTGAAAGAGTAACCAACATCCATCCATCCATCTATACATACATCCTCACAAACTTTCACATTTTTAGTATTAGTAGGATTATAATTTTTTTTTTTTTTTTTTTTTTTTTTTTTTTTTTTTTTTTTTTTTTTTTTTTTAAAAAGAATATCAGCCAAATTGAAGTTGACTCATATCCTCCTCTCCCCTCCAAATAAGCGGCCAGCTTGTGTTAGGAGTGGGTACGACAATAGTGCAACGGGTGGGATTCGAACCTGCGACCTTTCAGTTTTCAGTCCGCACCTTTAACCGTTGGGCTATTGAGGCTAATTCCAAGAGAATTACTAGATTTGCGACTACGTCTCACGTTACAAAGTTAATTAATTTTTTATGACAAAGTTGCATGGGAGAAATCGGCTTGGCATCCAGCTGCCAACAAGATATTATAACTTTTTACAATGACGTAGTATAGACAATAGAGTACATAACAATATTATAAAGTTTTGACGGCCTCCCTAGTGCAGTGGTGAGCGCTGTGGTCTTATAACTGGGAGGTCTCGGATCGATTCCCGGCGGGGTCAATTTGGGAATTTATAATTTCTGAATTGCCTCGGGTCTGGTCTGGTGGGAGGCTATGGCCGTGGCTAGTTACCACCTTACCGTCAAAAACGTGCCGCCAAGCGATTTAGCGTTCCGGCACGATGGCGTGTTGAAACCGATTAGAGATTATTATGGGTTGAAAGGTCACTGCCATACCCATTAAAAGTTAGCCCGCTGCCATCTTAGACTGCATCGTCGCTTACCATCAGGTGAGATCGCAGTCAAGGACTATCTTATCATCGAAAAGAAAAATATTTTGTTTTAAAAAGAGCAACTGCTGAGTTTTTTGCCGGCTTTTCTAATCTGCTTTCCGAATCGGCGGTAGAGTCATGACGTGTTATAAGAGCCACAGGTTGCCCTACGTGAAATAAACTATTAACTTAAGCTGAATTTGAATTTCAGCGTAGGTTATCATCATCATCATCGTGTGCCTTCCTCGTGTTGAAGTTTGGCGGTCATCATGCGAAAAGCTTCTCTATTTATAGCCGCATCTTTTAATTTTGGATAAGTCAGCCCAGTCCGCCCCCTTATATCGTCCAACTACTTGCGTCTTTGGCGACCTGGAGCTCTCTTGCCTGCAATCCTCCCTTCCAGCACTAGTTTTGGGAATGAGAATTGGGTTCCTCTTTGTAGGTGTCCAAAGAAAGCTACTTTTCTTCGTATGATGGTGGACATGAGTTCTCTCCTTTAGGTTATCACGGCTCAGATTTTTTGTTCTAATGATTGAAATTACAGCGGCCGCGGGGAAGGCTTTCAAAATGTTGTAAACTTGAAACGACACCTTTTACAACCCTCAGTACCTCTCAGCTCAACCGTTTCAACCCTTAAGGCGTTTGTATTTCGGCGATCAAGTGCCTGGTTTACAGCGGGCCAGATGTGCGAGATTGCGTTCAGGAATTTATGGAGCATGCGTATTGGGTCGCTATACTTTTTATTATAGCACTAACTTTTGCTCGCGACTTTGTCCCATGGAGTTAGGTTGTTTAAAATCCCGTGGGAACAGCCTGCATAAAGGATATGGAGGTCCTTAAGGAGGGGAATATTCAACGAGTCTAACTGACGCACTCAGAGTCATTCATTAAATTATGATTAATTAATCATTGACTTGTGATTAACTGCCGCACTCAGCCACAGGTATTAAATTATATTATTTAATGATTAATTAATTAATTATCATTAAATCTATTACTGAATTGTAATGTAAAATCCAAGATAAAGTCGTTAAGTAACGATTAGCGACTCTGAGTGCGGCAGTAAGCCATTACCCGCGAATACTGAGCAGCCCCGCCCGACCGACCAATACATGACCGATTTGATGATTTATTGATTCACTAACTAATGCCCGCGACTTCATCCGCGTGCATTTACTTTTTAAAATCCCGCGGAAACTGTTTGATTTTCCGGGATAAAACGGCAGCCTTTGTCACTTTACAAGTCCTATACTCATGCAATAAATCACGTCAACACGTCGCTCGGTTACTGCTAATATATACAAACCAATAGTTTTATAGCCTCAATAGCCCAACGGTTAAAGGTTTTGACTGAAAACTAAAAGGTCGCAGGTTCGAATCCCACCCGATGCACTATTGTCGTACCCACTCCTAACACTAGTTTTCCGCTTATTTGGAGGGGAGAGGAGGATATTAGTCAACTTCAACTTGACTAATATTCTTTTAAAAAAAATATTATTACAAAGAAAAAATCTCATTTGTTAGTGTCAACGTTAGTGGGAACGACGGTACAACTAGTTGACTTGACTCTAATAATCTATCTATCATATCTAGACAGATACATTTATATAATTTATATAACTAGATAAAAGTGGTCCATCTAGGTATATAAATAAAAATCAATTTTTGTGTTTTAATTACAATGTAATTAAAACACAAAATTACTTAATCGTTTTAATAATGGTTTTAATTACGATCCAGTTGCATGGACCGTGGTCACGACGGGACACGTAGTCCCGATCGAACGTAACGTACGAACGACACGTAGTCTGGATCGAAATATCGACATTATACAAAAATAATTATCGTGGTACGTACTTGTATAATATATTATAATTATGTCATTAAGTCACGAAATAAGTCTAAAATCTTTAATTTTTGTGTTTGTCCTCTATCCGTTCCGAAACCATTGATCAGATTGGTCATTGGTTGAAACTTTGGCAGGATGTTCTGGGGACGCCCGCGAGGGTTCCTAGCCCAAAAAATCTTAATATAATTTCTTTATAATTTACGTGGCATTGCAACACAAATGCCGGGTACAGCTAGTAGTATATAAATATGGTCCAAACAGTAAATAAATAATTTGGACAAAAAACAGCAATGTTAATTTTATTTAACGTGTTCCGATTTTATTTTGTTCAACAAAACCTTCTATCAAATACCAAAGGGATAAAAACGACTACGTCCCTGCTGTAAGCCCTTGTAAGCACAAGCTTCGCAGCCTGAAAATCTGAAGCTGAAACTTTGTATTCATAGCGGCGGAAAAATTAGTAACTACACTCTGTGTACTTTATGTGCTTACTTTCATGTAATATAAACACAAAACTTAGCATGAATAATACAGTATTTGCTCTATATAATACGTAGAAGCTTGTTACAAAATTACACAGTTTATATACGTTACGTACCCTCAAATATGGTTGAGAGAAGCAACGGCTGGGTCATGCGTCAAGCTCGTGAACGGGTTCCACCAGCGTGAATACACGTCAAACATTATATTTATATAACACCCCTCTTTTTTGTTGGGGGTTAAAAAGGTAGCTACCGTAGCAAAACTAATAACTAGTAAGTAATATGGAACAAATCAACATACTTCTGAAGTTGGCAGACAGTGCCAGAGTTTGCATCTTAATTTGCATCTCATACTACACAGTTGCTTAGACTCCTTGATCATCACGCTTAAGTGAAGGCATAGCATATCCACAAACTTTACACACCCATGAAAACATCATAGAGAACTCAGCTTGTTAGGCCCGGTTGCGTGATGCGCCGTTATAGTTTCGTTATAGTTAAGTTATCGTTAAAGCTAAATGCTTTAACGATAACTTAACTATAACGGCGCCTCACGCAACCGGGCCTTACAGTTGCATTGGTTGAGTAACGAGTTAACTTGCAAAACTGGCGATTTAAGTACTTATCATTGTTTGGACAGGCCAGTTAAGAGTGGGTGTGCGCTCGTTAACAGTAAACAGATTTGATTTTTTCAGTAGTAGATCAAGTTTCAATTATCCGAAAAAAAACACGCAAGAATTACGTCATACTGCCAAGGGACGTGTTTGGGCAAACATAAAATGATGAAATTTGTTCGATAATAAAAAATCACGAAGTTAGGTCTAATTTTTAACCAATATTCATTTATTTTCAATGTGTTGCATAATATTACAGAGCCAAAATTTTTACATTAAATTCCGATTGATATTATCAAGAGAGTAGCCTAGTGAATTAAAAAGAAAATTAATATTTTACGAGTTACAAAGTATTTGGCGCTTACTACACTCCTATTCCGCGCAAAACGCTTTCTTTTGTCGCGCGTCACATGAGGTTGTGGCTATGTTTTATCTCATCGCGAAATCTGATTTTTTTTTGGTGTTACACGCGCTCTTAAGTCAACTTACTGCTCAACTGGGCCGTCCAAACGATGATAAGGACTTAACTCGCCAGTTTTGCTAGTTAACTCACTACTAATAACTAATGCCAAATTAAATTAGGCTTCAGGCGTGCAGATTTCCTCAAGGCGCTATTTTGTCCATCATTAAAACTAGTAGTATCATCATTAACACTAGTGATAAGTATTTAATTGCCCCAAAACGCACATGTAACTCTTATTTATTATTTGTTAGTCCAACGAATAAATGTTATTTTATTCTATTCCAAAAAGCTCGAAAATCACACCTTATATTTATTTGCTTTTGTTTTTCACAATAACTTGACCATCGTTGATTTGAAAAACGTAGCAGTCATAATCTGCACATTGAAAAACCTTGCCTTCTTGGACTGAAAAACTTCGGCCATCTTGAATTTCAAAACGCTGATAAAAGAATGCGTTGCTTTTCGCTTACTTAGTATTCACTTTATGAGCAGCAATAAAATTCAAAATTAAAAATTATTTATTTCACGTAGGCCAACCTGTGGCTCTTATGATACGTCATGGCTCTACCACCGGTTCGGAAAGCGGATTCTGCTGAGAAGAGCCGGCAAGAAACTCAGCAGTTGCTCTTATCAAAACAATCATTTTACAATATTATTATGTAGCTATGACATTGTAATAAGTTTTTTGGATGCCAAGCCTAATAATCACACACCAGATAACCAGCCCTCTTCACAGACCAGTAAAAGTTTCTGCCCAGTGGTCCAGTACTTAGGCAGAGTGGAACCTAGCATGTGACACCTCCCCAGACAAGGGAGAAGCTTTTTGCTTAGAATTAATATGCGCCGGCAGGAAGCAATAAATGCGAAGTTTAGGGCGCGGCACGCGTCGCTCGCAAAACCAATTTGCAAGTTGCCACCGGAACAAGTTTGTTGAAAATTGAAATATGTGTAGGTCCCTGGTACCAATAGAAATAGAGAAAAAGCATTCATGTCACCTTTCACCATCGCCGAGTTATGTTCATCAAACCATCAACAGCTCACTACTGAGCGAGGTCTCCTCTCAGAGAAGGTTTATAGGCCATAATCCAACACGATGGCCCAATGCGGATTGGTGGACTTCACACACCTTTGAGAATATTATGTAGAACTCTCAGGTGTACAGATTTCCTCACGATGTTTTCCTTTACCGATAAAGAATGTTATATTTAATTTCTTAAACAAACATAACTTTGAAAAGGCAGAGGTGCGTACCCGGGATCGATCCTGCGACCCCATGAATAGGAGACCACAGTTCTAACCGCTAAGCTACCACTACTTACGCTAGTGAGGACGTTTTATCAAATTTTCATTACGAAAACGTTGCAGTATTAGAACAAGTAGGAGAATCTTCAGGAGATGTTGACTCCACAGGACTGCATTTAATTTTGGGCATTGTGGAATTTTGTTTGGCAGATTATAGCAAAGTACTAAAGGAGATTGGCGAATTCCATATAGTTTCTGACCCAGACGAACTGAACCGTGGGCCTCAAGCCCACGTTCACGAATCAAACTTCTCATGCTTGTTCTAGACTCTAGTAAACCAGTCTAACAAAAAAGTTCATTAAAGTCTATCAAATAAAGTTGAGAGAAAAAAGATATTCACTTGTATTGCCATGTAACGGTTATTTATAATATGTACTTGTGAATAATTATATTTTTGCTCCCCATCTTCTAAAAATATCGGGTTTACACAGAAAAATACCCTGAAAAATATTAATTAAAATTACCTAAATGATTTCTGAATCTGAAAGGTTTTTAAAAATGCTGGGTCAAAATTCACCAACCTCCTTTAGTTTTTTCTTGTTAACCATGGAATCCCTCAAAGTAAAGCCTGCTTCCATGAAAATCGAAATGCAGCATCGAAGTGTAAAAGCAAGACCCGATGAATCTGCAAAATCGCTGATTTCGTATGCTAACACTATCGAATGTGCTAGAGTAGAATAGAATAGATAAGTTTATTATTCAAATAAACTTTTTTACAAGTGCTTTTGAACCGTCGATGAGTCTACCACCACTGGTTCGGAATGCCGTTCCTGCCGAGAAGAACCAGCAAGAAACTCGGCGGTTGCTCTTTTCAAAACAAGTTACAATTCAATAGATACTATGTTGTGTATGCAGTGTTTCCACAATGATTTCCACAAAAGCATACCTAATTATAATTCAACACATGTTAAGATGGGCAGACAGAAAGTAGCCCCATTCCCGCCGGTGGAACCCGTTCACGAATATGACGCATGATCCAGCTTCGCTCAACCATATTTGAGGGAACGTAACAACCCGCATCACACGACACCACCACAGAAATGTTTAAAGAGTGCGTGACATACTTATGCTATGGGTCTTAGGTACAGATGTTCCCCGCCTGACCTAGATCAAATCGTCTCAATCAGAAAATCTATGTTCCTTTCAATGTTGTTTTTCGTGTGTCCCCGACCTTGTATTTTCTTGATAGGTTTTATATTTTTTCAGTTTTTCTGAACCCGATTCCGACAATTCTCTTTGATCCTAATTGAATTGGAAATAAATTTACTTTCTCCATTCTCCAGGGACCCGCGGTAAATTCGTTTGAGTGGAACCATTTATAGTTATTACGTACTTGTGGGTCTTTGAGTATTAAACCAACTAATACCCAAAGCTTTTGGGTACTTACGGTATACTTATTTTTCTTTTTGAACGCTTTTCCATTAAAGAGATTTCTCATTATGGAACAATAGTTACTTATGTTACAAGGGGCCAAAGTGATATTTTGTTCCTCGAAGGAGTTATTTTGAATTCAGAGCTAAGCGAAGGATTCTATTTTAATCCCAATGAATTTAATAAAACATTTTACTGACTAAAAATATTCCATTTTTAGGGTTCCGTACCCAAAGGGTACCAACGGGACCCTATTACTAAGCCTACGCTGTCCGTCCGTCCGTCCGTCCGTCCGTCCGTCCGTCCGTCTGTCAGCGGGCTGTATCTCGTAAACCGTAATAGATAGACAGATGAAATTTTCACATATTATGTATTTCTATTGCCGCTATAACAACAAATAATAAAAATTAAATTAAATTAAAAAAATAAATTAAAATATTTCCATGGGTACATGAAAATATTTTAATTTAATTTTTTTTAACGGAACCCTAAAAGAGCGAGGCCCGACTCGCACTTGGCCGATTTTTTGGCCTTTTCCCCTAAAACTCCAATAACGTTATTAAATCTAGATTAGGCTAAAGCAAACCAGTAGCGATCTCAAAGTCGTATTGGAGTTAAATTGAAAACTGCCGAGAGGCAAGTCTTAATTAGGTGATGAAGCTTATTATATTATTAATTTTAGACGTGACTTTGATTAATGATTTATTCACATGAATAGCGAGCAAAATAGCAGCCAGCAGGAAAAGCGGACTGCCTGATGGTGAGTGATTCAGTACCATTTTGGATATAATAATTACTAATTAAATGTAAAAGTGTGTTTGTTTGTCCTTAAATCACGCTAAAACGTAGCAGCTGATCAAAGTGTTTCGTGATTAAAAACTCGCAAATACCTACCTGACGACGCATTTGTAAAACTAGCTGTTCTCTCTAGGAACTCTCTTTTATAAAGTAGCCTATGTCACTCTACAAGTCCTCAATTCATGCAAAAAAAATTACGTCAATCCTTCGCTACGTTGCTGCCTGATTGAAGGACAAACCAAGCCAACAAACAAACAAACACCCTTTCGCATTCAAAGTGCATCTTGTATCCAACCCAACTTCTTCCTAATATTATAAATCCTACTATCCTATCATACTTCCTACTTTTTCCTAATAATGTTATAAATGCGAAAGTTTGTGAGGATGAATGGTTGTTTGTTACTGCTTCACGCCACAACGAATGAACAGACTTGGTTGAGGAATGGACAAAGCTCATGCCCCGGATAAACACATTGTCTATATTTTATCCCGGAAAATTAAAGAGTTCACGCGGGAATTAAAAAAACCTTCATCCACGCGAACGAAGTCACAGGCATCTAGTCTAAAATAAAATTGTAAGTAAAATGAGATTCGGTAACAGATGTTGCGTTTTGATAACTGTCACACAAGTAGTGTCGCAGTCGCTTTGAAAAATGACAGTCTCAATTGCATTCAGCGCGAACCCGGTGATTTCTCTTGGGGGGAGTTTGCATTAAGGTGGATTATACGGGTCTACCCGCGAAAATCAAATTTAATTTGGTTTTTTCGCAATTTGTAAACTAATACAACAAAGTAGGCTTATGGCATTCTAATTGCGACAATAGAATTATCATCTTCACAGGTTTACATAAAAATATTTACTTGAAAGTGACCAGTTTAAGAAATTAATCAAAATAATGACTAATTTGTGAGTAACTCACGTCCAGCTCGGTATTTATTATTTATATTCTGTGCTAAATAGGTAGTAAGTATAAGTTTTATACGAACAAAATCCATGCAAAGAGACCTTTTTCCAGCAGTGGACGTCTGTCGGCTGATGAAGAAGAGAAGATAATATTGTAATAACGTGTTATATTTAAATAGTTACTTAATAAAGTAATCTTTTATATTTCGATAAGATTAAGACCCTGAAAGACAATAGACGTATTATTCATAAATTTGGGATTGGTAGTCGCTTCGGTAAGCGACTGAGCTACCAAGACTTAGCAATCTAAACTTCTTCAACTAGTATCTGACTACGGCCATTGCGTAGGTGTCATTCAAGTAGGTTTTAAACACATATAGCAGTAGACGATATTTCTGTTTAAAAACCTACGCTGCGTAGAAAACTCACTTCCCGGATTGAAAAACTTCACGTTTGCATTATTATTCCATTTCAGAGTGACTTTGAATATAAATTAGGAATTCAATTGAACCTCAAAGGAGCAGCGACTGGCATACAAAGCGAGGCCGCTTCTTTGGCGGCCTCTTTCAGCCTCTGTACTCCTGGTACTTGGGAACAATTAATTATAATATGGGCATGATCTTTCTGAGAAGCAGTGATAGCCTAGTGGTTAGGACTGTGGTCTCCTTTTCGGGGGGTCGCAGGTTCGATCCCGGGTACGCACCTCTGACTTTTCGGAGTCAAGTGCGTTTAAGCAATTAAATATCACTTGCTTCGACGGTGAAGGAAAACATCGTGAGGAAAACCTGCACACCTGAGAGTTCTTCATAATGTTCTCGAAGGTGTGTGAAGTCCGCCAATTCGCATTGGGCCAGCATGGTGGACTATGGCCTATAACCCTACTCTGAGAGGAGACCTGCGCTCAGTAGTGAGCCGTTGATGGGTTGCTGATGATGATGATGATGAGCATGATCTCTCTACATTGTATTTGGGCTCTGATCTAAGGGTGAGATAGATCTATAGATGGCACTCGTACTCAGCTCAGAATCAAGACTCAGTTAAAGCGAGACAGATTTAAGTTAGGACATATTCGTGTCTCATGTTAACTCTATCTTAACTCTTGAGCAGAGACAGAGTTCGATCTATTGATCTCAGCCTTAGTCCTGGGCCACTCCAAAGCACGTCATGCGATTCTTAGTTTAGTTCACTTTAGTTAAACTGTTTGCTAAAAAAATTCTCACATCTTGAAGAAATCTCTCATTATTGATGTAATTTTTACCCTATTCAAGTAAACCTATAAAAAACGGTACCCATCTTAATACTTCTTGAAAATCTATAGATAAACTTAAAAAATCGGCCAAGTGCGAGTTGGGCCTCGCCCTTTTAGGGTTCCGTACATTCATATATACCAAATAATTTTTTTAAAACTATAGATACATATTTAGATATCTTAGTTCTTAGAAAGTACTAAATTAGCATATGGGGAAAAAATGGTCATTTGTTTTGGTCACAACTTACAAACTGCATTATAAAACGGTGTTTTCAGTATTTGTTGCTTAAGTACACTATATAATACATAATATACCAAAATTTCAAATTCCTTACTAGTTTAGTTTTTGAGATAGACCCCCTAACAAAATTGGTCTAAAACCGACAACTTTGACGGCCCTCCATTTCTTCATTTTTGAGGCTAAAAATAAAAAATATATATTTGAACTCCACTTAACGAGCTCTAGACGGTGACACCCCACATGCCAGGGTAAAAAAAGAAAATTTTGTATAGACTCCTTTTCCATGTATGGGGGCCCCCTTTATTTTTAATTTTATTTTATTTTTATTATTTGTTGTTATAGCGGCAATAGAAATACACATTAAGTGAAAATTTCATTTGTCTATCTATTACGGTTAACGAGATACAGCCCGCTGACAGACGGACGGACGGACGGACAGACGGACAGCGGAGGCTTAGTAATAGGGTCCCGTTGGCACTCTTTGGGTACGGAACCCTAAAAATTGAGGGACTGAATTTGTAAAGGACAAAATTGTCAAAAACTTGTTCAAGCACATTATGCAGATGTCGCTACTTGCTACGAACTTGATGAAAAATCAGCATTTTTATTTCCAAGAAAGTATTTTTATTTCTTAATTTTTAAACAAACTTAGTACTCAAGAAAATAATTTTATAATATTTCATATTCTCAATTCTGCGATGTTGGGCCCAATGGAAAACACGAGGGTGGAAAACTTTTTGGTGAATCAAAGCGTTTTATTAAGAGAGATGAAAATTTCGCTAAGTCTGAATAGAAAAAGTTTCTTATGATTTTATTGATCTATTTTTTGAAAGCGACAAATTGTTCCTTATTTTATGTATAATGTTAATAGTGTAAACTTAACCTTAAGTTGTAATTTGGAAAAATAAACTTCTTATATCTTTATCTTATTTATCAAAGTATGAATATGAATTACTAGATGTTGCCCGCGACTTCGTCCGCGTGGATTAAGGTTTTTCAAATATGGTTGAGCGAAGCAGCGGCTGGATCATGCGTCGTGCTCGTGAACGGGTACCACCGGCGGGAATGGGGTTGCCTTCTGTATGCCCGTCTTAACATGTATTGAATTTTAGTGCGCATTTTTGGCACTTCCCCTCATTCTATTCTATCAAGTTACATGGGATAAATCGGCTTGGAATCCGGCTGCCCACAAGATAGTATAAAAAACTTATTACTAATGTAATAGCTACATAATAATATTGTAAAATGATTATTTGGAAAAGAGCAACTGCTGAGTTTCTTGCCGGCTCTTCTCAGCAGAATCCGCTTTCCGAACCGGTGGTAGAGTCATGACGTGTCATAAGAGCAACAGGTTGGCCTACGTGAAATAAATAGTTTTGAATCTTGAATTTTTTGACTACACCGACGAGGCAGTTATACCTTTGATATATTCTGTGGTTATAGTTAGAGTGAGATACAGTTAGAATGAGAGGCATCAAGTCACAGGGGACCAGTCACCAGAAAACCGTGTCGCGTCAAACGTGATTAGCTCAATTTCCGCCGAGGAATATCCGAGGCGGAAATTACGGAACTATTTCCTGTTTACAATCATGTTGTACCTGCATTTTCGTGAATAAAATTTCTTTCATTCATTCATTCATTCATTCATTCATTCATTCATTCATTCATTATTAATCAAAGCCTCACCTCACCGCACGCCGCACTGAGCGGCTCCATGGACGAACTTTCTGGTCGCAATCGCAAAAGAATAGAATAGAATAGAAATGTTTTTTTATTCAAATAAACTTTTTTACAAGTGCTTTTGAATCGTCGATGAGTCTACCACTGGTTCGGAATGCCCTTTCTGCCGAGAAAAACCAGCAAACTCGGCGGTGGCTCTTTTCAAAACAAGTCTACAATTCAATAGATACTATGTTATGTATTCAGTGTTTCCACAATGAGTTCCACAAAAGTATACCTAATCATAATTCAACACGCAGAAAGAAAGCAGCCCCATTCCCGCTGGTGGCAACCGTTCACGAGCATGACGCATGACCCAGCCCAGCCATTGCTTCGCTCAACCACAATGAGTGTGATTTCATTGATCTTACTTCCTATCCTATCCTTACTAATATTATAAACTAGCTGATGCTCGCGACTTCGTGTGCGTGGATTAAGTTTTAAAAATCCCATGGGAAATCTTTCATTTTCCGGGATAGAAAGTAGCCTATGTTACTCTCCAGGTCCTCAACTATGTTCATGCAAAAAATCAAGTCAACGGATTGTTGATCTGCTGCGGGGTGATTGAAGGACAAACCAAAAACCAACAAACGAACACACTTTCGCATTTTTGATATTAGTAGGGTGTTCGTTTGTTGGTTTTTCCTTCAATCACGTTACAACATACTTACGGACTGACGTGATTTTTTGCACGGGTCCTATACCTGGAGAGTGACATTAAGCGACTTTCAATCCCAAAATATCAGAGCCATTAGAAGCAAATCACAGAGGAAAATCACTATTTCTTTTGTAAGTACATTTTATTACAAAAGGGAATAAAAAGCTTTGTCAGAATAAAAAGCATCGGAAAGGGTTTTTGAGCTTATTTATGAGCTTCTTGGGGTTTTCCCAAAAGGCTTGTTCTCGTGAACGATGCCAGTGACAAATTATAGGCACCCACAATACGCGATCTGTTACTATAATGTCCTCCCGAGTCACGCCGAATACGGTCGCGGTGGCTAATCTCCACAGAAAATAGCCATTTACGCGGGAGGATAGAATAGAATAGAATAGAAATGTTTTTAACCGACTTCCAAAAAGGAGGAGGTTCTCAATTCGGCCGGTATCTTTTTTTTTTTTTTTTTTTTTTTCTTTGTATGTCCACCGATTTCTCCGGGATTACTGGACCGATTCGCATGATTTTTTTTTTAATCGACAGAGGATGTTTACGAAATGGTCCCATAAAAATTTTAACCTTCAACTCCTCAAGCCTGATGCTGCAGGGATATAAATTCACCTAAAACTATGGCGATTTAGGAAATTTCGATTACGAATTGATATTGTAGGTAACAAGTATGGACTACATCATGGAGCTCCAGGTCCTAGCTCCTCAATCATAGGATACTACACTTAAAAGCTTAAAATAAAAATTCTTTTCAAAAAACCGACTTCTAACGCCACTACAAAGTATAAAAATAATTTTTGTTTGTCCACGTTTGTTGAAGTCGGGCGGGCCTAAAATACAAACTATGAAACCGACTCGCGATGCTCGCTCGACTTCTACAAACGAGTCTATCATATTCTGTAGCGTCGCGCATCGGTTTCATAGTTTGTATTTAGGCCCGCCCGACTTCAACAAACGTGGACAAACAAAAATTATTTTTATACTTTGTAGTGGCGTTAGAAGTCGGTTTTTTGAAAAGAATTTTTTTTATTCAAATAAACTTTTTTAGAAGTGCTTTTGAATCGTCGATGAGTCTACCACTGGTTCGGAATGCCCTTCCTGCCGAGAAGAACCAGCAAGAAACTCGGCGGTTGCCCTTTTCAACACAAGTTTACAATGCAATAGATACTATGCTATGTATGCAGTGTTTCCAAATGAGGGGAAGTTCCACAAAAGCATACCTAATTATAATTCAACACATGCTAACACGGGCAGACAGAAAGTAGCCCCATTCCTGCCGGCGGAACCCATTCAAGAGCATGACGCATGACCCAGCAATTGCTTCGTTCAACATTATTTGAGGAAACGTAACAACCCGCATCACACGACACCACCACAGAAATGTTTAAAGAGAGCGTGACTAGGCTACCCATGTTAAGGCATCGAATTATTAGATATTATAGTGCACAATTGTGTGAGCAAACACGGGTGTACTCTGTATTCCCTCACTCTCGGAGATCCCGTGGAGACCGACCTGCGACATCAGAGCTGCAGGGAGACACTGGATACGGGCGGCACAAGACCGAGACCTGTGAAAGTCCATGCAAGGGACCTTTGTTAAAAAAAAATTAAATAGGTACCTACATCTTAATTCCTAATTCCTAACCCTAGGTAATGAAATGAAATGAAAATACACTTTATTGTACACCAATCAACACAAAACAAATGAACATAAAACATACATAATATAGGATAGAAGCTATACAATAGGCGACCTTATCGCTAAGAAGCGATCTCTTTCAGGCAACCTAACGACGAAACACTAATGAAATACTGGATCAGGGTGTACCTACACTAAAAAGGATTAAATGATGAAAATAATAATTAGGTGAAAAAATATATATATGTATAAAAATAAAAATATAATAAACATACCTATATAATACATATACTTAAATGTTACATTCATACATACATTCAGTATACTTAAGTATCATATTATATGAATATAAGCCATAATAATAAAAGATAATATAAGGAATTAAGTAGGTAAGTACCTACCTATACAAAATTATTTACGGGGGCATAGGTAAAATGTTTGTAAGGAGTTGTAGGTATAGGTACAGAGATACAGTTCTCATTAATTTCCTTTAACAAAATGATTGTGTTCAAATCTCGAGGAGTATTATAATTTCAATATTCTGAAGAGTATAAGCAATATCATGGTAGGAAAGGATATATTCCGAAAATTTATCTTTTTCCGATAGGGGAGGATCAGCCGAGGTGCTTTTAAAAGCATTATACCGTTGACATGATAAACAGCTTTCACGTCCGCATGTATTCGTGCGGCGAAATTCGATATCGCCACCAAACCTACAATTACGACAAATCTTATCAACCAATCCGTTTCGGAAAAATGTTTCTTCGGCGTCTAGTGTCCAATATAATATTTATGTGTGTGCACATAGTTCGAAGAGCAGATGGTCGTTGGGGTCCCAAGGTATTGGAGTGGCGACCCCGCACCGGGAAACGCAGTGTTGGCAGACCCCCACCAGGTGGACCGACGACATCAAACGAGTCGCAGGGAGCCGCTGGATTCAAGCGGCGCAAGACCGAAGCCTGTGGAAGTCCATGCAGGAGACCTTTGTCCAGCAGTGGACGTCTATAGGTTGATAAAGAAGAAGAAGAAGGGTTTCTTGTGACGTTGCCCATCCAGTGCCTTTTTATTAAAACACTATGATGGCCGCGACTTCGCATTTTATTTTTTACCCTGGCATGTGGGGTGTCATCGTCTAGAGCTCATTAAGTGAAGTTCAAATATATTTTTTATCTATTTTTTCATTATTATTTTTTAGTTTCAAAAATTAAGAAATGGGGGGCCTTCAAAGTTGTGACAAAACAAACGAGCATTTTTTCCCCATATGCTAATTTAGTACTATCTAAGAACTAAGATATTTAGATATGTATCTCCATGTATACGCATACTCCATGGTGTTTAAGGTGATCTCTCGCTGGTGTGACCTCCCAGCATCCTTTCTGTGCGAATCGAGTCGAGTTTTTAAGGAAAAAATAAGTAATTAATTAATTTGTTTTGCTCTACTTTGACAGTGAAATAAACATTTAAAAATGTAATCTCTTTACACAAAAAGAACCTAAAGTGAATACTATCGTTATTAAGTCTCCTCAAAGGACACAAATGACGCAAGTACACCGACTTAATACGCCTGAGATTTCAAGAAAATTGATATTTTATTGAGTGTTTCTTTATTTCCAGTTTTACAACATGTTAAGGTATGTTTACGAACGAAAGTTTCCCTCCAGCTATCAAAGGCGACAAACTCCCTAGGGAGACATGGATATATTTTTCACTCATTTGTGGCCTCTACTAGACACGAATCTCCTCTTAGAATATTAACATGGCTTGCTGGTAACTCTTTTTGTGTTTTTTTATTGGAGTTAGGCTTACGACAGTCAATGATGGAAAGCACTGATGAGTTCTGGGTTAGAGCGCGCTTTGCCTAGAAGATGCCTTTTCACTCCTGCTTCGAAGGTACTCAAGTTATGCGTGTCAGGAAATACGGATACTAGAAGTTTAGGTCAAGTCTTGCAAAATGTATTAGAACCATTCCCGGTTCCCGATTGAGCTGAAAATGTGCATGTACATGTAAATCGGAGTACAATGCATTATTATTGTAACATGGAGCTGATCTAATGATGGAGGCGGAAGATGGCTATGGGAATTCTGTAGTAAAACGATGTAGCACCTACCTGTGCTTGGTACCTACAATATCAAATCACCATCAAGATTACCTAAATCCCCACGGCTTAGGAGTGCAGTACCCTGCATCATCAGGACTGAGGGTTGGGACTTGGTTCTCAATCAGGAAGTCGTTGCTTGACACTCATAATATAATTTCACAATCAACAGTTTCTAAATCTCTATGGTTTAGGAATGCTGTGTTGTCCATCATCACGACGTTGAAATATTTACGGCAAGTTCTATGTTATGGCAAGTGCCTCATTGGGACAGCCTTGAAAGCGATTTCTGCAGTAAGCAAAGTATAAGAGGCACGTAACTCTGCTTCTAACTTGCTGGGACAGAGGTTTCTGTAACCTAAACTGACTAAGTTTAAGTTGTAAGCACTTGTAATTACTATAATTAGACAAATAATTGTTAAAATAATAATAAACCCGTATCGAACGTCCGCTACGTCTTTTCCTCGTCTGCGCTCCACCTCGCAACATAGTACCATACGTTTTTTATAATCTATGAATCCTATTTCATTGACCGATCGAAGCGAGGTCTCTGAGTTTACTAGAGCGATTTGCACTTGTCCGTCCGTCCGTCCGTCCGTCCGTCCGTCTGTCAGAGCCTTATAACTTTTGAATTACTGAACGTAATTACTTCAAATTTAGATATAATATGTAAACCGATGGCCTCCAGCCGAAAATGGCTTAAAAAGTTATAAAAATCTTTATTTTAGGGGGGCTCTCATAGAAGCGAATGCAAAGTAAATTTTTTTTTTTGCTATTCATAGGTTTTTTTGTGTATAATTTTAAAAACAATTTGGAACAGAGTACAAACGTATTTTTTTTTTCCTAAAATTGACGAAATGGGGGGCTTACAAAGTGGCGATTTAATACGCTTGCTTGAAGACGCTCTCTGGGAAAATTGGCTATATATTTTCAAGTTCTACTTATTTTCTTACTTCACTTGTATCCTGTACTTGAACAACAAATACTAAAATTATATGAATATTATAAAGAAACGAGATTATTTAATTTTTAATGAGCATCAGTAAATTTCACATAGCTTCACAATAATGCTAATAGATGGCGCAGTCATTAACTATTCCATTGAACTACTCGTAGGAGTTACGACTACGATCTATCCCAAAAACTATTTTAAATAAACCAAAAATTATTATTTAGGTACATAATATAATAACATATTATTCAATTAAAATTATTCTTTAGTTAAATATCAAACTTCAATAAACTATTAATTGCTGCATTTTGTATATTTTCTATTCGCGTCGATAGATATGACGATTTGTACACATGCCCCTAATCCGTTTTACGTACTACACGTATATTTATTTATTATTATATTGTAAGTACGTAAGTACTTACAATATAATAATTCAATGTTTTCACTGACGTTCCCTAACCTTTACGGGCTACCTATGATAAGTTAGGTGATGATTACTGTCAACTTCTTTATCACGATCCTGTACGGGACACCTAAAAGGACATTGGGACGAATGTTAGGACTTAGGATTGTGTTTTGGAGCTACCTACGTAAAGAGACTCCTACATAGGGGATGATTTAGGTATGTTTGGTGAAAACGGGCATAATAATAATGTCAGTTTTGGTCGTCATGTATCGATTGAATGAATAATCATGGGATACCGTTACCGCGAGGTCTCAGTTCGGGGCGAACCACTAGTTAGATAAATTCTTAATTTCATTAATTCTTGGTTTCTCTTGGTTGGAAAAAGTACTGGGGTATAATAACTATAAGTTTAACTCGAATATCTGTGTGTCTATCTGTTCCCTCGTAGCTGAGTAACTGTAGGTAGACCAAAGGACAATGCCAAAAATGTTTGAAACTTTGACCCACACACAATACGAAAAGTCGTTTACAACAATGAATTATGCATCATTTTATTGCTAATTGTTTACACTAGCGGCACGCTATGATGGCCGGTTTGACGTTTGTCCGCTCATGAAGTTCCGTATTAATTGATAACGACTTTGAAGGAAATAATTGTATTACTTTATTGACGATAGTGATGTGCAGAGATTCATAAATTTTATCGAATGTAGTTTTAGGTTTAGGACTCAAAATTTATTTATTAAATTGATTTCTAAAATGTATACAAGTGTAGAAAAATCAGTTTGCACCATTTAAGGGGTGAATGTACTTGTGAATATGAACAATTTTCACTATGTGGACAAACCTCTGAAATCGCAAAAAAATATCAGCTGTTTCATACAAAAGGTAAAATTTTTATTTTTATATGATATATACCACAACTCGGCATTTGGTTTTCTAAATTGAAAATTTTTAAAAATGGAATCTAATACGATCGTCACATAGGATCGCTGGCTAGCACAACTACTACCTCCGGCAAACTCGCGTCAATGCTCAATGCAAAACAAAGCAGTTTCGAATTGACGTTGCTTCGAAAAGTATAAACTGTCAGTGCAATGCGATTGTGATATAGTTTTGACCTGGCTTTGGATTTCAAATATTGTTACTGCATTACTGTTGACCCTTGCTCGTTAATTTGGACTCTGTTCAAGCCCTTTGTTGTGGATTTCGTCGATATGACCGAACGTACGCAGAGAACTGTTCTAAATAGTCAGACACGTGAGTTCGTAATACGCCTTCGTAACTATTTCGATCGTGAAGCTCAAAATGGAGGGCCAATTTTACCTATAACGTCAGTGGTTGAACGCGTAGCTGATGCGCTTAATATTGGACAACGAACTGTTAGACGGATAACTAAAAAAAAATATGGCGAGACTGGCACAGAAGAAAATAAACTTCACACACCAAAAAAGAGAAAACGAGCAAAACCAGTCGTAGGCATCGATAGCTTTGATGCCGATGCTATCCGAAGACATGTTTACGGCTACTATTTACAGAAGGAGTATCCAACAAGAAAAAAGTTGGTGCATTCACTGAAGGAAGCTGGATTATTCTTCGGTGGGGAAAGTTCTTTAACGAAGATTTTGAAGACCATTGGATTTCGATACAAAAAATGTAACAAACGCAAAATATTGATGGAAAGATTTGATATAGCGATGGCAAGGTATACTTTTTTACGGCAAGTGAAAGAAATCAAAAATTGGCAAAATGTTGTGTTCTTGGATGAAACATGGCTTAATGCTAACCATACTGTAGGCCGTTCTTGGAACGATGACACAGCAGCATCTACTTCCAAAGTTCCTGTAGGAAAAGGATCGCGACTTATAATTTGTCACGCCGGAACCATCGACGGGTTTGTCGAAGGTTCTCTCATGGCTTTTGCGTCAAAAACCACTGGAGACTATCATGAAGACATGAATGGAGAAAAGTTTACTGAATGGTTTACCTCAATGTTGTGTAGCCTCCCTGAACCATCTATTATAATTATGGACAACGCCCCATACCACTCGATGCAAATTGACAAGCCACCTGCCCAATCCCAAAAGAAAGCTGATATCGTCGCATGGCTTCGTAAAAATGGCGTAGATGCAAACATGAATATGTTAAAAGCGGAATTAGTACGTCTTTTAAAAGAAAACAAACCAACCAAGATCCGATACGTCATTGACGAAATAGCATTAGAACATGGGCACAGAGTTATACGGTTACCGCCTTACCATTGTGAGTATAATGCGATTGAGTTGGTGTGGGCTCAAATTAAGGGATATGCTGAGAGACACAATACAGAACCCCCATTTACCACAAAAAAAATGCTAAAATTATTAGAAGAAGCTTGTGAACATGTGACTAAAGGAGACTGGGAAAAGGTTGTGAATAGAACTGTTAAATTAATAAGGGAAGATTATGAAAGAGATGTGAAAATAGATAATATTATAGAAAACGAACATATAATTATTAATGTAGGTGATGATAGCAGTGACGACAGTGAAAATAGTAGTATGGACGAATCTGATTAATTATGGCCTTTTGTGGCACCTTTTTTGGTATCTTTTGTATTCATATGTTTCTTGTGTGCATATAAAGTATGTATATTCATTTTCATTCAAATATTCAGTTCGTTCAAATAAACTAGTGGTTCGCCCCGAACTGAGACCTCGCGGTAACGGTATCCCATGATTATTCATTCAATCGATACATGATAACCAAAACTGACATTATTATTATGCCCGTTTTCACCAAACATACCTAAATCATCCCCTAAGTAGGAGTCTCTTAACGTAGGTAGCTCCTAAATACAATCCTAAGTCCTAACATCCGTCCCAATATCCTTTTAGGTGTCCCGTACAGGATCGTGATAAATAAGTTGACAGAAAACATCAATCACCTAACTTATAGGTAGCCCGTAAAGGTTAGGGAACGTTAGTGAAAACATTGAATTATTTATCAAACATTGAATTTAACTCGTAGTTCCATGGGAATAGTTACTGACTGCGCCATCTATTAGCATTATTGTGAAGCTATGTTGATGCTATATGAATTACTGACGCCCATTAAAAATTAAATAATCTCGTTTCTTTATGATATTCATATAATTTTAGTATTTGTTGTTCAAGTACAGGATATAAGTGACCTAAAAACATAAAATCAGTTTGAAAATCCATAGCGGATTTTTCTAGAGAGCGTCTTCAAGCGAGCGTATAAAATCGCCACTTTGAAAGCCCCCCATTTCGTCAATTTTAAGGGAAAAATTAAAAAAAAAATATTTTTGTACTCAGTTCAAAATTATCTTTAAAATGATACGTAACAATTTTATGTAACGCGATTTTTTTTTTTTACTTCGCATTCGCTTCTATGAGAGCCCCCCTGAAATAAAGATTTTTATAATTTTTTAAGCCATTTTCGGCTGGAGGCCATCGGTTTACATATTATATCTAAATTTGAAGTAATTACGTTCAGTAATTCAAAAGTTATAAGGCTCTGACAGACGGACGGACGGACGGACGGACGGACGGACAAGTGCAAATCGCCCTAGTTAACTCAAAGACCTTCGCTTCGCTCGGTCGATTAAATAAACATATACATTTTTGTTTTATTAAACCTATTTAATCAGGTACAAAAACAAAACTTAATTGTTTTTTGTTCGAGAATAAATTGACATTCCACATCACTATTGTAATGTGTCAAACCGGCCATCATAGCGTGCCGCTAGTGTAGTAATGAATAAACATAAGTTTTAAAACTTCTAGAACTTGTGGTTTTTGATTAATTCAAAGTCAAAGTTGGACTTATGAAACTGTTTTAAAATATCGTGAGTGGTTTTTAGTAAAATAAATATTTTATTAAATATTGACGGATTTTTATTCTCTAGTTTTACGATACAAGTGATTTATTTAAAACTATCTTAAATTAATAGGATATTTTTAATTAATTTACTTTTTCTGTAAATTGCTGGGTCACGATCTGGCGTTCTCCTTTCAGATCAATCGCTTCAGTGAAAGATTGTAACACCCTATAATCAAGTAGGAAATGAGCTGATGATCTTCAAACGTCTGAGCTCATCTTCATAGATTATAGCTTAGAATTTTGAACCATCTCGATCACGTGATCTCTCTAAAAGAAAAAATCGCATCAAAATCGGCCCCTTCTTTAGGAGCTACGAGGGAAGAAACAGACACACAGATACACAAGTCAAACTTAAATAGCACTCCTCTTCTTCCGTCGGGGACTAAAAACGCAATTAAGATAAAAAGGTCGCTTACAGTCGGCGGTCGTAGTTCGTCATTACTTTTTATAACGCGCGAGACGATTAGATAAATAACCGGCCAAGCGCGAGTCATACTCACGCTCTGAGGGTTCCGCACCTTGTGAGGATTATATTAATTAGGTATTAGATGTACGTGAACGGGTGCCACGGGCGGGAATGGGGCTACTATAATATTTATAATATTCTATTCTATTCTATTCTAACAAAGTTGCATGGGTAAAATCGGCTTGGCATCCGGCTGCCCAGAAGATAGTAAGTATAAAAAAGCTTATTACAATGTAATAGTTGCATAATAATATTGTAAAATGATTATTTTGAAAAGAGCAACTGCTGAGTTTCTCGTCGGCTCTTCTCAGCAGAATCCGCTTTCCGATGTAGAGTCATGATGTGTCATAAGAGCCACAGGTTGGCCTACGTGAAATAAATAATTTTGAATTTGAATTTGATGACGAGCATAAGTTAGCAGATTTAAGCTGAGTTCCTATAGCCGCCTTCCGGCTCCATCATCAGGCCCTGGATATCATCTCGGACAAGAGTACTAGTCAAGGCGAATCAAACGAGACAAACTTGATGAGGTTACGTCGTTCATTTTATCAGCTCCATGGCACAACAATATTGCATTGTCATCCGATTTAAATATACATGCCTTTGAGATACGTGCACAGCAAGTTATAAACTAAAATAATAAACGACAGGATAACTCATTTTGACGTGATAACATCTTTATAAATCGATGAATACCGGCTGCACGCACGAAAAAGTGTCACGTTCCGCCTGAGCCTGCGCGTGCAAGCGAGAGCGCGGAACAAGCGATAGGCGTGCGCGCTGTGGTTAGCGGATGTGTCGCGAGCTAGTTCTGTTTTTTATGACGTTATGACGTAAAACTATCGTCCGTAAAGCGACTTTACAGACAGCCAATTTTTTTTCTTTGTCAATTTGATCAACCTTCGTAGGTAGATTCATTAATATAATGTCTATAACGATTATTTTGGTAATAAGGACATGATAATAATAATAAAATAATAAGCATGTAATAGCAGAATTGTCATACAAGTAATAAAGAAAAAAAATTTTATTCCACATTCATACATTCATTTTCTCAAAATTCAAATTCAAATTCAAACTATTTATTTGCCAGATTGCGTACATTTAAGATCTTAACAATTATAGTACATTCGCTTCAATCCGCCACAGAGTAGCATGCAAATAATATGTAATTACACTAGCGGCACGCTATGATGGCCGGTTTGACGTTTGTCCGCTCATGAAGTTCCGTATTAATTGATAACGACTTTGAAGGAAATAATTGTATTACTTTAGTGACGATAGTGATGTGCAGAGATTCATAAATTTTATCGAATGTAGTTTTAGGTTTAGGACTCAAAATTTATTTATTAGAAGAAGCTTGTGAACATGTGACTAAAGGAGACTGGGAAAAGGTTGTGAATAGAACTGTTAAATTAATAAGGGAAGATTATGAAAGAGATGTGAAAATAGATAATATTATAGAAAACGAACATATAATTATTAATGTAGGTGATGATAGCAGTGACGACAGTGAAAATAGTAGTATGGACGAATCTGATTAATTATGGCCTTTTGTGGCACCTTTTTTGGTATCTTTTGTATTCATATGTTTCTTGTGTGCATATAAAGTATGTATATTCATTTTCATTCAAATATTCAGTTCGTTCAAATAAATTAAATAAACATATACATTTTTGTTTTATTAAACCTATTTAATCAGGTACAAAAACAAAACTTAATTGTTTTTTGTTTGAGAATAAATTGACATTCCACATCACTATTGTAATGTGTCAAACCGGCCATCATAGCGTGCCGCTAGTTTAGTTACATAGTTAATACTTGTCCTTATAACTAAGTAATATTATGAAATTCAATTACTGAAAAGGAAATTCTCATTCTTTCATTCAATTATTTGTTATTCAGACGAATCTATTTTTTCACATAAGGTCCTTAATGACCACTGGGGACGGGGTCCATAAAATATTATATTTCCCATTGTTCTTTGTAATTTTCAAAGCATTAAGAGACCATTGACTTTTATATTCAACTAGCTTCTGCCCGCGACTTCGTCCGCGTGGAATAGTTACTTTGGGCTACCGCTAACTTTAACCCGCGACTTTGTTTATAGGTGAAAATATTTTTAAATAATAAATACGTTAAGCAGCTATGATAAGAATTAATATCATGTTTATAAAAACACCTTCGCAAATAATGCATTATTTTAGAACGTTGAAAGGGGAACAATTTTGTCATACATTATTTTTACGAAACTTTAACCGTTTACACAGCGCACGCAGCGGAAGTTCTCAAAAGGAAAAAAAACCCGATTTTGAAACATTCTTCATTGGTGCTCCGCTCCTATTGGTCTTAGTGTGATGATATATAGCCTAGGTATAGCCTTAGTCGATAAATGGGCTATCTAACACTAAAAGAATTTTTCAAATCGGACTAGTAGTTCCTGAGATTAGTGCGTTCAAGCAAACAAACAAACAAACTTCAGCTTTATATGTATATAAAAAAATATATAGATATAGATATCAATAGTACTCAAGCCGTTTCTGAGAAAAGGGGCCTTGACACGCGGACAGACAGACGGACGACGACGTTGCGAGCCTAAAAGAGTTTAATTTTTTTCGGAACCCTAAAAATTTGCCGTTTTCATTGTGGCAAAAACAACATGTTATTTATCTCAATATATTTGAAGCAAGCTGTGCTGATTTTTCGATCAATATCCGGCGTGCACTTGGGGAGCGATCATGTTGCTGTTGAAACATATTGTTTTGTTATTTACATTTACTTATGGGGTGATAGGTAAGCGATTTCAAGCTTTCATTTTGACTTGCAATGTATGTATTTATTGACTGAGCGAAGCGAAGACCTCTAAGGTAAGGCACATACATACAACTTTTACATCGACTAAACTGTTTAGTCGAGTTGTGTACTTTTCATGAATTCCACACAAATAAACTATAATCAAAAGCAAATCGATACGGCTTTTTGATTTCTTTGTCGAGCAACTATCGTGTTGATAGTTTGCGCACATTCTATGATCGCAGTACATTCCTATAAACTTATGAAACACAACTAAATAGTTGTTCAACTAAAAGTTGTATGTTTGCGCTAGGCCTAAGTCTACTTGAGTGAATTTGCACTTAATTCCGTCCGTCCGTCCGTCTGTCAGAGCCTTATAACTTCTGAATTACTGAACGTAATTACTTCAAATTTAAAAATATGTAACATAAATGTAAACCAGTGGCCTTCAGCCGAATATTGCTTAAAAGTTATAAAAATCTTTATTTAAGGGGGGCTCTCATAGAAACGAATGCTAAAAGTAAAATATTTTTCATAGCTTTACATATATATAGGTATATTAGGTATAATTATCATTTTAAAGATAATTTGGAACTGAGTACAAAAATATTTTTTTGACGTGATAAGGTCTTATTTAAACGATGAACACCGGCTGCACGCACGATAAAGTGCCAAAAAAGTGTCAAGTGTCAAGTGCCTGAGCCTCCGCGTGCAAGCGAGATCGCGGAACAAGCGATAGAGAGGCACGATCGACGTAAAACTATCGTCCGTAAACCGACTTTACAGACAACCAATTTTTTCATTTTTCCCTTAAAATTGACGCAATGGGGGGCTTTCAAAGTGGAGATTAAATACGTTCGCTTGTAGATGCTCTCTGATAAAATCGGATTTATATTTTGAAGCTGAAACAATTTTTTTAAATCACTTATATCCTGTACTTGAACAACAAATATTAAAATTATATGAATATAGTTTATAGAAACAAAATCATTTAATTTTTAAAGGGCATTTATAATTAATTTTCAACATAGCTTCGTTTCGCTCGGTCAATAAATAAATATTATTGGCTTAATTACGTTGAACTGATCATCAGAAATAGTAAATGATAACCAGTATAATTAGTAAATGACTACCAAAATTTTAACCACATTTTAATATAATTCTAATTTTAAACACACTAAAACATTTTTTAAACTTAGGTACTCGTATATATTAACCCAACAGAACCTAAGTGTAAATATTCATGTTCAACCCTAACCTAACCTAAGATTTTGGCAACTAAAGTACTTGTTAAACAAGATTTGGTGATCATTTACTATACATCTGGTCTTCAAATATATTTTTTTTGTAAGAAAGCTTAGGGTCTCATTGCATTTTTGGTGGGCGTTACATTTAATCCCAATATTATTATAGAATGCAGACAATTTTTCCGTTTCGACTACACCGAGTACCCGAGTATTGGTGGACAACTCAAGTTCCACATTATTCCTGCGAAATGGGAGGACGCGCGGACAATGTGCGACTTGGAGGGTAAGCTTTTGTTATTGAAAGGAGTAAAACAAATATTCTCCCAATGGGCGTTTATTGTACTAATGTTTGTGAATGTGGCTGGTAAATTGCGGAATGACTGTGTAGTCTTTTTCTAGGCCACTAGATTCTAGATTCCTGCAGGCCTATTGCTAGTAGTTTTTGTTTCCTTCAATCAAACACATTGGAATTTTCACTGTTGTATTATGTTATAAATCCACTATTTACATTCGTATATTTGTGGGGTTCTGGAAAGCTGTGAGAACGTTATCGTGCGTTAGTGACTCGAATAGTATAAATAATGTAACTTTGAGGCCGGCCTTTCCGAGAAGAGAATAATAATCATAATGAAGAATCGCGAACATAGTCAAGCATAAACCTAACAGCTTTCCATATACAAAAATCAGGTTCCTAATTCAAATTCAAATAAACGTAGTTTTCTTCAAAGGAATAGTGGCCAGGACTGGAAAGAGGCCAGTCACGAAGGAGTTTGCTGCCACAACTGCGCCAATCATTGTTACGGTGATTGGCTGTATTTTTATTGCAACAATGTATTATAATACAAGCTTTTATTTAATTTGCAAAGTTTTTATGTTTAGGTCAAATCTTGCAAGATGAATTAGAACCACTTCCCGGTTTCCGGTTGAGCTGAAATTTTTTATTTACACATACATGTGCAAATTGAATGACAATGCAATATTATTGCAACATGAAGCTGATCTGATGATGGAGCTGGAAGATGGCTATCGGAACTCTGCAATAAAACAACGTAACCCCATCAAGATTGGGCTCGTTTGATTGATCTTGACAAGTACTTTGGTCCTATAATATCCACTGTCTGGGGTGTGATGATGTACCTACTACTAAAAGCTTGTATTTTAAAAATGATTTTTTAATTTACACTTGTTTTAGATTTTATTTAGCAATAGCGAGAGAGGATCGGGAAAGCATATTCGATTGCGATCGTTACATAGCAGCGATCATAGCTGATGTTAATACTGGTACAGGCAGGCAGTAGATGTTATCTGGGATGACTCTACTAAGTACAAACTTTATGCATTAGTTTCTGAACAGCGCCGCGCCCATAAAGTTATTCGGCGATAATGCTAATGCAGCATCGACGCTATGTTGCCTGTGTACCAGCCTTCTGTTGGATAAACTTTGGAGAATACGCTCAGAGACTTCACAACCGTGTTCGTCATTCATCGTACCACAAAACTGCGAGAAGTCGTGAACGTTGGCATTCATAATTTGACATCCAATTTGTTTCTGAAACTTCTGAACAGCTACGGTGTGGAACGTCTTTAGGACGTACATATTTGACTACCACTTGTGATTTGAGTACCTTCAAGGCAAGAGCTAATAGGCATCTTCTAAGTAAGCGCACTCAAACCTAGATCTCATCATTGCTTTCCATCAGGTATGCTTGTCGTCAAGCGCAAGTCAACCATGCAACAGAATAAAAGATTAACTCTTTGTCTTATCGTTTTATTATTATCTTAGGAGGGGTTCTAGCTTCTCCCATCAACGAAAATATGAAGCAAGCTTTAGATTCAGAAATGGCAAAGAAGGAGGCACCGCGCGGTATCTACACCGGGGTGAATTGTATCAGCTCTAAGGGATACTTCTTCGCTATCGAAGGTTAGTCCAATTTAAGGGTTGCGTACTCAAAAGTCTACTTATCCAAAATTGTCCACCGTAGTGGACTGTAGTTAAAAAGCTTTCGCCTTCTAGCACAACATAGTACAAAAGGCGAACTTAATGCTAAATTATTTTTGGTCTCCTCATTTAAAAGGAGACCTGCGCTCAGCAGAGTGTCGACATTGATTTAAAAGGATGATGACTCAAAAGTTAAAAATCAAACTCTATCGAACCAAACCTTACTACGGCAAATTACTTATGATCCAATAAATATGTGGTAGTTTTGTTATTTTGCGTCTGCGACCTCTATCGGTTCTAAGAACTGTGCACTGAAGTGACAACACATAGTTCTAATACGGATTCCTTATTTCTGACTTAATCACGTACAGAAACTCCAGGTGCTGAAATAGAAACCTCGTAATTGGAAAGCGCAGCAATAGCAGACCTCCTTCTAGGTTAAACAAGTGATCGTAGGTGCTGCAGCTGGTGTAATTGATGTTGTATTTCCTATCAATTATATGCAATGCTGCTCCATCTTTGGCGGTCGATTGGTAGTGTTTTCAATATATCCGTCCGTCTTTTGCCTTCCTGCTCCAGGGTTCTATTGAGCATGTGTTACGCTCAATAGAACCCTCATTCCTTCTAGACTATCAAGATATTATAAATGAGTGGTTAAAAAGTTCTAATAAATAAACGAATGCGACAGGAGAACCTCTGGATAATATGCCACTGGAGTGGCTGCCCGGTGAGCCCAACAACCTTGACAACGAAGAGAACTGCATCTCTTACGGCAACGGCAAAGTAGCGGACGTAAAGTGCTCCGAGCTGCTGCCGTTCATGTGTTACAAGAAGGGAACTGGAACATCTAATCAGAAATGCAATTCCACTGGTAACTTTATTGTTTCATTTTATTCGCTTATGGTAATACTTATCAGCAAAGCAGGAAGCAGTAATGGCCCAGTGGTTAGGACTGTGGTCTCCTATTCAGCGGGTCGCAGGTTCGATCCCGGGTACGCACCTCTGACTTTTCAAGTCGTCGAGTCAAGTGCGTTTTAGCAATTAAATATCACTTGCTTCAACGGTGAAGGAAAACATTGTGAGGAAACCTGCACATCTGAGATTTCTTCATAATGTTCTTGAAGGTGTGTGAAGTCCGCCAATTCGCATTGGGCCAGCGTGGTGGACTATGGCCTATAACCCTTCTCTGAGAAGAGACCTGCGCTCAGTAGTGAGCCGTTGATTTGTTGCTAATGATGAATGATGATGAATACTCATTGCATTCATCCTGCTTCGATAGAGCACTGGTGGTCAGTGGAAAACTTTTTATGTAGCTGGTATCGCTAGACTCACACATTTGAGAGTTCGAGGCTGTATCGTACACGCCACGTTATGGCCACGCACAGCGTGTCACGCATACATTGCTGGGGCCGTTTTATCGCGCATAGCTTGTTTGCGCTTATATTTCTATAGTTCTTGCAATGCACGAGGGCGACTGACTTATGGTTGTGTTTGTGTCGTATCTGTATAAGTGTGAGCGAGCGCAATGCTCGCGCCTGCCCGCTCCCACCTAGGCTTTGACAGGCACGCACACTTATGCAATGTGCATGTACACGAAGTAACCACGAGTAAAGCTCACTCGCCTTCGTGAATTGCAAAAACTGTAGACGTTTAAATATTCTAAGATTTTAATATGCTAATGTGTCTCGTGATGTCACTGCACTATCTGTAAACGACATCCCTTATTAAGTGATTTATGGTGGATGTACTTACATTATACGTATATAGTCTATAATTATAATATAATTAAGATCTTTTTTGCATCACTGCAACACTATTCATAGAACTCTGGCTAACGAATTCTTTAAAACATACACTTTAAACACACTTTATTTGAATAATTCGTTGACCAGATTCCGTGTTTTGTTCTTGTTTTCCCCCTTTTTAATAATTTTTTGTCCCCCATCTCTTCTTTTTTTTCCAATTGAGTTTTTTGGAACGAAGTTCCTTATGGGGCGTTGCGGAGGGGTACCCTAGCCGGCAAAAAACGTCCGTAACGTTAAATAAAATGGCAGGATTTGCGAAAATGGGATAGTGCACTGAAATATATGAATGAGATAGCAATAGCGTAAGATTTTTGTCTTCGTTTATTTTACACGTTCTATCAATAGAATAGAATATAATAGAAATATTTTTTATTTAAATAAACTTTTACAAGTACTTTTGAATCGTCAATGAGTCTACCAATGGTTCGGAATGCCGTTCCTGCCGAGAAGAACCAGCAAGAAACTCGGCAGTTACTCTTTTCAAAATACTTTTACAATATACTTAATAGATATATCTATGTATGCTTCTTATATATTATGCTTCGATGGCGCAGGGGTAAAAAGAAGGATTGATACTATCGGTTCAGAGGTTCGAATCTTGACTTCAGATAATTATTATTTATTTTATTTTTATTATTATTTATAATTTTATAATTTATAATATTTGGTAAAAAATTAAAAACAAATTACACTTGTTATAATATATTTTCATAAATCATTGTAAACAAAATAAAGGTGTTAAGATAATCTTGCAAAGTAGTTTTTTTGATTTTTATCGATAAAAAAAATCGGCCAAGTGCGAGTCGGGCCTCGCTCTTTTAGGATTCCGTTAAAAAAATTAAATAAAAATATTTCCATGTACCCATGGAAATATTTTAATTTAATTTTTTTAATTGAATTTAATTTTTATTATTTGTTGTTATAGCGGCAATAGAAATACATAATATGTGAAAATTTCATCTGTCTATCTATTACGGTTTACGAGATACAGCCCGCTGACAGACGGACGGACGGACGGACGGACGGACAGCGTAGGCTTAGTAATAGGGTCCCGTTGGTACCCTTTGGGTACGGAACCCTAAAAATCATGATAAAAAATGTATACCTCGAATAGAACTTGAAAGTAATATTTTTATAATAAGGAACTTCGTTCCTATCTGGTGTCCTACGACACCACACGACTTTTTTGTTTTTCTTATGTAAATTATTCTATTTGTGAAAACTTGTAATTAGTTTTAATTTTCTTCTGTTGTTATCTATTTACTTTCTATTAGCTGTAAGTTTACCTTGTAAAATAGAATAAAATATCATCATTTTCATCATTAGCAACCCATCAACGGCTCACTACTGAGCGCAGGTCTCCTCTCAGAGAAGGGTTATAGGCCATAGTCCACCACGCTGGCCCAATGCGAATTGGTGGAAATCACACACCTTCGAGAACATTATGAAGAACTCTCAGATGTGCAGGTTTCCTCACGATGTTTTCCTTCACCGTTGAAGCAAGTGATAGTTAATTGCTTAAACGCACTTGACTCCGAAAAGTCAGGGGTGCGTACCCGGGATCGAACCGGCGACCCCCCGAAAAGGAGACCACAGTCCTAACCACTAGGCTATCACTGCTGTAAAATATAGTATAATATAATAAAATAAAATATTACTAAATAATATGTATATGTTTTTCTTTTATGTATGACTACGCATAACTTTTACCTATTTATGTAAGTAATTTTGTATGTAATTTCAGGGCAGCCTTGCTACTGGTATCACAAGCAGCTAACCACCTGGGCCGTGGCTCAGACGACCTGCGTCGCGGAGGGAGGCCATCTCGCCGTCGTTAACAGCGAAGACGAAGCTGAGGCTATCAAGAACTTCCTGGCATCTCAAGAAATGGCTGAAGATATTAATTCCATATTTATTGGTTTCCGAGACTTGACCGAGCACGGTGATTGGAAAACTGTTTTCGGTAAGTTGTTTTTATCTTTTTCACGGTGCCATATCAGTGATTAGTAGTTTGACCGAGCGAAGCGAGGTCTCTGAGTCTACTTCAGTGAATTTGCACTTGTCCGTCCGTCCGTCTGTCTGTCCTTCCGTCCGTCCGTCTGTCACAGCCTTATAACTTTTGAATTACTGAAAGTAATTACTTCAAATTTAGATATAATATGTAAACTGATGGCTTTCAGCCGAATATTGCATAAACAATTATAAAAATCTTTATTTCAGGGGGGCTCTCATAGAAGTGAATGCGAAGGAAAATATTTTTTGTTGTCTTTCATAGGCTTGCGATATATCTTTTTAAAGACGTTTTTGAACAGAGTACAAAAATATTTTTTTTTTTTATTTTTTCCTTAAAATTGACGAAATTGGGGGCTTTCAAAGTGGAGATTTAATACGCTCACTTGAAGACGCTCTCTAGCAAAATCGACCATGTATTTTCAAGCTGAACTTATTTTTTGTTTCATTTATATCCTGTACTTGAACAACAAATAATAAAATTATATGAATATTATAAAGAAACGAGATTATTTAATTTTTAATGGGCATCAGTAATTTTCAACATAGCTTCACAATAATGCTAATAGATGGCGCAGTCATTATCTAGGAGTTACGACTACGATCTATCCCAAAAACAGTTTTGCGTCGACCATTATTATTTACGTACATAATATAATAACATTTATTATTCAATTAAAAGGACATCAACATGACGGATGTTAGGACTTAGTATTGTATTTAGGAGCTACCTATGTAAAGAGACTCCTACTTACGGGATGATTTAGGCATGTTTGTTCAAAACGGGCATAATAATAATGTCAGTGTTGGTCGTCATGTATCGGGGGGGGGGGGGGGGGTTTAGGTGTTTGAATCCATCGAAGAATCCAAAGCTAACAATACACACACAAATTGGAAAATGAGTGTAAACTCAACATTTTAACACGTGAATCTATAGCCGGACTAAATTCTACTATATACCCGACATCATCATCATCATCATCATTCATCATTAGCAACCCATCAACGGCTCACTACTGAGCAGGTCTCCTCTCAGAGAAGGGTTATGGGCCATAGTCCACCACGCTGCGCTGGCCCAATGCGAATTGGCGAACTCGACATCCTGTTAGCTAATTTTGTGTTCCGTCATCAGACATCATCAATGTAACACATAATCATTACCGGTTGTAAGTTGCTGTAGAGTTGTGTGACCCGTCTACTACCTACGACTACTTGATGCTGAAGCATTTTCAGCTCAAGGTTATTATGCCTTGAAAATAATCTTCGGATTATTTATTTCGAAGTAATAGTTTACATCGTCCGTCCGCATAGTGGGGGGTCTGGGGGTCTTCCAACTCTGCATCTCGGCGTGCGAGGTCACCGCCCCAGCATCCTGGCACCCCCGAATCCATCGGTTCTTCGAGCCATGTGCCCCTCCATTGCTCGATAAGCTATGTGATACGTCGGTATCTCTCTTCTCAATTCAACGGAAGCTTTTTTTAAATGTATGTTCACCTCTGTAGTAAATAAAATGAAAAAGTCTATGATGTTCACCGATTACTCGAAGACGCCTGAACTGATTTGGAAAATCCTTTTTTTAATACAAAGGGTATACTTCCCTGCAGGCGGTCCCATTTAAATTTTATTTTTTCCTTAAAATTGACGAAATTGGGGGCTTTCAAAGTGGAGATTTAATACGCTCACTTGAAGACGCTCTCTAGCAAAATCGACCATGTATTTTCAAGCTGAACTTATTTTTTGTTTCATTTATATCCTGTACTTGAACAACAAATAATAAAATTATATGAATATTATAAAGAAACGAGATTATTTAATTTTTAATGGGCATCAGTAATTTTCAACATAGCTTCACAATAATGCTAATAGATGGCGCAGTCATTATCTAGGAGTTACGACTACGATCTATCCCAAAAACAGTTTTGCGTCGACCATTATTATTTACGTACATAATATAATAACATTTATTATTCAATTAAAAGGACATCAACATGACGGATGTTAGGACTTAGTATTGTATTTAGGAGCTACCTATGTAAAGAGACTCCTACTTACGGGATGATTTAGGCATGTTTGTTCAAAACGGGCATAATAATAATGTCAGTGTTGGTCGTCATGTATCGGGGGGGGGGGGGGGGTTTAGGTGTTTGAATCCATCGAAGAATCCAAAGCTAACAATACACACACAAATTGGAAAATGAGTGTAAACTCAACATTTTAACACGTGAATCTATAGCCGGACTAAATTCTACTATATACCCGACATCATCATCATCATCATCATTCATCATTAGCAACCCATCAACGGCTCACTACTGAGCAGGTCTCCTCTCAGAGAAGGGTTATGGGCCATAGTCCACCACGCTGCGCTGGCCCAATGCGAATTGGCGAACTCGACATCCTGTTAGCTAATTTTGTGTTCCGTCATCAGACATCATCAATGTAACACATAATCATTACCGGTTGTAAGTTGCTGTAGAGTTGTGTGACCCGTCTACTACCTACGACTACTTGATGCTGAAGCATTTTCAGCTCAAGGTTATTATGCCTTGAAAATAATCTTCGGATTATTTATTTCGAAGTAATAGTTTACATCGTCCGTCCGCATAGTGGGGGGTCTGGGGGTCTTCCAACTCTGCATCTCGGCGTGCGAGGTCACCGCCCCAGCATCCTGGCACCCCCGAATCCATCGGTTCTTCGAGCCATGTGCCCCTCCATTGCTCGATAAGCTATGTGATACGTCGGTATCTCTCTTCTCAATTCAACGGAAGCTTTTTTTAAATGTATGTTCACCTCTGTAGTAAATAAAATGAAAAAGTCTATGATGTTCACCGATTACTCGAAGACGCCTGAACTGATTTGGAAAATCCTTTTTTTAATACAAAGGGTATACTTCCCTGCAGGCGGTCCCATTTAAATTTTATTTTTTCCTTAAAATTGACGAAATTGGGGGCTTTCAAAGTGGAGATTTAATACGCTCACTTGAAGACGCTCTCTAGCAAAATCGACCATGTATTTTCAAGCTGAACTTATTTTTTGTTTCATTTATATCCTGTACTTGAACAACAAATAATAAAATTATATGAATATTATAAAGAAACGAGATTATTTAATTTTTAATGGGCATCAGTAATTTTCAACATAGCTTCACAATAATGCTAATAGATGGCGCAGTCATTATCTAGGAGTTACGACTACGATCTATCCCAAAAACAGTTTTGCGTCGACCATTATTATTTACGTACATAATATAATAACATTTATTATTCAATTAAAAGGACATCAACATGACGGATGTTAGGACTTAGTATTGTATTTAGGAGCTACCTATGTAAAGAGACTCCTACTTACGGGATGATTTAGGCATGTTTGTTCAAAACGGGCATAATAATAATGTCAGTGTTGGTCGTCATGTATCGGGGGGGGGGGGGGGGGGGTTTAGGTGTTTGAATCCATCGAAGAATCCAAAGCTAACAATACACACACAAATTGGAAAATGAGTGTAAACTCAACATTTTAACACGTGAATCTATAGCCGGACTAAATTCTACTATATACCCGACATCATCATCATCATCATTCATCATTAGCAACCCATCAACGGCTCACTACTGAGCAGGTCTCCTCTCAGAGAAGGGTTATGGGCCATAGTCCACCACGCTGCGCTGGCCCAATGCGAATTGGCGAACTCGACATCCTGTTAGCTAATTTTGTGTTCCGTCATCAGACATCATCAATGTAACACATAATCATTACCGGTTGTAAGTTGCTGTAGAGTTGTGTGACCCGTCTACTACCTACGACTACTTGATGCTGAAGCATTTTCAGCTCAAGGTTATTATGCCTTGAAAATAATCTTCGGATTATTTATTTCGAAGTAATAGTTTACATCGTCCGTCCGCATAGTGGGGGGTCTGGGGGTCTTCCAACTCTGCATCTCGGCGTGCGAGGTCACCGCCCCAGCATCCTGGCACCCCCGAATCCATCGGTTCTTCGAGCCATGTGCCCCTCCATTGCTCGATAAGCTATGTGATACGTCGGTATCTCTCTTCTCAATTCAACGGAAGCTTTTTTTAAATGTATGTTCACCTCTGTAGTAAATAAAATGAAAAAGTCTATGATGTTCACCGATTACTCGAAGACGCCTGAACTGATTTGGAAAATCCTTTTTTTAATACAAAGGGTATACTTCCCTGCAGGCGGTCCCATTTAAATTTTATCGAAATTGGTCGAGTGGTTTTTAAAAAATTAACAAAACTATTTACCTATACTTTGTAGTAGCGCGGGTGTTTGAAATCGGTTTTTTAAATATTTTTTAATATAACATCTAGTGTTAGAGTACCAGCCAATCATAGGTAATTGCGAGCGTTACCGACTGAATTCCCATCAGGGACAATAAGCCTAGTGGTGGTGGGGAGGTGGTGACTGGTGGTCGACTCGCAGTGGTGGTGGGGACGTGGTGACTGGTGGTGGGAGCTGGTTACTGGCGGTGGGGAGCTGGTGACTGGTGGTGGGGAGGTGGTGACTGGTGGTGGGGAGCTGGTGACTGGTGGTGGGGAGGTGGTGACTGGTGGTGGGGAGCTGGTGACTGGACGTGGGGAGGTGGTGACTGGTGGTGGGGAGGTGGTGACTGGTGGTCGACTCGCAGTGGCTGACTTTGATGTTTATTGTTGGTTTGTAGGACAAACCCTGGAGGAGGCAGGTTACGCGGAGTGGTTGAAGGAGCCTCCCGCGGTCACCTACGCACACTGTGGCGCCATCGACGTGGAGAGCGGCAAGCTGGTCAACTACTGGTGCAGCGACGTGCGCGCGCTTGCGCCCTCCTTGTGCGAAGGGGCATAAAGAACTTGCATTTATTACTAATTATATATACTTTACAATCCTTCATCTTCATGATGGTGTGTGACATGAGCTCTAGTTACAATAAATAGAACATATTATTTTAATTTGAGTTTCTATTTTTAATCATTTTACTTTACTTATTCTATGCATTTTTTAGGCTCTGATGATCAAAAAATAATACAGATAGGTACATAAAAAATGTTACAAATGTCTGACGTGGGCGGAGAGCTAAGGCGGAGAGTCTGGTATGCAGTTAGCAATCATAAAGGCCTTATCTCATTAAGATGCCATGGCAGTGACGCCGGCAGCGCTGCCAGTCAAAACGTGTCAAATTGTATTACAACGTAAAATTCCAAATTATTTATTTCACGTAGGCCAACCTGTGGCTCTTATGACACGTCATGACTCTTCCACCGGTTAGGAAAGCGGACTCTGCTGAGAAGAGCCGGCAAGTAACTCAGCAGTTGCTCTTTTCAAAATAATCATTTTACAACATTATTAATTTGAAGCTAAGCATTGTAATAAGTTTTTATACTATCTTGTGGGCAGCTGGATGCCAAGCCAATTTAACCCATGCAATTTTGTTAGAATAAAATGTAATATTTCCACAATGAGGGGAAGTTTCAAAAGAAGAAAAAGAAACGTACTACAATATGTTAAGACGGGCAGACAGAAAGTAGCCCGTATTCCCGCCGGCGAAACCTGTTCACGAGCATGACGTATGATCCAGCCGTTGCTTCGCTCGACCATATTTGAGGGTTGATTTAGTACGTACCTACCTAGCCCTACCTCACTTGGCGACGGCTTGACGTCGATACAATTTGACACGTTTTGACTGGCCGCGCTGCCGGCGTCGCTGCCATGGCAGCTAATGAGATAGGGCCCTAACTTCACGCCCCACATGGTCAGCGGCGGTGAGGATGACTCTCGAATTTGCGATGCGGCTCTGTACTCGTTATTGAATGTTCAATTTAATTGGATTCCACTCCGTCACGTGGCGGCGCGATCTGTGGTCGGTGACAGCCGGGGCTGGACGACGGCTCATTTACATAAGTGGTCATTTCAACTGCTATTGGATGTAGCGGCTGCTGACGCAAGGGTTTTGCCGATTGCTTTGTTTCGCTGCGTCGACGATTTTTTAAAACTTCCCCCTGGTACGTTACGGGGTTTTTAGGACCTGACAATAAACCAAAATACGGTGCGTTACGGGCTCTATCTTGCCCCGTAAGACTTAACTGATAAAAGTTGAATTAAACCTTGAAGACTTAGTATAACAGTTTTTAGTTCTAAAATATTGTTAGGTCATAAAATAAAGTATTCACAATTGGCACAGTTTGGGGATCCGTCTTTTATATTAGAAGTTATAAGCAAAATTAGACAAGAGGCAGTTTAAACCTCGCAACGCACTGATTTTGGGGTACAAAACGTTGCAAAATAGTGATGGGAACTGAAACATCTATAAATTGTAAAAAGTAGTTTTTCATTAAAAACACTCATTAAGAAAACATTACTTGTTCTGCAAGGCCTTACACACTGTCTGTCACAAACACTGACACGAGAGCAATGCAGAGTAGCATTTTAGCCACTACACCGAACGGTCAGCTTCGGTGCTTCTGCCGCTTCGCTGCTCCTTCTTCTTCTTTATTAACCTATAGACCTCCACAACTGGTCAAAGATCTCCTTCATGGACTTCCACAAGCTTCAGTCTTGCGCCGCCTGAATCCAGCGGCTCCCTTGATGTCGTCGGTCTACCTAGTGGAGGGTCCATAAGTGCCGATTTCAGCAACGTCGAATGGCGTTTTACCGAGGAATGAATTGGGCATTTTGACAGTTTTTGTATTGAAAATACTGTCATAATATATTAAATTTATGCTCGCATGGGACTTTATTTCAAAAGGTATACTTCCCGGGAGGAGGTTACTTTTGCTGAGGAGTTGCGTATCAAGCAACCTAGTTGATGCTGCAGCCTCAGCTCAAGGTTACAATGCTTTGGAAATTATCCGAAATAACTGTACACCAAATTTTAAATAAATCGCACCAGTGAAAGTTTATAAGTTCCTTTAATCGAGTCAGAAATGAGCTGATGATCTTCAGACGCCTGAACAGAACTTCATAAATTATAGCTAAGATCGATCTCGATCGCGTCCAGCTTTCAAACAGAAAAAATCACATCAAAACACGTCTTCTTTTTGTCGGGACTTAAAAATGAGTAACCAGTTGTGCAAATCAAAGAAAAAGACTTCTATTAACAGCTAGTCTAGTCACGCTGTAAATTTAATTTTTTTCTACACCTTTTAACGGGAAGAGACATTATTATTATGAAAAAGCGCGATCAAAACACGTGTTATCCTTTATCGACTAAACACATCACTGGTGTCGAACGCAGCGCGTGCGAAGGCGCGGGAGGTGTCACGGGGTACGGGGTCTTTTGGCCCTATAACCGCACTGGAGTAATAATTTTAGTCTCTGGTGCGGGACTAGGTGGAAATTGCCCTGAAAGCAGGTAGCTACGGATCATTATTCCATTTGACGAAGGAAAAATATCTATGTATCTATCTTTTTCCTACTTCAATAGACGGCGAAGATACCTTCGCCGCACTGAATGAGAGAACAACATTTTTGGCGTCCGCACGGAATGAAAGTCTCGGTCGGGGCTCTGTCAACCTCGCAACGCACTGAACGTGTTAAACATTTTGTACGGGCGTCAGACCAGTTGCACCTTAACCGCTGCCCACACCACACTTGTCCAATATTAGTTGTAAATTAAAATTAATGTGAAAAGGATTAAATATTTGAAGTCACGGAGTAACTTCTTTAAATTCCTATAACCTTGATAGAGAACACTGCGCTACATAAGGATTAGTAAGAGAGGTCCTACATTGGAAAAGCCACCTCGTACATTGGTGAAGTGACCTCTTACATTGGACAATAGTCTAAAATTAACGTGATTATCATGTTAAATCGGGTTAAAGATATTTATTGTCTCAAAAAGAATATTATACATATTATTTACTTAAACGAGACTTAAGTTAACAGGTTTTACAAAAATAATTGCATTACGGAGCGTACAAAAAAATAAAAATAATTTAAATAAGTGGGTAAGTATTCAAAAAGCTTGGTACCATCACAACAGAATCTATTCGAGCCGCGGTTGTTACTGAATAGTCAGTTCATAGATTAACTCATAACTAGATGTGACCCATAAAAAGTAAATTCAACTTTTTTTTTAATTTCGTCAAAAGTATTATTAATTATTATGTTTTGACTAATTTTCGCAAAATGGTTTTTAAGCAGTCGTGGCTAAATCGGATTCCTGTGGTCGTGCACTGTCAAATGGTGCACGAGAGTGAAATAAAATGATAGATTTCAGCTAAATAATAGCACTTCTCTAGACCAAGGGCTCTTAACCTTTCCATTATGCGACTTAGCAGATTTTTTGCCTTGCCATGGACCATCGCATCGTCAGTAAAATTTAAAAGTAAAGTATTAATTTAAATCTTCTTTAAATACATTAAATATATAAAAAAAAAAGCTGACTAACTGACTGGCTGATCTATCAACGCACAGCTCAAATTTGTGGACGGATCGGGCTGTAATTTTGCATACAGATAAATATATGATGTAGACATCCGCTAAGAAAGGATTTTTGAAAATTCAACCCCTAAGGGGGTAAAATAGGGGTTTGAAAAATCAAACTTGACGTAAGCGATACCGCGAGCAAAAGCTGATTTAGACTAGCATTTATAATGTGAGTTTTTTATCTTCGTGTAAATAAGTTCATGAGTACGTTGGTACTTCCGATAATTTTTTCGAAACTTTGCAGACCATTTAGACATTTTGACAAAAGTCGAATACCCAATTAGCAACCTTGACTATGACTTTACGATATTAAGTAAGTATAAGAAATTATGTAATAATTGGTTCGCTCTGTTCGCAATTTACTTAAAATACGAAGGTTCCAAGCGTGTCGATCTGAGAAGAAACCCACAATACACTGAACTAAACCGGGGTTCAATTGCAGCTATATTATCTCTCTGATGATAAAACTTGAGCAGGCGGCAGGATGCTGTATTTCCGGATGAAAACTTGTAAGTTAATAAACAAATAAAGAGAAACGAATATGCCTTGGAAACCTATCACTTCCGCTTTGACTATTGATCGTCAAAGGTCATCGCACACCTACTAAGTAGCAACCCGCAAAACTTAATAATTTTTCAATACTGAAACTGGATATTATGATATTAGCAGCATTATTCGGCCGTGACGGTCGGTGTTATGTGACGATACAGTTTAAAATGGACGAGGGCTAACTAGGAAAGGGTATGGCATGGCAGTTTAATTAAACCCACACAGGCTTTTCTGGTTTCCACGCAGCGCCGTACCGTAATTTCTAATCTCTTGGCGTTAAATCTCTGCTGATAGTACACATGACACGTCATATTATGTTAATTACCTATTTTGTTACTGGCAAAGATAGGTCCTAAGTTAATTAAACGGGACATAATAATTATATTAAATAATACTTCTACAATGTGGGCCATGTCAAATTAGCGGGAGAGTAGGTTAGTATCGCTTCTTTGTATCCTCCAGTTGTGCGACATGGTTGGAAATCCCCCCTCTTCTTTATCAACTGCTGGATAGGTCTTTTGTAACAATATATAGGTCTTTTGTAGAGACTTCCACATGCCTCAGTCTTCAGCCGCCTGTACTCAGCAGCCCTCTGCGACTCAAATGCTGTCATTAACCATCTAGTGGCGGGTCTGCCAGTGACGCGCTTTCAGGTGAAAGGTCGCACTCCAGCACCTTAGGACTTAGGTTCTTCGAACTACATATTATGCGCCGCCGCTGCCACTTTAGTTTGACAACTCGAAATTTCGTATTAGATTTAAAATAAATACTTAATTTCGTGCCCCACTTGCGGCTGTTGCGGTCCTGTGCAATCGCCGATCACCATACAGTTTTATTACGCACACACGATATATTTATTTGGTTTAGCTGAAGAAATCTATTGAATACGTGTCTGGAATTATTGCTGGCACTTGAATGGGGGAGAGATGAGATCAAAGTGTCGGAACCCAGGAGGCTGCGGCACAACGTGAAGGATAGTAAAAGTTCGAAGTAAAAAGTTTTTCAGGCGAACAACGCACGTCTGTTTTGCCGTTTTTTTAACCCCCGACGAAAAAAGAGTGATTTCTTTGACGGAAAAGCAAAAAGCAGTGTATTTTTTGTTTGACATGTGTATCTGTGTACTGGGTATCTGTCTGTTTGTTCCCACATAGCTTCCTAACGAAGGGAACGATTTTGATGCGGCTTTTATATTTGAAAGCTAACGTAATCGAGATGGATCTTAGCTATAATAACTTATGAAGATTTGCTTAAAAGTGTTTGAACATTATCAGCTCATTTCCTACTTGATTAAAGGGTCTTACAAACTTTCACTGGTGCGATTTGTGGTGTACCTACTGTTTTAAACTTTTTTTATTACTTGTTATTATAGCAGCAATAGAAATACACATTCTGTGAAAATTTTAAGTATCTACATATCGCACACCTAGATCATAAGTGAGACAACTCAAAAATGGTCTCTGTTCCCTAGACGAAAAAAAAAGTATTTCTGAATCTTTTTTTAGTAAATTTATGATCCTCAATTTCATTTCATGTACTAAATATATTGTGAAATGTGACCTAAAATAAAATTGAGTTTCATAACTTTAGTAACAAAAGATTCAGATATACTTTTTTCCGACAAGGGGACTTTTTGAGGTGTCTCACTTTTGATTTAGGTATGCGATATTATGGCTCATGAGATACAGCCCGCTGACGGACGGACGAGCGGACGGACGGACGGACAGCGGAGGCTTAAATAGGATCCCACTGGCGCCTGGCACCCGTTGGGTACGGAACCCTAAAAAGTACCTCCTCGTTTTTGATAGTCTGTTAAAAACAAACGACTTTTCCTACTGTTAAACATTTCATTGACTTTACTCAAGTAATCTACGTAAACAGGAGCTTCGAAAATTAGGTTCTCTTCTAATCACAATAAAATATATAAGGTAATAAAATGTTTTCTCATAAAAGTAAAACTACGCCGAGATTTAATGAGTGTTAATTAATTAACACAACATTCAGTAATTAAATAGGACTTTGTCAAATATAGGTAGATACATACTGGGTTTTGCCCGGACCATTGCCCGCATGGGGTAAGGTTTTTAAAAACACTGCCAATTTGGGTTTGTCACCCTCAGAGGTCTCAACAATGCCCATACAAAAAAATCACATCAAACCGTTGCTGCATGATTGAAAGATAAACCAACAAACAAACATATTTTCGCATTTATAATAAAAAAACTAGCTGATGCCCGTGAATTCGTCCGCGTGGACTAATTTTTTAAATCCCTCGAGAACTTGATTTTCCAGGATAAAAAGTAGCCTATGTCACTCTCCAGATCCTCAACTATACCCATGCAAAAAATCATGTCGATCCGTAGCTTTGTTGCGACGTGATTGAAGGACAAACCAACAACACACTTTCGCATTTATAATATTGGTATGATTTTATTAGTATGATTATACTAGTAGCCTAGTAGCGACAAGCTGATACCTGCAAAGTCCATCTAAAATGTTCGATTCCTTATCAACCGATATATATACCCGTCCACTCTAGGCCATAGCTGGTCTCTTGCATAGTCTTCCACAGGTCTCGGTCTTACGCCGCCTGCATCCAGCGGCTCCTTGCGCCTCGTCTAATATCGTCGGTCGACCTAGTGGGAGGCAGGGGGAGAATTTTGCATGGTGATTGAAAACCCCGACCTTGAGACTTTAACCCGGAAAAACAAAATAAAATCCCTTCATGTCCCACCACTGAGCGCAGGTCTCCTCTCACAGAGAGGTTATAGGTCATAGGCCACCACGCTGGCCCAATGCGAATTGGCAGACTTTACACACTTTCGAGAACATTATGGAGAACTCTCGCTATGCAGGTTTCCTCACGATGTTTGTATAATCCTTACCAATATTATAAATGCGAAAGTGTGTTTGTTTGTTGGTTTGTCCTTCAATCACGCCGCAACAGAGCTACGGATCGACGTGATTTTTTGCATGGCTATAGTTGAGGAGCCAGAGAGTGACATAGGCTAGTTTTTATCCCGAAAAATCAAGGAGTTCCCGAGGGATTATAAAAACTAAGTCTACGCGGACGAAGTCGCGGGCATCAGCGTGTATAATAATGTAATGTAAAGGACGCGGACGAGAATTGTATAGATTATAGGAAGTTATCGGAAACTCTTCTAGTGTTACTGACGCCTAAGTCTGATGCTTGATCATATCGAGTTATTAGCGCATGCACAGAAAAAGTATTTTCTAACCTCCGGGCGGAAAGCGTCAATTTTCCTCCTGCTGCGCTAAACGAAAATGTCGCTTTCCGCCTCCGTCGAGGAGAAAAATAGTATACACACCACGGGCAGTAAATAAGAAAGCCTCAGATCACATGTTTATTGACCTCGGCTTCGCCTCGGACAACAATTACATGTGATCTGAGACATTTCTTATTTTACTGCCCTAGATGTGTAATGTACTATTTTATACCATTGACGGTGGTAGTGGTACATAACCATGTTTATGTTTTACACTCGTCTTAAATTTCTAAAAAGCAGCGTAAGGTTCGTCATAACTATACATCTCATCTCTACCATCATCTCATCTCTCCATCTTCTATCGTGAGACACGAGACACCGCCATATTATAAGGAAAACTAAGTTTGTTCACGTAAATTGGTTCGATAATTAAATCTGTTCACACAAATTAAGGCTTGGTCACACTGGTCCGATGGCTTGAAATTTTGCTTGAAAATGGCTAGGCGATGAAAAAGAATTAAAAATAAAACCCGATAATAATTATAAAACCGGCCAAGTGCGAGTCGAACAAAATGTATGTGGTATATGGCGGCGTATGTATCCTCGTCGGCAACAAAGTCAGACATATTTGTTGCGCAACGAGAAAAGGTAAGTAGCGTGGAAAAATCACTTTATTTCTTAGGACGTTTATTTTTCGAACAAAGTACCCTCAAAAGTCCCTTCTTTTACATTTATCAAGAAGCGGGAAGTATTACTCAAAAACTAATCAGGCTTTAAGAGAACGCATCTCTTAAAACGCTGAAACCCTACGTAAGTCGTCTCCAACCACCCCTATAACGGCCCCCTGTCCCATGTAATCAATTTAACCACAACACGACAGACAAACCACCATCTGAACGTGAGGGTAGTTATCAAAAATATCAAATTAATTAGTATTAATTAATCATTTACTTTAATCTAAGCGTACACACAATATTTATTTGATTAAGGAGCGATTGCTGTCGCAATCGCTCAATCAAGTAGAACGACCTAGACGCGAAAGCACCTACTAGTCGTATTGAGTCTCTGGGCAGAGACTGAATTCGTATCGTCAAAACAGAAGTTTTATACTAATATTTCAAGATGGCGCGCAAGATGGCGTACCCGCGCTGTCAAAGCCAAATGTCAATTTTATTAAACTAATTTCAATAAATAAAAGGATACGGAAATCAAAATAATACTCTTAATTAATTCATATAAATTAAAAGGAAATCAATTGCGCCCACATATACCTACCTCTTTTGTAGCAATACTTAATATCGATCTATTAGTAGAAAATACGCATAATGTAGTAAGTATTACTAACTGGAATAGTTTATTGTTAAGTATCATTATTATATATGTTACCGTTAATTTGCGTAAATCAGTTAGAGTGCAGATTAACGAGGTATTCTGCAGATTTTCTTGCTGAGTCAGTTAAAGTGGAAAAAAATAATTGAGTTCTCACACTAACTAGATAATCTGCAGAATTCCTAGGTAATCTGCAGACTAACGACCATACATACGGTAAATTCCATAAAACAGGTTCTTGTTTGAATAAAACATTTTAATTAGTTGTAGCTAATTACTAACCTAACCTAACTGTTGAGGCCAACGGCTTGGCCAGCGAGTCAAGGCCTGGAACACGAGATATAGGGGCCCATCAGCTATAACCTGAGTCCAGGGTCGCTGCCCTAAGGGCCTTTCTCCGCGGTCAGACTTGTTCTCAACGTAACTGGTAGGGTTGCACTGACCTTCCTTGCAGCAGTCCTCCTTGTATAGGGCCCGAGATGGTATGAGAGTGGTGGTGTGGTGTATTGTGGGGTTTAGTGTAATGTGAACTTCTCAGACCGCTAGCAGTAGCAGGCAGACAGCCAGCTATGGCCTGCTGAAGACGCTGAGCTGGCGTGGCACTGTACACTCGGCTTGTCACTAGTTAGGGTCCAAATTCTTAATCACAGACACTTTCGCCGGGCGGATGGCGAGCAAAAAGCCGGCGGGTTCCAAAAGGGTTCTTTTGTTACGGATAACAGTCTGTAATTGTGCTTATAGCTAGGTCGACACTTAGGCCGCTTAACGACGCAACAAAACCGTAAAATAATCTAAATCTAGACACTTAAAAAGAGCAAACGGTGCGTTCGCGACCCGGATTTTTTCAGTACGTGTGAGCTGTCAAAACGGAACTTGCAAATCACGCCCAAAAACGGCGGGAAGTTTTACCTTTCAAGTGTCATCTGTCAAATTCATTGCGAGCCAAAGACATTGCTAGCGTCACGACCATGGAACTAGGAATTATGGCGCGAACAATCCCCCCGCCCGTGGTCGTAAGGATTTACGTCCACTTACTAGTAAATAGGTAAACGTGATAAGGAGCAAACGGCTCGCTGCAAGACAGAGTCTCCGACCATTACCTCGGCAACCCTGGGAACCCCATCAGACCCGTAGATCAGCTTAAGAATGCGCCCACGGCGCCAGTATAAAGGCAACAAATTAGGTTCCTTAATCAGCACTAGGTCACCAACTTTGGGTGGATCAGATTTGTCAGCCCACTTAACCCGCTGCTGCAAAAGATGCAAATACTCTAGTGACCAACGGTGCCAAAAACTCTGAGTCATCTGTTGCAGCAGCTCAAACCGGGACAAACGTGAGACCTTCACGTCCCTGAAGGGGTATTCGGGTAGAGCGTTAAGGGGCTGACCAATCAGAAAATGACCGGGAGTTAAGACCTCCAGGTCATTTGGGTCAGATGAGAGGGGACAGAGTGGCCGAGAATTGAGTACAGCCTCAATTTTGCAAAACACGGTGGCGAGTTCTTCAAAGGTTAAAACAGTTTCGCCTATAACGCGCCGGAGATGAGTCTTGGCCACCTTAACCACAGCTTCGAATATTCCACCCCAATGAGGGCAAGCTGGGGGGTCAAACTTCCAGGTTACCCCCATCTTGGACAATGCTGTACTTAATCTAATCTTATTGCTAGACAGGAATTCGACAATCTCTTTTAAATATCTATCAGTGCCCTTATAATTTGTGCCGCAATCCGTGCGAATCAGGTCAGGCAATCATCGACGAGAGACAAATCTACCTAGCGTGGCTACAAAAGCTTCAGTGATTAAGGCACTCACAAGTTCTAAATGTACCGCCTTGGTAGCGAGACATACAAAAACGCAGAGGTAGGCCTTGAGCGATCTGGCGTTGCGGAGGTTAGAGCTCTTGATGGCAAACGGGCCAGCAAAATCAGTGCCAACCCCAGCAAAGGGTCGAGTGGCTAGAACGCGGTCGGAGGGCAGATCACCCATCATCGGCTGTGAAGTATTAGCCTTCAAGCGGTAACACGGAATGCATCTGAAAGTGACGTTCCGGATGGTGCGTCTCCCTGCCAGAATCCAAAACTCGCGCTGTAAAATAGCCGAGAGTGCATTACAACAAGCGTGGGCATTTTTAAGATGGTAGTGTGTCACTAGCAATTTGACAAAGGTGCCGTCCTTAGGTAGCAAAAGGGGGTGGCGAGCACCATAGGGCAGATTGGAATTCTTGAGGCGTCCTCCAACGCGTAGCATTCCGTTATTGTCCAAAAAAGGGCTTAGGCGAGCAAGGGGGCCCTTCAAAACTAAACCTCTCTTTAGGGTGTCAATCACGGATGAAAAATGCTCCACCTGAACCACACGCACCCAGTAGTTCCGGGCGTCTTGGCGTTCAAGAGGGGAAAGCACAGGACTCAAATTTTTATTTTCTGAATTCCGCCCATTATGGATAAAACGTCGAATCCAACCGGTAACACCAATTAGTTTATCAAGGGAACTGTAACGGTTCAAAAGAAAGTTCAAGTCAGAGATCTGTTTATCCTCAACCACTCCGACTCTTAAGCCCGGCAATACTTCGGGAGCGGAAAACCTATTTTGAGGCCAAGTCGTCTCGGATTGGGATAGCCAACTTGGCTCCCACCAAAGGTGATGGTGGACCAGTGAAGAGGCCTCACAGCCGCGGGAGGCGCAATCGGCCGGGTTCAGTTCTCCGGGTACGTGTCTCCAAATCACCGGTACTGCAGAGCTCTGAATTTGGGAGACCCGATTCGCAACAAAGACCTCTAAGTTGTGAGGCGCGGCTCGTAGCCAGCAAAGGACAATCTCAATGTCCGTCCAAGCATAAACGTCGGTCAGATCGACCGCAGATGCCAAAGAGGAGCGGACGTGGTTCAAGAGGCGTACCAGAAGGGCGGCGCCAGACAATTCTAATTTCGGGATAGTTAACCGTGACCGAATAGGGGCCACCTTGCTTTTTGCCAAGACGAGATGCGTCGCGACCTCACCGGCGACATCGAAAGTCCTCAAATATACCACGGCGGCGTATCCTCGTTCGGAGGCGTCGCAAAACCCGTGAGACTGGCATGACACCTTCCTGTTGGTAGGAAGCGTCGAGGCATGGAAATTCGGTTAACTTCAGGAAGTGAAGACACAAGGGAGTTCCACTCCTTCAATAACTTCCCAGGGAGTGGTTCGTCCCAACCGAGTTCAGCAATCCAAAGCTTCTGGAGGAAACATTTAGCCAAAAATATTACGGGAGTGATCCATCCATTGGGATCGAAGGTGCGAGCAACCGTAGACAATACGGAACGCTTAGTCCAGACCTTAGGAGGTGGGTCTAATTTGACCCGGTAGGTGAAAACGTCTTGGACGGGCTGGTACTGTATTCCAAGGACCGTCAGCAAATTGGGATTTTCGGGATTTTCAAAAATATGAGGATCCTGCTGATCCTTTCCCGGAAGATCCTTCAAGACGTGAGGGGAGTTGGACAGCCACTTGCCCAACTCATAACCTCCGGACTTCAGTATTGCAATCAACTCATCGCGAAGAGTCAGAGTTTCCTCAACGCTCGAGGCTCCCGTGCAAATATCGTCCATATAGACTGACGATTCCAAGGTGGCTGATGCGCGAGGGTAATTCAGTCGCTCCCGGTTAGCTAGTTCTAACAAGGTCCTGATAGCAATATAGGGGCTTGACTTGAGTCCATAGGTCGTGGTGTTCAATTCAAAGACACGCATTGGCTCATTAGGATGTTCGCGCCACAGAATCATTTGGTATCTCCGATCATCGCGATGTACCACCGACTGTCTAAACATCATCTTGATGTCAGCTACGAAAATAATTTGATGCCGGCGGAAATGCGTGAGGATATCGGAGATATCCTTGATCAGCTTAGGACCGGAGTGCAAGCATTGGTTCAATGTCACCCCGTTGGATGTGGCCGCGGAGCCGTCAAAAACCACTCGAATCTTCCCCCCAGGGGTCTTCAAGACGGCATGGTGGGGTAAGAAGTAGTGCTCGTGTGCGCGCCAATCAAAATTGGATGGTGACATATGCCCCAGGCCCTCGTACTCGCGCATAAATTCAACGTACTTGGAGCGGAAGGTGGAGTCGCGCCGCATGCGCCGTTCCATAGACAAGAGCCTCTTTTCCGCCAAGGCCCGCGATTGACCAAGCGGGGGGCGAGAAGCGAGAAAGGGCAAGCGAGTTACAAATCGCCCATCAACACGGCGGCCTGTGTTGTTTTGATAAAACAACTCACATTCAAGGTCAAGAGGGTCAACTCGTGCGGCATGCGGCGGCTCCTCAACTTCCCAAAAGCGCTGGACCACGTCCGACAGCGTCAAGCCGGCTGCTTGCAATTGGTCCAGCACCGGTAGGTCCGAAGACCATAGCACGGGTCCAAAAAAGCTAGAACCGAATATAGTGGACATGGCACATAGGCCGTCCTTCTGCAAAACCCTAATTTCCCCTGACAAGACCAGGCCCAACACGTCGGAACCCAACAAAAGGTCCGTAGGACCGGGTTCAGTCCAGTGGGGGTCAGCTGGGTTTAGGCCTGATGCACAGGATACCGCAGCGTCAGTTATTCGGACCTGCGGTAGGGGACCTAAGATATTGTCAAGGACTGACACCTTGACCAAGACCCTAAGATTGCCCGTAACGGGGCCAAACATTAATTCCGCTTCCCCGGTAGGAGTCGAGGGCTCTATACCCCCGATACCTATCACCCGTCCTGTTCGAGGACTCCAAGGGAGCCCTAGCTCACCCACCAAACGAGAAGAAACAATACAGCGCTGTGAACCCGAATCCAAAAGGGCGCGAACGATTAAAAATTCACCCTTCGGGTTGAATACCTTCACTGAGACAGTCGGCAAAAGAATGGTCTGACAGACAGACTGCCGGAGATTCAAGGTCTCAGGAGAAGTTGCTGTGGTGGGGGCTAGGGCGGCAACTACCTATTGGTGGTCGTCCTCATCAAACCGGTCCTCTGACCGGGGAATCTCATATTGAGACTCAGGGGGGCCCTCCAAAGGTGAGTGGGACGGACCTCCATTTGGGTAAACCCATGCGTCATCTCGTGGCGGCAGCACGGGCCTAGTCATACGGGCTGAGGTCGGTAGGTCGTAGTACTGCTGTCGACCCGCTCGAGGTGGGCGGCGTTCGAGGCGTGGCCACTCATGAAGCGGAGGTGAATAGCGGGTAGGTCGAACCGTAGACGGGGCCGCCACAAATCTCCCATCAGAACGTCGAGGGGGGTTGGCGCCCCCCTCACGGGGGGGTGAAGCCCCCATAGGCGGGGTCGAAATCCGGACGCGTCGGGATTCATGGCCCTGATCAGGGGACCGACGCAAATAATCCGGGGAGCGATTGGTAAGAGCGCCCCCGCCCGTGCGGGGCGCGCCCTCACTCTCCACCTGGCGACCAACACCATTCTTGTTGGCGCACAAAATCTCCAGGTGGTTACCCCTACAAATTGGGCATGGCCGTTGCTGTTGGCAGTCCCGTTGCATGTGAGCTCCCAGACAGCTATAGCACCAGTGGCGGTCTCTTGCAACGCCCCTCCGAACCTTGATCCGCTTAGAGAGAAACTGGGGGCAAGAAAGCACCCGGTGGCCTGGACGCCTGCAATAGTTACAGGGGGCGGGTTCAGTGGCAGCAAGTCCAGTGTAAACGGGCATTGGTCTCCGGTCGGAGGTCCTTTTACCAGGGACGCCAGTGTGACCCCTTTCCTTCCTCAGCTGGGCAGGCCGCTCTGGGGTCCTTGAAGGACCAGCAATCCCGGAGTTATCAGCCTGCCGGCACTCTTCCTCAAGGAACTTTAAAAGGTCCGAAAAGGGGGGCAGGTAGCTGGCCCCGTCCCCACCATACCTTTGCTCAAAACGCAGTTTCAACTCGGGAGGTAGGCGGGACAACACAATGTGTAATAAAAGGAAGGACCACTGGTCCACGGGAAGCTCTAAACGCTTAAGAGCGTTGCAGGCTACAATCAGTGGATTTAAGAGCGATTCTCTTAAATGAGACACCCCATAGACACGTGGCAGCGCTAGAATTTGTGCCACGTGTGTGTCTGCTAACCGGCGCACGTTGGCATACCGCCGAGTCAGTAGTTCCCGCGCTGTGGTATAACTCTCCTCGGAGAGGTCTAGGTGGCTAACTAAACCCAGAGCCTCTCCCTGCAGGGAAGAGAGTAGATAGGCCAGTTTCTGGCAGGGAGACAGGTCTCTTCTCGCGTCCACCAGGCTATCAAAGAGGCTGAGAAAGCCTAGCCACTCGCTCAGGTTGCCAGAAAAGTGGGGCAAGTTTATTGTTGGCAACTTGCCCTGTAACGCAGGCTGCGTGGTGGGTCTGGTGGGAGACTCAAGAATAGAGCTCATTCTCGCCTCCTTCTTGAGTCTCGCGGCCTCCTCCACCAGACCGTCTGTCAGCTCAAAAAACTGTTCGTAGTCCCGCACTGAGGACTCCAGCGATTCCGGAGGTAGCTCCAATGCCATGAGGTCTCGGAAGGCCCCTTCGACGACCGCCTGCCTGGTCCGCACCTGCTCGCACCGCTGGAGCAGTGCGGATGCCCGGTCCTCCCGGCCTACCAAGGCGTTGGCTGTAGCAGCCCAACGCAGCTCTGATTGAATTTGCACGCTCAATTTTTTGTGGGCTGCCATCTTTGGTAGGTACAAAACAACTTAAATAAAGGTAGTCACAACAAATAGGTAACAAAATCAAAACAAAGTTATTTGTTACAAGTTATGTTTCAACTTTAACCAAACAAATTAATAATCAAACAAGAATTACCCACTTTAAACACAAACAAATTACTACTTAAATACTATTTATTAATTAGAATTATTTACTTTAAAACAAGAATTATTTATTTTAAATACATCAAACAAACTACCCTGTTACCTAACCACGAGGGGTTTTAGTAAACAAACAAAGTATTTGTTGGTTAAAAGTTCCAAAAGATACAAATTAAGCTATCAACAATCTATGTTAAGTCAATCAATAACATAAATTAAGATAAAAGAAAAATTAAGTTTTTAATTACCCGTACTAAGCCACTAGACTCATACTAGGTACTGTAAATTACAAATTGGCTTGGTAAGAACCCTACAATTATCAAATTATATTAATATTAAGTTTATTTATTTACAATCTACATCTAACTGTTGGCCAGTTACGGGCCACAAACAACAATTAGATACTATTAATTATTAATCAACAAAAATTAACAAAACAAAATCTCAATAATTGCAATCATTATACAGGCCTACATGTGACAAGGTAGGCTATGTACTAGTAACTCAATAAGCCTGTGTATTAATAAGTTATAAGGTCCATTAATTTACAATAAATGAGTTAACCCTAGAACGGCCAAGTTAAGTCACAGTAATGCCAAATCTGTCCGCGGAATCAATTTAACCGCGCTCTGACTACCAAATGTTGAGGCCAACGGCTTGGCCAGCGAGTCAAGGCCTGGAACACGAGATATAGGGGCCCATCAGCTATAACCTGAGTCCAGGGTCGCTGCCCTAAGGGCCTTTCTCCGCGGTCAGACTTGTTCTCAACGTAACTGGTAGGGTTGCACTGACCTTCCTTGCAGCAGTCCTCCTTGTATAGGGCCCGAGATGGTATGAGAGTGGTGGTGTGGTGTATTGTGGGGTTTAGTGTAATGTGAACTTCTCAGACCGCTAGCAGTAGCAGGCAGACAGCCAGCTATGGCCTGCTGAAGACGCTGGGCTGGCGTGGCACTGTACACTCGGCTTGTCACTAGTTAGGGTCCAAATTCTTAATCACAGACACTTTCGCCGGGCGGATGGCGAGCAAAAAGCCGGCGGGTTCCAAAAGGGTTCTTTTGTTACGGATAACAGTCTGTAATTGTGCTTATAGCTAGGTCGACACTTAGGCCGCTTAACGACGCAACAAAACCGTAAAATAATCTAAATCTAGACACTTAAAAACAGCAAACGGTACGTTCGCGACCCGGATTTTTTCAGTACGTGTGAGCTGTCAAAACGGAACTTGCAAATCACGCCCAAAAACGGCGGGAAGTTTTACCTTTCAAGTGTCATCTGTCAAATTCATTGCGAGCCAAAGACATTGCTAGCGTCACGACCATGGAACTAGGAATTATGGCGCGAACACTAACCAAACTATAAAACTAATAACCAAACTAAACCCAACAAGTGCTATATACATATTTTGGCAAAATCTAAAGTTAGGTTAGGTTGGGGTTATACATGAATAGCCAGGTGCCCGGCCGCAGGGCACTTAGGTTGTCTGGGCACTTAGGTTGTATTGGTTGACCCAATACAACCTAAGTACCTAACTTAAGTTTAAAAAACCTGAGGGGCGCGGGAGGAGCGGGTGAGCGAAACAAAAGTATTTCGTTCACTGTCTTCCGCAATTTAACGATGTACCATTCGTTATTGTGCAGACTAACTAGGTAAAGTGCAAATAAGACCTTTTTTAATTCAAATTTTGCACTTTAACGCATCGTATCCGAGCATCTGCAGATTACCTAGTTAATGTGCACATTAACGTATTATGCACTCTAACGGTAACATATACACCTATTGTCGACGGCGCTGTGATGTACGGTAAAACACATATGAGTACACCATGTACTCTATAAATACATATGTAAATTTGGTATACAAATCCCTCACTTACTGTATACTATAAATTAAATGTAAAAAAAATATGTACTTTTAACTAAAAAATATATTAATTTTATTTATTTTATTATTTTTTATAGCGGCAATAGAAATATACACTCTGTGAAAATTTCAAGTAGATATCTATCTATTACCGTTCATGAGATACAGCCCATTGACAGACGGATGGACGGACGGATGGACAGCGAAGGCTTACTAATTGTACCGCACTGCTTGTGCTCAGGCTGTTGCTTCAATCGCTTCCGTCACGCTTTGCGTTTGTCCAGGCCTCTAGTGCACCAGGAATAATATTATGTCTCCCGCCACCGATACCGCCAATTTCCTTATTGCGGAGCGCGGGAAACGAAGTTTGCGACCGCCGCCGCTGGCGCCACTGGCGCGAAAATCTCATTTGCCTTCAGACGCCGGGGGATGCGCACGTCTACTGCACTCTAATTTAATAAAAAAAATTGGTTGTCTGTAAAGTCGGTTTATGGACGATAGTTTTACGTGATAACGTCATAACGAAACATTGACGACCGCTAACCACAGCGCGCATGCGATGACTGGCGGGCCCGGCGGCGGGCGCTCTCTTAGCTAACGCTCGGGCCGATCGTGCCTCTCTATCGCTTGTTCCGCGCTCTCGCTTGCACGCTCAGGCTAGGCGGAACGTGACACTTTTTCGTGCGTGCAGCCGGTGTTCATCGATTTATTAGACGTTACCACGTCAAAAGCTATCTATACCTACATATATTTATTATTTTCAACAGACAGAAATAGCTACTATTTCTGTAGCTACTATTATTATTATGATAATAATAAAATTATAGTCAATGGGTAAGTCAGTGGTTTACAGTTCTATAATGAATTTTCCTGCTTCGCATAATTATTGGAATATAATAATTTTTTATTAGAAATAATTTTTTACAAAGTGCTTCTTCATCGTTAAAGAGTACCCATCTACCTAATACCGGTTTGGAATGGCGGCGCACCGAGAAGAACCAGCAAGAAACTCAGCGGTTACTCTTTTTATCAGTAAGTAGTCTTTAGAAGGATGTTATAATATAAATCGGGGACACACGTCAAACTTATGTCTTAAACAGGAAAAACCAGATCAAAATCGGCACCTTCGTTAGGGAGCTTCGAGGGAATAGACAGACACACACATACACACGTCAAACATAAGTTCGTAAAAATGGTACCTATATGGTTACTCGATGAAATATATCCATTTTCGTGAAACCTCAGGCCCTCCTCCGGCTTGATAATATAGTTTGCAGTCCATATACATCTTAATGTTGTTTGGGTTCTTTTGATATAAATTATAAAAAATCGTGTTTCACAAGATGTCCAAGACCCTCTGCAGCCCTAAACTGCAGGTCGAGCTAAGATGCCGCCTTGTGAAATGCTACGTCTGGTCCACTCTCTTGTATGCTTGCGAAACATGGGTTCTCAAAAAAGAAGCAACAAGTCGATTGCAAGCTTTTGAAATGTGGATCTATAGGAAAATGCTCCGAATCCCATGGAACAGCTTTACACCAAATAGCAGGGTACTGGAATTAGTCCACAAAAGGAGAGAACTCATGTCCACCATCATACGAAGAAAAGTAGCTTTCTTTGGACACCTACAAAGAGGAACCCAATTCTTATTCCCAAAACTAGTGCTGGAAGGGCGGATTGCAGGCAAAAGAGCTCCAGGTCGCCAAAGACGCAAGTGGTTGGACAATATAAGGGGGTGGACTGGGCTGACTTATCCAAAATTAAAAGATGCGGCTTTAATTAGAGAAGCTTTTCGCATGATGACCGCCAAACTTCAACACGAGGAAGGCACACGATGATGATGATGATGATGATATAAAAGACATTGCATTTTTAAAAATATTTATTAACTGCTAGGAGGTATGTACCTATAATATAGTACAGATATTTTATTTTATGCTAAAAACTAACGCAGGAATCGCACTTCGAATGTGCAGTTGATAAAAAAATCGGCCAAGTGCGAGTCGGGCCTCGCTCTTTTAGGGTTCCGTACATATTATGATCAAATCAATTTTCTAGTCTACCTAGATATTTAAATAATTTAGATCTTAGATAGTACTAAATTAGCATATGGGGAAAAATGCTCGTTTGTTTTGGCGACAATTACTTATAAACCGCATTATAAATCGGTGTTTTCAGTATTTGTTGTTTAAATACACTAGGTATATTATAGTACATAATATACAGAAATTTCAAATTCCTAAGTAGTTTAGTTTTAGAGATAGACCCCTTAACAAAAGTGGTCTAAAACCAAAAACTTTGACGGCCCCCCATTTCTAAATTTTTGTAGCTAAAAAATAATAAAAACTATATTTGAACTCTACTTAATGACAAGCTCTAGACAATTACTTAAAATAAAAGTTGTTATAGTGGCAATAGAAATCAACACTCTGTGAAAATTTCAACTGTCTACCTAATACGGTTTACGAGATACAGCCCGCTGACAGACGGACGGACGGACAGACGGACAGCGGAAGCTTAGTAATAGGGTCCCGTTGGCACCCTTTGTGTACGGAACCCTAAAAATTTCTAAACTAGTGGTTCGCCCCGAACTGAGACCTCGCGGTAACGGTATCCCATGATTATTCATTCAATCGATACATGACGACCAAACCTGACATTATTATTATGCCCGTTTTCACCAAACATACCTAAATCATCCCTTAAGTAGGAGTCTCTTTACGTTTGTAGCTCCTAAATACAATCCTAAGTCCTAACATCCGCCCCAATGTCCTTTTAGGTGTCCCGTACAGGATCGTGATAAAGAAGTTGACAGAAATCATCACCTAACTTATCATAGCCCGTAAAGGTTAGGCAACGTTAGTGAAAACATTGAATTAATAAGTACTAACGAGTGAAAACGGGTTACGGGTATCTGTACAAATCGTCATCTATCGAGGCGAATAGAAAATATACAAAATGCAGTAATTAATAGTTTATTGAAGTTTGATATTTAACTAAACAATAATTTTAATCGAATAATAAGTTATTATTTTATGTAACTAAATAATAATGGTCGTCGCAAAACTGATAGTTAATGACTGCGCCATCTATTAGCATTATTGTGAAGCTATGCTGATGCTATATGAATTACTGATGCCCATTAAAAATTAAATAATCTCGATTCTTTATAATATTCATATAATTTTAGTATTTGTTGTTCAAGTACAGGATACAAGAGAAATAAAAAACTAAAATCAGTTTGAAAATACATAGCCAATTCTCCTAGAGACCGTCTTCAAGAGAGCGTATGAAATCTCCACTTTGAAAGCTCCTCATTTCGTCAATTTTAAGGGAAAAATTAAAAAAAAAGTATTTTTGTACTCGGTTCGAAATTATCTTTAACATGATATGTAACAATTTTATATAACGCGATAAATTTTTTTTTACTTCGCATTCACTTCTATGAGAGCCCCCCTGAAATAAAGGCTTTTATAATTTTTTATGCAATATTCGGCTGAAGGCCATCAGTTTACATATTATATCTAAATTTGAAGTAATTACGTTCAGTAATTTAAAAGTTATAAGGCTCTGACAGACGGACGGACGGACAGACGGACGGACGGACAAGTGCAAATTCACCTAGTAGACTCAGAGACCTCGCTTTGCTCGGTCAAATATAATACCAAGCTGTTAGTACGTACAATACATTCGCATATTGCGCTCATGTAGTTTATGAATACGTCGTCGCATCATGAAAAGTCTCTCTGTCTCTCCCGCACGCGACCAACCTTATGTATAGCTGACAGAGAAAGTTATTGTTTTGTTTTTACTACTAATATGAAAGACAGCGTAATGTTTCTCTCGGACATACCCAATGTCTAGTCTTTGGGATAATACTAAAAACGTAGGTATTCTTTAGTTGTTCCTTGGTGGTGATGGTAATCAGATCAGTCCTGGAAGCTGTTTGGGTCCTTTTCGCACATAAATTTGGCGACCCGCTCGCACCAGTAGTCATCCAGCGTGGCGTCAAGGAACATGGCTCCACAGTATTCCCCCGGACCTGCGTTGTCCGGTTGTCCTTTCTTCCAAACAGCGTAGCCTGCTTCCTCTAAAGTTTGTCCTATGATAAAACCGAATACACTTTGAAAATAATACCTTGCACTTGTAGACTTAACATGCACAAACTTTGATCACGTTATGATGTCTGATTCGAACGCCTAGTGGTCCAGGAAAGAGTAGAGAGCACAAGAGCACATGGTAAATCGCTCATGAGATGGACAGACCAAGCGAGGGCTGCTATGGATGTTCCCTTACTCACATGAATGCAAGAGGAAAGCACACTGATCTCTAACACTATTTAACACTGAACTGGCTATCCCTATACAAATGACAGCATTAATATGGATCAATTTGAAGCGCCACAATTGACACACGAGTGTCTCTGGAACTAATAATATTGCAAATGGCGCACCTACCTCTATAATTAATCTATGAAATCATAGGTTATTAATTATAAAGGTCGGTGCGCCATTTGCAATATTATAAGTTCAGGAACACTCGTATTGCTTACAGCGCCAAATGGGCCTCAGTCAAGTAGGTCCAAAAACATATGACGGCAGATTCTTCAGTACCTATTAATCATATAAGAGCTCAGTGGGAAGGCAACTGTTAAGGCATACTAAACGGGTCTGCCCGCGAAATTCAAATTTAATTTGGTTTTTCGCAATTTGTTATCTAATACGACAAAGTAGGCTGGCATTCTAATTACGCCAATGGCAGTATCATCTTCATGGGATTATATAAAAAATCTTTACTTGAAAGTGACCAGTTTAAGAAATCAGTCAGGGTATCGACTAATTTGTGAGTAACTCACGTCAAACTCGATACTCGGACTAATTTCTTAAACTGGACATTTTCAAGTAAAGATTTTTATAAAACCTGTGAAGATGATACTGCTGTTGGCGCAATTAGAATGCCCTAAGCCTACTTTTCGACCACGAATGTTCTGTCAAGAAAGAAACGACTAAGAAGACTTGTAGACTTGGCACCAAGTAGGCCTAAAGGCCCATCACATAGAATGTGTTTTATTAACATGACGCAACTCTGTTGTGCGTTATATGCAATTAAATAACACATGCTGCAACGGTGAAGGAAAACATTGTGAAGAAGCCTGCATGCCTCAGAGTGCCCCATAATGTTGTATTGGGTCAGCATGGTGAACTATGGCCTATAAGCCTATAACCCTGTTCTGAGAATAGAATAGAAATATTTTTTATTCAAATAAACTTTTACAAGTGCTTTAGAATAGTCGATGAATCTACCACTGCACTGGTTCGGAATGCCGTTCCTGCCGAGAAGAACCAGCAAGAAACTCGATGGTTCTCTTTTCAAAATAGTTTACAATAGGTACTGTACTATGTATGCAGTGTTTCCACAATGAGGGGAAGTTCCAAAAATGCATACCTACTTAGAATTCAATACATGTTAGGACTGATAGACAGAAAGTAGCCCCATTCCCGCCGGTGGAACTCTTTCACGAGCATGACGCATGACCCTGCCGTTGCTTGCTGAGAGCAGACCTGAGCTAGTTGTGGTTTGCTGGTTTACCGATGATGACGATGATGAAGTGTAAGTACTTACCGTGAACAGTTCGCCACACGCCATCTCTGTTCCAATCGTAGAAACCAATGTATACGACACTTAATAACGAATCGTGTTTTTGACGATGTTTGAAATTAATTTCCTTCAATACAGAAGCTTCTTCTGCGCTGTTAACGATAGCCAGGTATCCTCCTTCCGCCGAGCAGATCTTGAAAGCTTCTGCCCAGGTGCGCTGGATTTTATGAAGCTTATAGCAGCTGCGAGTTTTTGGAGAAAACTCGTATTCTGCAAAATAAACCTTTTTTAGCTACAGTGCCTAAGTATTTACCAAATATTTACGTACATACCTATTATACTTTACTATATCTCAGTTAGTTAGTTTAGTTAGTGAAAGCCTAGTGGTAAGGACTGTGGTCTCCTAGGGTGGTCGCAAGATCGATCCCGGGTACGCACCTTTGACTTGTCGGAGTCAAGTGCGTTTAAGCAATTAAATATCGAAGGAAAATATCGTGAGGAAACCTGCACACCTGAGAGTTCTTCGTAATGTTCTTGAAGGTGTGTGAAGTCCGCCAATTCGCATTGGGCCAGCGTGGTGGACTATGGTCTATAAACCCTTCTCTGAGAGGAGACCTGCGCTCAGTAGTGAGCCGTTGATGGGTTGCTGATGATGATGATGATATCTCAGTTCTGTGGTAGCTCGGTGAAGGATGCACAAGGTTGTGACGTTTCTGACGGCCTCCCTGGCGCTGAGGTCTATAAGACCTGGGACCTATCTATAAGACTGGAAGATCTTGGGTTCGATTCCCGGCCGGGGCAATTTGGGAATTTATAATTTCTGAATTGTCTCTAGTTTGGTCTGGTTTGTGGCTTTGGCCGTGGCTAGTTAGACCACCCTACCGTCAAAGACGTGCCTATAGTCCACTACCATCTTAGACTGCATCGTCACTTACCATCAGGTGAGCTCGCAGTCTAGAACTATCTTATCATCGAATATAAAAAGCTCTAAACTAAACTAATGGACATAAGGAAAAGAATTAGGACATTAAAATGGAAGTGGGCCGGACACGTTTGTAGATTAAACAATATGAGATGGACGAAAAGAGCTACCGAATGGGTACCAAGAGGAAGGAAAAGGAAAAGAGGCCGCCAAAGTAAGAGGTGGCGGGACATATTTTTGGAAAAATACGAACCAGACTGGATGCGATAGGCTAGAGACAGGGAGCGCTGGAAAAATTTGGGTGAGGCCTACGCCGTAGAGGCGACTTATGTGTGAAATATGATATTTTTTAATTAATTATTTTTGCTAATTTACATATTAATTATTGACATAGAATTGTATTTTTAATCTATATTTGACCTGATTATTTTATTAAGTATTTTAAATACGTATTGACATGAATGATGTAATCCTTACTAATATTATAAATGCGAAAGTGTGTTTGTTTGTTGGTTTGTCCTTCAATCACGCCGCAACAGGGCTACGGATCGACGTGATTTTTTGCATGGGTAAAGTTGAGGACCTGGAGAGTGACATAGGCTACTTTTTATCCCGGAAAATCAAAGAGTTCCCGAGGGATTTTAAAAACTAAATCCACGCAGACGAAGTCGAGGCATCAGCTATTTTGTAATATTAATTTATGAAATTGAATATTTTATCAAACTGTGAAAGTTAAAAAGATATTATACATATATTAATAAATTAAAGAATAATGTAACGTAATGCGAACAGATCTACTTGTAATTTTTAACGTAGGTTTCCAGGGCCAAAGGGCTTTTTTTATTTTTATTTAATGAACCAACGTCTTTGACGGTAAGTAGGCAGGTTAGGTTAGTTCTCGCGCGGCGTGTAGAAACGGAAAAGGCCTAGTTAACCCGCTACAATTTTATACTGCATCATCCCTTACCATCAAGTGAGATCGTACTCAAGGAATCTTGTCGTCGAATAAAAAAATCCTATAATTAAGCTATTGCATAGCTTTTATCGCGGGCTTTGAACTAAGACAAGCAGTTTGAGCGCGGCGACCGAATCAAGAAATTCCGTAACGAAAATAAACCTAACACCGTCGTTCGGTAAGCTTTCAACATTTAGGGGTTCACAAGTAGCTCTGTTTGGCGCAGTGGGCGGGCGGCCGCTTTCTTTACCGTATGGTTTATGATGTCGCAGGTTCGAATCTCACTCGCGAAGTAGTGACAGTGCGCTTTTCTTGTTTGAATTTTATTTTTTTTTAACCGACTTCCAAAAAGGAGGAGGTTCTCAATTCAGCCGGTATCTTTTTTTTTTCTATGTATGTCCACCGATTTCTCCGGGATTACTGGACCGATTCGCGTGATTTTTTTTTAATCGACAGAGGATGTTTGCGAAATGGTCCCATAAAAATTTTAACCTTCAACTCCTCAAGCCTGATGCTGCAGGGATCTTGTTCACCTAAAATAAAGAGATTTAGGAAATGTCGATTACGAATTACTATCGTAGGTAACAAGTATGGACTACATCATGGAGCTCCAGGTACTAGCTCCTCAATCCTGATGCTGCAGGGTACTGCCTACCTAAAACTATGGGGATTTAGGAAATTTCGATTACGAATTGGTATTGTAGGTAACATGTATGGACTACATCATGGAGCTCCAGGTCCTAGCTCCTCAATTATAGGATACTACACTTAAAAGCTTAAAATAAAAATTCTTTTCAAAAAACCGACTTCTAGCGCCACTACAAAGTATAAAAATAATTTTAGTTTGTCCACGTTTGTTGAAGTCGGGCGGGCCTAAAATACATACTATGAAACCGACTCGCGATGCTCGCTCGACTTCTACAAACGAGTCTCTCATATTGTGTAGCGTCGCGCATCGGTTTCATAGTTTGTATTTAGGCCCGCCCGACTTCAACAAACGTGGACAAACTAAAATTATTTTTATACTTTGTAGTGGCGCTAGAAGTCGGTTGTTTGAAAAGAATTTTTATTTTTGCATAATTTTTTATTATGCAAAAAAAAATATTGCATAAATATTATAATTGCATAAGTTGATAAAAAATGCTATGCAATAGCTTTACCGCGGCAGTCCCCGAGTGCCACTTAATTTTTTATTTTAATTTACCTCTGTCGGTAGCCCCACACGATTTCACGGTCATGTTCGGGCTGCTCCTCTTGTAGCACGCGAAGGGCAGCACGGCAGAGCAGTTCACGTCCGCCACTCCGTCGTCGCCGTAAGCGACGCAGTCCTCGCCGTCGTCGACGTTGTCGGGCTCGCCCGGCAGCCAGGGCACGGACATGTTGGACAAAGGCTCTCCTAAACATAGATTTTATCTGGCGGGGGGCTTTGGCCGTGACTAGTTACCTACTACGTGACTATTTAAGTGTGGGCCTCATAAGAAAACTCAGGGTCACTCAGCGGGCGATGGAGAGAGCTATGAGGAGATTCGATGGAGAACCAAAGTCACCCAAATAGCTCAGCGAATCACGAAACTGAAATGGTAACGGGATATATAATTCGAAGCTAATGGTCGTTAAGTCCCAAGGTGCTGGAGTGGCAACCCCGCACCGGGAAGTGCAGTGTTGGCAGATCCCCCACTAGGTGGACCGACGATATCAAAAGAGTCGCAGGGAGCAGCTGGCTTCTGGATGGCGGCGCAAGACCGAAGCCTGTGGAAGTCCTTGCAAGAGACCTTTTTTCAGCAGTGGACGACTAGAAGACGTCTGAAAGAAAGAAGCAAGGTAGGTACTACCCTTGCTGTATAGCTGAAAAGTTAGGATCCCGCATTTCAAGTGGAAGGCTATATAGATTTAAGTGAAGAACGCACTGAAGACTGATCTTTGCTCATTCTTTACTATCATACTTTTCTTCATGCATTGAGATCAATTTGGAATGCAAAGTTTATACAAGTCAAATTACGCTCTCAGTGTCGAAGGCCAAGGTCCATGATTGGATCGTTGAACACTCAAGGAAAAATAAAATTCTTTTGCTATATACCGTCAAACCAGTAAAAAAACCGCGCCGTTCGCGCTGATTCACCGTCGCTCCCTTAGGTGTAGATTGTAGAAGGGTAAGAACTACGCAACACCACACAAACTCTTAAAATACACTCCACGTAAGTTTCGCTCTGACACCGGAAACGTTTGATTTTTGCGGATGATAGCAAAGATTTTTTTCTTTGAGTATTATGTAACAGTAAATGTATTATATAATAACGCCTGCTTCTTTCCAATATTTAGATTCTCCTGAGGATATCAGAGCGAAGCGTATGGCATTTGGCGGACTTGGCAATAGAATTTTATTTTTCCTTGAGTATTATGGAATTCTGCAAAGTAACGCTTATTAATTTCTTTCCAATATTTGGATCTTTGAACGCGTGACGTAAGCAATCTTGTAAACTCTTTTTGAAAAGAGCAACTGCCGAGTTTCTAGCTAGTTCTTCTCGGCAGCAAGGGCATTCCGAAACAGTGGTAGACTGATCGACGATTCAAAAGCACTTGTAAAAAAGTTTATTTGAATAAAAACATTTCTATTCTATTATATTCTTGCTAAAGTTGACAATGCTGACCTTCCAGAGAATAGAAATATCCCTTAGAGAAGATGCAGTGTACCCCGGTGTGGATGCCTGCGCACCCTAACGAAAACTTGTTCATTTCGGAGCGGAGGGCGGCGCGCATGGCCTCGTTCACAGGTGACGCTAGAACTGCACCTGCAATGATGTGCGAAGCGTGTTAGTTTGTTGGTTTGTCCTTCAATCAAGCAGCAACGGTGCAACGGATCGTCGTGAGCATAGAGATCGTCGGTATAGTTGAGGACTTGGACTGACTTGGAGAGTGGCAAAGGTTCAAAAATACCGTTTTCATAATTACCTTTTTTATCAACTTATGATATCACTTTTCATAACGAAAGTTTGAGATCGATCGTTCATGACAACGAAAGCTTATTAAATCGAAAGTTACAATCAATATTTTGAATTTTAAAAATTCTATGGTGTCAAGGTATGAGTGGATAAGGTGGTGGTGAAATTATGAAAAAAGAGTTAATTTCACAGTTGGATAAAATAAATTACTATTATTACTATAAAAAGGAAATGAGTCAATCTGTAACAAATCTGATGTCTGATGGAAATGAGTCAATAACAAATAGAGTGGAGTCATAATTAATAGCAAAAACTAATAAGTAAACAGGAGGTCGTAGTCATCTTCTTGTTACATACTTTTACATACAATTTCTGTACTTAGATTTTTTATTTTTTTATTTTTTTTTTATTTTTTAGACATCCCCTTTTAACATAATTATAAGCGTTTTCTTTATAAGCCTCTGGTGAAAAGTTGTGTTTTTAGACTCATCCCCTTTTACCTTGACACCACAATTTTATCAGAGGGTTTTAAGTGTTCTTCGCTTTTTATGATCTCCGGTAGATGGCGAAACATCTCAGAGACATGATTTTGTGATAACTATTCCCGAGCTTTGTTCTAATTTATAGCGTGCAATCTATACTTCTTTAACTAAGTTGTGATAAACACCCCGTGACCGCTAAGCTCATAATTATGTGATCCACCCATACTACTTCCATGGATCCACCTGCCCGGACTGTCACTATCCTAGGTTACGCCACTGAGATCTAAGAGTAGTTAGTCTATGATTAACACAGAAGAGGCTATCATATTATTTTTTGGACCTACTTCAACCTACTTGATTTACGCCATTATGGACTTGATTATTTATTTTTATTTATTTATTTTTATTTTACAGCATGTTACGATTATGGGCATTCTTATAAACTAAGAAAACACAAGAATAGGGCTATAATGTTAATCAGGCTAAACAATTCGCCTTTACAAACATTTGAAATGAAAACAAAAATACAATATTATTACAATGGTCACTAATTGATAAAAAAAATACCGTCGGAACTATGATTGCAGGCAGGATGTAATATTTATTGCCTACAAAACAAGGATCTAAAACATACAATTAATTTTATATTAAAAAGAACTACATATTACATAGTTAAAAAGAATATGCAGTGAAGGGTAAAAACAAAAAAGACATAATTGGGTTTGCGAAAAAGTATGAAGTCAATCGCGAGTGATGCAGGCGGTCAGCGCGTCGGGTCGCCTTCGTCACCTATAACGGGTTAGGACGTAGTGATGCGGAAATTTATATCGACCATATTTATCGAGTCGTACGGAGTGGTGACTTGAACCTAATGATGAAACGAGTTTATTTGTGTTACTGGGGTTTTTGAACAGGTAAAACTTACGTGTTAGTTTTAAAACAAAATCTTTAATTAATGGAAATTTAATGTGGTCATGTAACTTTTTCAAGTTTGTTTAGAATGGTGTATTATACGAAATTTTTAACGCTTTGTTTTGGATAACTTGAAGACTGTTATAGTTAGTATCGCAGGTACTGCTCCATACAGGTGCCGCATACGTTATGCATGGGCGCACTAGGGACGAATAAATTTTAGTTTTTGTAGTCGAACTTAAATTAGTTTTACGGTTTAAGATAGGACTAAGTGCATTTAGGGCTTTCATTCCCTTTAATCTAAATGCCTTTGTATTTTCTGTCCAGTTTAATTTTTGATCAAGGTGTAAGCCGAGGTATTTTACTGACTTACTCCATGGTATTGAATAATCATTAATTTTGAGAGTTCTAATTGGGATCGCACGTTTTCTTGTAAACAGGATAGCTTCAGTCTTAGCTGTATTAAGCTTGAGCTTCCATTTGTTATAATAAGAATGGAGTACATCCAGTGACAGCTGACGCCAGGAAATAATAAGATCAGTATCCGGTGATGATGTGTATGTAGCCACATCGTCAGCAAATCCTGCGATATGATATAAAACAAAAGCGGACCCAAAATGGAACCTTGCGGAACACCACTTGGAATAAGGCGCTGCTGTGAAGAACTATCACCTAAGTGTACACGGAATGATCGGTTAAGAAGATAAGAACTAATAAGACAGACAAGTTCCAGGGGGACATTATATTCAGGAATCGAGAGTTTATGTAGTAGGCCAGAATGCCATACCGAGTCAAATGCTTTCTCAACGTCTAATAAAACCATACCAGTTGACTTGTTTAGGTTTAAGTTCAGTGCAATATGCTCAGTAACCCTGGCTAGCTGCTGGGCAGTTGAGTGACCTTGTCGAAATCCGAACTGTTCTGGAATTATTGCATGGTTAATGGTTTTCAGCAACCTTGTAGATATAAGGGTTTCAAGGAGCTTACCTAAAGAGGATAATAGGCTAATTGGACGATAACTTAAGGGCAAGGTTTCATCCTTACCAGGTTTTTTAATTGGTATAATTTTGACAATTTTCCAAACCGATGGGTAATAACAATTGGTGAGACAGCCATTGAAAATTTTTGTCAGATATACAACTGCTTTATGGGAAAGGTTTTTGATAATAATATTATTTATATTATCAACGCCAGGAGCTTTTCTAGTTTTTAGATTTTTAATTAATTCTTTGACCTCTGCAGGCGTAGCAAGCTGGAGGCTACTTGAGAAGGTAGCTGAATTAAGTTGGCTCATGGATATTTGAACCTTGCTTTCAGTATCATCATCACTAACCCAATCTTTGGTAAGATTCATACTATTTAGAAATGCATCAGCTAATGCTTCACATTTTTCAACTTCAGTAGTGGCCAAAGTTCCATCAGGACGTTTCAAGGGGGGAATTTTATCTTGTTTACTCTTTAAAGATTTGACCGTACGCCATAATTCTGAGGTAGCATTATCCACTCTCGAAAGCTTAGTTTGCCATTTGATATCATTTTTAACTTTATTTTACTGTTGATAATTTGCTGGAGAGAATATACGTCAGTTAGAATTTTACGTTTGCAATTTTTGTCAAACGTTTTGAGTGCAGATCTGCGTAAGTGATTTTTTTTACGTATAAGTTTTCTGATATCACGTGGTAATCTATTTTTATTATTATTGATGGTAACCCGAGGGATGAAGGTTTTGCGGGCATGTTCAATAAGGGAAGTTATGTGATTAATGGAGACATCAATGTCGTCACAGGTACTAAAGATCCTAGACGATAGAATAATATTATTATCAATGAACTGTTTGAAATTATTCCAGTCAGCCTTAGAGTAGTCGTATTGGACATAAGATTTACGATTAATTTCTTGGCAAACAGTGAAAAATACAGGTAAATGATTAGAAGAAAGCCTTGTAAGTGTCTTTAAGTCAGAGATATTATGGACATTTTGAGCTATTACAATGTCTGGCGTGGAAGGGTTGTAATTACCATGGGTAGTGAATCAAAGTTGGTTCACAAGGGGCATGAACATCGAAATCTTTAACAAACATGTGTTCATAAAGTGTATTACCATGCAAGTTATTGTTGGGGCAATTCCAGTAGACATGCTTGGAATTGAAATCTCCCATAATTAAGCTACTACACTCAATACCTAGCAGAATGTCGAGATCATTTTCTAGTAATCTTAAATTGGGAGATTGGTAGGCAGACACAATCGCAATATATTTACCGTTGAGAGCTACTTTAATACCAACGCATTCCAGGTTGACGGTTTCGGGAATGTTTATAGGTAAATGAATAATATCACTCTTAATTAACAATGCAACACCCTGCCCACGTCCGTTTTGGTTCTTATCTTTTCTGTAAACAGTGTAACCCGGTGCTGAGAGGTTATAATTAGAGCTCAGTCTCGTCTCACTCAAAGGGATGACGTCTATATTAAGGTCCGATGACAAGTCAAGAAGTTCATTTAAACTAGTACGAATGCCGTCAGCATTCCAGTATAATAGTCGGATCTCATGCACGCTATACATATTGACCAAGGTGTGAAAGTATTAATACCACTTTGTCCATCATGGAATTACAAGCCGAGAATTGGCCTTTGAGGGACTTAATAGTCATGAGAATTTGGAGCATTTCCTCTGTGGTATTATCCCACAGGTATGGTAGGAAAAAAGCTGAACTACTACTCAACTACCCCAAGGGTAGTTGAGTAGTAGTTCAGCTTTTTTCCTTCAACATTGGTTTGTGTTGCATTATTGCCTGTAGCTGCTACAGAAGACCAGGAGCGACCATCTACTGTTGCATTCTTAATTTTAGTTGCTTGGATTTTTCTTTGATCTTCTCTCTTAGATTGAAGATTGTTAAGGTACTTTTGTCGTTCTTTACAGTTGCGAAAATTAGCCGGATGATTTTCACCACAGTTGCAGCATATTGCAGGTTCATTTCGGTCCTTTTTAGTGCATTCTCTAGAGAGATGACCACCTTCGCATTTAACACATCTTGGGGGAAAATTGCAGTTTCTAGATGAATGTCCAAAAAGTTGGCATCGATAGCACTGGGTTCCGTAATTGTTGTTTGGTGGAAATCTGCGCACCTGAATAGCGCAATGGGATAAATATTTAATCTGCTTGAATGAAGCGATATCGGCTCCTGATGGGAGGTGCACTAAGAATGGAGGGCACGATGCATTAAGACCACTGGCAGATTTGAGCCGGCGGATAGAAACCCCTTTGAAACCAAGGGAGGCTAGTTCATCAGCAAGCGAATCCTCAACATAGGCAGGAAGACCCAGAATAACCACCTTCGCCGTCCTTTCGTCTTTACGCGAGAATGTATGGAAAGCGGTGTTTTCAGAGCGTAAGCCTTCCTTTAGCAAATTGTGTGCTTCAGGATTATGACAATTGATGGCTATTTTATTATTGCCGGTATATTTCAGATGATACTGCTTAGTATATCGAGAGATGACGGTTTTTAATTGTTCATGAGTCCAACCATTAGCTTCAAGGAATATCGGAGGTATCTTACCAGCTGTCAGTTTCACTGCAGTCGCTTTACGAAGCCGTGTTGTAGAAGAACCAGATGGAGCGGATGCTTTGTTCGACGAGGAAAGCACGTTGAACCTATTCGAGGTGGCCAGACGGTCAGGTTGTTGTTGCGACACATGATGAACAACTCGCTTTGGTATCTTCCAGTCGTTCGGATTAAATATCTCATCATCAGCAGGTCTTTTAGTGGTAAGTGATGGGTTTGATTGGGATTTAACCGAAAACTTTTCCATGATTTATCGATATACGGATATCGATAAATAAACTAGCCATCACTATTCAGCGGACTAAGTGACAGTGCAATATCGAGTGCGGAACGTATCTATGGACTTGATTGACGTCACTTTGGCGCTGTAAGTAGTTAAACGTGTGTCTCTAGAACCAGCGCAACATTGCAAATAGCGCAACAACTTCTACAAATTAATCTATGACATCATAACTTATTCTTATATCTTTTGATTCAAATTCAAATTATTTATTTGATAGATTGAGTACATCTAAGATCTTAAACAATTATTATACACGCGCTTCAATCTGCCACTGAGTAGCATGCAAATAATTAGTTACGTCATAGTTAATAATTGTCCTTACTGCCTCTTGACTGCCTCGTTGGTCTAGTGGTTAGCAAGTTCGACTGCAGATGACGAGGTCCCGGGTTCGATTCCGGGTCGGCCAAAAAAAATGTATTGGGTATTTCTGTCAAGAAATTCTCGTTACTAGCACGGAGTTAGGAATTTGGCGGTGAGTCACCGCCATGCCTCGGAGAGCACGTAAAGCCATCGGTCCTGCGCCTGATCTCTCTCCGGTCGTATCGGAGTTTCCGTCCCATCGGACTATGAGAGTGAGGGAATAGAGAGTGCACCTGTGACTGCGCACACACTTGTGCACTATAATATCTCCTGCGCAGATGGCTAATCTCTGAGCAGGTTAGCCGCCGTGATCAGATTCGGTCGGGAGGACATTATTATTATTATTAATTTTCCTTTTAGCTAACCAAAGTAATATTATGAATTTCAATTACTGAAAAGGTTGCAAGAAATCGTTTATTGTATTAATCTTCATATGAAAAATCATAGATCAATTGGTGAGGTCGATGCGCCATTTGCAAGATTATTAGTTCCAGAGACACTCGTATGTCAAATGTGGCGCTTCAAATTGATCCATAATTAAGCCGTTATTTGCATAGGGACAGGCAGTCTAGTGTTAACAATAGATTAATTACAGCGATCAGTGTGTTACACCATTACCGGTGTCACCTGCAGTCGAATATCAGTGACGCCAATAACCTTCCAGATAGCAGCGTAGTCGCGCCTCGTGCCACGTCCCTGGCACGTGCAGCTTCAGCCAGCCGTCGATGGCCTGGTGATACGTGTAGTCTGGACGGAACCGCTTGCTCTCTGTCAAACCATACACTTACCTTCCAGATAGCAGCGTTGTCGCGCCTCGTGCCACGTCCCTGGCATGTGCAGCTTCAGCCATCCGTCGATGGCCTGGTGATACGTGTAGTCTGGACGGAACCGCTTGCTCTCTGTCAAACCATAATACTTAGGCACCTTCCAGATAGCAGCGTTGTCGCGCCTCGTGCCACGTCCCTGGCACGTGCAGCTTCAGCCAGCCGTCGATGGCCTGGTGATACGTGTAGTCTGGACGGAACCGCTTGCTCTCTGTCAAACCATACACTTACCTTCCAGATAGCAGCGTTGTCGCGCCTCGTGCCACGTCCCTGGCACGTGCAGCTTCAGCCAGCCGTCGATGGGCTGGTGATACGTGTAGTCTGGACGGAACCGCTTGCTCTCTGTCAAACCATACACTTACCTTCCAGATAGCAGCGTTGTCGCGCCTCGTGCCACGTCCCTGGCACGTGCAGCTTCAGCCAGCCATCGATGGCCTGGTGATACGTGTAGTCTGGACGGAACCGCTTGCTCTCTGTCAAATCATATACTTAGGTACCTTCCAGATAGCAGCGTTGTCGCGCCTCGTGCCACGTCCCTGGCACGTGCAGCTTCAGCCAGCCGTCGATGGCCTGGTGATACGTGTAGTCTGGACGGAACCGCTTGCTCTCTGTCAAACCATACACTTACCTTCCAGATAGCAGCGTGGTCGCGCCTCGTGCCACGTCCCTGGCATGTGCAGCTTCAGCCATCCGTCGATGGCCTGGTGATACGTGTAGTCTGGACGGAACCGCTTGCTCTCTGTCAAACCATATACTTAGGTACCTTCCAGATAGCAGCGTTGTCGCGCCTCGTGCCACGTCCCTGGCACGTGCAGCTTCAGCCAGCCGTCGATGGCCTGGTGATACGTGTAGTCTGGACGGAACCGCTTGCTCTCTGTCAAACCATACACTTACCTTCCAGATAGCAGCGTTGTCGCGCCTCGTGCCACGTCCCTGGCACGTGCAGCTTCAGCCAGCCGTCGATGGGCTGGTGATACGTGTAGTCTGGACGGAACCACTTGCTCTCTGTCAAACCATACACTTACCTTCCAGATAGCAGCGTTGTCGCGCCTCGTGTCACGTCCCTGGCACGTGCAGCTTCAGCCAGCTGTCGATGGCCTGGTGATACGTGTAGTCTGGACGGAACCGCTTGCTCTCTGTCAAACCATACACTTACCTTCCAGATCGCAGCGTTGTCGCGCCTCGTGCCACGTCCCTGGCACGTGCAGCTTCAGCCAGCCGTCGATGGCCTGGTGATACGTGTAGTCTGGACGGAACCGCTTGCTCTCTGTCAAACCATACACTTACCTTCCAGATACCAGCGTTGTCGCGCCTCGTGCCACGTCCCTGGCACGTGCAGCTTCAGTCAGCCGTCGATGGCCTGGTGATACGTGTAGTCTGGCTGAACCGCTTGCTCTCTGTCAAACCATACACTTACCTTCCAGATAGCAGCGTTGACGCGCCTCGTGCCACGTCCCTGGCACGTGCAGCTTCAGCCAGCCGTCGATGGCCTGGTGATACGTGTAGTCTGGACGGAACCGCTTGCTCTCTGTCAAACCAAACACTTACCTTCCAGATAGCAGCGTTGTCGCGCCTCGTGCCACGTCCCTGGCACGTGCAGCTTCAGCCAGCCGTCGATGGCCTGGTGATACGTGTAGTCTGGACGGAACCGCTTGCTCTCTGTCAAACCATATACTTAGGTACCTTCCAGAAAGCAGCGTTGTCGCGCCTCGTGCCACGTCCCTGGCACGTGCAGCTTCAGCCAGCCGTCGATGGCCTGGTGATACGTGTAGTCTGGACGGAACCGCTTGCTCTCTGTCAAACCATACACTTACCTTCCAGATAGCAGCGTGGTCGCGCCTCGTGCCACGTCCCTGGCATGTGCAGCTTCAGCCATCCGTCGATGGCCTGGTGATACGTGTAGTCTGGACGGAACCGCTTGCTCTCTGTCAAACCAAACACTTACCTTCCAGATAGCAGCGTTGTCGCGCCTCGTGCCACGTCCCTGGCACGTGCAGCTTCAGCCAGCCGTCGATGGCCTGGTGATACGTGTAGTCTGGACGGAACCGCTTGCTCTCTGTCAAACCATACACTTACCTTCCAGATAGCAGCATTGTCGCGCCTCGTGCCACGTCCCTGGCACGTGCAGCTTCAGCCAGCCGTCGATGGGCTGGTGATACGTGTAGTCTGGACGGAACCGCTTGCTCTCTGTCAAACCATACACTTACCTTCCAGATAGCAGCGTTGTCGCGCCTCGTGCCACGTCCCTGGCACGTGCAGCTTCAGCCAGCCGTCGATGGCCTGGTGATACGTGTAGTCTGGACGGAACCGCTTGCTCTCTGTCAAACCATACACTTACCTTCCAGATCGCAGCGTTGTCGCGCCTCGTGCCACGTCCCTGGCACGTGCAGCTTCAGCCAGCCGTCGATGGCCTGGTGATACGTGTAGTCTGGACGGAACCGCTTGCTCTCTGTCAAACCATATACTTAGGTACCTTCCAGAAAGCAGCGTTGTCGCGCCTCGTGCCACGTCCCTGGCACGTGCAGCTTCAGCCAGCCGTCGATGGCCTGGTGATACGTGTAGTCTGGACGGAACCGCTTGCTCTCTGTCAAACCATACACTTACCTTCCAGATCGCAGCGTTGTCGCGCCTCGTGCCACGTCCCTGGCACGTGCAGCTTCAGCCAGCCGTCGATGGCCTGGTGATACGTGTAGTCTGGACGGAACCGCTTGCTCTCTGTCAAACCATACACTTACCTTCCAGATAGCAGCGTTGTCGCGCCTCGTGCCACGTCCCTGGCACGTGCAGCTTCAGCCAGCCGTCGATGGCCTGGTGATACGTGTAGTCTGGACGGAACCGCTTGCTCTCTGTCAAACCATACACTTACCTATTATGTATCATTAATTCATTAAACAATATAGGTCATCCAAGAAGTCCCAGAGGACCTCTTGTCCTTCCTAGTCGTCACGGAAAGCGTCGTCAAAGAAGCGTCACGGAAACTGTCGAATACCGCCGAAACTGTGATCAGCTTGAGCGACTAGTCGGCCGATTAATCGACCTCTTTGCAACCGACTTATCGGCTTGTCGGCCAAAGTTATGGTCGGCACATAATATCTACATATTATTATTATGTATCATTAATTATACACTAGAGAACCTCTTGGTTGACCTCTTTCTTGTGAGCTTTGGCTATCACCTGAAGGAGGGTAGGGTTTTACAAATGTATGCATGTATGTTGATTGTAAGTAGGTGTTACGTTTTGTCATTCTGTTTTCACCAATGAATAGCCGGATTCTTCGAGAAGGTTTATGTAAAGGGTATTTAAGGGTCAAACTGAAAGTAAAGCGCTTTGACTTTATTTTTAATTGACGTATATAATGAGGTGTTATGGATAGGTTTGTTTTTGATATTATTTGAACAAGAAAAATTTTATAAACTGTAGCCCTAGACTAGGCTACGGAAGAGTAGATGTAACATCCGATTTTGCTCGTGTAAAAATGTAGCCTGTCACACGGACCATAATAACGAAGCGATTGACACCTAAATTCTTCTTTTTAGGGTTCCGTACCAAAGTGGTATAAATGGAACCCTTATGGTGAGACTTTCTCCGTCCGTCCGTCCGTCCGTCCGTCTGTCACAGTCGATTATTTCAGTAACTATTAAAGCTATCGACATGAAATTTGGCATAGTTGTGTATAATAGTGGCCTAACATCATTGGAATAAAGAAAAATCGAAAATTATTTTTAGTTTTATTAAAAAAGGGGGAAAATCGAGTGGTTGAAATTTCAAAGTAAAATAACTATACCGAGTGGGGTATCATATGAAAGGCCTTTACTTGTGCATTCTAAAACAGTTTTTTATTTATATCTATATATAATAGTTTTTGAGTAATCGACCAAAATGTCGAAAAAAATACCGTTCCCACCCTTATCTCCGAAGTTTACCAATCGAAAAATTTGAAATAATTATGGTCAATAGAAGTTTATGTATATTTTACAGGAAAAATAAAAGCAACGCGAAAATTATTTTAGTTTGATTAAAAAAGGGGGAAAATCGGGGGTTTGAAATTTCAAAGTAAGATAATTATACCGAGTGGGGTATCATATGAAAGGCCTTTACTTGTGCATTCTAAAACAGTTTTTTATTTATATCTATATATAATAGTTTTTGAGTAATCAACCAAAATGTCGAAAAAAATACCGTTCCCCCCCCCCCCCCCTTATCTCCGAAGTTTACCAATCGAAAAATCTGAAATAATTATGGTCAATAGAAGTTTATGTATATTTTACAGGAAAAATAAAACCAACGCTCTAACTGGCAAAGTTTTTTTTTTATATTAACAATAAACCTCTACAAACAAAGTTAACGATAAATAAGCAAATTAATATAATATTATCGTTTTACTTGTACTTTTGGAGTACGGAACCCTCGGTGCGCGAGTCCGACTCGCACTTGGCTGGCTTTTTTCTTTTTTAAAGAATATTAGTCAAATTGAAGTTGACTAATATCCTCCTATCCCCTCCAACTAAACGTAAAGCTTGTGCTAAGAGTGGGTAACGGTGGGCAACGGGTGGGATTCGAACCTGCGACCTTTCAGTTTTCAGTCCGCACCTCTAACCGTTGGGCTACTGAGGCTCTGAATTGATTAAATGAAATTAAGTAATTCATTAAAATTGATTCAATAGTTGAGGCGTTATGGTAAAACATTTGTTACCTACGTTAATATAACACATACATACTTACATAGACTGCTGAATACATTATCCTTCCTTTTGGTTTTGCCATAGTTGCGTAAAAACTATAAAAACACTTACCTATAACCACAAATATTACTGCTAAAATTAAATATTTAATCGAGAACATGATGCCTCATAGATCGGACTCAGGTCTGTGATCAACTGATACAGTTTTTTTTGTATTATTATTTCATATTTCCTGAATGAGAATAACTAGGTACTGGTATTATCACAATTCCATGAAATACTGCATCCTTTATCACTTATCAAACCTCCCACACTGTTCGTTTATATGTTACCTACGAGAGCCAAACCAGCGGCGGGGAATTTCTAAACGCACTTACAAAATTAAATAAGTACTATAATCAAATTAATACAAGTGTAAATTAAAAATTTATTTTTAAAAAGCAAGCTTTTAGTAGCTCGTAGTGGCTACATTAAGGGTCACACCATCAGACCCTGGATATCATCTAGGACCAGGGTACTTGTCAAGATGGATTATACGAGCCCAATTTCAATGGGGTTACATCGTTTTATTACAGAGTTCCGATAGCCATGTTCCAGCTCCATCATCAGATCAGCTCCATGTAACAAAAATATTGCAATGTCATCCGATTTACATGTATGAAAAATTCAATATTCAAAATATCCATTTTCGTGAATCCTCAGTCAACCTTTATCGAGCCGGTATAAGTAGGTATCCTTTGCGGTGCTTATAGGTATTTTACATCTGAGACACGGTAGTGTCCCCGCCACGACGAGCCAAGCAAAGCGCAAGGGTACTACCTACCTTTTCTCGAAGCTCTTCGTTGATTTTTGAACTCACTTATCGAAACGGTACTTCCCGAAGTCCTAGAAAGCTGAAATTTGATATATAAGCTAGTGTTAGTACACAAACAACAACAACAATTAGAAACTTTTTACCCCCCCCCCCCCCCCTAGTAACCCCCTTAAAGTACGGAACTTAAGGGACGGAAGGAAGTAATGTCAATATAATAAATCTCGTGCATTTAGTTTTCTTTGAAAACCAACCAGAACATGAAATTCAAAGAAGAATTGCTCTAGCATGGAACAAAATATACTTGAAAGAATTCATGAAGAGCCAGGTTAGGCTTAGTATTAAGAAAAAAGTTACTTAAACAATAAATTATTATGCCATCGCATACATAATATGGATCCAAAACTTGACAAAATGTTAAATTACTATCCCTGAACAACATCCTAAAGTTTCATTAACTTCCGACCTTTTTCCACCAAACCCCACTTTTTCCTACCTGTCGACTGGGCTGGTTCATTTAAATAAAATGCATTGGACTTTTTAAAATATTTATTAACTACTAGTAGGTAGGTACCTAGTACAAAAGTTTCCCGCTAGACAGAGAGAGCACTACTAAGTACATTTATTTTTTCTTTGACCGATTTATTTTCCGTTTTTACAAAAGTTATTCTTACATGTTAAATTTTCGATTATTATTGAATTTCAACATTTTGACAACAGTCTCTCTATTTCTCCCGCACGCGACCAACCTTACGTACTCACAGATGGCAGAGAAAGTTATTGTTTTGGTTTTCTACTAATCTATACTACTAATATATAAAGCTGGAGAGTTTTTTTGTTTGTTTGTCTGAACGCGCTAATCTCAGGAACTACTGGTCCGATTTGAAAAATTCATTCAGTGTTAGATAGCCCATTTATCGAGGAAGGCTATAGGCTATATATCATCACGCTAAGATCAATAGTAGCAGAGAACCAATGAAGAATTTATTTATTTAGGTATTTATTTATTAGACACACAACAGATTATGACAATAAAACAACAAAAATAATACAGCCATGATAAGAACTAGCCACTCTCCAATACAAAATGTGTCTACAAGTGGTCTACAAAAGCAGCAAATAATCGGACGTGTCTTAAATTAAAACTAAAAGAAACTTAAACTAAACAAATTTTTATTTGACTATGACAAATTGTAATTATAGATATCAAGAAGAGAATTAAATACAAAAAAAGTAATGAAAAGAGATATTTAAAAACAAAGTGTACATAGATAAGTGTTATTTTGACACAATGGACAAAGCATCGCAATTCGCAGCTGTCACGTGACTTACCAAAAGCAACAGATTTATTGTTAAAAACGTCAATATTGCTAGAGGAAACCAGCTCATTATACAAGCGGCACATGCGAACCGCTGGGTTATAGTAAGATGTATTATTTTTATAAATGTTAATAGAGAAGGTTTTACATTTCTTTGGAATGTTTCAAAATCGTGTTTTTTTTTCCTTTTGAGAGCTTCTGCTGCGTACGCTGCGTAAACGGTTAAAATTTCGCAAAAATCATGTATGAAAGAATTGTTCCCCTTGAAAAGTTCACGACAGCATAATATGTCTATCTTTTAAGGTTGGCTCACTATAACCTTTTTTATGCTAACCAAATTTGTTCTCAAAATAATGCATCATTTGCGAAGGTGTTTTTAAGGTGGTGAAGGTGAAGTTAAAACTCTTCCACGCGGACGAAGTTGCAGGCAGAAGCTAGTATGAAATGTATTTCATACTAGCTTCTGCCCGCAACTTGGTCCGCGTAGCGTAGCGCTGTAGCGTGATTTTTTGCTCGGACATTGCCATAGATAATACACTATATAAATCAAAGAGGCATTGCCAATGTCAATTCCTGGTTAGTACTAAAAACGTAGGGTCTTTCTTTTCTTTCGTTGTACCTTGGTGATTAATCTTAAAAGCTGTTGGGATCCAGTTCGCACACAAAACTCAGCTCACGTGTGCACACGTAGTTGTACAGGTGGTCGTTTACAGGATACATGCTTCCACAATATTTCTCTTTGTTTTCCGGTTGTCCTGTCTCCCAATGAGCGTAGCCCGCTTCCTCTAGAGTTTGTCCTTTAATAAAACCAAATACACGTCCTTGAAATAAAATAAACCTTGTACTTGCAGACTAAGTATGTCCTTAAACATTTCTGTGGTGGTGTCGTGTGATGCGGGTTGTTACGTTCCCTCAAATATGGTTGAGCGAAGCAAAACGGCTGGGTCGCGGAATGGGGCTACTTTGTGTCTGCCCGTCTTAAAATGTATTTAGGTATTTATTTTTGTAACTTCCCCTCATTGTGGAAACACTGCATAAATAATTTGAATTTAAAAATATCAGAAGGTGGTGAAACAGACCCTTAATAATTATTGCAAATGGCACACCTACACCTCTATAATTAATCATTTCAACCATAGATTAATTATTATAGAGGTCGGTGCGCCGTTTGCAATATTACGCCAAAACGGCTCAATGAAGGTCAAAAAATAGACAGCAGCCACTCCAGCATTAATCATAGATTAATTATATAGCTCAGTGGGAAGGCAACTGTTAGGGAGGAGTGGTGCGTATAGTCTGTGGTATAGTCAAGCGTGCCATAACACCGTACACAGAGTAACACCCAATTGACGACCACGACCAGAAACGACTAAGAAGACTTGTAGACAAGTAAGCCTAAAGGCTCTTCACGTGTGTTTTATTAACATGACACAACTCGCAGGCAACTCTGTTGTGCGTTTTGAGCAAGCAAATATCACATGCTGCAAGGGTGAGGGAAAATATTGTGAAGAAACCTGCAAGCCTGAGAGTTCCCCATAATGTTGCATTGGGTCAGTATAGTGAACTATAAGCCTATAACCCTGTTCTGAGTAAATTTCATTAAAAAAAAAGGTATTAAGTGTGCCGCCACGTCGAAAGCGGCAGCTTCTCAATAGAATAAAAAATACCCCTGTACTGAGAAGAGACCTGCGCTCAGTAGTGAACCGTTGATGGGTTACTGATGATGATGATGATGATGACGCAAGGTAAGTACTTACCGTGAACAGTTCTCCACGCACCATCTTTCTTCCAATCGTAGAAGCCACTCCAAATCGAGGCTTGGTGACGATGACTGAGATTAATTTCCGTCAATACAGAAGCTTCTTCTGCGCTGTTGATGATAGCCAGGTATCCTCCTTCCGCCGAGCAGATCTTGAAAGCTTCTGCCCAGGTGCGCTTGATTTTATGAAACTTATAGCAGCTAAGAGTTTTCGAAGAATACTCGTATTCTGAAAAAAAACTTATTTAGCTACAGTGCCGAAGTATTTACTTACCAAATATGTACTATACATAACAATCAAAAGGGGTTGTTTCAAATATATTATATGGAGCCTGGCCAGGTCTTTGTACAGTATTTCAAAATGTTTGGGGTCATGAAATAGTGATTAGTTTTTCTTTATTTCTCATTAAAAGGTCCTTTTTACGAGGTACGATGCGAAATTATTTTGCAAAATAAAAGCGCAACATGCTTTGAGTATTAAACTGGTTTAATACCATAGACCACGAACACTAGGATGTTTGATACTCAAAGGCAACATGGCGTTCTTTTTGACAATGACACGTACTTACACGAGTCATGATGACATTTGACATAAAAATAACCACAATTGACAGCAATTGATTGCATTGTGCTGGCTTGGCACTAAAAAAAGCCAAAAAATAAAGGAAGAAGAAGAAGACAGCAATTGACATTTGACATACCAACAATTGACGTTTGAAAATTGAAATGACATTAACATGACGTTACTTCATTAAAAAACATACACAACAAAAGCAGATTGATGCATTCCGGGACTTGCTATTCTACAAATGTACCCAATTATCAATTTTATATTTGTACCTCTTATTCACTATTAATACTACAAAATTTCAATTTACTATTTTTTGGTATAGCGTACAAGTACCTGGCCCAAGATGAAACAATCCCTTTGTCGAAATAGGGGTTGACCATCGTCCGTGCTGTTGACATTGTGTCATTGTTGTGTCCTGTGAGACACGTACACATCTAACTGTTGCTAGTACAGCGGCGGTTAGTGGTATGGTGCCACAATACTGGCTAAACTTTCACCAGCCCTTCTGTCACCAGATGAAGCAATTAACCTCGGTGAAATGTCTCGTAAAATAGAATACAATAGAGTAGCTTTTAATGAAGTAAACTTTTACAAAGAATCGTCAAGTGAATATACCACGGCGTTGGTTCAGAACGCCGCCGTTCCAATTGAGAAGAACCAACAAGAAACACAGCGGTTGCTCTTTAACATGCTTATTTTAAAACTAGCTGATGCCCGCGACTTCGTCTGCGTGAACTTAGCCTTTAAAAAACCTCGGGAACTCTTTGACTTTGCGGAATAAAATGTAGCCTGTCACTCTCCAGGTCCTCAACTATATGTACCCCTGCAAAAAATCACGTCGATCCGTAGCTCTGTTGGAGCGTGATTGAAGGACAAACCAACGCGCTTTCGCAGTAATAATATTTCACCATATAAAGTGCAAGTGCATATAGTCGACGTGGTTTTTTACACAGGTAAAGTTGAGGACCTGGAAAATAACACAGGCTACTTTTTGTCCCGGGAGCATACATTTAAACGCTCGCGCCACTACAAAGTATACAATTTATTGTAGATTATTTTAAGAACGCTCGACTGCTTTCGATAAAATTTAAATGGGACCACCTGGGAAGTATACCCTTTGAAACAAAAAAAGAATTTTCCAAATCGGTTCAGGCGTCTTCGAGTAATCGGTGAACATACATGAAAAAAGATTCCGTTGAATTGAGATCCTCCTCCTTTTTTGAAATTGGTTAAAATAATAATAAAAAATAGTTTAAATTTAATGAAGTTATGGAGGTAAACAGTCAAAATAGTTCAACCCCTATCTCAGAGAACATAGATCCCTCCATCCGTATACTACATCTATTATAGATATATCTATACAAACATACATCCGTATACATACATATCTCACAAACTTTCACATTAATAATATTAGTGGGATAATATGAGAAATAATAAGTAGGATAGGATATAGTTAATGTATTTATAGTTAGTAGGAGGAGGTTACAAACATACATAAATACATGCATACACACATACATATAAACATACATGCATGCATGCATGCAAGCATACATACATACATACATACATAAGTACATACATACATACATACATACATAAGTACATACATACATACATGCATAAATATGTGAAAAGTAGCATACGAATATCCCGCGGGAACTGTTTGTTTTCCCGGGATAAAAAGTAGCTGTTGTCACTTTTCAGGTCCTCAACTATGCCTATCAAAAAAACCACGTCAATCTGTAACTTCGTTGGCGCATAATTGAAGGATTAATATGTGAAAAGTAGCATACGAATATCCCGCGGGAATTGTTTGCTTTCCCAGGATAAAAAGCAGCCTTTGTCACTTTTCAAGTCATCAACTATGCCTATCCAAAAAACCACGTCAATCTGTAACTCCGTTGGCGCATAATTGAAAGATAAATGTGTGAAAAGTAGTATACTAATATCCTGCAGGAACCATTTGTTTTCCCGGGATAAAAAGTAGCCTGTGTCATTTTTCAGGCCCTTAACTTTACCTATGCAAAAAAATCACGTCAATCTAAAACTCCATTGCGCGTATTTTGAAGGACAAATGCGTAAAAAATAGCGATGCTATCCCGCAGGAACTGTTTGCTTTTCCGGGATAAAAAGTAACCTATGTGCTATTCCAGACTATAATCTATGTCTGTGCCAAATTTCAGCAAAATCGGTTCATTCGTTGTCGCGTTAAAGAGTAACAAACATCCATCCATCCAAACATCCATCCATCCATCCTCACAAACTTTCGCATTTACAATATTATAATAGGATATTATGTTGTAGAAGATACCTATTATACAACTTGCGTAAACGCAAGTCTAAAATTAACTGTGGAATATTATTAAAGAACGTGACGCCCATTCCCACAAACGACTTTCCGACTAGCTTGAGGCATAGTTGAGGAATCAAGAGTCTGTTTGGATTTACCCTTCATGTGAATCATCCTTTTTAAACGCTTTTTATTAGCTTCACTTGTATGTTTGTAACAATGTTTGTAACCGACTTCTTTGGGCGCTATTTTGACCCACTTTAAACGGCCAGATTTCGTTCAAACTTTGTAGATTTATCGAGTACCGATGACAATACACTAATTTGATAAAAAAACAAAAAAAAACTTGTATGTTTGTAACCGACTTCTTTGGGCGCGATTTCACTTGTATGTTTGTAACTTGTAACCGACTTCTTTGGGCGCGATCTTTGTAGATTTATCGAGGACCGATGACAATACACTAATTTGATAAAAAAACTATATACTAGGAAACTACTGGAACTATTATATACTAGGAAGGTACTGCACTAGCGCCCCTTGTAAAATAAATGTACATAATATTGACATAATATTTATAGACATAGATATATCACCATCCATGTTAATTTTACATGGATATATATAGATATATTAAAATTAAAAAAACAAGCAATTAAAAATAAACCAAACTAAAAAGTAGAAAATAAATAATAGTTTAAAAAAACTAAAAACACGCTTTTTATAGAAAACCAAACTAAAAAATAGAAAATAAATTTTAATAAATTTAAATTAAGAATAGGGTCCAAAAATTTCAATAAATATAAATTAATAATAGTGTAAATAAAAAAAATGTATTTTGTTTAAAAAAAAGCGTGGGGTGCTTTTTAAGATATTATCAAAATGATATAATCACTCTACTCATATCTGTCAATAAAATATTTATAACTATTGACACCATGATGGGGTCTAGGTTGGTGCCCGCTTTCCTAGAAGATAGTATTCACTCTTGCCTTGAAGGTACTCTAATTATAGGTGGCAGGAAACACAGACGCTGAAAGGGTGTCCCACACCTTAGCGCTTCGTTTCACAAACGTGATCTGAAGCGTATCGTGCGAGCAGGTTGGATCTCTACCCCGTAAGGATGCCAACGTTCACGACTTATCTAAGTTCTGTGGTAGATCGGTGAAGGAGGCACAAGTTTGTGACGTTTTTGACGACCTCCCTGGCGCAGTGGTGAGCGCTGTGGTCTTATAACTGGGAGGTCTCGGGTTCGATTCCCGGCGGGGACAATTTGGGAATTTATAATTTCTGAATTGTCTCTGGTCTGGTATGGTGGAGGCTTTGGCCGTGGCTATTTCCCAACCTACCGTCAAAGACATGCCGCCAAGTGATTTAGATTTCCGACACAATGGCGTGTAGAAGCCTATTATCGAGGTATGGGTTGAATGTCCACTGCCATACCCCTTCCAAGTTAGCCCGCTAACATCTTAGACTGCATCGTCACTTACCATCAGGCGAGATCGCAGTCGAGGATTATCTTGCCATCGAATAAATGTTTACCTGTGTCGGTAGTCCCGCACGATTTCACGGTCATGTTCGGGCTGCTCCTCTTGTAGCACGCGAAGGGCAGCACGGCGGAGCAGTTCACGTCCGCCACTCCGTCGTCGCCGTAAGCGACGCAGTCCTCGCCGTCGTCGACGTTGTCGGGCTCGCCCGGCAGCCAGGGCACGGACATGTTGGACAAAGGCTCTCCTAAACATAGATCTTATCTGGCGGGGGGCTTTGGCCGTGACCAGTTACCTACCAAACGCCATAGAAACGTACCCTCATAAGTACGGCACGTCGCAAGCGGCTGTTTGTAGGTACTGAGGCGCGTCACACACTGCGATGCGCCCCGGGGCGCGTGACTCAGCGCGATAGTGTGTGACCACAGAGTAGGTATATTAAAGTAACAGAGCGGAAGCTACATACAAACGGCTCGCGGCGGGCTCACCCATACATAGCGCAACGCTGTGTGCGTGAGCTCTCACCGACACATTCACCGACACGCCGCGGCGCGCCGCTCAGGGTAACTCAGGGTCAGGACGTAAGGGCTGACGGTCGTGCGTTTAGTGGAAATAAATAGACGAAGAGTGAGTGTTTGTTTGTTGTGAGTTTAGATTTATTTGTGTATATGTATGTAATAGTGTAAAAATGCCAAACTCTTGCACACAAGATAAGAAATATAGTAATAATTTCCTTTCATGTACACGTTTCAGTTTCTTAATTAAAATTGTTACAGTAGTTGCGATATATTTTATATATTATTTTAAGTATGTTATCGTCAGGATTAGTATATTGTTAGTTATTAACTGTTACCTATGTAAAGCAAATTTAAAATTGTTTTTTATTGAATGAGTAAAATGTAATTAATAATGAATATAGATTTTTTTATAATAATCCAAACTCCGTTTTCTCACATGTGCAGTATGCGTTACTGTATTAATATTGATATTTTATCATATTATATCGATACATGACGACCAAAATTGACCCATACTTATAATTTTTGGGAACATTAACAAAGGGCCCGCCAATTCAAATTTAATTATCTGTGCACAGCGTCATCTACCGACACAAACACAATTATTTATAAATTGTAACGAATAAACTTTTGCAAAAATAACGACGTGAAGTTATTAATAGTTTTATTGATATTTGATAATTGAATAACATAATTATTAATACTTGTCATACAAAACTAGTGTAAATTAAAAAAAATATTTTTACAAGACAAGCTTTTCGTAGCTGGCTACATTACCTATGGACCATCATTTAGGACCAAAGAACTTGTCAAGACAAATCAAACGAGCCCTAACTCGATGAGGTTACGTCGTTTAGTTACTGAGTTCCTATAGCCACCTTAAGGCTCAATCGTCAGAACCTGGATATCATCTAGGACCAGAGTACTTTTCAAGATTAATCAAACGAGCCCAAACTTGTTAATAATAAAGTTATATTACTAAAGTACATAAAGTTTTATTACTAAAGTTGCCAAAACCACCTTCCAGCTTCATTATCAGACCCTGAAGGTCATCTCAAGCCAGAGTACTTGTCAAGACAAATCAAACGAGCCCAAATTTGATGAGGTTAGCGAGTTTTTTATAGAGTTCCTATAGCCATCTTCCAGCTCAATCATCAGAACAGCTCCATATCCCAATAATATTGCAGGGTCATCCGATTTACACATACAGGCAAAATTTCAGCTCAACCGGAAAAGTAGTTCTATCTCATCTTGTAAGATTTGATACATGTATGTTTACATGTATGTATGTACGTTTAATACATATACCCATGTATACATACATACATACATTGCAAGTTAAATAAAAGCTTGTAATAATAATAATAGTCGATAGTAAATGATGATGCCATCTATTAACATTATTTGTGAAGTTATGGCAAAAATACTGATGTTCATTAAAAAAAATCGTTTCTTTATATTTTTGTTAATTTAAGTATTTGTTGTTCAAGTTCAGGATTTAACTGAATTTATACATAATTATACAAACTTTAAAATATTTTTATTTTTTCCTTAAATAGTTGACATGCATCAGGTGACAACCCTAGCAGAATAGGTATACTTTTTCGCCCTTGTTAGGAAGCTTCCTCTCTGTTCGGTTACTCGTGTGGTGTGACTGAGGTACACACTAGGTATCTACGAACAACCTTAACTCGCAGGCCCGCGTCCCGGAGGAGCGGGGCGCGCCGCAGTGTGCGATCCGCCTTAGGTAAGGCGCATACATACAACTTTTACATCGACTAAACTGTTTAGTCGAGTTGTGTACTTTTCGTGAATTCCACACAACTAAACTATAATCAAAAGCAAATCGATACGGCTTTTAGATTTTTTGTCCAGCAACTATCGTGTTGATAGTTTGCGCACATTCTATGATCGCAGTACATTCCTATAAACTTATGAAACACAACTAAAAGTTGTATGTTTGCGCTAGGCCTTAGGCTAAGTGCTTTGACCTTTCGATAAGCAGTAATTAATAGTTTATTGTCCTTCAATCACGCAGCAACGGTGCATCGTCGTCGTGATTTTTTTGGCATGGGTATAGTTGAGGACTTGGACTGACCTGGAGAGTGGCAAAGGTTACCTTTCATACCGCCAAAACGGGTCCGGTACGCCACATCCAAGTACACAACATCGATAGCTTGTGATATCGACCTTTCATCATAACGAAGGTATATGAGGTAGATCGTTCATGGCATCGAAAGCTTATGAAATCAGAGGTCAATAAATCCAATTTATAACAGAATATAGTTTTAAGTGTTGATATTTAAGTAAAAAATAATTTTAATTGAATAATATGTTATTATTTTATGTAACTAAATAATAATGGTCGACGCAAAACTGTTTTTGGGATAGTCGTAACTCCTAGTTCTATGGAATAGTTAATGACTGCGCCATCTATTAGCATTATTGTGAAGCTATGTTGATGCTTATTACTGATGCCCATTAAAAATTAAATACTTAATCTCGTTTCTTTATAATATTCATATAATTTTAGTATTTGTTGTTCAAGTACAGGATATAAGTGAAATTAAAAAAAAATCAGCTTGAAAATATATAGACGATTCTGCTAGAGAGCGTCTTCAAGCGAGCGTTAATACGCTCCACTTTGAAAGCCCCCCATTTCGTCAATTTTAAGGGAAAAATTAAAAAAAAATATTTTTGTACTTGGTTTGAAATTATCTTTAAAATGATATGTAACAATTTTATGTAACACGATAAAATTCTTTTTACTTCGCATTCACTTCTATGAGAGCCCCCCTGAAATAAAGGTTTTTATAATTTTTATGCAATATTCGGCTGAAGGCCATCAGTTTACATAATATTATACCTAAATTTGAAGTAATTACGTTCAGTAATTCAAAAGTTATATTAAGGCTCTGCCAGACGGACGGACGGACGGACGGACGGACGGACAAGTGCAAATTCACTCTAGTAGACTCAGAGACCTCGCTTCGCTCGGTCAATTAACACTTGAGTTCACAGTGAAGGGCTTCTTGTCATCGAATACAAGTGTTAATTAAAAAATAATAATAATGCCCCCTGATTTTGACCTCATTAATGCGGTTCTCTAGTCCATCGCTGCTCTAAGTGTAGAAGAAGAGCACGAACAACACAACACTGTGGTGTTCGAAACGCACTCTGCGCCCGTTCCGCTCCGAAACCGGAGCATCCTCCCGAGGGTACCGGGACGAAACGTTTGGCATTTGGCGAATTATAGCAAAAGAATTTATTCAAGTATTATGGAATTCCGCAAAGTAACGCCTGCTTTCTTCCAATATTTGGACGCGTGACGTAAGCAATCTGGCTATAGTTGACAATGCTGACCTTCCAGAGAATAGAAATATCCCTTAGAGAAGATGCAGTGTACCCCGGTGTGGATGCGTGACCTTGAAAACTTGTTCATTTCGGAGCGGAGGGAGGCGCGCATGTCCTCGTTCACAGGTGACGCTAGAACTGCACCTGCAATGATGTGCGAAGCGTGTTAGTTTGTTGGTTTGTTCTTCAACCACGCAGCAACGGTGCATCGTCGTCGTGATTTTTTTGCATGGGTATAGTTGAGGACTTGGACTGACCTGGAGAGTGGCAAAGGTTACCATGGTTTCATACCGCCAAAACGGGTCCGGTACGCCACATCCAAATACACAACATCGATAGCTTGTGATATCGACCTTTCATCATAACGAAGGTATATGAGGTAGATCGTTCATGGCATCGAAAGCTTATGAAATCAAAGGTCAAGAAATCCAATTTATAACAGAATATGGTTTTAAGTGTTCTTCACGTAGTTGCATTTATCTCCGGTAGATGGCGTAACTTCTGAGAGTAATGCTTTAACTAAATGACGAGCTTTTTTCTAATGTAATGCAATCTGTACTTATTTAACTAACCACAGTTATAGTTGCAGAGAGCATGACCGCTAAACGCCTATGTGATCCACTAATACTACTTCTATGCTCTATTAGCCATCGAGCGCCTAGCAGCCTGACCTCACATCTAATGAATTCAACCACAACACGACAGACAAACACCGTCTAAACGTGAGGGTAGTTATCAAAAATCGAATATAAACGACCTATGAGTCTCGGGCAGAGACTGGATTCGTATCGATATCGTCAAAATGGTCGTATTTATACTAATGTTAGCGGAATGACGCCATCTTGAAGCAAAAACGTGCGCGGATGAATCAGAGCGTGCGCACGAGCAACACCGAGCCGATCTACGAGTCGGGAGAGGCGACGATGGAGCGATCGTCCGTTCTCATGCGTCGGGTTGAGACGTAAGTGACTATTGCCCGAAACTGGTGGTCCGTTCTCAAGTGTCTGGTTGAGATGTAAGTGACTATTGCCCGAAACTGGTGGTCCGTTCTCAAGTGTCTGGTTGAGATGTAAGTGACTATTGCCCGAAACTGGTGGTCCGTTCTCAAGTGTCTGGTTGAGATGTAAGTGACTATTGCCCGAAACTGGTGGTCCGTTCTCAAGTGTCTGGTTGAGATGTAAGTGACTATTGCCGGAAACTGGTGGTCCGTTCTCAAGTGACTGGTTCAGTGACCGGCACCCGTGTCTGGCGGTCTGATGCTGACCCCACTGCACATGGATAACCGGCCGTATGGCGGTCCATGGGTGCGCGCGCTAGAATTGAGACGTCTCATAGGTTGTTAGGTGTCACATCTTCTAGGTGCTAGGAATATCCCTTAAAAACATAACTACATGCGTAGTCAAGTCGTATTTCGAACTGCTTACCTATTTCGTTGTTTTTAGGCAGTTGAACTATATGGAAGCTCATTCCAGGTGATAACGAGCACTTGAATTGCGATTCAGAGATTGAGGAGGCTGGACCCTCTTCAATATATCAACTGTCTCCAACTACTACACCAGCTAGGTAGCCTAGACTTTTTTCTCACCGATGGCTGGCACGCCGAAGAATAGAGGCGATTGGAAGAGGAAGAAGTCACCAAAAAGCAAAGAAGAGGAGACATTGAAGGAAAAAGAGGAGCGTCTAATAATTGGACTGTACGATAATATCGTAACCATAAATTCACTCGTAGATAGGCAAGGACCATATAAAAACACTGCCAATGAAGTGAAAGTAAAGCTGCGCGAACTGAAAAAATTGTGTGGGCGAGTTATGGATGTCGTAGGATGAGAATGGATAATAATGACGAAGAACCAGAGAGCACACCAAAAAGGGCCAAAAGAGTAGTAACGGTAGAAGAGAAAGGTACTAACACATCAACCGGGGTTGAAATGGAAGGAGTGGAATTTCACCATGATAAAGGCACAGGAACGGAGTGGGAAGAGGTAAAAGCGAAGAGAAAGCGGCGACGCCAAAAAGAGAAGGAAAAAGTCGAAGAAGCGCGAGGAACCGCCGGGGCTCCAGCGAAGAAAAACGTAAGAGAGGAGGACTTGACAAAGAAAGTACCGGAGGACAGGGAAAAGAATCTGGATAAATCAAAGGTTAGGAACCGAAGAGGCAAAAACAATACGTTGCGAGGAAAACCACAGATTATAAAGCCTGAAGCAGTGCTGGTCGAAGTAAAAGATCGAGACTATGCCAGTGTGCTAAAGAAGGTAAAATCGCGCTTAGGAAACGAGGAAATAGTTTTATCCAAGGTTAGGAAGACAAGAAAAGGCGACATACTTCTTGAACTCGAGAAAGGACAGGATGGAGGTGCCTCACAATTAAAGGAGAAGGTTGGTGGATTATGTCCGAGCTTAACACTGAGAGCTTTAAAAGAATCGGTTAATGTTATTATACGCGGGTTAGACGCCATATTTGAAAGAGAGGAAGTAGAAGAATCTATCAAACAAAAAACGAAGGAGTTCAGAATAAAAAGTTTTTGGGAGAACAGGTATGGTATCAAGACAGCGGTAGTAGAATTACCGAAAGAGGATGCCAAAAAACTAGTTGAGGAGAAAAAAATCAAGATCGGCTGGATGAGAGTGCCAGTTGGGCTTATGGAGGAGAAAATAAGGTGCTATAGGTGCCTCGAATACGGGCATATCTCTACAGCATGTCTAGGCCAAGATCGAAGCAAAAAATTTTACAATTGCCGAAATGATGGTCATAAGGCCAGGGACTGTGAGTTTGATACGACGTGCGCTATTTGCAAAGATAAAGGTAGAGTAAATACCAAGCACCGAATTAGCTCAAAGTCTTGCCCTGCGTGGAAAGAAAAAGTGCCAGGTAAAAGAAACACCATGCCAAAAAACGGAGCATAAGAGCAGGAAGTGGATTGCCAAGCTCGCACATAAATGTGTTACAAATAAATCTTGACAGGACGCGAGCTGCCCATGACTTGCTCGAAGTGACCGTGAAGGAACACGAAATAGACATAGTTATCGTAGCATAACCAAACCGACATATAGCAGAGGCCCGGGAATGGCCTGTTGACCGGAGAGGAGATTCAGCTATCGTCGTGGTTGACAGTGGAATTCAGACGAGTCCTGTCGCCCAAGGAAACGGGTTCATCGCTATGGGCTTGCCTGGACTCACGATATACAGCTGCTATTTCTCCCCAAACTACAGTTTCGAGGAGTTCGAACAAGATCTAAATGAGCTCTTTGAAAATATTGAGTCACAGCGTGGGGATATACTGGTAGCTGGTGACTTTAACGCGGCATCAAATGTTTGGTCAGCAAAGGCTGAGAACGCCAGAGGACGCTTGATCATGGAGATGCTTGCAAACAAAGATATGGTAGTTGTGAACGTGGGGTTAGCTCCCACATTCCAAAGGGGCCCTAAGAATTCTACACCAGATATTACTTTTGTAAGCTCCAGCCTAGCACAAAAAATAACAGAATGGAAAGTTTTGGACGAAGAAAGCATGAGTGGACATCGATACATAAAATTTATCGTGCTTGAAAATGAAATAAAACCTTCCAAACAACCCGCAAAAGGATGGCGACTAGACAAGCTAGACCGAAACAAGCTGGAAAGGACTCTTGCGGAAAGGGAGTTCAATACACCTGAATAGTTAGTAACAGTAACCACAAAGGCCTGTGACAGCGCGATGCCCAGAAAGGGGTTACACAGAAAAGCCCCGGTCTACTGGTGGAATACTAACATAAGAGAAAAATCTGCACAAAATGCCGCAGGAAATATACTCGGAGTAGAAGAAAAAAGAGCAAAGGAAACAAGGAGGGAGATGAGGAGGATATTGGTATTGATAAATTGAGAGATGAATATAAGTCGGCAAAACAAGCCCTTCAACTGGCCATAGTAAAGTCAAAAGAAGAGCAATGGAGAGCGCTCTGCGAGGAAGTAGATAAAGATACATGGGGCTTGGGCTATAGAATTGTGACACAAAAACTGCGGAAAAGTCCCCCTAGTCTCGACATGGATCTCATCACATCCGTGATCAACGTGTTATTTCCCTCGCATGATGATTTTTGCCGAATCATAGCAGATACCTCCCAGAAACTTGACGTGACAATTGAAGAAATAAGGACAGCGGCAGAAAGTCTTAAACTTAAAAAATCGCCAGGACCGGATCTCATATACCCAGAAGTGGTCAAACTGGCAGTGCAGGTCATACCCGAAAAAATTAAAAAGATCATCGACGCGGCCTTTCCCTTCAGCCTGGAAAATAGCTAGCTTAGTATTGCTAAGAAAGGCAAAGAAGCCAGCAGAGGATCCTTCAGGATACAGGCCTATCTGCTTGTTAGACAGCTATGGAAAGCTGATGGAAAGAATCATTCTAAATAGAATTGAGAAGCTCTTACCAAACCATGACGATCTTTCCATCCAACAGTACGGATTCAGGAAGGGACTTTCTACGATCAAGGCAATCGAAAAGGTAACTGAGACTGCTGCGGAGGCTAGGCAGGGCACGCAAAAAACAAGAAAATTATGCGCTCTAATCTTTCTTGATGTCAGAAATGCTTTTAACTCTGCTTCCTGGAAAGAGATACTGTTAGAACTGCGGAAGAGAAGTTTTCCGGGATACATAGTAAATCTTGTTAGTAGCTACCTGGAGGACAGATACATCAAGGTGACAGACAAAAAAGGAAGACAGGAGATGATAAAAGTTAGCAGCGGAGTCCCATAGGGATCAATTCTAGGTCCAACTCTCTGGAATATCCTGTATGATGGTGTCTTCCGGCTAAAGCAAGAGGAGGAGGTCCAAATGGTGGGTTTCGCCGATGACCTGGAACTAATTATAGTAGCCAAAACAGAAAATGTCCTTATGAACAAGGCAAATAAAGCGCTTGAATTAATAAGTGGTTGGATGAAAGGCAAGCAAATATCCCTAGCGCCGGAAAAGACGGAGGCTATAGTTTTTAGCGGAAGGCGAAAGTTAAACCCCATCAAATTTGTAGTTCAAGGCGCGTCCATTACTCCGAAGGAACATATCAAATACCTCGGGGTTTGGTTGGACAAAAGTTTGAAAAAACACATTGAAGAGGTCGCCAAAAAAGCACAGAATCTAGCGGAGGCGTTGAACAGATTAATGTCAACAAAGGGAGGCCCCAGAGCAAGCAGAAGAAGGGTACTGGCTTCGGTGGCCCACTCCGTCATTCTTTACGGAGCGCCTATTTACAAGGATGCAATGACGGTAGAACTAGATCGAAAAAAACTGGAAACAGTACAAAGGCGACTGGCGATAGGCATCTGTGGAGCATACCGAACAGTCTCTACTGATGCAGTTCTAGTTATTGCGGGACTTGTTCCCATAGACAAGATGGTCAGAGAACGTGCTATGCTGTACTCCAACAAACAGACGCCACTGGAAGTACGCGAGAATATCTTGACAGGCTGGGAAATAGAATGGCGTGGAGCAGGAAAAGGAGTCTGGACCAGGGAGCTAATTAAGGACCTAAAGAGCTGGCACAATAGAAAACATGGAGAGGTCGACCGGTGGCTTACACAGGCGCTCAGTGGCCACGGGGTGTTCAACACCTACCTCTTCGCAATCGGGAAAGCACCAAGCGAGAAGTGCTACTTTTGTGACGAGGAAGACACCCCGAGACACGCAATCTTCGAGTGTTCTGCCTGCGCAGACCTGAGATCAGCGGCACAGGGAGTGGATAGCAATGTAGGGGCCCAAAATCTAATAGCGCGCATGCTGTCAAGCGAAGGGCAGTGGGAAAATTATGGAAAAATGCTGCGCGCCATTATGATGAGGAGAGAAAGGAAAGAAAAGGAAGAAAAGAGGAAGAGAGAAGAATGAAACAATGATCGGTTGACATGAAGAAATGCTACGCGGTTCCGTGCCAATCTGGAAGACACGGGGAGGTTGTTTTAGTCCGTGCAAGTCGGACACACCCTGCCGGCAGGCAGAAGTCCGAAGGGATTTTTTCCTCCCCCGAAGAAAAAAAAAAAAAGGTAGCCTAGACTGATTGCTGGATCTTCAGACGATGATAGACCTGGTGAGGACACCAGGGTGTCAGGAGAGGCCGTGTTAGCGGACTGACGCCGTCTTGAAGCAAAAACGTGCGCGGATGAATCCGAGCGCGCGCACGAGCAACACCGAGCCGATCTACGAGTCGGGAGAGGCGACGATGGAGCGATCGATCGTCGGCCTTATAAGCGCAGCGTGCTATTTGTTCGCCCTCTTTTATTGGGACGAGCGTACCGTCAACATCTCTTAATCGTGATGGAGATCACGCCTGAGTCATAATAATTGTCCATTGGTTGATTTGTGCATTTTGATGACTACCCTCACGTTCAGATGGTGGTTTGTCTGTCGTGCTGTGGTTATTAGCTGAGTGGAAAGGGGCCGTTGTAGGGGTTGGTGGAGACGGATTAATTGTTATCATTTTTGGTGTTTATTAACAATTTGAACTTAGTGACCACTTGATAAATAATCAAATAAAAACAAACGGCGATGTTTTGTTTCACTAACACTTACGTGATGGTAATTAACTAAAATTGTATAAAATATAATAATATCTATAATAAAAATTTCTTTATTTAGGTAATAACCCATGTACAAATAAAAATAGAATAAAATAAAATTATTACAAAACATAATGTAAAATTAAAATTAAAAATTGAATTGAATAAATTGAGAATTATTTTCTATTTGGATCTCGATGTGTCGAGATCCAATGTCTCAACATTGGACTGCACAAGTCCCTACCCACGACCTGGAGGATGCCGTTACCAGAGTTACGCAATCTTTCCCAGAAGGAAGATATACGCGTTCTGATAACAGCAAAGAAATCGGGCACTCCCGACTCGGCGAACATGCCAGACGCGCTGCAGTATCTGGGAAACTTCATAATGATGCGGTATGCATTATTATACTGCTACGCTTATAGTGCTGAAGGATACCCTCTTGTACCTGTACCATAACTGACAGGTATAAAAACACTGGCAGTAGGCTCTGAAGAGGGTGCCCCTCACTTCCTTACTGCATTTAGCAAATCTGCGCGCGAGCATGTTGGACCGAATCGACAATGCCCGCCTTTCACGCTCCATGTCAAGATCATCTTTGCGGTCGTCAGTGACGATGTGACCAAGGTATTTGAACTGCTTAACAACCCGCACTGCCGTTCCATTCAAACAGACTTCGGGGATCCTCTCCGGACCCTTTCCTGCCTTGAAAACAAGCATCTCAGTTTTAGAAGCGTTATACTTCAGCCCGTGAGAGTTGGCATAACTCTTACAGACTGACAGTAACTTTCTGAGGCCTTTGACAGACGGACTGAGGAGCACCATGTCGTCCGCATAGCTCAGATTGTTGAAGCAAACACCATCGATATGGCAGCCGACTCCAGTGCTCCTCAGCTCGCCGATCAGGTCGTTGACGTACACGTTAAAAAGGTCCGGAGAGGTTAACCCGCCCTGGCGAACTCCGCACTCTGACCTATAAGCGCCAGAGACCGTGTCACCCCACCTTACATGATTCGTTTGACCCCCGTACCAGTATCTCAACAACTCAACCACTGATTCAGAGACTCCTGAACCGCGCAATTTGCTCCAGAGTATTTCATAATTCACTAGATCAAATGCGCGACTCAGATCCAGGAAGCAAGCATAAACAGACGTATCACGGCTGACATAATAGTCAACCGGGTATTTGAGGCTGACGATTGCTGAGTCTGTTAAGACACCGGGACGGAAGCCAAACTGCGCCTCATCTATGCACACCTTCTCCAGCAGCTGCTCAAACACCTTGCCCACTACAGTGCCTAGAGAAATAGGCCGATAATTATTAGATGAGCTCAAGTCCCCTGTTTTGCACTTGACGATGGGCACGACTGCCGTTTTCATTAAGGAATCGGGAAGGTATGTGTGTAATATAGGTGCAACTACTCAATTTTTATTTTAGTCAAGTTTCCATGCTTTAGTACTATTTCCATGACTTACTTGTTTGATGCCATGTTGGACTTGATTGATGTCATTTTGGCGCTATATGTAGTTAAACAAGTGTCTCTGGATGTTACAATATTGCAAATGGCGCACCAACCTCTATAATTTTATTCTTCTATGATTTCAGTTCTAAAGTCCGTTGATGGCCTGGTGATTCGTGTAGTCTGGACGGAACCGCTTGCTCTCTGTCAAACCATACACTTACCTTCCAGATCGCAGCGTAGTTGCGCCTCGTGCCACGTCCCTGGCACGTGCAGCTTCAGCCAGCCGTCGATGGTCTGGTAATACGTGTAGTCTGGACGGAACGGCTTGCTCTCTGTCAAACCATACACTTTTTTAACCGAGTTCAATAAAGGAGGTTCTCAATTCGTCGGAATCTTTTTTTAAGTACCTATGTTCAACGATTACTCGAAGACGCCTGAACTCATTTGGAAAATTCATTTTTTGTTTCAAAGGGTACCTATACATCCCGGGTGGTCCCGTTTAAATATTATCGAAATCGGTCGAGCGGTTTTTAAAAAAATCAACAATAAGTTATATACTTTGTGGAGGTTCGGGCGTTTGCACTAGGTTTTTTAAAAAGATTTTTGAAGTGAAAACTTCTTTAGGCGCATTACTGCGGCGTATATGTATACTGTTAGCCTGTACTTAGATTTCACTCCTATCGGCAGTCCCTATGACTGCCAATTTTCTTTTTTTTATTAAATAAGCAACGGCTGGATCATGCGTCATGCTCATGCCACCGGCGGGAACGGGGCTACTTTCTGCCTGCCCGTCTTAACTTGTGTATTGAATTGTAAATTTGCTTTTTTTGGAACTTCCCTCATTGTGGAAACATTGCATACGTTGGCATAGTACCTATTGTAAACTTGTTTTGAAAACAGCAACCGCCGAGTTTCTTGCTGGTTCTTCTCGGCGGGAAGGACATTCCGAATCAGTGGTAGACTCACCGACGATCCAAAAGCACTTGTAAAAGTTTATTTGATTATAGAATAATTCTATTCTATTCTAAACCGTGATCGGCTTGGCCAACTAGTCGGAAAATTAGTCGGCCAAATTGATGGTCGGCACAAATCTACTTATTCTTGTTATGTAGGTATCATTAAACACTAGAGGACCTCTTGGCTGACCTCTTATCTTGTCAGCTTTAGCTATCACCAGAAGGAGGGTAGGGGTTATCAAATGTACGCATGTAATATGTTACGTTCTTTTATTCTGTTATCACCAATGAATAGCCGGATTCCTCACTAAAGTTTATCCTTGGGTCAAAACTGAAAGAAAAGCGCTATGACTTTATTTTTAATCGACTTCCTTTAGTATGACGTGTTATAATAGGTAGGTCCGTGTTGGATACTATACGAACAAGAAACATTTTAGAAATTAGCCCTTGAATAGGCTACGGAAAATTAGATGTTACATCCGATTTTGCTCGTATAAAAATTGTAGCCTGTCACATAGACCTGAATAACGAATCCATCGACACCTATATTGCAACGAAGTCCCTTATCGGACGGTACGGACTTGGCAGATGGGGGCTAGGCGAAAAAAAGTGTAAGAATTTTTCCGTCGCGGCCTTTGTGTGTTGCCTTCGTTTATTACACACGTTCCATCATAGCTTTGGTGGCGTACTATTCAAAAGGACTTGTAAAAAGTTTATTTGAATAAAAAATATTTCTATTCTATTTTATTAGGAACTTCGTTCCGACCGAGTGTTCTACGACACTGACGCATTTTTTGGAACGAAGTTCCTTATGGGGCGTTAAAAAAAGACGTAACGTTAAAAAATAAAAGCGTTATAAAAATAAAAGAGGTTCGAATTCTGACTTCAGATAATTATTATTTAATTTATTTTTATTATTAATTTAATAATTTATAATGAGGCTGAATCTATTAATACGGGTACTGTACGAACAATTTATAATTATTAATACGGTTACCATACGAACAATTTATAATTATTCGTACAGAAGTCGGACGAATAATTTTGGTCAAATATTTGAATTATGCTACCTGAATTTGGGGGAGGGGAGGGGAGAGGGGGGGGAGGGCCCCCCCTTTAGTCTTGCCAAAATTCGCTTAGTGAAGGAGTGAAGGTAAAAAATAGTGGGAGAGGGGAAAAGGAGTAGAAGAAGCTTAGAAGCACCTCCAAATTAATTTTTCATTTCAAACCAATAGAATCTAAGTGCCCAGCCTGCGGCCGGGCACCGGAATCTTTTATGTTCTAACCTAACCTAACCTAACTTTAGATTTTCCACAGTCTGGTGGTTCTCCCAACGCGTTACAGTGTAACTAATTTAAAAAAACATTGACAAATAAAAAACAAGCTAATCATCCAATTCATTCTTAATTTTAAAAAATTTTTACATGTGGAATTTGAAAAATAAAAATGAAAATAAAAAAAAATTAAAAAAAATTAAAATAGAAAATTCAGTCTGTCGAGCTGGGATTCGAACCATCGACTGTTAACTATTAGGCGACTGCAGAAGCCACTAGGCTACAGAGACCTGATATTGTACCGCGAAAATAACGAACACAATGCCCTCAAAAAATTGAATAAATTAAAAAAAAAAATCTATACGTGGAATTTAAAAAATAAAAATGAAAATAGAAAAAAAATAAAAATAAAATAAAAATGAAAATAGAAAATTCAGTCTGTCGAGCTGGGATTCGAACCATCGACTGTTAACTATTACGTTACTGCAGAAACCACTAGGCTACGGAGACCTGATATTGTACCACGAAAATATTGTACTTCAAAAAAAATTGAATAACTGTACGAATAAATATAATTTATTCGTCCAGTACCCGTACAACTAGTCACTCCGTTATAATTATTAGACGAATAACAGTTTTATTATATTATAGATAGAAAATTTCATATATACAATACTATAAACCTAAATTTAATTCTAAAATTAAAACTAAAATAAAAACTAATTAAAATCTAAAACCCCATCCAAGCCACCGCAGTGTGGCATAGTACCCAAGATGCTGGCAGCATTACCTCTTTGGATGGCCAGGCTAATCCTTTGGCCAAGGTAGCTGCCAGCTCTTGGATCCCCGGTAGACTCGATCACCTTTTTTGATATCTCTAAAAAAAGTGCGCGAGCCTCCGGGCCCCACGGCCCCAGGGTCTCTACACCAAAAGGCGCAAATATGAAACCACTGTCAAGTTTCTCATATTTGCGCCTCTTAGCCTGTTCGGCGCTAGTAGCCGCTGCACCCGCCACAGAGGAGGTCGCATGGATGTAGGAAGCAGCTAGAGTATCTACACAGGTGGCATCCCACACAAGCGACCTCCCTGTCCTCCAAGGAACAAGCGTCATACCATCAGGTCTCTTGCCATCACTACGTGCCAAACCAATAGGTTCTAATACAGCTGGCACGTGAGCAGTAGCAAGAGACCTGCGGATGATGTCGTTGAGGGCATTGTGGCGGGAGAAACGACCAGCGCTCTTCGAACAGGAGAGCCCGTGATGACCGTAAGCGTCGACGTGGTCACCGCAGTGGCAACGGTGACGCTGGGTTATTTTGGCGCCAAGCCTAAGACCAACTACCACTGCAAGAGTGGCGTGGTTTAAAAGAGTGCCCAGATTAGCAGAAGGGATAGCATGGAGCCAGTGTCCGGATTCTTTCGCAGAGACAGCGAGAAGACGAGCACGGTCTTTGGAATTTGCTTGCATTAACATTGCGTCAAAAGTTTTTTTACAAATAATGTCATCCCACTGTCTCTGGGAAGGAAGAGAAACCGGCAATTGATTTGGGCTAATCGCTGACCAACCATTTCTTGCCTCTGCCAAGTACGACACCTCAATTGATCCCAAAGACTGGGATATAATTTTTCCAAAGAGAGTGTGTGTACTATAAGCAGAGGAAAGAAAAGCTGGCAGAGAGACACTAGAAATTTTGCGGAAAAAATTAAATTTGCGAAATTTTTAAATTATAATTATTTAATAATTTTATAATTTATAATATTTGGTAAAAAATTAAAAACAAATTACACTTGTTATTATATATTTTTATAAATCATTGTAAACAAAATAAAGGTGTTAAGATGATTTTGTAAAGTAGTTTTTTTGAATTTTATCGATAAATAAAATCATGATAAAAATTGGTTGCCTGTAAAGTCGGTATACGGGCGAAAGTTTTACGTGACAACCGAAATAGAAGCGCAAGACATGAACCGGTGTGTATGCCTATCTCTCTCACTCTCTCTCTCTCGCTCTGTCTCTCTCGCTCTTAGGCGGGCTAACTGTGCTCGAGTGGAAGGGACGCGTGCCTTTCACTTTTTATGTCTGTCTCTCTCGCTCTTAGGCGGGCTAACCATGCCTCTCACTCGCTCTCATTGTGAGCGCATAACGTGAGCGGAGCGTAACGCAGTTTCTTGAAGTGTCACCCGGCAAACCAATTTATAAGACGTTGTCACGTCAAAATTTATACCCGAATAATTATTTTCTTTATACCTCGAATAGAACTTTTTTTTAACTTTTTTTAACTTTATTCTCAATAACTACAAGATAATAATTACAAACAAGAAATTTATCACTAACATATACAAAGCTCCAATCAAAACCTCTAATAGTAAATAAATGATTATTTTAAACTAAGTAGGTACATTCAGAAAATCTACTGTCCCTAAACTAGGTAAAAAACCTGTATCTTAGGCGACAGCACTCTCCTTAAATTTTATTGACCTGTGACTCAAATTATACAATTATTAGGTTTTAATTACTTTTCCATACAAAAATTCATTATGTATTAAGTATACTGTTTCGCAGCAAGTTTACTTTTATGTCTTTCTGTTTGAAAGATTTGGTCTATTCTTCTCTTTGACAAATTTTTATCATAACTAGCGGAATTATGTTTGCGTGTTGGAGCAAGTACAGTTGGCGGACTGTTAGAACCTTGCAGTCTTTATATACCTAGGTCTATTGTAGGAAATCTGAAAGGTCTTTTAGTCATTACTTTCAAAATCGATCTTTGCGCTCTTTCTATCTGCAGCATCGCAGTTTTATTGCTACCTCCCCAGACCGACACGCAATATATGAGCAACGACTGAACCACTGCACAATATACCATAAAGATAGTATCTTTATTTGCTGATGATCTAAGATTCTTAAAAATATATATTAATTTTCTTATTTTTGATGTTAAATTAGATATATGCAATTTCCAAGACAAAGTATTATCTATAAGAAGTCCAAGATATTTTATATTGCTGGCATATTCTACAGCAGGGCAGTCACAATTTGATTTATTTTCAAAAGAATTACAGATATGGGCTTTCAATATGCATTTATTGGCAGAGGGTTGAGAGGCAGCAGAGGGTGAAAAGGTAAGGAATTTGGTTTTAGTAATATTTAGGCTGAGTAAATTGACAGCCAACCAATCTGATATCTTTTTTAGAGCAATTTCAGCATTTTTAAAGGTACTTTCGCAAGTGTTCCCTGTAATGTGTAAGACGGTATCATCTGCGTAAGCTATAATTTTGCAATTTGGAATAGCCAGTTGACAGAGATTGTTTATGTATATAAGGAATAACGTGGGGCCCAGTATACTACCCTGGGGCACACCATAGGTAACAGGCATATCATCGTTGATGATATGCCTGTTATTGATGACATGATGATGAAAAATAATGATTGATTGACATGATGATTTGACAAATAATCTTTGAAAATATCCAGCGCTATACCCAGGATATTTTATCCTATTTTTCCAGTAGTATGGGGATAGAAACAGTATCAAATGCTTTGGTTAAATCTAAGAAAACCCTAACACATTTTAGTTTCTGATCTAACGATCTAGTAATTGTCTCAGTTAAATCGAGAGCCGCGTCTTCCGTGGATTTCCTTTATCTAAAGCCGTACTGATTGGGGGATAAGAGTTTTTGTGTTTCTAAATAGCTAACTAATCTTTTATTTAAGACCTTCTCAAATATTTTTGAAAGCGCAGTCAACATTGAAATGGGTCTATAATTATTGACACTGCTTCTATCGCCGGTTTTGAAAACTGGTATCACCAAAGCCTTCTTAAAACATTTTGGGAAAATATCCTTGGATAAAGAGAGATAACAAATTCTCGAGATAATTGGAGCTAAGGTAGTACAACTTGTTTTTAAAACCTTAGTTGGAATACCATCCCATCCAACTGCGCTATTAGTTGTTAGGCTCATTATGATGGTTTCTATTTCCTTTTGATCTACCGGTAATAACCCGAATGAGTTAACAGGGGAGATAGAAAGGGCCTTACAAAGCCGGGTTTGAGCCCGTTTGAGCCGCGCCGTCCGTCTCTAGCTTTTCGTAGATTTAAGGCCCCCATTCGCGGGCGCACCAATCCACCAGATATGTCGCTGGCAAGTCCACGTGTGAATATTTAAGCCAGGCGCCCATTGTAACTTTTTGTCGCCATGACTTTTTGTCGCTGTCGCCTACTGTCGCCCACGATGCGCCCACTGTTAGGCCAGCCGCATGTTGCTGGGTGACAAAACGCGCTCATTCTTAAAATGGATTTCAAGTATTGTCAGTTTCTGGAACTATTGGTCGCCGTATTGCCTCGTCTCTACAGTGAGCGCACTTCCCTATATCTTCATAGCACTCCACTTGGCGACAAAAAGTTACAATGAGCGCCTGTCCTAAGGGTTACCAAAATAAGCAACTTTATAGCAAGCGGAGTACGAATACCTTAAACAAAAATTTAAGGAACTATTGTCATGGTCGCACATCCAAGGCTCGCCAAAGTACACAAGTGACTGGGCTACACGGACTCTCAGTCGTGTGTGGGCGATGACGGATTTGTCTACCGATTTGTAGCGCGCGGCTTGCGGCTCGAGGCTCGTGTAGTGAATGTCCTCGATGTCGCCTCAAGAGGGTCCGAAAGACATTTGTGGGAATGGGCGTGACGTTCTATAATAAAATTCCACAGTCGATCTTAGACTTGCCTTTACACAAGTTTAAGAAATCAGTTAAAACTAATCTCATGAAAAAAGCATATTATGCAATTGAAGAATATTTAGATGATAAAAAAGCGTGGAAATAATTCGTTCCAGCGATTCATGAGACAGCAGGTGGTAATTGAACTGTATAACTATTCTATTGAAACTTTTTTAAAAGAGCAACTGCCGAGTTTCTTGCTGGTTCTTCTCGGCAGGAACGGCACTCCGAACCAGTGGTAGACTCATCGACGATTCAAAAGCACTTGTAAAAAAGTCTATTTGAATAAAAAACATTTCTATTCTATTCTATTCTATTCAAATGGTGTGCCTTACACTCTACACCACGCTTTTGTTCTCCTTGCTCAAGGGTGACCTATCAACACTGAGCTATGCTGCGCTGTGCTATGCAATGCTCTACGTCACATCGCTCCTCTTTGATTACATATAATGAAGAAACAAACAAACCCTGCTGCGCTGCGCTTTGTATAATACATAGCGGCTTAGCTGAGCACAGCATAGCTCAATGTTGATTGGTCACTCTTAAGCTGTGTCCGCACTAGGTGAGCCGCAAGAATAATAAGAGCCACAGGCACCAAACGCAACGCATATTTCATAGCTCCCTTCTATCAATAATGCACAAAATCTAAGTTTTAAAGCTGTAACCCGATGTAACATCTTATTAATACTTACTAATATAATGATTTATAAATGCGAAAGTGTGTTTGTTTTTTTGCTTTGTCCTTCAATCACGCAACAACCGAGCAACGCGCTGTGGATCGACGTAACTAATTCATTATTGCAGGGGTAGAGAATGACAAAGGCTGAAAATGACGAATGACAAAACTTTTATCCCGGAATAACTAAGGGCTTCCGCGGAATTTTTAAAAAGGAACCTAATTCCAAGCGGACGAATTTGCGGGCAAAAACTAGTTAATAATAAATCTTCTATATAAATAAAAATGAATGTTGGTAAGCGCATAACTCAAGAATGGATGGACCAATTCGGTTAATTTATTTTTTGTATGTTCCTTAAGGTCCACGGAAGGTTTTAATAAAAAAAAAACAAAAAAAAAAAATTTTTACTTTTAACTTTTGACAGAACGAAGTCTGTCCGGGCAGCTAGTTTATTAATAAAAATATTATTTTACCAATAGTACCTAGAATCTCGTTATGTAAACTGTACGTACAATCAATATCCTTTGCTGTTTGACCTAAAGGAACCAAGTTATCACTAATTTATGTTAACAGATCCATTAGTAGTATTTGTACCATTTAACACTATACCTGCCTATTTGATAAGCATAATATTAAAGTTCAAGAACTCTGATAACACAAAATTATAAGTAAATAGAAATTAGAGTTATCGCATAACTTATGATAGGTAGGTTTGACTTATAAAGGTAGGTATGATAATATGATTATGATAGGTAGGTTTGACTTATAAAGCAAGCTGTATGAATCGAGTACTTCCCCGTTGGAACCATACAACCTTATATTCTTAGCATACAACGTTTGATTTTTTTGAGTATAAAGGTTTCCTTTAAACTGGATTCTTAAAGATAGGTATTACTTTAACTGCGCTTCCAAAGGAAAGGCGCGGATAATTCGCCCATTTGCACTAAAAAAAATTATAATATTTACCTTCCAAGTTTCGATATAATATATTACTAACTGATGCCCGCGACTTTGTCCGCGTGGATTTAATTTTTAAAGTCCCTCGGCAACTCCTTGATTTTCCGGGATAAAAAGTAGCCTAGATGTTGACCCGAGTAATAAGCTACCACGGTATAAAATTTTGTAGAAATCTGTGCGGTAGTTTTTACGTGAAAGAAGGACAAACAAACAGACAGACAAACAGACAAAAAAAATTTAGCTTCTGTTTTGATACATGTATCTTAAACACAATTACTAAAACCCTTTTTTGAATCTATTTCATGTACAGAATTGGTTTCGTTTCTGTTTTATTATATGTATAGATTATTATTATGACTTGAATGCATAAACTTATTATATTATTTACTACCGTAAGCTTGAATGATTTAAATTTTTTTTATTGCGAGATAGGTTTGCGTTTGACGATAATAACAAAATCAATGGCACTGATGAAGTGATGAGGTCCAGTTTGGAGCGCGCTTGCATGGAAGATACCTGTTCGCAACGTCCCAATATTAAATATTTACCCTCATATCTTAAACTCCTTATTTTAAAAAATTCTTTTCAAAAAACCGACTTCTAACGCCACTACAAAGTATAAAAATAATTTTAGTTTGTCCACGTTTGTTGAAGTCGGGCGGGCCTATATACAAACTATGAAACTATGACGCTACAGAATATGATAGACTCGTTTGTAGAAGTCGAGCGAGCATCGCGAGTCGGTTTCATAGTTTGTATTTTAGGCCCGCCCGACTTCAACAAACGTGGACAAACTAAAATTATTTTTATACTTTGTAGTGGCGTTAGAAGTCGGTTTTTTGAAAAGAATTTTTATTTTAAGCTTTTAAGTGTAGTATCCTATGATTGAGGAGCTAGGACCTGGAGCTCCATGATGTAGTCCATACTTGTTACCTACAATATCAATTCGTAATCGAAATTTCCTAAATCGCCATAGTTTAAGCCTGCAGCATCAGGCTTGAGGAGTTGAAGGTTAAAACTTTTATGGGACCATTTCGCAAACATCCTCTGACGATTAAAAAAAAAATCACGCGAATCGGTCCAGTAATCCCGGAGAAATCGGTGGACATACATAGAAAAAAAAAAAAAAAAAAAAAAAAGATACCGGCCGAATTGAGAACCTCCTCCTTTTTGGAAGTCGGTTAAAAATCGAAAAAAGTTAATATTGACATAATTTATACTTAAAAGTTAACTTTACATCGATTGTATGAAAAATATGTGCCTCTTAACTGCGGATATTACCTATACTTAATATTGTACTAAAGTATGTAACAAGTTATCGAATAACGAAGGCAATAGAGTAAAGAATAAATCAAGGAATATAAATGGTTTATTATTATTTTCTATCTAAAATTGTGTAATATAAAACAATTTAATGGTAATAAATATTAACCAATGACGGTGGTATTGTATTACAATACCATTTCATTTTATTTACTACTTATGTTTTTAAATTATTTAGGCCCTAGGAGCTTGAAATTAATATTTTTATAATAAGGAACTTCGTTCCTATCTGGTGTCCCGCGACACCACACGACTTTTATTATTATGTTGATTTTGTAAAGGTTGTAGGTATCCATGCTAATATATACCTTGAAAATGCGGCATTAACTCTGTCTTGTTAGGGTTCCGTACCCAAAGGGTGCCAACGTGACCCTATTACTAAGCCTCCGCTGTCCGTCCGTCCGTCCGTCCGTCTGTCAGCGGGCTGTATCTCGTAAACCGTAGTAGGTTAGACAGTTGAAATTTTCACAGAGTATGTACTTATTTCTATAGCCGCTATAAAAAAAACCGACCAAGGGCGAGTCGGACTCGTAGCGAGGGTTCCGTACTCTAGAAGTAAAAGTAAAACGATAATATTATATTAATTTGCTTAATAATCGTTAACTTTGTTTGTAGAGGTTTATTGTTAATATAAAAAAAAACTATGCTAGTTAGAGTGTTGGTTTTATTTGTCCCGTAAAATATACATAAATTTCTATTGACCATAATAATTTCTGATTTTTCGATTGGTAAACTTCGGAGATAAGGGGGGGAACGGTATTTTTTTCGACATTTTGCCCGATTAATCAGAAACTATTATTATTATATTTAAAAATATATAAAAATCTATTTTAGAATGTACAGATAAAGGCCTTTTATATGATATCCTAAGCGGTATAGTTATCTTACTTTGAAATTTCAAACCCCCGATTTTCCCCCTTTTTTAATTAAACTAAAATAATTTTCGCGTTGGTTTTATTTTCCTGTAAAATATACGTAAATTTCTATTGACCATAATTATTTCCGATTTTTGGATTAGTAAACTTCGGAGATAAAGGGGGGAACGGTATTTTTTTCGACATTTTGCCCGAATAATCAAAAACTATTACATTTAAAAATAAATAATAATCTCTTTTAGAATTTACAGGAATTTAAAGGCCTTTTATATGATACCACAATCGATAAAGTTATCTTACTTTGAAATTTCAAACTCCCCATTTTCCCCCTTTTTAAATAACACTAAAAATAATTTTTGATTTTTTTTTATTCCAATGATGTTGGACCACTATTACACACAACTATTCCAAATTTCGTTAGCTTTAATAGTTACAAAAATAATCGACTGTGACAGACGGACGGACGGATTTACGGAAAAAGTCTCACCATAAGGGTTCCTTTTTTACCATTTTGGTACGGCACCCAAAAATAATAAAAATAAAATTAAACTATAAAATAAATATAATATAAAAAGTAAATAAGTACATTCGAAAAGGAGTCCAAATAATTTTTTTTTTATTATCTAAGATTGACAACACATTCATTAAATTTGACCAAACAGTTTAGGCGCTACGGTGAAACATTTATTACGTAAATAACACACACAAACACATACATAGACTGCTGAATACATAACCCTTCCTTTTAGCTTAGCCGGATAAAAACAGTAAGAACACTTACCTGTAACCACAAAAATTACTGTTATAATTAAATATTTTATAGAGAACATGATGCCTCACAGATTGGACTCAGGTGTACGACTGACAGTGTTTTTGTATTAAGTATTAGCACAATATAATGAGGAGGTACAGTGCCACAAGTTTAATGAGTTGGCGGTGGCGTTTTGAGGAATTAATTCGGTCATTCCATTTTTATACTCTTTGTCCATGGCCATCTTGAAAATTCACTATTGGATCTCGTTATGTGCTGTTGCTAATTAAAAATGTTTTTGGAACGAAGTTCCTTATGGGGCGTTGCGGAGGGGTACCTTAGCCGGCAAAAAACGTCCGTAGCGTTAAATAAAAGCGTAAGATTTTTCGTCACAGTCCTTGTTATCTTCGTTTATTTTACACATTCTATCAATGCTTCGATGGCGCAGGGGTAAAAAGAAGGAGTAGAATAGAATAGAATAGAATAGAAATGTTTTTTTGCTCAAATAAACTTTTTTACAAGTGCTTTTGAATCGTCGATGAGTCTACCACTGGTTCGGAATGCCGTTCCTGCCGAGAAGAACCAGCAAGAAACTCGGCAGTTGCTCTTTTCAAAATAAGTTTACAATTCAATAGAATAGTTATACAGTTCAATTACCACCTGCTGTCTCATGAATCGCTGGAACGAATTATGTCCACGCTTTTTTATCATCTAAATAGTCTTCAATTGCATAATATGCTTTTTTCATGAGATTAGTTTTAACTGATTTCTTAAACTTGTGTAAAGGCAAGTCTAAGATCGACTGTGGAATTTTATTATAAAACGTCACGCCCATTCCCATGTCTTTCGGACCCTCTTGAGGCGACATCGAGAAATCACGAGCCTGTTTGGATTTCTAACTTGCCTATCGTGTAAATCACCCTTTTTTTTGTAATTCACAATGTTTTGTCTGACAAATATTAAATTGTTGTAAATATATTGTGAAGCTACTGTAAGAATGCCTATTTCTTTAAATTTTTCTCGAAGGGAATTCCGCGGTTTTAAATTATATATTGCGCGAATTGCCCTCTTCTGCAATACAAAAATTTTTCCAATATCGGCTGCTTTACCCCATAATAAGATTCCGTATGACATAATACTATGGAAATATGCAAAATAAACAATTTTTGCAGTTTCTATGTCAGTTAACTGTCGAATCTTCCTAATAATGCGTAAGCAGCAGAGCTAAGCTTGCCAGCAAGTGTTGCTATATGGGTGCCCCATCGCAGCTTTGAGTCCAGGGTTAATCCCAAGAACACTGTGGAGTCCTCACTTTTCAAGGGTTTGTGCTTTCAAAAACTAGTATTTTATTCATTATAAAAAAAATTGATTGTCTGTAAAGTACTTTTACGGACGATAGTTTTACGTATAACGTCATAAAGAAACATTGACGATGACTGGCGGGCGGAACAAGCCAACGCTTGGGACGATCGTGCCTCTCTATCGCTTGTTCCGCGCTCTCGCTTGCACGCGCAGGCTCAGGCGGAACGTGACACTTTTTAGTGCTTGCAGCCGGTGTTCATCGATTTATAAGACGTTATCACGTCAAAAGTCGGTCGTCTGCCACTGGCAACTCCTAGCTTCATTATTAATACATAAGTCATGTAAGACAAGCCTAGCTTCATTACCTACTTGATTGACGTGATCTACGTTTAAAAACATTTCAAAGAAGTTATGAGAATTTTGCAACTGCTTGTACAATGTACAGTCGTCGACATAATATTAAAATGTGATTAAAACTTTTTTCCTCTGCAATTACATCAGTTTCCTAATTGCTAAGGGTCGATAGATAATGATCAACAACCCGTCAACGACTCACTATTGAGCGCAGGTCTCCTCTCAGAGAAGGGTTATAGGCCATAGTCCACCACGCTGGCCCAATGCTAATTGGTGGACTTCACACACCTTTGAGAACATTATGAAGTACTCTCAGGCGTGCAAGTTTCCTCACGATGTTTTACTTCATCGTTACCATGAGGGATATTTAATTTCTTAGACGCACTTACTCGTAACTTAGAAAAGAGGACCGAATCTGCGATCCGACCCTAATAGGAGACCGCAGTACTGACGACAAGGCTTCTTCTATAGGTAATAATACCAAGTACTACGGACTTCTCCATCATGTCACATCACGAAGATAGCTTTTAAGTTATGTATATGTAACACATTCAAATATATAACACTACTAGCTGATGCCCGCGACTTCGTCCGCGTGGATTTAGTTTTTAAAATCCCTCGGGAACACTTTGATTTTCCGGGATAAAAGTAGCCTATGTCACTCTCCAGGTCCTCAATTATACCCATGCAAAAAATCACGTAGATTCGTGGCTCTGTTGCGGCGTGATTGAAGGACAAACCAACAAACAAACACACTTTCGCATTTATAATATTAGTAAATATGATTAGAAAATTATACATAGGAAAACACTGTAATATTACGTCCATACGATGTATTATATCCATACCTACTATGTAGTATGTAGGTATAATGATCGTTTGGCAAAATCTGACGCCTTTGGAGTAGTTTGACTTTGACAAAATATTATCCACGATGGCTATATACGATAAATTACAATTGCCAGCTTAAGATGAGCCGTTCATTCAAAGTATTCTGTAGATTCCGGGGTTCAAGTTATTTGGACCTATACAAAAGATTGTGATGTCTATAATTTCTGAACTACGAAATTGACGACCTTGAAACAATTACAGGACAATCTCTAAAGAACCTGCTTCCTAACGAAAAAAGAATGGATTAAATCGGAATACGCCTTAATGAATTACAGCGAAATACACATTTTGACTTTCATCCCCTCTCCCAAGGGAACCGTGATGAATTTTGGGATGAAAAGTATCCTATATTATACCTCGTAGTACTAACTTAAATCGTGCCAAGTTTCATTTAAATCCGTCCAGTAGTTTCGGCGTGATGCGCGGCCAAGATACAGACAGACAGACAGACAGACAGACAGACAGACAGACAGACAGACAGACAAAAAATTAAAAAAAAATTGTTTTGGCTTCAGTATCGATTATAGAGTGCCCTCAAACAAAAATTTTCAAAATATCTTCAATGTACAGAATTGGACCTGTTACAGTTTTATTATATTATAGATAGATAATATTATGAAGAATAACCCATAGAAACTGAGTTAGAACAGCTAGTTAGAAAATGCTCGTGAACGGGGCCACCGGTGGGGATAGGACTACTTTCTGTCTGCCCGTCTTAACATGAATTGAATTGTAGTACCTACGCTATTTTTGGAATTCACCTCATTGTGGAAATATTATATTCTATTATATTCTATTCTATTCTAACAAAGTTGCATGGGTTAAATCGGCTTGGCATCCGGCTGCCCACAAGATAGTATAAAAACTTATTACAATGTAATAGCTGCATAATAATATTGTAAAATGATTATTTTGAAAAGAGCAACTGCTGAGTTTCTTGCCGGCTCTTCTCAGCAGAATCCGCTTTCCGAACAGTCATGACGTGTCATAAGAGCCACAGGTTGGCCGAAGTGAAATAAATAATTTTGAATTTTTTGAATTTTGAATGTGACTAAAATCATTTACCTTTTTTTTTATTAAGTCCCAAATTCACCCTCCTCGTGACTTCTATTGTCAAACATTGGGGAGCATGAGCGTAACCTGTCCGTTGGGGAGTAGGAATCAGAATCAGATTCAGAATCAGAATTTATTGCATTATAGACTAGTAGTATACAAGAGATGGTAGGTACAATAGATTGTTGGCCGTAGTGTATTACCAATCTAATGGTGTGCAATAACAATAGAAAATTATACAATTAAATTTAAAAATTGGATAGTTCACAATATCGATAATAAAATAATATAATAATTAATATGTCAATTGTTTATCAAATCTAGTAATGTCAATAATTTAAAATAAATAATAACACGTTACTTCATTGAAATTATTATTATCGATAAAATTAATTACTTATTTTTTAAAAATTAAAAAAATAATAAAATAAAATAGAATATCTGAAGCACAAGGCATTGAAAAAAAAAGAAAGAAAACAGCTCTAAATAATTTTACGTATACCTACTCATTTCACTGTTTCATTAAAAAATTCCTCTAGTGTGTAGTAGGCCTTATTTATAAGCCAATTTTTCAAAGTTTTCTTAAACTTAGCTAAGGGAGGTTCCTTGATATCATCAGGTAAGTTATTATATACTCGAATGGCCATGATGTATGCACTTTTACGGTAAATATTACAACTTACAGGAGGCAAATGAAGTTTATCTTTTTGTCTACTAGGTCTTGTGCGCAATTTAGATTTTTTTGTGAAGAATTGATTATTGGTTTTTACGAGTAGACTTAATTCTAACAAGTATATTCCTGTAAGAGTAAGAAACTTTTTTTCTATAAATATTGGACGTACAGAATCCTCTCTTTTCTTATCATATAGTATTCTTAAGCATCGCTTTTGCAAAATAAACGTGCTTTGAACATTGACAGAGTTCCCCCAGAAAATGACACCATAAAGCAGAATCGAATAGACACTACTGTAGTAAAACGCGGTGGCCACCGACGTGGAGGATACATCCTTTAGCATTGATAGGGCGTATATGCAACTGGATAATCTTTTGTTGACCTTATCAATATACTCTTTCATTTCAGGTATTGTTATTCTGGAATTAATTGAATTGTAGTACGTTTTGTGGAAATGTCATATTCTATTCTAACAAAGATGCACGGGTTAAATAAGCTTGCCATCCAGCTGCCCACAAGATAGTAGGTATAAAAACTTATTACAATGTAATAGCTACTTATTAATATTGTAAAATGATTATTTTGAAAAGAGCAACTGCTGAGTATCTTGCCGGCTCTTCTCAGCAGAATCCGCTTTCCGAACCGGTGGTAGAGTCTTGACGTGTCATAAGAGCCACAGGTTGGCCTACATGGAATAAATAATTTTGATTTTGATTTTTTGGAGTAAAAGAAAGTTTGACGAAATTCAGGCTAAGTTAACTTATTTGTAATTGATTGTACTTTTGATAAAATAAATTTATTAAAAAATTGTCTAAGCTGATGACACGATCAAAGCAATCGAGGCTCCTTCGATTCACTTTTCATTAAAAGGAACTTCAGAGGTTGTCCGTCTCCGCACTGAAAATTACTGAAATGTTTTGTTTTAAAAGAAAAACTATGACACAAGCGATGCCGATAAATGCAAGTTAGTATGAAAACTTACAGTTTTCGTAGTAGCATGGTGCGAGTGAAATGTCAATAGAACCTAACTTTTGTACCTACCATATTTCCGCAGGCATAATATTCAAATTAAAAATTGGTTGTCTGTAAAGTCGATTAACGGACGACAGTTTTACGTGATAACGTCATAAATAAACATTGATGAAAAATTACATACTTTTATGAATTGAATTGAATTATTATAACTGAATTATCATTATTTTGTTTATTAAAAAGGAGTTAATTGAAAATTTCAATTTTCTCTAGTCACAAGCCAACGTTTGGGCCGATCATGCCTCTCTATCGCTTGTTCCGCGCTCTCGCTTGCACGCGCAGGATCAGGCGGAACGTGACACTTTTTCGTGCGTGCAGCGGGTGTTCATCGATTTATAAAACGTTATCACGTCAAAAGAATAGTCTCAATCGATTTTAATGGTGTGATTTTGAACCTTAAGATTGTAACAATGCAATGTGGTGCAAAATAACTTACGTTCTATTGACCTGTCACCCGCACCATGCTACAATGGAAAAAGCTGTAATTACATCAATAATTTCATTTTTCGGGATTTAAGTAGGTATCCTAAGTCACTCCACTAGGAATACCCATGCAAAACAATCATGTCAATCCGTAGCTCTCTTGCGACGTCTTCTTCTTCTTTATCAACCTATAGACGTCCACTGCTGGACAAAAGTCTCCTGCATGGACTTCCACAGGCTTCGGTCTTGCGCGGCTTGGATCCAGCGGCTCCCTGAGACTCGTTTGATGTCGTCAGTCCACCTGGTGGGGGATCTGCCAACGCTTTCCCGGTGCGGGGTCGCCACTCCACCACCTTGGGACCCCAACGACCATCAGCTCTTCGGACTATGTGCCCCACCAATTTCCACTTCAGTTTCGCGACTCGCTGAGCTATGTCGGTGACTTTGGTTCTTCTACGGATCTCCTCATTTCTGATTTGATCTCGCAGGGATATTGCGACCATAGCTCTCTCCATCGCTCGCTGAGTGACCCTGAGCCTTATGAGGCCCACAGTTAGCGACTATGTCTCGGATCCGTAAGTCATCACTGGCAACATGCACTGTTCGAAGACTTTAGTCTTCAGGCACTGAGGGATTTTGGACGAGAAGACATCTCGGAGCTTCCCGAACGCTGCCCAGCCGAGTTGGATTCGGCGGTTAATCTCTTTCTCGAAATTGGGCCTACCTAGCTGGACTGTATGTCCCAGGTATATATACTCGTCTACAATTTCGAGTGCAGATTTGCGGCGTGATTGATGGATTAACCAAAAACCAACACTCTTCGCAGAGCGGTCGTGGTTATCGCGAAGTGACGTCTTTAGCGGCAGATGTGATTCGCCTCACGAGCATTCGCCACTTCTCCCTGCGGGCCGACAGCCTAGTTCAGTGCAATATGGACCGCCCATGGCAGACTTCATTTGGTCGGTCCATCGCACGGGCGACCTTCCTCGCCCTCTGGTGCCCTCCACTTGCCCTGCACGACAAGGCGCCTCCATGAACTGACTCTCACATTTATATGAATTTTATTGTAATAGAACTGTAATTTAACTGCCTCGTTGGTCTAGTGGTTAGCAAGTTCGAGGGTCCTCAGAGGTTGGGAATCGAACCCGGGACCTCTGTCAAGAAATTCGCAATACCTGCCCGGAGTTAGAAAGTTGGCGGTGAGTCACCCCCGTGCCTCGGAGAGCACGTAAAGCCGTCAGTCCTGCGACTGATCTCTCTCCGGTCATATCAGATTTCCGTTCCATCAGACTATAAGAGTGTGGGAATAGTGTACCTGTACGCGCTTGTGCACTATAATATCTCCCGCGCAGAAGGGTAATCTCTGAGGAGGTAGGCCGCCGTGACCGGATTCGGTCGGGAGGACATTATAAATTGTAATTGAAACTTTTCTATCACTATCAATGAGGTACGACTGCGTATGTTTTAGGTGAATCATGTGAAAATGGCAAGAAATTCAAAAGCCTGATGGAAACGTATACTTTGTATATGTTCTTCCTGACGCTGTCCATGATGTGTCCCAATCCTCGGACCGAGCGTAGACGACAGAGATACATCGGTGAGATCTACTTTTTTTTTTTCAATGACAAGATAGTCCTTGACTGTGATCTCACCTGATGATAAGTGACGATGCAGTCTAAGATGGTAGCGGACTAACTTGGAAGGGGTACGGCAGTGAAAATCCAACCCATACCCCTAATCGGTTTCTACACGCCATCGTGCCGGAACGCTAAATCGCTTGGCGGCACGTCTTTGACGGTAGGGTGGTAACTAGCCACGGCCAAAGCCTCCCACCAGACCAGACCAGAAACAATTCAGAAATTATAAATTCCCAAATTGACCCCGCCGGGAATCGAACCCGAAACCTCCCAGTTATAAGACCACAGCGCTCACCACTGCGCCAGGGAGGTCGTCAAAACTTTCTTGTCATCATCACCATCATCATGAGCAACCCATCAACGGCTCACTACTGAGCGCAGGTCTCCTCTCAGAGAAGGGTTACAGGCCATAATCCACCAAGCGCGCAAGCACAATGCGAATTGGTAGACTGCACACACCTTTGAGAACATTATGGAGAACTCTCAGCCGTGCAGGTTTCCTCACGATGTTTTCCTTCACCGTTGAAGCAAGTGATATTTAATTGCTTAAACGCACTTGACTCCGAAAAGTCAGAGGTGCGTACCCGGGATCGAACCTGTGACCCCCCGAATAGGAGACCACAGTCCTAACCACTAGGCTATCACTACTCTCTACTTTATTGTAATTACTACATAATTTAACTAATCTTTTTTATACCGACTGCAGCAAAGCCAAAAGGAAGGGAAATGGTATTACGGTTTACCAGTCTATGTTTGCACGTTTTTTTTTTTTTTTAAATATATAGACCAGCGCTTGACTGCAATCTCACCTGATGGTAAGTGAAGATGCAGCCTAAGATGGAGCGCGCTTGCCTAGAAGATGCCTATTCACTCTTGATTTAAAGGTACCCAAGTTATAGTCAGTTGGAAAAACGGAAGCCGGAAGGGCATTCCAAATTTTAGCGGTGCGTATTAGGAACGAGGAAGCAAAACGCTTAGTGCGGGATCGGGGGATTTCGACCACGTAGCGGTGCAGATTCGAGCGATGCCTTGCGGTTCGGTGGTAGAAGGGTGATGGAGGAACTAGTTCGAATAGTTCTTGAGCACACTCTCCGAAATATACGTTTCTATTTATGTTTGTTCCACCGTAATACTTAAACTACTGAGCCGATTTTGATGAATAAGATGTCAATTGATTCGTTGTTATGGTCCGGATGACACAGGCTAAATTTTATAAACGAAATCCAATTGCATACATGACACAACACAACCAATTATTATCCTTAATCGGGTTACATGTTTAAACTTTTATCCTTTCATTCTGATTCATCTGAACCTATCGCCAGCCCACTTGATACTGGGCCTAACGTTCTGAAAAGTGTGTGAAGTCAGCGTTCGAGGACTATAGCTGATGACAGTAACCACGGATCTAATTAAATAGGGTGCATGGATTATAAAAAACATTACACAACATATTGCATAGCTTTTATCGCGGGCTTTGAACTAGGACAAACAGTTTGAGTGCGGCGACCGAATCAAGAAATTCCGCGACGAAAAAAAACCTAACGCCGTCGTTCAGTAAACGTTCAACATTTTAGAGGTTCTCAAGTAGCTCTATTTGGCGCAGTGGGCGAGCGGCCGCTTTCTTTACCGTATGGTGTATGATGTCGCAGGTTCGAATCTCACTCGCGAAGTAGTGACAGTTCGCTTTTCTTGTGTGTTTGTTTTTTTCTTTTTTGCATAATTTTTATTATGCAAAAAAAAATATTGCATAAATATTATAATTGCATAAGTTGATAAAAATGCTATGCAATAGCTTTACCGCGGCAGTCCCCGAGTGCCACTTAATTTTTTATTTTTCTATTTTGAGCGAGATTGATATTAAAACTGTAAAATACAGCAATCCGCCATATTGGATTGAACACCAATCAGAGCGATACCTACGTCACATCGCCATGCCATGACAGTCAGCGTTTTTTGTTTTGGCAATTTTATCTACCAAACCTTTTTTTTGCTGAAAATATTTTTGGAACGAAGTTCCTTATCGCGCGTTGCGAAAGAGGGCTAGACGGAAATTAAGACCAAAAGTTGTACCGCCACTTTCGACACTTTTTGATGACCTAAAAAATATCTTACGTATATAATAATTTTAACAAGTTGTGCATCGCTCCCGTGGCTCAATTGGCCCGCGCGCGGCCGCCAACCGAAAGACTGGTGGTTCGAGCCCACCCGGGGGCGCGCAATCCTATTTTCATTTTTTATTTTATAAAATTATTTTTTAATTTTAATATTTTATATAAAATCGATATTTAGGCTTCCCTGATGACCCCATTTTGATTTTTATCGATAAAAAAATCATGATAAAAAATGTATACCCGAATAATTATTTTCTTTATAACTCGAATAGAAGTTGAAATTAATATTTTTATAATAATAACTTCGTTCCTATCTGGTGTCGCGCGACACCACACGACTTTTTTTCATCATCATCAGCCAGAGTGCATCCACTGTTGGACATAGGCCTCTTTTAAGTAGCGCCAACGTTGCCTATCCTCGGCCTTTCGCATCCAATCGATGCCGGCCACTTTCCGGATGTCATCGCTCCATCTAGCCGGCGGGCGACTTTTTTTATTAAGAGTGGGTGTGCGCTCGTTAACAGTAAACAGATTTGATTTTTACAGTAGTAGATCAAGTTTCAAGTATCCGAAAAAAACACGCAAGAATTACATCATACTGCCAAGGGACGTGTTTGGTCAAAAACATAAAATGATGAAATTTGTTCGATAATAAAAAATCGCGAAGTTAGGTCTAATTTTTAACCAATATACATTTATTTCCAATGTGTTGCATATTACAGAGCCAAAATTTTTACATTAAATTCCGATTGATATTATCAAGAGATTAGCCTAGTGAATTGAAAAAGAAATGAATATTTTACGAGTTACAAAGTATTTGGCGCTTACTACACTCCTATTCCGCGCAAAACGCTTTCTTTTGTCGCGCCTCACATGAGGTTACGGCCATGTTTTATCTCATCGCGAAATCTGATTTTTTTTGGGGTTACACGCGTTCTTAAGTATAAAATATTTTTTCGCAATATCCGCCCGCCCAGCGGCGTTCGCCCTGAGCGCGGCGCCGGCGCTGCTGATGGTGGGCGGCGACATGCGCGGGCGCGTCGCGCGCCGCGACCTGGCCAACCTGGTGCGGCAGTCCATCATCATGGTGTCGCTGCTCTTCACCATCATCAAGGTTGTTATTATCATTCTTTTTATTTAAACAAGAAGACAAGAAGCAGTGATACCCTAGTGGTTAGGAATAGAATAGAAATGTTTTTTATTCAAATAAACTTTTTTACAAGTGCTTTTGAATCGTCGATGAATCTACTACTGGTTCGGAATGCCGTTCCTGCCGAGAAGAACCAGCAAGAAACTCGGCAGTTGCTATTTTCAAAACAGGTTTACAATATAATATACATATTATGCTATGTATGCAGTGTACAACAGTATACAATGAGGGGAAATTCCACAAAATTCCACAACAAAGTTCAACATACCTAATTATATCTAATTATAATTACGGGCAGACAGAAAGCAGCCCCATTCCCGCCGGTGGCACCCGTTCACGAGCATGATGCATGACCCAGCCATTGCTTCGCTCAACTATATTTGAAGGAACGTAACAACCCACATCACACTAGGACTGTGGTCTCCTATTCGGGGGGTCGCAGGTTCGATCCCGGGTACGCCTCTGACTACCTCTGACTTTTCAGATTCATGTGCGTTTAAACAAAATTCAAATATCACACTTGCTTTAATGGTGAAGGAAAACATCGCAAAGAAACCTGCATATCTGAGAGTTTTCTATAATGTTCTCGAAGGTGTGTGAAGTCCGCCAATTCGCATTGGGCCAGCGTGGTGGACTATGGCCTATAAACCTTCTCTGAGAGGAGACCTGCGCTCAGTAGTGAGCCGTTGATGGGTTGCTAATGATGATGATGGACAATTTTAATTGTTTGTTCACCCGTTGCACTATTGTCGTACCCACTCCAAACACAAGCTTTCCGCTTATTTGGAGGGGAGAGAAGTTCAGTCATTAGTCAAGTTCAGCTTGGCTAAAGAATATTTAATTCTTTGCAAAATAAAAAAAAATGTTTTTCCTTGTGACATTTTCCTTGTAACATTAGACATTTTTAACGACAACTATTATACCAGCAATCGTTCGCAGCTCATCCTGACGATAATCCGAAAGAAGGAGCTCAGAGAAATAATCGACGAAATAAACGAAGACTACGAATCCTTCAACGACTTACCTGAAGAGTGTCAACACATTGTGAGAGACACCATACAAACTACGAAGACCCTTGAGAAAATTTGGATTGGTACTTGTTTTTTTTTATACCTACCCAATAATGTTGTCCCACTAGGTTGGCCTCTTAGACCATAGAGGTTGGCCTAAGTGACACAATAGTTATTTTCATCATACCTATTCGAAAAACGAATATTGGCTTCAGAGGATAGCGGGAGCAAAAATTAATTTTAACCCCATGGGACTTTTCATTTCTCTCTTCTGATTGGTCCGCGTTCGAGCTTTATTATGTGTCGAAATTCAAATATGTTTGAGAAGCTGTTGTCTTCGATAAGTCACGTGATCAATTTTTCGATCGGATATACGCCCATACTGTATCCAACACAAATATTAATGTTTAATTATTTAATCATAATTTATTTGTATTTTATTTAAACTTTCAATATACGATGTCTATACATCTACTATGTATGTATGTTGATACTCCTAGATTTTTCTCATAGGTAATGATGAAAAATAGTGTGTGTCATTCGGGGCCAAAATATTTTGTTCTCGGGCGGCGTATACTGAATTCCTCACTACGCTCAGGATTCTATCAAAATGAAGGATTCTATAGTAAAATCCCAAGCGCAGCGAGGGATTCTTAAGTAGAATCCTGAGCATAGCGAGGAATTCAATATACGCCGCCCGAGAACAAAATATTTTGGCCCCAAATGACACACTATTTTTCATCATTGTTAGGGCACGGATGGCCAAAATTAAAGATGTGATGTTTTCTTTAAATTATTTAATAACTATGTTGTTCCGATCGTTCATTACAAAGTTGTGTAATAGTAGTTTATGCAACTGTCATATAATACCCGTGTTATATGCAGTTGCATACACTACTTTATCTTCACTAATGCAATTTATCAAACAACAAGAGTAAAAGCTGACAATATTTTATTTATAATAATTGTTCAAATTTTGGATGGTACAATTTTGAAAGTTAATGTTAATTATTGATCCAGCAGCTGTAGCGGCCGCGGGGCAAGCAGTAGAGCTCGTAGACGGAGTCGGAATATTTATAATTACTTCATTCGTCTTGTTTTCTATACTGTTCAAGATCGTATTTGAGACTTGAATTTTATTCATTAAAGACTCATCAATGTAGCTTTCAGCCACAGTAGAAGACTTCCACCCCCCGTGTCGTTTCAGTGCGGTCAAATCACCACCGCTATCTATGAGAAGGGTCGCCGAGGTGCGCCGGAAGCAATGCCCCGTGTACAACGCTGGGTTAGGCAGATTCAAAAAACTTGCGATAGTTTTTCCCAGAGCACCAAATTTATTAATACCAGTTCTTTGATCGACGCACTTCCCCGATCTATAGCTCAAGAAAAAGGCAGGGTTTCGACAGGGGGTGGGTCGAAGTTCCGTGTATTTTTACATACGGCATAGCAGTTGCCCGTCACAACGAAAGAACGATCTATTTTCGTTTTTGTTTTCGAAACTTTCACCATGATTGTACTGTCGTCTATGTTAGAGACTTCATCGAACTGGATGTTGTATAGCTCTTGCCTTCGGCATGCCCCCATTATGCCGAAGATTAGTGCAACCTGTAACAATAAACGATATAATAAGCTTGAGGTACATAGCCAAGGCAAAAACTATGATTTATGAAGTAGTAAAGTGTAGGTACCTACTACCAAATTTATACACAAAGCGCTTAAACGGAGTGTCTAGATAACTTGCGTGTGTAGTACATAAGTACTAGGTAGATTAAATAACAGAACTAAAATACACTTACCTTTTCAAAAAGATACAAAATATCTGGTGAATCTTCCAGGAACATCTTTATTTGACCTGATGTAAACGTCAAGGACTTTTTTCCTTGTGTCCTTCTGAACTGCGTTTCAGGAACGCTATGACTTTTGAATACTTCGTGATATCAATATTGTTGTAGATACTCAGTGTGGACTTGAGCATAGAATATTTAGCCCACATAGAAGATGGCTTGAATTTGTCGGAGAGGTCTTTGAGATACGCAAGAATGACATTTTCAGAAAATGATGTAGTTTTCTTTTCGATCTTCCATGCCAAAAAGTTATTATATTCTTTTTCATATAATTTTCTAGATTTTTCTGGCAAAAGATTGTGAGTTACTTTTGTTGCCAATTCTAGAATAACCGGAGGCGTACAAATATCATCGTCGCTATCCATTTTTAACTTTTAATTTGTATTTTAAAAACAAAACACATTGCGAAACATTAAATTCACGCGTACGTGTATTGTCACAGTGAACTTGCCGCCATTAAAATCTAACCAATGCGAGCGCAGCTGCGCGCGCAGGGCCAATCAGGAGCGAGCGCGCGCTGTTCGTTTTTTATTTAATTGGCACAAGATCTTAACAAAGAGTTTTGTGTATGTAAGTTTAGTAGTTTCGACGAAGTTTTCACGTATAACCCAACTGTTTTCAAAAGCCAGCCTAATATCAAAATTTTATACAACTTGTATGAGGATTTTGACATAAGGCTCGCCAGGTTAATTGGTCGCGTTTTATTGATGTTATAATGAGATTTTACGATATCGATGTGGATATTATACCATCATGTGAAATTGCTTAAATTGAGTGTTTTGTTATCTGCGCTATAACAGTAGTAATTATAAGTCAAGTATTGGAAACATAAGTAGAATGTTATAACATTAGTGTAGATAAAAAAACAAATGCCACTTTCAACTGACTGTTTTGATAATAATTTTCGTCCAACCCGCAAATTGACGTCGATTCACACGCGTAGGTACAATTTAATGTAACCGTCTTTTTGTACTTCAACAATCATTACCTATGAGAAAAAGCTAGGAGTGCCACTATGCATAGACATTACCTATACGTATATTGAAAGTTTAAATAAAACACAAATAAATGTTTATGAAATAATTAAACATTAATAATATTTATGTTCAACCGATTGACAAATGATCACGTGACTTATCGAAGCCAACAGCTTCTCAAACATTTTTGAATTTCGAACGGAATGAGCGATCGACAGGTTTCTGCAATGAACGCAGTAGTAATAAACACATACTAAAGCACGAACGCGGAGCAATCAGAAGAGAGAAATGAAAAGTCCCATGGGGTTAAAATTAAATTTTGCTCCCGCTATCCTCTGAAGCCAATATTCGTTTTTCGAATAGGTATGATGAAAAAAATATTGAATTTGATTTTGTTATTGCAGGTATTCTGGCGGTTACTGCATCGTCCTACCCGATTCTCGCAGGCGCTTGCACCATATACTCGCAGATGGTGTCGGATGACCCCAAACGGTTCATGGTCCACGAATTCAAGTTGTTTTTCCTGACGGACGAGCAGAAATACGAGACCCCCTACTTCGAAGCGATAGCCGCTTACTCGCTGTATATGGTCTGGGTAATCTTTCTTGGATTTTCAGGTGAATAAACAGTACACCTGTCATATCCATTCGGAAAGGTGAAGATTTTAGCTGTATATATCATCATCAGCAACCCATCAACGGCTGACTACTAAGCACAGATCTCCTCTCAGAGAAGGTATATTATAGGCCACCACGCTGGCTCATTGCGAATTGACAGACTTCACACACCTTCGAGAAAATTATGGAGAACTCTCAGGTGTGCAGGTTTCCTCACGATATTTTCCTTTACCGATGAAGTATGTGATATTTAACTTAAACGCATATAACTCCGAAAGTCAGAGGTCCGGAATCGAATTTTTCTTGTTTTAAGGATATGATGGCATGTTCTCGGTGTTCATACTGCACGTGTCCCTAAAAATTAAACTGTTCCGATACAACCTGCAACACATGCTGGATAAGCTGGAGGATACACCTACGATTAAAGCTAACATCGCCCGCTTTGTGAAGGAGCATTGTGGAGCTATGAGGTAACACATTTAATGAGTAACACGTTAACTAACTCCAAACTTCAAAGTCTGGAACATCGGCGCAAGGTTGCCTGTCTGTCGGTACTCTACAGGATATATTTCGGAGAGGTGCTCAAGAACTATTTGAACTAGTTCCTCCAACACCCTTCTACCATCGAACCGCAAGGCATCGCTTGAATCTGCACCGCTACGTGGTCGAAATTCCACGATCCCGCACTAAGCGCTTTGCTTCCTCGTTCCTAATACGCACCGCTAGAATTTGGAATGCCCTTCCGGCTTCCGTTTTTCCAACTAACTATAACTTGGGTACCTTTAAATCAAGAGTGAATAGGCATCTTCTAGGCAAGCGCGCTCCATCTTAGGCTGCATCTTCACTTACCATCAGGTGAGATCGCAGTCAAGCGCTAGTCTATATATTAAAAAAAAAATAGTAGACGCTAAACAGTCAGTGAATTTAATAATTACAAAGTATGGAAGCAATAGGCTTTGGTTCAGCTGTCCAAAAGATAGAATATAAGCTACATTTTCTATTTTGGTTTTGAAAAGAGGAACTTTTTTATTGCAGCTTTTTACTCAGCAGAATCAGCTTTCCTAACCGGTGGTAGATTCTCGTCTTGTCATAAAAGCCACAAGTCGGCCTACATCGAATAAATAATTTTGAATTTGAATTTAACTTATTTAATTAAAAGAGAAATCTGCTTCTTTCTTTAAAAATTAAATGAATCCATAAATTGTAGGTTAAGTATTATTATTAGGTATTTTTATTATACGTATAAATATATCTACAATATTACGTCATCACAATTCAGTAAGTTTACCGATATTATGTTAATCGAAGCGTCAAACAAATAGCTACTGTTATTTGTATTTTATATCATCAAAATAAACGATGAAACGGACGTGCTCACTGCTTAACTTAAATCAACTGGAATGAAACGGACTTGCTCACTGCTCAACTTAAATCAACTGGAATGAAACGGGCGTGCTCACTGCTAAACTCAAATCAACTGGAATGAAACAGACTTGATCACTGCCCAACTTAAATCAACTGGAATGAAACAGACTTGATCACTGCCCAACTTAAATGATACGGACTTGCTCACTGCTTAACTTAAATCAACTGGAATTTCTTCCAGAACCCTCAGAACGCTATCACTAAAAATTTCACTTACTTCTAACTTTTAGGTTGATCGCAAAAATCCAGAAGTGTTTCGAAGGATATCTTGTTGGTATTTTCTTCAACGCAGTCGTGCAAATAGGAATGGCACTGATTCAAATAACGAGCAACGCTGTAAGTACCTGCACACTGTAGGTATACCTTAGTGTAAGTCATATTAATATTATAATTAATGCGAAAGTGTGTTTATTGGTTTATTGGTTTGTCCTTCAATCACGCCGCTACAGAGCTACGGATCGACGGGATTTTTTGCATGGGTATAGTTGAGGACCTGGAGAGTGACATAGGCTACTTTTTATCCCGGAAAATCAAATGGTTCTCGAGGGATTTTAAAAACTAAATCCACGCGGACGAAGTCGCGGGCATCAGCTAGTAAGTAAATAAAATGTTTATCTTGGGCAATACATGCGCAGAAATAGCGCAATGATTACCAGGAAGATACCCTTCTTCTTCGTGACACTCTTGGCAGAGCGGTCGTGGTCATCACATAGTGCTGTCTTTTAGGGCAGATGTGATTCGCCTCACGAGCATTTGCCACTTTAGTTTGGTCCGTCCATCGCATGGGCGACCTGCTTCGCCCTCTATGTAGCACCCTCCACTTAACCCCCTAAGAACCCCTTATCACTGCTTCAAGGGACGCTTAAAATCATTATAACTGACCTATTTTTTCTCACCGACCCTTAAGTGCTGACTTAATTCCTCCAACACGTTACGTTCCCTCAAATATGGTTGAGCGAAGCAATGGCTGGGTCATGCGTCATGCTCGTGAACGGGTGCCACCAGCGGCAATGGGGCTACTTTCTGTCTGCCCGTCTTGACATGTGTTGAATTATAATTAGAAATAATTACGTATGCTTTTGTGGAACTTCCCCTCATTGTGGAAACTCTGCATACATAGAATAATATAGCTATTAAGTATATTGTAAAAGTATTTTGAAAAGAGCAACTGCCGAGTTTCTTGCTGGTTCTTCTCGGCAGGAACGGCATTCCGAACCAGTGGTAGACTCATTGACGATTCAAAAGTACTTGTAAAAGTTTATTTGAATAAAAAACATTTCTATTCTATTCTATTCTATTCTAAACATCAGCGTAGAAGGATTAACATCAGTTTACATAACCGGACGATTAACATAATCGCTTTTGACTGTATATTTATCTGTGCAGGAAGCGGATATAAATGCAATGTACTACTTCTACGCAGTAGCTACTGCAGTGCACATTTATGTGCCCTGCTATCTCGCCTCTGACGTCACTTATCACGTGAGTTCTTGTCGACATCGTTAAATAGGCATGATGACCGATTTTGAAAAACTTTTGGATGATGTTCGGAAGTATCTCCTATTTCGAAGAAATATCTCATTTCAGCAAAAACTAAGGTAGATAAAATTGCCATTTCAATTAAGGCGCGCTTGCAGAAACGCCGTTATCCTTTTAACCTAAAAAAAGACAGATTTCGTATAAAGCTTCTGTCAAAACTACAAATTTATTTATGGGTTAACTAACCCGGCGTCTCTGCAAGTGGGCCTTAAAGTTTTAAAATTCACACAAAAACGCTCGACGGTGTCATGGCGTCGTTCGTGATGTCATCCCTGTTTTTTCATAGTAGTTAGTTGAACATAGATGTGACGCATCGGTCTGATTGGTGTTTAATCCAATATGGCGGATTGCTGCAATTTATATAGTTTAATTTTATCAAAATAAATATCAATCTCGGTCCAAATAGAAACAAAACAATTATACGTTTTTTATAATCCATGATTTCATTAGTTTAATTCATAAATTTCATAATTTCATTGATTCTTGCTTGCGTCATCATGCCTACTCCTACCTACTAACACCTACCTACTAGGGTTCACGAACTATGAGACCGTATCGGCACCCCGATTCAGAACATTTCGATAACTTCCCGTTTCGATACGATTAGATATCGATCTCGTATCGAAAATTTTTTGTCGTGCGATTCAGAACGTTCGGTTAGAGAATTCGATTCGATGTCGACTACGGAATCGGCTTCGGTATCGGTATCGACAAGATACATTAAATTACATGTGGATTTACGAAGTTTGTTGTTTTACCAAAATTTCACTTGTTATTAAATTCATGTTAGCACTAAATAGGTCATCGAAGTAATTATTTAAAATGATAACTTGTTAAATTATTGACGGCCAATTTTCAGCCTTGTCGATAGATGGCGCTAAGTTCATGTTTCATCCCTCTGGGTTCTTATTTTATTTTGTTGTGGTGTACATAATATGTTATTTTAATGTTAAAATACGTACAATATGGTAAGTAAAAATTTACATACCAAAATCATTCATCATAATCATTTTATACGAAAAAGCAGTAAACACAGTACGTAAACAAAAGGATACCGGATGCCCTGTAGCTTTCGATAAGTAACCAACTAAAATTATCGGACGTTCGGAAAATCTTATTCGATACGCTTGTTGTGAATAGCGTTTGATAAAAGATGTCGAACGATATCTACGTTGGTTCGATTCGGTTTCGATTTCGACAACTTCTCTGTCGATACGAGAACTCTGAATTGAAAATTCATCTTATCGTGCGATAACAAACCGAATCGATCGATAATTATGTTATCGTAAGGTTCTGAATCGGGGTGCAGTTCTGTTCAAAAGCTGCTCAAATATTTTATAAGGTCTCAGTGCCACCAAACGCTCAGCAACTACTTAATTCAAAATTCAAAATTTAAAATTATTTATTTCATGTAGGCCAACCTGTGGCTCTTATGACACGTCAAGATTCTACCACCGGTTCGGAAAGCGGATTCTGCTGAGAAGAGCCGGCAAGAAACTCAGCAGTTGCTCTTTTGAAAATAATCATTTTGCAATATTAATAAGTAGCTATTACATTGTAATAAGTTTTTATACTATCTTGTGGGCAGCTGGATGCCAAGCTGATTTAACCCATGCATCTTTGTTAGAATAGAATATGACATTTCCACAAAACGTACTACAATTGAACTGATTTTACTGAGTTTCTTGCAGGCTCTTCTCAGCAGAATCTGCATTCCCAACAGGTGGTAGAGTCATGACGTGTCATAGGAGCCACATGTTGGCCTACGTGAAATAAATAATTTTGAATTTTGAATTTTTTGAATTTTATTCTATAGGCAGCGGAAGTGGCAGCTGTGGCGTACGACATTCCCTGGGAGTCGGTGCAAGACGCGGGAGTCAAGAGGTCCATCGCAATCATCATGGCCAGGGCCCAGACCCCCATCAACTTTCAGGCTCTGGGCATGCTCACTTTTAATATGGAAATGTTTGTATCCGTAAGTATACGTATGTGACAGCTCTATGAACTGATCGCTGTTGTATTGGCTAGTGGGTTTTCGGTTACGACCCGGACCATAACGGACTTAATTACACCCCTCCCCCTTCCAAATAAACGTAAAAGTTACGTTACTGCAAAAACTATTGTGTAACAGAAAAGTAATGAACGGTGAATAAATTCTTCTTACGCTCATGTGAATGTAGCGAAATGGCCAAACCACATATTTTGACAAGGTGTAGAGTTTGTGAAGTTACGGCTTGTTGAGTTAGGGCGTGTAGAGTTACAAGCTTATCTCTACATGAGATCTGATAACTTTTTGACAGTGCGAGCCTTGGTCTCACCGTAGCAACATTTTACATGAAAATGTTTTTGGTGGTCATTTATTGAGGAATGGATATTTGTTTGATATTGTTAAGGTGGAAGACACGGGTCTGCCCGCGAAATTATTTCAATCAAAATACTGAGTTGGACGTGAGTTACTCACAAATTAATCGATATTTTGATTAATTTCTTAAACTGGTCACTTTCAAGTAAAGATTTTTATGTAAACCTGTGAAGATGATAATTCCACTGGCGCAATTAGAAGGCCATAAGCCTACTTTGTCGTATTCGTTTACAAATTGCAAAAACCAAATTAAATTTGAATTTCGCGGGCAGATCCGTGTCTTCCACCTTAAATGAAGAAATTCCTGACTTTGTGTAATCGATGTACTTTTTTTTAATAAAAATTTATTGGGTCCGCCATTATCAAAGATATTTGAGCAGGGTTTAAATTAATAATACCTACCGCGTTTGTTCATTCAAAACGTAGTTTCATTTTGATGTTTGCTGTTTTATATTTTCAGATCTTACAAACGTCATACTCGATGTACACACTGCTGCAATCACATTGATTTATAAATGATTTAAATACTTAAAGTATCATTGTGCGAAAATGAACGCGAAAGTGCAACAAGTTTTATTTATCACTGCTTAAAAATGTAGCAACAAATATTTTTATTATTAAAGCACTGACAAACATTTTCATGTCTAATATGAAACTTTTATTTAATCTGGGACAGGTTTATGCTTGGACCAGGATATCTTCAAAGTCTGCTACAGCATTCAAATACGGAACGCAAGCCTTTGCTAATTATAATATTAAAGCTAGAGTAAGAGTAGAGCTAAGAGTTTCTTACGGGCTCTTCTCAGTAGAATTTGTTTTCCGACCGATAATTATGGTAGTTTTGGACTTGGCATAAATCACAAGTTAGAAGAAATAATTTTGAATTTTGAATAATTAAATTATTATTACTTAACAACTTGTTTGATCTTTATTTAATTTCACTGATATTTATAGATGCAATATCATCGACTATCGCAAGATTAGCGAAGAAAAAAATATTATTGATGGAATGTAATGGTATCAAACTAGTACCTAGTAACTTTTTAAAAAGAGTATTATCATTTTATGGAATTATTGCTTGGTTAACAAAGCATTCATGATTTAAGACTATGGTGGCAAACACCTTACGGCGCGGAAGGTAAAATTCCCAAAATGTCCAATAAATATTATGTCTTTTACACCAACCATTTTTCTAACGCATCTATAAAACATCTTGTTTTAAAATTATAGGGTAAGAATGAAACTCTACATTATAACAAATAACATTCATTTAATTAATGCTTCCTTTTCCGAACACAAAGTCTCCGTTGAAGTAGAGCTCGTCAACTCATCTTTAGCGTTCTCTTTTTGCAGACTTATCTGACTGCCGATGTCCTCGGTACGATACCTCCTTTTCTGCCTAACCTCCTTCTCCATTCTTTCGCAAATTCTTACCAAACTATCCCTTAATTCCAAGGGTATATCTTTTCCCATGACTTCACGTAACAAAGTGTTTTTTATCTCGCTGTTAATACGAGATTTACGAGCATGTAAATGTTGTTTCTTTTCTGTCCTTTTAAATTTACTTCTAACTCTTACCATGAAAGCGTTTATGTTGCCTCTATACCACTGTCTATGGATCCAAACGCTTGTGTTTACACAAAGTATGAATGATAACAGAACAGCGCATATGCCTATCACACCGAAAACTATAGATAAAATTGCGGATTTACATCCTTCCTCAAAATTAATGTCAGATTTATCACAGGGGCAAAGTTTTCCGTACATAAGATCTTTTAGTAACAACAAATTTTGTGAAATAGTTGAACAATTTGAATTAAGTTCAACTTTAATATAATCCTCCTGCTTCGTTGATTGGGTAACAGTCCCTAAACCTGTGGTGATTGCATAAATGTCTTGTACTGTCAATGGATTCCCTAAGTCCTTACAAACGTTTATAGGTGGCACGTATACTATATTTGGTAGTTGTTTATCAACATCTCCAATACAAATTGGTGTTTTTATGCACCTTCTGTAATCTTCATCATAGAAAGATCTTTGACCAGCATATTTGATATCACAATCGATTGGTAAACAATTATCCATAGAATTTTGGTCTAACGTTTCACACACTATACTGCGGACACTGCTAAGGTAGTCTTTCAGCAATGGATGAGAACGTCTAGCGTTAATTACTCTGGTGTCAAATGGAATATTAACCAGCAATCTATCTTTATTTTTACCACACCGATAACCTAATATAACATCACAGTAACCTAAAAGGTCGTATGGGCATAATGTTGGGAAAACGTATTCAAGTGTCCTCCTGTCTCTGGGTTTAATTACATCGATAGTTTCACCGTTCACATCCATGACTCCACAATCTTCCACGTCTAAATCAGTCAAACAACACTTCTTTACTCTTGAATAAACTCTACATGTACCAACACGATTTTCATTAACAATATCTATGAAAAACTTAATTCCAATGGAATTCTTTTCGAGCGGGGAAATGCCTTTATCAACAACAGATATTATCGCAAAAACTTTAAAAATTGAAATTTTAATCAATAAATAGTAGAAAAAGATTTTGTAGGACATGACATTGTCACAAGTTTGACAAAAAGTCACTTCATAAACGTAGTGAACTATAGTAACAAAGACTACGGTAGTGAATCTAATATCTTTAAACAAGCAATTCTTGTATACAGGGTGGGCCAAACCAGGTGGATATAAAATTTTTTTTAGATTGTTCACTTAGGGGCCTACCAGGACCCGGAAGGAAAAAAATCGGTTCTCACCCGATCACGAGAAAAAAAATTTATTAAAAATTTTGGAATATCATTGCTTTGACGAACTTTTAATTTTTTTTTAATTTTTCCAGTGACAATTTCCGCAATTTTTTTATGGAATATCTTTACTTAATAACTGTCCTCTCTTAGAAAAGAATTCCAGTCTGGTTAGCTGGTTTTAAGAGTATTAAATTTTAAATTATTTCAAGAAAATTAAGTTCATCCAAAATCTACAGAAAACTTTAAAATTCCATTAAAAATAAAAAAAGAGGTTCATAGCACTGGTGATTTTTTAAAAACTGTAGCAACTTATGTTCTTTTGATTGCCATATGAAAAATTGTATGTCAATGTGCCAGATAAAAAGTTATGATTTTTCAAAAGTCTTCGTTCCTCATTCGTGTAAATAACGACCTTATTGAAAAAAATGTTAATTGTTTGTGGAGACTGCAGTATGTCCTTTAATTTTAACTGCCTCGTTGGTATCGTGTTTGACTGCGGCCGACGAGGTCCCGGGTTCGAGTCCCGGGTCGGACCATATCAAGTATTGGGGTTTTCCGTAAGAAATTCTCAGTACTAGCCCGGAGTTAGGAAGTTGGCGTTGTTTCACCCCCGTACCTTGGAGAGCACGTAAAGCCGTTGGTCCTGTGCCTAATCTCTCTCCGCCTGCGCCTAATCTCTCTCCGGTCATGTCGAACTTTCCGTCCTATAGGGCTATGAGAGTAAAGAAACAGAGAGTGCACCTGTGTTCGCGCACACACTTGTGCACTTTAATATCTCCCGCACAGATCGTTAATCTCTCTGAAGATAGGCCGCCGCCGTGGCCGAAATTTGGAAAAATAAAACATTGTTTTATTTTTCTTTCTCTTAAAAATGTAGATACCGTCAGTCATCATTAAAGGAATAATGTCCTCCCGACCAAATTTCGACCACGGTGACCTATCCACAGAGAGATTAACCATCTGTGCGGGAGATATTAAAGTGCACAAGTGTGTGCGCGAACATAGGTGCACTCTCTGTTTCTTTACTCTCATAGCCCGATGGGACGGAAAATTCGACACGACCGCGACCGGAGAGAGATTAGGCGCAGGCGGAGAGAGATTAGGCGCAGTACCAACGGCTTTACGTGCTCTTCAAGGTACGGGGGTGAAACAACGCCAACTTCCTAACTCCGGGCTAGTACTGAGAATTTCTTACCGAAAACCCCAATACTTGATATGGTCCGACCCGGGACTCGAACCCAGGACCTCGTCGGCCGCAGTCAAACACGAGACCAATGAGGCAGTTAAAATTAAAGGACATACTGCAGTCTCCACAAACAATTAACATTTTTTCAATAAGGTCGTTATTTACACGAATGAGGAACGAAGACTTTTGAAAAATCATAACTTTTTATCCGGCACATTGACATACAATTTTTCTTATGGCAATCAAAAGAACATAAGTTGCTACAGTTTTTAAAAAATCACCCGTGCTATGAACCTGTTTTTTTATTTTTAATGGAATTTTAAAGTTTTCTGTAGATTTTGGATGAACTTAATTTTCTTGAAATAATTTAAAATTTAATGCTCTTAAAACCAGCTAACCAGACTGAAATTTTTTTCTAAGAGAGTACAGTTATTAAGTAAAGATATTTCATAAAAAAATTGCGGAAATTGTCACTGGAAAAATTAAAAAAAAATTAAAAAGTTCGTCAAAGCAATGATATTCCAAAATTTTAAATAAATTTTTTTTTCTCGTAATCGGGTGGGAACCGATTTTTTTCCTTCCGGGTCCTGGTAGGCCCCTAAGTGAACAATCTTAAAAAAAAATTTTATATCCACCTGGTTTGGCCCACCCTGTATAAATATATATATATAATCTGAATCTCGGAAACGGCTCCAACGATTTTCATGAAATTTGGTATGCAGGGGGCTTCGGGGGCGGTAAATCGATCTAGCTAGGTTTCATTTTTAGAAAAGGTCGTTTTATCCGTGTTTTCAGGCAATGAAAAACCCCTTACAATATCATTAGAATACGAAGGTAAATTTCGCCATCATCTGTAGATTTCCGATAGCTCGACGGTGACGGGCGGGCCCGAAACCAGAAGACCCCGGTTTGAGTCCGACGATGAATTTTATTATTATATTTTATTATTTTTTTAAATATAATTTCAAAAAAACGATTTACCAAAAAAAAACCGGACAAAGCTCGGTCACCCAGATATTTAATACTAAAAGGAAGAAGCGCATAAATTTTATAAATCTGTGATACTGATAAATACCTACAACACTAAAAGCTTATAGTAAAAACGGTTGTGTCCCCGCCAAAGACGAGCTAAGCGATGTGCAATAACACTACCTCCCTTTTTTCGATGCGCTTCGTCGTTTTTTATGAACCCTCGTAATTTGGGTTTGCAATAAATACCAGGTACAAAAAAAAACTCGGGATATGATGTCAATAGTAGACTTATTAAACCATAATCGTAATTCCTAGTTCCATGTATTAAACACTTAAAATTTCAATTACATCATAGTAGCTCTTAGGTAATGTAATAGTAATATACTTTAAATTTTATTGCAATATCTGAAAATCTCCGATTTGGTCACTGACTCACTGATGATCAACAAATTTCTTAGGGTACTTCCTGAAAGCTGAAATTGGTATGTAAGCTAGTATTAGGCCATTTCGTTACATTAGAACTATTGTACAGAAAAGTAATGAACAGTGAATAAATTTTTCACCTTACGCCCATGCGAATGTAACGAAATGGCCAACACACATAATCATACTAATTGTAGTGATCACTATCACTACCTAAATCACTGCTACACGCCGCGGAGCGCAGGCGCACGTCCGACTCACTCGCTGTCTCACGCCAGACTAGCTCGATCGACGTTCCCCCTCCGCTCGTGTACATGAGACAGTGTATCGTATCTATTGCATAGATACAAACACTACATCCCTTCCTTTTTAACAAATTATATTCATTGTAAACGTAATCAGTATTGTTAAATAAAATCATACTTAAGTATTTTACTTATACAATCAATTTTTATTTACAATATTTTACTTATACAATCAAACATGAATCTTAACATCAAATATTGATTTACATAGTATCATTTCCTTCAATTATCTGATCCTCATTTTGTTTGATCTCATCTTCTACTGATTTCCATTGTCCCTCCACACGCTTTAGGTGAATCACATTCCTTCGCAATCTTTGTCCAGTTTCTTCATTCCTTATTGTAATATCCCCTCCTACTGATTGTTCCACTATGTGTGGTGTAGGTTTAAAATTAGTTGAGAGCTTATTAGCCTTTTCCATTTCTTTTACGTACACCTTCTCTCCTTCTCTCAGTTCAAGGTCTTCCGCCCTTCTTTTGCGATCTCCATACTCCTTTCCTTTTTCCTTTTGTATCTTGTCTTGGTCTCTAACTTCCATGTCATCTGACTCATTTATATTCTTCAGCATGGGGATTTTATCCCTGTTCAACCTTTTGAAAAAAAGTTCAGATGGTGACTTACCTGTGACTGAGTGAGGAGTGGAGTTGTACATCATTAAATATTCATATAGTGCATCTTTCATGTCTCGTTTTTCACTAGAACTTATTTTGAGTCGTTTTACTATATCTCTGTTTTGTCGCTCGACTTCTCCATTCATTTGTGGCCAATATGGCACAGTATTAAAAAGTTTGATGTTGCAATTACGACAGAAATCTTTGAATTCTTCACTTACGAATTGTCGTCCGTTATCCGCAGTAATTGATAGTGGGTAGCCCAGTCGACTAAAGAGTTCTTTCAAAATCTTTATTATTTGCAAGCTCGTTATGGTTTTAGTAATCTTGATCTCTTTATAGCGACTGTAATAGTCAATGACTACTAAGATATAATCATTATTCGGTAAGGGACCCAATAGGTCCATAGCAATGTCAATCCAAGGTTCAGATGGAAGTTCTCGACGTTTCATTGGTGCTGGAGGATTTGGTAAACTCACGAGGGTGCATCCTTTGCAGCTTTTTACCATCAATTCAACGTCTTTATCTATCCTAGGCCACCAAACCTTAGAACGAAGGCGACCCTTCATGGCAACAATTCCCGGGTGTCCCTCATGAGCTGCAAGTAAAACTTGTCTCCTGAGGTTCTGGGGAATAACTATTCTGTTTCCTCTCAAAAGGATATTCTCATAAAAACACAATTCGTTCAAAAATATTTTATATGATTTCACAGACTCATCCCACTGGTCATTGTAAATCCCTTTCTTAACATTGGTGATTTCCTGATCACTTTCTGATTCTTTTACTATTTCTTGCATTGAAATTGCACAAGGTCTAGCGAGTTCAACTATTTGGTGGACATAATTTTCTTCTGATGACGGGATTAGCCGATCTGAGTTCTTACACAGGCGTGATAGTGGGTCTGCAATATTGGTCTTACCCGGTTTATATTTAACGTTGTAATGATACGCCTGAAGTCGCAAAACCCATCTCTCAACACGGGCACATGGTTTTGATTTCGGACTGAACAGGAATTCCAATGGCTTGTGATCTGTTATTAAATCAAATTCCTTACCAAATAGAAACGTATTAAAATGCTCAATCGCCCATACCAGAGCAAGAGCCTCTTTTTCTGTTTGGCTATATTTTCTCTCACATTGACTGAGTGTCCTATTTCCGTATGCAATAATTCTTGGTCCTTTACTGTCTGACTGCACTAAGACTGCTCCTAGTCCTACAGGGCTTGCGTCCGCTATTACTTGCGTCTTGTCTTTGATATCGTAATATCCCAAAGTTTCTATTTTAGATAGCATCTCCTTTAGTTTCTCAAATGCTTCATTGTGATCGTTCTTCCAATATTCTTCAATGTTTGCCTTTTTTCCAAGTTTCTGTCTTAATATTTGTTTTAGAGGTTCTGTTATCGTGGCCAAATTCGGAATCCATTTGTTTATATAGTTAACTAGACCTAAAAAACTTTGCAATTCTTCTATTGTTTTTGGTACTCTAAATTCAGCTATACTTTTTATATATTTTGGCAGCGGTTTTACTCCATCCGGTTTAAGTTCATGTCCTAAAAAATGTACTGTCTGAACTTTATGAATACATTTCTCTTGATTCAACAAAACATTCCTTTGCTCCAGTATCTCCAGCACTCTGGAAAGTCGGAAATCGTGTTCTCTCTCGTTGCTCCCCCAAATTAAAATGTCATCAATAAAGTTTGTAACCCCTTCGCACTTTATTAACATCTTTTCCATGATTTTTTGAAAAAGTTCTGGAGCACAGGTGACTCCAAACATAAGCCTTTTATATCTGTAAAGGCCATTGGATGTTATAAAAGTCGTCAAATATCTTGAATCCGGGTGCAGTTCAACTTGATGGAAGGCATTTTTTATGTCCAGTTTAGAGAAATATTTCGCCTTCTTTATTTTTGGTAGTAAGTTCTCCATGCAAGGTAATGGGTGGTTTTCTCTTAAAATGGCTGCATTGGCGCGTCGCATATCGACACATAAACGTACATCACCATTGTCTTTAAGAATTGGAACTATCGGAGATACCCAGGGTGAAGGTTCGTGAACTTCTTCGATTATATCTAAATCTAGTAATTCTTTGATTTTTTTATTTATGGTTTCCTCTAATGGTATTGGTATCCTCCGGTAGGGTTGCATAACCGGTCTTACTGATGGATCAATAGGAATTTCGATTAAAATATCTTTAAATTTCGGGAAAGGTTTATTTGATTCCAGTTCAACTTGATTTACGCCCACGCCTAACTTTAGAATACCCAATCGTAATGCGGTGTCTTTACCAAGTAGATTCCGTGATCCATCTTCAATTACGTAAATAGTAGTACGTTCCATTTTTCCGTTTGTTTTTAGTAGTGCTTCAAAAGAACCCTTTATTCGTAAAGGTGTCTTACTTCCATATGCTAATAGTATTTTATTTGGCTCTTTCACTTGCTTGTCACATTTTATGTTGTTTTTCTTTAAATACTCCCAGGTCTTGTAGGATATCAAATTTAATTTGCATCCTGAATCAATCATCATTTCTAAATCGACTCCTCCTATCTCACATCTGATTGTTGCGTCATCGTTCAAATTAAATATGTATTGTACTTCTTCATTGTCCAGAGAATTTACTGTAGCTTCCGTTCGTTGTCGCTTGTTATAGTCTTTTCCTTTTTCTTGATATTGTGCGAGTTTACGCTTTGGTCGAAATGATTTCGTTCTGCAGCATCTTTGAAAATGGCCTAATTTTCCACATCCGTTACATTTCTTGTCCTTGGCTGGGCAAGGAAGCCCTTGAGAGATATGCGAAATATTTCCACATCTGATACACTTTGGCGTCTTTTCTTCTCCACTAGGCTCTTTTCCTTGTTTAGTCCATCTTGTATTAACCGTGTTCCTAATTTTGATTGCATTAACTCCATTTGTCTTATTCTTCTCGTTTTGTTCGTAACTATCCAGTTGGTAATTCACGATTTCTAAGGTATTAGCTAAAGTAATCACTTTGTCTAGAGTGATTTCATTTCCAACTGTCAACATTTTTTTCCTTAACTCTGATGATACCGATTTTTCTAGTATTTGGTCGATTATGTGGTCATCAGGTTTATCAAATTTGCATTTCGCCGCTTGATCTCTTAGCTTAATAAGGAAAGTTTCGAAACTTTCCCCTTCTTCTTGTTTGATCAGGCGGAAAATGTGCCGTTCAAAAGTTTTATTCTGTTTAGGTAGGAAATATTCATCTAGTTTACTAAGAGCTATTTTGAAAATATCAACATTCTCCTCAGGTTCCACGTTTGCTCCCGGCAAATTGTAAAATATTTCCTGTAAGGTACTTCCACCTAGAACTAGTAACGTAGCTCTTTTTTTAGCTGGAATTGTAATATCGGCAGCTTCGAGGTAGATTTGAACGGATCGTTTCCATTTTTCCCATCTCAGGCCGACTGAAGTAATGTCGCCCTCAGTATCAAATTTTTCTGGTGGCGGTAACTGATTTGCCATGATTACTTGTATCGGGCGACCTGAAAATACATCCTAATTGAATGGACGTCTTAATACTTTCGATTTGATAAAAATCCATACGAACAGTGCCAGAAATATCTGCACACAGGTATAATACCTCTTATTCAAAAGAAGTCCAATATGTTTTGAATTCAATTTAATGAACTTCTAAATTCTGTCTAATGAAATTCTTCTAAATTCAATTTAATGAACTTCTAGATTCAATTTAATGAACTTCTAAATTCAATTTAATGAACTTCCAAATTCAATTTAATTAACTTCTTCTAAATTCAATTTAATGAACTTCTAAATTCAATTTAATGAACTTCTAAATTCAATTTAATGAACTTCCAAATTCAATTTAATGAACTTCTTCTAAATTCAATTTAATGAACTTCTAAATTCAATTTAATGAACTACCAAATTCAATTTAATGAACTTCTTCTAAATTCAATTTAATGAACTTCTAAATTCAATTTAATGAACTTCTAAATCACATAGGTACCTACTTCCGATTAAATAGAAGTCTGCAATTAAAATTACTCCCAATTGAAAATTTAAAATCCAGAATTATTTATTTCTTGCAGGTTGCGATTCTAAATATTCCAATTTAACGGAAGTCAAAAAATTAAAGTTTATTTTCAATTTCAAAACAAAATCCAGAACCGATTTGGAATTTTCGTAGGTAGGTATTTCCAATGTAATGGCAGTCTAAACTTAGACTACAATAATTACTATATCCAAATAATTCCATATTCATTTACACACACACTAAGTATATTACATTTGATAAAACGAGGTTAATTAAAAAAAATATTAAAATGTATTTGTAAATGTGGCAGCAGCAACAGCGCGTTTCACCTTGCGCGCGGCGTGGCGCGGGTGGTTTTACCTCCACGCGCCCGCCAATAACTAGACAGCGCGGCCGATCTCGGAAAGGCGCTATCATAGATTAATAATAATTATAGTTGGACATAGCGCTCGACGCTCGGTCGGCGGCGGACAGCGGCAGTGCTAATCATCATTCGCGCGCGAAGCCCGCGCTTGCCTTGACTTAGCATGCTCGTCTATTTCTTTCGTATCACTTCTTACAGTACAACTAAGCCCCTTAGCCCTTCTGCTACACAAGTAAATACAGATAACTTGTAGAAAATGCAACACTATTACAATCAAATCTCTAATGTGTGTTCAAACGAGCATTCAATCTTTTATTTGAATTACCTACCTACCTACGAACAAAGTGTAGGTCACAAGAAGAAGTTATTGGAAAAATTATACTTATAATCTAATGACTTTGTAAGGATTCCATTGAAAATAAACTTGTTTGCATAAGTAGGTACCTACAATGTGAAATAATATTAACAACCGACAGTAACACCTGTCCTATTAGTTTAAACATTATTAAAAGATAAGGAAGGTAAGCAATAATAGGTTAACATTCTTTTTTTTCTTTTGTTTGCTGAAATGAAATCTTAGATGGCTCATTAGAACCTTTTTGTGTAACAACACTGAACACATCATAGCGATCCAACGATTACTTTACTATTTTAAAATAGAATTCCTGCCTTAAAAGATTATAATGTGATGTGATATTGAAATACCTACCCACTTTTTTTTTTATGTATTCAAGTAACTTGATCACTTTGTATTGTCACCTTCCTTTCCTTTAAAATAAATAATGTAAGTATTTTATTTACTTACTTACCTTTTTTCTCGTCGCCACTTGTAGTGATCACTATCACTACCTAAATCACTGCTACACGCCGCGGAGCGCAGGCGCACGTCCGACTCACTCGCTGTCTCACGCCAGACTAGCTCGATCGACGTTCCCCCTCCGCTCGTGTACATGAGACAGTGTATCGTATCTATTGCATAGATACAAACACTACACTAATGAAGATACTATAGAGTTTGTGAAGTTACGGCTTGTAGAGTTAGGGCGTGTAGAGTTAGAAGCTTGGCTCTACAATGAGATCTGATAACTTTTTGACAGTGTGAGCCATATATTCTCGTCTTTGCAACATTTTACATGAAAATGTTTTTGGTGGGACATAATTTCTCCGAGCGATCTTTTTCCTAGCAAAACTAGCAAGCCTCCAAGTAGCCAGCGATAACCCTGTATGTGAGATGGAGATGCAAGATTACAAGTGAGATGCCAATATTCTCCAAATAGTATTCATATTGCTTGAATATTGTAGTTGTTGTACATTGACCATGTATGTCGTATGTCTATTGTCTACATGATGTAATTAATACCTTAGATAAGGTACATAGAAGAGTAATACTAGGTTTATGGTATAACATAGGGATTATATACTGTGGTTTTATCCACTGCATAAATAGGCTAAAAGAATATAACCACTACGTGTAAATAGGTAAACTAAATTAAATTCGATGATTAAATTAAACCCTGTGGAACTCCCTCATGATATTATCACAATGAATGAAAATGAATGATGTACTTTTTTTATTATATAGAGTACTTACACGCATGTAAAATTATTTTCCAACTGTTTCAAATTTTTAAATTTATAAGTGAGTACAACATAAAATATATAAATACTGTTAAAATCCTATTATTAGAATCTTATTAGAAGAATATAATTGTAAACATTTAAAGTTCTTCTTTTGTTGCTTCTTTGTAATCTGATTTAATGAAATCAGCACCCCGTTCAGCAATCATCATTGTAGGAGCATTAGTGTTAATGCTTGTTATTGTTGGCATAACACTAGCATCCACTACTCTCACACCTTTCAAACCTTGCACCTTTAGCTCACTATCTACTACACTTGTCAGATCTCCTATTTTCCCCATCTTAGCTGTACCTACAGGATGATATACATTATAAGTCAACGTCCTCGCCATACACTCCCAGTAACTATCACTAGCGAAACTAAATCCATCACAATCTTTAAATTTGACCCGTTCAAGTTTAGCTTTCGCGTTTTTAAATACTTTTGTATCCACTATTTGCGTAATACGTTTGAGATTTTTTATAAATATTTCCATATCACGCTCATCACTGAAATACTTTGAATAGATTTTTGGGTGGTCAGCAGGATTTTTGGAACGTAACAGTATCTTTCCTCTTGAGAATGGTCTACACAAAGATACAAAGAAAATTATCATTTCACTTTTCAAGTTCATTTCTACGAATTGTTTACAAATTTCATCTGTAAATGACATGATGTTTCTACAAGTTGAATAAACGTTTGAAGTATTTGGAACGAAATAGTTATGATCAATTTGTACATCAGGGAGTTTTTTACCATCTGGTACTGAAATAAAAGCGTTAATGTTAGGTTGATCATAATTCGTGCTATGAGGTCCTTTCTGTTCGAGCAAGTATTGGGCGGCTGCTTTATGCCAGTAATCATCAGTTTCTTGCACTGCTCCTGTATTCAAAGTCACTGGAACTGGGATTCGTACATGATCTTGTAAATTTTCACCCACTGGCAAATCGGCTATGATATCAATATTTAACTCTTCTAAGTGTTTCCTTGGCCCTACACCTGATAGCATTAATAAAACAGGTGTATTCACCGAACCCGCACTTATAATTACTTCTTTAGACACGTAGAATGTATTAAGACTACCATCAGGTCTCGTCACTTCAATACCTATAGCTTTTAAATTTTCAAAAACAATTTTATTAGCAAACGTGTTCTTCAAAACGTACAAATTTTCTCGATCTCTCGCTGAATTCAAAAACCTAGTTGCAGTGCTCACTCTTTTGCCTTTATAATTACTGCCTCTAATCTTTCCAACGCCCATCTGTGTTGGTCCATTCAAATCCTCCAAATATGTGAGACCCAATTCGAAATAGCCCTGCAGAAGTTTATCGACTATTTCGGGATGTGTGAAATTTAGTTTGTCTACGATAAATTCGCCATCAGTGCCGTGGTTTTTTCTTAGTTCTGGATTGTTAAGGATGAAAGGATCAATCATTTTCTCGCTTTTCATGAAGTATTTCTTGATTTTCGGCCAGTCCCATTCATCGTCATCAGTCAAGTGCCAAGGTTCATAGTCCTCAGGACTTCCTTTCATGTGAAGAAGTCCGTGGATGGACCCAGTGCCTCCCAGCATTCTTCCACGTGGCCAGAAAGATTTTCCATCGTTGCATCCTCTATTCGTTGAATCATCTCGTTCTGTAAAATACTGCCACACTTGAGCGCTTCTATGTGTGGCTCCGGAGAAATTTGGAATCTGTAATTGAATATGATAATGTTTTAAATATCATCAACTAGTCAACCTTAGTCAAGCCCACAACTTCTTCCGCGTGAATTCATTCAGTTTCTCTAAATTCCTATGATGCGGGAATTTAAAATTGAGGATGTTGAAATAGACTCTAAGTGTTGCTGTAACAGCGAGTGGGAAGCAAATTGCTCATTTGCTGAAATTTTATATTTTATCTCGAAAAAGAAGTGTTTTAACTAGGTATAGTAAAGTAGAAAAAGTCGCCATTTCATAGTCCATGAAAAATACATTAGTCAAGACAGGAGAAAAACTCACAAAAGTCAGACATAGATTTAGGATTGGTAGTCGTGTGCCGAGTGGTTAGGACTGTGGTCTCCTATTCGGGGGGTCGCAGGTTCGATCCTGGGTATACGCACCTCTGACTTTGCGAAGTCAAGTGCGTTTAAGCAATTAAATATCACTTGCTTCAACGGTGAAGGAAAACATCGTGAGGAAACCTGCACACCTGAGAGTTCTTCATAATGTTCTCGAAGATGTGTGAAGTCCGTCAATTCGCATTGGGCCAGCGTGGTGGACTATGGCCTATAACCCTTCTCTGAAAGGAGACCTGCGCTCAGTAGTGAGCCGTTGATGGGTTGTTAATGATGAAGCGTAGCGACTACCAATCCTAAAAGCCGGTCCACTCGGCACAAACAAAAGCTTGCGCAAACGTTTGTACACTAAAAGTTTGTGCCAAACGATACGTATCGACGTGTTTGTGCAAACTGAAATTTACACCATACGATTTTGTTGTTCTGTGTACACCGGCTAAGAGACTTTAAACTTCAAAAATTATTTTCAAAAAACCGACTTCTAACGCCACTACAAAGTATAAAAATAATTTTAGTTTGTCCACGTTTGTTGAAGTCGGGCGGGCCTAAATTCAAACTATGAAACCGATGCGCGACGCTTCACAATATGAGAGACTCGTTTGTAGAAGTTGAGCGAGCATCGCGAGTCGGTTTCATAGTTTGTATTTTAGGCCCGCCCGACTTCAACAAACGTGGACAAACTAAAATTATTTTTATACTTTGTAGTGGCGTTAGAAGTCGGTTTTTTGAAAAGAATTTTTATTTCAAGCTTTTAAGTGTAGTATCCTATGATTGAGGAGCTAGGACCTGGAGCTCCATGATGTAGTCCATACTTGTTACCTACAATAATAATTCGTAATCGACATTTCGTAAATCTCTTTATTTTAGGTGAGTAATATCCCTGCAGCATCAGGCTTAAGGAGTTGATGGTCAACATTTTTATGGGACCATTTCGCAAACATCCTCTGTCGATTAAAAATCACGCGAATCGGTCCAGTAATCCCGGAGAAATCGGTGGACATACATAGAAAAAAAAAAAGATACCGGCCGAATTGAGAACCTCCTCCTTTTTTGAAGTCGGTTAAAAACCAAGGCTACCTAACTAATGTGTGTGCTACACATTTGAAGTCCCATTTTTTCAAAAATCGAGATTTTTGAGATAAAACAGTCAGAGCCGGATTAACCTTAAGGCAGAGTAGGCAACTGCCTAGGGGCCTAGGATCGACAGGGGCCCACTGCAGTCCGCAAAAAAAAGTTTTATGGATCGAAAATGATAATCAACAATACTATTCATTTTTTTTTCAACTCATGTAACACTTTATACATACAGAACCATCTAGTATCTAATATTAGAACTAATATAATCCTTCGGAATGCAACTGGACTTCATTCACGTTGGGGGAATCCCCGATTCGCTTATAGCATTGCTTTATAGAAGTTTGATAATAACAAACGCGACAGGAGAACGAAATTTTTCAAAATTGAAATTATTAAAAATTCTCTTCGAGCAACAATGTCTCAACATCGCTTAAATTCACTGTCGATAATGGCAATTGAAAATGATTTATTGGAAAAGGTCCGCATTGAAGAAGTCGTAAAAGATTTTATATCTAAAAAAGTTAGAAAAGTCCATATTTAAATTAACAGAAGGTACTGAAATTACTTCACTTTTTCTTTTGTTTATTGCGTTTGGTTAAATATATATTTAAAATTAAAAATAACTGAGTCGCGTTTAATTTTTCATGTATACATAGAAAACACCTAGACTTAGGGAATCAAACGTACGCGTACTCTACGCGTAGGCTGCGCGGGTGACTGTACTAACACGCAGCCAACAACGTTGAGCACGCATAGAGCCTGCGTATGTCTGAACCCGCCCTTAGGACGTCATCCATGCCTATATCGGGAATTGTATTCAGGAATGTGGGTAGAAGGCAAAAAAATACATCACATGATTTAGTCAGTCAGAGTAGTTAAAGAAAAGGGGCCCGAAAATTGTATTGCCTACAGGCCCATACAGGGTTAATCCGGCTCTGAAAACAGTGTTGACAGTACCTAAATGAGCGAAATTTTTCGCTAGTCTTTGAGCTTAAGGTTGATTATACGGGTCTGCCCGCGAAATTCAAATTTAATTTGGTTTTTCGTAATTTATAAACTAATACAAAGTAATCTTATGGCATTCTAATTGCGCCACTGGCAGTATCATTTTCACAGGTTTATATAAGAATCTTTACTTGAGAGTGTCCAGTTTAAGAAATTAGTCAGAATATCGACTAATTTGTGAGTAACCCACGTTAAACTCGATACTCGGACTAATTTCTTAAACTGGACATTTTCAAGTAAAGATTTTTATACAGTGTGAGTCTTCATAACGTGCACATATTAAAATGAGGGAAACTATGCTTAATTTTATCGACGGCAAACGTTTTAAAAAATATCTAAATGGATATTTTTTAAAACATTTTCCGTCGATAAAATTAAGCATAGTTTCCCTCATTTTATTATGTGCACATTATGAAGACTCACACTGTCTACCATCTATACTGCCATCGTCGCAATTAGAAAGCCATAAGCCTATTTACTTACTTACATAACCATAAGCCGGGAAGCGCAGTGTTGGCAGACCCCCCACCAGGTGGACCGACGACATCAAGCGAGTCGCAGGGAGCCGCTGGATTCAGGCGGCGCAAGACCGAGGCTTGTGGAAGTCCATGCAAGAGACCTTTGTCCAGCAGTGGACGTCTATCGGTTGATAAAGAAGAAGAAGAAAGCCTACTTTGTCGCATTAGTTTACAAATTGCGAAAAACCAAATTAAATTTGAATTTCGCGGGCAGACCCGTGTAATCCACCTTAACATGTCCACCTGTACATGACTCACAATGCTCTCCACGGGCGGGTCGGCGCCGGCCTCAATGAGCAGCACCTTCCACTGGGGAACCTCCGTCAGCCGACTGGCGAGCAGCGAGCCGGCCGTGCCCGCGCCCACCACCGCGAAGTCGAACGTGTCTCCGTCTGAAACGCATCATCATTATCATCTTAATCTTATAAATGCAAATTTTAAACTTTAATATTACTAGTGGTTCGCCCCGAACTGAGACCTCGCGGTAACGGTAAAAAAATAATAATTTAGTTTCCTTATTATATTTATCTAATTTTAGTATTTGTTGTTCAAGTAGGTACATGATATAACGCTAATAATTTAGGAGCTACCTACGTTAAGAGACTCCTACTTAGGGGATGATTTAGGTATGTTTGGTGAAAACGGGCATAATAATAATGTCAGTTTTGGTTATCATGTATCGATTGAATGAATAATCATGGGATACCGTTACCGCGAGGTCTCAGTTCGGGGCGAACCACTAGTTATAAAAGTTTCAAGCCCGGTCTTTCAAGCGATCATGACTTCTGACGTCAAATATAATCTCCACTTTGACGCCACTACATTCTTCCCCATTACGTCATTTTTTGGAAAAAAATTAAAAAAAAAATACTTTCTTACTCTGTTCCAAATTATCTTTAAAATGATACACAGAAACACTATAAATCGCTATAAAAATATTTTACTTCGCATTCGCTTCTATGAGAGACCCCCTGAAATAAAGATTTTTATAACATTTTAGGCCATTTTCGGCTGGAGGTCATCGGTTTACATATTATATCTAAATTTGAAGTAATTACGTTCAGTAATTCAGAAGTTATAAGGCTCTGACAGACGGACGGACGCTTCGCTTCGCTCGGTCAATAAATGCAAAAGAGTGTTTATCTCTTGGTTTGTCCTTCAATCACCATTGCATTTGCGGTCGCCACGGCGCCGCTGCTGCAACGACGAAAGAACGTTTGACGAACTGTCTTTATAAAAACAAACAAGTGTAAATTAAAAATTTTACTTTTAAAAACATAAGTTTATAGTAGCTGGCTACATCATCAGACCCTGGATATCATCTAGAACCAGAATACTTGTCAAGACGAATCATACGAGCCCAAATTCAATGGGGTTACGTCTTTTTATTACAGAAATCCGATAGCCATCTTCCGTCTCCATCATCAGATCAGCTCCATGTCCAATAATATTGCATTGTCATCCGATTTACATATTTCAGCTCAATGGGAAACCGGGAAGTGTTTGTAATTCATCATACAAGATTTGACCTCGAAGGAGGCTAGAACACTACGAGTAGGTATACGAATTAATACCTGAAAAGTTCATGTAAAACGCAGGCAGTAGCTCCGTGAGGCGGCCCGATGAGGGTCAAAGGTGGCATGTTCATTGCTTTGAACTAACCCTCTTTAAATATTTGAGATTTAAAAAATATCGGCCAAGTGCGAGTCGGCCCTCGCTCTTTTAGGGTTCCGTACATACGACCAAATATTTTTTTAAAAACTAGATACATATTTAGATATCTTAGTTCTTAGAAAGTACTAAATTAGCATATGGGGAAAAAATGCTCGTTTGTTTCGGTCACAACTTACAAACCGCATTATAAATCGGTGTTTTCAGTATTTGCTGTTTAAATACACTATACAATACATAAAGTAATAAAATTTCAAATTCCTAACTAGTTTAGTTTTTTAGATATACCCCCTAACAAAATTGGTCTAAAACCGACAACTTTGACGGCCCTCCATTTCTTCATTTTTGTAGCTAAAAAAAATATATATTTGAACTTCACTTAATGAGCTCTAGACAATGACACCCCACTTCCCTGGGAAAAAAAATAAAATTTTATGTCGACTCCTTTTCCATGTACCCCCCCAACCATCCCCCCCCCCCACCCCACCTTTATTTTTAAATTTAATTTTATTTTTAACCGACTTCAAAAAATACAAAAGAGGAGGTCCTCAATGCGACGCATATTTTTTGTTTTATTATTTGATATAGCAGCAATACAAATACAAAATATGAGAAAATTTCAACTGTCTATCTATTACGGTTTACGAGATACAGCCCGCTGACAGACGGACGAACGGACAGTGGAGGCTTAGTAATAGGGTGAAGGGTCCCGTTGGCACCTACGCATACGGAAACCTAAAAACGGAGGTGCCAATCTGTCATCGCAACCCCTCCCCGCCTCGTCTCGCTGGTTGCAAGTCCGTGTGACATACCATGGACTCTTACATAGATTTTCAGTTTACCTTTGATACTGTCTCCACGGTCTTCAGGCCAAGGCTCAGTAATAAGGCACTGGGCAGCGAGCAGATAAGGCAACAGGCTGGCGAACGTGCTGCCAACAGGGCCCGGGCTCACCGGGCAAGGGCTGCTCAAACACGACATTACTGGAGGCCAGTGCTGATTTGGCGGACACTATAATGATGCAGAGCTGACTTGGCTGACACTTTAATGATGCTGGGCTGACTTGGCTGACACTGTAATGATGCTGGGCTGTCGGGACTCTAAAATAATGTAAAAATCTAAAATAATGTCAGAATAGCGCAGACTCGCAGTTCGCTCTCGTAACTGATATATCATCGACCCAATAAACATTAACAACTTTATTTTATCAGTATTAATAATAATATTGATATTGTACATTAGGTATATTAAGTGATAATATTGTTATTACTAGGTAGAATAATCTCTCTGATCATAAATAATAATTATTACCTAATTTAAAGTATCTAGTATTAATACCATAAAAAAACTATCTACTATTTAGTAAGCACTTAGGACTTCGATATTATGCAGGTAATTATTATCCAAAAGGCTCTTGTATCGCATGTAGATAAAGTAGATTATGAAAATCGATAAAATACTACAATTCCCGTGCAGGCCCGGCCCGTTTCATTCAATCTTGTACCTATCGGTACCTAACAAGGTGTAAAAAAACCCCCGACGCGTCGGGGGTTTTTTTACACCTTGACGTGTGAATCAATCCATCCATGCATCCAACCTACCCAGTTTTCTACTCCATCAATATAGTATTTTTGACGTGATAACGTCTTATAAATCGATGAACACCGGCTGCATGCACGAAAAAGTGTCACGTTCCGCCTAAGCCTCAGCGTGCAAGCGAGAGCGCGGAACAAGTGATAGAGAGGCACGATCGGCCCAAGCGTTGTTGGCTTGTGACAGCGCCGCCCGCCAGTCATCGTCAATGTTTCTTTATGACGTTATCACGTAAAACTATTGTCCGTAAACCGGCTTAACAGACAACCAATTTTATTTATCCTCCTCATTAATTCTCATTCAACGTCTATTTAACACCTCATTGAGACTATTCTAATGACCCCAAACACAGTATATCTGCTGTAATCACAGATTATTGTAATGATTAAGTATAGGCTGTAATTTACTGAGTAGGCTATCCCGCATACTACTTGGAATAAACCACATTTTGTAGAAACTGTTAAACGAATGAAATGGATTTTTGTTTGAAACGGAGAAACTTATTTTGTAATGGTGGAATTGGGATTTGAAGAAACGGAATTTTGGAAAGGATCAGAAAAACTATGGACTATGGCTCAAACGCTCGACGCGCGGAGCCACTGAGCAAACGAAGAAGAAAGAAGATATTGTTGCAACATCAGCTCAATGTTTTTCCAGTCTATAAAGTAATCCGAGACTTGACAAATGGCCGCCGCCAGACTTTTGGAAATTTTTACAATGTTTTGTTAGAAATAATTATTTATTGAAATATTCTTTTTAATTGAAATTTTAAAAAACTTGACTATGGCTCAAACGCTACATAATTTTGTTTGGAAAAACAGTGAAGAGGATCATTTTGTGAAAAACAATACAATGCACTAATTATAATTATTGTAAAATTAATAAACACTTTGGACTATGGCTCAGACGCTCGACGCGCGGAGCCACTGAACGGAAGAAGAAGAAGAAAGTAATCCGAAGTAACACCACCTCGGACCTCTACTATTTAATATTTTTATAAATGATGTTAAAAATAGTATTAAAAACTCTCATCTACTTTTGTATGCAGATGACACAAAAATTTTCAATATAATAAGAACTGAAAAAGACTGTTTAGGCTTACAGGAAGATTTAAATCGAATAAGTGAATATTGTAAAGTTAATGGACTAGATTTAAATATAGATAAATGCTGCACTATTTCCTTTTCTAGAAAAAAAATTAATGCACTCTTTCATAATTATTTCTTACTTGGCAAAAAATTGCGTAGGGTTGATGAGGTGAGAGACCTGGGTATCCAACTAGACAGGCAATTAATTTTTGATCAGCATCTGAACAAAATCAAAAATAAAGCATATAAAATGCTCGGGTTTGTTCTCCGGCAAACGACTGATTTCAAAAACCCAAAAACCCTAATCCTTTTGTATAATTCAATTGTCAGATCCCATTTGGAGCATGCTTCCACTGCTTGGAACCCTCAGTATGCAGTTTACGTGGACATGCTAGAGAATATTCAGCGCAAATTCATAAAATGTTTGAACAAAAGATTTAGTTCATTTAATACAAGTAAAATAGAAACTTTACAAATAAGGAGGGAACATAAAGATCAAATATTTTTATATAAAATTATCAACGGATTGATCGATAGTCCTTATCTTCTAAATAAAATAAAATATTGTGTACCTAAATTAAATAAGCGTAAGTCACGTAAAAGTAACATGTTTGTACTTCCACGTGCCAGAACCAATTATAGTCATAACAGATTCATCGTTCGAGCTTGTGATACGTATAATAAGAAATATTTCAAAGTAGACCAATTTAAATATAAGTGTGGGGGGTTCGTCTCTGCCATCAAGAAATGCGCATAATACAAGGCTTGATGGCAGGAGTGGACCCATCTCGTTTATGGTACATGTTTATTTATCTTTTATTATTATAATATTTTTGTTTACTAAAAGTTTAGGATGGACTCCCACCCAAAATATTGTATTTTACCAAAACGTGGAAACTTAACTGGCTCCAGTGATATAATTATTGTATTAGCTATATTTTATTTATTTAAGCTGTATGTTTTCCAAATAAATGAAAAAAAAAAAAAAAAAAAAAACAGTGGTAGGTGTTCCTTTCAAATCAATCACACCTGTGAAAGTTTGTAAGACCCTTACGAAATGAGCTGGAGATCTCTGAAGATCTTCATAAATTATAATATAGCCATCTCGAGACAACAGACAACAGAACAGGCAGTCTGTCTGTTTCCTCGTAGCTCCCCAACGAAAGGATTGATTTTGATGTGGTTTTCTCTGTTTGAAAGCTAACGTGATCGAGATGGTTCTTAACTATTATATTTTAAGAAGATCAGTTCATGCTATAATATTGTTTTCTCCAAGAACAAATTAAAATAATGATTTATGATTGTCCATAATATTATATTATTTTCTTGACTCATAATTCACGTAGTCGTAATTCCTAGTTCCATGATAAATCGTGAACCATGGAACTAGGAATTACGAGCATTATTGTGTTCAGTCCATGGAATTATTATGTACTACCAGTGATGTCATATCTACCAACTTTTTGGTAGGTAGATCTACCAATTTTCACTTCAGTCTACCTATCTACCACCCTAGACCTAAAAACTACCTATTTTTTGAATTTTTATCTTGGATCATTTTTATATCGACGTAGATGGAGTAAGGAGTTTTATAACGACGAGTGACGTTGCTAACGACGAGCGACGTTGCGATATGGTTGCGATGTGCTTTATATCTATGGCGATGTGTTGCGTGAGTCGTAATTTCTAGTTCCATGGCGTGAGCCATGCGACGCTGGGTCAAGCTATAGAGTCCAGTCAACAAAAAAAAAACGTGGCAACAGTTCGCCGCCGTTCGCGCCATTCCGCGCCCATAGACATTATTATACTGTTCTGTCATCTGTGGCCCATTCCCGGTAACCGGTTGGTTTTCTTTTTCGTGGTCTGTGGTGGTTTGCTGCTTGTTGTTGTGTTGGTTTGTTGTTTGCTGTTTTAATGAAAAGCAAAGATTAAAATGTCTTAAATTTATGAATCCTAAACATATCATTGAAAAACATGCAGTCACAACTATTGCTCATTTAGGAGTTCAGTTTCCAGGCAAGTTAAACATAATTAATTATTAATGTTGTCCACTCTAGAATATTTTTTTTATTTACATTACATTTTTATTTTTAGGACTATGCCCAGAAAACATGACCGAATTGGACCGAGAGTAGAGATTATTAAGAAACATGACATTTCATTTCCCAGAAAAAGAAGTGGATCCTACACCTGAAGAATTCTGGAAGCATGTTTCAACCATTAAAAAGGAGACAAGTCTCCAATGTTTCCCCTGCTATGCGAATTCGTGAGAAAATTACTTGCACTTCCACATAGTAGCGCCAACGTTGAGAGATGGTTTTCTGCAATTAATAATATGAAAACCTTCCAGAGAAATAGAATTTGCACTGAGACTCTAGAGGGATTGTTGCGAACTAAAAGATTCATAGCAAACAACGGGCAGCCTAGTGCAGAACATTTAAAATTTTTCAATAAAAACATGTACCATCATTTCCAAAAATAAACATTTTAAGAACAGTTCATGAATTTTTAATCTTAGAAAATCTTCTAAATTGAGGTGGTAGATCTACCAATTTTGCATTTTACATTCTACCAACTTCTACCAACATTTGGCACACAATCTACTAATTTTCTAAAATTCGGGTTGGCAACACTGTATGTGTTCAATGCTCGACTTCGTGGTCTATGGTTGAATGTTTTGGATTTTTGAGACTAAAACTAAATAATAATTTTCAAAAAGCTGAATTAAAATTACATTGCATTGTGCCTAACGATAATTTAAATTGAATTGCTAAGTATGTATTTTCGAAAACTTTATACCCTTGTATTTATCCGTAACGATACGCACATTTTATTAGGGCTCAAAAAGCGCGGTTTCGGCGAAGGCAAATGGAATGGTTTCGGCGGGAAAGTGGAACAAAACGAAACAATTATTGATGCTGCGATCCGAGAATTGAAGGAAGAAAGCTGTGTGATCGTGAAAAAGTGTAATTTGAAGAATATTGGCCATTTAGAGTTCACTTTTGAAGGTGAGATATGTACTGTACCTACTTAGCAAAGGTTTTACTAAAACTAATGAACTAGCAAATACTTAAAAAATGTATTTTGCTCAATATTCATTCACCTATTTCAAATTTCTGTGCACTTGAGCTTGTCTCTCTTAGGCTATTAGTATTATTTTGCCCTGTTACTTAAATTTTTTAAACATCTTTGCAGGTGACTCCACTTTGATGGACGTTAGAGTTTTTTCTGCATCAAATATTGAAGGAACACCAACAGAAACAGATGAGATGTCTCCAAAATGGTATTCCTATGCTGAGATCCCATTTCAGGATATGTGGCCTGATGATATTATTTGGTTCCCTTATATGCTTAAAGATAAACTATTCTTTGGCAAGTTTCATTATAAAGGGTATAATACTATACTAAATTATGATGTTCAAGAACTTGACTCTATGGAGGACTTTTATCGCAATAGAAATAAATAGGTTTTTTAGTTGATTTCAAAACAAGCTAAGGCATGTTAAACATGACTGATGATTTTTAAGTGTTAAAATATTATTAAATAATAATTTTGCTAAGCATTGCTTTGTGCATCTCAAATTTTGTGCTGTGAAAAATAGACATAAGTTATAATTTTACTAATAATAATTGAAATATTTCATAAAACTTTTGTTTTTATTTTTGTAGCCAGGGCTTCTTAACCTTGTTTTGCCATAGTCTAAAATAATATCTATAGTATAACTAGCTGACTCGGCGAACTTCGTACCGCCAACTTACCTATATAAATAAAACAAATAACTACTAAAACTATCCTATCTTTCAAGTTGGACCAAATTACAGATAGTTACGAAGTTTGATCAAAATTGGTTCAGTAGTTTAGGAGTCCATCGCGGACAAACAACGTGACACGTAATTTATATATATTAAGATAAACAAAACAATAGGAAGTTATTCACATTATACTACTTTTATTTCACGAAGCGATGCGCGCTTTGCTTGTGTAACCAAGTATACAACACGGCACGAATGTGTGAGTGAACACGAGTAGACGGTACTCTCAGTACTATCGCGCTTACGCACTCATTCACAGCGTGTTTGTACACTTGGTTACCACATCCACAAGTAAAGCGCGCGTCGCTTCGTGAAACAAAAGTACTATATATGTGAACAGATACTTTCTTTCAAACCTGGCAGACTACTTCTAGTTCAGCTACGGATCAACGGTGGTCCATATACTACAGATTCACATACACTTGGTATACACAAACTGACTGAATTGGAAATGCATCTCAAGTGTAATTCTGCATGTTTCATAAGAAAAGAAAAACACAATCAGATTATATCAATTAGGTATGTAATAAAAATTAAAAAACAAAAGGAATGTAATAAAATAAAGTTGTGAAGTTAAAAATCATCACTTTTAATCATTACAAATAGCAAAGTAAACAGAATTCTTTCACAACATACTTATAATAACATAACTTATTTATCTTCTAGAAATATTGAGTACAAACATTAATTAGTAAATACTGTACAAAATTACAAAAAATGCAGTTACATTATCATTGATTTATTTTTAGTAAATTTTATTATAATTAGACGTATGAACACCCCTGGCCCCTATTTAAGGGCCTCGCACACTGTGTAGCCACAACCATTGACTAATCTATTTTTCCTTAGCTAAAAAGGTAATTGCAAAAAACGTTTTGGAGAAACGCGTAATAGGCGAGCGTCTCCGGGTGATTACGATATAAGTACGGCTAACATGGCGTTACGAGAAAATTTTGTCCACCCATTTTCTCGTGATAATATTCAATTATCACTAAGCTAATTTAGGAGATGCTTTCTGTCAATTTCGTTTTCACGAACCTTTAGGCAACAGCTAAAGGTGTAAACGACATTGAGTAAGGAATTGCATTTAGGGGCTACCTACGTATAGAGACTAAGGAGACCACGGGGGGAGACTAAGGGGATGATTTAGATCTGCCAAAATCTTATTCATTTCATGGCATTAGCGTCAAAGTAAAATAAACCATAACAGCATTAAATAAGAGCTCAATTTCGTGTATGCATTCTCATATGTTTAGGTATGTACGATACGCTCCATGTTAGAATCGGTTGTACTGAATTTGTGACTTTAAATCAATACAGTCAAAGAATATTTTACTTTAGACGCTAATGCCACGAAATGAATAAGATTTTGATCGGCAATTTTTAGGATAGACAAAGTTTTCTCGTGGCGCGCATGTTAGCCCTACTGGATGCTGCAGTTACTATTTGTTGTGGCTTCAAAGTGCGCTAGGTCCCTTAGGCTGGAATTTATAGATTAGAGTGTGCTCTGACTTGGCTCAGACTTGAGATTGAGTTAAAATGAGACACAAAAATCCTCATTTAACTCTGTCTTAAGTCAGAGCACTATAAATTTCAGCATTAGTGTATATCTAGAAACACCATAGTGGCAAAAATCTCTCAAGTTGTATTGCTGCAGGCATAAATTATTAAGAATATTGTAGTGGCTGCAGATTATTTGAATGTCTGCAGAAACATGCTTAACTAATTAATATTAATCTTATAACTAGCGAATCTATCTTAACTTCTATATTAAACAAGACTTTCATTTAATTCCTAACTAAATTTTAATAATTTTGGCATTATTAGTAATTAACAAAGTACCCGAATCAGGACTGTATATTCACAGAATTCAAATCCTAAGGTTGGGTGCACACTGGCTATTATCATTTGAACATGAATCTAAATCTATTGGACTTAATAAGGTCTTGGTGGTCTTGGTTATTGTATTACTAGCTGATGCCCGCGACTTCGTCCGCGTGGATTTAGTTTCTAAAATCCCTCGGGAACTTTAATTTTTGAAAAAAAGTAACCTATGTCACTCTCATCATCATCACTCTGTCATCATCCTCAACTATACCCATGCAAAAAATCATGTCGATCCGTAGCTCTGTTGCGGCGTGATTGAAGGACACAAACCAACAAACACACACTTTCACATTTATAATTTTAGTGTGATTTATTAATCATAATATATTCATCATTAGTTAAATCAATATATTGTAATCGTTTCATTCACTACTGTTGCAAAAATATTCTTGATGTGGAAGTAAAATCGAACTAAATCAGAATTTTTCTAATTTATGTTTAGAGGATTTTACAAATCAGCCTGTTCAAATAAGGTTGAGTTAAAGTAAAAAAAAAAGCATATAGGCGATCATTCACCCGGCTAGTCTGTTTTTCCACAGCGATAAATTATGGCGAGACCTTTACTAGACGTTTTGTATATTCTCTAATTAATAATTATGGTCTAATGTAAAGCCGATACTATCGTTGCAGAAGTGAACGACAGAAATACCTTCGCAAAGACGAAAATACACTCGCGAAGATAATATTTGCGATAAAAATACCCTTGCAAAAGATATTTGCGACAAAAATACCCTCGCAAAGGTAATATTTGCGATAAAAATACCCTCGCAAATTATTTGCGACAAAAATACCCTTTCAAAGATAATATTTGCGACAAAAATACACTCGCGAAGGTAATATTTGCGACAAAAATACACTCGCAGATATTATTTGCGACAAAAATACCCTCGCAAAGATAATATTTGCGACAAAAATAATTATAGTTCTTGCAATTCACGAGGGCGACTGACTTATGGTTGTGTGTGTGCCGTATCTGTATAAGTGTGAGCGAGCGCAATGCTCGCGCCTGCCCGCTCCCACCTAGGCTTTGACAGGCACGCACACTTATGCAATGTGCATGTACACGAAGTAACCACAAGTAAAGCTCACTCGCCTTCGTGTATTGCGAAAACTGTACGCAAAAGACATTTACGTTCATGATAAAATCGTCGCGAAAGAAGTGTTGCCATCGCAAAAATGGTAGGAAATAATGTCGCAGTTCCGACGGCGTTTTCGCAACGATATTTCCGTAAACGTATCATCGGCTTAAGGATGATTATACGAGTCTGCCCGCGAAATTCAAATTTAATTTGGTTTTTCGCAATTTGTAAACTAATACGACAAACTAGGCTAATGGCATTCTAATTGCGCCAGTAGAATTATCATCTTCACAGGTTTACATAAAAATCTTTACTTGAAAGTGACCAGTTTAAGAAATTAATCAAAATACTGAGTTGGACGTGAGTTACTCACAAATTAGTCGATATTTTGATTAATTTCTTAAACTGGACACTTTCAAGTATAGATTTTTATATAAACCTGTGAAGATGATACTGCCACTGTCGCAATTAGAATGCCATAAGCCTAGTTTGTCGCATTAGTTTACAAATTGCGAAAAACCAAATTAAATTTGAATTTCGCGGGCAGAGCTGTGTCTTCCACCTTAAGTTGTATGTTCGTATGCTACTCGTCGTCGACGTCTTGAAGCGCCGTCCGCGCCAGGTTCCTGGCCAGCGCGAGGCGCAGCAGGTCCGCCTTCTCGCGGCCGAGGCAGCCCGACCTCAGCTCGAGGCACAGCATGATCTCGTATGTGGCGTCCGACGAGAGCACCGCCTCCTCCGTCTCCAGCAGCGGCAGGGTGTCCAGGAGGAGGGTAGGCCAGAAACTGGGAGCAATATTGTTGTTAGCCATAGACTCAGAAGCGGAACTTATCACTCTAAAACTAATCACGCCTTAAGAGAATACATCTCTTACTGCCGCACTCAGAGTCATTCATTAAATTATGATTAATTTATCATTGAGTTGTAATTAACTGCCGCACTCAGCCGCATGTATTAAATTAAATCTACTACTGAATTGTCATTAATGTACAAACGAAGCTTTAGCTTCTGAGAATGAAACTTTTTAATATCCAAGATTAAGTCGTTAAGTAACGATTAGCGACTCTGAGTGCGGCAGTTAAAACGCTAAAACCCTACCTATAGCCGTCTCCACCACCCCTATATAGGCCGCTGTCCTCACATCTAATCAATTTAACCACAAACACGACAGGCAAACACCATCTGAACTTGAGGGTAGTTATCAAAAAAATCAAAGAATCAATTACACTAATCTAAGCGTACAGTCAATATTTATTCGATTAGGGCGCGCACGAAAGCATCTACTAGTCGGATGAGACTCTGGGCAGACTGTTTAAAAAAATTGACTTCAAGTTGTTTTAATTTATCCTCGCTGAGAAATCCCGCCAAAATTGGTTCAGGCAAAAATTTTAAAATCGTATTTAGGTTTCCGCTCGAATAATTATCTCATTGACACTTTAGTTTTATTGCCATGTGTCCCAAGTTATATGATCCAATTACAATATACACAATTTATTTTAATAAAATATTTAAAAAATAAAATTTTTGCATGTGATATCTACCAGTCTAGTTTTTTCGAATTCGTATTCCTAATTAAATTTGATTTGATATGGCCAGGGAATATCTTATATTTTAATAATAATATGAAATAATATAGTAAGTACTTACTACTCAGGTGCAATATTTGACGTGATGAGGGAAACTAATAGTTTAGCGGCCTTCTTGAATTCTCTATTTTTGTATAGTCTATGGAAATCACAGTATTTGCCTGTAATAAGAAAACATGTTTTTCTAAAAAACGAGTGTGCTTTAGACCACACGACTGAAATAAAACTTACGGCTATGAGAGAAAGAGAGAAAGAAAATGTGTACTCGCACCTCTCTCTCTTGCCTCTACAGTAATATACGAAACGTAACTCTCTTTCTATCCTCACTAACTTATATCTCTCAATTTCCGTTCGCCTCGCCCGATCACATTTTTCGTAACGCATTCACCAGCTTACTCCCCAAGTTAAGCGTGCGTAAAGAAGTTTTACTTCAAAAACTTATTAAAATGCAATGTTAACTTGAATAAGTTAACAGTACGACAATCACACATTTACAAAACGCATTAATTTTACATATTTTATATAGCTGAATAAAGTGAAAGCTGATAGCAGTGCTGTGTATTGTGGTCTGATAGTGGGTGCGCATCTCATAGTGCGCACGCGATGACTGGCGGGCGGCGGCGGGCTCTCTAGCCAACGCTTGGGCCGATCGTGCCTCTCTATCGCTTGTTCCGCGCTCTCGCTTGCACGCGCAGGTTCAGGCGGAACGTGCCACTTTTTCGTGCGTGCAGCCGGTGTTCATCGATTTATAAGACGTTATCACGTCAAACACGTCGTTGTAAGCAGTGATAGCCTAGTGGTAAGGACTGTGGTCTTCCATTCGGGGGGTCGCAGGTTCGATCCCGGGTACGGTACCTCTGACTTTTCGGAGTCAAGTGCGTTTAAGCAATTAAATATCACTTGCTTCAACGGTGAAGGAAAACATCGTGAGGAAACCTGCACACCTGAGAGTTCTTCATAATGTTCTTGAAGGTGTGTGAAGTCCGATTCGCATTGGGCCAGCGCGGGGGACTATGGCCTTTAACCATTCTCTGAGAGGAGACCTGCGCTTAGTAGTGAGCCGTTGATGGGTTGCTAATGATGATGATGATGATGATGATGATGATGACGTCAAAAAATCTCAAGTTACCCAGTAAGAGCAGCGTGTTGTCAATGAGCAGCGTGGCGCCCGCCGTGAGCAGCAAGTCGGCAGCAGGCAGGGGCTGCCCTGCACAGTATGCGCGCAACGCCTGGTGCGCCGCGCGGCCGCACTGCGCCGCGCTGCGCGCGCGCGCGCCCCACGCCAGCGCCGCGCCCGCGCGCCCCGCCGCCCGCGCGCGCGCGCTCTCGCACGCGCACACCGACTGCGCTGTTGGCGGGGCAACCAAACACAATGTAATCACCACGCTTTAAGGGGACGCAAGCCAGTACCTTCTTCATACAAAGGTAGATGAGTGATTACTACATTATTTGATATTGTACGCTCAAAACTAAGTATTATCTCGATTTGCCTCTTCATTATCTAGGTTTATTGATACATAAAATAGTGAAAAAAATATTCGCTAAAAAGTTACGAGCCTCGAAAGATCGTCATTTTCACACTAAATTTATGACACCTTTTGGCGCAAATAAATAACATTAGGAGTATGAAAATTCCAAAAAAAATTATCATTAGACATAGTTTATTTATTCATCAGTTCAAATAACTTTACTTTGTAAACATACATTTAGTAGTTTTTTCTCAAAAACACTTTTCCCAAACGACTGTTCAACCCTTTTCGCGCGCTTGATTTCGGTGTAAATTATCGCGCCTCTCACCCGACACGGAGCGGGAGCGGGACGGTAGCGCGGAAGTATGCGCGCATGCACTCGCGTGTCGCTACACTGAGTCTATCTCTTTCTCACACAATGTTAGGTGAAATAGCAAGCAGGTTACCCACGTGCGCCGGCAACTTCGGTCGCGTATACTGAGCCCCCTTAAGAATCGGGACTCCCATACAAAGAAATGAACGTGCGCTAGCGAACAGCACCAACATAAAAAAACTAATTTTTCTGTCATCTCTCAAGGACTGTAGGCGAATTCGGTAGGTGCGACAGAGACAAACACTTTAGAGTAAGATAAACAGGAGCCGCCATATTGAAATTAGCGCACGATTCATACAAAAAAAAATGCTCTTCGAATTTGCACCAGCCTGGGGGAAACAATGAGTTAATAAACGTAAGGCTACCCATCAGAGGTGCGATTGTTTAAAAATTGCCGATCAAAATATTATTCATTTCATGGCATTAGCGTCAAAGTAAAATATTCCTTGACTGTATTAAGGTCACACATTCAGTACAGCCGATTCTAACATGGAGCGTTATGGAGCGTATCGTACATACCTAAACGTATGAGAATGCATACACGAATTTGAGCTCTAATTTAATGCTTTTACGGTTTATTTTACTTTTGCCGACTCCTATCGGAGGTTGGCAAACATTAGGTCTATCTGCACCTTGGATACAGTTGCACGGAACCATGTGATCGGGTACTTTTACTATTATTAATTAATTATTTATATAAAAAAAATCAGTCAAATACCCAATAATAAACCAACAAATGAAACTGACCAACTCCAAGCAGGCCATACTTCCTGGCCTCGGCCACGACGCGCATCGCCTTCGCCTCCGTGTCTATGGGCATCCTCTCCAGCAACAGCTCGGCCCTGCGCGCGCCCTCGGGCTGGCACGACGCGAGGTACGACAGCCCGACGGGCCAGAGCGACTTGTGCTCCAGCAGCGTCGACCCGTACTCCAGCACTAGGCTGTCTCTGAGGCGGCTCGTTACACTACACAAACTAACCAACTCCAAGCAGGCCATACTTCCTGGCCTCGGCCACGACGCGCATCGCCTTCGCCTCCGTGTCTATGGGCATCCTCTCCAGCAACAGCTCGGCCCTGCGCGCGCCCTCGGGCTGGCACGACGCGAGGTACGACAGCCCGACGGGCCAGAGCGACTTGTGCTCCAGCAGCGTCGACCCGTACTCCAGCACTAGGCTGTCTCTGAGGCGGCCCGTTACACTACACGAACAGAAAAAGTGTGCTTTAGACCACACGACTGAAGTAAAATTTACGAAACGCAACTGGATATGAGAGAAAGAGGGAAATAAAATGTGTGCTCGCACCTCTCTCTATTGCCCCTACAGTAATATATACGAAACGTAACTCTCTCAATTTTGCAAGGCGAATTTATTCTTTGTGATGAATTCACACTTCAAAAAAAAAGAAAAACAGAAATGGACGTGGAAATCCCCGGACGGCACAACACTAAATGGAATTGACTTTGTGCTTTCACATAACAAAGACAAGATACAGAATGTAGAAGTCATCAGTACAAGTCATCCAACTGATCGGCAACTGATCCAACTGAGGCGCAATAAATCTAGAAAAACATTTAAAAATAAAGTTAAGGGTTTAATAAAAGAAAGAGAAGAATTGCAAATAAAGAAAGGAAAATCAAAAAAAGAGAAACTACAACTTAGGAGTCTCTATAGAAGAATCAAGAGGAAAATTAAAAGAAATGTAAAGGCACAGAGACTTATACATATACACAGAGAATTATAAGAAAAAATCTTGAGAGTCGAGGTTCGATAAAACAAAAACGCATGAAACCAGTACATAATAACCTTACTATATAAAAAAGGAGATCACACAGACATAAGCAATTACAGACCCATAAGTCTTCTACAAGCTCTATACAAGCTATTCACCCAGCTAATACTAAAAAGAATTACAAAGACCATCAATAGCAATCAGCCAAGAGAACAAGCCGGTTTTCGTGCGACCTATTCCACAATAGACCATCTATTCACACTGACACAAATAATGGAAAGGTACAAAGAATACAACAAAGGTCTTTATGTAGCCTTTATAGACTATACAAAAGCTTTTGACACTGTATCACACTCTTCGCTTTGGAACGCGCTCAAAAAACAAGGTATTGATAGTCACTACATAAAATTACTAGCAAAAATCTACAACAAAAGCAAAGCATTAATAAAACTAGATAGAAAAGGTGATCCTTTCAGCATAAAAAGAGGAGTCCGTCAAGGTGACCCCATATCACCAAAACTGTTTATCGCTTTACTTGAAAGTATATTCCAAAACCTAGAATGGGATCACCTAGGGATCAATATCAATGGGGAGCGCTTGACACATTTGAGGTTCGCGGATGATATTGTGATTTTCAGTGAGAACCATAATGATTTACAATATATGTTAAACACACTGAACCATGAAAGTAAAAAGAGTGGACTAGAGATAAACGCAGAAAAAACTTGCATTATGAGTTATGACCAACCGTCGACAAACACCAATGACTATCGAAAATAGAGACGTGAAGTATGTAGAAGAATTTATTTGCCTAGGCCAATTGTTATCATTTAAAGACTGGGCAACAAAAGAAGTAGAAAGAAGAATAAATAAGGCATGGAATCAATTCTGGTCCCTTAAAGAAATTTTCAAATCGAACCTGCCAATAAGCCTAAAAAAGAAAGCAATGGTCTCTGTGATCTTACCTACACTCCTCTACGGATGCCAAACATGGCCATTTACTAAAGACATACTGCAAAAAATTAGGGTGTATCAAAGAGCGGCTGAAAGAAGTATGTTAGGCTTGAAATTACGAGACAGAGTACGAAACAAAGAAATACGTCACAGAACAAAAATTAAAGATGCAGTCGATATGGCTTGTCGTCTGAAATGGAAATGGGCACGACACATATCCAGGACATCAGACGGACGCTGGGGCGAGCGCGTACTCCATTGGTGGCCGCGCAACACAAAGAGGAAAAGGGGACGCCCGCGAAATGGAGTGACGACATCACCGAAATTATCGGCTTTACTTGGACCCGATTAACGAGGGACAGAGCGAAATGGAATGAGATGGAGGAGGCCTACGCCCGCAAGTGGGTGTCCCAGACTACCACCTTAAATAATAATTAGATATAGAAATATTATTTAAATGTAAATCATAAGTAATTATTAATTTATTGTAACATTTATTTTTATCAGAACCAGCGCTAAGTAGTATTTAAGTAAGCATTGTAAATTAGGTGTTTGGGAAAATAAAGGCTTATTTATTATTATTTTGCTATAAATTTTGACTCTCACACCCGCGTACAAAATAAATACATATAAAACCAAAGAGAGATATAATAAACATAAATATATATACATATAATAAACTTACATGTAGATTACATAAATAAATACTTGTAGCGGGCGGAGGATTACGCCCCGGCAGGGGAGACCAGACGGCCGGGGGTCAGGGCGACAGGCTGAGAAACCGACGGACTATCCTAGCCGAGTCTAGCAACACCGCTTTCTGCATCTTGGCCGCGAGCGAACTGCCACGGAACCCCAGTCGCCTCAGATGGTGAGCGAGGCTGACTGGGATCAGCCCATTCGCAGAAATGACGATTGGGATGATTTCAGTGGACTCCACATGCCACATGCTGGCAACCTCGTGAGCCAGATCTAGATACTTTCGTTTTTTCTCCGTCTCCGCTCTCACGAGGTTTTCATCATGTGGGACGGTGATGTCCACTAAAAACACCCTCGACTGTGCCCGGTCCATCAGCACGATGTCAGGCTTATTCGCAAGAATAGTCCTGTCCGTGATGACGGACCGGTCCCAATAGAGCCGGACTCCGTCACTCTCGAGTACTGGCACCGGTGTGTACCTATAGTACGGCACTCTCTCATCCAGGAGACCGTACTTCAGAGCAAGCTCTTGGTGAAGGATTTTGGCCGCTTGGTTATGTCTGTGCAGATACTCAGTGTTAGCAAGAGCCGAACATCCTGAAAGCACATGCCTGAGTGACTCACCGGGATGGCGACACGCTCGACAGATGTCGTGAGTGCCATCCTTCAAGATGTACTTTCGGTAGTTCCGCGTCTTAACCACCTGATCTTGTATTGCACACACAAAACCTTCGGTTTCTCCAAAGAGGTCACCGAAGCGCAGCCATTGCACGGACGCTTTCTTATCTACGTGAGGCTCATTAAGAGCTTTAAAAAAGCGTCCATGCAACTCCCTCTCCTTCCATACGGTCTCCCGGTCAGAGGTGCTTAGTACCACCGGTTTCTGCCAATCGAGTTTGGCCAAAGATAGGGGAGTGAGTCCTTTATCACATTCTATGACGTCTCTATGCATTGGACACTCCCTCTTCGTCTCAAAGTAGGTTTTGAGGCTGGATATCTCCCGATTATGCATGGTCTTGACGCTTAATACGCCTCGACCACCACACTTTCGGGGTATATACAACCTCATAACAGACGATTTGGGGTGGTGCATGCGGTAGAGAGTCATAGTCGTGCGGAGTTTTCTATCCAGTGCGTCTAGTTCGGTCTGAGTCCATCTGAGTACGCCAAAGGTGTACATGAGAACGGGCATGACCCAGCCGTTATATGCTCGGACCTTATTGGCGCCCGACAAATAGCTTTTACAAACTTTTGTCAGGCGGCCAAAAAAGACCTCGCAAACTGACTGTTTCACGTCCGCCTCCTTTACCCCCACGGATTGTGTCATACCCAGATACCGGTATGACTCAGCTTCAGAGAGGGTCCTGATGTTGGATGGCTCAAGATTGATCTCGGCCGAATGAGTAACCTGTCCCCTCTCCACATGTAAGACCGCACACTTGTCTAGTCCAAGCTCCATCCTGATGGAGTTACTGAACTCAGTGGTGATATTCAGCAACTCCCTCAGGCGGGTGGCATTGGGTGCTAGCAGCTTGAGGTCATCCATGTAGAGAAGGTGAGGCACTTTTGTCCCTCCTCTCCGAAACTGAAAGCCTGTCCCTGATCTCTCCAGCAAAGAGCTGAGAGGGTTCAGCGACAGACAAAACCATAATGGACTCAGACAATCGCCCTGGAAGATACCCCGCCGTATCTTGATCCGGTCACCCGCAGCCGCCAACCGCTCGCCATGGAGACAAAGAATCGTACTCCATTGCCCCATACACTCTCCGAGGAAGTCTCGAACTGTACTATCGACTTTGTACAGCTCAAGGACCCTCAAGAGCCATGAATGGGGCACCGAGTCGAATGCCTTCTTATAGTCAATCCAGGCGGCAGAGAAATTCCGGCGATTGCGCTTGACCAGTTGGCCCGCGACGGAGTCCATGAGAAGGAGCTCCTTAGTACCACGACCACCGCCCCGATATCCGTTCTGAGCCTCAGACATGATGTTGTTCTCGTCTACGTTTTATTATTATTATTATTATTTATTAACTCTCTCTCTTTCTATCGTCACTAACTTATACCTCCCTCTCAACTTCCGTTCGCCTCGCCAGATCACATTTTTCGTAACGCATTAATCAGCTTACTCGCCAAGTCAAGCGTTCGTAAAGAAGTTTTACCTCAAAAATCTAAATAACCAACCTGCCCCCCTAGCCAAATTACATTTTTATTGTCGTATCTATTCTCTGTGTACTTTGGCTAGGGGGGATGTAAAGAGCTGTGTCGATCGATCACTTCTCGTAACCCGGGTCGATACGACGTAGAAAATCAATCAATTGGAGTTAAAACACAAACATACAACTTACTCAGTTTGGTGCTGGTCCAGTATCTGCAGCTTCCCACACCGGTATAGCGCGTCGGTGAGGTGCGCCGCGAACCAGCCGTTGTCGGCGATCTGCTGGATCTCGTGGATCACCTGCGAACAACGGAACACACCTGATGGTAAGTGAACATGCAGCCTAAGATGGAAAATATACATAAATGATAAGTAATACAGATTTATAATGCTTAAACCTTAATTGTCTCCAGTGAAACATTAGCACTTATTGCATGATTATGCGCCTACACATTTCAGGCCTTTACGCCTTAGTGCCCTCTCCACAGACAATGCATTGCCAGGGACAATATTAAGGGGACGCAGGGTTGCCCTGGACCTGCGCCACCCTCTCGGCCGCCCCGGTGGGATCCGCAGGAACGACAAGTCGATACGTGCGGTACCGGTTTGGCTGCAGGGGACTGCCGCATATTTAGGTTAAGAACCTAACGCGCCTAACGGGGACACCATTCCGGGTGTGATTTCGGAGTTTTCCTTCTCCTAGATGGACTGCATACCAATGCTTACGAGGCCCATCTCCCCATAGGAAACAGGAGGGAAGGTGGGATTAAGAAAAGGGAGTTGTGTGTTAGAAAACAATGGGTGTGGGTCATGGATACCTTTGCCGTGGATAGGATTGGGGGTGCGGCCAAAAGGTAGCTCGAGGAATCCGGGGTCGCGTACCCGTATCATCAAATGATGACCCTCTGACTGACCCACCCTACTACACAACTAAATAATTGGGTACAGCAGCATACGAAAACAAGAATGATAGGTAGGTTACGACTTATTAAACAAAAAACAAACCATACCATATAATATAGACAAGCATATAATTTTATTAACTCCCAACCGATTTCACCAACATCGAGTGACGTTTTACCGAGGAATAAATTGGACGTTTTGACAGTATTTTGTATTGAAAATACTGTCAAAATATCAACCCTCGGATAAGTCTTATTTTACGTTGGTGAAATCGGCCCCTAGAAAATTTAACTATACTCTGTGCGGTGTGGCATGGTGCGGCAGACAATGACAGTGGTGGTAATTTACTAGTTATTACTCATTCTTTGTAACTCTTCCCTCTTTCTTTCTTACCTGATACAAGTCGCCCTCGAGCGCAGCGCGCACCACGACGTCTAGATGCGACCTCGCGCTCGGCACCAGCCCCGCGCAAGCAGCCGCCGCAGCCCCTAGTTCATGCCTCTTTGTTGCTCTCTCTCTTTCTTACCTGATACAAGTCGCCCTCGAGCGCAGCGCGCACCACGACGTCTAGATGCGACCTCGCGCTCGGCACCAGCCCCGCGCAAGCAGCCGCCGCAGCCCCTAGTTCATGCCTCTTTGTTGCTCTCTTTCTTTCTTACCTGATACAAGTCGCCCTCGAGCGCAGCGCGCACCATGACGTCTAGATGCGACCTCGCGCTCGGCACCAGCCCCGCGCAAGCAGCCGCCGCAGCCCCTAGTTCATGCCTCTTTGTTGCTCTCTTTCTTTCTTACCTGATACAAGTCGCCCTCGAGCGCAGCGCGCACCATGACGTCTAGATGCGACCTCGCGCTCGGCACCAGCCCCGCGCAAGCAGCCGCCGCAGCCCCTAGTTGATGCCTCTTTGTTGCTCTCTCTCTTTCTTACCTGATACAAGTCGCCCTCGAGCGCAGCGCGCACCACGACGTCTAGATGCGACCTCGCGCTCGGCACCAGCCCCGCGCAAGCAGCCGCCGCAGCCCCTAGTTGATGCCTCTTTGTTGCTCTCTCTTTCTTACCTGATACAAGTCGCCCTCGAGCGCAGCGCGCACCACGACGTCTAGATGCGACCTCGCGCTCGGCACCAGCCCCGCGCAAGCAGCCGCCGCAGCCCCTAGTTCATGCCTCTTTGTTGCTCTCTTTCTTTCTTACCTGATACAAGTCGCCCTCGAGCGCAGCGCGCACCATGACGTCTAGATGCGACCTCGCGCTCGGCACCAGCCCCGCGCAAGCAGCCGCCGCAGCCCCTAGTTCATGCCTCTTTGTTGCTCTCTTTCTTTCTTACCTGATACAAGTCGCCCTCGAGCGCAGCGCGCACCATGACGTCTAGATGCGACCTCGCGCTCGGCACCAGCCCCGCGCAAGCAGCCGCCGCAGCCCCTAGTTCATGCCTCTTCGCCCAGGGGGCTGTGAACAAAACCCAACCCCCCAACACGTCGAACCATGAGGAATATTTGGCACGTATTGTTTCGAAGGCTGAATATTCCCCGGTCATTATCTGTAACAATTAGGATAAAAATATATTAAGTACCAAAATAGAGCGTTAATTCCCAGACTTGTCCTTAAAAAATGTTATTCAGGATGTTATATTTCTTTAGCTCATTACAACATACAACTTTTTTCTATGAACACGAAGCCGGGAGCGGTCGCTAGTGGTGCATAAAAAAATCTGCATTCATCAATGTCTGACTAATATTATAAATGCAAAAGTGTGTTTATTTGTTGGTTTGTCCTTCAATCACGCTGCAACAGAGCTACGAATCGATGTGATTTTTTGCATGAATATAGTTGAGGACCAGGAGAATGGCCAATTTTTATCCCGCAAAATCAGCTCCCGCGGGATTTTAAAAAGTAAATCCACGCAGACGTAGTCGCGGACATCAGCTAGTTGCATATGATTTCTAAACTTCTCGGTGGATTGCTTTCATCAGAATTTAGAGCATTTCACGGTAAAGGAGGATTATACCTACTATAATTATGTAAACTATTAGTTAATGCAAGAGATGTGTACACGGATTTAGGTTTTTAGAAATCCCATGGAATCCTTTTAAATACTGTATCTATTTCCAGGATGCTAGCTAACATAATATAATAATCATAGTCAAGAGAAAAATTATCAACAATCAAAAACAACAAGATTTTGAAAAAATATATAATAAAAAAAAAGAGAAAAAAAAAATATATGAAAAAAAAAAAAATGAATAGAAAAATAAAAAAAGTGTTGTTAGCAGAGCGTGGTTTCGATCCACGGACCTCTGGGTTATGGGCCCAGCACGCTTCCACTGCGCCACTCTGCTATGGAGGCGCACCGCGAAAATAACGATCTGATGCTATTACAAGGAACATGAGTCATCAAGTCACGTGACTCTTAGGACCGATTTCATCAATGTAAAATAAGTCTTATCTGAGCGTAAATTTGATATTTTGACAGTATTTTCAAAACAAACACTGTCAGAACGCCCAATTTATATCTCGCATAACCGTCACTCGACGTTGGTGAAATCGGCACATAATCACATGAATTTGCATAAGTACAAGGTACTTATTAATTCCAATGAAAGGTATGTCCTTCCTAATTCCATGCTTTGCATCTTTCTGCAGAATGCAATAATGCTAAAAATGTACCCACAATATTATTATGTTTGCTGTATGAATGATAATAATTAATTGATAATATGAATCCTTACTAATATTATTATTATAAATGCAAAAGTGTTTTTGTATGTTGGTTTTTCCTTCAGTCAGCAACGGATCAAGGTGATTTTTGCGTTTGTATTGCTGAGGAGTGAGGACTTGGTGAATGACAAAGGCTATCTTTTATCCTGTAACACCTGAGGTTTCCCGCAGTAAAATAGGTACTGAAGGGTATACAGGATGTCGAAAACACTATGAATAAGTTATACTTAATGAATATGTCCCTGCGGGATCAAATCAGAAAGAACCAAAGTCACCGACATTGCTCAGCGAGTCGCGAAACTGAAGTGGAAATGGGCGGGGCACATAGTTCGAAGAGCTGATGGTCGTTGGGGTCCCAAGGTGCTGGAGTGGCGACCCCGCAGTGGAAGTCCATTACAGAGACCTTTGTCCGAGACAGTGGACGTCTATCGGTTGATGAAGAAGAAGAAAAGAAGAATGCCTATAATGAAATAAATATTGTTACTCATTTTGGAAATGATATGTGTTACCAATATTGTGATTTTTGAGCACGCAATGTATCGCGAACAACGAACGCCGATACCTACACGCGCTGTAGGTACTGCGCGTCGCAAGTGGTCGGTCGGTCCACCTAGTGGGGGGTCTGACAACACTGCGCTTCCCGGTGCGTTGTCGCCACTCCAGCATCTTGGGACCCCAATGACCTATGTACTATGTGCCAAACAGTTTCCACTTTAGTTTCGCGACTCGTTTAGCTATGTTGATGACTTTTTATCCTACGGATCTCCTCATTTCTGATTTAATCTCGCAGGGATATTCCTGCACTCTCCATCGCTTGCTGAGTGATCCTGAGCCCAGTGTGATATCATCATCATCATTAGCAACTCATCAACGGCTCACTACCGCGCGCAGGTCTCCTCTCAGAGAAGGGTTATAGGCCATAGTCCACCACCCTGGCCCAATGCGAATTTGCGGACTTCACACACCTTCAAGAACATTATGAAGAACTCTCAGGTGTGCAGGTTTCCTCGCGATGTTTTCCTTGACCCTTGAAGCAAGTGATATTTAATTGCTTAAACGCACTTGAATCCGAAAACTCAGAGGTGCGTACCCGGGATTGAACCTGCGACCCCCCGAATAGGAGACCACAGTCCTAATCACTAGGCTATCACTACTTTGCGTTCCTAATACGCACCGCTAAAATTTGGAATGCCCTTCCGGCTTCCGTTTTTCCAACTGACTATAACTTGAGTACCTTTTAATCAAGAATGAATCAGGCATCTTCCAGGCAAGCGCGCTCCATCTTAGGCTGCATCTTCACTTACCATCAGGTGAGATTGCAGTCAAGCGCTAGTCTATATATTTTAAAAAAAAAAATTTACTATGTGCCACACATTTTTCACTTTAGTTTCGCGACTCGTTTAGCTATGTACCGAGTTTCTTGCTGGTTCTTCTCGGCAGGAACGGCATTCCGAACCAGTGGTAGACTCATCGACGATTCAAAAGCACTTGTAAAGGAGTTTATTTGAATAAAAATCATTTCTATTCTATTCTATTCTATGTTGGTGATTTAATCTCGCAGGGATACTCCTGCACTCTCCATCGCTTGCCGAGTGATCCTGAGCCCAGTGTGATATACGAGGAAGTATTCTCACCCTCATGATAAGCTCCAGTTGCGGCTGCTGCGCCAGGAGGCGGCTGCTGAGCTTGGAGCGGCACTCCGCCTGCCAGTGCTTCCACGATATGGTGAACTCGCCCGTGGAGATGCCACCGTACACCTGCAAAGTTTAATGGGCATGACGATGGTGGTCATGGTGGAGACTCTACAGGTCCTTAACTATACCCATACAAAAAATCATGTTGATACGTTGCTCTGTAGTCTGTTGCCACGTGATTGAAGGACAAACCAACAAACAAACACTTTTGCATTTATAATAGTATGATTAGTCAGATGATAATATAAACAATCAATCTACATAAATTTTTTGCATGGGTAGAGATAGTTGAGGACTTGGAGAGTGACATAATATGCTACCTTTTATCCCAGAAACAGAGGGACTCCACAGGATTTTTAAACACCTAACTCCACACAAGCAAAGTAGGTAAAAGCTAACCAAAAAATATCATGATGATCCATTGCTGCGTGATTGAAGGATAAACAAACACACTTTCGCATTTATATTAGAATATAATAGAATAGAAATGTTTTTTAGAAACTTTTTAACAAGTGCTTTTAAATCTTCGATGAGTCTACCACTGGTTTGAAATGCCGTTCCTGCCGAGAAGAACCAGCAAGAAACTCTACAGTTGCTCTTTTCAAAACAAGTTTACAATATAATAGATATTATGCTATGTATGCAGTGTTTCCACAATGAGGGGAAGTTCCACAAAAGCATACCTAATTATATCTAATTATAATTCAACACATGTTAAGATGGGCAGACAGAAAGAAGCCCCATTCCCGCCGGTGGCACCCGTTCACGAGCATGACGCATGACCCAGCAATTGCTTCGCTCAACCATATTTGTAAGGATGTTTATTAGTAAGGGTCTTAACAATCAAGGCTGAAATCACATCTGTGAGAATCTGTCATTTTGTATTGTCGTGTATGCATCAATTCAGCTTTATGATGATGTGTACACTACTCTATACAAATTGACACTTTTATATTATGGACAAAATGTGAATGTTGTAAATATTGTATGTATGTAGTATTATAAAATGATTATTTTGAAAAGAGCAACTGCTGAGTTTCTTGCCGGCTCTTCTCAGCATAATCCGCTTTCCGAACCGGTGGTAGAGCCATGACGTGTCGTAAGAGCCACAGGTTCGCCTACGTGAAATAATTTATTTTGAATTTGAATTTGAACACGGAATTCCGCTCGTCAATGTGCGGAAATTCTTACGTTTATTATTTCATCATCATAATTTAAGGCCTAGACGTCTATAAAATACGTAAATAATTTTTAATTTTTAATTTTCTGAATTAGCCCATTGATTGACAGACAGATGTGATTCCAGCTTAATTATGAATTAAAAGTATGTGTAGACTTTTTACTCACACTATAAACAGGCATACTCCTCAGCGAGTTATCAACCAGTTTGAACTCATTGGTGTCCACAGCGGAATGCAATTTTAACAAAGCCCTGGCCACGTCCACTCTGCCCTGAACCACCATACCCACAACAGTGTCCCAATAGTCAGGGTTGAGCTCGGAACCTGAATACATCATTGAAGCTTTGTTAATTCTACATTCTAGCTTCTAAATAAGAGTTAGAATAAGAACTACATATTATAATCTATAATAAAAAAATATTTTATAAAAAAACTGACTTCAAACGCCTGCACCACTACAGAGCATATAATGTATTGTGAATTTTTTTAATACTGCTCAACCAATTTTGATAAAATTTAAAATTGGTTCAGGTGTCTTCGAGTAATCGGTGAACATACATAAAAAAAAATCAGATGAATTGAAAATCTCCTCCAATTTTGAAGTCGGTTAAAAAGAGTAGGTGTGAAAGCCACTTCCTTCATAATTTAAGTGGCTTCTAGGTAACAGTGAGAACAGTATCTTTAAAGATCCTGAAGCTCATCATGGTTTCTATCAGGCATATTGTTTTTGACACTAGTTTTTTTAGGAAACTGAGATGTTTGACAAAATTTAGTCTTGGAAATAATATAAATTAATGCTTCCTCAGCAAGTGTATTATTGTCATGTGATTACATTAACAAAATATTTTGTGCTACCTTTTGACCAAATGAACATACATACATTCTATTCTAACAAAGTTGCATGGGTTAAATCAGCTTGGCATCCAGCTGCCCACAAGATAATATAAAAAAATTATTACAATGTAATAATATTATTAAATAATAATATTGTAAAATGATTATTTTGAAAAGAGCAACTGCTGAGTTTCTTGCCGGCTCTTGTGAGCAGAATCCGCTTTCCGAACCAGTGGTAGAGTCATGACGTGTCATAAGAGCCACAGGTTGGCCTACATGAAATAAATAATTTTGTATTTTTGAATGTTTTTTTAAACATTTTCCATTGGCTGCAATCTGGTAGCAAAATTGCAGTCTGTTAGCTTACTTGAAAGAAATATGGCAGTTTTAATCACCCATTAACATAATATTCCTAATCAGCTTCTGTGTTTTATGAAAGACATTGCAAAGCATTGTGGTTTTACTGACCAATACTTAATTAATGTATAATTTTGTAAAACGACAAAGAGGCTATAAATAATAAACTTGAAGCTACGTAGTAAGCTAGGTAGCTAAGTACCTCTTTCACAAGACTCCAGAAAGTGTGCAGCAGTTAGCTCGTGGCACGGGAAGTGGAAGCGCACCCATTCCAACAAGAATGGCAGTACTACGTCTCCTGGGATAATGTCTATGAACAAAATCTCGCACAAATGCCAAATACATTCAATAGAGTAAAATATTGTTATATAGGAGAGTATTGTGTTAATATTGACTGTATCATCCTTCTTCTCACCAGCTTCCTGCAGGCTCTCTATACACACGCGAATAATAGATCGATATTGGCGAGAAAGTTTCAAGAATTCGACATGATTATCCGAATTTTTGGATGTTTCAGCCACTTTTTGTAAACAAAGGAAGGTCCCATTCGCTTCGTTGACTAATTTGCGTAAAATAGGACTAAATAGAGCGACTTCTTGTTCTAAAACTAGTATTTTGTCGTCGGTTTTGTTCGCCGATTCTAAGGTTGTTTTATTAATTGTTTGCGATCGTGGGTAAATAGAGAACTTGTTCCCGCCTCGCCACGCACAGGCGACACGTTTCTCAAAACATTTATCCGGTAATACCTGCAAAAGTCAATGATATTTTCAAAAAAAGACAAACTTAACCTAGATAAATTTTACAAAGTTAAAATTTTACTTACAAATGTTCTCACACGTTTAACAGTCTGTATATCGTCCATGATTAATAAGTTAACTATTGCAGGTTTTTCCAAGAAAACTGTTAAAATCAGAGTTTAATTCAACAACAAAATATTTTTTAGCCGCGCTCACGGCGCTCACTTTCCTCAACAACTTTTCTTTTTGATTTTTGACATTGACATTTGAGATTTGCATAGTCAGTGCTGCCACTTCCTTACTCAAAAGCATAGAATAAGAAGACTATAGTCGTAATTCCTAGTTCCATGGTCAAAAGCGTCAACAGAAGGGCTGGAACCCAGAGCCGTAAAGCAAGTTAAATAAAAAAAAAGCATGGAAGTATCGTGTATAATTATGAATGTGAATACTTACCATGATCCATGAAGTATTTAAATTGGATGACCGAATTAGTTTCTCAAAACGCCACCTGCCGCCAACTTATACGTGGTACTTGTGGCACTGTATCTCATGGAGGTAGCTTCTCTTTTATAAAATAGTACTTACTCTGTGGAGGTAACTCAGGGCTGAACCATGAACTTGATATACAAACAGAACTGATAACTCGGAAAATTTGTATTTACGAAAATGAACCTTATAACAAGGAGATAAAGTATATTTCCTGTTGCGCATTACACAGAGGCTAACCCGAGCCGAGAGGGATAGTAATAACGGAGGCCGTGTGTCTCGTTCTTTCATTCATGCCAGCCTAAAAAAATGATTTTGATCAAAGATTTTGGCTAAAAAATCAGTTGAGACACTTATGTTTTAATTTTATTTAAATTTGTAGTCACCGTATTTAATTGCATTAATTTCGATAGATATATTTCTTAACAAAAAAGAAAATATAAATTTTTATCTAGTCAATTTTTTCGAGCGGCAGCCCGTTAAAACGTGAACGCTAAATCTACAACTATGTTGACCATGAATTTTTAAATTCTTGTATTGTGTGAGGGTCGAATACGTACGATGCAGATGCCGATTACGATGGTCCCTTACTCCTTACTTTTGTATTATTATTATCATCTTTATTTACATTCAATCATATTCTTTACATTTTTAAATATTTCATTATAAAACTTAAATATAAAAAAAAAAAATTTAAAAATATAAAAAATAGCGGTCCACCGGCCTCGGGAACAGGGTCCAAGCAACCGGCGGTCAGGGCCCCAGAGAGAGGAACCTCCTGACGATGCGAGCCGTGTCCAGGAGTACAGCCTTCTGGATCTGGCCCTTGACCCAGCTACCCAACGAGAGAGGACACGGTGTATCACAGGGAGGTCCGGTTAGCGGCTTCCATTATTCCGACTGGCTGCGACGCGACCCCACTCAATCGGGACGGTCTGTGGCTCATAATTAGGTCTCTGCCTAACACGGCCCCCGGAATCGACGGAATCACCGCGAGGATGGTCAAGCGCGTGTGGACTGCTGCTTCCGCGGAGCTTACTTGGGTGTACGGTAAGTGCGTCGTTGAGGGAGTTTTCCCGGACGTTTGGAAAAACGGCAGACTCATCGTGCTCCCCAAGGGAAATGATAAGCCTTTGACTGATCCGAAGGAGTACCGCCCGATCACACTCCTCCCTGTCTTCGGAAAAATTTTGGAACGTGTCTTACTACGCTGTGCGCCCGAGATCGCAAGAGGGATCTCCCCTTGCCAGCACGGATTCACTCCAGGCAGATCGACCGTCACGGCATTAAGCGAGATACTCGGCACAGTCAAAACTACTGAGGCGAAGTATGTACAGGCAATTTTCCTGGATATATCCGGCGCCTTCGACAACGCTTGGTGGCCAATGATCATGCTGAAGGCCAAGCGGGGCGGATGCCCCCCTAACATCTACCGCATGCTGGCGGATTACTTTAGCCGAAGGCGCGTAGGCATGTTCGTTGGGGACCAGGTGCAGTGGAAGGTGTCGACGATGGGTTGCCCACAGGGCTCTGTGCTGGGTAACGTCCTCCTCGATGACCTGTTTCGGTTGCCACTCCCTGTAGGGGTCAAAACTGTTGCGTACGCGGATGACGTCACCGTTATGATAGAAGCCGACTCGAGACGGGCGATAGAGCGTGCCGCGGCCGACTCCATCAGCCTCTTTGAGGAATGGGCCCTGAGGAACCGCCTCTCCTTCGCCCCAGCGAAATCGCAAATGGTGATGCTGAGGGGCAGGCTCCAACGGGCTCCAGTCATCAAACTCGCTGGCGTGTCTATCAGATCTGTGCAGTCTGCCGTAGTGCTGGGAGTTACCATCGACTCAAGTTTGTCCTTCGCCGAGCATGCGCGATCGATTGGAGAACGCGCCGCTAAATGCTTCGGGAAGATGTCGCGTGTGTCGACCTCATCCTGGGGCATTCGTTATCCAGCGTTGCGGATCCTTTACTACGGCACCTATGTAGCGACGGTCACGTATGCTGCGGCGTGTTGGGCCGAGAGGGCAACGCTCTATGTCGTGCGGACATCTTTGGTCCGTTCACAGAGGCCCGCCTTGATCCTTCTGACCAAGGCGTATCGATCTAACAGTGCCGCGGCCCTCGCTGTCCTGGCGGGGGTGTTGCCGGCGGACCTGGAAGTGATCCGTGCTGCCAGGGTGGATGCGGCGCGTAGAACCGCGGCCAAGACGGAGTTGAGTAGGCGCAAGCGCGAGATTGGGTCAGCCATTGTCGCGGAGTGGCAGGAGCGTTGGACGAGTGAGACAAAAGGGGGTGAGCTCCGTCGGTTCCTCTCGGACGTGGCCAGTCGGCTCGGGGCAACCTGGGTCGCACCGGACTATGAGACATCCCAGATCCTGACAGGTCACGGGTGTTTCAACAAGCGCCTGCACGAAATGTGTCTCGTGGCGAGCAGTGTGTGTTTGTGTGGGCAGGCGGAGGAAGACCTTCACCATGTCCTTTGGGAGTGCGGTCTGTACGAAGATCTCCGGCTCAACCTGCTGGACGGGGTCGTTCGCCGGGAGGAGGGCCCAGTGTACTATCAGGACCTCGTCTCCTCCAAGGAAAGCTTCGGCAAGCTACGGGAGTTCGCGCACCAGTGGCACAGGAGGCGGAACAGCTTGGCACCGTGATCGCGGACCGGAATGTGGTGATCGGACCCGGACCGCTCGGCACGCGGGGGTCCATGTATGTAACAGTGTATGTCTGCCCCAGAAAGGGGAGAAAGACAATAGGGACAAGGACAGAGATAAATAATTTGTAGGGAGTCAAGAAGGCGCACCGGGAAACACGCCAAGAGCAAGTACCGGGCGCCCTCCCAAAGTTTCGGCCCATATAACCGCGAGGTTGGAGGGGCCATGGGAGGTGGAGGGTACCCAACGAGAGCCTCGAAAGATGTTGGTCGAGGCTCTTGGCTATAAGACCATTAACGGTTATGACTATCGGTACAATGATTGCTGAGTCTACATTCCACATGGCGACAACCTCGTGCGCCAAGTCGAGATACTTGGTGAGTTTCTCTTTCTCGGCTTTCACGAGGTTCTCGTCATGCGGGACAGCAACATCAACAATCATTGCACGGCGCTCTGATCGATCTATTACCACTATGTCAGGCTTATTGGCTACAATAGTCCTGTCTGTAATGATAGACCGATCCCAGTACAGTGTGATATGACCATTTTCAAGAACTGGGTCGGGTACATACTTGTAGTATGGTACCTCCGATTCCACAAGATTGTATTTCAAGGCAAGTTGCTGGTGGATAATCCTGGCCACTTGGTTATGTCTGTGTAAGTATTCGCCGTTAGCTAGATGAGAACAACCAGAAACAATGTGACGGATAGTTTCTCCAGGACGGCGACATGCCCGACATATGTCTACCGTTCCATCCTTCACTATGTATTTTCTGTAATTGTTCGTCATCATGACCTCGTCCATAATTGCACACACAAACCCTTCAGTTTCCCCAAAGAGGTCACCAAAGCGCAGCCAGGCCACGGACGCTTCAAAGTCAACATCAGGCCCGTGGAGGGCCCGATAAAAGCGTCAGTGAAGCTCCTTACCTTGCCATACAACCCTGCGGTCATTGGTACTGAGCACCACAGGTATGCGCCAGTTCTCTTTAGCCAAGGAGAGCGGCGTCAGACCCCTGTCCACTGCGACCACATCGCGGTGCATCTCCGTCTCGGCGTGGAGAAAGTACTCCCTGAGACTGCACACCTCGCGGTTGTGGAGGGTTTTGGCATTCAAAAGGCCTCTTCCCCCACACTTCCGCGGGATGTACAGCCTCATCACCGAGGAGCGCGGGTGATGCATCCGATATGCGGTCAGCAGCGCACGAACTTGTCTGTCCAGGGCGTCAAGCTCAGTCTGAGTCCACCTGAGTATGCCGAAGGAATACATCAAGACTGGCATGACCCAACCGTTGAAGGGGCGCACCTTATTGCCGCCCGACAAAAGGCTTTTCAGCACTTTCTTCAGACGGCCAAGGAAACGCTCCCTCACCGACTGTCTCATGTCGGCCTCTCTGATACCTAACGCCTCCGCCATGCCCAGGTATTTGTAGGTTTCAGTTGGGGAGAGCGATCTGAGGTATATGGAATCCGAGAGCTCAACACCCTCAGATTCCACAATCCTCCCTCGCTTTACATGCATGACCGCACATTTGTCCACACCAAATTCCATCCTAATGGAATCACTAAAGGCTTTAGTTACCTTTAGTAACTCTAGTAGATGTGATTTGTTGGGGGCAATGAGTTTTAGGTCATCCATGTAAAGGAGGTGTGATATAACCTGACCACCTCTCCTCAACCGGTAACCTAGCCCTGAATTCTCCAAGAGTGTGAGCGACAGGCGCCGACCAGATGTTGCGCCAGAATGAGATCATGGCTTCATCATCCGGTAGGCGCGCATCGGTGACACCTTGGTCAGGGTGTTCCCAACCTCGGTATACCCGCTTCTGATCGCTTTGGAAAGTGCGATTCAGGGTATATCTCTCGACCCGGCACTTGTATCTGCGAATACGGCTAGCCCATGCCGAGACCTTCTGTTTCAGGAAGTCAATGCGCTCAGTGACGCGCGCCATATAATCTTGAGGGCTGATATCAGTCCCCAAGAAAGAGCGCCTCACAAAGCGCATGACTCTAGGGCGAGTGTTGCCCTCCCTGAAGCAGAGTAGTTATTATTATTATTATTACAATTTTCATTATTTTAATGTTTCATTTCAAACCAATAGAACAGAATTTCTGTACAACCCTGACCTAACCTAAGATTTTGGTAAATATACCGATCGTGCGGCAACGGAATAAGGCGCGGGAGGGGAAGTGGGGCTGTATTTATTACTTTGGGTGCCTTTGACCAGCTATTGTGATTAATATCTAGAGAAAATGAATAATTTATCACATTATCTACACATTACCAGTCATTATAATATCTAGCAATGTACTCACTATGACTGGACAAATCGAAACCTTGTACTATTTGTATTATTTATTTCGTAATCAATCCCTAATTCCTAAGAAATTTTCCATTGCTAATGAAAAACTTCAATAATTGTGTTTATAATAAACTTATAATTAGTAGGAAGATTGCAAGATTGAATTTGTCTCACATATAGCGAAAATCTTATTGTCACCCTGTTAGAAAGGGACACACGGCATCTGTACTAGCTATCTCGCTCGGCTCGCTTTTCAGCTGCGAGTACTCGGTCCTTTCTATGTCCATGGGCTGAACTGCTGACTGACAAGTTTTACAGATAAGTTAAACAGGAGGAAGTGAAAGTGTACTGTGTTAACTTTGTAACGTCATGTTGTTTTAGAAATATTTTTTTTGTTCTAAGTAATATTGCAATTATTGGATAATATTGCAATTATTGGATAATATTGCAATTATTGGATAAGTTCAATACATTTTTTACACTCTTTCTCTTTATACTCTTTATCAATTATTAAATAAATGAACAAGTTATTTGACCGGATATAGAGTTGGAAGACATGTTGATTTGTCATTTTATTTTGTCATGAATGGAGTGATTTTTGTCCAATCTCCAAATCGTCAAAAAGTGTTTTGTTAATTTTGTTTATAGACATAATTTCTACAAAAATTAACAGTAAAACTAGTTGCAACGTGTAGTGAAAAGTGAACATAGAATAATGTGTGATATATGTTTATACTGATAAGTCTGAAAGAGGGAATTAATTTTATAAGGAACACTGATCATATTTGGTAAGTTTTGAGGTTTTGTAATATTCAGTAGTTTTTACTATCTATGTATTTCGTTTTCGGCCGCGACACGGTTTCACGCGCTATTCGGCAGGCCTTCACCTCGAGAGTCTCTTCGACGTAACTGTGTCTCCTGTCGAAAGATGTGAGATGATAAAAACTCGTCGATTGACGTAGCTGTAAACTTGTAAAGGAAATTAAAATTGAGCCTGTTTATCTGTTCAGTGTCTGTTTGTTTGTGTATTGGCAACTGGGATGCGTGTTTCTGACGCATTTGTGTGTAAGGTGAAGAATCTTTTGTATTCATGTATATTAGATGATAATAGGTGTGATAAAAGTTTATCAACAATTTGATAAGTGCAATGATTTAGATAGTCATTCAGCGTTCATATTTTGTGGTAGTAAAAAGTTAAGCTTTCTAGAAAGAAAGGTGTTTTTCTAGTGAACATTATTCGGTAACTTCAAAACTTGAGTAAGTGAATTGTTATTAAATTCAATCTGTAATGCATCTAAGATAAATGAAATAACAATACAGGTGTTGCAATCTGGTCACATGACATCTCTTAAATTAAATACAGCATAAAACTTTGTAGCAAAACTGCCTATAAAGTAAATGTTGCTTAAGGAGGAAGAGACATACCTTCTCAAGAAAAGATTCACGCTAGATGGCGCTGTTAGGGCGTTTGACAGATTTTTAATTTTTTCGCATAGTTGCTATGCACAGATTTTAAAAATATTGAAATTGCGCCAGTATACCAATGCCTATTATTTTATCAAATCATTAGCTTACTTTAAAACGAAGCCATTTAGATGATTAATCAAATATAAATATCTGTCATATCGAATTACTGTAGGGACGCGATACCCACGCACACATTGACAACATGGTTGGTATCCATTAGGGTTGTGGTTCTAACATGAACTACGAATTGTTTACTATAAAATTGAACTAGATGGCATTAAAACAAAAGCTGCTTCGTTTTGCATCGTATTTTTTTTATAAATAGTTCAGATAAGTACAAGTTAGCCTTTTTTGAGCTTTGACATGGTGGTAAGTGATGATGCAGTCTAAGATAGGAGCGGACTAACCTGGAAGGGGTATGGCAGTTTTTTATGAAACCCATACTGTATGTATACCCCTTTGGTTTCTACATGGAATAGTACCAAAACGCTAATCGCTTGGAGGCACGGCTTTGCCGGTAGGTTTTATTCGCCACGGCCGAAGCCTCCCACCAGACCAGACTAGAGAAAATTATAAAATTTTATAAATTATAAAATATACTTATTATAAAATATAAAATTCAAAATTTCCCTGCCGCGAATCGAACCCGGAACCTCCCTCTAATAAGACCACAGCGCTTACCATTGCGCCAGGGAGGTCGCAAGACTAAAGACTTTAGGTACCTACCTACATCAGCAGGACTCACATGCACGCTTTACCGCGGACGGCAAGGGCTGCGGCTAGGGTTGCCTATTGGGTTGTTATTTCAAATATACCTAATGAAAACGAACAATAGGGTATTTGACTACTTTTAGAAAATCATATTAAATTGTTAATAATGCTATGCTGAAGCTAACAAAACGTATATTTCGGCATAATTTTCAGTATTTTTCATAAAAATCGAGAAATAAATTCAAAAAAATAAATTGCCGCGGAAACGTTGGTTCCATTTGTTTACATGACGTCACAGTTCACACACAGTTCAATGACAATTCCAAAGCCCAAAGGTGGCGTGAACTGTGACGTCATTCGAGATTCAAGAACGTTTTCGATCTCGTGAACATGGCCAGAATTAAAGCAATTTTAATTAATGTTTTCTAATTAAATAAACCTTTATTTTTTAGTTTTGTCGTATGGAATAATGTTTTTAGATAATAATCTTTTAGGATGACACCAGATGAAACGATATTTTTAATAATAGTCAAATACCCTATTGTCCTTATCTTTAAAACTATTGAAACGATTATAACGATATCTTGAAGTAAATGTAAGCCAGTAAAAAAAGATTGGTCGCATATTTTCGGAGAAATAGAATAGAATAAAAATGTTTTGTATTCAAATAAACTTTTTTTACAAGTGCTTTTGAATCGTCCGTCCATGAGTCTACCACTGGTTCGGAATGCCGTTCCTGCCGAGAAGAACCAGCAAGAAACTCGGCAGTTTTCAAAACAAGTTTACATTATACTTAGTAGATAGCTATGTATGCAGTGTTTCCACAATGAGGAAAAAGAGAATTTACAGGTTAATCATTACCTACTGTCTCATGAATCGCTGGAATAAATTATATTCACGTTTTTTTGTCATTTATATAGTCTTCAATTGTATAATAATATGCTTTTTTCATGAGATTAGTTTTAACTGATTTCTTAAACTTGTGTAAAGGCAAGTCTAAGATCGACTGTGGAAATGCATGGACAAACATACATACATACATTATTATGTTTGTAAGCCCTAATAGATTGTGATATAGGTGATTTGCATTTCCAATAATATTACACACATGCATGTCGAATTGATACCTAACCTCTTTTTGAAGTCGGTTAAAAATAGTTTTTTCTTCAAAAGTTGTGAAAATATAGTAGTTCTGTAAAATTAAATAATTTTAGGTTTTTAATGATTTCAAATATTTTAAACCTTATCAAGCCATTTGACAATTTTGAAATTCAGTCTTAAGAGTAATAAAATAAGGTTAACATTCCAATCGTACAAATTAAAGCATAATGTCGCTGATCGCTAGTTTCGGCCGGCGCGGCGGCTTCTTTGATATTATTACTATCGAGTGTCGCGGCCGCCGGCCGGCGCGCAGCGCAGTTTGTTTCTTGTGATCTTGTCTAACTTCACTTGGTAGGTAGGTACTTACCCACAGGCTCCTCTCACACCTCCGCTGCGAAACCATAACAGCGGAACCGCATTAATTTCGCTGTGTTTTGTCCGTATGTAGGAGAAGCGGAACTGCCACGGAACTGCCTGTTCTAACGCATAGATTTAACTATATTCTATCTCTTTCACCGCGCGGTTTCGTCGATAATACTCCGACGCCAGCCACACTACCGCGCTCCGGCCGCCATTTTGTTGCGGTGCCGCGTTGTTTTCGCACGTGTTTGTGGAAATCGACAAAAATTAAAAGCGAAACTACATTTATTTCATAAAATGGACGTCGATTTCACAGAAAAATTAATTCAAGAGGTCAGAAATAGACCTATTCTTTATTTATTAAATCATCCGGATTATAAAAATAATATGAAAAAACTGCAGGCATGGAGAGAAATCCAGAGGGAATTAAATGAGGAAGGTATGTAGTCTTTTTATAATAATAATAGACTGTATTTGTAATGTATTTGTTTATTTTGCTTATAAGATAATATTATGTATTATATGTATAATTATTTATTTGTACTTATTATAGATAATATTATGATAACGTTAAGTTCTCTGCGTTTGTGTAAAATATTGAACGAATTTATCTCTGACCTCAAACGCTGCCGACGATGCTCTCTGTCGGTTGCCAGGTCTATTTTGTGGTAGAAAGGCACCTAGCTGTTCTATTTCAAAGCTGGAACTGGTATGTACGGCTGACTCTTTCGTCTGTATAAAGTTGTGCAAACAACAAGCTGCTTTTACAATTTTTATTGTGTTTTTCAAATCTGTTTCGAAAGGTCTTAGGAAAATCCTAAACTTCTGTGCCATTATTCCAAAAGCACATTCCACAACTACACGTGCTCGACTGAGCGCCTGATTAAATCTCTTTTTATCTCTATCTTGCATAGCCGCTTCTCTTACAAAAGGTCTCATCAAAAACGTTTCCAGCTTAAAGGCACCATCCCCTATTAAAACATAAGGCAAAGGATCTGTGCCTTGTTGTAATGGTTGGGCATTTGGTACATTAAGTTGACCAGTTCGCAATAGTTGTAAAAAAGGTGTTTTTTCAAATATAGTACTATCAGAATCTTTTCCAAACGATCCAATGTCAACATATATGAATTTGTAATTAGCGTCTACAACAGCCAATAACACAATAGAAAATTTACTTTTGTAACAGTAAAACATTGAGCCGCTATCTGGAGGGCATTTAATGGTAATATGCTTTCCATCCACGCTACCCAGGCAATGAGGAAATCCCCATTTCCCAAAAAAGTCTTCTGCGATATTGAGCCACATTTCTTGTGTAGGTTGTGGAATGGCTAATGGTTGTAAAACATTCCATATTTCCTGACATACTTCGGTCACTATTTTTGAAACTGTTGAATTTCCTATACGATATGAAAACGATAATGTCTTATAGCAATCTCCAGTAGTTAGGAATCTGCAATGAAAATAATATTAATTTTGAAATAATATTAATTTTGTCTTATTTTGTTATTTTTCAGTCGTAACTTTGAAAGCGAAGTGGAAGAATTTAAAAGACTCCTACAAAAAGTACAAATTATCTAAAAAGAGTACAAGTGGCCAAGCTGCAAAAAAGCTTCAAAATTGGACTTGGGCAGATCAAATGAATTTCATTGATCCAGCAATTACATTGAATGAGACTCAAGGTAGTATGGCATCTCTGAATGTTGAAAAAGTTAATTCTACTGACTCTCAATCTACGGGAGACGTAACTACACAAGACGTTGCACAAGATACCCGCCCGCAAGAAACTCAAAACGCCCAACAAATTTATAGAAGGCATAGGAGAAGTAATCCGGATCCGGATCCAACAGATAGAATGATCCAGTACTTACAAAATAGAAGAGATCGCAACAGAAGTGAAGATAAAGTTGATGTAAAATGTGATGGAGTAGATTTATTATTTTTGGGATACGCTGATACTTTCAAAAAACTATCAAAGCGAACACAAATAAAAGCAAAATTTGATATCGCCCGAATTTTGATGGAGGCTGAATTAAGTGATATGGAGGCTGTAACTTCTAACAGCAACTCTACTGCAACGGGTAGTTTCAACTACTCTGTTCTAAGTGATACCACGCATTCTCCGGCTACTCCAGGAAATTACTCCATGATCAGTGACGCAACAGTTACTGACAATGCTAATTATTATATTCTTCCACAAGAGGGCAATACGGCTATACCTACTGATTTAACAACCTCAAATCAAAATGATCATGAACAAATAAACATGTTTCACTTATCGTAGAGTTAGTAACATGCCGAATATTTTTTTTGTATTAATGATTAATAAATAAATAAATAATTTACTTACCTCAAAGTTAAGGCTAATCTTTCTCTGCTAGAAATAGCTTCCCTAAACCTTGTATTTTGTTTAGTAATATGTGGCTTCAAAAGATTATGTAGATCTTCAAAACTCCCTGGGCTCATTCTAAAATATGTATAAAAACGATCTTCATGTGACTCTAGTTCTTTACATAATAGGTTTTCTCCTAATTTCTTCCTTTTTTCATTAATCTCGTGCACCCAAATTCTACGAGATTTACGCCTTTTCAAAGTTAAAGTCCACAATAATATTTCCTCCTCCTCTGACTCTGATAACGACGACATTTCGCTCCGATGGCTGACTGATGACTAGCAGGTTCCGACGCCCGTTCCGCAACTACACAACTAAAGTATGTTCCAATGGAGTTGAAACAAACAGTAAATAAATATGGCGTCACCGATCACGTGACTTTATTTTGACATGACCTGTAGTGATGTACCATTGCAGAACTATATCGGGAATGAATATGGAATGCACTATTGAACGAATTAATTCTGAAGAAAAAAAATAATTTCATTTCCTACAATAAAGAATCACTAATTTATGATTTTAAAAAATACAAAAAGGTAGGTTCCTAGTAATTTGACCATCGATAGGCTATTTAAACAACAATGGAAACTTTTCTAGGAATAACTTTGGCTTGGACTAGACGTATATTATAATCGAATTAAACGTCTTTTGATGAAACTTATTACATTGTGTGTCTGTCTGTCATGTATTCATAAATATAAAACACATAAATGTTTATTTAATATATTTTTAAAAGCACGCAGAATCAAGTAAATATGTAAAATGTTTTTGAGGCTATGTAGAATGTTAATAATCTGTAATAATTTGGAAGAGCAGTTATTCTCTTTAAATCACATAGTTTGTGTATTAATATCGTATATAAATTTCATTTATAAGTACGACATATCACAACATTCCCCACAAACGGCTGGTAACATTGGAATAGAACAAACGTCTGATTAAAAAAATAAATCTGCGTCTATTGATTTTCGGAGCACTTTATTGAACAAAATATAGCTAATGCACGGGATTTCATCCGCATGGATATAGTTTTAATAATCCCGCGAGAACTCTGATTTACCGAGATAAAATATTTCACCCTCCAGTCTTGTTGTCTTGATTAATTGAACTATACCTATGCGAAAAAATCATATCGATCTGTAGCTCAATTATCGGCGTGATTAAAGGACCAACTAACAAACAAACACACACTTTTGCATTTAAAATAGGTATAAGTAAGGATTAAAGCAGATCTTTTCAAAAATTAAATGTTAAAAATCACCCTTTTTACTCGCCTCTACTGTAAGAAAAAGTTAAATAAAGTTTAACTTAACTTCAAAATTCTCTCTAATTCTCTAAAAAAGTCTAATTATATAGTCAATTGAATATATTTCCCCTGCTTTTAAAAAATGTATGATACTAGTTACATGGAAAATAAAAATATTCAGGAAACAGTCTCGCCTCGTTAACAACTTCTTTTTCCTTGCCCAATCTTGCCATTGTTCTTCAAGATTTTATAGGGGACAAAAATAAAAGTAACATCTATTTATAAATTATTATTTAATTTAAAAAATCTTATTAAATACTAGCAAAAAGCTGAGCTTTGCTGAGGCCTCGCGGAGTTTTTCTATATTCTTTTTTAACCTTTTCCCATTCGGGAATATGGCGCCACAGTCATATTGGAATTCTTTGTTATTGGACCGATATTTAGGCTTCCCTGGGTGACCCCAGGACTCTTTCTTCACCCAAGAGAAGCCCAAATATAGATTTTGAACGAAATCGGTCAAATAACAAAAAATTTCAATGTGGCAGTCACTTTTTAAAATTTTGGCATCTATTTCCTCTTTCTTGACCCCAGGGAATCTTAAATATCGATTTTGAACGAAATCGGTCGAACAACAAAGAATTTCAATATGGCGGTGACTTTTTAAAATGTTGGCATGTATTTCCTCTTTCTTGACCTCAGGGAAGCCTAAATATCGATTTTGAACGAAATCGGTCCAATAACAAAGAATTCCAATATGGCGGGGACAAGTAGGAAATGAACTGATGATCTTCAAACGCCTAAGCAGATCTTCGTGAATCATAGCTAAAATCCATCTCGATCACGTCTTTCAAATAGAAAAAACCGCAAAAAAAATCGGTGTATTCGTAAGAGAGCTACGAGGTTAGAGACAGATACACGGACACTAGCGTATTATTATTCACATATGGAAAATATAAAGAATAAAAGGCTATAAAAACGCGAAAATGCGCATCTGAAAAGCGCAGTGTGGCCGGGCTCTTATCGGAAACTTTGTAAGTGATATTGGAAATACGTAATTTTCGAGTTTTAATAGAATTAAATAGGTACCTGCTCTTTCGTAAACGCAATATTTAGATAAAATTATATTATCTATTATATCAAATTATTATTGATTTAAATAAATATATTATAATTGATTTAAATAAATCGATTAAGTTTTCGAATCTGAACGAATTGTGTTCGATGTTTACGGTCGCTCACTTCGTATTATTCATTCATTTATAGTCTGTGGGCACAATGTCATCTCTGCTCAACGTGGCTCAACACTATAGAAATCCAAGGTTACGTCACGTCAAAACTAAAATTGTCGATTATTCTGTGGGTCACAATTTGTGTTTTCATTTAGTTTTTATCAAAAATTTTGATCAAATAGTGTATAAATTCAATAAATATTACATGTATATTTTACTTTAGATGTTGTTGATTGACCACAAGGCGTTTGTGTGAATATTTAATTGTTTTATCATAGTGAAAAGTGTTGACTAAGTTACGTGTTAACGAAAAGGTGGGTTTATTTACTTTTTGTTTCAACTCCATTGGAACATACTTTACACTTTATCGCAGCGGAATTCCTACAGCGGTTTCGCAACTGAAGTTTCGCAGCGGAGGTGTGAGAGGTGCATAATACATGACTGCTACTTTCTTCAACGGGCTTTATTTTTTTAGCTCGCCAACCGGCTTCGGGGCGACTGTTTTTTATCATAAAATGCACAAAAAGTATTAAATTTTAGAAATGGTTGTTTAGATATAATATTTTTATACCTATTTTATTTTCTTCACGACACAATAATTAGGTAAAATATATACCTACTGAACCGATTTGGCTGAAATTTGAAATAGAGATAGCTTTTACCCTGGATATTAGTCTAAGCCCTGGATTAACTTAATTATAGAAAATTTTCATCCCGACAAATTCACAGTTCCCGCGGGATTAGTACTAAAAACTTAAATCCACACAGGTAAAGCCGCGCAAAAACAGTAGGTAAATTATCAAAACATGAAGGCTACACAGTAGACATTAGACAATCATACTTCATAATATAAACGCGTAAGTGTGTTTGTTTAGTTTGTTGGTTTGTCTTTCAATCACGCCGCAACAAAGCTACCTACGGATCGAGGTGATTTTTTGCATAGGTATAGTCAGGTATAGTTGAGGACCTGGAGAGTGACATAGGCTACTTTTATCCCGGAAAATGAAAGATTCCCCAGGGATTTTAAAAACTAAATCCACGTAATAAAAGTTACCTAAACCGACTTTATATCACTTTTTGGACCATATCTTTTAAACTACTGAACCGATTTTGATAAAACTTGCAATGTTCCCTAGGTTGAAAAATACCTAATCCAATTTAAAAAGAATTATTGCAATTTGATTAATATTTTTGGAGAAATACATGGACAAACATACATACATACACTTGTGAAATTTAAATCCGAAAATTGTGCAATTCTAATAATATAACATCCATTCGGATCGAATTGATAACCTCCTTTTTTCAAATCGGTTATAAAACAGCATTATAAAAGAAGAATTCGTCGTTTTAGCCCACGACGGTGTCCACTGAATAGATAGGCGGAGATAGTGTCACTGTAGTTGGAAAATTAAATAACTACACTTTTTGCGAAATCGACTTTATTACATTTTCAGAAAGTCCAATATTTGAAATATTACCTTTTACTAGGGGTCCAATCAATACAAACTATCGTCGCTGTAGTTGGAAAATTAAATAACTAACAAAACCAATATCGCGAGTAAAACGCGATTTAGTGTTTGTTTGTTTGTTGTTTTCATAAACAATTTAACGGTCCATGTTTTGATATTATGTTATAGATTGTTACTGTATCTATTTCTGAATCTACTTGACGTACATTTTGATTCATTTGTTTGTGAGAAAAAAAATAAAAAGCAATTATTTAGTTTTCCCTCACCAAAGTTTTGAATATTTGATGCACTTATTTATTTTTCCATGTCAGTTGTTTAGTTCTTCCTCGTCAATATTGCGTTGAAGTACGATAATGTGACGATATAAGTACCATTATTTAGTTTTTCCACTTTACTGAGATGTTAAAATGACCCGTTATTTACTTATTTTACTATGACAATCCTATTTAAGGGTATTAATTTAATAAAAAAACCGGCCAAGTGCGTATCGGGCCACGCGCAGTGTAGGGTTCCGTAGTTGCAAGTCACAAATATTATTGCTGACCTAGGATAGTGCTTTTGTTTTATTTATGAATATTGAATAAATTTTGAGTTTCATGGTTTAAATACTATAATATATTACAAAATATGCAACTTACACTACGTGTAATACCTTAGAAAAAACAGATATAACTCCTTAACTAATGAACCCTGCTTAGCCGTGATAGTTTTCCTTTAAAATTCATTATATATACTACTGCTGTGAATTTTTTCTTGTATCCTATATACAACCATTTAGCTGGCAGAGGGGGGGACACTTGACTAATAAAATTTAGCACTATAAAATATCATATTATTTCACAAACGGATCCCTGAATTGAAAAATGATGTTCCCACACCCACAATATTTTTGAAAGACCTACTCAACGAAACCCCACACTATGGGATACACGAGAAAAAAAAAATTCATCCTCCACTTTACATGTAGGGGAGGTACCCTAAGAGAAATTATTTTTCACAATTTTATTTCACGACTTTGTCGGCGTGATTGATATTTATACCGTTGTCAAATTACAGATTTCTAGTACCAATAGTCTCTGAGCTAAACCGCGGACAGACAGACAGATAGACGGACGGACGGACATGGCGAAACTAGTAAGGGTTCCTTGTTTACTACGGAACCCTAAAAAAGGAGGATTTTTAAAAGAAATCCAACAAATAAACATTTCTTTTTATATATTATTGTAAAAAGTAATCAATAAAACGACTGAAGCAACTAGATTCTTCTATCAGACTTACAAAATAAAACATAAAAAAAAAACCACATAACAATAAATTATACGATTCTACTCATAAAATCAACAAAATTTCACTTTGAATTTAACAATTATACTTATTAAAAACTAAGTATCAACTGAAATGATAACTATCAACTTTTCTTCAGTTTTACCATTATAAATTTAAATTTAACAATTAAGCTCAGCTGGTTCAAATCAAATAGCGAGTAAAGTTCAGTATAATCAAAACTATCCTTTTCAAGTTATAATTAAACTAAGAATGGTTTAATCGAACTAGGGGTATGTAAGTGACGCTAGTAATTGTTATAATAACGACTCTACTCATAAAATAATAAAGATTTTAATAGTTTGTGGAACACTAGGATTGAAGACTAGCTAATGATTGATTCCCGCAGAAGTTCTCTAACTTTCTGGGATAAAATATAGTGCATGTTCTATTCTGATGTATAAGCTATGACATCGTGAAGCTTTATCAAAATCCGTCTAAATGTTTTTGCGTGAAAGTGTAACAAACATTCATCCACCCACCTTCACAAACTTTTGTATTTATAATATTAGTAGGATGCCAAAAAGAAAAAGGTACATAATTACGTCCATTTAAATTTAAACTAAGATTCTAATGAAATTATAACAGCTATCATCTTTCTTTTAGTTTTACCTTTGTATAAATGTACTTATTCAATTTTAATAGTACCTATATCTTTGCAATCATGGGATGATAAATTAAATAACTGACTTTGTTTAATTTTTCCGAACTTAATTCCCCTGTAAATTAAAAATTCGAGGGAAACTAAATAACTAACTTTATGCATTTTATTCGCTTTTGAAGTGATGTAAGAGAGAACTTATTTATTTTTTGCTAATTTATCTACTTTTTCTTCGCTACTTTTTTATCAATTTTTCAATATATATTTTTCCAAGTATGGCGCCTTGCAAGATTCATCTTATATATAAAATTCTCGTGTCACAATGTTCGTTCCCGTACTCCTCCGAAACGGCTTGACCGATTCTCATGAAATTTTGTGAGCATATCGGGTAGGTCTGAGAATCGGCCAACATCTATTTTTCATAGCCCTAAATGATAAGGGTGACCAACCACTAAATATTTTTGCTGGCGGTACGAAGTTCGCTGGGTCAGCTAGTTTTCATATAACTTTTTAATCAATGATGATAATCAAAAATTAGAATTATAGAAAGATGCGGCTTTAATTGGACTTTCTGAAAATGCAACAGTCGATTTCGCAAAAAGTGTAGTTATTTAATTTTCCAACTACAGCGACAATATATCGTCGCTGTAGTTGGAAAATTAAATAACTAACAAAACCAATATCGCGAGTAAAACGCGATTTAGTGTTTTTTTGCGTCAAAAATGGCGATAACTTTGTTTTCATAAACAATTTTATATATGTTAAAGTTTCTTACTGTATCTATGTCCGAATCTACTTGCCATAAACTTTGATTAATTTGTTTGTGAGAAAAAAAATAAGATGCAATTATTTAGTTTTCCCTCACCAAAGTTTTGAATATTGATACACTTATTTATTTTTCCATGTCAGTTATTTAGTTTTTCTTCGTCAAGATTCCATTTAAGTTCGAAAAACTAACGATATAAGTGCCTTTGTTTAATTTTTCCACAGTAGTGAGATTTTATAAAGACCTATTGTTTACTTATTCAACTTTGAAAATCCTATACATGTGTCTCATTAGATCAAAAATAGAATGTTTTTTTAAAGTAAAACCAACAAAAAACGTTTCTTATTATTAACAGCTTAAAAATAAAATGAAAAAATCACTGAAACACCTTCATTCTTCTATCTGACTTGATAACAACTTATCATGATCATTCGAGTGTTTAAAACCAATGGTTACGTTTGTCAAATGGCTAACTCAAACTCTTAAGGAAGTTCAAAGATGCTCATCGATTCGCAAGTATCTATGAACTTATTAAGCTTTTCAATTAGCCGATTAGCTAAAGTAACTTATGAGAATTTTCTTATACATTCACTCTATGGAAACAAAACATTCACAAAAACAAATTCGATACATTATAGGTACTCACTTGATCACTATCATCTCTGATGAAAAGTGATCTGAAGTGAAGTGATGAAACGCGTTTGCCTTGAAGATTGGCCTTTTCACTCTTGTAGTATCGGGAAACCCACGATTTCAGAAGAAATATCCGGAGCCTAGTCGTGCGAACGAGAAATGAAGACTTAAACGCTTCGTGTGCGTAGATGGGATATCAAAGATGTAGTAATGGAAAGCATCCGATGACTTAAGTAGTCCACTCACTTATTAAACGACTTCTTACGCTCTCTACCTATAAAAAGACTTGTCATCATCACTGACTGACTGATTTATCAACGCACAACCTAAACCACTAGATTTAGAAGCTTGAAATTTTGACAGTAGGTTCCTTTTATAATGTAGGCATCTAATAAGTAGGGATTTTTGGAAATTCTATCCCTATGGAGGTTAAATAGGGGGTGAAAGTTTTTACGGTAGTCAAACATTTTTGCAAGTTAAGTACATCAATGAAACCTGCTATTTGAGCTTTCAATAAAAAATGAAGACAGGGATTTAGCTTTTCGATTATAAATAAAGAAGTACGTGTTTCACAATTTAAACCTGATTTCATGCGGATGAGATCACGGGGGCAAAATCTATTTTACTCATAATCTTGAGCTTGATGGCTACAAATTCCAAGTACCCTATTCAGGACCATTTCAGGATTAAAAATCGTCAATGTTTTGCTTTGTGACGAAGGAATAGATGCATAGTGCATACCGCCTGTAATCGAACATGTATTAATCTCATTATGCGAAAATTATTAAGTTTTTGTAATCGGCAAAGGGTGTTATGCCATTGTAATTAACTCGTGAGCAATGTTAATTTCCCTTCCATTATCCTCCTTGTCGGTCGCCCAGTAGTACGGTACAAGCCCTTAGACATATATGGACCATCATTACCATATTGACAATAATGATGCCTGAAAACTGGACAGTGGAATCTTACTTACTTACTTTTCAATTTAAAAAGTACCCTTACATTGCAATCATGACACACGCAAAATTAAATAACTGATTTTAATTAATTTTTCTGGACTGCATGGCCCCTGTTAAGCAGAATATGTGTCGAGGGAAAACTAAATAACTAACTTTATGCATTTTATTCACTCTCGAAGTGATGCAAAGAGAGAACTTATTTATTTTTTGCTAAGTTATCTACTTTTTCCTCGCTACTTTTGTATCAATTTTTCAGTATTTATTTTTCCAAATGTGGCGCCTTGCAAGATTCATTTTCATATATCTTTTTAATTAATAATGATAATCAAAAATTAGAATTACAGAAAGATGCGGCTTTAATTGGTCTTTCTGAAAATGCAATAAAGTCGATTTCGCAAAAAGTGTAGTTATTTAATTTTCCAACTACAGCGACGATATAAATGTGACCATTCCGTGAAAATGGCAACTCTGTAACTACTGTGAATACCTCATGGAACTAGGAATTGCGACTACGTGAATACCTATTATTGGGTATGACCACTGATACTGTGACGTCAATTCAGTATACTGTGAAGCCTTGCCTTTTTAATTTGCTATACTGGTAACTGTTTAAAACGGAACGCAGTCCAGTATACTGTCATCCCCATTTTTCAAATCTCTAGGCGCTGTAATTTTTTTAATCACTTGGTCAAAGTATTGAGAGCTCCTTACCTTGAAAGCGCCAGTGCTCAAAGTACAAAAATGGTAGCGATTTATGACGTCCCTAGGGTAGGTACTGCGGCAGTGTACTGGCAGTCCATAACGGAACGAATTTTTCACCAGTAAGAGCACTGAGTAGTGCTCGCAGTGTTTATCGGAACACACCCATTGTAAATTCAATTCTCGTTCTTAGTTAAGAACCTTCATAAAATAGGTTGTTAATAGGTTCCTAGCTATCCCATATCCAGCGAAGTACTTTTACAGTTTATTGAAAGATGGCGCTGACAATGTTTTTAAACTTTCATGGTAGATGGCGCCAAAAAATTGATTAACCAAATGTAAATTGACACTCACACATTCGTAATTTGAAAGGTTTTGATGCCCCTTTTTTTATTGAAATATAATGATAAATAATGAAAATATTTGCCTGAAATTTGTATTTGCGCCTATAAAAAGGCCTAAAGGAATGATAAAACAAATTAAATAAAATAAAAAATGTATATCTTTCAAGATTAATCAAAAAGAAAAATGTATGAAAGTCGAGCTCTGCACATGCACCTTAACTTATAAGCTTGGTTGGTCTAGATTGCTAATCTCTATAACAAAAAAATTATATTCTTATAGATGCAATCAATTTTCTTGTCATTTTAGACAAGGCTCAAGACTGCAATTTCTCAGAAAGAAATGGAGTTGTAAATTGCTGTGTTCCTACTTTATATCTTAACTGAGATTGTAGTTGCCTACCTCATGTTTGCCAGATATTTAATTTTACAGAAGCTGACTTAAACTAGTGTTTAAAGTTTTTAAACAAATTTTAATTGTAAGTTTAATGTCCTTTCTGTTTAGCAGTTTCATTTACTATTCAGAAAGTTACTTACAGATTTGATTACTGGAAGTCATTATTATTGTCTTAATATTGAGATTTTTGAAAGCAATGTCTTGTAATAACTCAGCAATTTAAATTGTTTTTTGATTGAAAAATATTATATTTTAAAATGAAACGGCAAAACATTTTATGTTATTCAGTGTTGCAAGTATTTAATAACTTAACAGAATAGTAATCCTCTAAATGTTGGTAAGTATGTTTAATGATGATTAAATTATGGATATTTTCTGAATCAAATACTTCATAATTTTATATTAATTTATTTGAATTTGTTATCATTTACATTTCTTGGAAGGCAATCATCATCATCATTATCATCAGCAACCCATCAATGTATCAATACTGAGCGCAGGCCTCCTCTCAAAGAAGGCTCATAGGCCATAGTCCACCACTCTGACCCAATTGGTATATTGGTAGATTTCACACACCTTTGACAATATTATTGAGAACTCCCAGATGTGCAAGTTTCCTCAAGAGGTTTTCTATCACCATTGAAGCATTTGATATTTCATTCCTTTTAACGCACATAGAATAGAATAGAAATGTTTTTTTATTCAAATAAACTTTTACAAGTACTTTTGAATCGTCGATGAGTCTACCACTGGTTCAGAATGCCATTCCTGCCGAGAAGAACCAGCAAGAAACTCAGCAGTTGCTCTTTTCAAAATACTTTTACAATATACTTAATAGATATTATTCTATGTATGCAGAGTTTCCACAATGAGGGGAAGTTCCACAAAAGCATATGTAATTATTTCTAATTATAATTAGAGTTGCCGCGAATAGTTGCTATTATTCAGTATTCGGCATTATTCGTCATTTTTTTGCTATTCGTGGAATACCGAATAATAAAGTCTATTATTCGACATTCGGTGAATAGTTGTCTAAAATAAAATATTAATGAGAAAAACAACTATAGGCTTCAAAATAATCACTTGATTTTTTCTTAAAAAACAAATTACAAAACACACTTAGTTTAGTATCAATTATTATCATTATTATTAAATGTCATACATTGACATGTCATGTTCAAAGGTCTCAAAAACGGGTTTTTCGCGATTTTCAGCAAAACGGTAAGTTTTATCATAAAATTAGCCTTGACAAAAATTATAGATTAGATGATTATCTATAAAAAATGTCACATACTTTTTTCCTAAGAGCCACCGTTTTTGAGATATAACGATTCAATAATTTGGGTTTGCCGCCCAGCCTAAAAACAAGCGAATAAAGTTGAGCGGGAAATCCCCTAAAGTATTAAATGCTTGGTGCAGCCAGCATTTAAAAATGTAAAATCAGTATAATATCAGAATAGACTCATTTCCTAACTTCATTTTCTTTTCTCATAACCTTAGAAAAAAATTAGATTACAGTAGGTAAAAAATTAATGATTCTACAATAGGTACATTCGATAAATAAACTATTTTTTATATTCCTATGTTAATGTCGAATAATAATAGCGAATTATTCGACTATTTGCCATACGGAATGGCGATTAATCGGTATTCGATTATTCGCTATTACAACTATTCGCGGCAACTCTAATTATAATTCAACACATGTTAAGAAGGGCAGACAGAAAGCTCTGAAAAGACAGAAATGTGTGCCAGGGATCAAACCTATGACCCCCCGAATACAAGACTGCAGTCCTAACCACAAGTCTATCACTGAAAGCATATAAAATGGCCTAATAAGCAATAACGGATTTTTCTGGATTGGAAAATCATAGTTTCTGAAGACCTCCCTGGCAGCTGGCACATTGGTGAGAGCTGTCTTCTTTTGGGAGGTTCATGAGTTGTTTGTGGGATGTATGGCCAATTGCATTCGCCTCTGATTGGCTATTGGCTATTGGCTAAAATCCATTGTTGTAGATAGAAAGCAATAAATTCAGTCAATCTCCATAATTGAGACTGTAACCATGATTGATGCAGCTTTTACAGAATCAGCGTGCCGATTGCAATTAATTGCACTGGTTAAGGTGGATTATACGGGTCTGCCGGTGCAATTCAGATTTAATTTGGTTTTTCGCAATATGTAAACGAATACGACAGAGTAGGCTTATGGCATTCTAATTGCGCCAATGGCAGTATCATCTTCACAGGTTAATGTAAAAATCTTTACTTGAGAGTGTCTAGTTTAAGAAATTAGTCAGAATATCGACTAATTTGTGGATAACTCACGTCCAACTCGATATTTTGATTATTTTGATTAATTTCTTAAACTGGTCACTTTCAAGTAAACCTGTGAAGATGATTCTGCCATTGGCGCAATTAGAATGGCATAAGCCTACTTTGTCATATTAGTTTACAAATTGCGAAAGACCAAATTAAATTTGAATTTCGCGGGCAGACCCGTATAGTCAACCTTAAGCAACATTTTATGACATCTGTTGAGGAGTGGTGGCATATCTTTGTTTTCCCACATCCTTTGCCCTACTGTATGAATGCTAAACAGTGTAAGTGTCTTGATTCAAAGGTCACTGCAGTAGTGTTGACCATGGCAGCATCTACAATGCCGTTTCCTTCCGCACGTACTATGCTAACTACTTAGTTAACTTAACAACATTCTGTCATATGATTGAGGCTTGGACAAACAAACACGGGACGGAAATATACTCTACTTGATTTCTTGGAGTTATAAGAGAAACTGAGTTTATGTAGGGAAGTGGGCGTTCGAGCGTGACATTCTGTCATATGATTGAGGCTTGGACAAACAAACACGGGACGGAAATATATTCTACTTGATTTCTTGGAGTTATAAGAGAAACTGAGTTTATGTAGGGAAGTGGGCGTTCGAGCGTGACATTCTGTCATATGATTGAGGCTTGGACAAACAAACACGGGACGGAAATATACTCTACTTGATTTCTTGGAGTTATAAGAGAAACTGAGTTTATGTAGGGAAGTGGGCGTTCGAGCGTGACATTCTGTCATATGATTGAGGCTTGGACAAAAAAATACGGGACGGAAATATACTCTACTTGATTTCTTGGAGTTATAAGAGAAACTGAGTTTATGTAGGGAAGTGGGCGTTCGAGCGTGACATTCTGTCATATGATTGAGGCTTGGACAAACAAACACGGTACAGAAATATATTCTACTTGATTTCTTGGAGTTATAAGAGAAACTGAGTTTATGTAGGGAAGTGGGCGTTCGAGCGTGACATTCTGTCATATGATTGAGGCTTGGACAAACAAACACGGGACGGAAATATACTCTACTTGATTTCTTGGAGTTATAAGAGAAACTGAGTTTATGTAGGGAAGTGGGCGTTCGAGCGTGACATTCTGTCATATGATTGAGGCTTGGACAAAAAAATACGGGACGGAAATATACTCTACTTGATTTCTTGGAGTTATAAGAGAAACTGAGTTTATGTAGGGAAGTGGGCGTTCGAGCCACGCTCCTTCAGGCTCAGTATGCAGCTACACATAAATTAAGTAACTACAAGGCAAGAGTGAATAGATATTTTCTAAGCAAGCGCGCTCGAAACTTAAACTCATCAGTGCTTTCCGTCATTGATCGTCGTCAAGCAAGCCTATCACCCAATCAGCCCAATAAAAAAAAAATTAAGTGGCACTCGAGGACTGCCGCGGTAAAGCTATTGCATAGCATTTTCTATCAACTTATGCAATTATAATATTTATGCAAACAAACAAGAAAAGCGAGGGAAACTTCCCGAGTGAGATTCGAACCTGCGACATCGGCGCTCGAAAGCGGAACGCTTACTGAACGACGGTGTTAGGTTTTTTTCGTTACGGAGTTTTTTGATTCGATCGCCGCGCTCAAACTGTTTGTCCTAGTTCAAAGCCCGCGATAAAAGCTATGCAATAGCTTAAAAACAATCACCAGTGCAAACGGAAGTTGAACCGTGGCCATGGTGTAAGTTAAACACACTAAGGGCGCGATTCCCGGAGTGATATGGGTTCGAGCTTGGCCAAAATGGCCAGTATTTGCCAAAGATGCTAGGGCGAAGACCGTATCCATTGCGCGATTTCATGCCACGTACGACCTTGAAACATTGAGCTGAATGATACTTGAGCATTTAACCCTATTGATTTTTTGGACCTTGGTACATACGCTACGTAACGTACCTTTGTTTACCCAACTTCAAAGAAAGGTATTCAACTTTTCGTTTTGACCCTTCGACTGCCGCGTTGGTCTGTTGGTTCGCAAGTTTGACAGCGGATGACGAGGTCTTGAATTCGATTCCTTAAACAGGCCAGAAATCCAATCTAGATAGTTTATCTGTCAAATTCTTAGTACTCGCCCGATAATTAGTAGTGTGGCTCAACCCCGTGCCTTGGAGAGCACGTAAACTCTTTCGTGAATAGGAATATGAGAACTCTGGAGCATTCCCCATGCAAACATTTGAGAAGCCATTTGAGACCCCTTGAATAGCCTCAGTAGCCCAACGGTTAAACGTGCGGACTGAAAACTGAAAGGTAGCAGGTTCGAATCCCACCTGTTGCACTATTGTCGTACCCACTCCTGGCACGATCTCCGCTTATTTGGAGGGGAGAGGAGAATATTAGTCAAGTTAAACTTGGTTGATATTCTTAATTCTTTATAAAAAAAACAGCTTGGCTGAAAGAATACAAAGATTATCTTTTTCTACTGATATAATTTGATAGCAGACACTCACTACCACTAGCTAAATGCAACAATACCTTAAATTCAACCAATCTCTACAGTATAACGTATAGTAGGCATGATGACCGATTTTGAAAAAAGAACTGTTGGATGATGTTCGGAAGTAGGTAAGTATCGAATATTTCGGAAACAATATCTTATTTCAGCTAAAAAAAAATCGGCCAAGTGCGAGTCGGGCCATACAAATTAGAATATGAGGAAAAAATGCTCGTTTGTTTTGGTCACAACTTTGAAGGCTTTCTTCATTTTTGAAGCTAAGAATACGATAAAAAATATATTTGAACTCCACTTAACGAGCTCTAGACGGTGACACCCCACATGCCAGGGTAAAAAAAAAATTTTATTTCGACTCCTTTTTCATGTATGGGGCCATACATTATTTTTTATTTAATTTAATTTTCATTATTTGTTGTTATAGCGGCAATAGAAATACACACTACCTACCTGTTACAGTTTACGAGATACACCCGCTGACGGACGGACGGACGGACAGACGGACAGCGGAGGCTTAGTAATATTGTCCTGTTGGAACACTAAAAAAGGTTTGGTAGTTAACATTGCAATTTCAATAATTTTAAGTTTTAAAACTCACCCAAAAACGCTCGATGGTGTAATGGTGTCGTTCGTGACGTCACCACTATGTTCTGTCATAGTAGTTTGTCAAAGAAGATAGGGGGTGCTGCTTAGGGGGGCTGGTGTTAGGTTTTTTTTTTTTATTATCAAATAAGAGGAATATACAAAAATGTTCTTATTAGCACACGAAAAACCACTTAGGTTCAAATTGTGGGCTATAAGCCACGTATACAATGATATATATATGTAGGTTACATAACCACATGTCCTCGTAATACCCTATAACCTCGCTGCAGTATAGGTGGAGTTAATTTGATTTGTACACTGTACAGTCATCGGACTTACCAGTACACAGTTAATTAGGGGTGCGAAGTGCGAACTGACTCATTATTTAACAAAAATATCTACTTAATGACTTTACCACTTTACGAAGTAGTGATAGCCTCGTGGTTAGGACTGTGACGGGGGGTCGTAGGTTCGATCCCGGGTACGCACCTCTGACTTTTCGGAGTCAAGTGCGTTTAAGCAATTAAATATCACATGCTTCAACGGTGAAACTCGCTAAAAAAATTTAATTAATATTTTTTTTAATTAATGATAGTCATGAAAATATTTTGATAGGCAATACATACAAGACGTATTTGTCTATGTATGGAATTTTATAAAAAAAATGTTTCATTCGGTAAACAGATGGGTGAAGGTCGATGTTATGTTCGGATCTCTTACTATTATAATTGTGTCAACCACGAAATACATGTCTAAAATCTTTTTCTATGGCTTTTATATACCGTTAAGCTTGTATTAGTCGTACACTAAATGCAAGCCTAACGGTAACTTGGAAGAGCAAAAAGAATAAATATAAATAGATCATGTTCAGCAATTTCAATTACCGGCCGAGTTGCCTCGTCCTTGTATAAAACCTATGACTTTTGCACTTCTGGACTGAAAATCTATACTAATCAGGGTTCGAAAATATCCGATATTTATTATAAATATCAAAATATCGGATATTTATGATATATATCCGATATATATCAAGTTTGATATATATCAATTTTGTATGAAAGCCATATTAATATTTTATTGTATTATTATGAATACTATTTGCATATGTGCATAATCATACTAAAATTATGAAAAAAACTAAAATGTTTTAATGTTTTATTTATTTAGGTACTTAAAATCAGACAAATGAAACCAAAACATAAATTTTTATTTTAGATCAGGCAAAATCAACTAAAAAGATAAAATCTTATACATGTATATCAAAAACGCAACTCAAAAACATAAAACTTTTTTTATAAATTCTAATCAGTCAATGGTCATACCTACACTTATGTAACAAAACAAATTAAAAAAAATCCATTGATATATATCATCGAACCCAGTTTGATATATATCGGATATATATCGGATATATATCATGATATATATCCATTGATATATATCCTCGAACCCTGATACTAATATTATAAAGAGGAAAGATTTTTTTGTTTGTTTGTACCGAATAGGCTCTGTAACTACTGGACCGATTTTAACCATTTTTTCACCAACAGAAAGCTAAGTTATCAGGAAGTAACATAGGCTATAATTTATTTTCAAAAAAATTAGATATCCTAAATTGCAATAATTTAACCCAAAGTAGCAAAATTTTGCCTATAAAATGCATTATTTGGCGTGTGCTGAGAAAACTATTGATGATACTTAAAATTATGTACTACATGATTAACGTACTCATTATTTATTCTCTAAAAAAAAGGTCCAGAGGGAATATATCTAACTATCATATTAAAAGTCACAATAATTATTAGCTTTTGTGTTCTAAAATTTAATTAGATCTTTATCATCGTTTAATATTAATTCTTCCTTACTAATACATAATTATAAAAGCGAAAGTGTGTTTGTATGTTGGTTTGTCAGTCAATCACGCTGCAACAAAGCTACGGATTTACGTGATTTTTGGATAGGTATAGTTCAGAACCTGGAGGGTGACAGAGGCATCCCGGAAAATCAAAGAGTTCCCACGAGATTTTAAAAAATAAATCCACGCGGACGAAGTCGCGGGCTAGTATTAAATGTAGATGTATGCAGACCTAAATTAGTTCGCCCCAAATTAATGCTAGTATTCGTAACAGTGTTCTTTATAATAATTTCCAACGCAACATTTACGTATCTGTTATACCTATCATAATGACAACTGCATACCGTTGGTCTAAAACTAACTGTACAGAGTATTTCAACTGGCCTTATCAAGTTATCACTAGCAGATCTAGCTCTTATCACCCGCGACATAAGGTGCACGGTTATTGATAAAACAATAACACGGGGCATAGATAAAGCGGCGTGTAAAATGATAATGGTGCGAGGAGTCGGCGCAAACTAGACGTGCGTTGAACCCCACGGTCAAATAGATCGCAAACGATCAAAATACACCAGCTTTTATATTTTTGGGAATCTGTGAACAAAGGTAACTTACCTTTGCTCTTAGGTTCTACCTTATTTGGCTCATGAGTTCCTGTAAAGCCAAGCCAGCAAAAGTCATGAAGTTTTTGACGTGATAATCCTTACTAATATTACAAATGCGAAAGTGTGTTTGTTTGTTGGTTTGTCCTTCAATCACGCCGCAACAGGGCTACTGATCGACGTGATTTTTTGCATGGGTTGAGGACCTGGAAAGTGGCATAGCTTACTTTTTATCCCGGAAAATCAAAGAGTTCCCGAGTTAAATTGATAACTAAATCCACGCGGACGAAGTCGCGGGCATCAGCTAGTGTCTTATAAATCGATGAACACCGGCTGCAAGCACGAAAAAGTGTCACGTTCCGCCTGAGCCTGAGCGTGCAAGCGAGAGCGCGGAACAAGCGATAGAGAGGCACGATCGGCCCAAGCGTTCGTGCGCGCTGTGGTTAGCAGATGTGTCGCGAGCTAGTTCTATGACGTTTTTTTTTTTTTTTTTTTTTTTTTTTATTGCGGGATAGGCTTGCGCTTGACGACAATCAATGCTGGACAGCACTGATGAGGTCTAGGTTGGAGCGCGCTTGCCTAGAAAATGCCTATTCACTCTTGCCTTGAAGGTACTGAGGTTATACGTGGCCGGAAACACAGAAGTTGGAAGTGCGTTCCACACCTATCACGTAAAACTATCGTCCGTAAACCGACTTTACAGACAACCATTCTTTTTGTCATTAAACTCTTCGTACGTAGCAGTCCGGAAGTTGGCGTTGACACACCAGCCTGTAAAACCAATATACCTGCGACTTTTGATGGTCGTGTTGAGTTGCTGTCCCATCGAACTTGGAGAGTGAGGGAATATAGAGAGCTTTTGTTTATTATATTAGCGGCACGCTATGATGGCCGGTTTGACGTTTGTCCGCTCATGAAGTTCCGTATTAATTGATAACGACTTTGAAGGAAATAATTGTATTACTTTATTGACGATAGTGATGTGCAGAGATTCATAAATTTTATCGAATGTAGTTTTAGGTTTAGGACTCAAAATTTATTTATTAAATTGATTTCTAAAATGTATACAAGTGTAGAAAAATCAGTTTGCACCATTTAAGGGGTGAATGTACTTGTGAATATGAACAATTTTCACTATGTGGACAAACCTCTGAAATCGCAAAAAAATATCAGCTGTTTCATACAAAAGGTAAAATTTTTATTTTTATATGATATATACCACAACTCGGCATTTGGTTTTCTAAATTGAAAATTTTTAAAAATGGAATCTAATACGATCGTCACATAGGATCGCTGGCTAGCACAACTACTACCTCCGGCAAACTCGCGTCAATGCTCAATGCAAAACAAAGCAGTTTCGAATTGACGTTGCTTCGAAAAGTATAAACTGTCAGTGCAATGCGATTGTGATATAGTTTTGACCTGGCTTTGGATTTCAAATATTGATACTGCATTACTGTTGACCCTTGCTCGTTAATTTGGACTCTGTTCAAGCCCTTTGTTGTGGATTTCGTCGATATGACCGAACGTACGCATGGAACTGTTCTAAATAGTCAGACACGTGAGTTCGTAATACGCCTTCGTAACTATTTCGATCGTGAAGCTCAAAATGGAGGGCCAATTTTACCTATAACGTCAGTGGTTGAACGCGTAGCTGATGCGCTTAATATTGGACAACGAACTGTTAGGCGGATAACTAAAAAAAAATATGGCGAGACTGGCACAGAAGAAAATAAACTTCACACACCAAAAAAGAGAAAACGAGCAAAACCAGTCGTAGGCATCGATAGCTTTGATGCCGATGCTATCCGAAGACATGTTTACGGCTACTATTTACAGAAGGAGTATCCAACAAGAAAAAAGTTGGTGCATTCACTGAAGGAAGCTGGATTATTCTTCGGTGGGGAAAGTTCTTTAACGAAGATTTTGAAGACCATTGGATTTCGATACAAAAAATGTAACAAACGCAAAATATTGATGGAAAGATTTGATATAGCGATGGCAAGGTATACTTTTTTACGGCAAGTGAAAGAAATCAAAAATTGGCAAAATGTTGTGTTCTTGGATGAAACATGGCTTAATGCTAACCATACTGTAGGCCGTTCTTGGAACGATGACACAGCAGCATCTACTTCCAAAGTTCCTGTACGAAAAGGATCGCGACTTATAATTTGTCACGCCGGAACCATCAACGGGTTTGTCGAAGGTTCTCTCATGGCTTTTGCGTCAAAAACCACTGGAGACTATCATGAAGACATGAATGGAGAAAAGTTTACTGAATGGTTTACCTAAATGTTGTGTAGCCTCCCTGAACCATCTATTATAATTATGGACAACGCCCCATACCACTCGATGCAAATTGACAAGCCACCTGCCCAATCCCAAAAGAAAGCTGATATCGTCGCATGGCTTCGTAAAAATGGCGTAGATGCAAACATGAATATGTTAAAAGCGGAATTAGTACGTCTTTTAAAAGAAAACAAACCAACCAAGATCCGATACGTCATTGACGAAATAGCATTAGAACATGGGCACAGAGTTATACGGTTACCGCCTTACCATTGTGAGTATAATGCGATTGAGTTGGTGTGGGCTCAAATTAAGGGATATGCTGCAAGACACAATACAGAACCCCCATTTACCACAAAAAAAATGCTAAAATTATTAGAAGAAGCTTGTGAACATGTGACTAAAGGAGACTGGGAAAAGGTTGTGAATAGAACTGTTAAATTAATAAGGGAAGATTATGAAAGAGATGTGAAAATAGATAATATTATAGAAAACGAACATATAATTATTAATGTAGGTGATGATAGCAGTGACGACAGTGAAAATAGTAGTATGGACGAATCTGATTAATTATGGCCTTTTGTGGCACCTTTTTTGGTATCTTTTGTATTCATATGTTTCTTGTGTGCATATAAAGTATGTATATTCATTTTCATTCAAATATTCAGTTCGTTCAAATAAATTAAATAAACATATACATTTTTGTTTTATTAAACCTATTTAATCAGGTACAAAAACAAAACTTAATTGTTTTTTGTTCGAGAATAAATTGACATTCCACATCACTATTGTAATGTGTCAAACCGGCCATCATAACGTGCCGCTAGTTTAAATAATCTAATTATGTAGTTGTTATACACACAAACAATAACCTGCGCCTTTTCCTGGTCGTGTTGAGTTGGGAAATTCGAGAGTGAGGGAATATAGAGAGAACTTTTCTTGATAATAAATAATAATTAATCTAACAGTTACATTAATTATTACCAATCGTATAATCGTATACCTTTCACTATAGAATAGAATAGAATAGAATAGAAATATTTTTAATTCAAATAAACTTTTACAAGTGCTTTTGAATAGTCGATGAATCTACCACTGGTATAGTATATCTATAGTAGCCTATAGTAGTGGTAGTGGTAGTAGTATATAGTAGTGAAAGTACGCAACGTGTGTATACGTTTACGTACACAAACTAGGTATAACAATTTAGTAATTTACATAATATTATACTATAACTCATAAGTGCCGAATATAGATAAAAGAGTCCCAGACACGCATTTCTTGACTTATGGGAGTTATGTGTTTAATTTTAATGAATCAATCATGTATTTTGCTTTAACAAAAATCAATCAATATAAATATCAATTTATTAATTATGTATGAATTATGTTTGGCACGAGCGAATTTTTAAATGCAGGCATTTACATACCTGCATGTGTGATATACGCCACTGGTTCGGCGGGCGTTGACCCGACATGTGATTACGCTCATCCGAGTGTGTTGACACGCGCTCAGTTCGACACATCCGCTCGCAGATCACAGAATGTCCCGCCTAGAACAATACACGACCTTCAGATACGCGGATCGGACGCTGCGGCTAGGCTAGCCAAGCGTTCGACTTTAGGCTGAAATTAGACGGTTCATTGTTCATTTTTGTATCAATATTTTTTGAAAATGTTTGGCGGCTGATCTCCGTGTTTCGAGCTGACTGGCTGGCCTTGCAACCTTCGCCGGTACTGGCTGTTTTTTTCAAGTGGCCAGTTGTCCATGAAAACTGTGATGTCAGTTTTGAATTAAATTAGGAACCGATATGTAAACAGAAGGCAGTTTTGTCAAAGTGTTGCTGGGCTATGTTCGAATTTTCAGTTCATAATAATTTTCCATCTCGACCGGCCACAGTACGTGTGTGTGATTCAGTCTACCTCTGAACTCCGTAACGGCTTGACTTTCCTATAGTCTTGTTAGCGCCCAGTGATACGCGCAACCAAACGACAGCGTTCTGTTCGATATCAAAGTGAAATTGTAAATAGAAATTGCATTCATGATAATTACGAGTAATGAGAAACTATCTGGTTTTTATTGATAGAGGAATTACAAAGCAACGGGACCCATAGGGTCCTCAAATGAACCCTAAGGCCCTACTTGTGTCTGCCCGTCTTAACATGAATTGAATTGTAGAACTTTTTTTCTTTTAACTTCCCCTCATTGTGGAAATATTGTATTTTATTCTAACAAAGTTGCATAGGTTAAATCGGCTTGGCATCCAGCTGCGCACAAGATAGTATAAAAAATGTAATACAATGTAATAGCTTCATAATAATATTGTAAAATGATTATTTTGAAAAGAGCAACTGCTGTTCTTGCCGGCTCTCAGCAGAATCCGCTTTCCGAACCGGTGGTAGAGTCATGCCAGGTTGGCCTACGTGAAATAAATAATTTTGAATTTTGTCCTAAGGGCAAATTTAGACAGATGGCTCACCCATGACCTTCGAAAATGAAAGCAATAATCTCGAAAAATTAACCTTAGAAAATTCACCCTTAGGGCGAATTAAGACGGTTCATTTTCGTAAAAATTTTCGCAACTATGAACGAGGCTCCGTCTAATTTGGGCCTTAATCCAAAACCGTCCCGTTCACTTGTCTGAACCCGTGCTAGAGTCCATTTCTCTTAACTGCCTCGTTTACCTAGTGGTTAGCAAGTTCGACTGCGGACGACGAGGTCCCAAGTTAAATTCTCGGATCGGGCTAAAAAATGTATTGGGTGTTTATGTCAAGAAATTCTCAGTACTTGCAAGGAGTTAGGAAGTTAACGGGGTGCCATCCCCGTGCCTCGGAGAGCACGTAAAGCCGTCGTCGTTCCTGCGCCTGATCTGCGTTCGTGTCGGGCTTTCCGTCCCATCGGACTATGAGACTGAGGGAATAGATAGTCCGCCTGTGTTTGCACGAACACTTGTGCACTATAATATCTCCCGCGCAGATGGCAAATCTCTGAGGAGGTTCAGCCATGAGCCAGCTTCTGCCAGCTTCAGGCTTTTTCGGCAGACTTCTGCCAACTTGCAGGGCGTGTTCGACTTGCACGAACTAAATAACCCCATGTCTTTTGGATCGGCTCGGAAGTCGGAACTGCGTAGCATTACTTCGTGCTGACCCTCCAACTCTCTACTTTCTTCTTTTTTCCTCTCTTCTCTTCTTATCATTATAGCCTCAATGCAATTAATGAGCGCCAAATGCTTTATCTAGGACTAGCTGATGTCCTCAACTATACCCATGCAAAAAATCACGTCGATCCGCAGCCCTGTTGTGGCGTGATTGAAGGACAAACCAACAAACAAACACACTTTTGCATTTATAATATTAGTAAGGATTTGGCTTTATCGTTGCCACTCATTTTCGAATTTAGAATTCTGTGATGATACCTACGTCATATAATATAAATACCTATTACTAGCTGATGCCCACGGATTTAGTGTTTAGAATACCTCAGGAATTCTTTGATTTTCCGGGATAAAAGTTGCTATGTTACTCTCCAGGTTCTCAACTATAGTCTATACCCATGCTAAAAATCACGTCGATCCGTAGCTCTGATTGAAGGACAAACCAAATAACGACACACTTTCGCATTCATAATATTAGCATGATGGTTTAAAACATATACCTAAAACATCAGTAATAATACACATAATTATGAAAAACATTTCTATTCTATTCTATTCTATGGGACTACAGGGGAAACAGGCTTTCTCAGTTATGATCGTTCATTTATTTTAAAGAGTCATTTTTACCACTTGACAGTCACTTTTGTAGATTCTGTGTTGCTGACAAAAATTTCTAATAGAAAAGTCTTACATAGTGTATCTTTCTACAGTAGGTATGGGCAAGTGCTGTTGTGCTATGGTCTATGCCGCTTGTACCTGTGCACACAAACGATTTCGTCGAAACTAACAACCCTAAAATTCTAGTTTGAACGCGTTACGCGACCGTAAAACTTTGTCTATGGTTGACAGTTCGCGTTCAAATTAGAATTTTAGGGTTGCTAGTTTCGACGGAAGTCAACAGGTACAAGCGTCCATAGGTACAGCATTGCCCCTACATATACTGTAGTACATATTGCACAGTTCTCAGTATGCGAAGTAAATATTACACATCGAGCCCTAAAGACAATCCGCAAACCTCGGTTTCGTGGAGTATCGTCTCTGTCACTTATAATGACATTTTTGTCGCATGTTTCGACTATGTATAGAGCGGCAATTCGGAATAAGAACAGTGTACAGTTTCGATCGCGCGGGCTGAGGTAGAGAGGGGAGCCGGCATGGTAAATAAGTTTGCAATTCGCGCGACCGCAGTCGCAGAGGCGTGCCGGCTGCCCGCATCCCGCTTCCCGCTCGGTCGTTCGTAATAAAAAATTATTTGAATAAATCAAGAAATAATTTTAATTTCGTATCTAGTTACGAATTACGATGTTGATATCTAATTATTCACTATAATAACTATACTTTTTGTTACTTACTTTAATATAGGCATTGTTGGCTTTTCAATTCACAATTAGGTAGCTAGAAAGTTTTGTCGCGTATAGCGCCCGCGTCCGTACGTCGCGCGTGCCGTCAGCCACAATGACTGCATTGTTCGGCATTAGGTACAACTCAGTTGAACATGGTAAGTGTTCGGAACACGAAATCTAGTGGGTACTACATTTATATCGGTGCTTATATTATGAAATTTTGTCGCTTAATACGACAAAAGGCTCTACTCATCCAAAGTCAGCTGGCTATCCCTTTCCAATGCTCGATGTGTGATACAGCCCGGGTATTGTAGCTAGCTACATGACATTGAGCAGTGCGTGGTGCTTGTCTATGGTTCTGTCTATGTACGTAACCGAGCCCCTGTCTAGCGCTTCCATCGCCCACTCATTACTCAAGCGACAACTCCTGTTAAGGAGCTGACACACTTTCCAATTTTAACGCCGCAGTTTTAAACAAGGCGTGGCAAATTAAAATAGATTTCGTCCATTAAGAGTAGTGTCTAGTGACGAAACGCGACGCGAGTAGGTATTTTCCAAAATGCTATCTGTTTCACAGCGCTTCGCTGCCCGACCCGCATCGTGCGATAGAGAGAGTTGCAAGTCCAGGAGTTATTTGCCTAAATTTTATTCTTGAAATATTGTTTCGGGTCATAACGTTTTTACCCCCCTAAACGTTTACAAAATTAGACAATTTTGGTCTCATTAGATTCAGTACACCTTAATCTAGGCTCGTACGTTTCATTTTTTTAGTATTTCAGTTAAGTTAAATTTAAAAAATAAAATTAGTCGAGATAGTTTTTTAGTCAAAAATATGGATATTTAGTCACTAATAACTTTTAACATAAGCAATATTTCTTTAAAATTAAAACGTACGGGCATAGTTTTTCATTGTATCTGCAACATTTCAAAAAATTATGAACATTGGACAACATTTACGGGTAGCAAAACGTTATCGCTTTTTGTATGAAAATGTTCAACTAGACAATCCTCTTAATTAATTTATCAGTTTTTTTGGAATTAATGTCTGTTTTCCCTAAATCATCACCAGTAGAAGTCTCTTTACGTATAGGTATAGCACTAAAATACAATCCCTTACCCTATGTAATTTTTAGCTTAAAGTGTTCCCTAAAGGTTCGTGAAAAAGAAATTGACAGAAATCGTCACCTAACCTACCTTAAGTAGCCCGTAAAAGTTAGGGAACGTTGGTGGAAACGGCCATAAGTGCCTATTTCACCATCATCAGCAAGAAAACTAAAACGACGTATAAGGGCAAACGCCTGTCAAACGACTGATTCCATTCAAATATTAAACTGTCAGAACGTTGTTTATCGACCGAGCGAAGCGAAGGTCTCTGAGTTTACTTGAGTGAATTTGCACTTGTCCGTCCGTCCGTCTGTCAGAGCCTTATAACTTCTGAATTACTGAACGTAATTACTTCAATTTTAGATATGATATGTAAACCGATGGCCTGCAGCCGAAAATGGCTTAAAAAGTTATAAAAATCTTTATTTCAGGGGGGCTCTCATAGAAGCGAATGCGAAGTAAAATATATTTTTTTGCATTTCATAGGGTTGCAGTACCTCATTTTAAAGATAATTTGGAACAGAGTATAAAAGTATTTTATTTTTTATTTTTTTTCCTAAAATTGACGAAATGGGGGGCTTTCAAAGTGGAGATTGAATTCGAGGCTAGATCTCTGAAACCACTTTATTTTAAAACTTGAAACTTACACATAATTTGAGTTATATTCTGTACTTGAACAACAAATACTAAGATTAGATAAATATTATAAAGAAACGAAATTATTTAAGTTTTATGGGCATCAATGTTTTTAACAAAACTTCACTATACTGTTAATAGATGGCGCTGTCTTTAATATTGTAAATACAGTTTTGCGTCAGCTATTCTTATTTTGTCTATTACTAATTATGTTATTCAATTAGCAAATTATTATCAATAAAAGTATCACGTTGTTTTTGCAAAAGTAAATCCGTTTCTATTTACAATAATTATACGTTAGCACCTATTTACTACCGTATGATCTATGATGGTACCATTGGATGGTACTGTGTCTATGAATGTAAAGATGAGCGCGCATCTAGACATGCTCGCCGCAGAAGCCGCAAGCGCGCAAGTCATGGCAGTTTATAATTTTTTTTATTATGAAATCGTATACTACGTAACGCCCGTTCAGCGAACCAGCTGAATTTTAGTAAAATACTGTAGGCATACGTATCCCATCCACGAAAGCAGATGACGATTGAAGTCATCAGATTCGGCGCGTTTTAATTACAATATAATATAGTTAAAACTACCTTATGGGAATTACGGGATACCGCGAGGTCTCAGTTCGGGGCGAACCACTAGTAATAATATTACTATGATCTACGCTATATGCTACTAATCCTACTATCGTGTAATATAGCCTTAATGTAGCGCATATTTCCTTAATTGAACATTTTCCTTTTGTTTTCACTTCCCATAACTCAAGGTAGTCAATGTACTTACCCATAACGTCATTTGTTCAGGATTTTCGCACGATTCTTTACAACATTATTTAGTTATTGTAACCAACTGTTTATGGACAAAAATTGTGATGTAACAAAATACAAGTTAAGAAGGGTATAAAATATAGCAGTTATTTTGCAATGCAATAGCAGATCAACGATCAAGAAGTGCATATTAATTTAATTTAAAAAAATATTTTTAAAAACCGAACGCCCGCGCCCGCGCCAATACAAATTATCGACCGAGCGAAGCGAAGGTCTTTGAGTTAACTAGGGCGATTTGCACTTGTCCGTCCGTCCGTCCGTCCGTCCGTCCGTCTGTCAGAGCCTTATAACTTTTGAATTACTGAACGTAATTACTTCAAATTTAGATATAATATGTAAACCGATGGCCTCCAGCCGAAAATGGCTTAAAAAGTTATAAAAATCTTTATTTCAGGGGGGCTCTCATAGAAGCGAATGCGAAGTAAAAAAAAAATATCGCGTTACATAAAATTGTTACGTATCATTTTAAAGATAATTTTGAACTGAGTACAAAAATAATTTTTTTTTAATTTTTCCCTTAAAATTGACGAAATGGGGGGCTTTCAAAGTGGCGATTTTATACGCTCGCTTGAAGACGCTCTCTAGAAAAATCCGCTATGGATTTTCAAACTGATTTTATGTTTTTAGGTCACTTATATCCTGTACTTGAACAACAAATACTAAAATTATATGAATATTATAAAGAAACGAGATTATTTAATTTTTAATGGGCGTCAGTAATTCATATAGCATCAACATAGCTTCACAATAATGCTAATAGATGGCGCAGTCAGTAACTATTCCCATGGAACTACGAGTTAAATTCAATGTTTGATAAATAATTCAATGTTTTCACTAACGTTCCCTAACCTTTACGGGCTACCTATAAGTTAGGTGATTGATGTTTTCTGTCAACTTATTTATCACGATCCTGTACGGGACACCTAAAAGGATATTGGGACGGATGTTAGGACTTAGGATTGTATTTAGGAGCTACCTACGTTAAGAGACTCCTACTTAGGGGATGATTTAGGTATGTTTGGTGAAAACGGGCATAATAATAATGTCAGTTTTGGTTATCATGTATCGATTGAATGAATAATCATGGGATACCGTTACCGCGAGGTCTCAGTTCGGGGCGAACCACTAGTATAATTTATTGTTGATATTTTAAAAACCGCTCGACCGATTTCGATAAAATTTAAATGGGACCACCTGGGAAGAAATTGAAACAAACCAAGAATTTTCCAAATCGGTTCTGGCGTCTTCGAGTAATCGGTGAACCTACATTAAAAAAAGATTCCAACGAATTCAGAACCTCCTCTTTTTTTGAAGTCGGTTGAAAAATAAATGAAGATGTCTTTTCGGTGTGAACGTATGGTTAGAATAGAATAGAAATCTATTTTATTCAAATAAACTTTTTACAAGTGCTTTTGAATCGTCTGACCCTACCACTGGTTTGGAATGGCCTTCCTGCCGAGAAGAACCAGCAAGAAACTCGGTGGCTGCTCTTTTCAAAACAAGTTTACGAAACAATAATTAATACTATGATATTAATTCGGTGTTTCCACAATGAAAATAGCAACTGCTTTGCTGATTGGCGAAGAATATTTTCTACGTTTTGAAGTCCATAAATAAATGTGCAAAATAATGTGTATGTACTCGTAAACTTAATTTTAATGTTTTTTATACTATCTTGTGGGCAGCTGGATTCCAAGCCGATTTAACTCATGCTACTTTGTTAGAATAGAATATAATATTTGCACAATGAGGGGAAGTTCTAAAAAAAGCAACTTAGGTAGAGAATACCAAACCCCCATAAAAATAAAATCACTTTATGAGAAGTGGATTGAAATCAGTTTTAATTATTATCATCCAATGTAACTGCTCTCTAACGAATACCCCTAGTGAATCACAGCTTCGTACAAATGTCATACAATGTAGAAACCCCTTTACGACGAAGTGCAGACGAGTCAGTGTACAATGTAGAAACCCCTTTACGACGAAGGGCAGACGAGTAGAGGTGTAAAAGTAACGAAAAAAAAACGTGCCCGTATGTATTCGTTACTATACATTCAGTACTCGTTACCATCGTATCGTTACTCGTTACTCCTAATACCTCATAACATGCTATGTTATGCTAGAGAAACAAATCGTTAATCGAGTCGTATTGTTCTTTCTATAATTTTATTATAAGATATGACTTATGTACTAGGTGCGGCATCGCAGCATTCATAATTTCAATTTGTAGAAATAATACATATTCATTACATGCCAAACTGCATTTTTCACTTTGCCGTAGTTTAAACCAGACTTATGTTTATGTTATAATGAAAAAGCTATGTACAAATAGGCGTCCAAAATTATTTATTGTCAATAAAATTAAAAACGTCAAACGATCAGTAAGAAACGTTTCAATACACGCATCAACGCAGCGTAACATTGCGTCATTGAAACAGCGTATGTAACCATGATACGAAACATGCGAGTAACGAAAAGTATTCGTGAGTAACGTTTCGTTACTCTGTACTAGATCACAGTAGAATTATAACCAGTACTGAAACTACCTACAAACGCACAGTGGGTCGAAATGGCTATATGAGGGACATAGGATTTTTTGTTACAAATTCCATTTAAAAAAATACCTATCGAAAGACCTTGTCATTTTGATGAATAATTGTTATTAAACGTTTTTCTCTAAAACTGATAGTTTGCCCGGAAAAAAATATTTTCAGTTTTTGTTGTATGGAATGAAACAGAAACTGCTAAAATTTGGCCAAGTCTTGAGAGTTCTTGCTTTAAAACTACTTTATTCTTATTCTTTGGCTTGTTGGCTATAACTCTATGCTATTAGCTCGCACCCAAACTTGCCCGTTCAAGAGTTATAAGAATCCGAATTTTAAAAAAAAATATGATTATTATTGATTTTATAATGTCGTGGATTATCAAATATTAGACCAAAATAATGTGCTACATGAAAATTCTATGAATAAATATTGAAATTAACTTTAAAGCACTACTACACCGAAGAGAAACTTATAAGTTAAGCACTTAAAAAAGGATATTTCATAGATTAAAACTGTAAATTATATTAAAATAACGTAAATTCAAACAAAGGATCTACAAAAATTAAACTTTCAAAATATAGCTTTCTTTATTTCTTTTTAACAATTCATTTTATTACGTATTTAATGTATCTCCTTAGCTAAACTGTCTTTGTTGCTGGAAACTAATTACAAACAGTGAAAAATTAGCTACTCATAAGATAATTATAATATTTCATTCGCTGTTCTGTTCATTACGAATTATCTCCTCTGCAAATTATTTTTTCAATTTGCTAATTACTATATTAGTAATGTAATTAAATTGAATGACTCCACTTCCCTAATACCTTAATGATAGGGATAGGAAGGAGTAATTCCGACCTACCTATATAAATAGGGGTTTCATTTAAATAAAATCATTCAGAGATACGCATTTTGACTACCAAGACAACTTGCAGTGTAGATACCTAAATATTTTTATGACAAATATGGAAGTTCTAGTGAATAATTTGGATTTGTTCATAGTGCTACGAGAACAGCACCCCGATTCAGAACCTTACGATAACATAATTATCGATCGATTCGGTTTGTTATCGCACGATAAGATGAATTTTCAATTCAGAGTTCTCGTATCGACAGAGAAGTTGTCGAAATCGAAACCGAATCGAACCAACGTAGATATCGTTCGACATCTTCTATCAAACGCTATTCACAACAACCGTATCGAATAAGATTTTCCGAACGTCCGATAATTTTAGTTGGTAACTTATCGAAAGCTACAGGGCATCCGGTATCCTTTTGTTTACGTACTGTGTTTACTGGTTTTTCGTATAAAATGATTATGATGAATGATTTTGGTATGTAAATGTTTACTTACCATATTGTACGTATTTTAACATTAAAATAACATATTATGTACACCACAACAAAATAAAATAAGAACCCAGAGGGATGAAACATGAACTTAGCGCCATCTATCGACAAGGCTGAAAATTGGCCGTCAATAATTTAACAAGTTATCATTTTAAATAATTACTTCGATGAACTTCGAAAATGATTAAAATCTATTTATTTAGTGCTAACATGAATTTAATAACGAGTGAAATTTTGGTAAAACAACAAACTTCGTAAATCCACATGTAATTTAATGTATCTTGTCGATACCGATACCGAAGCCGATTCCGTAGTCGACATCGAATCGAATTCTCTAACCGAACGTTCTGAATCGCACGACAAAAAATTTTCGATACGAGATCGATATCTAATCGTATCGAAACGGGAAGTTATCGAAATGTTCTGAATCGGGGTGCTGGTTGGATCTTTGGCGGATGATAAAATTCTTTTGACGTGACAACGTCTTATAAATTGGTTTGCCGGGTGACACTTCAAGAAACTGCGTTACGCTCCGCTCACGTTATGCGCTCACAATGAGAGCGAGTGAGAGGCATGGTTAGCCTGCCTAAGAGCGAGAGAGACAGACATAAAAAGTGAAAGGCACGCGTCCTTTCCACTCGAGCACAGTTAGCCCGCCTAAGAGCGAGAGAGACAGAGCGAGAGAGAGAGAGTGAGAGAGATAGGCATACACACCGGTTCATGTCTTGCGCTTCTATTTCGGTTGTCACGTAAAACTTTCGCCCGTATACCGACTTTACAGGCAACCAATTTTTTTTTTAAAAATGGAATATTTGCTAAACCATCCTGAAGATATTGATAAGATGAAGACTTGCATAAGAAAAAAAGAAAAGTTTATATATATATACACCTGAAAAAGTGCTAGGCTCTCTCGATATCGCTTAACATATCAAAATTAATTAATTAATTAATCTATGGGATTCTGCACTTGAACCAGGTGCACCGTGCAGCATCTATGTATCACACCTACTACAAAATAAAGCAAGCGAAATTGAATTGTTGCCCTGTAAAACATGACGTCACCATAACCGAAGTTTTCTCGGCATATATTGTGACGATGACATTGAAGCTTTTGGTGCAGATGGTGCCAAAGTTTCTTCATCTTTACTGACATCATTGGTATGAGATTTTCTGTTTGGGAGATAAGGTCTTTAGGCAATATTATGGCAGATTCCAGCTAATCTCTATTATCTCTTCAAAAAAATACTAAGAGTTCTATTTGATCTTTCCCATTAACCACGAACATTTGAACAAAACTTCTGACAAAACTTCAGGAGATTTTTACTTGTTTCTTCAGTCCAGTTTACGTTCAGCGTCTCTTTGAGGTATTCAAAAAGACTTACACCATGAACAAATCCAAATTTATTCACTAGACCTTCCAGATTTGTCACAAAAATATTTAGGCACACTGCAAGTTGTCTTGGTAGTCAAAATGCGTATCTCTGAATGATTTAATTTAAATGAAACCCCTATTAAATATAGGTCGGAATAACTCCTTCCTATCCCTATCATTAAGGTATATTATTAGGGAAGTGGATTCATTCAATTTAATTTTCTTTGTTTGAATTTACGTTATTTTAATACAATTTACAGTTTTAATCTATGAAATGTCATTTTTTAAGAGCTTAACTTATAAGTTTCTCTTTGGTGAACTAGTGCTTTAAAGTTAATTTCAATATTTATTCATAGAATTTCATGTAGCACATTATTTTGGTCAAATATTTGATAATCCACGACATTATAAAATTGATAATAATCATATTTTTTTTTTTAATTTCGGATTCTTCTAACTCTTGAACGGGCAAGTTTGGGTGCGAGCTGATAGCATAGAGTTATAGCCAACAAGCCAAAGAATAAGAATAATGTAGTTTTAAAGCAAGACCTCTCAAGACTTGGCCAAATTTTAGCAGTTTCTGTTTCATTCCATACAACAAAAACTGAAAATATTTTTTTCCGGGCAAACTATCAGTTTTAGAGAAAAACGTTTAATAACAATTATTCATCAGAATGACAAAGTCTTTCGATAAGTATTTTTTTAAATGGAATTTGTAACAAAAAATCCTATGTCCCTCATATAGCAGTTTCGACCCACTGTGAAACGCTCGAAACGGCCTCACTCACACAAACATGCGCATCGACGAGACAATTAGCGGACCTCGCAGTCACGGTAATATTATGTATACAGTATTGTAACTTCATACAAACGGACGAAGCGCGAGCTATGCCTACGCGCCTCGATCTCGGTAAGCGCTCGGTACGCAGACAGTCGCGACTGTGCCGCAGTGACGAACGGACGGTGTTATGTTTTTTAACAATAACTGCGCAATTTTTTTACTAAAAATAAGTTCAAGTACATATTTAATATGACGAGGAGGATATATTGTGCTGTTTTTGGTTGCATGAATTCGTCAATAACGCATCCAGAGATAACTTTTTTTAAATTACCTGGAAACTCTGAAAGGTAAGACTCTAAAATAATTTTACTTACTAGTAGGTAGGTACAAAATGTGTGTATTTTTAATGGATAAGGTATTTCCTTTTATCTCCCGAAAAAAAGATGTCTGGATTAATAAATAAAGTGAATAGAGTAAAGGAAAGTGATTGACACGAGTGAAATAGGTAGTTATAGGCGGTTCATGAATCACGATACGGTACGTACGCTTGTGTTAAAACCTCGGGGCATGTGTGTTTTGTTTTGTTAGTTTTTATAATTCAATGTAAAGACGTGGTATTTTATTATTAATAATACAGCCGACTCTCGTTGATTCGAAACTCGAGGGACTATTACGAGATATAATAAGGGAAATATTACGAATTATCGAGTGTTTGAAATATCAAATGGTTCGAAATTTTTAAAATTTCGAATAATTTTTATTGAACACTTCCTATTTAATTCACAAAGTATTTTATTTGTTTATATAAAAAAAAGTATATTTACAATCACAAAACTAAATGGAAACACAAAGTAGGCAAATGTAATTAAAATGCTGGAGGCGGGCAGCCCTATCGCATGTTTACGTACCGCGCGGCTGTAGGCATTTATGTCAAAGATACGGCCGAGTTACAATACTGTATACAGATAATATTACCGTGTCGCAGTGCTGTCAGTACTGAGGACCGGTATTTTTGTCTCGTCGATGCGCATGTTTGTGTGAGTGAGCCGTTTCGAACGTTTATAGGTAGTTTCCATACTCTATCTATCTTTACTCTGACTAGATGGCGTACCCGTTACTCAGTAACGAATACATACGGTTTGCTACAGCTCTACAGACGAGTCAGTATGCTTGTATGTGGCGTGCGATCAACACGTGATTGTGTATAGTTCAGTCCGTAGCGTAGTTTGATGTAGTGGCAGTGACATTGAAATGTGCGCGAGTACTTTGTGACAGTAGGAAAATGTAAGCGGAATGATGTCCGCTTTGTGAGTATTTACAAGCTTTTATTTAACTTGCAATGTTTGTTTGGGTCAAATCTTGCAAGATGAATTAGACCCACTTCCCGGTTTCTGATCGAGCTGAAATTTTGCTTGTATGTGTAAATCGGATGACAATGCAATATTATTGTGACATGGAGCTGATCTGATGATGGAGACGGAAGATGGCTATCGGAACTCTGTAACTCTGTAAATGTAATAAAACGACGTAACCCCATCGAGTTTGGGCTCGTTTGATTCGTCATAACAAGTACTCTGATCCTAGATGATATCCAGAGTCTAATGATGTAGTTACTAAAAGCTTGCATTTAAAAATATTTTTTTTAATTTACACTTGTTTACTCTTTTATTTTATTCGATGACAAGATAGCCATTGACTGCGATCTCACCTTATGGTAAGTGACTATGCAGTCTAAAATGGTAGCGGAAGCAGCTAAGTTGGAAGGGGGGTATGGCAATTATGTACGTATAATAAAAATAATATTTTAGCCCCCTACGGTAAAAGAGGAGGTGTTATTGACGTGTGAATCTGTGTGTATGTATGTCTGTCTGTTCCCTCGTAGCTCCCTAACGAATTGACTTATTTTGATGCGTTTTTTTCTGTTTGAAAGCTAATCCAATATGTATCGATATGGATCTTAGCTATAATTTATGAAGATCTGCTCAGGCGTTTAAAGATCATCAGCTCATTATCTACTTGATTAAAGGGTCTTACAAACTTTCACTGGTGCGATTGGTTTGGGTGTACTGTTACTTCGGATTCAAATTCAAATTCAAAATTATTTATTTCATGTAGGCTAACCTGTGGTTCTTATGACACGTCAAGAACCACCGGTTCGGAAAGCGGATTCTGCTGAGAAGAGCCGGCAAGTAACTCAGCAGTTGCTCTTTACAAAATAATCATTTTACAAAATTGATAAGTAGCTATTACATTGTAATAAGTTTTTATACTATCTTGTGGGCAGCTGGATGTTAAGCTGATTTAACCCGTGCATCTTTGTTAGAATAGAATAGAATTTAATTATTTTGGTAACTGATGCTGCAGCATCAAGTAGTCTGCGGGATACCCAGCTCCTCGGCAACATAGAGCAGCTGATAATAGTGCTATAAGTTGCGACCATACATTCACATATTGTCGGGGATGTTTTAAATTTTCAATTCACACTTGACAACATAATTTGACATAATTTACATGTTCATTTTGTTTTTATTAACCGACTTCAAAAAAGGTGGAGGTTCCCAATTCGTCGGAATCTTTTTTTTATGTATGTTTTATGTATGTTCACCGATTACTCGAAGACGTGTGGACCGATTTGAAAAATTCTTTTTTTGTTTCAAAGGGAATACTTCCCAGGTGGTCCCATATAAATTTTATCGAAATCGGTCGAGCGGTTTTTAATATATCAACAATAAATTAAATACTTTGTGTAGTGAGTGTGTAATGTAGTAAAGCGGGAGTTTGAAGTCGGTTGTTTAAAAATATTTTTTTATATTAAATTATTAACATAATTTTTTTTTTAGGATGCGATGGATTATAAACATACAATCTCTGATTGTCGAGTAAAAAAAATTAGTAATACCATCGGTTATTTCTAAGCCGTAGATTGCTGTACCTATATCCCTTTCACGAACATGCATTATTCCAGGAACATTTTCACAAAAAACCTTACTAGCTGATGCCCGCGACTTCGTCCGCGTGGATTTCATTTTTAAAATCCCGCGGAAACTCTTTGATTTTCCCGGATAAAACTTAGCCTTTGTCACCCTCCAGGTTCTCAACTATACCCATGCAAAAAATCACGTCGATCCGTAGCTTTCTTGCTACTTGATTGAAAAACAAACCAACATACAAACACAATTTCGCATTTATAATATTAAAAAGTATCCTATGTCCGTCTCCTGGTTCTAAGCTACCTCCCCACCAATTTTCAGCCAAATCGGTTCAGCCGTTCTTCAGTTATAAATAGTGTAACTAACACGACTTTCTTTTATATATATAGATTATGTATTCCGCGTAAAAGCCTTGGTTGGCAAAGTACGCTAAGTAGTGTGATTCAATAGAAATAATGAAGTTTAGTTATAAATGTCGGAAGGAAATGATAGAAAGGGAAATTTGATCAAATCTCTAAGAGATTCGATCAAATCCCGGGAAATGTTAAAATTACAATTTTATTTTGACATTTCCCTGAGAAAAAAAAATGATTTGATCAAATCTCCAAACTGTTTTAGTGAGAAGATGAGAGGACCGTGCAAAAAATTGTATGTACCCTATCTCAGCATAGCAGTGATATCATAGCAGTGATAGCCTAGTGGTTAGAACTGTGGTCTCCTATTCGGGGGGTCGCAGGTTCGATCCCGGGAACGCACCTCTGACTTTTCGGAGTCAAGTGCGTTTAAGCAATTAACTATCACTTGCTTAAACGGTGAAGGAAAAAATCGTGAGGAAACCCTGCACATCTGAAAGTTCTTCATAATATTCTCGAAGGTGTGTGAAGTCCACCAATTCGCATTGGGCCAGCGTGGTGGACTATGGCCTATAACCCTTCTCTGAGAGGAGACCTGCGCTCAGTAGTGAGGGTTGCTAATGATGATGATGATGATGACCCTATCTGAGTTAATACATCAAGGCATGATGTATAAACTGAGATAGGTTTGAAATCTGTTGGTGGGTGGGACTGGGGACGCTCTTTTACATGGTCATTTCACTGGAAAAGTCGAAAAGGACTATGCAAAAAATTGTATGGGCACTGTCCCCACCCAGCTAAAGACGAGGCACTATTTTTAACCGACTTCAAAAAGTGTAGTTTGAAGTCGGTTGTTCAAAAAGAATTTCTTATATTAGGTAAAGTATTAATATTATTGTGATAATAATTCCATAAAAAGACTAATAATCATTTTCAATCCAAAAATGATTGGGCTTTAAAAAAAATACAAAAGAACGGTTTTTTCTCGGCGTCTCAGAAACGCGTCTGCGTCCTACAATAGCTTTTGAAGTGAAAACTTCTTTAGGCGAGTTGAGCACTTGTTGGAGTGAGCAAAAAACATGGATTTCGCGTCATCGTCACCTTCACAATCGTCATCTGGAGATTTCAGTAAGCGTTCAACATTTTAGAGGTTCCCAAGCAACCTTGTACAGCGCAGCGGGCAAGCAGCCGCCTTCCTTACCGTTTAATGTATGATGTCGTAGGTTCGAATCTCACTCACGAAATCGTGACAGAGCACTTTTTAATTTTTAGCATATCTAGTTTTCACTTCTATCGGCAGTCCCTATGACTACCAAATTTTTAAGCATTACATAGCTTTTATCGAGGGCTTTGAACTAGGACAAACAGTTTGAGCACGGCGACCGAATTAAGAAATTCCGTAACGAAAAAAACCTAACACCGTCGTTCAGTAAGCGTTCAACATTTTAGAGGTTCTCAAGTAGCTCTATTTGGCGCAGTGGGCGAGCGACCGCTTTCTTTACCGTATGGTGTATGATGTCGCAGGTTCGAATTTCACTCGCAAAGTAGTGACAGTTCGCTTTTCTTGTTTGTTTGCTTTTTAATTTTTGTTTTGCATAATTTTTACTATGCAAAAAAAAAATATTGCGTAAATATTATAATTGCAAAAGTTGATAAAAAATGCTATGCAATAGCTTTACCGCTGCAGCCCCCGAGTGCCACTTAATTTTTTTAGTTAGGTACGTTTGCTATCTGTATTAAATGGGTCTGACTTGAGTTGCGGTGTGGGGAAGCGCGACGGGAGGTAACGGCCAACTTGAATCGAACGGGTAGTACATATTACATGTCCAAATAAGTCAGCTGTAAACATTAGAAACCTAACAGTTACGTTTTGTGGGCTTCTATGATATCGATTTCAGATTAAAACCTCCTTAATTGTATTGTAGGTAGCTCCCACCTGTCTACCTTGGCCTGAACATTTACCCGACACAAATGTACTGGTTGCGCGTGCTTTGAAACAAATGTCTGTTGATCTGTTCCCTTGCATCTCACTACTAAACCATTCTATGGAGATTATTCTACATCTTTTGAGGAAATCCAAAAAGAGCATTTTTTAGTAAGTTAGAATATAATATAAATCTCCTATCCTATTCTATTCTTGCATTGTGTTCCTCATTCCAGAGGGACGTGACCTTTCCATTATTCACAATATAATGGTAGGAGTTTTTCTGGGATAAATGATAATACTAATGCGTTGTATTCTCAGATCCTTCTGCATACGATGTGACTAAGGGCCGATTTCACCAACGGATTTTCAGCAGATTTTCAATACAAAAACTGTCTGCTCTGCAATAAAATTATTCCTCGGTCAAGTGTCCCTCGACGTTGGTGAAATAGGCATTCGATAGTTTGGTTTAACGATTTATTATTAGATGTTAGTGATAATAATCGGAAAGAGGCACGGAGGAGACGAAAATGGCTTTGGACACCCAACTTTGGTCACCCATCCAGTAACCGACCGGGGTCAACGTTGCTTAACCAGCGTGATCGTTTTATATGTGCTGTCACAAGTGTCATACGTCCCTCGAATGTTTATATAATCACGATATAAATCATACATCCAAATTATGTACTAATTTTGGGTTATCAATTCCGATTACTAAATTTAGGTACTAAAAATGACGCTAGGACAAGGAAAGTACATAGACCTACCTACTCGATCAAAACTGTCCTTTGTTAGGTCCTATCAGGCATGACCTTCACATTTCGCGTATATTTACGCGATAAGCTAGGTACTTATCTGCTTACAAACTAAACATACATTTACGAACAGACAAGCTTATACCCGTGACTTTTCCCGCGGTGCTTGCTTTATAGTATACTTAGATATACCGCGTGTGACCGTGTGTCTTATACTTAGGTAGGTACTTCTTAGCAATGAATCATATTATGAATTTCTAAGTTTTATCAAAATTAAATCCCGGAGTTAGGAAGTAGGCGGTGATAGTTAGACAGTAAGTAGGTAGTAGAATTGATAAACTAAAGTTATACGTTTTTAATATCATCATCGACAAAAAAAAATACGCGTTGAATTGAGAACCTCCTCCATTTTTTGAAGTCTATATAAAAGCAACAAGCAGTGATACCTAGCTTAGTGCTTAGGACTGTGGTCTCCTATTCGGAGGGTCGCAGGTTCGATCCCGGGTACGCACCTCTGACCTTTCGGAGTCAAGAAATATCACTTGCTTCAACGGTGAAGGAAAACATCGTGAGGAAACCTGCACATTCTGAGAGTTCTTCATAATGTTCTCGAAGGTGTGTGATTTGTGAAGTCCGCCAATTCGCATTGGGCCAGCGTGGTGGACTATGGCCTATAACCCTTCTCTGAGAGGAGACCTGCGCTCAGTAGTGAGCCGTTGATGGGTTGTTAATGATGATGATGATGATGCCCTTCTCTAAAAGGAGACCTTTGCGCTCAGTAGTGAGCCGTTGATGGGTTGTTAATGATGATGATGATGATGATGCTCTTCTCTAAAAGGAGACCTGCGCTCAGTAGCGAGCCGTTGATGGGTTGTTAATGATGATGATGATGATGATGATTAAAAAAGCTGAAATCTACTATCTGCGCAGGTCAATAGCTCTGTTCTGGGTATAAATAAAAGTGTGACTCCGTCCGGCGGCGCGCGTTTACGCGTCGTGGCGCTTTGTTTACGTGGACCGAAATAACGCCACAATAACAGTAGTACGGGCTTCACGCTATCACGATCTTGTCTTGCTCCTGCACGATGTCATTGTACCTCGAACACCTCGATAGAACCGTATTAACATGAATTGAATTGTAGTACCTACGCTTTTAAAATATTCATCATCAATAACAACCCATCAACGGCTCACCACTGAGCGCAGGTCTCCTTTCAGAGAAGGGTTATAGGCCATAGTCCACCACGCTAACCCAATGCGAATTAGCGGACTTTAAGCTATTGCATAGCTTTTATCGCGGGCTTTGAACTAGGACAAACAGTTTGAGCGCGGCGACCGAATCAAGAAATTCCGTAACGAAAATAAACCTAACACCGTCGTTCAGTAAGCGTTCAACATTTTAGAGGTTTACCAGTAGCTCTGTTTGACGCAGTGGGCGGGCGGCCGCTTTCTTTACCGTATGGTGTATATGTCGCAGGTTCGAATCTCACTCGCGAAGTAGTGACAGTGCGCTTTTCTTGTTTGTTTGTTTTTTTAATTAATTTTTGCATAATTTTTATTATGCAAGAAAAAAATATTGCATAAATATTATAATTGCATAAGTTGATAAAAAATGCTATGCAATAGCTTTACCGCGGCAGTCCCCGAGTGCCACTTAATTTTTTTTTGGAACCTCACCTCATTGTGGAAATATTATATTCTATATTCTATTCTAACAAAGTTGCATGGGTTAAATCGGCATGGCATCGGACTGCCCACAAGATAGTATAAAAAACTTATTACAATGTAATAGCTGTATAATATTGTAAAATGATTATTTTGAAAAGAGCAACTGCTGAGTTTCTTGTCGACTTTCAGCAGAACCCGCTTTCCGAACCGGTGCGCGGTGGTAGAGTCATGACGTTTCATAAAAGCCACAGGTTGGCCTACGTGAAATAAATAATTTTGAATTTTTTTGAATTTAGGTATTATTTGTTTCAATAATAATAATCAAATATCACATGCTTCAACGGTTATGGAAAACATCGTGAGGAAACCTGCACGCCTGAGAGTTCTCCATGCCAACGTGGTGCTGCAGGCTTGTAACCCTCCTCTGAGAGGAGACCTGCGCTCAGTAGTGAGCCGTTGATGGGTTGCTGATGATGATGCCGTGCTAACATTGAGCGTCGTTGTTCGCAGATGCCCCGCCCCCGGGACGATATGCAAGTAAACGTGGCGGGCCTAAGGAGAAATATTAAAAACCTCGCGCACAACTACTCAGATGCCCAAGTAAGTGTCGTACCAACGGTTGAAACTTGAAGCACCATTATTTTTATCGCAGGTCTCACGAAACTTGAGACTGATTGTTACAAAGTAATTTGCAAAGGCTTAGCAGCCTTACGACATGCGACATCGACATATTAGGGTGGAACCACATTAGTGAGGATCGATTCGGATTTTGATACAAAACTGACATTTTCCATACATTCGTGTACGCATCGAAAAGCCGATTTGATCCGTACACGTTTCGATGGAATTTGACAGTTTTGTATAGGCGAAATGCGAAACGATCCTCACAAATGTGGTTCCACCCTTAATGTAAGGCGCAATTTAGACGGTGCCTCGGTCATCTTTGCGAAAATTTTTGCGAAAATGAACCGTCTTAATTCGCCCTAAGGGCGAATTTAGCTTTCGAGATTTTTGCTTTCATTTTCGAGGCTTCATCGAGAGTCATCGAAAATGAACCGTCTAAATTTGCCCTTAGGGCAAAGGGTCTCAGGGTGCATTTTCGCAAAAAATGTTCGCAAAAATGAACGATGAACGGGGCACCGTCTAATTTCGGCCTAAGGGTCGGATCGCACTTATGTGTGTATGGTAAAGCTTACGGAGAGGCCACACTGGTTACTTTTAGCGGCAGCGATCGCGCGTTTTTATGGCTTTTAGCGATTTTATGGCCTTTTGCGACTGCACCGCGATTTGCGCGATTTCGCAATTCTGCGATCGATCGCTGATTTCTACCATCAATCCCGAAATCGCGCGAATCACGATGCAGTCGCAAGGGCCATAAAACTGCTAAAGCCATAAAAACGCGCGATCGCTGCCGCTAAAAGATGATCTTGAGATTTTTACAATCATTGAAAATGATAGAATGTGCAAGAGAGAGGGATGCGAAGTGTACTGTGTACAGTACCCAGCGATATACACACATCAAAAGTGTCTAGGGATCAACATATATTTTTGCAATAACTTTTCTCCTGATTGATATTAATTAAAATTTTCTTTAAGGATTCATCAAATAAAGTGTTTTCGTTTGTCACAGTAACGATAAACCAAGTCACCTTTGCATTAATAAAGAAATTTGCCATTTTCCTAATAAAGGGATTTTTGACATTTGAATCACTAACATTAAAGTTCGAAAAAAAGACTGAAATAACAGTTTTCTTTAAAATTTTATTGGGTAACTTAAACAATTAATAATCCGTGTTTCTACCGCGAACACTAACAACACAAGAACATCGGTTTGGCATACTCAAAATGAGTTCATCCAAATCACGCTGTGGAATGGCCGCCCATGTTCGTTGCAACAACAAAAAAAGGTCTTCTTGCCACTGGATACCCTCCATATTCGGCAGAGCTCTTCTCTGTAGCATATCCCATGCATGCTCAATCGGGTTCAAGTCTGGCGACTGAGCAGGCCAGGGCAGGACATTGATGTTAGCTGCGGCGAGAGTCTGTCTTACAACTCTTGCGGTGTGCGGTCGTGCATTATCATGCATTAACTGAAATAAGGGACCGATTTGCACTTGTAGAGGAACGATGACGTCTGATACAATCGTCTCAGCATAAATTTGAGCGTTGAGGTTGCCTCTGATCCAAATCAACTCAGTTCTTCCGCCGATCCAAATACCCGCCCATACCATGATGGTTCCACCACTATAAGGATGGACTTCCTGGCAGGATTTTAATCGCTGTTGGCGTCCAGGGGTTCTCCAGTGTCGTATACGTCTTGTATCCGGTCTCATACCAAAACGAGACTCATCAGAAAAGCACACGAAACGCCATTGTTCTTCTGCCCAATTTCTGTGTTCAAGAGCCCATTGATATCGAATCCTACGATTGTGCATTGCTATAGGTGGTACCCGTAGCGGTCTTCGGGAATGAAGGTTCACTTCATGCAAGCGGTTTCTGACTGTTTGGTCGCTAATTAAGTTCCCTGAAGAGTGATGAAGCCTCACGGCTAACATCATGGCGGTTATTGTTGGAGCTCTTCGAGTTAAGATTTGAATGTATCGGTCTTGTCTCCGTGTGGTGCAGCGATACCGTCCTCCATGGCGCTCAGCCACGGTACCAGTGCTTCGGTAACGTGTCCAAAGTCGACTGATAACACTCTGACTTGTATTCAGAGCTAAAGCCACAGTACGTTGCCGGGAACCAGCTTCTATCATTCCCACGGCTCTGAGCATTTCTTCCCTGCTTAAATGACGTCGCCGCTCCATAATAACGTTGGTTTTAATCAGTAGTAGGGAAACAGTAGCACTAATAATGTCTTCAATGCGTTGTATGTTTTTATAGGGAAAATATTGACAGCTGATTTTCATCTTTTACTCGAATTTGATTGACAGTTCCTGATTCAAATTATGAAATGCACCAAAAAGGATCCATATAAATTTATAAAATCATAAATTTATTACAAAGCCACATCTCAATCTCAAGAAATCCGCATAAAAATGCTTGATCCCACACTTTTGATGTGTGTATATTGCTCATCGGCCTTTGGAATAAAACGCTATTCTATTCTATTGCAAGGAAAGCTAGCCAGAAATTCACGTAGTAATTACTGAAATCTCTTCACAATCGGCGAGCACATCACGTAACATATATAAAAAAATGCAGTCGAACTGTGAATAGAATAGCGTTTTATTCCAAAGGCCGATGTGCAATATACATATATCGCCGGGTACTGTAATAGTCCTCTTAACCAGACACGTAGGTATAGACCATAGGTAAGGTGAATGGTGAAAGATAAGCTTACTTGAAACTTAATATGTCTAAATACAGCATTAAAGGGTGGATCAAATGCGGATTACATACCTGAATTATACATAGGCAATCGATTTGACGCCAAAAGTTACCCTTTAGGCCAGGGGAAAAAGCCAACAGAATTTTGCGCGTGGAATCTCTCTTTGGCATTACCTCCGCACAGAAATGCGGTGTAATCCTCCTTTCCAAATATAAATGCGTAAGTGTGTTTGTTTCTTGGTTTGTCCTTCAATCACGCAACAACTAATGGACGTGATTTGTTGCATGGGTATAGTTGAGGACCTGGTGACTAAATATGCTACGTTCTTTTTACCCAGGAGAAACAGGGTTACCGCGGGATTTTTAAAAGCTCATTCAAACGAAGTCGCGTGTAAATGCTATAGTTTTACAATATTATGTTAAATACCGTAAAATTAATAGCGGTGCTTTATTTAATTTGATACTAATTAACTGTAATTAAACAATGTAAACTGTTATTAAACAGTGTAAATTAAGGAACTAAAGGCATTAATTAATACATAAAAAACAGTGTGCTTAAGACCGCACGGCAGAAGTGAAAACTTCATTGGCAATCGCAGTCAATTTATATACTCTAATTAATCTAATCAATATACTCTAATCAATTTATATATGACAGCTCAGTCTCACTCACTCTCACATAGTGAGACAACAGAAGAGCAACTGTCTGTATCTTTCTCGCTCGGGTACACTCGGAGGTCCCGAGTTCACCCGATCGAGCCTTTCATCTCAGAGCGTGACGGATCACGGATCAGCCTAACTTACTACCCACGTAAAATAGTGTGTGTGGTGCGCCAAAAGAAGTTTTCACTTCAATAATAATAACAGCGATGCAAGCCTATTGGTTAAGACTTCGGTATCCATTTTGTTTGCAGATCTCAAACTCAGGCTCGCATCTGGTTTCTCCGCGTTATCCTTTCACAGAATTTCGCTATACCGTTTTCCAGTAATGTTTCACGAGTCAGTCATGACTCATGACTGATGCATGCATATTCGTTTCCTTGTAAGGGTTATGATGATTATGAAATTTGTTTAAACGAGACCATCTGATGACTAATTGTGATTGTAGCTAGTTACTACCTATCCTTATCTTATCTTTTATGGGTTCCTGGTAATTTGATTTTAATTTATGGTCATATAAATAACGGTTAAATTGGTAGTTTCTTATAACCCTAACGTTGTGTAGAAACCGATTAGGGGTATAGGTTTAACTTAACGCTTCCAAGTTAGCCCGCTACCTTCGTATACGCTTTTATAACTTAATTCCGAAAGAATTGGTAGATTTATCAATTATCATTATACAAAAAACAGTATGTTTAGACACATTTATTAAGTAAAGAATATAATACAGTTAGTGAATTTCTTAATGACAAGGTTACTTGGAAGTAATTGGCTTTGCTTCAGCTGTCCACAAGATAAGCTATATTTTGTAACATTTTTGTTCTGAAAAGAACAACTGCTGACTCTTGCCGGTTCTTCTCAGCAGAATCAGCTTTCCGAACCGGTGGTAGATTTTCGACTTGTCATTAGAGCTGCAAGTTGGCCCACATGAAATAAATGATTTCGCATTTGATACCTAGCATGTGTTTTCACACGACTTCCATGCTCCGGCCACGTTAACGCAGCCAGCCTGATTAACATCACAGCGTTATGGTAATTCAGTAAAGCTTTATGGTAATTGGCTGCCACTCTGCCACCTGACCTACATTATACTTAGGTACAACCCGCAATATTCTTATCACGGAATCGCTGGTGTTGCTCGATACTCGTCTGTTATTATGACGACACCCCTGGCGCAGTGGTGATCCGTGTGGTCTTGTAAATTATAGGTTTTGGGTTGTATTCCCGGACAATTTAGAATTCTTTAATAGGATTTAGCCCTGTTTAGTAACCGACTACTAGGATTCAGCCCTGTTTAGTAACCGACTACTAGGATTCAGCCCTGTTTAGTAACCGACTATACTAGGATTCAGCCCTGTTTAGGAACCGACTATACTATGATTCAGCCCTGTTTAGTAACCGACTATACTAGGATTCAGCCCTGTTTAGTAACCGACTATACTAGGATTCAGCCCCGTTTAGTAACCGACTATACTATGATTCAGCCCTGTTTAGTAACCGACTATACTAGGATTCAGCCCTGTTTAGTAACCGACTATACTAGGTTTCAGCCCTGTTTAGTAACCGACTATACTAGGATTCAGCCCTGTTTTGTAACCGACTATACTAGGATTCAGCCCTGTTTAGTAACCGAATACTAGGATTCAGCCCTGTTTAGTAACCGACTATACTAGGTTTCAGCCCTGTTTAGTAACCGACTATACTAGGATTCAGCCCTGTTTTGTAACCGACTATACTAGGCGTTCCGATGCAGATGCCGCGAAGGAACCGATTAGTAGTACGAGTTTAATGCCGACATAGCTTAGACTGCATCTTAGGCTGAAATTGATTACACTATCTACTCAGACTCAAAACAAGATTAAAACGAGACATTTATCTCAGGAAGCACTTGTGTCTCGCTTTAACTCCATCTTAAGTGAGAACATACATAACTGTGGTGTCGTGTGATGCGGGTTGACGTTCCCTCAATAATATGTTTGAGCGAAGCAATGGCTGGGTCATGCGTCATGCTCGTGAACGGGTGCCGCCGGCGGGTGTCTGCCCATCTTAATATGTATTGAATAATAGTAAGTAGTTTGCATTTTTGGAACTTCCCCTCATTGTGGAAACACTGGTAACACAGCATATTATCTATTGTATTGTAAACTTGTTTTAAAAAGAGCAACCGCCGAGTTCCTTGCTGGTTCTTCTCGGCAGGAAGGGCATTCCGAAGCAGTGGTAGACTCATCGACGATTCAAAAGCACTTTTAAAAAAGTTTATTTATTCATATCAACCCTAGCAGTGCTATCCTTCATCCCAGAGACCAGAGTACAGTGTGAAAAGGACTGTCTGATTAAACCTATAGGATTAAAAATTCATAATTTATGTTCAACAGAACCCAAAGAGGAAGCATCTTATTTCCTCCCTCTCACAGCAGCATACAAATCAACAAACACATTCTACAGAAAACATTTACAAGCTAAACATGCGCTCGGCATCCTCGGATGTTAATTTACATTCTTGTACAGTGTAACAATTTAAATAAACACTTACACGGATAGTCGATGTTTTGGGGCACGTCTTAATTGGCGCGTATACTTGACCCAGTATTTCCTTAGGGACCGGGAGCCAAGACGTTTCAGATCTTCGTTATTTTATAAAAGCTGAGTTTTATATATGTTACTTGGGGACATATCAGAAGATGTTTCCTCAGCAGTCAGACACTTCCGAGGGTTCTTACGCCCTGTCAGACGCTTTAAAAATCTGCCGTACGTAAATAGGTAGGCAAACTTTGATGAAACCATCAACTTTTACGGGATACAAAGTAGCCTGCGTGTTAATTATATTTTTTATTTTATTTTTATTTTACAGGAGAACTTACAGCTAATATCTATATATCTATATATATATATATATATATATATATATATATATATATATATATATATATAAAAGAAAGTGGTGTTAGTTACACTATTTATAACTCAAGAACGGATGAACCGATTTGGCTGAAAATTGGTGGAGAGGTAGCTTAGAACCAGGAGACGGACATAGGATACTTTTTATCCCGTTCGACCACGTTTCCGTCATGTCACTATAAAACGTGGTATAAGAAAAACGCATCTGACATGGAATAACAAAACGCAAATGACAGTGGAATAACAAAACGTAAATGACAGCTAAACGTAATTTTGTCTTTGGCAAGAAAAGGTTAGAATTATTTTGCTATAATCCGCCAACAGAAAAAATCTGTATGGTCAAACATGCAATTAAAAGCTAAGCACCACTCACCTACCCAGCCAAGCAAAAAAGCCAAGTTCCCAAGCAAGCAATGCCACCACCACTCACATGCACCACCACACAAGACTTTTACACTACTCTCGACGCACGTTTCGCCCCGACACCGGAGCATCCTCAGGAGATGTCGACTTTACAATGCTGTATTGTCTAGACAATAACCTTTTCTTGCTAATCATGAACTTCCGCAAAGTAACGCCTGCTTCTATCCAATATTTTGTCTTTGGTTAAGTATGGTAAAAAATTCAACAATTATAAAAAGTGTTATAATAAAGCATTATCTACTGATATTATAAATGCGAAAGTGTGTTTGTTTGTTAGTTTGTCCTTCAATCACGTTGCAACAGAACAGCGGATTGATGCGATTTTTTGCATGGGTATACCTAGTTATGGATGTAGTAGTGGTTCCTCAGACCGGGAGAGCTACTTTTTAGAATAGAATAGAATAGAAATGTTTTTTATTCAAATAAACTTTTTTACAAGTGCTTTTGAATCGTCGATGAGTCTACCACTGGTTCGGAATGCCGTTCCTGCCGTTTATCTCGGATAATGAAAGAGTTCCCGCGGAGAATTTTTAAAAACTAAATCCATGCGGACGAAGTCGCGGGCATCAGCTAGTAAAATATAAATAGATAAGAACAGAAGAGAATTATAGCTAATTATAAGTTTTCACAGATAGAATAATTTACATAATTAAGGAAAATAAAAAACTCAACTGGGAAGAAAAAAGAATGGGGGGGGACAAAAAAGACAATAACAATATGCGGTGAAAAACAAAAAGAGAAAAAAACGTAATCTAAAAAAAGTAATCTGAAAAAAGTAATCTGGTCAACGAATTATTCAACCAAAGTGTGAGTTGAAGAACTCGTTGGCCAGCGTTCTACGAATAGTGGTGGCGGTGATGCAAAAAAGATCCAAATTTTTATTATTTTACAAATGTTATTAAAAGATAAAGCAGATCTAAGCATAAACGAGTTTTTGCGGAACTTGGTATGCGTGTGTGGCGTTTGAAAGATTGAGAAGATTCGAGGATGAGTATTAATGGGGTTTTTAAATGATAACTTCCCAAGAAGCGGCGCACAGTCAACTGTGTTATTTGTGATATTAATGAGATAGGCAATATCACTTATATTTTTTCGAATGGCTAGTGGCAGGAGGTGTAACTGAGCACAAGTAACTTCCATAGGTCATATTAGACTTAAGTTTAAATTTGTATTTGAGGAATCGAATGAATTTTTTCTGGATTTTTTCAATACGTTGAATATACACCTCATATTGGGGGTTCCAAATTTGAGATGCATATTCAAGGTTGCTTCTTACTAGGGCACAGTAAAGAACTTTCATTGTTTTAAGTTTGGAGAAGTCCTTGGACGAACGGATTAGGAATCCCAACATTTTTGAAGCCTTGCTTACAATTTGGTCCACATGTTTATCATATAGGAGTTTAGTGTCAACTGTGACACCTAGATCCCGTATAGTGGATACACGATCCAGCTCTTGACCCTTTAATTTGTATGAGGATCTATGTAAATTGTGCTTGCGTGTGAAGGATATGACAAAACATTTAGAAACCTTCCTGAAGAAGGCTCTGGTCCGTGTAGTTATTTACTACTCTAAAAATTTTCATATCGTCAGCAAAAAGCAAAAAGTGTCAATATCTTGAATAAAAATAATAAAGAGCAGAGGTCCTAGTAGGGAGCCCTGCGGCACGCCCGAAGGAATAATACGCCAGGATGAGGTAAAGCCATTGAGCACAACAGCTTGCGATCTATTTTTCACATAAGAGGAGAACCAGCGAAACAGATCTCCTCTTATGCCTGCCTTGGCTGATTTGAGTAATGATATATTATGGTCAATTCGATAAAAGGCCTTGCTTAGTCAGTGTACACTGCATCTACCTGGTCCCGATTATCCATTTTATCAGATACAAAATCAGTAAAGAGAGCTAGATTTGATACTGTGGAACTTCCTTTGACAAAACCATGTTGAAAGAGACTAAAGTGACACTTTAAAACCGAGTACAGTTGGTCCTAAACTACACGTTCCAGTATTTTGGCCAATACACAGAGTTTGGAGATTGGCCGATAATTGTTAATTAGATGCTTAGGCCCTTCTTATGGATAGGTGTTATAAATGTCGATTTCCAGATTTTAGGTACAATGCCATCCTTTAGTGATTTTCTATATAATAAGGTTACGGGGTAAGTTAGGGCTTTTGCGCAATTGGCGAGGAAGATTGGTGGCAAAGAGACATTTATAACACCTATCCATAAGAAGGGCCTAAGCATCTAATTAACAATTATCGGCCAATCTCCAAACTCTGTGTATTGGCCAAAATACTGGAACGTGTAGTTTAGGACCAACTGTACTCGGTTTTAAAGTGTCACTTTAGTCTCTTTCAACATGGTTTTGTCAAAGGAAGTTCCACAGTATCAAATCTAGCTCTCTTTACTGATTTTGTATCTGATAAAATGGATAATCGGGACCAGGTAGATGCAGTGTACACTGACTAAGCAAGGCCTTTTATCGAATTGACCATAATATATCATTACTCAAATCAGCCAAGGCAGGCATAAGAGGAGATCTGTTTCGCTGGTTCTCCTCTTATGTGAAAAATAGATCGCAAGCTGTTGTGCTCAATGGCTTTACCTCATCCTGGCGTATTATTCCTTCGGGCGTGCCGCAGGGCTCCCTACTAGGACCTCTGCTCTTTATTATTTTTATTCAAGATATTGACACTTTTTGCTTTTTGCTGACGATATGAAAATTTTTAGAGTAGTAAATAACTACACGGACCAGAGCCTTCTTCAGGAAGGTTTCTAAATGTTTTGTCATATCCTTCACACGCAAGCACAATTTACATAGATCCTCATACAAATTAAAGGGTCAAGAGCTGGATCGTGTATCCACTATACGGGATCTAGGTGTCACAGTTGACACTAAACTCCTATATGATAAACATGTGGACCAAATTGTAAGCAAGGCTTCAAAAATGTTGGGATTCCTAATCCGTTCGTCCAAGGACTTCTCCAAACTTAAAACAATGAAAGTTCTTTACTGTGCCCTAGTAAGAAGCAACCTTGAATATGCATCTCAAATTTGGAACCCCCAATATGAGGTGTATATTCAACGTATTGAAAAAATCCAGAAAAAATTCATTCGATTCCTCAAATACAAATTTAAACTTAAGTCTAATATGACCTATGGAAGTTACTTGTGCTCAGTTACACCTCCTGCCACTAGCCATTCGAAAAAATATAAGTGATATTGCCTATCTCATTAATATCACAAATAACACAGTTGACTGTGCGCCGCTTCTTGGGAAGTTATCATTTAAAAACCCCATTAATACTCATCCATTCGAAAAAATATAAGTGATATTGCCTATCTCATTAATATCACAAATAACACAGTTGACTGTGCGCCGCTTCTTGGGAAGTTATCATTTAAAAACCCCATTAATACTCATCCTCGAATCTTCTCAATCTTTCAAACGCCACACACGCATACCAAGTTCCGCAAAAACTCGTTTATGCTTAGATCTGCTTTATCTTTTAATAACATTTGTAAAATAATAAAAATTTGGATCTTTTTTGCATCACCGCCACCACTATTCGTAGAACGCTGGCCAACGAGTTCTTCAACTCACACTTTGGTTGAATAATTCGTTGACCAGATTACTTTTTTCAGATTACTTTTTTTAGATTACGTTTTTTTCTCTTTTTGTTTTTCACCGCATATTGTTATTGTCTTTTTTGTCCCCCCCCATTCTTTTTTCTTCCCAGTTGAGTTTTTTATTTTCCTTAATTATGTAAATTATTCTATCTGTGAAAACTTATAATTAGCTATAATTCTCTTCTGTTCTTATCTATTTATATTTTACTAGCTGATGCCCGCGACTTCGTCCGCATGGATTTAGTTTTTAAAAATTCTCCGCGGGAACTCTTTCATTATCCGAGATAAACGGCAGGAACGGCATTCCGAACCAGTGGTAGACTCATCGACGATTCAAAAGCACTTGTAAAAAAGTTTATTTGAATAAAAAACATTTCTATTCTATTCTATTCTAAAAAGTAGCTCTCCCGGTCTGAGGAACCACTACTACATCCATAACTAGGTATACCCATGCAAAAAATCGCATCAATCCGCTGTTCTGTTGCAACGTGATTGAAGGACAAACTAACAAACAAACACACTTTCGCATTTATAATATCAGTAGATAATGCTTTATTATAACACTTTTTATAATTGTTGAATTTTTTACCATACTTAACCAAAGACAAAATATTGGATAGAAGCAGGCTATTGGATAGAAGCAGGCGTTACTTTGCGGAAGTTCATGATTAGCAAGAAAAGGTTATTGTCTAGACAATACAGCATTGTAAAGTCGACATCTCCTGAGGATGCTCCGGTGTCGGGGCGAAACGTGCGTCGAGAGTAGTGTAAAAGTCTTGTGTGGTGGTGCATGTGAGTGGTGGTGGCATTGCTTGCTTGGGAACTTGGCTTTTTTGCTTGGCTGGGTAGGTGAGTGGTGCTTAGCTTTTAATTGCATGTTTGACCATACAGATTTTTTCTGTTGGCGGATTATAGCAAAATAATTCTAACCTTTTCTTGCCAAAGACAAAATTACGTTTAGCTGTCATTTACGTTTTGTTATTCCACTGTCATTTGCGTTTTGTTATTCCATGTCAGATGCGTTTTTCTTATACCACGTTTTATAGTGACATGACGGAAACGTGGTCGAACGGGATAAAAAGTATCCTATGTCCGTCTCCTGGTTCTAAGCTACCTCTCCACCAATTTTCAGCCAAATCGGTTCATCCGTTCTTGAATTATAAATAGTGTAACTAAACCACTTTCTTTTATATATATATATATATATATATATATGTATATATATATATATATATATATATATATATAGATATATAGATATTAGCTGTAAGTTCTCCTGTAAAATAAAAATAAAATAAAAAATATAATTAACACGCAGGCTACTTTGTATCCCGTAAAAGTTGATGGTTTCATCAAAGTTTGCCTACCTATTTACGTACGGCAGATTTTTAAAGCGTCTGACAGGGCGTAAGAACCCTCGGAAGTGTCTGACTGCTGAGGAAACATCTTCTGATATGTCCCCAAGTAACATATATAAAACTCAGCTTTTATAAAATAACGAAGATCTGAAACGTCTTGGCTCCCGGTCCCGGTAGATTATAGGCTGGATTACTATCTAAAATTTAGATAGTAATCCAGCCTATAATCTATCTTTATTTCAAATTTCAGCCAAATCGGTTCATTAGTTGTGGCGTGAAGACGCAATACGTGATCTAAATTTTAGATAGTAATCCAGCCTATAATCCATCTTCATTTCAAATTTCAGCCAAATCGGTTCAATAGTTGTGGCGTGAAGACGCAATACGTGAATTTCGGTTTTTTTTCGGGAATTTTCAATAGGCTTCTTGCAGCGGGAAATATCTTTTTATAATCTCTCTTATAATTTTATAATCTTTTTATAATTTTGGGGGTTAAAGTTGCTCGCGTCCGTAGGTTTTACTAAAATCAGGTTCAAATCCTCGCTGCCCTACACGTGACCCCCGGGTGGTGCTAATTGAGCAACAATATCAGAGGTGGTAGGCTTCGGCCGTGGCTAGTATCACCACCCAGCAAACAAAGTCGAACCGCTAAATGACTCATTTTGTGACACGATTCGTCGCGTCATGGGATGTGTCGTGTTCCGGTGCGTTGTTCGCTGCAGCCATTCATGGGGAAATGGGTTTATACAGTTGTGCTGCATTTTGATGACAGGTTCTGATCTGAGTTGTAAGCAGCGGGATCCGAAGCACGGTGCACCGCTGGCCGACCGCAGGTAGTTGGGGGCCCAATTAGTGGGTTCGCCACCTATGAAAGGCTGCCCCGCCACCTTTGGCGAAAAATCCTGGAATGGCTTCCATCGTGCCGGTTGGCGACCGGAGAGAGGACCCGATGGCGATTTCCAGGGGGGTTCGGGCGTCCCCGCGGTCTCCAGTTGAGTCTACCATCAGCACTGTTTCGATTTGGGGTCACGGTGTCAAGAATGCAGCATCGCGTACAACTTCCATCTTCCCATACCTATTCACTCCCCCTAAAAATGAAGCGCAACAAAAAGAGAAAAGGTTTTAAACAGCGGCTGCACATCCTCTCTTTTTCAGTGCACCTCTCAAACATTCGAGGATTGCACTCTAATCTCAATGCTGTCCACCACCATCTTGAGACAACAAAGCCGCACCTACTCTTTCTCACGGAGACCCAAATTCAGAGCCCAGCAGATACAGCGTACCTGCAGTACCCCGGGTATTCGCTTGAGCATAATTTTAAAGCTCGCGCAGGGGTTTGTTTGTACGCTCGTGATAATATCTGCTGCCAACGTCTCCGTAATTTGGAGGTACCTAAGTTCTCAGTTCTGTGGTGCTTGGTTGATACAGGTTGTGAGCAAACAGTATATGCGTGCGTTTATCGTTCGCATAGTGGTGACCAGGAGACGACTCAGTTGTTCAACTACCTCAGCGAAAAGGCTGACATCGTCCAACATCGATATCCTGCCGCACAGCTGGTATTTCTGGGAGACTTTAATGCCCACCACCAGGAGTGGCTCTTCCCATACTTGAAAACTGACCATGCCGGGAGAGAGGCGCGCAAATTTGCACTATCGCTAGATCTCTCTCAGCTAGTCCAGGAGGCCACTCGGATACCAGATGTTGATGGACACACACCCAATTGCTTGGACCTTCTGCTGACAACTGATCCAGACAGGTTTTCGGTCTCAGTTTCTTCCCCCTTTGGGACCTCAGACCACTGTGTTGTGAAAACTGTATCCAATTTTTATCCTCCGTCCTCAGACTCTTCAGTTAAAAGACGGGTGTGGCGATACAGGTCAGCAGATTGGGATGAGATGCGGCACTTTTTTGCATCTTATCCTTGGCGGCAGGCTTGTTTCTCTACCAACGATCCGTCGAGCTGTGAGAGTGCTATATCGGATGTGATACGCCAGGCAATGGAATACTTTATACCATTTTCAGACGTATCGCCCGATGGTAAGACACCCCCGTGGTACAACGCTGAATGCGCTGTTGCAGAGGCTCGTAAGCATTCAGCGTTTGTATCATGGGCGGACGCTCGCGCTCTCAAAGCTCCGGATGTCAAAATCAAGAAAAGAGAATTCAATATTGCCGCCAAATCCTACAAGAGGGTTTTGGAGAGAGCTCGCTTCAGTCGAACTAACCGCATCGGGCGTAAGCTAGCCTCTCACCCCAGTGGTAGCAAAGCTTTCTGGTCCCTCGCGAAGTCGGTTGAAGCGAGCTTTTGCCGTCCTTCGCTGCCGCCTCTGCAGAAACCAGATGGATCACTGGCTGTTTCTGCAACAGACAAGGCTAATCTTCTAGCATCTCTGTTTACTGAAAACTCACGTCTTATTGCTGGAAACAAATGCACGCCCACCCTTCCAACTTGTGACTCCGTTATGCCGGAGATACGCATACACCAGCAAGAGGTTCTAAAAACTCTTCGTAACCTCGACGTGAGCAAGGCCAGTGGCCCTGATGGTATACCTGCAGTTGTCCTGAGGAGTTGCGCCCCTGAGTTGTCTCCTGTATTAACACGCTTGTTTCGTCTCTCTCTTGAAACTGCTCATGTCCCCAAGTCGTGGAAAGTTGCAAACGTGCAGCCAGTACCGAAAAAGGGGAGTCGTGCTGACCCGGCCAATTATAGACCGATAGCAATCACGTCCATCCTTTGTAAAGCTATGGAACGTGTGCTTAACAATAAGCTCCTGGCATACCTGGAAGAAAACGATCTTCTGTCTGACCACCAGTACGGCTTTCGGAAAAACCGGTCCACGGGTGATCTTCTAGTGTATGCCACACATACTTGGGGCGAAGCCATTGAGAAACAGGGTGAGGCACTCGCCGTGTCTCTTGATATTTCAAAGGCTTTTGACCGGGTTTGGCATGACAGTCTTCTCAGTAAGCTTCCGTCATACGGGTTACCCACTGGCTTATGTAGCTGGATATCTGATTTCCTGAGTGAGAGGTCATTTAGAGTTGTCGTTAACGGCTGCTCATCTGACCTAATGGCTGTCAACGCCGGTGTTCCTCAGGCATCTGTTCTGTCCGCAACACTTTTCCTGCTGCACATCAACGATCTTCTAAAGCCCGGTATCTTTGGGTACGCTGATGACAGCACTGTTACGGACAGATACATGTCCAGCTCTCGAGCCAGTGCTACTGAGATCCATGAGTATAGAGAGGCCATGGTGAATCGCATTAACTTAACTCTGATGGAGGTGTCCGATTGGGGCGACGCCAATTTAGTTAAGTTTAATGCCACCAAAACTCAAGCGTGTTTATTCACTGCCAAAAGGAGTCCCTTTACCTTGACTCCTACTTTCCAAAGTGTGTCCATACCGATTAGTGACCATATTGAGCTCCTGGGCATAGACATCTCGCCCAACCTCAATTTCGGGAAATGCATCGAGTCAAAGGCAAAAACAGCAGCCAAAAAACTTGGTATCCTGAACAAGGTGAAGCGGTGCTTCACGCCTGAGCAGCGCCTGACTCTCTATCAGGCTCAGGTGCGCTCGGCCATGGAGTACTGCTGCCACCTATGGGATGGCTCTGCCAAGTACCAACTCGATGCATTAGACTCGGTAGATCGCCGTGCCCGCCGAATTATAGGTGATCAGTCACTAACGCAGGCAAAAATGCTCAGTCTGCAGCACCGTCGCAATGTTGCCTGTCTATCGGTCTTCTATCGGATATACTTTGGAGAGTGCGCTCAAGAACTTCACAACCTTGTGCCCCCTTCACCGTTTTACCACAGAACTTCGAGAAATCGTGAGCGTTGGCATCCTTACGTGGTTGAAATCCAACCTGCTCGCACGAAACGCTTCTGTTCAACGTTTCTGAATCGAACCGCTAAGGTGTGGAACGCACTTCCAACTTCTGTGTTTCCGGCCACGTATAACCTCAGTACCTTCAAGGCAAGAGTGAATAGGCATTTTCTAGGCAAGCGCGCTCCAACCTAGACCTCATCAGTGCTGTCCAGCATTGATTGTCGTCAAGCGCATGCCTATCCTGCAATAAAAAAAAAAAAAAAAAAATCTCAATTATAATCTCAATAGAAAATCAGAAATTCTACGCGGGCGAAGTTTCGGGCGACCGCTAGTAGTAGATACTTCCAAACATGAAACAACATGCCTATTGAGATACTAAGCAACGATCGATGCAGCTTTTACGTCACCCGCCAGCGGCTTTGGGTACGGGAGACAAGTTCATTGGAGCCCTGGTTTGCAGGTCAAAGTGCGCGAGGCGACGTCCAACGACCCATGGGGCCCGTCCAGCACGCTCATGGCGGAGATCGCAGACCTCACCTACAACGTGATGGCGTTCACGGAGATCATGCAGATGATATGGAAGCGGCTCAACGACCACGGCAAGAACTGGCGGCACGTGTACAAGGCGCTGGTGCTCATGGAGTACCTCATCAAGACGGGCAGCGAGAAGGTGGCCATGCAGTGCAAGGAGAACATATTCGCGATACACACGCTCAAGGACTTCCAGTATATGGAGGAGGGGAAGGACCAAGGTCAGTACCAACAACGTGATGGCGTTCACCGAGATCATGCAGATGATATGGAAGCGGCTCAACGACCACGGCAAGAACTGGCGGCACGTGTACAAGGCGCTGGTGCTCATGGAGTACCTCATCAAGACGGGCAGCGAGAAGGTGGCCATGCAGTGCAAGGAGAACATATTCGCGATACACACGCTCAAGGACTTCCAGTATATGGAGGAGGGGAAGGACCAAGGTCAGTACCAACAACGTGATGGCGTTCACCGAGATCATGCAGATGATATGGAAGCGGCTCAGCGACCACGGCAAGAACTGGCGGCACGTGTACAAGGCGCTGGTGCTCATGGAGTACCTCATCAAGACGGGCAGCGAGAAGGTGGCCATGCAGTGCAAGGAGAACATATTCGCGATACACACGCTCAAGGACTTCCAGTATATGGAGGAGGGGAAGGACCAAGGTCAGTACCAACAACGTGATGGCGTTCACCGAGATCATGCAGATGATATGGAAGCGGCTCAACGACCACGGCAAGAACTGGCGGCACGTGTACAAGGCGCTGGTGCTCATGGAGTACCTCATCAAGACGGGCAGCGAGAAGGTAGCCATGCAGTGCAAGGAGAACATATTCGCGATACACACGCTCAAGGACTTCCAGTATATGGAGGAGGGGAAGGACCAAGGTCAGTTGGCTTCATTCTTCTTGTTTATTATGGCACGTAGGGACGTACTCATAGCATACCTTTCTTTCCGCATGATAAAACCTTGTAAATCATTTCAATTACTTGGTGATAATATTGGTCAACAGTATCTGCACGTAAAGTAAGATCAGAGTCTAGAAACCTCCACTCAATTCATGTAATTTTATTAGTATATAAGATCACTGTAATTATGTAAATATATGCCACTTGCTGACTACATCAACAAGTCTGTGTTTCTCTACCTCGTTCCTCAGACTTCACTCTGTAAGAAAACGCAGTTATACTGTTGTCCCGGTATAACGCAACAGTGGTGACCCCGACGAGATACAATACACCGGCCGATAGACGTCTACTGCAGGAATAGTCGTATATATGCCGATTTTACCAAAGTCTAGTGACGCTCAATCGAGGAATAAATAGGGCGTTGACACTTTGTATCGGAATTCTGTCAAAATATCTAATTAACGCTGGGATAAGATTTTTATTATCAATAGGTATCAAATTACGTGGAACACTTCCAAAATTCAATAAAAAACAAAGACCTTTGATCCACGCAATTTTGTCCAGAACTCATCAACTGACATGAGCCGTGAGATTGTCTAAAAATTGTTGCAATCAGTATGACGCCCACTGACGCTAACGCCCACTCACAATGTTGCTTAAAATGCGTTGATGCTTATAAATTCAGCCAGACACAGGTGATTGCAATGGTCACAATCGTAGACAATCCCACAGCTGTAATATAACTCTCAATCAGTGTAATAAAAAAAAAGTATATTTGTAAACCAAAGGTAGTAAATGCTACACATCCCAATGGATTTTGATTTTATAAGTGCTGTTAAAATGAAGACCTTTAATACTTGTATTCTTCCCTGTATAACTTACGGTTGTGAGACATGGTCCCTTACGGAACAACATAGAGAGAAACTTGCAAGATGTCAACGTGCAATAGAGAGGAGTATGTTGGGAATAAAACTCAAAGAAAAAATAAAGAGCACAGAAATAAGAAAGAAATCTAAAGTCACTGACATATTTTCTCGAATTGACCATCTGAAATGGGGCTGGACAGGGCATATGTTACGCTGCAAATTAAACAAATGGAGCAAACAATTCACTGTATGGTATCCAAGGGATGGTACCAGGAGACAGGGACGACCAACCCGAAGATGGGAAGACGACATCCGTCGGACATTGGGTCCTTTCTGGACAAGGGTTGCAGCAGACCGAGCCCAATGGTGAGAGTTGGAGGAGGCCTATGCCACTAGACACACCGAACTACGGGACACAATTTAGAAAACTAATATTTACTACAAAATTTTCCATGTATTTTGCCATGTTCGGAAATAAAAGGCTATTTTATTTTATTTATTATTTATTAAGTGCTGTTATATTGCAGGTCTAAATGTTCGCGAGAAGGCGAAACAGCTCGTGAACCTGCTGAAAGATGAGGAGCGGCTAAAGAACGAGCGGGCTCGCGCGCTCAAAGCGAAGCAGCGCTTTGCGCAGAGCGCCAGCGCCTTCGGCAGCGACGGCGCGCTGGACACGCCCTCCAGCCCCACGTACCCCGCGGTGAGGACATATTATTTATCCGTCTACAACACTCATCTCTATAATTAATCTACGGTTAACAATGGACTGGCTGTCCCTATAATTCTTCTTCTTCTCTTCTCTTCTTCCTGGGAATTGTCTCCGCAAGTAGGCGATGTTCGCCCGTTTTGCGTGATTCCTCTGGTGCAGCTCCCCGCCGGATCACTCCAGCCAGCCGAGCTCCTTCCAGAATCCGAGCAGGCCACCCAGGTCGGCGAGAACTTCCGGAAGTGTAGCTGGAGAGCCAATGTATTTGTGACGTTGGTCGGATACACCTCTGCATTTAAGCAGTACGTGTTCCGCTGTCCCTATACAAATGACGGCTTAATTATTTATTAAAGTGAAACTTTTATTACATCGTCTGAAACTTTTTCGTCTGTGTGTTGCATGTCGCGTGACGGTCGGCCGCGGAGTAGGGATAAAGTGAAAGGCGCTCGTCAGAGCAGCCAAGGCCAATATGGCGGCGCCTATTTAAATGTCTATAATGTGAAAAAAGTTTCACTATTACCGTGGTTTCATAAAACCACACAATCCTTTTTTGACCAATTTGAAGCGCTACATTTGACATACGAGTGTCTCTGGAACTAATAATATCGCAAATCCGAACCGGTGGTAGAGTCATGACGTGTCATAAGAGCCACAGGTTGGCCTACGTGAAATAAATAATTTTGAATTTGAAATGGCACACCAACCTCTGTAAATAATTAATCTATGAAATCATAAATTAATCATAGAGGTTGGTGCGCCATTTGCAATATTATAAGTTCCAGAGACACTCGTTATTATGCTTATCCAAGGCCGTCAAGGCCAGGTCAGTCCAGCCGTTTTTTTTTTATTTTTTTTTTATTTGACAAGCCAACAATATTCGTGCACAAATATGAAGATATAAACAAATAGACTTACAACTAAGAGACACATAGCAAAAATATCAATAACTGGCATGTACAAATGATTTAGAGACATACAGTTTAGTTTGAGTAGTGTTACAAAGGTTACAAAATAAAGATCATAAAGAAAAATCAGAGTTGTTACAAATTGGCTCCCTTGCGACGGGAGTCGATGACATAACGACGAAAGCAGGCTGACGTGGAATCAAATAAATTGAGTTGCTGATTGTTTAGGTTAATTGTATTATATTGGCGGCAAATGCGATTGATGCATGAGTGGAAAGCAAATTCAAATTAATTTTAGGCAATAATGAGGCATCCGTTTGATTGTTAATTATTTTATGAAGTGGCATCGTGTCAAGCAGCATACGACGCAAGCGTAGAGAATCGAGTTTAAAATATTTTAATTTATCTTCATAAGAGGAATTTACAAGCTGTCTATTAAATTTGAACAAAAGTCTTCGCAGGAATCGTCTTTATACTAACTCAATAGTGTCAGCGTATGTTTTTTGGTAAGGGGACCAAATAGGAGAACCATATTCTAAGACACTGCGAATGAGACTTTTGTAAAGGTGCAAAAGGCTTAAAGGATTCTTAAACCCCTTTGCAATTCTGAAAATAAATCCCATCATTCTATTTGCTTTCGTGATAACATTATTTATATGTAATTTAAATGTAAGGGATGTATCAAATGTTATACCAAGGTCCTTAGCACTAGTTTTAGTAGAGAGTTTGTTACTATTTATAAAGTAGTCAAATATAATTTGATTGCGTTTTTTAGTGAAAGTAAGCACAAAGCATTTATTTACATTTAAAAACATAGCGTTCTGTTCGCACCACAATTCTACAGAATTCAGGTCAGCTTGTAGCGACCCGGCAATCTTGGATACTATTAATGTCACAAAATATCTTTAAATCGTCTGCGTAAAGAAGGCACTTATTTTTTATGACTGATGTGATGTCATTAATAAAAATAATAAAGAGCAATGGACCCAGATGTGATCCCTGAGGAACACCTGACGGAACAGTTATTGGTTTAGAATAAAACCCATTAACAGCAACTAATTGTGATCTATTGGTAGCATATGATATAACCCATCTTAATAAATCCCCATGAACTCCATACTTTTTATGTTTCTGGAAAAGTAATCGATGATTCACTTTATCGAACGCCTTTTGGAAATCAGTGTAAACCGCGTTCTCGAGTGACAACTTTATTTTTACGGAAGGTTTATTTGTTTAGCTAAACAGCGAGCCGGCGGAGTGGACGGGCGGGCGCGAGGCGGAGCTAGCGCGGCCGCTGACGGCGGGCGAGGAGGAGCTGCAGCTGCAGCTGGCGCTGGCCATGTCCAGGGAGGAGGCGGAGCGCGAGGAGCGGCGCCGGCGCTCCGACGACGTGCGGCTGCAGCTCGCCATCAGCCAGTCGCAGAACGACTTCCAGTGAGTGCATCGTCAGTATCGGCGGAGCTGGCGCGGGCGAGGAGGAGCTGCAGCTGCAGCTGGTGCTGGCCATGTCCAGGGAGGAGGCGGAGCGCGAGGAGCGGCGCCGGCGCTCCGACGACGTGCGGCTGCAGCTCGCCATCAGCCAGTCGCAGAACGACTTCCAGTGAGTGCATCGTCAGTATCGGCGGAGCTGGCGCGGGCGAGGAGGAGCTGCAGCTGCAGCTGGTGCTGGCCATGTCCAGGGAGGAGGCGGAGCGCGAGGAGCGGCGCCGGCGCTCCGACGACGTGCGGCTGCAGCTCGCCATCAGCCAGTCGCAGAACGACTTCCAGTGAGTGCATCGTCAGTATCGGCGGAGCTGGCGCGGGCGAGGAGGAGCTGCAGCTGCAGCTGGTGCTGGCCATGTCCAGGGAGGAGGCGGAGCGCGAGGAGCGGCGCCGGCGCTCCGACGACGTGCGGCTGCAGCTCGCCATCAGCCAGTCGCAGAACGACTTCCAGTGAGTGCATCGTCAGTATCGGCGGAGCTGGCGCGGGCGAGGAGGAGCTGCAGCTGCAGCTGGCGTTATATACATACAGTAAAAAATACATACAGGGACTAATTTAAAGGTTCTCAAGGTCGCGTATATTTTTCTTCCTTTTCTTTCGTCCCAATTCCTATACTCAGGCAATCCCACCCCGCTGGAACAGAGTCGGACTCTGTTGACGCTGGCTGTTCAGCTGTCTGCAGTGCTTCCGAACAATGTAATTGAGTTAGTGTGTTTATATCTAACACGTGTAGTATAATTGATGTATCGAAGGCGTTTGACCGGGTCTGGCATGAATGCCTTTTGAGCAAACTTTCAGCTTATGGCATATACCCACTAGACTTTGTAACTGGATATCAGATTTCCTGAGTGGGCGATCATTTCGAGTGGTCATAGATGGCACCTCGTCTGATCTAATGGCGATTAACGCCGGTGTCCCTCAGGGATCAGTTTTCTCCGCAACGCTCTTTTTGCTGCACATTAATGATCTCCTCTTCTCGACCTGAGGTCTTGGGAGAGGTTGAGAAGTTCTATGGACAGTTATATACCACGACACAAAAACCTGTTGAAGATTTGGCGAAAGATCCCAGAGCCAAACTGACCCGACACTATACCGAAGATATCCCGGACGTCAGCCTATACGAGATTAGAATGGCTCTCAAACAGCTCAAGGACAACAAGGCGCCAGGTGATGACGGAATCACTGCGGAACTCCTGAAAGCGGGTGGAAAACCGGTACTTAAGATCTTTCAGCGATTGTTCAATTCCGTCATCCACGAGGGCACAACGCCGGAAGCATGGCACAGGAGCGTGGTTCAAAAAGGGGTGATAATACCTTGTTGAAGAATTATAGACCCATCTCGTTGTTGAGTCATGTTTATAAGTTGTTCTCGAGAGTCATTACGAATCGTCTCGCTCGTAGGTTCGACGACTTCCAGCCTCCCGAACAAGCCGGATTCCGAAAAGGCTTTGCTACCATAGATCACATTCATACGCTGCGGCAGGTTGTACAAAAGACGGAAGAGTGTAACCAGCCACTTTGCTTAGCGTTTGTAGACTATGAGAAAGCCTTCGATTCGGTGGAAACTTGGGCTGTGCTGAGGTCGCTGCAGAGATGCCGGATTGACTACCGGTATATCCAAGTGTTGAAGTGCTTGTATGAAAACGCCACAATGTCAGTACGTATACAGGACCAGACTACGAGGCCAATCCACTTGCAGCGTGGAGTGCGACAGGGAGACGTTATCTCCCCGAAGCTCTTTACCGCTGCGTTGGAGGACGTCTTTAAGCTTCTGGATTGGAACGGGCTTGGCATCAACATAAACGGCGAGTACATCACTCACCTGCGATTTGCCGATGACATAGTAGTCATGGCAGAGACTCTGAGAGACCTCAATACAATGCTCAACGATCTCAGCAGGGTTTCTCAACAGGTGGGCCTGAAAATGAACATGAGCAAGACGAAAATCATGTCCAATGCTCATGCACCGCTCCACCCAGTAATTGTTGAGAACTCTGCACTCGAAATTGTAGAAGAGTAGTAGTATATTTACCTGGGACACACAGTCCAGCTAGGTAGGTCCAATTTCGAGAAAGAGATCAGCCGCCGAATCCAACTCGGCTGGGCAGCGTTCGGGAAGCTCCGAGATGTCTTCTCGTCCAAAATTCCTCAGTGCCTGAAGACTCAAGTCTTCGAACAGTGCGTGTTGCCAGTGATGACTTACAGATCCGAGACATGGTCGCTAACTAAGGGCCTCATAAGTAGGCTCAGGACCGCTCAGCGGGCGATGGAGAGAGCTATGCTCGGAGTGTCCCTGCGGGATCGAATCAGAAATGAGGAGATCCGTAGGAGAACCAGAGTCACCGACATAGCTAAGCGAGTCGCGATACTGAAGTGGAAATGGGCGGGGCACATAGTTCGAAGAGCTGATGGTCGTTGGGGTCCCAAGGTGCTGGAGTGGCGATCCCGCACCGGGAAGCGCAGTGTTGGCAGACCCCCCACCAGGTGGACCGACGACATCAAACGAGTCGCAGGGAGCCGCTGGATTCAGGCGGCGCAAGACCGAGGCCTGTGGAAGTCCATGCAAGAGACCTTTGTCCAGCAGTGGACGTCTATCGGTTGATAAAGAAGAAGAAGAAGAAGAATGATCTCCTCAGACCCGGTATCTTTGGGTATGCGGATGACAGCATCGTTACGGAGAGATACATGTCCGGTCCCCGTGCTAGTGGCGCTGAAACTTTCGAGCATAGAGAGGCTTTGGTAGAACGCATAAATTTGGCTTTGAAAGAGGTATCGGATTGGGGTGATGCCAACCTTGTCAAATTTAATGCTACCAAAACGCAAGCGTGTTTATTCACCGCCAAACGGAGTCCATTCTCGTTAACTCCGACTTTCCGAAATATATCCGTACCGGTCACTGACAATATTGATCTTCTTGGCATAAATGTCTCGTCAAATTTCAACTTTGGACGATGCATCGAATCCAAGGCAAAAACTGCTGGCAAGAAACTTGGTATCCTCAATAAGGTCAAGCGCTACTTCACGCCGGAACAGCTTGTTAACTTGTATCAAGCACAAGTTCGATCATGCATGGAGTACTGCAGCCATTTATGGGACGGCTCTGGCAAGTACCAGCTTGCTGCATTGGATTCGGTGGACAGACGCGCCAGAAGACTCATTGGCGACGAATCGCTAACTAACTCCAAACTTCAAAGTCTGGAACATCGGCGCAAGGTTGCCTGTCTGGCGGTATTCTACAGGATATATTTCGGAGAGTGTGCTCAAGAACTATTCGAACTAGTTCCTCCATCACCCTTCTACCACCGAACCGCAAGGCATCGCTCGAATCTGCACCGCTACGTGGTCGAAATCCCCCGATCCCGCACTAAGCGCTTTGCTTCCTCGTTCCTAATACGCACCGCTAGAATTTGGAATGCCCTTCCGGCTTCCGTTTTTCCAACTGACTATAACTTGAGTACCTTTAAATCAAGAGTGAATAGGCATCTTCTAGGCAAGCGCGCTCCATCTTAGGCTGCATGTTCACTTACCATCAGGTGAAATTGCAGTCAAGCGCTATAGTCTATATATTTAAAAAAAAATAACAATTTTGATGTGAAACATCCATAGCAAAGGGTCAGACCAACTGTTGACGTACAAAGTATGTATGCAGCAAACACTTCCATGTATGTAGTATGTATGTATGTAGTACGAAACAGTGTTGTTTACTACAGTACACGTAACCTTTGTCTTACTTAAAAGAAATAATTTTAATAGTAAAATATGTCTTGGTAGTATCTGTACAAAATATTTCGATGTTTCACACATGCCAGGCGTCCGCGACTGCTCACAATTTTTAAAGAAGATTATACTCTTTGCGGTGTACTGCGACGAAAATTTCGTCTCGTGAAAGACGCTAAAAGGACAATGCTAAAAATGTTTGGAACTTTGACCCACAATACGAAAAGTCGTTTACAAGAATGAATTATGCATCATTTTATTGATAATTGTTTAGTAATGAATAATCATAAGTTTTAAAACTTCGAGAACTTGCGGTTTTTGATTAATTCAAAGTCAAAGTTGGACTTATGAAACTGTTTTAAAATATCGTGAGTGGTTTTTAGGGTTCCGTACCCAAAGGGTACCAACGGGACCCTATTACTAAGCCTACGCTGTCCGTCCGTCCGTACGTCCGTCCGTCCGTCCGTCCGTCTGTCAGCGGGCTGTATCTCGTAAACCGTAATAGATAGACAGATGAAATTTTCACATATTATGTATTTCTATTGCCGCTATAACAACAAATAATAAAAATTAAATTAAATTAAAAAAATTAAATTTAAATGGGTAGGTGGGTAGATGGAAATTTTTAATTTATTTTTTTTAACGGAACCCTAAAAGAGCGAGGCCCGACTCGCACTTGGCCGATTTTTAGTAAAATAAATATTTAAATATTGACGGATTTTTATCCCCTAGTTTTACGATATAAATGATTTATTTAAAACTATCTTAAATTAATAGGATATTTTTAATTAATTTAATTTTTCTGTAAATTGCTGGGTCACGATCTGGCGTTCTCTTTTAAATTTAAAAAATGATAATAAAATACATACGGGACTATTTGAGAGGTTCTCAAGCCGTCGCTTATATTTTTCCTCCTTTTCTTTCGTCGGTTGAAAAATAATGTTTTCTATTCACAGATCAGATGACCTACGCCCGCAGCTGTCTGCCAGTCAGTCGCAATATGGCCTCCAGTGAGTACAATTTTCATTTAAAGTAAATTGATTGTGTTTCATTCAAAGTATAAGTATTGATTGATTATCAAAGTATAAGTATTGCCTGTAAACTTATTATTTAAGTGATCTATGTTCTACCCGTCCGCTTCAAGTTGCCGTCGACGACCGTTACAAAATGACGTCATACTGTACCGTTGACATGAACAAATGATTTATTTATTTATTTATTCGATGACAAGCTAGTCCTTGACTGCGATCTCACCTGATGTTAAGTGACGATGCAGTCTAAGATTGTAGCGGGCTAACTTGGAAGGGGTATGGCAGTGAATATTCAACCTATACCCCTAATTGGTTTCTACACGCCATCGTGCCGGATCGCTAAATCGCTTGGCGGCACGTCTTGACGGTAGGGTGGTAACTAGCCGCGGCCAAAGCCTCCCACCAGACGAATTTGCATTTATTACTGTTACCACGACTGTGACGGAAGTTGTCGAAGGGCGTGATTTTTAATTTCTTATTTTTACTCCTCCTAAGAAAGTCATTAATAAATAGTGTGCGCTAATCAAGACGTTTTCAACAACAACAATAACTAATTAAAATTTAGCAAAAAAAATTAAAACGTAATAAAACGAAAGTTTGAAAAAAATAACGCTGTACTGGCAATCGCGAGCGGTACGTTGCTATCTGTACTAAGTGGGTCAGACTTGAGGTGCGGTGCGGGGAAGCGCGAAGCGAGGTACCGGCCAACTTGAATCGGACGGTAGTATGTATAGTTCTTGCAATTCACGAGGGCGACTGACTTATGGTTGTGTGTTTGTATAAGTGTGAGCGAGCGCAATGCTCGCGCCTGCCCGCTCCCACCTAGGCTTTGACAGGCACGCACACTTATGCAATGTGCATGTCCACGAAGTAACCACGAGTAAAGCTCACTCGCCTTCGTGAATTGCAAGAACTGTGTGGTTATGCCGAGTTTTAATTCGTTTGATCGTTATAGTTAATTATGACATTAGCATCAAAGTAAAATGAACCATATTACTATCGATTTAAAGTCACAAATTCAATACAGATGATTTTAATTTGGAGCGTTTTCGTTACGTAAATGTATAAGAATACATACACGAAATTGAGCTCTAAGTCAATACTGTTATGGTTTATTTTACTTTGATGGTAATGTCATAGTTGACTATGCATAGTTAACTATCCATGTATATGATTCAAAATTAATGTGATGAATGCTATAAATAAATTTTCCGTAGCCTTAACTTTTTCTACTCTCCTTTGCCAAGCTATGCCTTCTCCCCCATACCCTAACCCTTCCTATCCCCCACAGAATAGAGCAATACGTCCAAGCCCAGTTCCTATACTCAGGCAATCCCACCCCGATGGAACAGAACCCGAGATGTTGGCTGTTCGGCTGCCTGCAGTGCTTCCAAACAATGTAATTGAGTTAGTGTGTTTATATCTAACAAGTGTAGTATAATAATTTTGATGTGAAACATCTATACCGGCGGGTCAGATCGACTGTTGGTGTACAACAGTAAGCTATGTACACTAGCGGCACGCTATGATGGCCGGTTTGACGTTTGTCCGCTCATGAAGTTCCGTATTAATTGATAACGACTTTGAAGGAAATAATTGTATTACTTTATTGACGATAGTGATGTGCAGAGATTCATAAATTTTATCGAATGTAGTTTTAGGTTTAGGACTCAAAATTTATTTATTAAATTGATTTCTAAAATGTATACAAGTGTAGAAAAATCAGTTTGCACCATTTAAGGGGTGAATGTACTTGTGAATATGAACAATTTTCACTATGTGGACAAACCTCTGAAATCGCAAAAAAATATCAGCTGTTTCATACAAAAGGTAAAATTTTTATTTTTATATGATATATACCACAACTCGGCATTTGGTTTTCTAAATTGAAAATTTTTAAAAATGGAATCTAATACGATCGTCACATAGGATCGCTGGCTAGCACAACTACTACCTCCGGCAAACTCGCGTCAATGCTCAATGCAAAACAAAGCAGTTTCGAATTGACGTTGCTTCGAAAAGTATAAACTGTCAGTGCAATGCGATTGTGATATAGTTTTGACCTGGCTTTGGATTTCAAATATTGATACTGCATTACTGTTGACCCTTGCTCGTTTATTTGGACTCTGTTCAAGCCCTTTGTTGTGGATTTCGTCGATATGACCGAACGTACGCAGAGAACTGTAAACCTATTTAATCAGGTACAAAAACAAAACTTAATTGTTTTTTGTTCGAGAATAAATTGACATTCCACATCACTATTGTAATGTGTCAAACCGGCCATCATAGCGTGCCGCTAGTGTAGTATGTATGTATGTAGTGCGAAACAGTGTTGTTTACTACTGTACACGTAACCTATCTTACTTAAAGAATAGAATAGAAATGTTTTTTATTCAAATAAACTTTTATTACAAGCGCTTTTGAATCTTTTGAGTCTACCACTGGTTCGGAATGCCCTTCCTGCTGAGAAGAACCAGCAAGAAACTCGGCGGTTGCTCTTTTCAAAACATGTTTACAATACGATAGATACTATGCATGCAGTGTTTCCACAATGAGGGGAAGTTCCACAAAAGCATGTTTTTTAGTCCTATGTCCCCCAAGTGGGGCAGAGGGCGTCCACAGTACTACGCCATACCGACCGGTTTTGAGCCACAGCCTTGACTTCGTTCCACGTCATCCATATCCTCGCAACCTCCACCCAAAAATCAGCCCCATTGCCGCCCGTGGAACCCGTTCACGAGCATGACGCATGACGCAGCCATCGCTTCGCTCAACCATATTTGCATTCGCAGTTGTATTCGAGCCTCAATAGCCCAACGGTTAAAGGTGCGGACTGAAAACTGAAAGGTCGCGGGTTCGAATCCCACCCGTTGCACTATTGTCGTACCCACTCCTAGCACAAGCTTTCCGCTTAGTTGGAGGGGATAGGAGGATATTATTCAACTTCAATTTGACTAATATTCTTTAAAAAAAAAAACTCTTGATATTGTCGTCGCTTTTGACACTGCACTATCCTCAGGGCAACACCGCCGGACAAGAAGTCGGACCAGCAGTCGCATCTGCTGGACCTGTTGGATGTGAACCTGGGCCCGCCCGCGCACGCGCCGCCCCCCGGACCCGCGGCGCCGCTGGACCCATGGGGGCTGCCTTCACCCCCCGCGCACGTCCCCGCCCCCAGGAAACAGGTACATATAAAAAAAATTAAGTGGCACTCGGGGACTGCCGCGGTAAAGCTATTGCATAGCATTTTTTTTTATCAACTTATGCAATTATAATTGTAATATTTAGCAATAAAACATTATTTCAGTCTTCGATGTTACTTTATTTTTAATAATTTGTTCACTTAACAATATTAATACTATTTAATAATTATTTAAACCTGCCTTGCACTACAGACAGTGAGTTCTGTGACAGCCTGTGGTGACAGCCGTCTCTGACAACCATAGACTAATGCATTTTACAAATGTAACGTTCCGTTACTACAATAATATTTATGTTTGCATAATAAAAATTATGCAAAAAAATAATTAAAAAGCAAACAAACAAGAAAAGCGCACTGTCACTACTTCGCGAGTGAGATTCGAACCTGCGACATCATACACCATACAGTAAAGTAAGCGGCCGCTCGCCCACTGCGCCAAACAGAGCTACTTGTGAACCTCTAAAATGTTGAACGCTTACTGAACGACGGTGTTAGGTTTATTTTCGTTACGGAATTTCTTGATTCGGTCGCCGCGCTCAAACTGTTGGTCCTAGTTCAAAGCCCGCGATAAAAGCTATGCAATAGCTTAAAATCTGATGCCACCCCCTGAGTCCGTATGGATTTGCATTTTTGAAGTGGAAACTCTTTTAGGCGCGTTGAGCACTTTTTTGGGTGAGCAAAAAAGATGGATTTCGCGTCAACGTCACCTTCACAATCGTCATCTGGAGATTTCGGTAAGCGTTCAACATTTTGGAAGTTCTTAAGCAACCTTGTACAGCGCAGCGGGCAAGCAGCTGCCTTCCTTACCGTTTAATGTATGATTTCGCAGTGAAAAGCACACTCACGAAATCGTGACAGTGCGCTTTTCTTATTTGTTTTTAATTATTAGTTTTTAATTATTAGCAAATTTAGTTTTCACTTCTATCGGCAGTCCCTATGACTGCCATCTTTTTTTTTAAGTTTTTGATTTCCTGGATAAAAATTTCCGTGCCAAATTTTACCGGAATAAAAAGGTTACAGACACACAGACATTTATTTTCGCATAATATAATAGAATTGATTAGAAATATGTTTTATTCAAATAAGCTTTTACAAGTGCTTTCGAATCGTCAGTCTACCACTGCTTCGGAATGCCCTTCCTACCGAGAAGGACCAGCAAAAAACTCGGCGGTTGCTCTTTTTAAATACAGTTTACAATATGTTTCCACAATGAGGGGAAATTCCAAAAATGCATACTCACATTCAATACATGTTAAGATGGGCAAACAGAAAGTAGCCCCATTCCTGCCAGTGACAACCGCATGACGCATAATCCAGCCGTTGTTTTGCTCAACCATAATATTATAAATATACATGTATGTATGTAGTAAATAAATGTTTCAAAAAGTTATTAATGTAAAGTAAAATTCCAAATTAATTGGACTAGGCAACAGCTCAAAGTTCTCAATATTAACAAGTGTCTATATTTAGTAAAATTTAAAAGACAAAGTTTCAAAAAAGAAGTTTTCTTTTGTAGATATTTTGCTATTTTGTTGATAAGCCTTCGTTTTTGATTAGTCTTTCCATTTGGAGTTTGGTCCACCAGCGATGACCCCTATGGTAAATATGACATGTAGTAAATATGACAAAGTATTGGCTAGATGGGTTTTATGTTTTAAATATCTAACTTTCGGTAATAACAATGTGTAGGAACCACGCTAATGTATAGTTCTTGCAATTCACGAGGGCGACTGACTGATGGTTGTGTGTGTGTGGTATCTGTATAAGTGTGAGCGAGCGCAATGCTCGCGCCTGCCCGCTCCCACCTAGGCTTTGACAGGCACGCACACTTATGCAATGTGCATGTACACGAAGTAACCACGAGTAAAGCTCACTAGCCTTCGTGAATTGAAAAAAACTGTATTATATTTATTTCATTTGCTAGTGTAAGTTGTCCTAAAAAGACGTATTCTTACTGTAAACTTCATAACTATCTAATCCATAATTAGCTCTGTTATCCGGTTTATCAGCTGCCTTTGTAGCTTGTAGAGTTCACAAAACATCACATTATGTATGAGTGACAGAGACGAACGTTAGAAGTTATTGTTGCGTTTGTTGTCGGCTGTATCTGGGAAGAGACTCTTCGTGTGGTGTGGTGCGACAAAGACAACTCTCTACAATATCAAAGGCAGTTGATAAACCGGATAACAGACTCATCGTATGAGCCACAAGTTGCCCTACATGAAATAAAACTGGAAGTGCGATGACAAGATACTACTAATAGATAGAGTGCGAATGGTATTTGACGATGCAGTGTAAGAGGTTAGCGGGCTAAATTGGAAGGGGGTATGGTAGTTTTAACTAAAAACATCGTGCCGTAACGCTAAATCGCTTGGCGACACGTCTTTGCTTGGCCACGACCAAAGTCCCCCCCCCCCTCCCCCCCCCCCCCCCCCCCACCAGACCTAAGGAATAGAATAGAAATATTTTTTATTCAAATAAACTTTTACAAGTGCTTTTGAATAGTCGATGAATCTACCACTGGTTCGGAATGCCTTTCCTGCCGAGAAGAACTAGCAAGAAACTCGGCGGTTGCTCTTTTCAAAACAAATTTACAATACAGTAAATATACTATGCTATATATGCAGTGTTTCCACAATGAGGGAAGTTCCAAAAATGCATACCGACTAACTTCTATCTTAAGATGGGCATAAAGTAGCCCCATTCCCGCCGGTTAAAGGAAAAGTTAAAGGAACGTTATGTGTTTATAGGAGACGTCGCCGGACGCATGGTCGGCGGTTGCGAGCCCTGCCAAGGACCCGTGGGCCCCCGCGGGGGCCTCCGCGCTGGGCGCCGGGGCCCCCGCGCCGCCCCCCGACCCCTGGGCGCCGCTGGCACAGATAACAAATGTCAGTACATACCTTTATACATTTACCCTTTTACTGATAAAGTAGTAGTATAGCAAGTTTAAGGCTGAGATCTATAGATGGCACCCTCACTCAGCTCAGACTCAAGATAGAGTTGAAATGAGACACAAATGTGTCCTGACATAAATCTGTCTCGTTTCAACTCACTCTTGAGTCTGAGCTGAGTGAGAGTGCCATCTATAGATCTCAGCCTTAGAGTCAATTATTATCACGTCCTTAATTGACTCGTTTTCCAAGAAAACAAGAAAATTAACAGCTGGTGCCTTAATTTAAGCAAGTGGCTAGGACTTTAACACCCCTTTTCAGGGTGTCTGGGTTTCTGTACCAGGCCTACACATCGATATAAGTGTGTTTAAACAGTTAAATGCCTCATGCTTCAACGGTGAAGGAAAACATCGTGAGGAAACCTGCACACCTGAGAGTTCTTCGTAATGTTCTCTAAGGTGTGAACTGTGTCAAGTCCGTCAATTCGCATTGGGCCAGCGTGGTAGATTATGGCCTATAACCCTTCTCTGAGAGAAGATATGCGCTCAGTAGTGAGCCGTTGATGGGTTGCTGCTGCTGATGATGATGATATTTTTTTGGGCCTACTTGATTGATTGATTTTAACAGTTAAAAATTAGTGGGGGCACTAGTTGACGACTAATAGTTGATACTTTTGGCACTTCCTGCATCCCTATATGTATTTTTTAGTCCCAGAAACACTGGTATGTCAATTGTGGCGCTTCAAAGTGATCCATTTAATTTTAAACTGTCATTTGTATAGGGACAGCCAGTCCAGTGTTGATCATTAATTAATATTGTGGTCAGTAATTGAGATTAATGAATGAATGAATGAGAAGCAAAGCTTGCTCTACATAAGGCACGTGCTCGGCAGGGCAAGTCGGCAGTGTCGCCCGTGTCGCCGGCGTCGCTGCTGTCGTCGCCGTCGTCGGAGCTGGAACAGTTCGACGCGCTGTCGCAGCGACGCCACCTCGCGACGGACCAGACCGACTCGCAGGCGCCCGATCCATTCGATTTATCACTCCTCGGTAAGTGCATGATGCTGGGAATGATTAAATTCGTTTATAAGCTTTTAAAGGGGTTGTTTCAAATATATATGGAGCCTGGGCCAGGTCTTTGTACAGTCTTTCAAAATGTTTGGGGTCATGAAATAGTGATTATTTTTTCTTTATTTCTCATTAAAAGGTCCTTTTTACGAGGTACAATGCGAAATTATTTTGCAAACTAAAAGCGCAACGACATGGCGTTCTTTTTGACAATGACATGTACTTACACGAGTCATGATGACATTTGCCATAAAAATAACCACAATTGACAGCAATTGACATTTGACATACCAGCAATTGACGTTTGACAATTGCTGGTATGTCAAAAAGATGACGTAACGTCGTTAGAAGTTGTCGTTCTACAGATGTACCCAATTATCAATTTTATATTTGTACCTCTTATTCACTGTAATCCTACAAAAAAGCATATTTTATTTCAAATTCTACTACACTAGCGGCACGCTATGATGGCCGGTTTGACGTTTGTCCGCTCATGAAGTTCCGTATTAATTGATAACGACTTTGAAGGAAATAATTGTATTACTTTATTGACGATAGTGATGTGCAGAGATTCATAAATTTTATCGAATGTAGTTTTAGGTTTAGGACTCAAAATTTATTTATTAAATTGATTTCTAAAATGTATACAAGTGTAGAAAAATCAGTTTGCACCATTTAAGGGGTGAATGTACTTGTGAATATGAACAATTTTCACTATGTGGACAAACCTCTGAAATCGCAAAAAAATATCAGCTGTTTCATACAAAAGGTAAAATTTTTATTTTTATATGATATATACCACAACTCGGCATTTGGTTTTCTAAATTGAAAATTTTTAAAAATGGAATCTAATACGATCGTCACATAGGATCGCTGGCTAGCACAACTACTACCTCCGGCAAACTCGCGTCAATGCTCAATGCAAAACAAAGCAGTTTCGAATTGACGTTGCTTCGAAAAGTATAAACTGTCAGTGCAATGCGATTGTGATATAGTTTTGACCTGGCTTTGGATTTCAAATATTGATACTGCATTACTGTTGACCCTTGCTCGTTAATTTGGACTCTGTTCAAGCCCTTTGTTGTGGATTTCGTCGATATGACCGAACGTACGCAGAGAACTGTTCTAAATAGTCAGACACGTGAGTTCGTAATACGCCTTCGTAACTATTTCGATCGTGAAGCTCAAAATGGAGGGCCAATTTTACCTATAACGTCAGTGGTTGAACGCGTAGCTGATGCGCTTAATATTGGACAACGAACTGTTAGACGGATAACTAAAAAAAAATATGGCGAGACTGGCACAGAAGAAAATAAACTTCACACACCAAAAAAGAGAAAACGAGCAAAACCAGTCGTAGGCATCGATAGCTTTGATGCCGATGCTATCCGAAGACATGTTTACGGCTACTATTTACAGAAGGAGTATCCAACAAGAAAAAAGTTGGTGCATTCACTGAAGGAAGCTGGATTATTCTTCGGTGGGGAAAGTTCTTTAACGAAGATTTTGAAGACCATTGGATTTCGATACAAAAAATGTAACAAACGCAAAATATTGATGGAAAGATTTGATATAGCGATGGCAAGGTATACTTTTTTACGGCAAGTGAAAGAAATCAAAAATTGGCAAAATGTTGTGTTCTTGGATGAAACATGGCTTAATGCTAACCATACTGTAGGCCGTTCTTGGAACGATGACACAGCAGCATCTACTTCCAAAGTTCCTGTAGGAAAAGGATCGCGACTTATAATTTGTCACGCCGGAACCATCAACGGGTTTGTCGAAGGTTCTCTCATGGCTTTTGCGTCAAAAACCACTGGAGACTATCATGAAGACATGAATGGAGAAAAGTTTACTGAATGGTTTACCTCAATGTTGTGTAGCCTCCCTGAACCATCTATTATAATTATGGACAACGCCCCATACCACTCGATGCAAATTGACAAGCCACCTGCCCAATCCCAAAAGAAAGCTGATATCGTCGCATGGCTTCGTAAAAATGGCGTAGATGCAAACATGAATATGTTAAAAGCGGAATTAGTACGTCTTTTAAAAGAAAACAAACCAACCAAGATCCGATACGTCATTGACGAAATAGCATTACACTAGCGGCACGCTATGATGGCCGGTTTGACACATTACAATAGTGATGTGGAATGTCAATTTATTCTCGAACAAAAAACAATTAAGTTTTGTTTTTGTACCTGATTAAATAGGTTTAATAAAACAAAAATGTATATGTTTATTTAATTTATTTGAACGAACTGAATATTTGAATGAAAATGAATATACATACTTTATATGCACACAAGAAACATATGAATACAAAAGATACCAAAAAAGGTGCCACAAAAGGCCATAATTAATCAGATTCGTCCATACTACTATTTTCACTGTCGTCACTGCTATCATCACCTACATTAATAATTATATGTTCGTTTTCTATAATATTATCTATTTTCACATCTCTTTCATAATCTTCCCTTATTAATTTAACAGTTCTATTCACAACCTTTTCCCAGTCTCCTTTAGTCACATGTTCACAAGCTTCTTTTAATAATTTTAGCATTTTTTTTGTGGTAAATGGGGGTTCTGTATTGTGTCTTGCAGCATTGAGCCCACACCAACTCAATCCCATTATACTCACAATGGTAAGGCGGTAACCGTATAACTCTGTGCCCATGTTCTAATGCTATTTCGTCAATGACGTATCGGATCTTGGTTGGTTTGTTTTCTTTTAAAAGACGTACTAATTCCGCTTTTAACATATTCATGTTTGCATCTACGCCATTTTTACGAAGCCATGCGACGATATCAGCTTTCTTTTGGGATTGGGCAGGTGGCTTGTCAATTTGCATCGAGTGGTATGGGGCGTTGTCCATAATTATAATAGATGGTTCAGGGAGGCTACACAACATTGAGGTAAACCATTCAGTAAACTTTTCTCCATTCATGTCTTCATGATAGTCTCCAGTGGTTTTTGACGCAAAAGCCATGAGAGAACCTTCGACAAACCCGTTGATGGTTCCGGCGTGACAAATTATAAGTCGCGATCCTTTTCCTACAGGAACTTTGGAAGTAGATGCTGCTGTGTCATCGTTCCAAGAACGGCCTACAGTATGGTTAGCATTAAGCCATGTTTCATCCAAGAACACAACATTTTGCCAATTTTTGATTTCTTTCACTTGCCGTAAAAAAGTATACCTTGCCATCGCTATATCAAATCTTTCCATCAATATTTTGCGCTTGTTACATTTTTTGTATCGAAATCCAATGGTCTTCAAAATCTTCGTTAAAGAACTTTCCCCACCGAAGAATAATCCAGCTTCCTTCAGTGAATGCACCAACTTTTTTCTTGTTGGATACTCCTTCTGTAAATAGTAGCCGTAAACATGTCTTCGGATAGCATCGGCATCAAAGCTATCGATGCCTACGACTGGTATTGCTCGTTTTCTCTTTTTTGGTGTGTGAAGTTTATTTTCTTCTGTGCCAGTCTCGCCATATTTTTTTTTAGTTATCCGTCTAACAGTTCGTTGTCCAATATTAAGCGCATCAGCTACGCGTTCAACCACTGACGTTATAGGTAAAATTGGCCCTCCATTTTGAGCTTCACGATCGAAATAGTTACGAAGGCGTATTACGAACTCACGTGTCTGACTATTTAGAACAGTTCTCTGCGTACGTTCGGTCATATCGACGAAATCCACAACAAAGGGCTTGAACAGAGTCCAAATTAACGAGCAAGGGTCAACAGTAATGCAGTATCAATATTTGAAATCCAAAGCCAGGTCAAAACTATATCACAATCGCATTGCACTGACAGTTTATACTTTTCGAAGCAACGTCAATTCGAAACTGCTTTGTTTTGCATTGAGCATTGACGCGAGTTTGCCGGAGGTAGTAGTTGTGCTAGCCAGCGATCCTATGTGACGATCGTATTAGATTCCATTTTTAAAAATTTTCAATTTAGAAAACCAAATGCCGAGTTGTGGTATATATCATATAAAAATAAAAATTTTACCTTTTGTATGAAACAGCTGATATTTTTTTGCGATTTCAGAGGTTTGTCCACATAGTGAAAATTGTTCATATTCACAAGTACATTCACCCCTTAAATGGTGCAAACTGATTTTTCTACACTTGTATACATTTTAGAAATCAATTTAATAAATAAATTTTGAGTCCTAAACCTAAAACTACATTCGATAAAATTTATGAATCTCTGCACATCACTATCGTCAATAAAGTAATACAATTATTTCCTTCAAAGTCGTTATCAATTAATACGGAACTTCATGAGCGGACAAACGTCAAACCGGCCATCATAGCGTGCCGCTAGTGTAGAACATGGGCACAGAGTTATACGGTTACCGCCTTACCATTGTGAGTATAATGCGATTGAGTTGGTGTGGGCTCAAATTAAGGGATATGCTGCAAGACACAATACAGAACCCCCATTTACCACAAAAAAAATGCTAAAATTATTAGAAGAAGCTTGTGAACATGTGACTAAAGGAGACTGGGAAAAGGTTGTGAATAGAACTGTTAAATTAATAAGGGAAGATTATGAAAGAGATGTGAAAATAGATAATATTATAGAAAACGAACATATAATTATTAATGTAGGTGATGATAGCAGTGACGACAGTGAAAATAGTAGTATGGACGAATCTGATTAATTATGGCCTTTTGTGGCACCTTTTTTGGTATCTTTTGTATTCATATGTTTCTTGTGTGCATATAAAGTATGTATATTCATTTTCATTCAAATATTCAGTTCGTTCAAATAAATTAAATAAACATATACATTTTTGTTTTATTAAACCTATTTAATCAGGTACAAAAACAAAACTTAATTGTTTTTTGTTCGAGAATAAATTGACATTCCACATCACTATTGTAATGTGTCAAACCGGCCATCATAGCGTGCCGCTAGTTTAGTACTAGTACTAATTTGTATTCGTAAACTATTTTTAATACATAATTATATTCGTTTTATTTCACGAAACGACACGCGCTTTAGTTGTGTAACCAAGTATACAACACGGTACGAATGTGTGCGTGAAGACGAGTAGACGGTACTCTCAGTACTACCGCGCTTACGCACACATTCACAGCGTGATTGTGCACTTGGTTAACACAAATAAAGCGCGCGTCGCTTCGTGAAATAAAGGTAGAGAACGGAACGTAAGTTGAAAGAATGAGAAGGATGATGTATGCAAGCATGTGTGCGAGTGAGATGGGATATAAGAGTTGAAGTATGACAGGAGCCTAAAAAGCAGGCAAGTTTGAGTATTTCAAGCATTTATTTTCTTGTTTTCGTGCCATAAGTAAAGCAAAGTATTTTATAAAGAAAAATGATTTATATCACTTCGTACATAGCGCTCACACACCGTTTTCCGCAAGTCGCGCCATCTTGTATTCTATATATCCCATCTCTCTCTATCCCATACATTTATCCCTTTCACTTACTCTTACATTCCTTCCCACATATGCATAATAACTAACATAGTGTTGAGTATACATATTTTGTAAGTTCGCGAGTAGTTGTACGTTTTGTTTTTGCCTACCCTCAAGAAAGTCCGACAGACGTTTATGGTAATGGGCGTGACGTTCTATGATAAAATTCCACAGTCGATCTTAGACTTGTTTTTACACCATATTGTGTGCTCGCACCTCTCTCTTACCCCTACAGTAATATACGAAACGTAACTCTCTCTCTTTCTATCTTCACTAATATATCTCCCTCTCAACTTCCGTTCGCCTCGCCCGATCACACTTTTCGTAACGCATTCACCAGCTTACTCTTCAAGTCGAGCGTGCGTAAAGAAGTTTTACTTCAAAAATATTCTATTGTATTGTATTTGCTATTTACAGACGGCAGCCTGGCGCCGGCGGCGGCGTCCCCGGCGGGCGGCGTGAAGAAGTCCCCCTCCGCGTTCCTGGGCGAGAACTCGTCGCTGGTGAACCTGGAGCGGCTGCTGCAGCCGGCGGGGCCCGAGCCCGCCGCGCCCAACCCCTTCGCGAACGTGGCGCCGCCGCCGCCGGTGAGTGAACGAGCTCCTGGGCGAGAACTCGTCGCTGGTGAACCTGGAGCGGCTGCTGCAGCCCGCGGGGCCCGAGCCCGCCGCGCCCAACCCCTTCGCGAACGTGGCGCCGCCGCCGCCGCCGGTGAGTGAACGAGCTCCTGGGCGAGAACTCGTCGCTGGTGAACCTGGAGCGGCTGCTGCAGCCCGCGGGGCCCGAGCCCGCCGCGCCCAACCCCTTCGCGAACGTGGCACCGCCGCCGCCGGTGAGTGAACAAGCTCCTGGGCGAGAATTCGTCGCTGGTGAACCTGGAGCGGCTGCTGCAGCCCGCGGGGCCCGAGCCCGCCGCGCCCAACCCCTTCGCGAACGTGGCACCGCCGCCGCCGGTGAGTGAACAAGCTCCTGGGCGAGAACTCGTCGCTGGTGAACCTGGAGCGGCTGCTGCAGCCCGCGGGGCCCGAGCCCGCCGCGCCCAACCCCTTCGCGAACGTGGCGCCGCCGCCGCCGGTGAGTGAACAAGCTCCTGGGCGAGAACTCGTCGCTGGTGAACCTGGAGCGGCTGCTGCAGCCCGCGGGGCCCGAGCCCGCCGCGCCCAACCCCTTCGCGAACGTGGCGCCGCCGCCGCCGGTGAGTGAACGAGCTCCTGGGCGAGAACTCGTCGCTGGTGAACCTGGAGCGGCTGCTGCAGCCCGCGGGGCCCGAGCCCGCCGCGCCCAACCCCTTCGCGAACGTGGCGCCGCCGCCGCCGGTGAGTGAACAAGCTCCTGGGCGAGAACTCGTCGCTGGTGAACCTGGAGCGGCTGCTGCAGCCCGCGGGGCCCGAGCCCGCCGCGCCCAACCCCTTCGCGAACGTGGCGCCGCCGCCGCCGGTGAGTGAACAAGCTCCTGGGCGAGAACTCGTCGCTGGTGAACCTGGAGCGGCTGCTGCAGCCCGCGGGGCCCGAGCCCGCCGCGCCCAACCCCTTCGCGAACGTGGCGCCGCCGCCGCCGGTGAGTGAACGAGCTCCTGGGCGAGAACTCGTCGCTGGTGAACCTGGAGCGGCTGCTGCAGCCCGCGGGGCCCGAGCCCGCCGCGCCAAACCCCTTCGCGAACGTGGCGCCGCCGCCGCCGGTGAGTGAACGAGCTCCTGGGCGAGAACTCGTCGCTGGTGAACCTGGAGCGGCTGCTGCAGCCCGCGGGGCCCGAGCCCGCCGCGCCCAACCCCTTCGCGAACGTGGCGCCGCCGCCGCCGGTGAGTGAACGAGCTCCTGGGCGAGAACTCGTCGCTGGTGAACCTGGAGCGGCTGCTGCAGCCCGCGGGGCCCGAGCCCGCCGCGCCCAACCCCTTCGCGAACGTGGCGCCGCCGCCGCCGGTGAGTGAACGAGCTCCTGGGCGAGAACTCGTCGCTGGTGAACCTGGAGCGGCTGCTGCAGCCCGCGGGGCCCGAGCCCGCCGCGCCCAACCCCTTCTCGAACGTGGCGCCGCCGCCGCCGGTGAGTGAACTAGCTCCTGGCACCATCATCAGACCCTGGTCATCATCTATAGAACCAGCCTATCGGACCAGAGAACTTGTCAAGACCAATCAAACGAGCCCAAACTCGACAGCGTTACGTAGTTTCATTACAGAGTTCCCATTACCACCTTTCAGCTACATCATCAGACCCTGGTTATGATCTACAGGCTGTTCCTGTCTTGTCAGAACTTGTCAAGACGAATCAAACGAGCCGAAACTCAATGTAATCACGCCATTTTACTACAGGGTTTCCATAGCCATCATCCGCCTCCATCATCAGATCAACTCCATATCACAATAATATTGCATTGTCATCTGATTTACATATTGTACATGCAAAATTTTAGCTCAATCGGAAACCGGGAAGTGGTTCTAATTCATCTTGTAAGATTTTACCTATAGTCCAGTCGGCAGGTAGTTTCAGATGGAAAATGGTCAGAAGTTAATGAAACTTTGGGATGTTGTTTAGGGATGGTTAAATAACATTTTCTCAAGTTTTAGACCTCGAGGACCCTGTGCTAAAAGAGGAGGGTAGGGGGGAAAGCTGCAAAATTTTCGACCTACCTCCGGTTTTTCCTTAATAACTTTTTTCCCTTACGTCCTACGGCAAAAGCATTTCTATACTTTCTTGTAGAACGTTAAATTTCCTACAAGTTTGACAACACAAAAATTTTTGTAGGTTAATTCGTTTCCGAGATATGGCGCTTCGAAAAAAAAAATTTTGTCAAAATTTAACCATCCATGAACATCCTAAAGTTTCATTAACTTCCGACCTTTTTCCACCTAACCCCACTTTTTCCACTTTTTCCTACCTGTCCTGTGTACCAGTCGACACTGGGCTACTAAACATTGCAAGTTAAATAATATAAGCTTGTAAAAATAAACCAATGTTGTTCACACATCCGCAGGCGAAACTGTCCATCAACGAGATCAAGCAACAGCAGATGGGCCTCAACCCGGGGCTGGCGTACCCCGCCGCGCCGGGCTTCAGCGCGCCCACGATGCCCACGATGCCCATGAGCGGCGTGGGCGCGCCCGCCGACCCGTGGGCGCCCGCGCGCACCGCCTCGCCGTGGTCGCCGCCCGCCACCAGGCACACCCCCAACCCCTTCCTTTCCTAGCCACAGGTAATTATATAATAGAATAGAAATGTTTTTTATTCAAATAAACTTTTTTACAAGTGCTTTTGAATCGTCGATGAGTCTACCACTGGTTCGGAATGCCCTTCCTGCCGAGGAGAACCAGCAAGAGACTCGGCAGTTGCTCTTTTTAAAACAAGTTTACAATACATTAGATATGTATGCAGTGTTTTCACAATGAGGGGAAGTTCCAAAAAAGCATCTTCTTCTTCTTCTTTATCAACCTATAGACGTCCACTGCTGGACAAATGTCTCCTGCATGGACTTCCACAGGCTTCGGTCTTGCGCCGCTTGAATCCAGCGGCTCCCTGCGACTCGTTTGATGTCGTCGGTCCACCTGGTGGGGGGCCTGCCAACACTGCGTTTCCCGGTGCGGGGTCGCCACTCCAGCGCCTTGGGACCAACGACCATCAGCTCTTCGAACTATGTGCCCCGACCATTTAAACTTCAGTTTCGCGACACGCTGAGCTATGTCGGTGACTTTGGTTCTCCTACGAATCGCCTCATTTCTGATTTGATCTCGCAGGGATAAACCGAGCATAGCTCTCTCTATCGCTCGCTGGGTGACCCTGAGCCTTCTTATGAGGCCCATAGTTAGCGACCATGTCTCGGATCCGTAAGTCATCACTGGCAACACGCACTGTTCGAAGACTTGAGTCTTCAGGCACTGAGGGATTTTGAAAAAAAAGCATACCTAATTATAATTCAACACATGTTAAGACGGGCAGACAGAAAATAGCTCCATTCCCACCGAAGGCACCCGTTCACCAGCATGACGCATGACCCAGCCATTGCTTCGTTTTTCTCACTTTATTTATTGAAACGAAGCTCTTTTCGAACGGTTTGGCGGAAGGAGGGTAGGCGAATAAAAGTGTATGAATTTTCCCTCACGACACTTGTTGCCTTCATTTATAACACACGGTCTATCATAGCTTTGGTGGCGTAGATGCTAGACGAAGGAGTGAAACTATCGGTTCGGGGGTTCGCATCCTGACTTCAGATCATGTCTTTGTTCTTTTTAGGGTTCCGTGCCGAAAGGGTGCCGACGGGACCCTATTTCTAAGCCTATCTATCTACTATCTCAAAAACTAAACTAGTTAGGAATTTGAAGTTTTGGTATATTATGTACTATATAGTGTATTTAAACAACAAATACTGAAAACACCGATTTATAATGCCGTTTGTAAGTTGTGACCAAAACAAATGAGCATTTTTCCCCATATGCTAATTTAGTACTTTCTAAGAACTAAGATATTTAAATATCTAGTTATACTAGAAAAGTGATTTGGTCATATGTACGGTACCCTAAAAGGGCGAGGCACGACTCGCAATTGACCGATTTTTTTTAATTTTCGGAACGAAGTTTTATAGAAGACAAATTCCGAACAAAATATTTGCGGCAAAATTTAATAACTCACTTTTTAAAAGTTTATTTGAATAATTTGTTCCAAAAAATATTCTGCCTGGCGATCGCGTAACTTTTATCGCTTCCTTAAAGGACTATTCCAATGTCAAAACATGGTTTTGGCCAATAGGAGAAGCCCAAAATCATATTTTGACATTGATACAGTCCTTTATGGACTGAGAAAAAATTACGCGATAGACCCCCTGTTCTATATATTGTTTGTCATTGTCCCCAGATGCGCTGTACTCCGGCGCGATCGCTTCGCCCTCTCGCTTGTGTGTCTACTAGGTACAACTACAACTGTAAAAACATTACTTCTATGAACACAGTCACATGCTTCATTCGAAATGCCTCACAAGCTGTTTTGGCTCGAACGTCCGTGTGATGCTAACGACTCAAACTATAGTGAAGAATAGATAGAGTACACTGAGACAGAATGTGAAGCCAATTTTGTAAGCCGATGAATTTGTAAAAGGATCGCGTAGCGCTTTAAGTGCCCGGCATTAAAATATGAGCTTCGATGAGGGATATTCGGCTTGCTTCAGCTTTTTAGGGAGTCTCTTTCACTCATACCTAAAATAGAATAGAAATATTTTTATTCAAATAAACTTTTTACAAGTGCTTTTGAATCGTCTGACTCTACCACTGGTTCGGAATGCTCTTCCTGCCGAGAAGAACCAGCAAGAAACTCGGCGGCTGCTCTTTTCAAAACAAGTTTTCAATTCAATAGATACTATGCTATGTATGCAGTGTTTACAACAATGAGGGAAGTTCCAAAAATGCATACCTACTAACAATGCAATATATCTTAAGATGGGCAGACATAAAGTAGCCCCATTCCCGCCGGTGGAACCCATTCACGAGCAAAACGCATGACCCAGCCGTTGCCTCGCTCAACCATATTTGAGGGAACGTATGAGTGAAAGAGATGAGGTTCTATGTAGCTGAAGCTGGCCGGTTGTCTCTTTCTGAGGCTGAGGGCCTGTATTACCACCTTCGGATAAGTGTCGGATAGCCTAACCGTAAATTTTGTCCCTTTCTTACTTTATGTCAAGTGACAAAGACAAAATATGCGAATAAGCTATCCAACACTTATCAGAAGGTGGTGAAAATGGCCCTTAATGTGCTATATTTACTGCAGTACTCAGGCTGAGATATACAGATTGTACTTTGACTTTGCCCTTTTTGAGCTAAAACAAGACAGCTTTGTCCCGACATCGTTCTGTCTTGTTTCAACTCTAAAGTAATTAGTCTGAGCAAAGTTACTGTACGCTTCGTACAACGTTTTTGTTAATGAGAAAACTGAAAGTTATAATATATTCAGCATCAGTAACTTAATCGATTGCAATAATTTTTAACCTTGTTCCAATTTATCCTAAAAATATAATAAAAACATGAAGTGGAATAATTTATTTTTTTAAGCCAACAATTAATATAACGTAATTTGTTTTAGCGCAAACAAAAATTGTTAGTACGGGCATATTTAGCAAGTGTTAATTTTTTTTTTTGTTAAAAGGACAGATTTTTAAGTGTTTCAGCTTTTCCATTCACAAACATAATATGGTTGTAAATCTCAGTCTTAGTTCATAGGCGAATGCTCCGTCTAGATTTTTCTATCAGTCTGTGTGTCAACAATTACGACTAAAAAGCATTATTTCTGCTCTGTGTTCTTTATATTAAATTAATTGATTATAGTTCTTGCAATTCACGAGGGCGACTGACTTATGGTTGTGTGCGCGTCGTATCTGTATAAGTGTGAGCGAGCGCAATGCTCGCGCCTGCCCGCTCCCACCTAGGCTGACAGGCACGCACACTTATGCAATGTGCATGTACACGAAGTAACCACAAGTAAAGCTCACTCGCCTTCGTGAATTGCAAAAACTGTAATTAATTAAATAAATTAAATAAAATTAAAAAATTAATTAAATATTTATATTATATTTTGACAAGATTGTCTAAATCGATTTTCATTCGTTTAAATATTTCGAGTGGTGTATGCGTGGTCTAATGAAAACACTAAAATAACTACAATGTGGTGATAGGTTAAATCTAAAGTAAGGTATAGGTAATATAGACGCTGTGTAAGTGAATTCATGATGTAATTGGACGTTTTATATTCGCTGGTAGGATTGACTTGTGAAGGCCACGAGATTAACGCTCAAAGCGAAATCGCTTTGAGCTTTGATTTCGTGGCCGTTGAGTGAGGGCCTGCCCCCGTAGCCAAGTTACACTTACGATTGTCTATTACGATCGTCATCGCTTAAAGTTTTGTCTAGGGCTAGACTAGATGGCGCTACAGCTGATAAATGAAATGAAACTCGAACCTTTCCAAATTGCAAACTAGATGGCGCTTTAATCATCTAATTATTCTAATGTGCATTTTAAATAGACACTACATTGAATAATTTATGCATTTTAAATGCTAAAAAAACATTTATAATACAAAATGCCGCGAAATATTATCAATACACTTCTGTCTTTGATCAGCTGCTGCGCCATTTAGTCTAGCCCTAGCCAAACCTTCAAGCGTTTGCGATCGTAGAAAGAGAATAGATAATCGTATGTGTATATTGGCTACGGGGGCTGTATTCGCTATGATCAGAGTGATGTCATATCACTAGAGGAGCAAATTTTTTACACACGCAGTAAGGGTGTCAAATCATCATCATCATCATCATCAGCAACCTATCAACGGCTCACTACTGAGCGCAGGTCTCCTCTCAGAGAAGGGTTATAGGCCATAGTCCACCACGCTGGCCCAGTGCGAATTGGCGATTGGCGGAGGGTGTCAAATATGTAGCTTTAAGAGGCCAGCGGAGAATGAATTGCCCATACAAACGTAATACCCAAAATAATTTGTAATTGGAGAATATTTCCATCATATTATGCGATTATTTGGATTCAAATTGTATTTATCTAGGTACCTGGATATATATGTTTTCAAAATAGTTTACTAAAATGAAATGTAAACGAATTGCGTTTTGCATATTTTTACGACGTAAATGGCATGTTTTCTTCTTATTTGTTTCATAATAAAACCAACGATATCTTAGCTAATAATTGATCAGGAACATAGCTTATATTGTCAAGTTACAAAATAACAACACAAAGTGAAAAACACAACAAATTTTCATTCATCATTTTTGGTATTTACGGAAAACCAAATATTTACGGACCAAATTCAGACGCTAAATATTGCTGTCGCACCAAGCATGGTGACGATGTGTATAGATAAATAGAGATAGCAATATACCGGCCGATTTTTGCACGCGCCTTGAATTGGAGTTGCGAACGATGTTCGCCGTACTCTTAATAGTGCAAGTTTTCAAGGCGCGGACTGAGAACTGAAAAGTCGACAGTTAGAATAGAATAGAAATGTTTTTTATTTAAATAAACTTGCTTACAAGTGCTTTTGAATCGTCGATGAGTCTACCACTGGTTCGGAATGCCCTTCCTGCCAAGAAGAACCAGCAAGAAACTCGGCGGTTGCTCTTTTCAAAACAAGTTTACAATACAATAGATACAATGCTATGTATGCAGTGTTTCCACAATGAGGGAAAGTTCCACAAAAGCATACCTAGTTATGATATTAGTTCCAGAGACACTCGCAAAAGCATACCCAATTATAATTCAACACATGTTAAGACGGGCAGACAGAAAGTAGCCCCATTCCCGCTGGTGGAACCCGTTCACGAGCATGACGAGACGGAAGGAAAGGAGAATGCTATTCATATTGAAATGAAATGAATACACTTTATTGCACACTACATTAAAAAGAAAAAAGAAATAAAACTAAAAATAAACTTAAAAATAACATGGTAGTACAAATGGCGGCCTTATCGCGAAAAAGCATATTCAGTCATGACTAATTTATTCTCATCGAAAAAGAAGACAAAATTACTCTGACTTTGAACCCGAATTGAAATTATTAGCGTTTTGTGTATCATCGCACCCTCTAGTAATACAGCATCTCTCTGGCTAGGATGTTCACATCGTAGAACAATAATTTATGACGTCAAAGTTGGCTTTGTATGACGTCACAAATGTCACGGAGAGTCAGGCCCAGTTACGTCAGTGTGCGTTTAGAAATATCGCGAAATATCGCCATTTGATAGCCTCAAATAAATTCTTTTTAATTAATTATTTTTACTATAATAAAATTTACTTCATAAAATTGGCATGCTAATACACTTTGATTAATACATTTAAATTATTTTTTCATAGTTAAGTAAATTATTTTACTTTGCCTTTTTCGTATGATTTGGCGTATTAAAAACTTGACCTTTATTAGTAAATTTTAAGTAAATAAATAAATAAAATTATCAAAAATAATAAAAAATTACATTTAAATAAGTGATAAATGAAATTACTGATTTCACGATTTCTGAACGCACATAAATTATTTATGGTAGAATAACATAGACAACTAGAACAATGTATTAGTACTGCGTTAGATGGCCGCGGGGCGCGTCCCTATCGATGATATTTTAACACGATAACACCAATTATTGTCTATGGTCCATGTACTAATTTTAGTTGATACGATAGGGATGTACCTAGGGGTCGAGTTTATAAAAGCTGCTGTGTAAGGAATTAAATAGATTATACTCAAAGACTTTCGCAGTGCAATTGTTATTTTACAATGTTTTCCTGCAAACAATAATTTGCAGAGATATTTGTTTTGTCAGGTCTTCTTCACTTAATCTATCCTTACCTTGCAGTTCCCATCTTACCAATGAGTACATAGGGCACTCAGCTATGAAGTGGAAGCTGGTCTTTTCCTCACCACACTCTGGACAGGATGGGTTTTCTTGAATTCTCAGTATACTACAATAGTATACTCTTTACTTGTTTGATATAATAATTGCACTGTGTAGATTCAGTCCGGTCCACAATCTCGGGCAACACTGGTGAGTGCAAATCGTGCCTTAGATTACACTTGTGGTGTGTGCAGTGAGCAATGTGCAGTGCAGTGCAGTATGCAGCGTGCAGCGACGCTGGCGGGGGAGCGCGGGCAGTTCACGCTTAAAAACCGCTGTTACAACTAGACTTGCACTATATTATCTACTCGCTTAGCCCGCGACTTCGTGTGAATTTAGTTTTTCAAAATCCCGCGGTAACTTTGTGATTAAAAGTAGCCTAGATGTCACTCTTTACGTCCTCAACAATAGGTACCCATACAAAAAAATCACCCAGTCTGCGGCGTGATTGGAAGACAAACCAACAAACAAACAACTTTCGCATTTATAATATTAGTAAGAATTTTTTCTTAGCTATCTTAAAAGGGTAAGCAAAGAAAGCGACGAAAACGCCCTATGTGCCGTACTTTGCGCATCGCTTACGGCTTTCTGCGAGAGCTTTGGACAGGGATAGCTGACTGCTTCCCTTTCGTAGGGTGTCGTCTCTGTTGCATAACGTGACAAAGCGTCTCACAAATGTAAGTGACCGAGACGTCGCTATACGAAAGCGAGGCCGGCTGATTGACTCTTTGTTGGGGGTTCGATCCTGTTTACTGTCTGGTACTGTAATACTAGTTTCGTAACCCGACTTTTCCCCCGTCGGGAAGCCGCCCGGATATGTACGTATATATTATTCTATATCTATTATTTATATTAAGTGTGCGCTCAGTATTGACTGTTCAGAGTTCAGTGCAAGTCAGGTGCAATGACCTATATTACAGGTTTTAGACAGAAATAGACAGGTGGTTGTGTTGAGAATATCCAAATTGTTAATAAATAATTGTCTTTATTGAACAATCTTATTAAAATTATTTAATTTTGTCGGAAATTTTAATTTAAATTAAAACGATTGTTATTTTCAATGTAGTGGATTCATACCGGTCGCTATTTTACACTTTTTGAATGTCAATAAGTATAGATATTACGGCCGTGATAAATCTTTTACCTTTTAAACTAAAACTCCATAGCAAAACACGAAAAAACTGAATCTAATAACAATAAAAGAATTTTTTAGTGTCTTGCCACCTTCTATTTTAGTCTTTTTATAATTGTGAGACGATTAAATATCAAACGGTATTTTAATAGTATTAATAAAGATGCCTTTGCATATTTACACGAACGAATCAATACACGCTAACAGTGGGGCTACTTGAATAGATTCAAAATTGCTTCTTGTAATTGAAATTTAATTGCTTCGGCCGTGGCTAGTTACCAACCTACTGACAAGACAAATAAAATTAACGTTCCGATACGATGCATCATAGACAATAGACATACCCCTTTCAAACTAAGCGCTTACATCATAGACTACATCGTCACTCGCTATCAAGTGAAATTGTAGTCAAAGGAGGCATTAAAAAACTAAGCTGATATTTGATCTGCTCGCAATTGAGAGTTCTTTAATTTCAAATGAACTTCCCTTGCCTCAACGCTCGGCACCAATTTATTAAAGCAATATACACCTTAAGGCGTTCAAAATACGTGTGATAGTTGCGTGAATGAATAGATAGTTTGATAGTAAATAAAATTAATGCCCCATATAATAGTATTCATGTTTGTCAATATTCATACAAATATTCCCAGAGCTCGTGGAAAATATTGAGGAGGTATTTGATCAAAGATTTCAAAGAAAAATTATTACGTCTTATTTTATTAATTATTAATTAAATTAATTTTATATAATATTTTCTATAGTGTATATTCGATTAATTTGATCGTTAAAAAATACTTTAGAATAAAAACCGAACAGGCTGGTCTAGATTTCGGTAATTAGATACCTTTAAAGATATAACTGCTATTGACTACCTCCTCGCCACCAGCTCTTGGACCATTATTTTTAAAATACATACATTCTTCTATTCATCTTTTATTCGGCAACTCTTTGTATTATCTTATTGTTAGTATTTGATTCAATTTCATATAGTTTGGCGGCTACTCAAGGAAAATACAATAAGCAATTTATGTACTGCACCATTAACTTTTTTTAGAATTTTTTATCTAATGAAAAATCATTAGTAAATTATGTCAACGCAAATTTGTGGTACAATAAACGACTTCTTTGTGTAGCTATAGCATCTATAGACGTGCCAAGTCCCACTGCAAACTCGGGTCGGTAACTGACTTTGTTTATTTTACTATGGGAACTGAGGAAGTAAACAGGTTATACTACTTGGGAATTTCGAAATAAATCTCTAGGCACATTCAATGGAAAAGCAAGCAAAACAGATCCAGAGATGAATCTGCTAACGCTCGCTTGGGATGAAGTTAAACTAGCGGCACGCTATGAAGGCCGGTTTGACGTTTGTCCGCTCATGAAGTTCCGTATTAATTGATAACGACTTTGAAGGAAATAATTGTATTACTTTATTGACGATAGTGATGTGCAGAGATTCATAAATTTTATCGAATGTAGTTTTAGGTTTAGGACTCAAAATTTATTTATTAAATTGATTTCTAAAATGTATACAAGTGTAGAAAAATCAGTTTGCACCATTTAAGGGGTGAATGTACTTGTGAATATGAACAATTTTCACTATGTGGACAAACCTCTGAAATCGCAAAAAAATATCAGCTGTTTCATACAAAAGGTAAAATTTTTATTTTTATATGATATATACCACAACTCGGCATTTGGTTATGGCGTGAAATACGTTAAAAATGGCGTAGATGCAAACATGAATATGTTAAAAGCGGAATTAGTACGTCTTTTAAAAGAAAACAAACCAACCAAGATCCGATACGTCATTGACGAATTAGCATTAGAACATGGGCACAGAGTTATACGGTTACCGCCTTACCATTGTGAGTATAATGCGATTGAGTTGGTGTGGGCTCAAATTAAGGGATATGCTGCAAGACACAATACAGAACCCCCATTTACCACAAAAAAAATGCTAAAATTATTAGAAGAAGCTTGTGAACATGTGACTAAAGGAGACTGGGAAAAGGTTGTGAATAGAACTGTTAAATTAATAAGGGAAGATTATGAAAGAGATGTGAAAATAGATAATATTATAGAAAACGAACATATAATTATTAATGTAGGTGATGATAGCAGTGACGACAGTGAAAATAGTAGTATGGACGAATCTGATTAATTATGGCCTTTTGTGGCACCTTTTTTGGTATCTTTTGTATTCATATGTTTCTTGTGTGCATATAAAGTATGTATATTCATTTTCATTCAAATATTCAGTTCGTTCAAATAAATTAAATAAACATATACATTTTTGTTTTATTAAACCTATTTAATCAGGTACAAAAACAAAACTTAATTGTTTTTTGTTCGAGAATAAATTGACATTCCCATCACTATTGTAATGTGTCAAACCGGCCATCATAGCGTGCCGCTAGTGTAAATACTCTTAATAAATGCGTTCACCCACTCGATGGACTAATTAAAGCGACGACCCAGACTAGTTGCCAGATTTATAGTTTGTGCTCTTTGAAATGTATCGGCAGAACTCGTTGGCAGGTCTGTAGATGCTTTGAGAATGTCAATGACAGGTCCGGCTTTATAACTTGTGTGTGTGTTGCGTACGAAATATTCCATTTTATGTGTATGTGGTGTATTGATATAATTTAAAATCCTCAATTATTGTTAGTCGAAGTTATGTTATGGCAACACTGTAAATTTTAAAATTGGATAAGGCTTTAGGGTGGAACCACATTTGTGAGGATCGATTCGGATTTTGCCTATACAAAACTGTCATTTTCCATACATTCGTGTACGCATCGAAAAGCCGATTTGATCCGTACACGTTTCTACGGAATTTGACAGTTTTGTATGGGCGAAATCCGAAACGATCCTCACAAATGTTTTTCCACCCTAAAAGTGCCTGAACCCAGAGCTGTGAAGTGAGATTTATTTGTTACTTTTTCGTGATCGAGTATTTTAGAGAAATAATTTGTCATTTTACGGCTGCGGGTTTTAACTTTGAGTTTTGCGGTATTAAAATTGATAGTGTTGCCATATGCAGCTAGTTTTATGTCAGTGGGTTGCCAGGGAAAAAATCTACGTTTCAGTATAATTATTATACGTGTGCTATTCACTAAATCATTATTATATTATTATGTAATCAATTTTTAATCATGAAATTCGTCCTACACTGGCGAACGCGTCCGAGTATAAATATATTTTCTTTTTGCTCTATATAATTTTAATTTAACGGATTCGATGGTTATTCGTTTTGTTTTATCAGTTATTTGTAGATAAATTATTATTTTTAATATATTAATTTTTTGACCAATAAAATGCATCGATGCTAATACAATGTCACGTAGCTAGGGAGAAACTGTAAAGATTAATGTAACTATTTAATTAAAATGTATAAGTTTTTCAATATTGTGTTTTAATTTCATTTTTCCTTTATAAAGGAGACGTCCAAAATTGTATTGAGTCTGGGTCTGGTCTTGTACCAGTGATAAAATAAAAGATAATAGAATATGAACCCATTTTTGATTAATCAAATCCACGAAATCATCTAAATTATGGAGCAAAAAATTATTACAAGCAATGAGCTTGGAACAGGAATAAATTAAAAAAATAAGACAGCCATTTGAAAATAGATGCGCGTCTACATGATACCTATCTTCTCTATAGCTTAAACTCGGATTGAAGGACGCCATCTTGTAAGTGTTGCAAGTAGTACCGAAAAACTTGAAATTATTTTTATTTTAGCAAGTTATTTATTGCGATGTTCTAATTTATTTTATTTTTAATGAACTTTCTGTATTTTTCTGCTTTTCATGGTATAGTGTACAAGAGTACACCCAAAGTGGACCATCTCTTTTAAGTAATTAAATATTCACAAATTATTATTAGATGAAATTATAATGGCAGTCAGGTAAAAATAGCTCTTTCCTGGAATCTGTATAGTGCGTAATATATCGATCTATTCTGCTACACTTTTAATTCGTCAGTAAACCTTTGCTTCCTTTTGAAAAATCAGTACCTACCTACGCACGGCTTTAGGACTGTCTATATGATTGAGTCAGTATGACGATCGCAATAACCTCTTATATGTACTCTCTCGCTATTTTTTGAAAATGGAAATGCATTGAATGCGTAAGAACGCGGCCATAAATTCGGCGAATCAAGGGTGATTGCAATTATTCTTAGACAATTATTGGGCTCATAATATACTACATAGGGTAGTGGGCTCTTCGAAGGATTGCCGGTTCGCTTGAGGAATTGGCTGTATTGAAAAAATATTTGCAGTGTGTACGAAATAAAGCAAATAATAATAAGCAGTGATAACTTAGTGGTTACGACTGTGGTCTCCTATTCGGGGGGTCGCAGGTTCGATCCCGGGTACGTACCTCTGACTTTTCGAAGTTAGTGCGTTTAAGAAATTAAATATCGCATGCTTTAACGGTGAAAGAAAACGTGAGGAAACCTGCACACCTGAGAGTTCTCCTTATTATTCTCGAAGGTGTGTGAAGTCCGCCAATTCGCTTTGGGCCAGCGTGGTGGACTATGGCCTATAACCCTTCTCTGAGAGACCTCGCTCAGTAGTGAGCCGATGATGGGTTGATAATGATGATGATGATGATGTACGAAATAAAACAATCCGGTTTTACAATATGAGTATAATTTATTCATTAATAGTTTACAAAGACGTTATCGTACAAACATTTAGGATCAGCATTTATATTATACGCAGTACATTCTTCGTTTTGTTCATTATCATAAAACTTACGAGACACCTCGCCTCCCAAAACACTAGTACAAAGACAATTGATTTCCTTCGCTCGGGTATGCACCAGATACTTAGTGTATAAAGTCTTAAAAATTGTAAAAAATCTCGTCTAAGTTTAAAATCTTGGAATGGACGTCCGTTGTTGGGAGCGGTGTAAACTCAGCTTAATCCTATACCGATATTACTTACATTAACTTAATTAGCTTATTCATTATTTAAGCCAGACTTCGTGCTCGGATGATTCTGTAACTCGGGATTTCTCTCGTTACTCGAACGGTGAAAGGAATTAATTAAAAATGTAGGTAATTACTAATTTGTTAGGAAATTATGAGACAGTCCAGAAGCACGTCTGGTATTGCGAATAGCCCAGTTGAAACTTAGATTACGGTACAATGATTTACTGTTATTGTTCATTAAATATGTAGGTTTCAGTCTCACGATGTTGATTCACTAACCTACTCGTATGTCGGATTCACAAAACACGGTTGCTTCGACTAGACGCTACGATATCCAATAAATATGGTTTCAAAATACCAATAATGCCTTATCAATTAAATTTAGTTTGTTTAAAAAATAAATTATTTTAACCGATACATTGAGTCACAGTAAACAATATAAAAATAATTCTTATTAAGCATTAATTTCCGCAGATCTACCGATATTAAGAAAATAATCTATGATTATAATAATAATTAGACAAGCGATATTTTCATACGATCACATTCGCACTCGCGCGCGTAAATAGCCTTATCCATACTAAATGCCGCACCGCGCGACGTTTCCAGTTGACGCTGTCGCTTTTTTTTAATGAAATGTAATAAAACAATGCTTCGTGCATTGCAAACATTCCTGTTTTAATTTAATTAAGTACCATTTTCAGCGGATTCAACCTGGAATCAACTGTTTGGGTCGTTCGGACGCCATCTTTTTGTTCAAAATGGCTGCTGCGTGAATTAAAATGGCGTCAACTGGAAACGCGCATACGCTAATACATATTATTTATTAATTCAGAAAATAATATTCAAATTAAGTTATACGCCGGGAAGATGTGGCCTATTTCGCACATGGAAGAGTATTGTGAAGATTCGAGTTTTTACACATTAATTTAGGAATGAATTTAAGAACCACTGGTTACTCGAATGACTTTTAAAATCATACACACAACTTAGGTATATATTAATATCAAAATCTGGTATCGACGTAGGTATCAAAAATAAGAATTCAGTTATTCTTATTTAAAAGTTTTACGGTGTTGTGGAAATATAAGTAAGGTTTCTATAAAAATTACTTATGTTTGGCACTCGTCACAATATTTATAATGCACGGCAAGTGGCAGTGAACAAAGACAATCGATACCAGATAAATCGCAAGACGTAAATTTAACTGAACTAGGGCCCCCAAATCTTTGAAAGAGTATTTTGAAATCATCATTAAAAATACTTCACAGTCATGCTATTGTAATACCCCATTGTTTTCACCTTTCCTTTGAGCAACTTTAAGCCAAGAAAGTGGGGTTATTTTCTGGGAAATTTGGGGGACCCCAAAAAAAAACATTCTGGAGTGACAGATGTAACGGGGGAACATTTAGGACGTACTAAAACTCGCGCGGGTGCACTCTCGCGTATTGTGTTGAAAAATTAGGTCTAACTACACTAGTTCACTTTCAAGTATATTATATTTCGTTATACGCAAGTTCTAAAGACACAGACAGACATGTGCATCTTACATACTCGCACCTAGCAAGTTGAATTCGCACCAGTAGGTATAGTTAGACCAAATGAGTGCGGACGCGCGAGTTAAGCGTATTCTCCACTGATTTCTAAAATTAATCTATGATTAACACTGGTTCGGCTGCCACTATAGAAATGACAGCTTAGTTATGGAACAATTTGAAGCGCCACATTTGACAAACGAGTGTCTCTGGAACTAATAGTATTGCAAATGACGCACCGACTTCTATAATAATCTATGAAATCATAGATTAACTAAAGAGGTCTAATAATAAATAATTATTATTAGACTTCTTGATTTCATATAATTAATGTATGATAGATTAAATATAGAGGTCGGTGCGCCATTTGCAATACAATTAGTTCCAGAGACACTCGTATCTATGCTACAGCACCAAAATGGCGTCAATCAATAGGTTCAAAAAAATTTGGTTGTCTGTAAAGTCGGTTTACGGACAACAGTTTTACGTGATAACTGATAACGTCGTAAAGAAATATTGATGACTGGCGGGCGCTCTCTATAAACGCTTGGGCCGATCGTGCCTCTATCGCTTGTTCGTTTGCACGCTCAGGCGGAAAGTGACACTTTTTGCGTGCGTGCAGCCGGTGTTCATCGATTTATAAGACATTCATCATTAGCAACCCATCAACGGCTCACTACTGAGCGCAGGTCTCCCCTCAGAGAAGGGTTATAGACCATAGTCCACCACGCCGGCCCAATGCGAATTGGTGGACTTCACACACCTTCGAGAACATTATGAAGAACTCTCAGATGTGCAGGTTTCCTCACGATGTTTTCCTTCACCGATGAAGCAAGTGATATTTAATTGCTTAAACGCACTTGACTCCGAAAAGTCAGAGGTGCGTACCCGGGATCGAACCTGCGACCCCCGAATAGGAGACCACAGTCCTAACCACCAGGCTATCACTGCTTCTTATAAGACATTATCACGTCAAAAATTTGACGGCAGCCTCTCCAGTATGAATCATAGATTAGTTGCGGAGCTCAGTGGTGTGTTGTGGAGTGTTGTGGTGGGGGTGGGGGTGGGGGGTGGTTAGTACTCCCAGTGCGTGGCGGCGGCGAGGTCGGGCGAGGCGAGGCGGAAGTTGCCGTTCTTGGCGGCGGCGAGGTACAGCGGCGGCGCGGCGGCGCGGATGGCGAGGCGCGTCGGCTCGCGCAGCTCCAGGTGGAAGGGCTGCGGGCTGTCGCCGTCGCACGTCACGCTCTCGCTGTCCGCGTGCCAGTACTTGCCGTTCTGACCTGGGGGCGGCGGCACGTACAATCAACCGCTCGCTACTGAGCGCAGGCCTCCTCTCAGAGAAGGGTTATTTTTATTTTTATTGAAATACATATACCGCTGCCAAATCTTCAATCAATAATATCAACTTGGCCATCGGCTGGCGACGCTCTTGGTAACCAAGAATTAATGCAATAGGGAATATGCATAAAATTTAAATTTGTCTCAAATATTTTTTTCTAGATTCTTTATTGCCTTAACATTATACTTAAAAGGTATTTCTTTTATTTAGTTATTATTTAAACCCAGAAAATATTATATAGAAAGTGAAAAATAAAGGAGGGAAATTCAAACTTACAAAACGCGTCGCCATTGGTCGAAACGAAATGTGACGTCATTTGACTTACGGTTGATTTACGGCGTCGATATTCATACAGTGTTTGTGAGAAAAATTGTTTAAAACTGTATTCCTGTGTGATTACTTGTGAATTTATATTTGTAGTCAATCTAGGTCGATGACTGAAACTGGTTTTGTCAAAGCACAATCGGATAATCCACCGAAAATAGATGCATTTACGATGTCAGCATATTTTGTATCAAATCTCGATTTTACGAGCGCAGAGATCAAAGGAGTGAAAGCTGCAATGTAATTATTATGTTACATGGTATATTTTAGTCCTTAACATAGATTTTTATTCTTATATGTTTAAATAATACTTAAAACAAAACATAACCTTTAAATAACCATCTGTGTTCCTAAACTCCTAATTTACGTCTATATCATGATAATTTATACGTAATATTATGTTATTGAAGCTCACTCAAGTTTGATATGTTTATATACTTTTTGGTTCCGTACTCTAGAAGTAAAAGTGAAAGGATAATATCAAATTAATTTATTTTCGCTAACTAAGGGCCTCATAAGTAGGTTCAGCACCACTCAGCGGGCGATGGAGAGAGCTATGCTCGGAGTATCCCTGCGGGATCGAATCAGAATTGAGGAGATCCGTAGGAGAAGCAGAGTCACCGACATAGCTCAGCGAGTCGCGATACTGAAGTGGAAATGGGCGGGGCACATAGTTCGAAGAGCTGATGGTCGTTGGGATCCCAAGGTGTTGGAGTGGCGACCCCGCACCGGGAAGCGCAGTGTTGGCAGACCCCCCACCAGGTGGACCGACGACATCAAGCGTGTCGCAGGGAGCCGCTGGATTCAGGCGGCGCAAGACCGAGGCCTGTGGAAGTCCATGCAAGAGACCTTTGTCCAGCAGTGGACGTCTATCGCTTGATAAAGAAGAAGAAGAAGAAGATATACTTTTTGTAAATAAATATTAGATAAATACGATATTCTGATTTACATGAACAATTTTTATACACTTTTTTTTTGTACTTTCGCATCTCGTGGAATACGAAAAAACACTTTATCGGGTGTACTAATAATAGTGTTTTTGTACTTAGGTACCATACAATACTTGTAAGAAGGTTTTTTAACTTCTTCCATGGTTTGTGTAGCAATTAAAACAGAAAATAAGTATGAAGTAGCTGAAACGCTATAGTAAACAAACACGGGACATGTCGAATGACGTCATCAAAAGCGCGCGCTAATGGTGGCGTTTGAACGGCTCAAATTTATTCAATGTTTTAAATTTCACTTTTAAAAATTATTTGACTATTTTCAAACCTATTTATATTTTTTATGTGTTATAAAGATGTAAATGATTAATTTAAGAAATTAAAAAAAAATCATGCATATTCCCTATTATGAATTTATTATATTATGAAATGGGATTCATGGATTATAAAAAACGTTATTTTTTTCTATTTTGGATTGAACACCAATCAGAGCGATACGTCTTCAAACAGTTTTTGACAAACTACTGTGACAAATCATGGACAAATCATAGACGATAGAGGTGACGTCATGAAAGACGCCATGACACCGGCGGGCCTTTTTGCGTGAATTTTAAAACTTAAAACTGAAATGACAATTTTATCTACCAAACACTTTTTTTTTGCTGGCCTTAAATATATTTTTTCGAAATAATAGATACTTCCAAATATAATCCAACAGTTTTTCAGAATCGATTATCATGCTTATTGG